>CM055127.1:32277851-33542242 GCA_029206835.1 Rana muscosa | reverse complement strand
AACACCGAGCTCATCCCTATGTAGGATTTATAGTTTTTTAAAATACGACCGTTTGAAGAATGGCAAGCATTCAGGAGAGGCTGAAAATTCTGTGACCTGTGGTTAGAGCCTGCATAAACAAACATTGGTTTCCTTGGCAACGCTGAGGGACCTATAGCTCCTCCCACACAGCTCAGAGGGGAGTTTCTGTATCACAAATTTTTGTAACATGGAGGTTGGCTGTGTTGTCTTTCCCTCAGGACACAGTATGTTCCCACTTGGGGTGTCTGGGGGGGAAAGACAATGGATGTCGCCTCTTATTTCGCTAAGGCATTTCTAATGTTCAACTTTGCTTACTCTTTTGATTCTGTTATCTGTAAATGAATTACTATGTACCTCTACTATGTACTGTAATACGACAGATACTGTTTTTTCCGCTGTTTATGACCCCCCCATGAAAAAAATAAAAAGTAATTTTTGAAAAATAAATAAAAAATAAAGATTTTTGAAAAAAACATCATTTAAAAAAATATATATATTTTTTGAAAAAAAAAATCATTTTGAAAAAAAAAAAACATTTTTGAAAAAATTGTTCCGCTCTTTCAACTAATGATGGGACTTCTTCAATTTTTTTCTACTATTTATACTTTTTAAAATATTAAGCTTTTTAACACTTTTCACAGTTACTCCAGCCACTCCAACCACACAACAGTTGCTCAAGCAACTCCACCCAGTTATTCCGCCCACTCCAGTTGTAGACTACTGGTGGAGGCAAGAACACGTCACACAATTTCCCCCAAAATTGTAGCTTTTCTAGTTAAGTGTTCTTGCCTAGCAAGAGCACTTATTGTTATCTCACATATATATTATTATTATTCTTATTCTTATTATAGCCAAATTTTATCACCCTAACTCCTACCACAGTTTTTACACTACATAGACAAGTAATATACCGAAACGTGCGGATTGTTCCCGAATGGTGTGTTATTACTTTGTGGAACGTTTCGCCAAATCGTTCACGAAATATCGTTGTTTTTGCGGCGAAATTTGTCCCATAGGAATGAATGGCGAAGCTAGAGTGTGAGCTGACAAAATCTGAAAAATCAGGACATGATTTCTAACCTGCCACCACTCCCTCATTTTTAAGCCCACCTACACAAATTTTATATCAAAACGTTCAGCTATCCCTGCTGCCACTACGCATGTCCACGGCTAAGTCATAGTCCTTACAGTTTTCACAATATGACGATTTGTTTGCAACACACGCCACTTATTGACATTCATTGAAACTTCCCTCTTGCCACATCAAATTTGAAGGGCAATTTCTAAACTGCGACTGTGCCTTTAATTTTAACATTTCAGAGACATACTATATATAAAAATGTAAGTCTGGGTCTTGTGATTCTCACATTATAAAGCTCTTCGCTGTAGGATTTATAGTTTTTAAAATACGACCGTTTGAAGAATGGCAAGCATTCAGGAGAGGCTGAAAATTCTGTGACCTGTGGTTAGAGCCTGCATAAACAAACATTGGTTTCCTTGGCAACGCTGAGGGACCTATAGCTCCTCCCACACAGCTCAGAGGGGAGTTTCTGTATCACAAATTTTTGTAACATGGAGGTTGGCTGTGTTGTCTTTCCCTCAGGACACAGTATGTTCCCACTTGGGGTGTCTGGGGGGAAAGACAATGGATGTCGCCTCTTATTTCGCTAAGGCATTTCTAATGTTCAACTTTGCTTACTCTTTTGATTCTGTTATCTGTAAATGAATTACTATGTACCTCTACTATGTACTGTAATACGACGGATACTGTTTTTTCCGCTGTTTATGACCCCCCCATGAAAAAAATAAAAAGTAATTTTTGAAAAATAAATAAAAAATAAAGATTTTTGAAAAAAACATCATTTAAAAAAATATATATATTTTTTGAAAAAAAAAATCATTTTGAAAAAAAAAAACATTTTTGAAAAAATTGTTCCGCTCTTTCAACTAATGATGGGACTTCTTCAATTTTTTTCTACTATTTCTACTTTTTAAAATATTAAGCTTTTTAACACTTTTCACAGTTACTCCAGCCACTCCAACCACACAACAGTTGCTCAAGCAACTCCACCCAGTTATTCCGCCCACTCCAGTTGTAGACTACTGGTGGAGGCAAGAACACGTCACACAATTTCCCCCAAAATTGTAGCTTTTCTAGTTAAGTGTTCTTGCCTAGCAAGAGCACTTATTGTTATCTCACATATATATTATTATTATTCTTATTCTTATTATAGCCAAATTTTATCACCCTAACTCCTACCACAGTTTTTACACTACATAGACAAGTAATATACCGAAACGTGCGGATTGTTCACAATTGGTGTGCTATTACTTTGTGGAACGTTTCGCCAAATCGTTCACGAAATATCATCGTTTTTGCGGCAAAATTTGTCCCATAGGAATGAATGGCGAAACTAGAGTGTGAGCTGACAAAATCTGAAAAATCAGGACATGATTTCTAACCTGCCACCACTCCCTCATTTTTAAGCCCACCTACACAAATTTTATATCAAAACGTTCAGCTATCCCTGCTGCCACTACACGTGTCCACGGCTAAGCCATAGTCCTTACAGTTTTCACAATATGATGATTTGTTTGCAACTCACGCCACCCATTGACTTTCATTGAAACTCCCCTCTAGACACTTCAAATTCAAAGGGCAATTTCTAAACTGTGACTGTGCCTTCAATTTTAATATTTAAGAGACATACTATATATCAAAATGTAGGTCTGGGTCTTGTGATTGTCACAATATAAAGTTCTTTGCTGTAGGATTTATAGTTTTTAAAATACGACCGTTTGAAGAATGGAAAGCATTCAGGAGAGGCTGAAAATTCTGTGACCTGTGGTTAGAGCCTGCATAAACAAACATTGGTTTCCTTGGCAACGCTGAGGGACCTATAGCTCCTCCCACACAGCTCAGAGGGGAGTTTCTGTATCACAAATTTTTGTAACATGGAGGTTGGCTGTGTTGTCTTTCCCTCAGGACACAGTATGTTCCCAGTTGGGGTGTCTGGGGGGGGGAAGACAATGGATGTCGCCTCTTATTTCGCTAAGGCATTTCTAATGTTCAACTTTGCTTACTCTTTTGATTCTGTTATCTATAAATGAATTACTATGTACCTCTACTATGTACTGTAATACAACGAATACTGTTTTCCGCTGTTTATGACCCCCCCATGAAAAAAAAAAAAAGTAATTTTTGAAAAATAAATAAAAAATAAAGATTTTTGAAAAAAACATCATTTAAAAATATTTATATATCTTTTGAAAACAAAAATCATTTTGAAAAAAAAAAACATTTTGAAAAAAATTGTTTCGCTCTTTCAACTAATGATGGGACTTCTTCAATTTTTTTCTACTATTTCTACTTTTTAAAATATTAAGCTTTTTAACACTTTTCACAGTTACTCCAGCCACTAAAACCACACAACAGTTGCTCAAGTCACTCCACCCAGTTACTCCGCCCACTCCAGTTGTAGACTATTGGTGGAGGCAAGAACACGTCACACAATTTCCCCCAAAATTGTAGCTTTTCTAGTTAAGTGTTCTTGCAAAGCAAGAGCACTTATTGTTATCTCACATATATATTATTATTCTTATTATAGCCAAATTTTACCACCCTAACTCCTCCCACAGTTTTTACACTACATAGACAAGTAATATACCGAAACGTGCGGATTGTTCCCGAATGGTGTGTTATTACTTTGTGGAACGTTTCGCCAAATCGTTCACGAAATATCGTTGTTTTTGCGGCGAAATTTGTCCCATAGGAATGAATGGCGAAGCTAGAGTGTGAGCTGACAAAATCTGAAAAATCAGGACATGATTTCTAACCTGCCACCACTCCCTCATTTTTAAGCCCACCTACACAAATTTTATATCAAAACGTTCAGCTATCCCTGCTGCCACTACGCATGTCCACAGCTAAGTCATAGTCCTTACAGTTTTCACAATATGACGATTTGTTTGCAACACACGCCACTTATTGACATTCATTGAAACTTCCCTCTTGCCACATCAAATTTGAAGGGCAATTTCTAAACTGCGACTGTGCCTTTAATTTTAACATTTCAGAGACATACTATATATAAAAATGTAAGTCTGGGTCTTGTGATTCTCACATTATAAAGCTCTTCGCTGTAGGATTTATAGTTTTTAAAATACGACCGTTTGAAGAATGGCAAGCATTCAGGAGAGGCTGAAAATTCTGTGACCTGTGGTTAGAGCCTGCATAAACAAACATTGGTTTCCTTGGCAACGCTGAGGGACCTATAGCTCCTCCCACACAGCTCAGAGGGGAGTTTCTGTATCACAAATTTTTGTAACATGGAGGTTGGCTGTGTTGTCTTTCCCTCAGGACACAGTATGTTCCCACTTGGGGTGTCTGGGGGGAAAGACAATGGATGTCGCCTCTTATTTCGCTAAGGCATTTCTAATGTTCAACTTTGCTTACTCTTTTGATTCTGTTATCTGTAAATGAATTACTATGTACCTCTACTATGTACTGTAATACGACGGATACTGTTTTTTCCGCTGTTTATGACCCCCCCATGAAAAAAATAAAAAGTAATTTTTGAAAAATAAATAAAAAATAAAGATTTTTGAAAAAAACATCATTTAAAAAAATATATATATTTTTTGAAAAAAAAAATCATTTTGAAAAAAAAAAACATTTTTGAAAAAATTGTTCCGCTCTTTCAACTAATGATGGGACTTCTTCAATTTTTTTCTACTATTTCTACTTTTTAAAATATTAAGCTTTTTAACACTTTTCACAGTTACTCCAGCCACTCCAACCACACAACAGTTGCTCAAGCAACTCCACCCAGTTATTCCGCCCACTCCAGTTGTAGACTACTGGTGGAGGCAAGAACACGTCACACAATTTCCCCCAAAATTGTAGCTTTTCTAGTTAAGTGTTCTTGCCTAGCAAGAGCACTTATTGTTATCTCACATATATATTATTATTATTCTTATTCTTATTATAGCCAAATTTTATCACCCTAACTCCTACCACAGTTTTTACACTACATAGACAAGTAATATACCGAAACGTGCGGATTGTTCACAATTGGTGTGCTATTACTTTGTGGAACGTTTCGCCAAATCGTTCACGAAATATCATCGTTTTTGCGGCAAAATTTGTCCCATAGGAATGAATGGCGAAACTAGAGTGTGAGCTGACAAAATCTGAAAAATCAGGACATGATTTCTAACCTGCCACCACTCCCTCATTTTTAAGCCCACCTACACAAATTTTATATCAAAACGTTCAGCTATCCCTGCTGCCACTACACGTGTCCACGGCTAAGCCATAGTCCTTACAGTTTTCACAATATGATGATTTGTTTGCAACTCACGCCACCCATTGACTTTCATTGAAACTCCCCTCTAGACACTTCAAATTCAAAGGGCAATTTCTAAACTGTGACTGTGCCTTCAATTTTAATATTTAAGAGACATACTATATATCAAAATGTAGGTCTGGGTCTTGTGATTGTCACAATATAAAGTTCTTTGCTGTAGGATTTATAGTTTTTAAAATACGACCGTTTGAAGAATGGAAAGCATTCAGGAGAGGCTGAAAATTCTGTGACCTGTGGTTAGAGCCTGCATAAACAAACATTGGTTTCCTTGGCAACGCTGAGGGACCTATAGCTCCTCCCACACAGCTCAGAGGGGAGTTTCTGTATCACAAATTTTTGTAACATGGAGGTTGGCTGTGTTGTCTTTCCCTCAGGACACAGTATGTTCCCAGTTGGGGTGTCTGGGGGGGGGAAGACAATGGATGTCGCCTCTTATTTCGCTAAGGCATTTCTAATGTTCAACTTTGCTTACTCTTTTGATTCTGTTATCTATAAATGAATTACTATGTACCTCTACTATGTACTGTAATACGACGAATACTGTTTTCCGCTGTTTATGACCCCCCCCATGAAAAAAAAAAAAAGTAATTTTTGAAAAATAAATAAAAAATAAAGATTTTTGAAAAAAACATCATTTAAAAATATATATATATATCTTTTGAAAACAAAAATCATTTTGAAAAAAAAAAACATTTTGAAAAAAATTGTTTCGCTCTTTCAACTAATGATGGGACTTCTTCAATTTTTTTCTACTATTTCTACTTTTTAAAATATTAAGCTTTTTAACACTTTTCACAGTTACTCCAGCCACTAAAACCACACAACAGTTGCTCAAGTCACTCCACCCAGTTACTCCGCCCACTCCAGTTGTAGACTATTGGTGGAGGCAAGAACACGTCACACAATTTCCCCCAA
This sequence comes from Rana muscosa, assembly GCA_029206835.1. Lineage (NCBI taxonomy): Eukaryota > Metazoa > Chordata > Amphibia > Anura > Ranidae > Rana > Rana muscosa. Next base: position 33,535,937 of record CM055127.1, on the reverse strand, counting down.
AATTGTAGCTTTTCTAGTTAAGTGTTCTTGCAAAGCAAGAGCACTTACTGTTATCTCACATATATATTATTATTCTTATTATAGCCAAATTTTACCACCCTAACTCCTCCCACAGTTTTTACACTACATAGACAAGTAATATACCGAAACGTGCGGATTGTTCCCGAATGGTGTGTTATTACTTTGTGGAACGTTTCGCCAAATCGTTCACGAAATATCGTTGTTTTTGCGGCAAAATTTGTCCCATAGGAATGAATGGCGAAGCTAGAGTGTGAGCTGACAAAATCTGAAAAATCAGGACATGATTTCTAACCTGCCACCACTCCCTCATTTTTAAGCCCACCTACACAAATTTTATATCAAAACGTTCAGCTATCCCTGCTGCCACTACGCATGTCCACGGCTAAGTCATAGTCCTTACAGTTTTCACAATATGACGATTTGTTTGCAACACACGCCACTTATTGACATTCATTGAAACTTCCCTCTTGCCACATCAAATTTGAAGGGCAATTTCTAAACTGCGACTGTGCCTTTAATTTTAACATTTCAGAGACATACTATATATAAAAATGTAAGTCTGGGTCTTGTGATTCTCACATTATAAAGCTCTTCGCTGTAGGATTTATAGTTTTTAAAATACGACCGTTTGAAGAATGGCAAGCATTCAGGAGAGGCTGAAAATTCTGTGACCTGTGGTTAGAGCCTGCATAAACAAACATTGGTTTCCTTGGCAACGCTGAGGGACCTATAGCTCCTCCCACACAGCTCAGAGGGGAGTTTCTGTATCACAAATTTTTGTAACATGGAGGTTGGCTGTGTTGTCTTTCCCTCAGGACACAGTATGTTCCCACTTGGGGTGTCTGGGGGGAAAGACAATGGATGTCGCCTCTTATTTCGCTAAGGCATTTCTAATGTTCAACTTTGCTTACTCTTTTGATTCTGTTATCTGTAAATGAATTACTATGTACTGTAATACGACGGATACTGTTTTTTCCGCTGTTTATGACCCCCCCCATGAAAAAAATAAAAAGTAATTTTTGAAAAATAAATAAAAAATAAAGATTTTTGAAAAAAACATCATTTAAAAAAATATATATATTTTTTGAAAAAAAAAATCATTTTGAAAAAAAAAAAACATTTTTGAAAAAATTGTTCCGCTCTTTCAACTAATGATGGGACTTCTTCAATTTTTTTCTACTATTTCTACTTTTTAAAATATTAAGCTTTTTAACACTTTTCACAGTTACTCCAGCCACTCCAACCACACAACAGTTGCTCAAGCAACTCCACCCAGTTATTCCGCCCACTCCAGTTGTAGACTACTGGTGGAGGCAAGAACACGTCACACAATTTCCCCCAAAATTGTAGCTTTTCTAGTTAAGTGTTCTTGCCTAGCAAGAGCACTTATTGTTATCTCACATATATATTATTATTATTCTTATTCTTATTATAGCCAAATTTTATCACCCTAACTCCTACCACAGTTTTTACACTACATAGACAAGTAATATACCGAAACGTGCGGATTGTTCACAATTGGTGTGCTATTACTTTGTGGAACGTTTCGCCAAATCGTTCACGAAATATCATCGTTTTTGCGGCAAAATTTGTCCCATAGGAATGAATGGCGAAACTAGAGTGTGAGCTGACAAAATCTGAAAAATCAGGACATGATTTCTAACCTGCCACCACTCCCTCATTTTTAAGCCCACCTACACAAATTTTATATCAAAACGTTCAGCTATCCCTGCTGCCACTACACGTGTCCACGGCTAAGCCATAGTCCTTACAGTTTTCACAATATGATGATTTGTTTGCAACTCACGCCACCCATTGACTTTCATTGAAACTCCCCTCTAGACACTTCAAATTCAAAGGGCAATTTCTAAACTGTGACTGTGCCTTCAATTTTAATATTTAAGAGACATACTATATATAAAAATGTAAGTCTGGGTCTTGTGATTCTCACAATATAAAGTTCTTTGCTGTAGGATTTATAGTTTTTAAAATACGACCATTTGAAGAATGGCAAGCATTCAGGAGAGGCTGAAAATTCTGTGACCTGTGGTTAGAGCCTGCATAAACAAACATTGGTTTCCTTGGCAATGCTGAGGGACCTATAGCTCCTCCCACACAGCTCAGAGGGGAGTTTCTGTATCACAAATTTTTGTAACATGGAGGTTGGCTGTATTGTCTTTCCCTCAGGACACAGTATGTTCCCAGTTGGGGTGTCTGGGGGGGAAAGACAATGGATGTCGCCTCTTATTTCGCTAAGGCATTTCTAATGTTCAACTTTGCTTACTCTTTTGATTCTGTTATCTATAAATGAATTACTATGTACCTCTACTATGTACTGTAATACGACGGATACTGTTTTCCGCTGTTTATGACCCCCCCCCATTAAAAAAATAAAAAGTAATTTTTGAAAAATAAATAAAAAATAAAGATTTTTGAAAAAAACATCATTTAAAAATATATATATATCTTTTGAAAACAAAAATCATTTTGAAAAAAAAAACATTTTGAAAAAAATTGTTCCGCTCTTTCAACTAATGATGGGACTTCTTCAATTTTTTTCTACTATTTCTACTTTTTAAAATATTAAGCTTTTTAACACTTTTCACAGTTACTCCAGCTACTCCAACCACACAACAGTTGCTCAAGCAACTCCACCCAGTTATTCCGCCCACTCCAGTTGTAGACTACTGGTGGAGGCAAGAACACGTCACACAATTTCCCCAGAAATTGTAGCTTTTCTAGTTAAGTGTTCTTGCAAAGCAAGAGCACTTATTGCTATCTCACATATATATTATTATTCTTATTATAGCCAAATTTTACCACCCTAACTCCTCCCACAGTTTTTACACTACATAGACAAGTAATATACCGAAACGTGCGGATTGTTCCCGATTGGTGCGCTATTACTTTGTGGAACATTTCGCCAAATCGTTCACGAAATATCGTCGTTTTTGCGGCAAAATTTGTCCCATAGGAATGAATGGCGAAACTAGAGTGTGAGCTGACTAAATCTGAAAAATCAGGACATGATTTCTAACCTGCCACCACTCCCTCATTTTTAAGCCCACCTACACAAATTTTATATCAAAACGTTCAGATATCCCTGCTGCCACCACACGTGTCCACGGCTAAGCCATAGTCCTTACAGTTTTCACAATATGATGATTTGTTTGCAACTCACGCCACCCATTGACTTTCATTGAACTCCCCTCTAGACACTTCAAATTCAAAGGGCAATTTCTAAACTGCGACTGTGCCTTCAATTTTAATATTACAGAGACATTCTATATATCAAAATGTAGGTCTGGGTCTTGTGATTCGCTGTAGAATTTATAGTTTTTAAAATACGACCGTTTGAAGAATGGCAAGAATTCAGGAGAGGCTGAAAATACTGTGTGACCTGTGGTTAGAGGCTGCATAAACAAACATTGGTTTCCTTGGCTCTGAGGGGAGTTTCTGTATCACAAATTGTTGTAACATGGAGGTTGGCTGTGTTGTCTTTCCCTCAGGACACAGTATGTTCCCAGTCGGGGTGTCTGGGGGGAAAAGACAATGCACGTCGCCTCTTATTTCTCTAAGGCATTTCTAATGTTCAACTTTGTTTACTCTTTTGATTCTGTTATCTGTAAATTAATTACTATGTACCTCTACAACGTACTGTAATATGACGGATACTTTTTTCCGCTGTTTATGACCCCCCCCCATGAAAAAAGGAAAAGTATTTTTTTTTTTTTTTTTGAAAAATAAAAATAATGCATTTTAAAAAAAAAGGGGGAAAAAAATATATAATAATTTTTGAAAAAAAAAATATTTTTGAAAAAAACATCATTTAAAAATATATATATATATTTTGGAAAAAAAAATCATGTTGAAAAAAAAAAAAAATTTTTGAAAAAATTGTTCCGCTCTTTCGACTAATGATGGTTAGAGCCTGCATTAACAAACATTGGTTTTCATAGCAACGCTGAGGGAATTATAGCTCCTCCTGCACAGCTCTGAGGGGAGTTTCTGTATCACAAATTGTTGTAACATGGAGGTTGGCTGTGTTGTCTTTCCCTCAGGACACAGTATGTTCCCAGTTGGGGTGTCTGGGGGGAGAGACAATGCACGCCGCCTCTAATTTCTCTAAGGCATTTCTAATGTTCAATTTTGCTTACTTTTTTTTAATGTTTTTTTTTCAAAATTATATTTTTTTCAAAAATGTTTTCTGTTATCTGTAAATGAATTACTATGTACCTCTACTATGTACTGTAATACGATGGATACTGTTTTCCGCTGTTTATGACCCCCCCATGAAAAAATAAAAAGTAATTTTTTAAAAATAAATAAAAAATCAAGATTTTTGAAAAAAACATCATTTAACCACTTAACGACCGCTCACTGTATATGTATGTCGGCAGAATGGCACCGACAGGCACAATCACGTACAGTGTACGTGATCGCCTTTGTACAGTTGGGGGGTCCGATCGGACCCCCCTCCTATACAGTGAACGGCCGTTTATCATTGGGGAGCGATCCGAGATGAGGGGACGGCCATTCGATTCCGGCCACCCCCTCGCGATCGCTCCCGGCGAATGAAAATGCTCCCTCTGCCCGTGTAATGTAAACACAGGCAGAGGAAGCAGGAGGAAGTGATGTCATCTCTCCTCGTGGCGGTCTTTTCGTCCGCAGCACCGAGGAGAGAAGAAGCAGGTTAGTGCACCAACAGTCCACTGACACATAGGTACACATAGGCACATATTTCACCCCCCAGTCACCCCCAGATCACCCCCCAGGTCACCCCCCAGCCCCCAATCACAGTGTCACTGATTGCAGTGATCATTTATTTTTCTGATCACTGCATTTAGTGTCATCTGTGACAGTAAAAAGTTGCAGGGCAGTTAAGTTTAGGCCCCTTTAGGTCCAGGGTAGCCCCCTAACCCCCCCTAATAAAGGTTTAACCCCTTGATCGCCCCCCAGGTAACCCTTTCACCCCCTAACGCCAGCGTCACTAAGCGATCGTATTTTCGATCGCTGTATTTAGTGCCGGTGGTGCCCTAGATAGCCAGTTATTTATTTTTAGTTTTGCCGCAGGTTTTTATAGCGTCAGGTACCCCCATATATTATTTAAACCCCCTGATTGCCCCTAGAGTTAACCCTTTCACCAGTGATCACCGTATAAGCGTCACTGGTGACACTGGTTACCCAGTTAGTTATTTAGTTATTTAGGTAACCCGTCAGGTTTTTATATAGCGTCGGGTACCCCCATATTTTAACCTAATAAAGGTTTTAACCCCCTGATTGCCCCTAGTTAACCCTTTCACCAGTGATCACCATATAAAGGTTACGGGTGACGCTGGTTGGTTAGTTTGCTTTTTATAGCATCAGGGCACCCGCCGTATATAACCCAATAAAGGTTTAACCCCCTGATCGCCCGGCGGGTGAGATCAATTAGGTTTTAGCGCCAGAGAGGGTCTGCGTCGCCCCAGGCAGCGTTAGGTTAGTGCCAGTAACGCTAACACCCACGCACAAAGCATACACCTCCCTTAGTGGTATAGTATCTGAACAGATCAATATCTGATCTGATCAGATATATACTAGCGTCCCCAGCGGTTTAGGGTTCCCAAAAACACAGTGTTAGCGCGATAAGCCCAGATACCTGCTAGCACCTGCGTTTAGCCCCTCCGCCCAGCCCAGCCCACCCAACTGCAGTATCGATCGATCACTGTCACTTACCAAACACAAAACACATAACTGCAGTGTTCGCAGAGACAGGCCTGATCCCTACGATCGCTAACAGTTTTTTTGTAGCGTTTGACATATTTGCTGAAGACAGTCAGGTGCTTTTTTTCCTGTGAATCTTACTAGTGTACCCCTAAATTTAGAGCCCAAAAAGGCAAGTCAAAGGTACACTAGTAAAGAGGCCTACGAGATTCTGAGCATGACAGATAGTGAAGAGGAGGTCACGCATCTGTCAGATTCAGGCTCAGAATATCTTACCGTAGAAGACAGTGACGTCAGCGGCCTCACGTCAGATAGCTCTGACGACGAAGTTGAGGTCCCTGCTAAGGTCAGGTGTACCCGATCCCGATCTTCTGAGGTTGTTGAGGAGAAAGAACCGCAGGGCTCTCGTATCATGGAGCAGAGTAGTACTAGCGCCGCTATTCCTTCTGGTGAATTGGCAAGCACCAGCGGCCTAGTACAGCCTGGGCGTACATCCAGCACTGCAGTATCACGTGGTGATGTGGCGAGTCCCATAAGTGCAGTTCAAGCTGGCGAGGTGGCAAGCACAAGTAGTGTCCCGCTGCCACCAATAAGAAGACAAAGGCAGGCCCGTCGTACCCATAGTGCTCTTCCTGCAGAATTCGCCTATCCTGATTGGGTCCCCACCACTTCTGCAGAACCCGTACTTCCCCCATTCACTGCCCAACCCGGTATTCAGGTGGATACATTATTATTCGCTGTTTTTCACGGAAGATCTCTATAGATCTATTGTGGACCAGAGTAATTTATATGCTGGTCAATTCATCGCCGCTAATCCCCAGTTGCCTTCCATTGCCAAAGATTGGAAACCAATTACGGTTTCCGAATTTAAGACCTTTCTGGGCCTTTCCCTCAACATGGGCACACATAAATTCCCGTCATTGTGTGCTTATTGGTCCACGCACCCAATTGACCACATGCCCGTGTTCTCTGCCTCCATGCCCAGGAAACGATACAAGCAGATTTTGTTCATGCACTTCAACGACAATGAACTTTGTCGTCCACGTGGGGACCCTGAATACGACCGGCTCTATAAAATTCGGCCCCTCATAAACCACTTCAACGAACGTTTTGCAGCCTTGTTTACTCCCGATCAAGTTGTCTGCGTTGATGAGTCCCTGATTAAATTTTCTGGCCGCTTGGCTTTCAAGCAGTACCTTCCTAGCAAGCGTGCCAGAAACGGGGTCAAGCTCTATTAGTTCTGTGACAGGGCAACAGGCTATGTATGGAGCTTTATGGTTTATGAGGGAAAAGATAGTCAGGTTGAGCCGGTCAACTGCCCGGATTACATAGGGAGCGCTGGCAAGATAGTGTGGAAATTGGTGTCACCCTTATTCGGAAAGGGGTACCACTTGTATGTGGACAATTATTACACGAGCGTGCCACTGTTTAGTCACTTGTTTTATCATCAGATTGGAGCATGTGGCACCGTGCGACCTAATCGCCGGGGCTTTCCCCAGCGGCTTGTAGATGCCCGTCTTAGGCTGGGGGAGAGAGCCTGCGTAAAGTGTAATAACTTGCTCGCTATGAAGTGGAGGGACAATAAGAATGTTTTCCTTCTTACCTCCCTTCATGCAGACACGACAGTCCAAATTCCTACGGCGACTGGTGTTGTGGAAAAACCCCTCTGTGTCCACGAATATAACAAAAATATGGGAGGGGTGGACCTCAACGTCCAGTTGTTGGCGCCGTATCTAATTGACCGTAAGGCGAGACGCTGGTACAAAAAAGTGTCTCTATCCTTATTTCAATTGGCTTTGCTGAACGCTCATGTGCTATACAGAGCTTCAGGCGGAACTTTATCTCTTCTAAAATTCCAGAATGAGATTGTCACAGAACTCCTGTATCCAGGCGGTTCTGCACCTCACCATCCCCAACCAAATGCAGTAAGCCGGCTGCATGAGAGGCATTATACATATGTCCTCCCGAGTACCCCTACCCAACGAGCCCCCCAAAAAAGATGTTGTGTCTGTAGCAAGCGCGGATTTAGGCGTGACACCCGTCATTATTGTCCACTCTGTCCTGACAAGCCTGGTCTTTGCCTTGGTGAATGTTTTGAACGCTACCACTCAAAAGTGAAGTTTTAGTGTAGGGTACAGCATTTCACAGACTAGGACACACTTACACAGGGTCTCCCAAGATGCCATTACATTTTGAGAGACCCGAACCATTACAGTTGTTAAAGTTACAAAAAAAAGTGTAAAAAATAAAAAAAATAAGTAAAAAACAAAACACAAAAAAAATATAAAATAAAAAAACCAAAAATAGTTGTCATTTTATTGTTCTCTCTCTCTCTCTCTCTATTTTCTCTCTATTGTTCTGCTCTTTTTTACTGTATTCCATTCTGAAATGTTTTATCATGCTTGCTTTTCAGGTATGTAATTTTTTGTTTTCAGGTTCGCCCATTCAACTGCAGCGCGGAATTATTTATCTTGACAGCAACAGCGTTTGCTCCCACGATACATAAAGCCGTGACTCCAGTGCTGTAGGAGGTGATTTCACCACCACAGTTAAAAAAAAAGAGCATATATGCCGAAGCATGGGGGCAGCAGGGGCTGAGGAGCGATTTTGCTCCTAATGCCGCGTACATACGGTCGAAATTCCGACGGAGGCTTGCCCGTGGAAAAGTCCGACCGTGTGTACGCGGCATAACCTTTTATGCCACGTACATATGGTCAAAATTCCGACGAAGGCTTGCCCGTGGAAAAGTCCGACCGTGTGTACGCGGCATAACTTTTTTGCGGGAGGATGCCCCCATGCTTCGGCATATATGCCCATCATTAGAAGTGGGTGAATGAAGGGAGGTATTCTAATGGTGGGCATACCCACCGATCAATCATTTTTTTTCGTTCAGCCAACAGGCTGCATGAAAAAAAATATTACAATACATGTCCAACAAGGACCAGCAACGTACTGGTATGTTGCTGGACTTTGAATGTTTATACCAGAATGATGCCTGCAGGTTTAGGTATCATCTTGGTATCATTCTTTTCAGCCAGTGGCCGGCTTTCATGTAAAATCAATTCTAGCAGATAATTAGCATCTCGACTGCTTTTACAAGCAGTGGGAGGGAATGCCCCCCCCGGATATAAACAGCGCCATTGGGAAATTGGGAAAGCATTTTATCACACCGATCTTGGTGTGGTCAGATGCTTTGAGGGCAGAGGAAAGATCTAGGGTCTAACCCCCCAATTTTTTTCAAAAAAAGAGTACCTGTCACTACTTATTGCTTATAGGGGATATTTACATTCCCTGAGATAACAATAAAAATGGTAAAAAAAAAATATGGAAGGAACAGTTTAAAAATAAAATAAAAAAGCAAAATAAATAATAAAAATAAAATAAAAAAAGCACCGCTGTCCCCCCCTGCTCTTGCGCAAAGGCGAACGCAAGCGTCGGTCTAGCATCATATGTAAACAGCAATTGCATCATGCATGTGAGGTATCACCGCAAAGGTCACATCGAGGGCAGTAATTTTAGCAGTGGACCTCCTCTGTAAATCTAACGTGGTAACCTGTAAAGGCTTTTAAATGCTTTTAAAAATGAATGTAGTTTGTCGCAGCTGCGCGTTTGTGCGCAATTTTAAAGCATGTCGTGTTTGGTATCCATGTACTCGGCCTAAGATCATCTTTTTTATTTCATCAAACATTTGGGCAATATAGTGTTTTTTAGTGCATTAAAAATAAAAAAGTGTGTTTTTCCCCCAAAAAATGCGTTTGAAAAATCGCTGCGCAAATACTGTGTGGAAAAAAAATGCAACACCCACTATTTTAATCTGTAGGGCCTTTGCTTTAAAAAAATATATAATGTTTGGGGGTTCAACATAATTTTCTTGCAAAATTTTTTTTTTCATGTAAACAAAAAGTGTCAGAAAGGGCTTTGTCTTCAAGTGGTTAGAAGAGTGGATGATGTGTGACATAAGCTTCCTAATGTTGTGCATAAAATGCCAGGACAGTTCAAAACCCCCCCAAATGACCCCATTTTGGAAAGTAGACACCTCAAGCTATTTGCTGAGAGGCATGTTGAGCCCATTGAATATTTTTTTTTGTCCCAAGTGATTGAATAATGACATAAAGAAAAAAAAAATGTACAAAAAGTTGTCACTAAATTATATATTGCTCAAACATGCCATGGTTATATGTGGAATTTCACCCCAAAATACATTCTGTTGCTTCTCCTGAGTACGGGGATACCACATGTGTGAGACATTTTGGGAGCCTAGCCGCGTACAGGACCCTGAAAACCAAGCACCGCCTTCAGGATTTCTATGGGTGTAAATTTTTGATTTCACTCCTCACTGCCTATCACAGTTTCGGAGGCCATGGAATGCCCAGATGGCACAAAACCCCCCCAAATGACCCCATTTTGGAAAGTAGACACCCCAAGCTATTTGCTGAGAGGTATGTTGAGTATTTTGCAGATCTCGCTTTTTGTCACAAAGTTTTGAAAATTGAAAAAATAAATAAATAAATAAATAAATATGTCTTTCTTCATTTTCAAAAACAAATGAGAGCTGTAAAATACTCACCATGCCTCTCAGCAAATATCTTGGGGTGTCTACTTTCCAAAATGGGGTCATTTGTGGGGGTTTTGGGCTATCTTGGCATTTTATGGCCTTCAAAACTGTGATAGGTAGTGAGGAGTGAAATCAAAAATTTGTGCCCTTAGAAATCCTGAAGGCGGTGCTTGGTTTTCGGGAGCCCGTACGCGGCTAGGCTCTCAAAAAGTCCCACACATGTGGTATCCCCGTACTCAGGAGAAGCAGCCAAATGTATTTTGGGGTGCAATTCCGCATATAACCATGGCATGTTTGAGCAATATATCATTTAGTGACAACTTTTTGTACATTTTTTTTTGTCATTATTCAATCACTTGGGACAAAAAAAAATATTCAATGGGCTCAACATGCCTCTCAGCAATTTTCTTGGGGTGTCTACTTTCCAAAATGGGGTCATTTTGGGGGGTTTTGTGCTATCTTGGCATTTTATGGCCTTCAAAACTGTGATAGGTAGTGAGGAGTGAAATCAAAAATTTATGCCCTTAGAAACCTTGAAGGCGGTGCTTGGTTTTTGGGGTCCCGTACGCGGCTAGGCTCCCAAAAAGTCCCACACATGTGGTATCCCTGTACTCAGGAGAAGCAGCAGAATGTATTTTGGGGTGTAATTTCACATATGCCCATGGCATGTGTGAGCAATATGTCATTTAGTGACAACTTTGTGCAAAAAAAAAAAGTTTGTCATATTCCCGCAACTTGTGGCAAAATATAAAATATTTCATGAACCCAACATGCCTCTCAGTAAATAGCTTGCGGTGTCTACTTTCCAAAATGGGGTAATTTGGGGGGGTTTTGTGCTATTTTGGCATTTTATGGCCTTCAAAACTGTGATAGGTAGTGAGGAGTGAAATCAAAAATTTACGCCCTTAGAAATCCTGAAGGCGGTGCTTGGTTTTGGGGCCCCGTACGCGGCTAGGCTCCCAAAACGTCTCACACATGTGGTATCCCCGTACTCAGGAGAAGCATCAGAATGTATTTTGGGGTGCAATTCCACATATAACTATGGCATGTGTGAGCAATATATAATTTAGTGACAACTTTTTGTACATTTTTTTTATTTTTGTCATTATTCAATCATTTGGGACAAAAAAAAAATATTCAATGGGCTCAACATGCCTCTCAGCAAATAGCTTGGGGTGTCTACTTTCCAAAATGGGGTCATTTGGGGGGTTTTGTGCCATCTTGGCATTTTATGGCCTTCAAAACTGTGATAGGTAGTGTTAGGTAGTGAGGAGTGAAATCAAAAATTTATGCCCTTAGAAACCTTGAAGGCGGTGCTTGGTTTTTGGGGTCCCGTACGTGACTAGGCTCCCAAAAAGTCCCACACATGTGGTATCCCTGTACTCAGGAGAAGCAGAAGAATGTATTTTGGGGTGTAATTTCACATATGCCCATGGTATGTGTGAGCAATATATCATTTAGTGACAACTTTGTGCAAAAAAAAAAAAAAGTTTGTCATATTCCCGCAACTTGTGGCAAAATATAAAATATTCCATGGACTGAACATGCCTCTCAGTAAATAGCTTGGGGTGTCTACTTTCCAAAATGGGGTCATTTGGGGGGGTTTTGTGCTATTTTGGCATTTTATGGCCTTCGAAACTGTGATAGGTAGTGAGGAGTGAAATCAAAAATTTACGCCCTTAGAAATCCTGAAGGCGGTGCTTGGTTTCCGGGGTCCCGTACGTGGCTAGGCTCCTAAAAAGTCCCACACATGTGGTATCCCCGTACTCAAGAGAAGCAGCAGAATGTATTTTGGGGTGCAATTCCACATATAACCATGGCATGTGTGAGCAATATATAATTTAGTGACAACTTTTTGTACAATTTTTTTTTCTTTTTGTCATTATTCAATCATTTGGGGGAAAAAAAATATTCAATGGGCTCAACATGCCTCTCAGCAAATGGCTTGGGGTGTCTACTTTCCAAAATAAGGTCATTTGGGGGGGTTTGTACCTTCTTGGCATTTTATGGCCTTCAAAACTGTGATAGGTAGTGATAGGTAGTGAGGAGTGAAATCAAAAATGTATGCCCTTAGAAACCTTGAAGGCGGTGCTTGGTTTCCGGGGTCCCGTACGTGGCTAGGCTCCTAAAAAGTCCCACACATGCGGTATCCCCGTACTCAGGAGAAGCAGCAGAATGTATTTTGGGGTGCAATTCCACATATAACCATGGCATGTGTGAGCAATATATCATTTAGTGACAACTTTTTATAATTTTTTTTTTGTCATTATTCAATCACTTGGGACAAAAAAAAATATTCAATGGGCTCAACATGCCTCTCAGCAATTTCCTTGGGGTGTCTACTTTCCAAAATGGGGTCATTTGGGGGGGTTTTGTACTGCCCTGCCATTTTAGCACCTCAAGAATTGAGATAGGCAGTCATAAATTTAAAGCTGTGTAAATTCCAGAAAATGTACCCTAGTTTGTAAACGCTATAACTTTTGCGCAAACCAATAAATATACGCTTATTGACATTTTTTTACTAAAGACATGTGGCTGAATACATTTTGGCCTAAATGTATGACTAAAATTGAATTTATTCGATTTTTCTTATAACAAAAAGTAGAAAATATCATTTTTTTTTCGAAATTTCCGGTCTTTTTCCGTTTATATCGCAAAAAAAAATCACAGAGGCAATCAAATACCATTAAAAGAAATCTCTATTTGTGGGAAGAAAAGGACGCAAATTTCGTTTGGGTACAACATTGCATGTCCGCACAATTAACAGTTAAAGCAGCGCAGTGCAAAATTCTGAAATCACCTCTGGTCCTTTAGCTACCAAATGGCTTAAGTGGTTAAAAAATATATATATATTTTTTGAAAAAAAAATCATTTTGAAAAAAAAAAAACAATTTTTGAAAAAATTGTTCCGCTCTTTCAACAAATGATTAGACTTCTTCAATTTTTTTCTACTATTTTTAAAATATTAAGCTTTTTAACACTTTTCACAGTTACTCCAGCCACTCCAACCACACAACAGTTGCTCAAGTCACTCCACCCAGTTACTCCGCCCACTCCAGTTGTAGACTACTGGTGGAGGCAAGAACACGTCACACAATTTCCCCAGAAATTGTAGCTTTTCTAGTTATTATTAAGCGTTCTTGCAAAGCAAGAGCACTTATTGTTATCTCATATATATATTAGTATTCTCATTATAGCCAAATTTTACCACCCTAACTCCTCCCACAGTTTTTACACTACATAGACAAGTAATATACCGAAATGTGCGGATTGTTCCCGAATGGTGTGCTATTACTTTGTGGAACGTTTCGCCAAATCGTTCATGAAATATCGTCGTTTTTGCAGTGAAATTTGTCCCATAGGAATGAATGGCGAAACTAGAGTGTGAGCTGACAAAATCTAAAAAATCAGGACATGATTTCTAACCTGCCACCACTCCCTCATTTTTAAGCCCACCTACACAAATTTTATATCAAAACGTTCAGCTATCCCTGCTGCCACTACACGTGTCCACGGCTAAGCCATAGTCCTTACAGTTTTCACAATATGATGATTTGTTTGCAACTCATGCCACCCATTGACATTCATTGAAACTATCCTCTAGCCACTTCAAATTTGAAGGGCAATTTCTAAACTGTGACTGTGCCTTTAATTTTAATATTTCATAGACATACTATATATCAAAATGTAGGTCTGGGTCTTGTGATTCTCACAATATAAAGCTCTTCGCTGTAGGATTTATAGTTTTTAAAATACCACCGTTTGAAGAATGGCAAGAATTCAGGAGAGGCTGAAAATACTGTGTGAGCTGTGGTTAGAGCCTGCATAAACAAACATTGGTTTCCTTGGCAACGCTGATGGACCTATAGCTCCTCCCACACAGCTCTGAGGGGAGTTTCTGAATCACAAATTGTTGTAACATGGAGGTTGGCTGTGTTGTCTTTCCCTCAGGACACAGTATGTTCCCAGTTGGGGTGTCTGGGGGGAAAGACAATGCACGTCGCCTCTTATTTCTCTAAGGCATTTCTAATGTTCAACTTTGCTTACTTTTTTGATTCTGTTATCTGTAAATTAATTACTATGTACCTCTACTATGTACTGTAATACGACGGATACTGTTTTCCGCTGTTTATGACCCCCCCCCCATGAAAAAATAAAAAGTAATTTTTGAAAAATAAAAATAATAAATCAAAAAAATAAAATTAATTTTTTTTTATAATTTTTGAAAAAAATAAAGATTTTTGAAAAAAACGTCATTTAAAAAAAATAAAACATTTTTAAGACAAAAATCATTTTGAAAAAAATTAAAATAAAATAAAAAATCATTTTTGAAAAAAAATCATTTAAATATTAAAAAAATATATAATTTTTGACTTTTTTTTTTAAACAAAATTATTTATTTTTTTAAATGTTCCGCTCTTTCAGCTAATGATGGGACTTCTTCATTTATTTTCTACTATTTCTACTTTTTAAAATATTAAGCTTTTTAACACTTTTCACAGTTACTCCAGCTAATCCAACCACACAACAGTTGCTCAAGCCACTCCACCTAGTTACTCCGCCCACTCCAGTTGTAGACTACTAGTGGAGGCAAGAACACTTCACACAATTTCCCCAGAAATTGTAGCTTTTCTAGTTATTATTCTTATTATAGCCAATTTTACCACCCTAACTCCTCCCACAGCTTTTACACTACATAGACAAGTAATATACCGAAACGTGCGGATTGTTCCCGATTGGTGTGCTATTACTTTATGGAACGTTTTGCCAAATCGTTCACGAAATACCGTCGTTTTTGCGGCAAAATATGTCCCATAGGAATGAATGGTGAAACTAGAGTGTGAGCTGACAAAAGCTGAAAAATCAGGACATGATTGCTAAACTGCCACCACTCCCTTATTTTCAAGCCCACCTACACAAATTTTATATCAAAACGTTCAGCTATCCCTGTCGCCACGACACATGTCCACGGCTAAGCTATAGTCCTGATAGTTTTCACAATATGATCATTTGTTTGCAACCCACACCACCCATTGACATTCATTGAAACTCCCCTCTAGCCACTTCACATTTGAAGGGCAATTTCTAAACTGCGACTGTGCCTTTAATTTTAATATTTCAGAGACATACTATATATCAAAATGTAGGTCTTGGTCTTGTGATTCTCACAATATAAAGTTCTTCGCTGTAGGATTTATAGTTTTTAAAATACGACCGTTTGAAGAATGGCAAGTATTCAGGAGAGGCTGAAAATACTGTGACCTGTGGTTAGGGGCTGCATAAACAAACATTGGTTTCCTTGGCAACGCTGAGGGACCTATAGCTCCTCCCACACAGCTCTGAGGGGAATTATAGCTCCTCTCACACAGCTCTGAGGGGAGTTTCTGAATCACAAATTGTTGTAACATGGAGGTTGGCTGTGTTGTCTTTCCCTGAGGACACAGTATGTTCCCAGTTGGGGTGTCTGGGGGGAAAGACAATGCACGTCGCCTCTTATTTCTCTAAGGCATTTCTAATATTCAACTTTGTTTACTCTTTTGATTCTGTTATCTGTAAATTAATTACTATGTACTGTAATATGACGGATACTTTTTTCCGCTGTTTATGACCCCCCCCCCCATGAAAAAATAAAAAGTTTTTTTTTAAAAAAATAAAAATAATACATTTTAAAAAAAAAAATTGAAAAAAAATATATAATAATTTTTGAAAAAAAAAATCTTTTTGAAAAAAACATCATTTAAAAGAATATATATATTTTTTGAAAACAAAAATCATTTTGAAAAAAAAAACATTTTTGAAAAAATTGTTCCGCTCTTTCAACTAATGATGGTTAGAGCCTGCATAAACAAACATTGGTTTCCTTGGCAACGCTGAGGGAAATATAGCTCCTCCCACGCAGCTCTGAGGGGAGTTTCTGTATCACAAATTTTTGTAACATGGAGGTTGGCTGTGTTGTCTTTCCCTCAGGACACAGTATGTTCCCAGTTGGGGTGTCTGGGGGGAAAGACAATGCACGTCGCCTCTTATTTCTCTAAGGCATTTCTAATGTTCAACTTTGCTTACTTTTTTTTTATGTTTTTTTTTTTTTAAATAATTTTTTTTTTCAAAAATGTTTTTTTTCCAAATTTTTTTTTTAAAAAAACATTATAAAGAAAAATCATTTTTGAAAAAAAAATGTATAATTTTTTTTTTAAAAAAAAACTTTTTTTTTAAATCATTTAAAAATAAATAAAAATAAAAACATTTTTGAAAAAAAATCATTAAAAAAACAATTTGAAAAAAAAACATTTTTGAAAAAAGTGTTCCGCTCTTTCAACTAATGATGGGACTTCTTCAATTTTTTTTCTACTATTTCTACTTTTTAAAATTTTAAGCTTTTTAACACTTTTCACAGTTACTCCAGCCACTCCAACCACACAACAGTTGCTCAAACCACTCCACCCAGTTACTCCGCCCACTCCAGTTGTAGACTACTGGTGGAGGCAAGAACACGTCACACAATTTCCCCAGAAATTGTAGCTTTTCTATTTTATTATAATTATTGTAATCCGCCAGCCTGTGCTGCAGATTCCCAAAAGCATCTTTATTGGGGTCCTAATTATTCAGTTATATTAGATTTAATTGGTTGATGAAACATGAAATAATATTATTTCACCTTCTCACGTGCCTTTCCTTCCACTGGTTTTATTATCTTTGTTTGCAGAGATATCAGTATCACCTTTTCACCTGGACTGAAGCCACCCATACTAGGCTGTGTGTTCTGAGGTTAAACACTATATTCAGTTATCTAAATGAAAGACTAAGAAGATTTCAGCCTGCAGCTTGTGTAATAGCAATTATTAGCCTGGTCAGTCTTCTAAGACATGCATGTGATCAGGGAAGACAGCGGCTCACATACTGTAGAGAGCTGGGATGTAGACATAGAGCTAGACTTTTTCAGTGCTACTAAACTGTGCATTGAGTGTCCTGTTCTAACAGAACTCCATTATCTCTATCAAACATAAAAGAAAGAATTGCTGAGAGACGGAAAATGGTAGAGAGGGAAAGATGAACAAATAAATTAGAGGAGAGAAAAATTAACGAGAAGAAAAAGTAAGAAAGAAAGAAATCCAGGGAACGAAGCAAGGAAAGGTGGGAGGGAGAAGGGAAAAAAAAGGAAGGGGGGAGATAGGAAGAAAATAGGGAAGAGGGGAGAAATATGGAAAAAAAGAGAGGGGAAAAAGGAAGGAAGGGAAAAAGGAAGGCGGGAGAGAGAAGGATAAAAAGGGGAGAGAGAGGAAAGAAGCAGGGAAGGATGAAAGGGTAGAAAGAAAAAAAATTAAAGAAAGAAAGGAATGGAGAATGGAAGGGAGAGAGAAAGAAAGAAAGGAAGGGAGAGAGAAATGAAGAAAGAAAGAAAGAAAGAGTAAGAAAATAAGAAAGGAAGAGAGAAAGAAAAAGGAAGACATAAGGGAGGGAGAGAGGGATAAAAGAAGTAGGAAAGGAGGGAAAGAAGAGAGGGATGATGAGAAAAGGGGAAAAGGAAGAAAGGAAGAAAGAAAGAGAAAGAAAAAGATGATGAGAAAAGGGGAAAAGGAAGAAAGAAAGAAAGAGGGTGATGATGAGAAAAGGGGAAAAGAAAGAAAGAAAAAAGAAAAGAAATTATTGTTATCTCACATATATATTATTATTCTTATTATAGCCAAATTTTACCACCCTAACTCCTCCCACAGTTTTTACACTACATAGACAAGTAATATACCGAAACGTGCGGATTGTTCCCGAATGGTGTGCTATTACTTTGTGGAACGTTTCGCCAAATCGTTCACAAAATATCGTCGTTTTTGCAGCGAAATTTGTCCCATAGGAATGAATGGCGAAACTAGAGTGTGAGCTGACAAAATCTAAAAAATCAGGACATGATTTCTAACCTGCCACCACTCCCTCATTTTTAAGCCCACCTACACAAATTTTATATCAAAACGTTCAGCTATCCCTGCTGCCACTACACGTGTCCACGGCTAAGCCATAGTCCTTACAGTTTTCACAATATGATGATTTGTTTGCATCTCATGCCACCCATTGACATTCATTGAAACTATCCTCTAGCCACTTCAAATTTGAAGGGCAATTTCTAAACTGTGACTGTGCCTTTAATTTTAATATTTCATAGACATACTATATATCAAAATGTAGGTCTGGGTCTTGTGATTCTCACAATATAAAGCTCTTCGCTGTAGGATTTATAGTTTTTAAAATACCACCGTTTGAAGAATGGCAAGAATTCAGGAGAGGCTGAAAATACTGTGTGAGCTGTGGTTAGAGCCTGCATAAACAAACATTGGTTTCCTTGGCAACGCTGATGGACCTATAGCTCCTCCCACACAGCTCTGAGGGGAGTTTCTGAATCACAAATTGTTGTAACATGGAGGTTGGCTGTGTTGTCTTTCCCTCAGGACACAGTATGTTCCCAGTTGGGGTGTCTGGGGGGAAAGACAATGCACGTCGCCTCTTATTTCTCTAAGGCATTTCTAATGTTCAACTTTGCTTACTTTTTTGATTCTGTTATCTGTAAATTAATTACTATGTACCTCTACTATGTACTGTAATACGACGGATACTGTTTTCCGCTGTTTATGACCCCCCCCATGAAAAAATAAAAAGTAATTTTTGAAAAATAAAAATAATAAATCAAAAAAATAAAATTAATTTTTTTTTATAATTTTTGAAAAAAATAAAGATTTTTGAAAAAAACATCATTTTAAAAAAATAAAACATTTTTAAGACAAAAATCATTTTGAAAAAAAAATAAAAAAATAAAAAATCATTTTTGAAAAAAAATCATTTAAATATTAAAAAAATATATAATTTTTGACTTTTTTTTTTAAACAAAATTATTTTTTTTTTAAATCTTCCGCTCTTTCAGCTAATGATGGGACTTCTTCATTTTTTTTCTACTATTTCTACTTTTTAAAATATTAAGCTTTTTAACACTTTTCACAGTTACTCCAGCCACTCCAACCACACAACAGTTTCTCAAGCCACTCCACCCAGTTACTCCGCCCACTCCAGTTGTAGACTACTGGTGGAGGCAAGAACACGTCACACAATTTCCCCAGAAATTGTAGCTTTTCTAGTTATTATTCTTATTATAGCCAAATTTTACCACCCTAACTCCTCCCACAGTTTTTACACTACATAGACAAGTAATATACCGAAACGTGCGGATTGTTCCCGAATGGTGTGCTATTACTTTGTGGAAAGTTTCGCCAAATCGTTCACGAAATATCATCGTTTTTGCGGCGAAATTTGTCCCATAGGAATGAATGGTGAAACTAGAGTGTGAGCTGACAAAATCTGAAAAATCAGGACATGATTTCTAACCTGCCACCACTCCCTCATTTTTAAGCCCACCTACACAAATTTTATATCAAAACGTTCAGCTATCCCTGCTGCCACTACATATGTCCACAGCTAAGCCATAGTCCTTACAGTTTTCACAATATGATGATTTGTTTGCAACTCATGCCACCCATTGACTTTCATTGAAACTCCCCTCTACACACTTCAAACTGCGACTGTGCCTTCAATTTTTATATTTCAGAGACATACTATATATCAAAATGTAGGTCTGGGTCTTTTGATTCTCACGATATAAAGCTCTTCGCTGTAGGATTTATAGTTTTTAAAATACGACCGTTTGAAGAATGGCAAGAATTCAGGAGAGGCTGAAAATACTGTGACCTGTGGTTAGAGCCTGCATAAACAAACATTGGTTTCCTTGACAACGCTGAGGGACCTATAGCTCCTCCCACACAGCTCAGAGGGGAGTTTCTGTATCACAAATTGTTGTGACATGGAGGTTGGCTGTGTTGTTTTTCCCTCAGGACACAGTATGTTCCCAGTTGGGGTGTCTGGGGGGGGAAAGACAATGCACGTCGTCTCTTATTTCTCTAAAGCATTTCTAATGTTCAACTTTGCTTACTCTTTTGATTCTGTTATCTGTAAATGAATTACTATGTACCTCTACTATGTACTGTAATATGACGGATACTGTTTTCCGCTGTTTATGACCCCCCCCCCATGAAAAAATAAAAAGTAATTTTTGAAAAATAAAAATAATAAATAAAAAAAAAATTGAAAAAAAATATAATAATTTGTGAAAAAAATAAAGATTTTTGAAAAAAACATAATTTAAAAAAATATATATTTTTTTTAAAACAAAAATCATTTTGAAAAAAAAAAATTTTTGAAAAAAAATCTATTTTTGAAAAAAAAAAATTTGGAAACATTTTTTGAAAAAAAAATATCTGAAAAATTTTTTTGGAAAGAAAAAAAACATTTTTGAAAAAAAATATTTGAAATTTTTATTCGAAAAAAAAATCATTTAAAAATTAAAAAAATTATAATTTTTGAAAAATAGTTTTTTTTTTAAATAATAATTTTTTTTTTTAAATGTTCCGCTCTTTCAGCTAATGATAGGACTTCTTCAATTTTTTTCTACTATTTCTACTTTTTAAAATATTAAGCTTTTTAACACTTTTCACAGTTACTCCAGCCACTCCAACCACACAACAGTTGCTCAAGTCACTCCACCCAGTTACTCCGCCCACTCCAGTTGTAGACTACTGGTGGAGGCAAGAAAACGTCACACAATTTCCCCAAAAATTGTAGCTTTTCTAGTTAAGTGTTCTTGCATAGCAAGAGCACTTATTGTTATCTCACATATATATTATTAAGTGTTCTTGCATAGCAAGAGCACTTATTGTTATCTCACATATATATTATTATTATTATTATTATAGCCAAATTTTATCACCCTAACTCCTACCACAGTTTTTACACTACATAGACAAGTAATATACAGAAACGTGCGGATTGTTCCCGAATGGTGTGCTATTACTTTGTGGAACGTTTTGCCGAATCGTTCACGAAATATCGTAGTATTTGCGGCGAAATTTGTCCCATAGGAATGAATGTCGAAACTAGAGTGTGAGCTGACAAAATCTGAAAAATCAGGACATGATTTTTAACCTGCCACCACTCCCTCATTTTTAAGCCCACCTACACAAATTGTATATAAAAAGTTTTAGCTATCCCTGCTGCCACTACATGTGTCCACGGCTAATCCATAGTCCTTACAGTTTTCACAATAGGATGATTTGTTTGCAACTCACGCCACCCATTGACTTTCATTGAAACTTCCCTCTAGACACTTCAAATTCAAAGGGCAATTTCTAAACTGTGACTGTGCCTTCAATTTTTGCTATAGGATTTATAGATTTTAAAATACGACCGTTTGAAGAATGGCAAGAATTCAGGAGAGGCTGAAAATACTGTGTGACCTGTGGTTAGAGCCTGCATAAACAAACATTGGTTTCCTTGGCAACGCTGAGGGACCTATAGATCCTCCCACACTGCTCTGAGGGAAGTTTCTGTATCACAAATTGTTGTAACATGGAGGCCTCGTATTTCTCTAAGGCATTTCTAATGTTCAACTTTGCTTACGTTTTTGATTCTGTTATCTGTAAATGAATTACTATGTACTGTAATACAACGGATACTGTTTTCCGCTGTTTATGACCCACCCCCATGAAAAAATAAAAAAGAATACATTTAAAAAAAAATGTGAAAAAAAATGAATAATAATTTCTGAAAAAAATTAAGATTTTTGAAAAAAAAACATAATTTAAAAAAATATATATATTTTTTAAAACAAAAATCATTTTGAAAAAAAAAAAACATTTTTGAAAAAAAATCTATTTTTGAAAAAAAAAATTTGGAAAAAAAAAATTTTTGGAAAAAATAAAATATCTGAAAAAAAAAATTTTGAAAGAAAAAAAACATTTTTGAAAAAAAATAATTGACATTTTTTTTCTAAAAAAAAAATCATTTCAAAATTAAAAAAAATTATAATTTTTGAAAAATAGTTTTTTAAAAAAAATAATAAATACATTTTTTTTTTAAATGTTCCGCTCTTTCAGCTAATGATTTTCTTTTCTATTATTTCTACTTTTTAACCACTTAACGACCGCTCACTGTATACATAAGTCGGCACAATGGCACCGACAGGCACAATCACGTACAGTGTACGTGATTGCCTTTGTACAGTTGGGGGGTCCAGTCGGACCCCCCTTCTGTACAGTGAGCGGTCGGAATTCGTTGGGGAGCGATCCGACATGAGGGGACGGCCGTTCGATTCCGGCCACCCCTCCGCGATCGCTCCCGGCGAATGGAAATGCCCCCTCTGTCTGTGGAATGTTTACACAGGCAGTGGAAGCAGGAGGAAGTGATGTCATCTCTTGTGCGGCGCTCACATATACCGAGTGCCGTACAAGAGAAGACATCAAGGTTAGTGCACAAACACTACACTAACACCAGCACACATAGGCACATAAATCGCCCCCCCAGGCCCCCCCAGATCACCCCCCAGCCCCCAGTCACAGTGTCACTGATTGCAGTGACCATTTATTTACTGATCACTGCAATCAGTGACATTTGTGACTGTAAAAGTGTCACTACATTTAGTTTTAGGTCCAGTGTAGCCCCCTAACCCCCCTAATAAAGGTTTAACCCCTTGATCACCCCCAGATAACCCTTTCACCCCCTATCACCGCCGTCGCTAAGCGATCATTTTTCTGATTGCTGTCTTAGCATCGGTGATGCAGATCGGTAGCCAGTAATTTTTTTTAGGTTCGCCGCAGGTTTTTATAGCGTCAGGTACCCCCATAAATTATTTAATAAAGGTTTAACCCCCTTGATTGCCCCCCAGGTAACCCTTTCACCCCCTATCACCACTGTCGCTAAGCGATCATTTTTCTGATCGCTGTCTTAGCGTCGGTGATGCAGATCGGTAGCCAGTAATTTTTTTTAGGTTCGCCGCATGTTTTTATAGCGTCAGGTACCCCCATATATTATCTAATAAAGGTTTTAACCCCCTAATTGCCCCTAGTTAACCCTTTCACCAGTGATCATCATATAAGTGTTACGGGTGACGCTGGTTAGTTAGTTTGCTTTTTATAGTGTCAGGGCACCCGCCGTATATAACCCAATAAAGGTTTAACCCCCTGATCGCCCGGCGGGTGATATCAATTAGGTTTTAGCGTCAGAGAGGGTCTGCGTCACACCCCAGGCAGCGTCAGGTTAGTGCCAGTAACGCTAACACCCACGCGTGAAGCATACACCTCCCTTAGTGGTATAGTATCTGAACAGATCAATATCTGATCTGATCAGATCTATACTAGCGTCCCCAGCAGTTTACGGTTCCCAAAAACGCAGTGTTAGCGGGATCAGCCCAGATACCTGCTAGCACCTGCGTTTTGCCCCTCCGTCCAGCCCAGGCCACCCAAGTGCAGTATCGATCGATCACTGTCACTTACAAAACACAACACACATAACTGCAGCGTTCGCAGAGACAGGCCTGATCCCTGCGACTCCAGTGCTGTAGGAGGTGATTTCACCACCACAGTTAAAAAAAAGCAAATATGCCGAAGCATTGGGGCAGCAGGGGCGGAGGAGTGATTTTGCTCCTAATGCCGCGTACATACGGTCGAAATTCCGACGGAGGCTTGCCCGTGGAAAAGTCTGACCATGTGTGTGCGGCATAACTTTTTTGCGGGAGGATGCCCCCATGCTTCGGCATATATAAATGGTGCATGTATGCCCATCATTAGAAGTGGGTGGATGAAGGGCGGTATTCTAATGGTGGGCATACCCACCGATCAATCTTTTTTTTTCGTTCAGCCAACAGGCTGCATGAAAAAAAAAAGATTACAATACATGTCCAACAAGGACCAGCAACGTACTGGTACGTTGCTGGACTTTGAATGGTTATACCAGATTGATGCCTGCGGGTTTAGGTATCATCTTGGTATCATTCTTTTCAGCCAGCGGCCGGCTTTCATGTAAAAGCAATCCTAGTGGCTAATTAGCCTCTGGACTGCTTTTACAAGCAGTGGGAGGGAATGTCCCCCCCCGGATATAAAAAGCGCCATTGGGAAATTGGGAAAGCATTTTATCACACCGATCTTGGTGTGGTCAGATGCTTTGAGGGCAGAGGAAAGATCTAGGGTCTAGACCCCAGTTTTTTTCAAAAAAAGAGTACCTGTCACTACCTATTGCTATCATAGGGGATATTTACATTCCCTGAGATAACAATAAAAATGATAAAAAAAATAAATATGGAAGGAACAATTTAAAAATAAAATAAAAAAGCAAAATTAATAATAAAAAAAAAGCACCCCTGTACTGCCCTGCTCTTGCCCAATGGTGAACGCAAGCGTCGGTCTGGCGTCATATGTAAACAGCAATTGCACCATGCATGTGAGGTATCACCGCGAAGGTCAGATCGAGGGCAGTAATTTTAGCAGTAGACCTCCTCTGTAAATCTAACGGGGTAACCTGTAAAGGCTTTTAAAGGCTTTTAAAAATGTATGTAGTTTGTCGCCAATGCGTGTTTGTGCGAAATTTTAAAGCATGTCGTGTTTGGTATCTATGTACTCGGCCTAAGATCATCTTTTTTATTTCATCAAACATTTGGGCAATATAGTGTGTTTTAGTGCATTAAAATAAAAAAAGTGTATTTTTTCCCCAAAAATGCATTTGAAAAATCGCTGCGCAAATACTGTGTAGAAAAAAAAAATGCAACACCCACCATTTTATTCTGTAGGGCCTTTGCTTTAAAAATATACATAATGTTTGGGGGTTCAACATAATTTTCTTGCAAAAAAAAAAATGTTTTCATGTAAACAAAAAGTGTCAAAAAGGGCTTTGTCTTCAAGTGGTTAGAAGAGTGGATGTAAGCTTCCTAATGTTGTGTATAAAATGCCAGAACAGTTCAAAACCCCCCCAAATGACCCCATTTTGGAAAGTAGACACCTCAAGCTATTTGCTGAGAGGCATGTTGAGCCCATTGAATATTTTTTTGTCCCAAGTGATTGAATAATGACATAAAGAAAAAAAATGTACAAAAAGTTGTCACTAAATTATATAACAATTTTTTTTTTTTTTTGCACAAAGTTGTCACTAAATGATATATTGCTCAAACATGCCATGGGCATATGTGGAATTACACCCCAAAATACATTCTGTTGCTTCTCCTGAGTACGAGGATACCACATGTGTGAGACTTTTTGGGAGCCTAGCCACGTACGGGACCCCAAAAACCAATCACCGCCTTCAGGCTTTCTAAGGGTGTAAATTTTTGATTTCACTTATCACTGCCTATCACAGTTTTGGAGGCCATGGAATGCCCAGATGGCACAAACCCCCCCCCCCAAATGACCCCATTTTGGAAAGTAGACACCCCAAGCTATTTGCTGAGAGGTATTGTGAGTATTTTGCAGATCTCGCTTTTTGTCACAAAGTTTTGAAAATTGAAAAAAAAAAAGAAAAAAAAATGTTCTTTCTTCATTTTCAAAAACAAATGAGAGCTGTAAAATACTCACCATGCCTCTCAGCAAACAGCTTGGGGTGTCTACTTTCCAAAATGGGGTAATTTGGGGGGGTTTTGTGCTATTTTGGCATTTTATGGCCTTCGAAACTGTGATAGGTAGTGAGGAGTCAAATCAAAAATTTGTGCCTAGAAATCCTGAAGGCGGTGATTGGTTTTCGGGGTCCCGTACGCGGCTAGGCTCCTAAAAAGTCCCACACATGTGGTATCCCCGTACTCAGGAGAAGCAGTAAAATGTATTTTGGGGTGCAATTCCACATATAACCATGGCATGTGTGAGCAATATATCATTTAGTGACAACTTTTTGTATTTTTGTATTTTTTTTTTGTCATTATTCACTTGGGACAAAAAAAAATATTCAATGGGCTCAACATGCCTCTCAGCAATTTCCTTGGGGTGTCTACTTTCCAAAATGGGGTCATTTGGGGGGGTTTTGTACTGCCCTGTCATTTTAGCACCTCAAGAAATGAGATAGGCAGTCATAAATTTAAAGCTGTGTAAATTCCAGAAAATGTACCCTAGTTTGTAGACGCTATAACTTTTGCACAAACCAATAAATATACACTTATTGACATTTTTTTTACTAAAGACATGTGGCTGAATACATTTTGGCCTAAATTTATGACTAAAATTGAGTTTATTCGATTTTTCTTATAACAAAAAGTAGAAAATATCATTTTTTTTTCAAAATTTTCGGTCTTTTTCCGTTTATATCGCAAAAAATAAAAATCGCAGAGGCAATCAAATACCATTAAAAGAAAGCTCTATTTGTGGGAAGAAAAGGACGCAAATTTTGTTTGGGTACAACATTGCATGTCCGCACAATTTACAGTTAAAGCAGCGCAGTGCAAAATTCTGAATTCACCTCTGGTCCTTTAGCTACCAAATGGTCCGGGGCTTAAGTGGTTAAAATATTAAGCTTTTTAACACTTTTCACAGTTACTCCAGCCACTCCAACCACACAACAGTTGCTCAAGTCACTCCACCCAGTTACTCCGCCCACTCCAGTTGTAGACTACTGGTGGAGGCAAGAAAACGTCACACAATTTCCCCCAAAATTGTAGCTTTTCTAGTGAAGTGTTCTTGCATAGCAAGAGCACTTATTGTTATCTCACATATATATTATTAAGTGTTCTTGCATAGCAAGAGCAGTTATTGTTATCTCACATATATATTATTATTATTAAGTGTTCTTGCAAAGCAAGAGCACTTATTGTTATCTCACATATATATATTATTATTATTCTTATTATAGCCAAATTTTACCACCCTAACTCCTCCCACAGTTTTTACACTACATAGACAAGTAATATACAGAAACGTGCGGATTGTTCCCGAATGGTGTGCTATTAGTTTGTGGAACGTTTTGCCGAATCGTTCACGAAATATCGTAGTTTTTGCGGCGAAATTTGTCCCATAGGAATGAATGTCGAAACTAGAGTGTGAGCTGACAAAATCTGAAAAATCAGGACATGATTTCTAACCTGCCACCACTCCCTCATTTTTAACCACTTAAGCCCCGGACCATTTGGTAGCTAAAGGACCAGAGGTGAATTCAGAATTTTGCACTGCGCTGCTTTAACTGTAAATTGTGCGGACATGCAATGTTGTACCCAAACGAAATTTGCGTCCTTTTCTTCCCACAAATAGAGCTTTCTTTTAATGGTATTTGATTGCCTCTGCGATTTTTATTTTTTGCGATATAAACGGAAAAAGACCGAAAATTTTGAAAAAAAATGATATTTTCTACTTTTTGTTATAAGAAAAATCGAATAAACTCAATTTTAGTCATACATTTAGGCCAAAATGTATTCAGTCACATGTCTTTAGTAAAAAAAATGTCAATAAGCGTATATTTATCGGTTTGCGCAAAAGTTATAGCGTTTACAAACTAGGGTACATTTTCTGGAATTTACACAGCTTTTAATTTATGACTGCCTATCTCATTTCTTGAGGTGCTAAAATGACAGGGCAGTACAAAACCCCCCCAAATGACCCCATTTTAGAAAGTAGACACCCCAAGGAAATTGCTGAGAGGCATGTTGAGCCCATTGAATATTTTTTTTGTCCCAAGTGATTGAATAATGACAGAAAAAAAAAAATTACAAAAAGTTGTCACTAAATGATATATTGCTCACACATGCCATGGTTATATGTGGAATTGCACCCCAAAATACATTCTGCTGCTTCTCCTGAGTACGGGGATACCACATGTGTGGGACTTTTTAGGAGCCTAGCCACGTACGGGACCCCGGAAACCAAGCACCGCCTTCAGGATTTCTAAGGGCGCAAATTTTTGATTTCACTCCTCACTACCTATCACAGTTTTGAAGGCCATAAAATGCCAAAATAGCACAAAACCCCCCCAAATGACCCCATTTTAGAAAGTAGACACCCCAAGGAAATTGCTGAGAGGCCTGTTGAGCCCATTGAATATTTTTTTTTGTCCCAAGTGATTGAATAATGACAAAAAAAAAATTACAAAAAGTTGTCACTAAATGATATATTGCTCACACATGCCATGGTTATATGTGGAATTGCACCCCAAAATACATTCTGCTGCTTCTCCTGAGTACGGGGATACCACATGTGTGGGACTTTTTAGGAGCCTAGCCACGTACGGGACCCCGGAAACCAAGCACCGCCTCCAGGATTTCTAAGGGCGCAAATTTTTGATTTCACTCCTCACTACCTATCACAGTTTTGAAGGCCATAAAATGCCAAAATAGCACAAAACCCCCCCAAATGACCCCATTTTGGAAAGTAGACACCCCAAGCTGTTTGCTGAGAGGCATGGTGAGTATTTTACAGCTCTCATTTGTTTTTGAAAATGAAGAAAGAACATTTTTTTTTTTTCAATTTTCAAAACTTTGTGACAAAAAGCGAGATCTGCAAAATACTCACAATACCTCTCAGCAAATAGCTTGGGGTGTCTACTTTCCAAAATGGGGTCATTTGGGGGGGTTTTGTGCCATCTGGGCATTCCATGGCCTCCGAAACTGTGATAGGCAGTGAGAAGTGAAATCAAAAATTGACACCCTTAGAAAGCCTGAAGGCGGTGCTTGGATTTTGGGGTCCCGTACGCGGCTAGGCTCCCAAAAAGTCTCACACATGTGGTATCCCCGTACTCAGGAGAAGCAACAGAATGTATTTTGGGGTGTAATTCCACATATGCCCATGGCATGTTTGAGCAATATATCATTTAGTGACAACTTTGTGCAAAAAAAAAAAAAAAAAAAAATTTTTTTCCGCAACTTGTGTCAACATATAAAATATTCCATGGACTCGACATGCCTCTCAGTATATAGCTTGGGGTGTCTACTTTCCAAAATGGGGTCATTTGGGGGGGGTTTGAACTGTTCTGGCATTTTATACACAACATTAGGAAGCTTACATCCACTCTTCTAACCACTTGAAGACAAAGCCCTTTTTGACACTTTTTGTTTACATGAAAACATATTTTTTTTTGCAAGAAAATTATGTTGAACCCCCAAACATTATATATATTTTTAAAGCAAAGGCCCTACAGAATAAAATGGTGGGTGTTGCATTTTTTTTTTCTACACAGTATTTGCGCAGCGATTTTTCAAACGCATTTTTTGGGGAAAAAATACACTTCTTTTAATTTGAATGCACTAAAACACACTATATTGCCCAAATGTTTGATGAAATAAAAAAGATGATCTTAGGCCGAGTACATAGATACCAAACACGACATGCTTTAAAATTTCGCACAAACGCGCATTGGCGACAAACTACATACATTTTTAAAAGCCTTTAAAAGCATTTACAGGTTACCCCCTTAGATTTACAGAGGAGGTCTACTGCTAAAATTACTGCCCTCGATCTGACCTTTGTGGTGATACCTCACATGCATGGTGCAATTGCTGTTTACATATGACGCCAGACCGACGCTTGCGTTCGCCATTGGGCAAGAGCAGGGCAGGACAGGGGTGCTTTTTTTTTTTTTTTTTTTTTTTTTATTATTAATTTTGCTTTTTTATTTTATTTTTAAACTGTTGCTTCCATATTTATTTATTTTTATCACTTTTATTGTTATCTCAGGGAATGTAAATATCCCCTATGATAGCAATAGGTAATGACAGGTACTCTTTTTTGAAAAAAATTGGGTCTATTGGACCCTAGATCTTTCCTCTGCCCTCAAAGCATCTGACCACACCAAGATCGGTGTGATAAAATGCTTTCCCAATTTCCCAATGGCACTTTTTATATCCGGGGGGGGACATTCCCTCCCACTGCTTGTAAAAGCAGTCCAGAGGCTAATTAGCCACTAGGATTGCTTTTACATGAAAGCCGGCCGCTGGCTGAAAAGAATGATACCAAGATGATACCTAAACCCGCAGGCATCATTCTGGTATAAGCATTCAAAGTCCAGCAACATACCAGTACGTTGCTGGTCCTTGTTGGACATGTATTGTAATCTTTTTTTTCATGCAGCCTGTTGGCTGAACGAAAAAAAAAGATTGATCGGTGGGTATGCCCACCATTAGAATACCGCCCTTCATCCACCCACTTCTAATGATGGGCATACATGCACCATTTATATATGCCGAAGCATGGGGGCATCTTCTCGCAAAAGTTATGCCGCGTACACATGGTCAGACTTTTCCACGGGCAAGCCTCCGTCGGAATTTCGACCGTATGTACGCGGCATTAGGAGCAAAATCGCTCCTCCGCTCCTGCTGCCCCAATGCTTCGGCATATATGCTTTTTTTTTTTAACTGTGGTGGTGAAATCACCTCCTACAGCACTGGAGTCGCAGGGATCAGACCTGTCTCTGCGAACGCTGCAGTTATGTGTGTTGTGTTTTGCAAGTGACAGTGATCGATCGATACTGCACTTCGGTGGCCTGGGCTGGACGGAGGGGCAAAACGCAGGTGCTAGCAGGTATCTGGGCTGATCCCACTAACAGTGCGTTTTTGGGAACCCTAAACTGCTGGGGACGCTAGTATAGATCTGATCAGATCAGATATTGAGCTGATCAGATACTATACCACTAAGGGGGGTGTATGCTTCACGTGTGGGTGTTAGTGCTACTGGCACTAACCTGACGCTGCCTGGGGTGTGACGCAGACCCTCTCTGACGCTAAAACCTAACTGATATCACCCGCCGGGCGATCAGGGGGTTAAACCTTTATTGGGTTATATACGGCGGGTGCCCTGACACTATAAAAAGCAAACTAACTAACCAGCGTCACCCGTAACACTTATATGATGATCACTGGTGAAAGGGTTAACTAGGGGCAATTAGGGGGTTAAAACCTTTATTAGGTAATATATGGGGGTACCTGACGCTATATAAAAACCTGACGGCGAACCTAAAAAAAAATTACTGGCTACCTATCGGCATCACCGACACTAAGACAACGATCATAAAAACGATTGCTTAGCGACAGTGGTGATAGGGGGTGAAAGGGTTACCTGGGGGGCGATCAGGGGTTAAACCTTTATTAGATAATATATGGGGGTACCTGACGCTATAAAAACCTGCGGCGAACCTAAAAAAAATTACTGGCTACCGATCAGCATCACCGACGCTAAGACATCGATCAGAAAAATGATCGCATAGTGACGGCGGTGCTAGGGGGTGAAAGGGTTACCTGGGGGGTGATCAAGGGGGTTACACCTTTATTAGGTAATATTTGGGGGTACCCGACGCTATAAAAACCTGCGGCGAACCTAAAAAAAATTACTGGCTACCGATCAGCATCGCCGACGCTAAGACATCGATCAGAAAAATTATCGCTTAGTGACAGTGGTGATAGGGGGTGAAAGGGTTACCTGGGGGGGCGATCAAGGGGGTTAAACCTTTATTAGGTAATATATGGGGGTACCCGACGCTATAAAAACCTGCGGCGAACCTAAAAAAAATTACTGGCTACCGATCAGCATCACCCCGACGCTAAGACATCGATCAGAAAAATTATCGCTTAGTGACAGTGGTGATAGGGAGTGAAAGGGTTACCTGGGGGGTGATCAAGGGGGTTAAACCTTTATTAGGTAATATATGGGGGTACCCGACGCTATAAAAACCTGCGGCGAACCTAAAAAAAATTACTGGCTACCGATCAGCATCGCTGACGCTAAGACATCGATCAGAAAAATTATAACTTAGTGACAGTGGTGATAAGGGGTGAAAGGGTTACCTGGGGGGCGATCAAGGGGGTTAAACCTTCATTAGGTAATATATGGGGGTACCCGACGCTATAAAAACCTGCGGCGAACCTAAAAAAAATTACTGGCTACCGATCAGCATCACCGACGCTAAGACATCAATCAGAAAAATGATTGCTTAGTGACGGCGGTGCTAGGGGGTGAAAGGGTTATCTGGGGGGTGATCAGGGGGTTAAACCTTTATTAGGGGGGTTAGGGGGCTACACTGGACCTAAAACTAAATGTAGTGACACTTTTACAGTCACAAATGTCACTGATTGCAGTGATCACTAAATAAATGGTCACTGCAATCAGTGACACTGTGACTGGGGGCTGGGGGGGTTGGGGTGTGATCTGGGGGTGTCTGGGGGGGCCTGGGGGGGCGATTTATGTGCCTATGTGTCCTGGTGTCAGTGTGCTGTTTTGTGTACTAACCTGGCATCTTCTCCTGTACGGCGCTCGGTATATGTGAGCGCCCCAGGAGCGATGACATCACTTCCTCCTTCCTGGCAGGCAGGGGAAGCTCTCTCATTCGCCGGGAGCGATCGAGAGGGGGTGGCCGGAATCGAACGGCCGTCCCCTCATGCCGGATCGCTCCCGAAGGTAAAACGACCACCCACTGTAAAGAAGGGGGGTCCGATCGGACCCCCCAACTATACAAAGGCAATCACGTATATGTACGTGATTCTGCCTGTCGGTGCCATTCTGCTGACGTATATTTACAGTGGGCGGTCGTTAAGTGGTTAAGCCCACCTACACAAATTTTATATCAAAAGTTTTAGCTATCCCTGCTGCCACTACATGTGTCCACGGCTAAGCCATAGTCCTTACAGTTTTCACAATATGATGATTTGTTTGCAACTCACGCCACCCACTGACTTTCATTGAAACTCTCCTCTAGACACTTCAAATTCAAAGGGCAATTTCTAAACTGTGACTGTGCCTTCAATTTTAATATTTCAGAGACATACTATATATCAAAATGTAGAATGTTAGAGCCTGCATAAACAAACATTGGTTTCCTTGGCAACGCTGAGGGACCTATAGCTCCTCCCACACAGCTCAGAGGGGAGTTTCTGTATCACAAATTGTTGTGACATGGAGGTTGTCTTTCCCTCAGGACACAGTATGTTCCCAGTTGGGGTGTCTGGGGGGAAAGACAATGCATGTCGCCTCTTATTTCTCGAAGGCATTTCTAATGTTCAACTTTGCTTACTTTTTTGATTCTGTTATCTGTAAATGAATTACTATGTACCTCTACTTTGTACTGTAATACGACGGATACTGTTTTCTGCTGTTTATGACCCCCCCCCATGAAAAAAAAATAATTAATTTTTGAAAAATAAAAATAATAAATTGAAAAAAAATTGAAAGAATATATATAAAAAAATAATTTTTGACCAAAATAAATATTTTTGAAAAAAACATCATTTAAAAAATATATTTTTTTAAAACAAAAATCATTTTGAAAAAAAAAAAATTTTTGAAAAAAAAAATCATTTTTTTAAAAAAAAAACATTTTTGAAAAAAATCAAATGTTGAAATTTTTTTTGGGGGAAAAAAAATCATTTAAAAATTAAAAATATATATATATTTTGAACTATTATTTTTTTTTAAAAAAATTGTTCCGCTCTTTCAACTAATGATGGGACAATTTTTTTCTACTGTTTCTGCTTTTTAAAATATTAATCTTTTTAACACTTTTCACAGTTACTCCAGCCACTCCAACCACACAACAGTTGCTCAAGTCACTCCACCCAGTTACTCCACCCACTCCAGTTGTAGACTACTGGTGGAGGCAAGAACATGTCACACAATTTCCCCAGAAATTGTAGCTTTTCTAGTTAAGTGTTCTTGCAAAGCAAGAGCACTTATTGCTATCTCACATATATATTATTATTCTTACTATAGCCAAATTTTACCACCCTAACTTCTCCCACAGTTTTTACACTACATAGACAAGTAATATACCGAAACGTGCGGATTGTTCCCGAATGGTGTGCTATTACTTTGTGGAATGTTTCGCCGAATCGTTCTTGAAATATCGTCGTTTTTGCGGCGAAATTTGTCCCATAGGAATGAATGGCAAAACTAGAGTGTGAGCTGACAAAATCTGAAAAATCAGGACATGATTTCTAACCTGCCACCGCTCCCTCATTTTTAAGCCCACCTACACAAATTGTATATCAAAACGCTCAGCTATCCCTGCTGTCACTACACGTGTCCACAGCTAAGCCATAGTCCTTACAGTTTTCACAATATGATGATTTGTTTGCAACTCACGCCACCCATTGATATTCATTGAAACTCCCTTCTAGCCACTTCAAATTTGAAGGGCAATTTCTAAACTGCGACTGTGCCTTTATTTTAAATATTTCAGAGACATACTATATATCAAAATGTAGGTCTGGGTCTTGTGATTCTCACAATATAAAGCTCTTCGCTGTAGGATTTATAAATTTAAAATACGATCGTTTGAAGTATGGCAAGTATTCGGGAGAGGCTGAAAATACTGTGACCTGTGGTTAGAGCCTGCATAAACAAACATTGGTTTCCTTGGCAACGCTGAGGGAATTATAGCTCCTCCCACACAGCTCTGTGAGGAATTATACCTCATTGCATACAGCTGAGTGGAATTATAATTCCTCCCACAAATATCATCATGCCATCTAAAGGAAAGAGATCTAAAGCTGCAAAGATACGCTGGACAAAACTGGACCTTTCAGACCCACGCTTTTGGGATCCGGAGCCCCACAGCAGCATGATGGAAATGGAGGTTTGTGACAGTAAATGTGCCCAAGAGGTACATAGTGAACCTGTGGTGTCATTCCCATATTCAACTCAGTGTCAAGTTCAAGAGCACAGTGAAAGTGTGATGGGCACTTCTGAAAACCATGGCATGCAAGAACCATGTGTACCTAGTGAGATATCTGTGCAGGCATCATTTCATCAGGGTCATCATGGCTATGGAAGGTTAAGGAACAAACAGTGTACATGCATGGCTCTGACATTTTTGGCATACCACAGTGAGCTTGATGATGTGAGGAAGGATGATCTTGATCAAATACTGAGGAAGGGCAACAGCTTGTATGGCACAACAATAAAACAGCTAAAACAAAGAAATGTCTATCAGCACCAACACATGACAATGGAAGAAGTCCCCCTCAGAGTCAACACTGACAAATATGAGTATAACGTTGTTAAATCTCCAGTGTTATCGGGATGTGTGAGAGCCACGGTAGACGGTAACAACCAAGGTTGGTTTGTTGACCTCTCCACAAGACTTCAGTGCCTCAATGCAGATGTTACACATGCACTTTTTATAGTAGTGCCATATTGCATTGCATTGTTCAGAGACAAGTCTGGGAGATATGGACTGTTTGATTCTCATAGTCAAAATAAGGATGGGCTTCCTGCCACTGGAAAAGGAAAAGCTGTTATGATCACTTTTACACATTTGAGTGATATGGGGGCAAGGATTTATAAGTTGTATGAATTGCTCCTTACAGACACCAGAGGCCCTATTGATGGACTGCAGTATGACTTCATGCCAGTCTCATTTCATTGTTCAAGTCATCTGTCAGATGGTTTGCTGTCCCCACCGATGCAATCTGACAAACCACATAATGGAAAGCATGTGGAGAACAAAGTGACACAGATGACCAAAGATGCAACACACACTGGATTCCCAGCCAGCAAGAATTCTCCACGGCCATTTGATGCAAAATCCTCACAGGGCATATGGAAGGACAGTAAGGCATTTTCCAAATTAAATGCACAGCGGCGTCAAAAAAAGAAGACAAGACACAGAAATGAAAGAAGGCGTGATTTCAAGGCTACAAAGATGTCTGTCACCAATAAGAAGAGGACATACATCACCAGCCGATACAGAGCAGATGCTGATTTTAAGTTGAAGCAGAAGCAATATATCATTCGCAAATATGCGACAGATGCCAATTTCAACTTGAAGCAGAAGCAATACACAACCAGCAAATATGCGACTGATGCCAATTTTAACTTGAAGAAGAAACAATACATCACCAGAAAATATGCGACAAATGCCGATTTCAACTTGAAGCAGAAGCAATACATCACCAGAAAATATGCAACAAATGCCGATTTTAACTTGAAGCAGAAGCAATACATCACCAGAAAACATGCGACAAATGACGATTCCAACTTGAAGCAGAAGCAATACATCACCAGAAAATATGCGACAAATGCCGATTTCAACTTGAAGCAGAAGCCATACATCACCAGAAAATATGCGACAAATGCTGATTTCAACTTGAAGCAGAAGCAATACATCACCAGAAAATATGCGACAAATGCTGATTTTAACTTGAAGCCGAAGCAATACATCACCAGAAAATATGCGACAAATGACGATTTCAACTTGAAGCAGAAGCAATACATCACCAGAAAATATCATAATGATCCTGCTTTCAGAAAACGTCACTTGCAACATTGCATGAGTTACATGAAAATTAAGCGTCACACTCAAGCAGATTTTCGCATAACCCATAAGATGCAATGTGCCTTCAAAATAAGAATGAAATACAGACGATGGACTCATGTCATGCGGGAATGCAGTCAACCAGTGGACAACAGCCTAATGCAGACAGCTATATCCACTTTCCATGAATGCATTAAAGCTGGGCCAACTTTTGTGTGCACGATGTGTCATCGCACCCTTTTCCCTAACCAAGTGAAACATTGCATTCACAGCAATTACAAGAGGAATCTACACATTGCTGCTGCCTGTTTGACAGGGAAATATGTCCATGTGTGCAACAATCACTGTCAAGGCCCTGAACAATGCACCGTACCAGATGAAAGGACCAAAGAATGGATTTGTCACAACCGTGATTCACATTTAAAAGCAGGACACAAATCATCCATCGCTGTGGCTAACAACATGGAGCTGGCGCCCATTCCCCCAGAGCTCTGCGATTTGAATGTGCTGGAAAGACAACTTTTGGCCAAAATACTGCCATTTACCAAGATCATCACACTTCCCAAAGGTCGACAGGCAGCTATACACGGCACTTGTAAAGGTATGTACTTACCGAGGCCGAGATGCCGAGAGTGGTTCACCTTTGCGACTTGACGCACTCCACCCCCTGGAGTTGAGACAGGGAGTGGATGGCGAGAAGCGGCACCGGCTACCGGCAGGTGGTGGGTACTTTTAGACGGTCCGGTAGTGTTGAGTAGACTGAAGAAACAGGCTTCAAGCGGGAACTAGTCGGATTGGTAAAGTTCAAACAGCAGGAGATAATGGAAGCCGGTGCAGGTTGAGTCCGGGTTGCAATTGCAAGGTAACAGTCCCGGCTGGGGGTCTAGCACAGTAAAAGGCAACAAGTCCAGAGAAAACCGGGAACCAGGCAGGAGTTCAAAGGAAACGCGGAAGTCCAAAAGGTACAAGCAGGAGGTCAAGGATTGTAGACAAGCAGCAGATCCGAGTCACAGGCCGAGGGTCAAACACAGGAGAAGGCAGAAGTCCGTATAGCAAGCCGAGGGTCAGGTCCAGGAGAGAGATCAGAGGAGTCAAGCCAGTCCGGGTCACAAGGAGATTTTCAAGATAGTTTTCCAGAGTCTTGGGTATACAGGAAAGCTGACAAACCAGCAACTTGTCAGTGCAACTGGATCTCTTTAAATAGGCCCGCCTGGATTCCTATTGGTGCGCCGTCGCGCATGCGCGCACGCCGCTGCGTCGGCGCGCGCACCCGAGGACGTAGAAGCGCCGTCCCGCGCACGCGCATGCGCCGAAGCATCATTCCGCCGCGCGTGCGCATTGGGCGCTGATTGGCGCCGTTGGACGGATTTCCCTGACAGTGCCCCCCTCCTAGGGGCGGACTCCGGACGCCCAGACTAGACATCAACTCGGGATGTTCCTGGTGAAAGACTCTAATTAGGCGGGGAGCATGTAGGTTCCTAGATGGTTCCCAAGAGTTGTCCTCTGGGGGATACCCCTTCCATTTGATTAAATACTGCAACTGCCTGCCTCTTTTCCTGCAGCCCAAGATAGATTCCACCACATACTCATCTTCACCATCAACCTCCACAGGTGGAGGAGGTGGCTCATCCCTTCCCGGGAAGGAGCTGGAGACTACTGGTTTCAACAGAGACGTGTGGAAGACCGGGTGTATCCTGTAGGAGTCGGGCAGTGCCAATTCAAAGGCCACAGGGTTGATTACTCGCTTGATTTTAAAAGGGCCTATAAATCTTGGTCCCAATTTCCGTGAAGGGATCGGTAATTTGAGGTTGGTGGCGGAGAGCCATACTTCCTCCCCAACTTTGAAGACTGGATTTTCCTTCCTACCCTTGTCATAGTATCTCTTGTAAGACTCCTGGGCGTTTTGCATCATTTCCTGGAGTCTCAGAAAATTAGATTGAACAAAGGCTATCCGATCTTGAACAGCAGGAACAGAGCTCTCCGGAATGTCATCAGGGAGGAAGGAAGGATGGAAGCCAAAGTTGGCCCAAAAAGGAGTTTGACTGGTGGCTGAATGCACCGAGTTGTTATATGCAAATTCAGCGTAGGATAATAGGGAGGACCAATCGTCTTGTGAGGCTGAGCAAAAACAACGGAGATATTGTTCTAGGGTTTGATTGGTTCTCTCTGTCTGTCCGTTGCTCTGGGGGTGATATGCCGATGATAGGCAAATCTTGACTTCTAAAGATTTGCAAAGTTCCTTCCAGAATTTCGACGTGAATTGAACGCCTCTGTCAGAGGTGATGCTCTTAGGCACCCCATGGAGCCTGATTATCTCCTGAAAGAAGGCTTTGGCTGTATCTGCAGCAGAGGGGGTACCGATCATGGGCACGAAGTGTGCCATTTTGGAGAGGCGGTCAATTACGACCAGAATCGTGGTAAAACCTCCAGAGGGCGGTAGATCTACAATGAAGTCCATGGACACATCTGCCCACGGACGTTCAGGGATAGGCAAAGGTTTGAGTAGTCCCCAACTCTTGGTTTTGGGTCCCTTATACCGTTGGCAACGGGTACAGGAGGCAACATAGGACTTGCAATCTTGTCTCCAACCAGGCCACCAGAAGGAGCGAGAGATTAGTTCCATGGTTTTTTTGGTTCCAAAGTGACCAGCTAGTTTGTGGTCGTGGAAAGTTTTCAGAATCAGTTGCCTTGTTTCCAGAGGGACGAAGACTTTACCTTGGGACCAGAGCAAGTCATTATGCTTCTCTAGGGAAGAGGTTACTTGGTCAGGACAATGCTTAGAGGCGGCTTTTATGGAAGTTAGTAGATCAGCCTGTGGAATGAGCAGAAAGTTTTGTGCTGATAGGATGGTACTTGGTTCCTCTGCTTGAGGGGTTTTCGGGAAACATCCTAGAGAGTGCATCCGCCTTCACGTTCTTGGAACCGGGCCTATAAGAGATATGAAAGTTAAACCTGGTGAAGAAGAGGGCCCATCGGGCTTGTCTGGGTCGAAGACGTTTTGCTGTTCTCAGATATTCTAGATTCTTATGATCCGTGAATATCATGACAGGGTGAGGGGCTCCCTCCAGAAGGTATCGCCATTCTTCCAGGGCGAATTTGATAGCTAATAGTTCCCGGTCTCCGACGTCATAATTACGTTCTGGAGAAGTTAATTTACGAGAGGCAAAGGCTACTGGATGAAGAAGGGATTTGGGGCCCTGCCTTTGAGAGAGGATGGCCCCAGTGGCTGACTCTGAAGCATCTACTTCCAGAGTAAATGGCAGTAGCGGATCTGGATGCTTCAATACAGGTGCCGATGTGAATGCATTTTTTAGTTTATCGAAGGCATCCTGAGCTTCCGGTGACCAGTGAAAGCGGTAGCCCTGGCGTGTCAGTTGGGTTATAGGTGCCACAATAGAGGAGAACCCCACAATGAACCTCCTGTAGAAGTTGGCGAAACCTATAAACCGTTGTACCCCTTTCTTGTCTGTTGGGGCTGGCCATTCCTGGATAGCTTTGACTTTCTGCGGGTCCATTGCGACCCCATTGGTAGAAATAATAAATCCCAAAAATTGCACAGTGGTTTTCTCAAAGTCACATTTCTCGGCCTTGAGGTAAAGTCTATGTTCTCGGAGAATAGTGAGGACCTTGATGACATGGATTCGGTGCAGTTCAAGGGAGGACGAAAAAATAAGAATATCATCTAAGTAGACTACTAGGAAGTCGTCCAAGTGTTCACGGAAAATGTCATTGACCAGGTGCTGGAAAGTAGCTGGGGCGTTGCAAAGCCCGAATGGCATGACCAAGTATTCAAAATGACCGAACCTAGATCTAAAAGCCGTCTTCCATTCGTCTCCAGCCCTGATCCGGATGAGGTTGTAGGCCCCTCGAAGGTCCAGTTTAGAGAAGATCCGAGCTGATCGGAATCGTTGGAACAACTCCGGGATGAGAGGAAGCGGGTATCTATTTTTAATAGTAATTTTATTTAATTCCCTATAGTCGATGCAGGGCCTCAGAGTCCCGTCTTTTTTTTCAACGAAAAAGATACCGGCACCGGCTGGGGAAGAAGAGGGGCGAATGAATTTCTTTTCCAGATTTTCCTCAATGTAAGACTTGAGGGCCTTCAACTCAGATTCGGACAAGGGAAAGATGCGGCCGAATGGAATTTTGGAGCCAGGCAGAAGGTCAATGGGACAATCGTAGGGACGATGTGGAGGTAGGCGGTCGGCCTGCTGTTTGTCGAAGACGTCCTGGAATTCTAAGTATGCTGATGGAACATGTGGTAGGTTATCCGGTTGAGGGGTTAAAGTAGCACAGACAGTGGGAAGTGCGGGAAGACAGTGTTGGGAACAATATGAAGAAGTGAAGTTAACTTCCCTTTTGGCCCAGTTTATATGAGGCTCATGTGCTTGTAACCAGGGGAGGCCCAGGATGATGGGAAACATGGGAGATGGGATGAGGTCAAATCAAAGGTATTCTTGGTGGCCTGAATCCGTGATAGCAAGGATGGGTTTTGTTTCTTGCGTAATTACCCCTGAACGAGGCAGGGATCCATCCGCCAGACGAACCTGAAGATAACGGTCCTTGGTTTGCAGAGGAAAGTGAAGTTGGGAAGCAAGTGAAGAGTCCAGAAAGCAGCTGCAGGCTCCTGAATCAATAATCGCCGGTAGGCGGGTTGCTCCTGTTGGTAGCTGTAGAGAAATGGAAAGAACAACATAAGTCTGTGGTAAGCCAGAAACTTGGTAGTTCAAAGTGTCTTTGAGGGTACACTTACTAGGTCTCACTGGGCAGCTCCGAAGGAAATGGCCAGTACCCCCGCAGTAAAGGCACAGATTGGCCTGACGTCTGCGCTGTTTTTCCTCAGGAGAAAGGGGAGGACGAACCAGACCAAGCTGCATGGGTTCAGGCTCGGGAGGAGAAGATGCTGTAGGAACTTGGATGGGTGGGTAGGCAGGAGCTGATCGGGGCAAAGTCCAGTTTGGACGGGTAGTCTGGAAACGCTCAGAACGCCGCTCCCGCAGGCGTCTGTCAAGCTGAGTGACAGACTGGATCAAATCTTCCAGAGTAGTTGGAACGCCAATCCTGGCCAGCTCGTCTTTAAGAGCCTCAGACAGTCCTTGGCGATATTGGTATTTAAGGGCCGTCTCATTCCAGCCAGTGTCAGCTGACCATTTCCGGAATTCGGCCGTGTAGTCCTCCACCGGCCTTCTCCCCTGGGTTAAACTGTGGAGAACAGACTCAGCTGTAGCTGATCGCTGAGGATCGTCATACAGCTGCGCCATACTCTCGAAGAAGGTGTCCACGGAATCTAGTATGGGGCTGCTTTGCTCCATCAGGCCATGGGCCCAGGC
This sequence comes from Rana muscosa, assembly GCA_029206835.1. Taxonomy (NCBI): domain Eukaryota; kingdom Metazoa; phylum Chordata; class Amphibia; order Anura; family Ranidae; genus Rana; species Rana muscosa. Next base: position 33,494,267 of record CM055127.1, on the reverse strand, counting down.
CTGGGGTTCGTCGGTTAGAAGGGAGATGACGAACCCCACCTTTACCACTTCTGAAGAGAAAGTCCTGGGTTGAAGGGCGAAGTAAAGAGAACATGCATTTTTGAAAGCCCGATATTTCTTACGGACGCCAGAAAATCGCTCAGGCAGGGGGACCCTGGGTTCAGGGGTAGCCATTACTACGGTGGGATTTGCCTGATTTTGAGACGTGGAGGCAACATTGGCAACGGTAGCAGCTGGTGATGCTGGTCCTGTAGCTCCAGTAAGTAGCTGAAAGCGGCCATCCATTTGGACATAACCTTCTTGTAATTTCTGAACCGCATCGGTTAGTGCGGTGACTTGCTGACATAGGGTCTCGAACGGTGAACGCACCCTGTCGGCCTCAGACATCTGGCTGGTTTGTACTGTAAAGGTATGTACTTACCGAGGCCGAGATGCCGAGAGTGGTTCACCTTTGCGACTTGACGCACTCCACCCCCTGGAGTTGAGACAGGGAGTGGATGGCGAGAAGCGGCACCGGCTACCGGCAGGTGGTGGGTAATTTTAGACGGTCCGGTAGTGTTGAGTAGACTGAAGAAACAGGCTTCAAGCGGGAACTAGTCGGATTGGTAAAGTTCAAACAGCAGGAGATAATGGAAGCCGGTGCAGGTTGAGTCCGGGTTGCAATTGCAAGGTAACAGTCCCGGCTGGGGGTCTAGCACAGTAAAAGGCAACAAGTCCAGAGAAAACCGGGAACCAGGCAGGAGTTCAAAGGAAACGCGGAAGTCCAAAAGGTACAAGCAGGAGGTCAAGGATTGTAGACAAGCAGCAGATCCGAGTCACAGGCCGAGGGTCAAACACAGGAGAAGGCAGAAGTCCGTATAGCAAGCCGAGGGTCAGGTCCAGGAGAGAGATCAGAGGAGTCAAGCCAGTCCGGGTCACAAGGAGATTTTCAAGATAGTTTTCCAGAGTCTTGGGTATACAGGAAAGCTGACAAACCAGCAACTTGTCAGTGCAACTGGATCTCTTTAAATAGGCCCGCCTGGATTCCTATTGGTGCGCCGTCGCGCATGCGCGCACGCCGCTGCGTCGGCGCGCGCACCCGAGGACGTAGAAGCGCCGTCCCGCGCACGCGCATGCGCCGAAGCATCATTCCGCCGCGCGTGCGCATTGGGCGCTGATTGGCGCCGTTGGACGGATTTCCCTGACAGCACTGTAGTGTGTGTGCCATCCGAGGTGGAAACCACGGTCAATACTCTACCAAGATCGCGCAGCACATCCCAGTTACACAGAGTGAAGCTGAAAAGACGTCTGACTTACAAAGGCCACCAGCTGTTTAACAATGTCAACATGAGAAATGTAGTAGCAGGTCTGTCAAAACTCATTGACACACACCCCGATTACAGTGACATTTCAATCAGACTGGATGAGACAATCGATGATGATGATTATGATGCTGATAATGATGATGGGATGGAACTCGACAGTTGTGATGAAACTGAAATGATGGAGATACTTGAACGCATCGAAAATTGTGATCCATCAGAGGTACAGTCTGCATGTTTACCGGCTGCTTCTGAGCAACAGGAAGGCCATGACCAACAACCTCCAAATGCAGAGGATGAGAAGGATGCACTAAGACCTGGAATTGGCCTAGACAGTTGTTTGCAGCCATCTGACCTTGGAGAGGAAGCACTGACACACGGTGATGGAATATTCAGCATTGCACCTGCACAAGGAAACACACCTGTCAGCATCTTTAAAGTTCCTAGGCTTGAGGCAATGGCTTTCCCTGTTCAGTTCCCTACTGGACAGAATACATTGGACCAGGCAAGACAAGTCAAACTGTCCCAGAGCATGTATTTCAATGCAAGGCTTTTTTGTGTTGATACTCGTTTTGCAAGAGACACAAGCTACCTCTTCTTTGCGCAGTTTGTCACAGAAACACACATGGCCAAAAGCAGCATGTCCAATCAGTTGAGGAAAGGAAAACCCAATACCAGGGATGGACGGAAAATATCCAACAAGCTGCTACAGGACAAGCGTGAGGTTGATCGGTTGGTGCGAAACCGAGATGCCACAAGGTTCATGCAACCACTGAGAGGGAGTCCAGCTTACTGGGATAAAAATCTGAAGAATTTGCTAGCCATGGTCAGACAATTGGGTAAGCCAACATTTTTTCTTACCTTCTCTGCTGCAGAATTCAGATGGCCAGAGGTAATAACGGCAATAAAGGCACAACAAGGTCAAAAGGTGGATTTTGCAGAGCTAGACTGGGCTGAAAACTGTGACATTCTTCGAGGTAACCCAGTGACCACCATGCGCATGTTTGACAAACAGGTTGATGCTCTGATGCGAGAGCTGCTGTTGGGTCCAGCACAGCCAATCGGTGAAGTTATTGATTACTTTTACCGGGTTGAATTTCAGGCGAGAGGGAGCCCTCATATACATTGTCTCTGTTGGGTAGCAGGAGCTCCTATATTTGGACAAGACAGTGATGACAAGGTGCGTGCCTTTATAGATCATAACATCTCATGCCAGCTGCCTGATGAAGCCAAACAGGCCTTACTTCACAGATTTGTAACAGAACTTAAAATGCACAGCAGATCTCATTCAAAATCATGCAAGAAAGGTAACAGAATATGCAGATTTGGATTTCCAAAGCCACTTATTAGAAAAACGAGGATAACTTACCCGATGCAAGAAGAACAAGGAGATTGTGCAATGAAACCACAAGCAGCCAAAACAAACTGAAACCAGTCTGGGATTTGCTTAATAACCCAAAAGTGCAGCTTGAAGACATGTCGCAGCTACTGGCACAGTGTGATATGACTTTGAATCAGTACAACTCGTACATTGAGGCATTGACCTCCTCAAGCGTGATTCTAATGAAGCGTGATGTCAAGGACTGCTGGGTGAACAACTACAATCCACATTTGCTGACGGCCTGGAATGCCAACATGGACATCCAGTACATTCTTGATGAGTATGGTTGCATCATGTACATGTTGTCCTACATATCCAAGCCAGAACGCGAGCTAAGTGACTATCTCAAAACAATAGTCAAAGAAATGAGCCCAGAAACAGAGACAGAACGAGAAGAAATGAAAGAAGTTCTTCAGGCTTATTCAAAACACAGAGAGGTCAGCGCCCAGGAGTCTGTGGCCCGGACGTGCAGCCTGAAAATGAAGTCTTGCTCACGTGAGGTTGTTTTTCTGCCAACTGGTGACAACACACTGAAAATTAGTTTCCCGCTCAGTGCATTGCAGAACAAACCAGCCGATTCTCTTAATGTGTGGATGACGAGTTTTGTCGACAAATACAGAGCCAGACCCGAAACACCAAAGTTTGAGTCCATGTGTCTGGCAGACTTTGCATCCCATTACAGGGTTGTCTATGGCAAGCAGAAGGAAGATGGCAAGCAAAAGGAAGACAGCAAGCGTGTCAGTCTATTGAATGAAATGGGAATGATTAAAAAACACACGAGAGGGAAGCCTGCAATCATCAGGTACGCACGCTTCTCAGAGAAGAAGGACCCCGAGAACTACTACGGCAGACTGCTTAAACTCTACCTGCCCCACCGTTCAGAGTCATCACTGAAAACTGTAAGGTTCCCAACACACCAGGATTTTTACAAAGGCGCCTGTGTGAGCTTACCAGGAGAAGAAGCAATCCGAGCAGTGTCTGCAATTGTTATCAGCAACCAAAAGAAGTTCGAACAACACAACAAAATTGTGGAACAAGTCTTGGATGACTTTGTAAAAAATGGCCCTGTTGAAGATGCTTGGAACACCTTTGCCCCAGAAGCTGAGTTGGATAGGTTGGAATGTATAGAGGAACGCAAAGAAGGGGAGCCACTTCATGAGAATGAACAAGATGATGTTCCGGAGTATACACGTCACAAACAAACAGGTGGAATTGCGCTTACTGTGAAGGCCCCACAAATGTGCCCCGATTTCCTTCGGAAAATGTACAGAAACCTTAACCGGACACAAGCTCAGACATTCTACTCAGTTTGTGACTGGTGCACTAACCGTGTGCGTGGCCTAAATCCTGACCCATTCTATTACTTTGTCACTGGTGGTGCAGGGACAGGCAAATCACACCTAATAAAGTGCATCTATGCTGAGGCGACAAAGATACTCTGTAAACTTACCAGACTACGGGAGGAAGCAGACATATCCATGCTTAGCGTTTTACTAACTGCATTTACAGGAACAGCAGCTTTCAACATTTCAGGCAACACTTTGCATTCTCTGCTGAAGTTGCCAAGAAGTTTGAAGCCACCCTATCAAGGACTTGGAAATCTCATACATGAAGTGAGGGCACAGCTGTCAAATGCAGAGATCATTGTTATTGACGAGGTGTCAATGATTTCAAAGCCCCTGTTTGCCTACATCAACTGGAGATTACAGCAAATCAAAGGCAGTAAGAAACCTTTTGGTGGTATGTCAGTACTAGCAGTAGGAGACTTTTACCAGGTCCCCCCGCTGGGAAAAAGTAAGCCACTCTGCGTGTTTGAGGAAAATACCAATGATGTCTGGAAAGACTACTTTCAGATGATCACGCTGACAGAGATCATGCGACAGAAGGATGACATTTCATTTGCTGAGCTTTTGAATAGAATCAGAGTCAAGCAGAAGACTGGCACCTTAAGCAATGATGACAAAGCTCTTCTTGCTCAGGCTTTGACAGATCCCACCCACTGCCCTAATGACGTGCTGCACATATTTGCCACCAACAAAGAGGTTCACAAACATAATGCCGCAACTGTTTCTGTTCTCCATTCAAACGTCACCAACATAGATGCCGACGATTACAGAAAAGACCCTAAAACAGGAGTGATGCTGAGGCAACACCAACCTTTCAAGGGACACAAAGACAATCTGATTGACACACTGCAAGCAGTTGAAGGTGCCCGCATCATGATCTCAAGAAACATTGATGTTGAAGACGGGCTTGTTACCGGGACATTTGGAAAGATTGCAAGCATAATCATCCAAACTGAGAATGGTGCTACTATGATAAACAAGCTTGGACTTGTGCTGGACAATCCAAATGCAGGACAGAGATACCGTAACAAGTCGTCTTGTGATGCTGACAACTTGGTGTACATAGAAAGGGTAGAGGAAAACCTGAGACAGAAAGGAGTTGTTTGCAGGCCGTTCCCCCTGAAGTTGGCTTTTGCATGTACGATTCATAAGTGTCAGGGGATGTCCATACAGTCGGGAGTGGTCTCATTGATACGGGTCTTTCAACCGGGAATGGCCTATGTTGCTCTGAGTAGAACGACTACACTGCAAAAACTGCACATAACCGACTTTGATGAGAAGAAGATCTTTGCTGATCCTGAAATCACAGCCTCCCTGGACTCAATGAAGAATGCATCACTGGAAAGTGTTATGCCCCTCTTAAAGTTTCTACAGACAACAGACAAAGAGCAAACATTAACAATTATCCATCACAACACAGAAGGATTAACAGCTCACATTGAAGATATCAAATCTCACCACGAGTTGACACTTGGAGATGTTTTATGTTTCACTGAAACTCATCTCTCAGGCTCTTCTGTTGCTGAAAGTCTCCAGCTGGAGGGCTACAACCTGTTCAAATGCAACAGACACCTCTCATACACAAACCTTCCTGACATTGCAAGTAAAAGTGGCGGAGGTGTCGCCTTGTATGTCAGAAACCATTTCAAGGCCTTTGAAAAGCAGTATCATCACAATGTGACTGACTTGGAGTTATTGGTTGTCAAACTGGAGTCCCCTGTACAAGCTTTGATTGCTGTTGTTTACAGGCCACCGGATTACAGTATTGGCCAATTCCTTACTAACCTGCTGGGCCTCTTGGAATCTTTGGAAAGAATGGATTGCCAACCAATAATACTCTGTGAAGATTTCAATGAAGATTTTATGTGCAGAGCAAAGAAGCCAATATCTGACCTTCTTCACTCAAGAGGATATACGTAACTGGTCTGGGCAGCCACCACAGAAAAAAACACACTGTTGGATCACATTTACATCTCCAGGGTGCAGCACTGTCTCCAGTCAGGAGTACTGCACAGTTATTACAGCTATCATGATCCTGTGTATTGTGTTTTGAGCAGTGGTTGTGAACACGCTTAGAGCCTGCATAAACAGGTCATGAGCGTTGCCAGGCATTATCCAGGCATAGCATGAGCGTTATCCAGGCATACACTCCAACAACGTCGCAACCTAGCGACGATAACTAAAGCTCTGAGGAACCACAATATCCTCCATAAATGGAAGTATCCTGCCAAGCTCTCAGTTACCCATAATGGTACATCGGTCCTGATCTCAAAGTTGGAAGAAGGTATTGCAGCATTACGTCAATGGGGCATTCTACCTGACCACGCTCTGCCAGCTGCTCCTACTCCAAATCCTAGTCAAATACAAGAGGACTGGCAAGTGGTCTCACGCAAATGCTCCTCCAAGAAAAATGCCGGTGGAAACGTGTGAGTTTAAAGCAATGCATATCATTCAGTTCTCTCCGGACACAGGGGTTCCAAATTCTTATCCCTGTTTTCTCCCCCTAGACCTTTCATAGCAGTTACGCCTGCACATGGATCAGTTCATTGATCCTTTTCTTATTGTTATTTTTTTTTAATTTTCACTATTAACTTTGTATTTTCTTTATTACTACTTTTGTTTTGCACGTTATCTGTTTGAAGCACGCAAACCAGCAGCGACCTCACACTTCACCCAGGACAAAGCCAGAATTCATACTCCCTCCCTGGACTTCTACCATGGCCACAGTGAGTATATGCAATACATGGCACTACAGACTTCTCACAACCCTCCACATGATCATTAACTGCCTATCTATCAATGCCAGCGGGCTGAACCACCCCGCGAAAAGACTATCCATGTGGACAGAAGCCAGGAAACGCAGGGCAGATATCCTGTGTGTCCAAGAGACTCACTTTCAGGAATCCAAAACTCCAAAATGTTCACATAAAGACTACCCTCATGTGTTCTTGGCCTGCACGCCGGGTCATAAAAAGGGAGGGGTATTGATTGCATTGAGGAATACTCTATCTTTTCAGCATAAAGAGACCATTCTTGATCCAAATGGTAGATATATCATCTTGAAAGGAGATATTAATTCACATCCATATACATTGGTATCTCTGTATGCTCCAAATTCACATCAGATCTGCTTCCTTAGCAGACTACTAAAGAAAATCAAGTCTCAACAATATGGCAACCTCATTGTCTGTGGTGACTTCAATCTCATAGTAGATCCTAGACTAGATACGTCTACAAAAAAAACAAACAGGTCCACATATTTGGACAAAACAATTCATAACGCAGAACTATTTGATGTTTGGAGATGCTTGAACGCGAATGCAAGGGACTACACCTTATTTTCCCACAGACATTGTTCCTACTCACTCATTGACTTATTTCTAACAGACAAATGGTTACTGCAAAAAGTTTATTCTGCGATGATACATGACATTATGTGGCCTGACCACGCCGCTATTACTATTGCCATTAATGATCAGGTTGTCTCCTCCTCCCCACCCATCTGGCGCAACAATACCAGATTAATGCAAGAACCCCGAACCTCCACAATAATCTCCCAACACCTAAGTACTTTCTTTCTAAACAATGCTGATTCTGTGGAGAATCCTTTCACTCTCTGGAATGCCCATAAGGCATACATGAGGGGCATTTTAATACAACTAGGTTGTAGAGATAAAAAACACCATACAGCTAAGATCAACTCTATCCTAACTGAAATACATACATTGGAAGCACAAAATAAACAAGCACTCGATCATACCCTCACACAAAAACTTTCCCAATTAAGAGACTCTGAGAACAATTCTGTCCAAACAATATGACTACCACTTAAGACATCTGAAACTGAATTTGTACGCCAATGCCAACAGAGCAGGCAAATATTTAGCCAATAGGATAAAAGCTGCACACACTAAGACAAGAATTGCCCACTTGATACATCCCACTCTCAAACACAAAATCATTAACCCACAGGACATTGCAAACCAATTCGCTATGTATTACAGTAATCTGTATAACATCAAAGACGATCCCTCCACACATCAACCTACAACTGAAAACATTCAGAACTTCCTACAGAAATTACATTTACCTTCTCTCTCAGAGACCCAAATCCTCTCGTTAAAATCCCCGTTTGCCACATCTGACATAGAAGCTGTCATAGCTTCACTACCAAATGGCAAATCACCTGGGCCTGACGGGTTTTTAAATGAATATTTTAAAACGTTTAGCTCTTATCTTATGCCACATATGAAAACAGTCTTCACTAAGGCTGCAGATACGGCGATATTTCCACCAGAAATGTTACGAGCATACATAGTTACCCTCCCCAAGCCAGGCAAGGATCCTACTACACCTCCCAATTTTTGCCCTATTTCTCTATTGAATACCGATGTCAAATTTTACGCCAAACTATTAGCCAAACGAATAGCGGATTTCATTACATCCCTTATTCAGCGTGACCAGATGGGCTTTGTGAGGGGGAGACAAACCTCAGATGCTACAAGGAGAATCATTAACATAATCCACCATGTTGAAAAAAACAAAACGCCTTCTCTGCTGCTTTCTATAGATGCAGAGAAGGCGTTTGACAGAGTACATTGGGAATACATGTCAATGACATTATCTAAGTTTGGATTTAGTGGTCATATACTGAATGCAGTACTAGCCTTATACTCTTGCCCCTCAGCACAGGTATACACGTCCAGTATGCTCTCCACTCCCTTTCAGATAACCAACGGTACCAGCCAAGGTTGTCTCCTATCTCCAACAATCTTATGATTGAACCCCTGGCGGAGGCCGTCAGAACACATGATAGCATATCAGGTTTTCAATTTGGTTCCACTCCAAACGTTATATATCTGTTTGCGGACGATGTAGTATTGTTGTTAACAAACCCCCCTATATCACTACCTACAGCACATGAAATTCTGAAATCCTTTGGGGATGTTTCCTATTATAAAGTAAATTTCACCAAATCCCTCATCCTAAATCTGGGGGTATCAGCCACAGAATGTCTCAAGTTATGTCAATCTCTTCCGTATTCCTGGACTGATAAGGGTATAACATACTTGGGCATCACCCTGACTAGTACCACTAGCTCACTAGCAGATTCGAAAACCCCTTATTAGTAAAATAGAAATCCAAACCAGAAATATAGCCAAAAATGAACTATCTTGGATAGGCAGGTTGGCAGCATTCAACATGCTTATTTTACCACAGATTATATATGTTTTCAGGGTACTCCCGATAGTCATCCCAGCACAATACCTCAAGGCCCTTTCCAATCTTAAATGGACACTTTTATGGGGCACAAAGAAAGCTAGATGCTTATGAAATAATCAAATCCCTCATAAAAGTGTAGGAGGGGCGGGACTAATCGATGTCCATGATTATATGAGGGCAACCAGGCTTGACCAACTCAAATTCTGTTTTTTTTTTTCCACTGACATAGCACTTTTGGTAGAAATTGAAAAATCACTAGCTCCTATACCAGATCTTCAGACAGTTCTTATGGGAGATAATTGGATACCGTGGGACACCAAGAATTCACCCCCCACTATCACCATCTCATTACAAGCTTGGAGATTCCTCCTAACCCGCCAACTTAGCGACTGCAAGGTGATAGACTTCAAATTCCCTCTAAGCATAATTGAAGCTAATGTACCAATGCTATTCTTGAAAACATTGCCCTTCCCAAGGGATAAACACGGTGCATGACTTACTCCAAAATAACTGTCCTAAATCAGCAGACTGTTTAAAAAGGGAATTTAATATGCCAAAAGCACATGCTTTTCACTTGTATACGTGTGGCTCACTTTATGAAATCACACCCGCACCCTATAACCCACCTTCCGACAGTAGTATGGCGACACCTCATGAGCGGCTCACTGCACAACAAGGGAATATCACTATATTATAATAAACGGTACTTAAAAATATAAAGGCGTTTAAAAAATCAGCTGTACACACAAGTGGGACACTGATCTGGGCATGAATACCACAGATGAACAATGGGAGTTTGCGTTTCAAACTATACAACACACATCACACTATATTAGTCATTGGGAATTAATGATCAAGATAATTAATCGTTGGCAATATACACCCTACAGAATCGCAAAGATGTTCCCCAGTTCTTCACCTTTGTGCTGGAGAGAATGCGGACACAAGGGCCACCTCCTTCACATGTTCTGGGAGTGTCCCAGTGTAAATAGCTTCTGGAATCAAGTATTCAAACTAATTTCATCCACTACAGGAATACTCACACCCCCTAACCCATCACTGGCTATACTACACATTGGTCTAGAAAACTTTCCATACACCATGAGACCGGTGGTATCTCACATCCTGTTAGCTGCTAGGTCCTTGATACTTCAAAATTGGAAAAACATTCCTGTAGTTAATCTTACTGATGTAACCAGAAAAGTTCACCAAAACTACACGTTTGAACGACTTTTAGCAATCAATTCACTCAAATGCGGTATATTTGATAACATGTGGGAAATTTGGACCAGCAACTATAATACTGCCTAAATATCTATATATATATATATATATATATATATATATATATATATATATATACATATGTAGCGATACCTTCAGTTAAGAGGGCCGCAGATTTAGTTTGGGCCCTGAAGAAAGCTCCGCCAACCCCCGGCAATTTACTCTACCCCCTACTGGCACAGTTAGTCTAGGGTAATATGTGTATATCTTATGCTCTATGATTAAATTCAAACACCAAGACAGTGATAAAAGAATAACAAATTTACTTTCTATGGCAATGGAAATCAACAGTGATAACAGATCATAAGAATCTATCAGCAGAGCCCTGCAGCAGTAGTCACACTATAACTATAGAGATATGGCGCACACGCGCCACGTGTAACAGTACTTCACTATGCACCCTATGGCGCAGCAACTAAATAAACTACCTAGATGGCCAGGCCTGACCATATAACTCAGTCTCTAGTAGGGGTAAAATTCTTTGCATGCAAGTCTTTAAACGGTGGTGCACATTTCAGGAACACATTTGTAATCCAAGGGGGGGGTAAAAATGCCAACACAGTACACTCCACTAAAGATCCGTTCAACTCAGTTCTGCTTTGGATCTCAAATGGGGAAAAGAACTCAAATAGGAACTAGTGGGCCACGGCAGTCTGTAGGCCTAACAATGATATAAAGTATTAGTGGATTGAGCAAGTGCTCGCTCACCCCTCCGGACGCGATCCCAGTCCGGGAACTTCCACCTGCTGTGTCTCCTCACACAGCTCTGCAGCAGTCTGGTCTCCGGCTCAGCAGCGGTTGAAGAAACTGAGTCAGATGCCACCAAGGCTCGAGATGGGGTGGAAGGCTCTTTGGGTAACAGCGCAAGGCCCAGGCTTCAGGCCTTGCACCACGGTGGATCCGCACAGGAAGATCTCTCCCTTGAAGTCTTGTGTCCCAAAGAGGCCGAGCCCAGCCTCGCCTCCTCCTTTTATAACCCCTCCCATGAGTCTCTGGGGTGGAAACATTGCTGAAAGGGGTTCTGGTAACGTAGTCTCTCTCCTCTGCTTTCACTTCCAGTAAAGTCTCTTCTCTACTCCCTCCCAACTCACCTCTCACCCGGAAAGTCCTGTCTCTCTCTATTAAAGGGGAATACCCCGCTACACACTCCCCCCACTTAAATTCTTTGGTCCCCCAAAGACAATTCTAGCATACACTGCGTACAACCCTAGACAACATTTAGTATGACGTTGGCATAAGGAATTCCCACCAAAAAAAAGGGGTTGAATTCCCTTGCCCACAGGTCACATTATCATGAGTGGCCTGCCTAACTGTGCCAGAGAGTGAGTGGGGGTTGCCCTCCACCCAATGAACAGTGGAGGGATCCGGATTCTCTACACTCCTCCTGGCAGTGACCACAGAATCTTCTGAGCTTTTCCCCATTTGTGGGTAGGTCAACTTTTTGGGAGGCCTTATGACTCTGCGAGCCTTTTGCTCTCTTGGGGTTTCTAGCTCTGGCGCCACAGGCTCTTCTTCTGTAGCAGGCTCGGGCGACACGGCAGGCTCTGTAACATCCACTTCAGGAGCCAAGGGATACATAGAGTCTCTAGGGTCCTTTTCAGAGTAAGTATCACAAGCATCCTCCCAGTAATCTGATGAAGGACTAGATGGGATGAACTCAGCGGCCTCTGCATTCAGTTGTCCATCCACAGTGTCTTCAGTAGTTGGAAGATCTATAGCAGAAGTTCCTGGAGTTGGGGAAGGCCACAGCCAGTCATGTTCTCTTCCTTCATCTCCACTGAGTTCAGAGGCCTCTCCATCTTCAGCCCGAGAGGTCTGGGACCGAGTGTTTGGCCTGGGGGTATCTAGAATAGAGACTGGTTCAGGGGAGTCCCTCACTGGAGGTATCCTGACCGCTTCAGCAAGTGGGAGCAGGTGGTTTTCGATTCCACGTCTTCAGTGGTTCTACCTTTCCTTCTGGCTTCAACTTGTAGACAGGTAGGCCCGGCAGCTTCCTACAGATGACATAGGGTTCAGATCTCCATCTGTCTGCAAGTTTGTGTTTTCCAGGGACCCCCAGATTGCGTAGCAGTACTCGGTCCCCGGGCTGCAGGTCTTGTACCCAGACCTTCAAGTCGAAGTTTCTTTTGTTTCGGGCTCCCCTTTGATCTGAGGCCGCTTGAGCTTGTTCATAGGCTACTTTCAGGCTGTGTCTGAGCCTGTCCACATATCCTTTGTGGGATGTGGCTGAGGAATGGTCTAAAGAGGTGCCAAAGGCCAGGTCCACAGGTAACCTTGCTTCTCTCCCAAACATGAGTCGGTAGGGGGAGTAGCCTGTAACATCACTGGTGGTGCAGTTGTAAGCGTGTACTATAGCTGCTATGTGCTTGCTCCAATGTTGTTTCTTCTCACTATCCAGAGTTCCCAACATGTTGAGCAGGGTTCGGTTAAACCTCTCCGGCTGAGCATCTCCCTGTGGGTGATAAGGTGTGGTTCGAGTTTTCTTGATTCCTAACGAATCCAGGAGTTTCTGGATCAGTCGACTCTCAAAGTCCCTTCCTTGATCTGAATGAAGTTGCTGGGGCAGCCCATAATGGACAAAATACTTCTCCATAAGTACCTTGGCTACTGTGGAAGCCTTCTGGTCTTTGGTTGGGAAAGCTTGGGCATACCGGGTGAAATGATCGGTTATCACCAGAACATTTCCTAGTCCACTCAGGTCGGGTTCGAGGCAGAGGAAATCAATGCATACCAGATCCATTGGGCCTTGACTTTGTAGATGGCCCATTGGGGCAGCTTGATGGGGTAAAGTCTTCCTCTGGATGCAGCGTGCACATGAATGGCAGTAATCTTCCACTTCTGCCCTCAAGCAGGGCCAATAGAACCGACTTCTGACAAGTTGAAAGGTCCTTTCCGCCCCTAGGTGGCCATGATTGTCATGTAGGGCAATCAGAACAGTCTCTCGATGTTTTTCCGGAAGAAACAATTGCCATTTATCTTCCAGGTCATCAGAGGGGCCCCTTCGGTAGACCACTCCCTGATGCACCTGTAACCTGTCCCACTCTTTCCTCAACAGGCATGCTTCCTTTGAGGAGTGACTCAGGAGTCTGTTTGGATCCTGATTCTCCAGGGCTTCCAGAACTAATTTCCCCATGGGGTCTTCTAATTGGTCGCATCTTAGTTCCTTCTTGGACAGTTTTGGCAGATGGTCTTCCTCCAGTTGCGTTACTCCACAGTATTGTTTGGGGACTCCTACCATGGTAACTCCTATCTCTTCCGCCCTTGAGCCTCCTCTGGCTTGCAATTCAGCCCCTTGACAAAGGGCCTGCACCCCGTCAGGTGCCACTTGAGTCCAGTCTTCCATGTCACTGGTGGGGCCATGAGATCTCCTGGACAGAGTGTCATGGAGATCCTGCCAGAAGCAGGCGTCCCGGTCTTCCTGATTCTTGGTTTCGCATGCTCCGCCCTGCAGGTGGCGCCAGAGGGGCTATTTAAACCTGTCAATCGCAGACAGTCCCCGCTGTCTGCTCTACAGCGTTGAGTACCTGAAAACCTGATCTGAAAACTTACCTGTGTTTGACCCGGCCTGCCTGTGACTTCTCCAGTTTTCTGCCTGCATCCGACCCCATGCTTGTTGTGACCTCTCCTCTGTCTGATCCCTCTGTACCTTGCTGCCAGCCAGTTAACCGACCCGGCTTGTTTGACCAATCTCACTGTTCCTAGTTCCGGTCCAGTCTGCTAAGCTGATCCAGTTTGCTGAGTTTCTGTGTTCCTGGTTCCGGTCCAGTCTGCTAAGCTGATCCAGCTTGCTGAGTTCCTGTGTTCCTGGTTCCGGTCCAGTCTGCTAAGCTGATCCAGTTTGCTGAGTTCCTGTGTTCCTGGTTCCGGTCCAGTCTGCTAAGCTGATCCAGTTTGCTGAGTTCCTGTGTTCCTGGTTCCGGTCCAGTCTGCTGAACGATTCCAGTTTGCTGAGTGTTCCTGATTCCAGTTCTACCTGCTGTGTTCCAGTGTGCCTAACAAGTCTGCATAACTACCTTCACCTTGGTTGATCCTGCCAGGCACTCGTACCCCTCCTACCTCCGTGCCTGCTGTTACCTTACCAGGGGCCGCTGGTGGGAGCCGTAAGGGAGGCCTTCCTCTGCAAGTCCGGGCTCATCACCGCTAGGTACATGACAGTAGCAGACAGCCATGTCTGAGCCCGAGCAGGGAGCCTCACCTATGGAGGAACTATGTCGGCACCTGGCAGGATTGGCTGAAGCGGTCAAGAACCTCCAGCAAGGCTACACCCATCTGGAAGAACAAGTGCGGGTCCTCTCCAACCCCTCCGGAGCCCAAGGGGGATCCCATACCTCTACCTCCACTGCTGGGGCAGGATCCTCACCCACAGTTGTCATGCTTCCTCCGGAGCCCAGGGTCCCTACACCCGAAAAATTCTCCGGGGATCGAAGCAAGTTTAGGGCTTTTCGTAATTCCTGCAAACTCTACTTCGCCCTGCAGCCTCGCACCTTCTCCTTGGAAGCCACCAAGGTGGGCTTTGTGATGTCCCTGCTTTCCGGAGACCCTCAGAGCTGGGCCCACCGTCTCTTGGAACGGAAAGATATGGCGTTAAACAACCTTACTGCCTTCTTCGACACCATGGCCCAGCTATATGAAGATTCCCAGCTCTCAGTAACCGCAGAGACCGCCTTGCGCACCCTTCAGCAGGGGCGCAGAGCAGCAGAGGACTATGTAACGGAATTTAGACAGTGGAGCGCAGATACCAGTTGGAACGACGCCGCTCTCCGCCATCAGTTCCGCATAGGTCTGTCCGACCCTCTGAAGGACGAGCTCACTAGGGTTGGCATACCACCAACCCTGAATTCACTAATTGACTTACCAATCCAGATCGACCGACGTCTCAGGGAACGAAGGGCTGAGAGGTCCACGGGCTTCTCCTGCCCGACCTGGATGCTTCCCCGGGCTCCCAGCCATTTGCACCCAGCACCTGTTGCACCTCCAGCCGCTACATCTGACATACCCGAGCCCATGCAGCTCGGAGTGCTTCGTCCTTCCCTCACCCAACAGGAACGCCAACGTCGCCGAGTGAACAATTTGTGCCTGTACTGCGGGGAACCCGGACACTTCGTTATAAATTGTCCCCTGAAACTTCGTAAGTGTCTTTCAGTATCTTCTGACACTACCAACCCACAGGCCAAGTCCGCATTAGAGGAGTGGCTTTACCTGTTGGAGGGGGCTGCCCACCCGATTCTGATATTCACCGACCACAAGAACCTGGAGTACCTGAAGGCAGCAAAAAGGCTAAAACCACGACACGCCAGGGGGGCGCTTTTCTTCTCCCGGTTCTCCTTCCATGTCACTTACCGCCCCGGTTCCAAGAACATTAAGCCCGATGCCCTCTCTCGGATGTTCCATAAGTCTAAGGAAACCTCTCCTCCAGACACCATTCTTGCTCCTGGAAACTTCCTTCTGCTTCAGGAAGACCTACTCTCCCGGATCAAGCAAGCCTCCACTGGGCAGAGACCCCCCTCCGAACCGGAATTGCAGGCCAAAGATGGGCTGTTTTGGTACCAGAACAGGATCTACGTACCTGAAGAGCTGAGAATAACCATACTGGAACTCTGCCACGACCATGCCCTTGCCGGGCACTTTGGCGTTGCCAAGACAACCGACTTGGTACAGCGTACCTTTTGGTGGCCTCGGCTCCGCGAGAACTGTAGGAAGTTTGTGGAGTCTTGCATGGTTTGTACCCGAAACAAGGGTTACAAATCCAAGGCCTGGGGACTACTGAGACCCCTACCCGTCCCAGACAGACCCTGGAAAATGCTGTCTATCGACTTTATCGTCGAGTTGCCTCCGGCTGAGAGTCACACCACTATCTTCGTGATAGTAGACCGTCTATCCAAGATGGCACATTTCATTCCCATGAAGGGGACTCCCTCAGCTCCCGAAACCGCACAGGTGTTCATCAGAGAGGTCGTCAGACTCCACGGGGTACCAGCCAATATTGTCTCCGACCGAGGGGTACAATTTACCTCCCGGTTTTGGAGATCCCTCTGCAAGGCTCTGGAGATAGAATTGTCCCTTTCCTCCGCTTACCATCCCCAGAGCAACGGACAGACTGAGAAGACTAACCAGACCCTTGAGCAGTACCTGCGCTGCTTCTCTTCATTCGCTCAGAATGACTGGGTTTCCCTGCTCCCATTGGCCGAGTTTGCCTATAACAACTCTACGCATTCCGCTACCAAGCAGTCCCCATTCTTCGCAAATTACGGTTTCCATCCTTCATTCCTGCCCAATTCCCTTCCTGAATGTACGTTGCCCGCAGTCCAGGAAAAGTTGAACTTCTTTTTATCCAACAACCAACTTCTGCAGGAAACCATGACCAAGACTCAGGAACACAACAAGACAATTTTTGACAGGAAGAGACGGGGTGAATTAATGCTGGCACCCGGCGACCAAGTATGGTTATCCACTTTAAACTTGAGGATGACATGCCCCTCTAAGAAACTGGGCCCCAAATTCTTAGGGCCGTTTCCTGTCAAAAGGAAAATCAATGAAGTGGCTTATGAACTGGAGCTCCCTGACTCCCTCAAGATCCATCCGGTCTTCCATGTATCTCTGCTGAAGCCTTCGGTTCCCAACCCATTTCCAGGCCGAAGTCCGGCTCTCCCTGATCCTGTCATTGTAGACGGGGAGGAGGAATTCGAAGTGGAAGCCATTATGGATTTTAGAAGAAGGAATAACCAGAACCAATTCCTGATTAAGTGGAAGGGCTACGGACCCGAAGAAAACTCTTGGGAGCCTGAGGAGAACATCCATGCTAGAAGCCTGGTGCAGTCCTTCAAGAGATCTCACCCTGAGAAGTTTGCCCGGATGGGCATCCGGAGGCTGCCCCTTGGGGGGGGGGCAATGTCATGGAGATCCTGCCAGAAGCAGGCGTCCCGGTCTTCCTGATTCTCGGTTGCGCATGCTCCGCCCTGCAGGTGGCGCCAGAGGGGCTATTTAAACCTGTCAATCGCAGACAGTCCCTGCTGTCTGCTCTACAGCGTTGAGTACCTGAAAACCTGATCTGAAAACTTACCTGTGTTTGACCCGGCCTGCCTGTGACTTCTCCAGTTTTCTGCCTGCATCCGACCCCTGGCTTGTTGTGACCTCTCCTCTGTCTGATCCCTCTGTACCTTGCTGCCAGCCAGTTAACCGACCCGGCTTGTCTGACCAATCTCACTGTTCCTAGTTCCGGTCCAGTCTGCTAAGCTGATCCAGTTTGCTGAGTTCCTGTGTTCCTGGTTCCGGTCCAGTCTGCTAAGCTGATCCAGTTTGCTGAGTTCCTGTGTTCCTGGTTCCGGTCCAGTCTGCTAAGCTGATCCAGTTTGCTGAGTTCCTGTGTTCCTGGTTCAGGTCCAGTCTGCTAAGCTGATCCAGTTTGCTGAGTTCCTGTGTTCCTGGTTCCGGTCCAGTCTGCTGAACGATTCCAGTTTGCTGAGTGTTCCTGATTCCAGTTCTACCTGCTGTGTTCCAGTGTGCCTACCAAGTCTGCATAACTACCTTCACCTTGGTTGATCCTGCCAGGCACTCGTACCCCTCCTACCTCCGTGCCTGCTGTTACCTTACCAGGGGCCGCTGGTGGGAGCCGTAAGGGAGGCCTTCCTCTGCAAGTCCGGGCTCATCACCGCTAGGTACGTGACACAGAGCGTCTGCGTCTCGATTTCCAATCCCTGGCCTGTACTTTAGGCTGAAATTGAATCCAGACAATGTGGCCAGCCACCTGTGTCCAGTGGCGTCCAGCCTTGCTGTAGTGAAAAGGTAGGTAAGGGGGTTGTTGTCGGTCTTCACAGTGAACTCCGCCCCATACAGGTAGTCTTTGAGCTTGTCTACTATCGCCCACTTAAGGGCCAGGAACTCCAGCTTGTGAGTGGGGTAGTTCTTCTCGGAGGGGGTCAGGCTCCTGCTCACGTAGGCAACAGGCCGCAGTTTTCCTTCGTGTTCTTGGTAAAGTACTCCTCCCAGACCATAATGACTAGCATCTATGTGTAGTTCATAGGGTTTGGTCGGGTCTGCGTAGGCCAAGACTGGGGCAGTGGTTAGGTTCTTCTTCAACCCCTGGAAGGCCTCTTCACACTTTTGGTTCCACTGATCTTTGACTGACTCTCCCGGCTTCCTGGGCCCTGAGTCGTCCTCTTCCCCCTCGGTCTTGAGTAGTTCATTCAATGGCCTAGCAATTCGGGCGAATCCTTTCACAAACCTCCTGTAATAGGAGCAGAACCCTAAGAAGGATCTGAGTTCTGTTACTGTGGTGGGTCGTGGCCAGGAGGTAACTGCCTCCAATTTCTCAGGGTCTGTGGCCACCCCTTCTTCAGACACTATGTGCCCCAGATAGTTCACAGAAGACTGGTAGAACCGACACTTCTCAGGCGAAAGCTTGAGTCCCTCCTCACTGAGTCTCCTCAACACTTTTTCCAGCCTCTCCTCGTGTTCCTCCAAGGTTCTCCCAAAGACAATGACATCGTCCAGGTATACAAGGACTTCAATAAGGTTCATGTCTCCTACAGTCTTCTCCATGAGACGCTGGAAGGTAGCAGGAGCTCCAGACAGTCCCTGGGGCATTCGATCAAAGTACCCCACTGGGGTTATAAAGGCTGTCTTCTCCTTGTCTTCTGGATGCATAGGGATCTGATAGTATCCACTCTTGAGATCCATAACGCTGAACCACTTGGCTCCAGACAAACTCTGTAAAGCGTCCTCTATCCTCGGAGTGGTGTACTGGTCAGGTATGGTTCTCCTGTTGAGAGTCCTGTAGTCTATACAGAGCCTCAATGACCCATTCTTCTTCCTGACCACCACTATCGGGGAGGCATAGGGGCTTCTAGACTCCCGGATCACACCAGTCCTCTTGAGTTCTGCGAGTTGTTCCCTTAGATCCTCCAGATCTGCTAGTGGGACCCGCCTGACCCTCTCTCTGAAGGGCCTGTCTTCTTGGAGGCGGATCCGATGGGTGGCACTCCTTGCACACCCCACATCGAACTCATCTTTTGAGAATATTTTCTCCCATCTGGTCAACTGGGCCTTGGCTCTCTCTTTCCAAGCCCTGGGCAGATTCGGGTTTTCCATGGACAGCTTCTCCCAAACATCTCCTCCTTCACCCGTCCCCTTGACTTCTGACAGGGTAACCGGGGCAGCAGGGCTCACCTGGCCCAGCAGCATCCTGGTGGGGATTTCCATGGGGCCACCTGTAGTGTTCCTAACACTCACCGGAACTCTACAATGGGCCTTCTTCAGGGCCTTCAGTGGAATCACTTCTGGTATCACTTCCAGACCTGGGGACTCTTCCCATGGGTCAGACTCCAGCATGACAAAGGATCCAGGCTGCTCCCAAGTAAGCTTCACAGTGGCTCTGAGACAGGTTACTTCGCCGAGCTGCAACACTACCCCTTCTCTTCCAAGTCTCCACACCTTCCCTATCCCCTCTCCAGGTGTCTTCTGCTCTAGGACCAGCCGTTGGTAGGCCGTCTTCAGCATGGGGTGAATCTTGGTGGCCACTGGCCCCTTCTCTTTCACTAGAGGGGTCAGGAGTCTTCGGACCAGGGCCGTGTTTGTCCCTATTATAAGGGAACTCTTGTTGGCTCCTGGTGGTCAAGGGCACACAACTGCCAGGGTGTCAAACACTTCGGCCTTCCCAGCCACGGATGGGTCAAAAGTCATCTTGACGGGTAGATAGCCATCGTAGGGGAAATTCTGGGTTCCAATCCCACATATTTCCAGTTCCTCTATCTTCTGGATGGGCAGGTGACTCAAGTGCTTATCGTAGAAATCCTGGTATAACAGGGTCACTTGTGCCCCAGTATCCAAGATGGCTCTGGTGTAGACTCCCTCCACTTGAATGGGCACTATAGGAGATGGGCCTACCAGCTTCTCCGGATATGGCCTGGCAGGGGTCGCCTTCTTCTGGTCCTTTGCCTTCGGACTCTCTCTCATCTAACTCCCTTTGGACTTTAGTCTTTCATGAGCCTGGTATGCATTGATTTCCCTTCTTTCAATGGGCGTACAGACCCGCTGAGGGATACTATTATTTTTCTTAGGTGTGCACCCCCTCTGGGGAGTGCTGTGCCTCTTCTGAGGGGTCTTGCCCCCTTTCTCTGGGGTGTATCTCTGTTGAGGAATGTTGTGTTTCCTCTGAGGTGTTTTATCTCCTCCTTTCTTTTGCTTCGCATTCAGCTTGGAGCTCACTGAAGGTGGTGGGCACCCGGTTGACTCCTTCACCGGGGCCCTCTGAAGTTTCCCGTTGGCTTGCGGTTGTCCGTTTTCTTCTTCTTGGGACTGGAACATGTAGCTGCAATATGGCCAATTCCTCCACAGTTAAAGCAGACTATATCTCCCCATTTTTGTAAAGATGCGGGTGCTGAGGCAATTGGGAATAGTTCCTTCCTTGGTACTCCTCTCCTGGGACCCTCTGGGTCTTTTGCTATCAGAGAGGTCAACATCTCTAACACCTTGGACATTTGTGATTTTAGAGTGTCTACCTCTGAGTCTCTTTCAGGGGTCATCACTGGGTTGACTAACACCTGTGCGGGGACAACATTTGTCTTAATCATTTGCTGGTCCTGTTGTAGTGCCTCCTCATCTCTGATGATTTTTATCAAATCAGCATAAGTCAGTAACGTTCCTCCTCCCGAGGTTTTCAGGTGCAGCCAGACTGGATCCGAGTGCAACGCTCCCTTTAAGACTTGCTTCATTCTTGCCGCATCTGTATCTTGGGGCTTCATTCCCTTCTTCAACACAATCTTGCACAGCAACCTGTTCAGTCTCCTAACATACTCTGAAAGTTTCTCCTTCGGCTGTTGGAAAGTATGTTCAAATTGGTAGACCATCTCTGTCACCTTTTCCAATTGACCAAACTCTTCCTGTAGCATGGCTAGACAGTCCTGAGCCGTGCAATCTGCATTCCCAAACCGAAAACTTTTCACTGCTTCTGCTGCTGCGCCTTTGAGGCTTTCTATCACTCGTTGCCTCTTCTGCGCTTCAGGCACCCCCCATGCCTCTACTGCTTGTAATGCCTGTTCCACCCAGGTATCAAAATCTTCCTCCCCTGCAGGGACAGGGAGCTTCCCTGAGAATGTCTTCAGTCTCCGGTAGCTAGTCTCTACATGCACCGTGCTTGTCTTCTGACATTTGATTAGGATATCCCCTATTGCCTTTATCAAATCTGGTGATATAGCAGTGGCAGGTGCGGGTGCCACAGGGGGCGTCACCCCGTCTCCTCTTTCTGGTGAGGTACGGGCCGTAGCCTGCGGTGATCCCATCGGTAATGGTTCCTTCTTTATAATTACTGCGTGCGCCAACCTATAGGTTCTGTTGTCTGGCGTCCGCACACACTTGCGCTTGCAAGCCTCTGGCATCCTGTTCCCGTACTCCACTAGTGCATACTGATATGAAGTGTCTGGGTCTGACTTTATATCCATCACCCACGGTGTGTGATCTGGGGACACTAACTTCATTAACTCCTCTACCATCTCAGTCGACCATTCCTCCCCAGGGAGGCTGATGACTATCGAGTTGTTTGGCTCTGCCCTAGAGGCTTTGCACCACTCTTCTACTGCTTGTGGGTCCATGCTGGCACTTCTGGCGTTAACCTGCTGTATCAGGATCCCGGACGAGAACCCCCATGTGTAGCGATACATTCAGTTAAGAGGGCCGCAGATTTAGTTTGGGCACTGAAGACAGCTCCGCCAACCCCCGGCAATTTACTCGACCCCCTACTGGCACGGTTAGTCTAGGGTAATATGTGTATATCTTATGCTCTATGATTAAATTCAAACACCAAGACAGTGATAAAAGAATAACAAATTTACTTTCTATGGCAATGGAAATCAACAGTGATAACAGATCATAAGAATCTATCTGCAGAGCCCTGCAGCAGTAGTCACACTATAACTATAGAGATATGGCGCACACGCGCCACATGTAACAGTACTTCACTATGCACCCTATGGCGCAGCAACTAAATAAACTACCTAGATGGCCAGGCCTGACCATATAACTCAGTCTCTAGTAGGGGTAAAATTCTTTGCATGCAAGTCTTTAAACGGTGGTGCACATTTCAGGAACACATTTGTAATCCAAGGGGGGGGGGTAAAAATGCCAACACAGTACACTCCACTAAAGATCCGTTCAACTCAGTTCTGCTTTGGATCTCAAATGGGGAAAAGAACTCAAATAGGAACTAGTGGGCCACGGCAGTCTGTAGGCCTAACAATGATATAAAGTATTTGTGGATTGAGCAAGTGCTCGCTCACCCCTCCGGACGCGATCCCAGTCTGGGAACTTCCACCTGCTGTGTCTCCTCACACAGCTCTGCAGCAGTCTGGTCTCCGGCTCAGCAGCGGTTGAAGAAAACTGAGTCAGATGCCACCCAGGCTCGAGATGGGGTGGAAGGCTCTTTGGGTAACAGCGCAAGGCCCAGGCTTCAGGCCTTGCACCACGGTGGATCCGCACAGGAAGATCTCTCCCTTGAAGTCTCGTGTCCCAAAGAGGCCGAGCCCAGCCTTGCCTCCTCCTTTTATAACCCCTCCCATGAGTCTCTGGGGTGGAAACATTGCTGAAAGGGGTTCTGGGTAACGTAGTCTCTCTCCTCTGCTTTCACTTCCAGTAAAGTCTCTTCTCTACTCCCTCCTGACTCACCTCTCACCCGGAAAGTCCTGTCTCTCTCTATTAAAGGGGAATACCCCGCTACACATATATATATATATATATATATATATATATATATATACACACTGTTAAATTTCTAACAATTTTATATGCATAAGTACATTTACTCTGGTTATGTGCTTCTTTTTGTTGCTCATTGTTATTTCTTATTTTTATGTTTCTTTGATTTACTTATTCCTTGTATACTATTGAAAAACTTTTAATAAACATCTTTCAATTAAAAAAAATAAAAAAATAAAAAATAAAAGTTGAAATGCATTTTTCACTCTATCAAGCTTGTCATGTGCACTTTTTAAATTTTGATCAATCAATTGGTTAGTGTAATGTTTACTATCTTTACTCACTCCAAACACTCCACACAGTTACTCTGCCCACTCCATAAAGTTACTCTGCCCAGTCCAACAAAAATCATTAAAAAAAAAAAAAAACATTTTTGAAAAAATTGTTCCGCTCTTTCAACTAATGATGGGACTTCTTCAATTTTTTTCTACTATTTCTACTTTTTAAAATATTAAGCTTTTTAACACTTTTCACAGTTACTCCAGCCACTCCAACCACACAACAGTTGCTCAAGCCACTCCACCCAGTTACTCCGCCCACTCCAGTTGTAGACTACTGGTGGAGGTAAGAACACGTCACACAATTTCCCCAGAAATTGTAGCTTTTCTAGTTCTTATTCTTATTATAGACAAATTTACCACCCTAACTCCTCCCACAGCTTTTACACTACATAGACAAGTAATATACCCGAAACGTGTGGATTGTTCCCAATTGGTGTGCTATTACTTTGTGGAACGTTTCGCCGAATCGTTCACAAAATATTGTTGTTTTTGCGGCAAAGTTTGTCCCATAGGAATGAATGGCGAAACTAGAGTGTGAGCTAACAAAATTTGAAAAATCAGGACATGATGTCTAACCTGCCACCACTCCCTCATTTTTAAGCCCACCTACACAATTTTTATATCAAAACGTTCAGCTATCCCTCCTGCCACTACATATGTCCACGGCTAAGCCATAGTCCTTATAGTTTTTACAATATGACGATTTGTTTGCAACTCACGCAACCCATTGACATTCATTGTAACTCCCCTCTAGCCACTTCAAATTTGAAGGGCAATTTCTAAACTGCGACTGTGCCTTTAATTTTAATATTTCAGAGACATTCTATATATCAAAATGTAGGTCTTGGTCTTGTGATTCTCACTTCTCTCTTTGCTGTAGGATTTACAGTTTTTAAAATACGACCGTTTGAAGAATGGCAAGTATTCAGGAGAGGCTGAAAATACTGTGACCTGTGGTTAGAGCCTGCATAAACAAACATTGGTTTCCTTGGCAACGCTGAGGGAATTATAGCTCCTCCCACACAGCTCTGAGGGGAATTGTAGCTCCTCCCACACAGGTCTGAGGGGAGATTCTGTATCACAAATTGTTGTAACATGGAGGTTGGCTGTGTAGTCTTTACCTCAGGACAGAGTATGTTCCCAGTTGGGGTGTCTGGGGGGAAAGACAATGCACGTCACCTCTTATTTCTCTAAGGTATTTCTAATGTTCAACCTTGCTTACTCATTTGATTCTGTTATCTGTAAATGAATTACTATGTACCTCTACTATGCACTGTAATATGACGGATACTGTTTTCCGCTGTTTTGGAGAGAATTGGACGGTACATAGATAAGAGAATTAAACATTTGAATATGGAATTACCCTCTTATGTACAAGACTCTGTGGACATTTTAAGGAAACTCAACAACTTGGCTCTATCTAATGACTGCCTATTGGCAGGTATTGACGTAGAGTCCCTCTACTCATCCATCCCCCATGCAATCGGAATACAGGCGGTGTCCCAATGGTTGGACATCCTCTGGCAGGCCCACAAAATGAATTTTTGATTGCATTATTGGGCCATAGTCCTTAATAACAATTTTTTTGTATTTGATGACAAATTTTTTCTGCAAAAACGGGGAGTAGCGATGGGAGCTTCCTGTGCTCCCTCATACGCCTGTTTACATTTGGGTTGGTGGGAAAGACAAGAGGTCTATCACCACCCAGCCTTTATACAACATGTAGCCCTTTGGGCAAGATTTATTGATGATGTGCTGGTGGTGTGGAGAGGGACGTTACCTGAATTTGAACAATTCATTGGAGAATTGAATAAAAATAACAAATATCTTTATCACCTATAAAGTGGATAGGGTGACCAGATATAATTTTTAGATCTACTAATTCATAAAGAAGGACCACTGATTGTGACAAAAACATTTAGAAAACTTACAGCAGGAAATACCCTGCTCCACGCCACCAGCCATCACCCATGGCCATTAATAAAAGGTATTCCTACAGGACAATTCCTCAGAATTCATAGGAACTGTACATACACAAAAGATTTTTACAATGAAAGAAGGGAACTAGGTCAGAGATTTAAAAAGAGAGGATATCCAAATTCCATTATAAAACAAGCACAGAAAAAAGCATGGAAAAAACGACGGCAAAAATCTTGGGTTTGGAGGTGGATGAAGAAAGAGTAGTAAAAACAAACACAGAAAGGATAGGTTTGGTAACTACATATGGCACACACTGGGAATACCTAAAACAAAATATGGGTAGACATTGGCATTTACTTATGCTTGATAATAGGTTAGAACAGATATTGGGCCATCGTCCCAATTAGTGATGAGCCGAACACCCCCGGGTTCGGTTCGCACCAGAACCTGCGAACGGACCGAAAGTTTGCACGAACGTTAGAACCCTATTAAATACAATGGATGCGAACGTTCGAAATCTAAAGTGCTAATTATAATGACTATTATGCATGTTATTGTCCTTAAAAGGGTTTGGGAACCCCGGTTCTGCACCAGGGGACATGTATCAATGCAAAAATAAGTTTTAAAAACGGCAGTTTTTCGGGAGCAGTCATTTTAATGATGCATAAAGTGAAAAAAAAAATCAAATATTGCTTTAAATATCGTACCTGGGGGGTGTCTAAAGTATGCCTGTGAAGTGCCACGTGTTTCCCGTGATTAGAACTGTCCCTGCACAAAATTACATTTTTAAAGGAAAAAAAGCCATTTAAAACTGCTTGCGGCTTTAATGTAATGTCTGGTCCCGGTAATATGGATGAAAATCTTTAAGAAAAATGGCATAGCTACCCCATCACACCCCCCCCCCTACCCCAGCCCATAACCAGCCCCTTTGGGTCTTGTATGGATATTAAGGGGAACCCCGCACACAAAATAAAAAAGGCCCTATATACTCTGAACAGCCGTATACAGGCGGTGCATACAAGACAGGGACTGTAGGTTTGTTCTTATGTAGAATCTGTTTGTAATTTTGAACAGGTACATTGTTTAAGTGTAGCTCCAGCCAAAAAATCTATTTTTAAGCTTTTTGGAAAACATAGGGAAGGGTTATCACCCCTGTAACATTTGTTTTGCTATCTGTGCAGTGTGCACCTGTTCAGAACAGTTCACCTCACTTTCCGTCCTAATGACAAATGTTTTTTGAATTTTTTTTTTTTTTTATTGAAACAAGAATTGGTGATAAAGCATCAGTGGAGAGGAGACAGTTTTTTCCCATATTAACTCTTACAGGAGAGAATTTGCCTTCCTAGGGGTAGATTTCCTCTCACTTCCTGTTGTATCCTTCCGTTTGCAAGGAGGAGTCGTTTGTAAGTTGGATGTTTGAAAGTAGGGGCCTGCCGTATATACTCTGCTGAAATTTGCCCCTTACATGTTGGTGTTGCCACAACACTGTGAGCCCTCACAGGTACTCTTGGTGGGCGCATGAATGGGCCCTGCTGTGAATTATTAGATCAAGAATTGTAATTGCATGCCCCTGTTGAACAGGGGCTGAAAAATTGGGCCTTTGGTGGTGGTGGTGGTGGTGTTGACACAACACTGTAAGGCCTCACAGTTACTCTTGGTGGGCGCAGGAATGGGCCCTGCTGTGAATTATTAGATCAAGAATTGTAATTACATGCCCCTGTTAAACAGGGGCAGAAAAATTGGGCCTTAGGCACTGGTGCCACAACACTGTAACCCCTCACAGATACTGTACTTGGAGCACAGCAATGAGCCCTGTTGCAAAGTATTGCATCAAAAATTGTAATTACACGCCCCTGTTAAACAGGGGCTGAAAAATTGGGCCTTAGGCACTGGTGCTGGTGCCACGACACTGCAACCTCTCCCAGATACTCTAGCTGGAGTGCAGGAATGAGCCCTACTGCAAAGCATTGCATAAAAAATTGTAATAACACGCACCTGTTAAACAGGGGCTGAAAAATTGGGCCTTAGCCACTGGTGCTGGTGCCACGACACTGCAACCTCTCCCAGATACTCTAGTTGGAGCGCAGGAATGAGCCCTGCTGAAAAGCATTGCATAAAAAATTGTCATTACATGCCCCTGTTAAACAGGGGCTGAAAAATTGGGCCTTAGCCACTGGTGGCGGCACCCAGAAACAAAAATGTTCTTCCAAGCTATCATCATCAATCGGATCATTGAGGAGGAGGAGGATAGTCAGTCAACATAACAGGACAGTCTCTCAGCATCAGCATCAGTCTTGAAGGGATGTGACATTTGAAAATAAATTAGTCTGTTATATCAGCTTCAGGTGTTTGGTAGCTGGTGGTGATCCAAGACTGGTTCATCTTTATGAAGGTCAGTCGATCAACCGAGTCGGTGGACAGGCGCACCCTGTGATCCGTGACAAATCCTCCAGCAGCACTGAATGTGCGTTCTGAAAGAACGCTGGATGCAGGACAGGCCAGTAGCTCAATTGCATACTGTGCAAGCTCTGGCCAGTGATCCATCCTCAAGACCCAGTAAGCCAGAGGATTTTCGGTGGGGAAGGTGTCCTAGTCTGACCTTGCCCCTAGGTATTCCTGCACCATGTATATCAGACACTGGCGATGGTTGCTGGAACCGATCATACCTTGGGTCTGCGGACTAAAGAATTGTCTGAACGCATCGGTCAGACGGCCACCTTCCCCACCGCTCCTTCTTTGACTGACCGAAGCCTCAGCAACTCGTTGTCCAGGACCAGGAGTTTGTAACCTCCCAGTCTCTGGGAACGCGTTGCACAGACCTTTCTGCAAGGCCTCCTGGAGTTGTCTCATCCTCTGCTCCCTCTGCGACGGTAAGATAAGGTCCCTAACCTTACCCTTGTACCGTGGATCAAGGAGAGTGGCCAGCCAGTAATGGTCCCTCTTCTTGATCCGAAGAATACGAGGATCCTTCCGAAGACTTTGCAGGATCAGGGAGGCCATGCAGCGTAGGTTAGCTGAGGCATTCGGTCCGGAGTCCTCTCGGTCACTAAGGACGACATGATCCGCAGCCACCTCCTCCCAGCCACGTACAAGTCCACGGGTTTCTTGGGACTGTAAATCATCCCTAAAAGACTGCTGCTGATGATGCTGAGTACCAGGCTCCACCTCCATGCTGACACAATCCTCCTCCTCCTCCTACTCCTCCTCCTCTTCCTGTGCGATGGGTGGGACAGAAGGAACACTGTCTGGGTAAAGGGGGCCTTGAGAGGCAAGGAAGTCCTCCTCTTCCTGCCTCTGTTCTGCCTCAAGTGCCCTGTCCATTATTCCACGAAGCGTATGTTCCAACAGGTGGACAAGAGGAACAGTGTCACTGATGCATGCACTGTCACTGCTCACCATCCTCGTGGCCTCCTCAAATGGTGCCAGGACAGTGCATGCATCCCTGATCATGCCCCACTGGCGTGGTGAAAAAAACCCGAGCTCCCCTGACCCTGTCCTGGTGCCATAGTCGCACAGGTACTCATTGATGGCCCTCTGCTGCGTGTGCAGCCGCTGCAGCATGGCAAACGTTGAGTTCCACCTGGTGGGCATGTCACATATAAGGCGGTTCTTGGGCAGGTTCAACTCCTTTTGCAGCTCAGCCAGGCGAGCACTGGCATTATAAGATCTGCGGAAATGCACACAGACTTTCCTGACCTGCATCAGGACATCCTGTAAGCCCGGGTACCTGCCCAAGAACCGCTGCACCACCAGGTTAAGGACGTGAGCCACACAGGGCACATGGGTCAGTTGTCCCTGTCGGAGGGCGGAGAGGAGGTTGGTGCCATTGTCGCAAACCACCATTCCTGGCTTAAGCTGGCGTGGCGTCAACCATCTCTCGGCCTGCCCCTGCAGAGCAGACAGAACCTCTGCCCCAGTGTGGCTCCTGTCCCCCAAACACACCAGCGCAAGCACGGCATGTCATCTTTTTGCCTGCGTACTTGCGTAGCCCCTTGAACGCCTACGGAGCACCGCTGGTTCCGAGGACAAAGCACAGGAAGAGGCCATGGAGGAAGAAGAAGAGGAGGGGGTGGAGGAGAGAGGTGTGTCACAACCAGTAGTAGCATTTTGGAGGCGTGGTGGCGGAACAACCTCCAACACTACTGCACCTTGTCCTGAATCCTTCCCAGCTGCCAAAAGAGTGACCCAATGGGCCGTGAAAGAAAGGTAACGTCCCTGTCCATGCCTGCTGGACCATGAGTCAGCGGTAATATGCACCTTACCGCTGACCGCCCTGTCCAGCGAGGCCAAGACATTGCCTTCCACATGCCGGTAGAGAGCCGGAATCGCCTTCCGTGAGAAAAAGTGGCGTTTGGGAACCTGCCACTGAGGAACCGCACATTGCACAAACTCACGGAAGGGGGCCGAGTCTACCAACTGAAAAGGCAGCAGTTGAAGCGCTAGCAATTTAGCCAAGCTAGCATTCAACCGCTGGGCATGTGGATGGCTGGGAGTGAACTTCTTTCGACGGTCCAGCAGCTGGGGCAGGGAAATTTGCCTGCTAGAATCGGACGTCGGAGATGTGCCTCCTCTTCATCCTCCTCCTCCTCTCTCCTATTAGGCACCCACGTGGAGTCAGTGACCTCATCATCCCCTCCCTCCTCATCACTGGAGCCAATCTGGCAGTATGCTGCAGCTGCTGGAACATGACTGCTAGATTGGTGTCCTTCTTGAGCATCCCCTCTCTCTGCTCTCACGCTACTGCCTTCCTCTAGCTGGGTATCATCATCAGACCCTTCGAAACGCTGGGCATCCTCCTGGAGCATGTACCCAACACTGTGCTCAAACAGTTCGGGGGACTCCTCAGGAGGACATGGTTGGTCTAGGGAAGGAGTGACAGATGATGACATTGATACCAGGGAAGAGGACGCTTTGGCAGCTGCTTTGCCAGTACCCTGAGCCTGGGTGAGAGAGGATGAGGAGGATGAGGAGGGCTTGGTCATCCACTCTACCAAGTCTTCGGCATGATGCGGCTCAACACGTCCAGCTGCCGAAAAGAAGGACAAGCGTGTCCCATGGCCACGTGCTGATGGCGATGCACCGCGTCCACGACCAGCACTGTTGTCTCTAGAGCCTGCTTGCCCTCTTTTATTGGCTCCTGACTGTCTGCCTCTCCTTGTTTGCCTTCCAGACATTCTAATGGCCTGCAGGGAGATGGGAAAACCAGCAATAAGGCCTAGCTTCAGGAGTATATTTTGCAGGAATCACACTATGCCTGCTGTAAGTGCTGCAAATGCCTGTTGGTGTAACACACCAGGAAAACACAGCAATACGGGCTAACTTCAGGTGTATAATGTGCAGGAGGCACACTCCGTCCGCTGTAAGTGCTGCAAACACCTGTTGGTGTAACACACCAGGAAAACACAGCAATACGGGCTAACTTCAGGTGTATAATTTGCAGGAGGCACACTCCGCCTGCTGTAAGTGCTGTAAATGCCTGTTGGTGTAACACACTAGGAAAACACAGCAATAAGGCCTAGCTTCAGGAGTATATTTTGCAGGAATCACACTACGCCTGCTGTAAGTGCTGCAAATGCCTGTTGGTGTAACACACCAGGAAAACACAGCAATACGGGCTAGCTTCAGGTGTATAATGTGCAGGAGGCACACTCCGCCCGCTGTAAGTGCTGCAAATGCCTGATAGTGTAACACACCAGGAAAACACAGCAATAAGGGCTAGCTTCAGGTGTATACTGTGCAGGAGGCTTAGCAACAATGACACTGACACTGTCCCCTGCCTATCCTTCTCTCTCCCTGCACACAAGGTTTATCAAAGAATATGACACTGACACTCTCCCTGCCTATCCTTCTCTCTCCCTGCGCACAAGGTTTAGTAAAGAATATGACACTGACACTGTCCCCTGCCTATCCTTCTCTCTCCCTGCACACAAGGTTTATCAAAGAATATGACACTGACACTCTCCCTGCCTATCCATCTCTCTCCCTGCACACAAGGTTTAGCAAAGAATATGACACTGACACTGTCCCCTGCCTATCCTTCTCTCTCCCTGCACACAAGGTTTAGCAAAGAATATGACACTGACACTCGCCCTGCCTATCCTTCTCTCTCCCTGCACACAAGGTTTAGCAAAGAATATGACACTGACACTGTCCCCTGCCTATCCTTCTCTCTCCCTGCACACAAGGTTTAGCAAAGAATATGACACTGACACTCTCCCTGCCTATCCTTCTCTCTCCCTGCACACAAGAATAGCACAAAGAATATCAACACTGTCCCTGCCTATCCTTCTCTTTCCCTGCGCCGGAACACACTACACAAGGCCGCCGCGCTGGCGGGCTTTTATAGTGTGGGGCGTGTGCTAAACCCCCTGAGCTATAATTGGCCACAGGCAACCTGCCTGTGGCCAATTATGGCTCTCCTAGCTGCCGGCGCTGTGATTGGCCAAGCATGCGGGGTCACAGTGCATGCTTGGCCAATCACAGCGCCAGGATTGCACTGCGATGGCGCAGTGTATTGTGGGCCGTTCGCGTCACTCGAATTTGGCGCGAACGGCCCAAATCGTTCGATGTTCGCTGAACGGTCGAACAGCCGATGCTCGAGTCGATGTATGTTCGACTCGAACACCGAGCTCATCCCTAGTCCCAATATGATAGCAAGACGTGCACCTACGATAGGGGATGCACTAGTACATAGTGAGTACATTCGTGCAAATCATGAAAAACTAACCACATTATCTTTTGCTAAACAAATTGAGGGAATGCATCCCTGTGGACACTGTTCAGTATGTAAATATGTCATGAAAACCAATTAGTTTAAGGATTCCACAGGAAAATATTCATTTAGGATTAAACCTTTTGTTAATTGCTCCACTACTAATGTGGTTTACCAGATTGTCTGCCCATGTGGGAAAATATATGTGGGTAAGACCATTAGAGAATTTAGGAAAAGGATAGGTGAGCATAAATCCAGCATAGCCACGAGAGACGACACATCTCCTGTGGCTATGCACTTTTTGGATCACCATGGAGCACAAGCAAAGGGTATGCAATGTATGATAATTTATAGATTGGAATTGTCAAACAGAAGAGGAGACTGGGATAAAATCCTATTACAAAAGGAAGCCAAGTGGATATTCCTATTGGATTCTATGACCCCGAAGGGGTTAAACAATGATATGTCCTTACAATGCTTCCTATGACTTAGTGGTGATATCCGGCCGCCCCCCCCCTCTCCTTTCCTTCCCCCCTTTCCTTGTCCCTTCCCCTCCTCTCCCCCCTCCTCCCTCCCCCCTCCCTTCCCTTCTCTTTAACCCAAACCCCCCCTCTTTTTTTCTTTCTCTTCCCTCACCCCCTCTTTGTCCCCCCCCATCCTACCCCCTAGGCCTGGATACATTATGTCTATTGTGTCTCCCACCCTAAAGGAATCTCAATTTATCAAAAATATAATTTCATGTCCTATACCATGTATTTATATAGACTTTGACCTATCAGGTATCTATTAGATGATGTCCTAACCACCCCTTGTTAAAACAACGTATCGGATGCGATACAATTCATGATGTTATCTGTGCGACCTGTGCATGCATGTGTGAGACCAATTACAATAACTTGGAGTGTCTTTACTCCGTAGGCGTTGTCACTCCTCTATAAGAATTTTGGCGTGTGTCTAACACAGTCATGCACTAATCACATAAAAGCATTGCTATCTACTATATGTTGAATTTTATCTACTATCTTTGACTCTAATGCATAGCATAAAGTATCCTGTGGGCACCTGGATACACATGGTCCGGTGTCTGCCCAGTATATCAGAGCAAATATGTCAACTTGAATGAATTACCATCAGACATCATCCGTAAATATGTCGCTTTTCGATCGCTAATGATCTGATTGGGTAGATATCGGATCGCATGTAAATGGACCTCTAGGATTTATAGTGGATACTAGCCGTTGGGTATGCATGATCCGGCAAACTGCCCATTATGTCAGAGTAATACTCTGATATAAAGGAAATATCAGATACCAAGTGTCAATATATTATCAGCAGACAGTGAATGATCTGATTGGGCATTTATTAGATCGCATGTTAGTGGATCCCCACAATAGAAATAACGATTGCTAACTTTGCATTTCCTGCAGATACTATTGTTGTGCATTAATGTATTGAATTATTGATGCAATCTATGATCTATGATCATCTGGCTGATGAATATGGATAGGATGGGATGTGTTTCTATGCATATATATCTATCTATCTAGGTAGTCCATTAGCACTACCATCCAATGTCCTCATGCGCTTGTGAACATCTAATAGACATCTAAACATTGCAACACACATGCGTTTTTTTTGGGGGGGGGGGGGTTGACTATTTATCCTTACCTAATTGACTATCATTTTTGGTGTTGAATATATTATGTTGCAATCTTGCAGATAAGGGTTGGATGGTATATAGTGCATAAATTCTCCATTCCTGCACTAACAATTAATTAAACTTAACAGTGATCGGTAATGGAGATTTTTATCCTTGCCTATAGGGATGAGCTTCGTGTTCGAGTCGAACATACGTTCGACTCGAACATCGGCTGTTCGATCGTTCGACGAAGATCGAACGATTTGGGCCGT
Source organism: Rana muscosa (assembly GCA_029206835.1). Lineage (NCBI taxonomy): Eukaryota > Metazoa > Chordata > Amphibia > Anura > Ranidae > Rana > Rana muscosa. The sequence goes on along the minus strand of CM055127.1, from coordinate 33,460,164 downwards.
TCGCGCCAAATTCGAGTGACGCGAACGGCCCACAATGCACTACGCCATCGCAGTGTCATCCAGGCGCTGTGATTGGCCAAGCATGCACTGTGACCCCGCATGCTTGGCCAATCACAGCGCCGGCAGCGAGGAGAGCAATGATTGGCCACAGGCAGGATGCCTGTGGCCAATTATTGCTGAGGGTGTTTAGTACACGCCCCACACTATAAAAGGCCCCAGCACGGCGGCCTAGTGTAGTGTGTTCCGGAGCAGGGATAGAGCAGCATAGGCAGGGACAGTGACTGTTATTTCTTTCTTGCTTAACCTGGATTCCTTTAGTTTAGGGAAAGAGAAGGATAGGTAGGGAGAGTGTCAGTGTGTTTTGTGCTTGTGCTATAGTGTGCTTAAAAAAAACATTTATTCTAGGGACAGAAAACTGTAGGTAGGGACAGTGTCAGTTTCTTTCACTCTGCAAGTCCTTGTTTCCAGGGACCTGGAAGGACAGTGAGTGAATTGTCCTTGTGCTATATTGTGCTTAAAAAAACATTTATTCTAGGGACAGAAAACTGTAGGTAGGGAGAGTGTCAGTTTCTTTCACTCTGCAAGTCCTTGTTTCCAGGGACCTGTAAGGACAGTGAGTGAATTGTCCTTGTGCTATATTGTGCTTAAAAAAAACATTTATTCTAGGGACAGAAAACTGTAGGTAGGGAGAGTGTCAGTTTATTTCACTCTGCAAGTCCTTGTTTCCAGGGACCTGGAAGGACAGTGAGTGAATTCTCCTTGTGCTATATTGTGCTTAAAAAAAACATTTATTCTAGGGACAGAAAACTGTAGGTAGGGACAGTGTCAGTTTCTTTCACTCTGCAAGTCCTTGTTTCCAGGGACCTGTAAGGACAGTGAGTGAATTGTCCTTGTGCTATATTGTGATTAAAAAAAACATTTTTTCTAGGGACAGAAAACTGTAGGTAGGGAGAGTGTTTTTTTTCTTTCACTCTGCAAGTCCTTGTTTCCAGGGACCTGTAAGGACAGTGAGTGAATTGTCCTTGTGCTATATTGTGCTTAAAAAAAACATTTTTTCTAGGGACAGAAAACTGTAGGTAGGGAGAGTGTTTTTTTTCTTTCACTCTGCAAGTCCTTGTTTCCAGGGACCTATAAGGACAGTGAGTGAATTGTCCTTGTGCTATATTGTGCTTAAAAAAAACATTTATTCTAGGGACAGAAAACTGTAGGTAGGGAGAGTGTCAGTTTATTTCACTCTGCAAGTCCTTGTTTCCAGGGACCTGGAAGGACAGTGAGTGAATTGTCCTTGTGCTATATTGTGATTAAAAAAAACATTTATTCTAGGGACAGAAAACTGTAGGTAGGGAGAGTGTCAGTTTATTTCACTCTGCAAGTCCTTGTTTCCAGGGACCTGTAAGGACAGTGAGTGAATTGTCCTTGTGCTATATTGTGATTAAAAAAAACATTTTTTCTAGGGACAGAAAACTGTAGGTAGGGAGAGTGTTTTTTTTCTTTCACTCTGCAAGTCCTTGTTTCCAGGGACCTGTAAGGACAGTGAGTGAATTGTCCTTGTGCTATATTGTGCTTAAAAAAAACATTTATTCTAGGGACAGAAAACTGTAGGTAGGGAGAGTGTCAGTTTATTTCACTCTGCAAGTCCTTGTTTCCAGGGACCTGGAAGGACAGTGAGTGAATTGTCCTTGTGTTATATTGTGATTAAAAAAAACATTTTTTCTAGGGACAGAAAACTGTAGGTAGGGAGAGTGTTTTTTTTCTTTCACTCTGCAAGTCCTTGTTTCCAGGGACCTGTAAGGACAGTGAGTGAATTGTCCTTGTGCTATATTGTGATTAAAAAAAACATTTTTTCTAGGGACAGAAAACTGTAGGTAGGGAGAGTGTTTTTTTTCTTTCACTCTGCAAGTCCTTGTTTCCAGGGACCTGTAAGGACAGTGAGTGAATTGTCCTTGTGCTATATTGTGCTTAAAAAAAACATTTATTCTAGGGACAGAAAACTGTAGGTAGGGAGAGTGTCAGTTTATTTCACTCTGCAAGTCCTTGTTTCCAGGGACCTGGAAGGACAGTGAGTGAATTGTCCTTGTGCTATATTGTGATTAAAAAAAACATTTTTTCTAGGGACAGAAAACTGTAGGTAGGGAGAGTGTTTTTTTTCTTTCACTCTGCAAGTCCTTGTTTCCAGGGACCTGTAAGGACAGTGAGTGAATTGTCCTTGTGCTATATTGTGCTTAAAAAAAACATTTATTCTAGGGACAGAAAACTGTAGGTAGGGAGAGTGTCAGTTTATTTCACTCTGCAAGTCCTTGTTTCCAGGGACCTGGAAGGACAGTGAGTGAATTGTCCTTGTGCTATATTGTGATTAAAAAAAACATTTTTTCTAGGGACAGAAAACTGTAGGTAGGGAGAGTGTTTTTTTTCTTTCACTCTGCAAGTCCTTGTTTCCAGGGACCTGGAAGGACAGTGAGTGAATTCTCCTTGTGCTATATTGTGCTTAAAAAAAACATTTATTCTAGGGACAGAAAACTGTAGGTAGGGAGAGTGTCAGTTTATTTCACTCTGCAAGTCCTTGTTTCCAGGGACCTGTAAGGACAGTGAGTGAATTGTCCTTGTGCTATATTGTGATTAAAAAAAACATTTTTTCTAGGGACAGAAAACTGTAGGTAGGGAGAGTGTTTTTTTTCTTTCACTCTGCAAGTCCTTGTTTCCAGGGACCTGTAAGGACAGTGAGTGAATTGTCCTTGTGCTATATTGTGCTTAAAAAAAACATTTATTCTAGGGACAGAAAACTGTAGGTAGGGAGAGTGTCAGTTTATTTCACTCTGCAAGTCCTTGTTTCCAGGGACCTGTAAGGACAGTGAGTGAATTGTCCTTGTGCTATATTGTGATTAAAAAAAACATTTTTTCTAGGGACAGAAAACTGTAGGTAGGGAGAGTGTTTTTTTTCTTTCACTCTGCAAGTCCTTGTTTCCAGGGACCTGTAAGGACAGTGAGTGAATTGTCCTTGTGCTATATTGTGCTTAAAAAAAACATTTATTCTAGGGACAGAAAACTGTAGGTAGGGAGAGTGTCAGTTTATTTCACTCTGCAAGTCCTTGTTTCCAGGGACCTGGAAGGACAGTGAGTGAATTCTCCTTGTGCTATATTGTGCTTAAAAAAAACATTTATTCTAGGGACAGAAAACTGTAGGTAGGGACAGTGTCAGTTTCTTTCACTCTGCAAGTCCTTGTTTCCAGGGACCTGTAAGGATAGTGAGTGAATTGTCCTTGTGCTATATTGTGATTAAAAAAAACATTTTTTCTAGGGACAGAAAACTGTAGGTAGGGAGAGTGTTTTTTTTCTTTCACTCTGCAAGTCCTTGTTTCCAGGGACCTGTAAGGACAGTGAGTGAATTGTCCTTGTGCTATATTGTGATTAAAAAAAACATTTTTTCTAGGGACAGAAAACTGTAGGTAGGGAGAGTGTTTTTTTTCTTTCACTCTGCAAGTCCTTGTTTCCAGGGAACTGTAAGGACAGTGAGTGAATTGTCCTTGTGCTATATTGTGCTTAAAAAAACATTTATTCTAGGGACAGAAAACTGTAGGTAGGGAGAGTGTCAGTTTATTTCACTCTGCAAGTCCTTGTTTCCAGGGACCTGTAAGGACAGTGAGTGAATTGTCCTTGTGCTATATTGTGATTAAAAAAAACATTTTTTCTAGGGACAGAAAACTGTAGGTAGGGAGAGTGTCAGTTTCTTTCACTGTGAAAGTCCTTGTTTCAAGGGACAGAGAAGGACACCTGAAGGTAGCCCTTATTGCTTTTTTCCCATCTCCCTGCAGGCCATCTATTAGAATGTCTGGAAGGCAAACAAGGAGAGGCAGACAGTCAGGAGGCAATAAAAGAGGGCAAGCAGGCTCTGTGTCTGGGGGCAACAGTGCTGGTCGTGGACGCGGTGCATTGTCATCAGCACATGGCCATGGGACACGCTTGTCCTTCTTTTCGGCAGCTGGACATGTTGAGCCACATCATGCCGAAGACTTGGTAGAGTGGATGACCAAGCCCTCCTCCTCCTCCTCATCCTCTCTCACCCAGGCTCAGGGTACTGGAAAAGCAGCTGCCAAAGCGTCGTCTTCCCTGGTATCAATGTCAGACAAATCATCAGTCACTCCTTCCCTAGACCCACCATGTCCTCCTCCTGAGGAGTCCCCCGAACTGTTTCAGCACAGTGTTGGGTACATGCTCCAGGAGGATGCCCAGCGTTTCGAAGGGTCTGATGATGAAACCCAGCTAGAGGAAGGCAGTAGCGTGAGAGCAGACAGAGAGGATGCTCAAGAAGGACACCAATCTGGCAGTCATGTTCCAGCAGCTGCAGCATACTGCCAGATTGGCTCCAGTGATGAGGAGGGAGGGGATGATGAGGTCACTGACTCCACGTGGGTGCCTAATAGGAGAGAGGAGGAGGAGGAGGATGAGGAGGAGGCACATCTCCAACGAGGCAGGATGCCCTTTGGTGGCCAGCGTAAGGGCAGTACACCGACGGAATCACACCGCAGAGCTCCGCCTGTGCAGGGCGCTGCCTCTGCCCGTCATTCAAAAAGTTCTTTGGTGTGGGCCTTTTTTGAGGCTAGTGCATCAGATCGCACAGCTGCTGTTTGCAACATATGTCTCAAGCGTATATCGCGTGGCCAAAACATCAGCCGCTTGGGTACCACATGCCTGACCAGACATATGTTGACCTGCCATGCAGCTCGTTGGCAAGCCTACCTCAAAGACCCACACCAAAGAACAAAGCGGACCTCTCCTTGCACCGCATCAGCTGGGATCTCCAACCCCACTATAACTTCAGTCCTCTCTGAAACATGCACTGAGAGGAATGAAGGTGTAGAATTAGGTGTGTCACAGCCAAGTACTTGCGCCCACTCTGCTAGCAGTACACCGACGTCCGATTCTAGCAGGCAAATTTCCCTGCCCCAGCTGCTGGACCGTCGAAAGAAGTTCACTCCCAGCCATCCACATGCCCAGCGGTTGAATGCTAGCTTGGCTAAATTGCTAGCGCTTCAACTGCTGCCTTTTCAGTTGGTAGACTCGGCCCCCTTCCGTGAGTTTGTGTAATGTGTAGTTCCTTAGTGGCAGGTTCCCAAACGCCACTTTTTCTCACGGAAGGCTATTCCGGCTCTCTACCGGCATGTGGAAGGCAATGTCTTGGCCTCGCTGGACAGGGCGGTCAGCGGTAAGGTGCATATTACCGCTGACTCATGGTCCAGCAGGCATGGACAGGGACGTTACCTTTCTTTCACGGCCCATTGGGTCACTCTTTTGGCAGCTGGGAAGGATTCAGGACAAGGTGCAGTAGTGTTGGAGGTTGTCCCACCGCCACGCCTCCAAAATGCTACTACTGGTTGTGACACACCTCTCTCCTCCACCCCCTCCTCTTCTTCTTCCTCCATGGCCTCTTCCTGTGGTTTGTCCTATGAACCAGCGGTGCTCCGTAGCCGTTCACGGGGCTACGCAAGTACGCAGGCAAAAAGATGCCATGCCGTGCTTGCGCTGGTGTGTTTGGGGGACAGAAGCCACACTGGGGCAGAGGTCCTGTCTGCTCTGCAGGGCCAGGCCGAGAGGTGGTTGACGCCACGCCAGCTTAAGCCAGGAATGGTGGTTTGCGACAATGGCACCAACCTCCTCTCCGCCCTCCGACAGGGACAACTGACCCATGTGCCCTGTGTGGCTCACGTCCTTAACCTGGTGGTGCAGCGCTTCTTGGGCAGGTACCCGGGCTTACAGGATGTCCTGAGGCAGGCCAGGAAAGTCTGTGTGCATTTCCGCAGATCTTATAATGCCAGTGCTCGCCTGGCTGAGCTGCAAAAGGAGTTGAACCTGCCCAAGAACCGCCTTATATGTGACATGCCCACCAGGTGGAACTCAACGTTGGCCATGCTGCAGCGGCTGCACACGCAGCAGAGGGCCATCAATGAGTACCTGTGCGACTACGGCACCAGGACAGGGTCAGGGGAGCTTGGTTTTTTTTCTCCACGCCAGTGGGGCATGATCAGGGATGCATGCACTGTCCTGGCACCATTTGAGGAGGCCACGAGGATGGTGAGCAGTGACAGTGCATGCATCAGTGACACTGTACCTCTTGTCCACCTGTTGGAGCACACGCTGCGTGGAATAATGGACAGGGCACTTGAGGCAGAACAGAGGCAGGAAGAGGAGGACTTCCTTGCCTCTCAAGGCCCCCTTTACCCAGACAGTGTTCCTTCTGTCCCACCCATCGCACAGGAAGAGGAGGAGGAGGAGGAGGAGGAGGAGGAGGAGGAGGAGGATTGTGTCAGCATGGAGGTGGAGGCTGGCACTCAGCATCATCAGCAGCAGTCTTTTAGGGATGATTTACAGTCCCAAGAAACCAGTGGACTTGTACGTGGCTGGGAGGAGGTGGCTGCGGATCATGTCGTCCTTAGTGACCCAGAGGACTCCGGAGCGAATGCCTCAGCAAACCTACGCTGCATGGCCTCCCTGATCCTGCAAAGTCTGCGGAAGGATCCTCGTATTCTTCGGATCAAGGAGAGGGACCATTACTGGCTGGCCACTCTCCTTGATCCACGGTACAAGGGTAAGGTTGCGGACCTTATGTTACCGTCGCAGAGGGAGCAGAGGATGAGACAACTCCGGGAGGCCTTGCAGAAAGGTCTGTGCAACGCGTTCCCAGAGACTGGGAGGTTGCAAACTCCTGGTCCTGGACAACGAGTTGCTGAGGCTTCGGCCAGTCAAAGAAGGAGCGGTGGGGAAGGTGGCCGTCTGACCGATGCGTTCAGACAATTCTTTAGTCCGCAGCCCCAAAGTATGATCGGTTCCAGCAACCATCGCCAGCGTCTGATAAACATGGTGCAGGAATATCTAGGGGCAAGGTCAGACTTGGACACCTTCCCCACCGAAAATCCTCTGGCTTACTGGGTCTTGAGGATGGATCACTGGCCAGAGCTTGCACAGTATGCAATTGAGCTACTGGCCTGTCCTGCATCCAGCGTTCTTTCGGAACGCACATTCAGTGCTGCTGGAGGATTTGTCACGGATCACAGGGTGCGCCTGTCCACCGACTCGGTTGATCGACTGACTTTCATCAAGATGAACCAGTCTTGGATCACCACCAGCTACCACACACCTGATGCTGATATAACAGACTAATTGATTTTAACATGTCACATCCCTTCAAGACTGATGCTGATGCTGAGTGCCTGTGCTGTTATGTTGACTGGCTATCCTCCTCCTCCGAGTCCTCAATGATACGATTGATGATGATAGCTTGTAAGATCATTTTTGTTTATGGGTGCCGCCACCAGTGCCTAACGCCCAATTTTTCAGCCCCTGTTTAACAGGGGCGTGTAATTACAATTTTTGAAGCAATACTTTGCAACAGGGCTCATTGCTGTGCTCCAAGTACAGTATCTGTGAGGAGTTGCAGTGTTGTGCCACCAGTGCCTAAGGCCCAATTTTTCAGCCCCTGTTTAACAGGGGCGTGTCATTACAATTTTTGAAGCAATACTTTGCAACAGGGCTCATTGGTGTGCTCCAAGTACAGTATCTGTGAGGAGTTGCAGTGTTGTGCCACCAGTGCCTAAGGCCCAATTTTTCAGCCCCTGTTTAACAGGGGCGTGTCATTACAATTTTTGAAGCAATACTTTGCAACAGGGCTCATTGCTGTGCTCCAAGTACAGTATCTGTGAGGAGTTGCAGTGTTGTGCCACCAGTGCCTAAGGCCCAATTTTTCAGCCCCTGTTTAACAGGGGCGTGTCATTACAATTTTTGAAGCAATACTTTGCAACAGGGCTCATTGGTGTGCTCCAAGTACAGTATCTGTGAGGAGTTGCAGTGTTGTGCCACCAGTGCCTAAGGCCCAATTTTTCAGCCCCTGTTTAACAGGGGCGTGTCATTACAATTTTTGAAGCAATACTTTGCAACAGGGCTCATTGCTGTGCTCCAAGTACAGTATCTGTGAGGGGTTGCAGTGTTGTGCCACCAGTGCCTAAGGCCCAATTTTTCAGCCCCTGTTCAACAGGGGCATGTAATTACAATTCTTGATCTAATAATTCACAGCAGGGCCCATTGCTGCACCCACCAAGAGTAACTGTCAGGGCTTACAGTGTTGTGGCACCAGCACCACCATCAAAGGCCCAATTTTTACTACCACTGTTCAACAATTATATGTAATTAAAATTCCTGATATAATAGTTGACAGCAGGGCGTTCCAGCACCAACCAAGAGTAACTGTGAGTGCTTACAGTGTTGTGCCAACACCAACAACTAAGGGGCCTATTTCTGCAGAGTATATACGGCAGGTCCCTACTTTCAAACATCCAACTTACAAACGACTCCTACTTGCAAACGCAAGAAGACAACAGGAAGTGAGAGGAAATCTACCACTAGGAAGGAAAATTCTCTCCTGTAAGAATAAATATGGGAGAAAGGTGTCTCCTCTGTACTGATGCTTTATCAGCAATCCTTGTTTCAAGAAAAACACCACATTTCAAAAACAGTTATCATTGGGACGGAAAGTGAGGTGAAATGTTCTGAACAGGGGCACAGACAGCAAAACAAATGTTACAGGGGTGATAACCCTTACCTATGTTTTCCAAAAAGTTTAAAAATAGATTTTTGGTCTGGAGCTACACTTCAACAATGTACCTGTTCAAAATTACAAACAGACTCTACATAAGAACAAACCTACAGTCCCTGTCTTGTATGCACCGCCTGTATAGGGCTGTTCAGAGTATATAGGGCCTTTTTTATTTTATGTGCGGGGTTCCCCTTAATATCCATACAAGACCCAAAGGGGCTGGTAATGGGCTGGGGTAGGGGGGGGGTCATGGGGTAGCTATGCCATTTTTCTTAAAGAATTTCATCCATATTACCGGGACCAGACATTACATTAAAGCCGCAAGCAGTTTTAAATGGCTTTTTTTTCCTTTAGAAGTGTCATTTTGTGCAGGGACAGTTCTAAACACGGGAAACACGTGGCACTTCACAGGCATACTTTAGACACCCCCCAGGTACGATATTTAAAGGAATATTTGACTTTTTTTTTTTCACTTTATGCATCATTAAAATGACTGCTCCCGAAAAACGACCGTTTTTAAAACTTCTTTTTGCATTGATACATGTCCCCTGGTGCAGAACCCGGGTTCCCAAACCCTTTTTAGGACAATAACATGCATAATAGTTGTTATAATTAGCACTTTAGAATTCGAACGTTCGCATCCATTGTATTTAATAGGGTTCTAATGTTCGTTCGAACTTTCGGTCCGTTCGCGGGTTCTGGTGCGAACCGAACCCGGGGGTGTTCGGCTCATCACTACTTGCCTATAGTTTAGACATATAAAGGTAATATGTATGTGTGTATATGGATAAGATCCCTTGTGAATTAATGATACAATGCAATGTTCTTCCAGATTTAGATACACACTTTGAGTAAGTTATAATAGATGATTATGTGTATTGTGCAGGGCGGCACAGCATGACAAATTTTAATTAGTTTAGAGCACTGGTAGGTTTATCACAATTGATTAGCTAATAGGTTACAGCACCTGTATTTTATTTGAACAATTAAGGGTGGGTGGTGGCCCCATATATAAGCCAGTGCTTGTGAACTATTCCCCAGTTCGGAAGAAGTTCCTAGTTTTTAGGGAACGAAACATGTAATCTCTTGGGAGCAGCACCCCCTCTTGCACCCCATACCGATTCGTCCTCATCATGACTTCAGGGAGACTTTTCTTGTAGCTGCAATTACCGTCGTCTGGATGACACCACATGAGATCTAGCTGATTGATATCAGAATGATGATTCCACACAGATCCACTCTGTAACAACCTAGGATTAGAGTTCATATTCAACTCAGTAAGACTTTATCCGCAGCCTTACCAACACATCACCCTCACTTGTTTTGCTTTTAAGTCATCTTACTCATATACTATGGACATACATGCACCGATCTAAGGACAGCTACTTGTGTAAGAGACGCCTAGTCTACAAAACAGTGAGTACTGCACACTTAATTGTGTGAATAACTGCTTGAAACTTTCCTACAACTATTTATCTACTAGGATTACATCCAGTTATGTGGATATAAATAGATACATGATATTTAGCAGTTCCATTACCATCTAATTATGAGCCTAATAAATGCATATGATCATTACAGATGATAATTACCCACAGTCTTTGGGATATCGATCTATTTGGCCATAATAAACCATCTGGTTTTATAGCAGCTATTCAGGTGATATTTGGCGCTGGATACATTTGTGAATGGAAAGATTATTTTTCAATAGCGCATGATATGTTATATACTTCATACCACCTTCAAGCTTGCAGATAACTCACTGAATTTATATTTTTTCATTGAAGGCAAATATCTGTGGCCTCAACGGACATTTTACTATCTATTTTTGCTATACATTAGAGCTGTGACTGGCTTATTTCATAATTACAATTTTTTCCTCTCCTAGTTACTACAGTGGACTTATTACCAACCATTACATGTATACAATTCTTCCAGCGTACGGGTTCCATCTAGGGAGAGTGTAACACAGTACCCTATTTAGGGATACACTGCCCTGGATAGGAACACCGTGAGTGTTCTATTTAGATTTAGACTCTGTCATTGTTTGAGGTGCATTTTGGGGTGTTTTGTTTGGGGAAGGGTGGGTGCGCATGCTACTTCTTTTGCCTCTCTTTAGGGAGGCCTATTCCAGGTAGTCAGTTGTTTATGCCATCGCTGGATACATATGGGGAATTTTCAGGTTTATCCCTCATATTTGATGGGGGATTTCAGATTTTTGGTTTTTTTTATGTCTATTTGTACTTTTTGATATATGAATTTAATAAATATGCAGTTAACTTTTTAGGGTGTGTACCTGTCTGTTTTTTGTTCTCTTTTCTAAATTGTAGCTATATTTTTTGATTACACCCCCCGATATTATATCGGTAAGTACTGCAGTTGTAAAATAGGTGGGATTCCCATATTCCTCTCTTTTGTGTTATATCAAAACATTCAGCTATCCCTGCTGCCACTACACATGTCCACGGCTAAGCCATTGTCCTGATAGTTTTCACAATATGATAATTTGTTTGCAACTCACGCCACACATTGACATTCATTGAAACTCACCTCTAGCCACTTCAGAGACATACTATATATCAAAATGTAGGTCTGGGTCTTGTGATTCTCACAATATAAAGTTCTTCGCTGTAGGATTTATAGTTTTTAAAATACGACCATTTGAAAAATGGCAAGTATTCAGGAGAGGCTGAAAATACGGTGACCTGTGCTTAGAGCCTGCATAAACAAACATTGGTTTCCTGGCAACGCTGAGGGGAATTGTAGCTTCTCCCACACAGCTCTGAGGGGAATTGTAGCTCCTCCCACACAGCTCTGAGGGGAATTGTAGCATTAGTGCTCCTCCCACACAGCTCTGAGGGGAGTTTATGTATAACAAATTGTTGTAACATGGAGGTTGGCTGTGTTGTCTTTCCCTCAGGACACAGTATGTTCCCAGTTGGGGTGTCTGGGGGGAAAGACAATGCACGTCGCCTCTTTTTTCTTTAAGTCATTTCTAATGTTCAACTTTGCTTACTCTTTTGATTCTGTTATCTGTAAATTAATTACTATGTACCTCTACTATGTTCTGTAATACAACGGATACTGTTTTCCGCTGTTTATGACCCCCCATGAAAAAAAATCATTTAAAAAAAATAAAAAAATTAAAAAAATTAAAAAAAAAATTAAAAAAATAATCATTTAAAAATGTATATATATTTTTTAAAAACAAAAATCATTTTGGAAAAAAAAAATGTTGAAAAAAAAAAAATGTTGAAAAAAAAAATCTATTTAAAAAAAAACATTTTTGAAAAAAAAATTCTGCTCTTTCAGCTAATGATGGGACTTCAATTTTTTTCTACTATTTCTACTTTTTAAAATATTAAGCTGTTTAACACTTTTCACAGTTACTCCAGCCACTCCAACCACACAACAGTTGCTCAAGCCACTCCACCTAGTTACTCCGCCCACTCCAGTTGTAGACTACTGGTGGAGGCAAGAACACTTCACACAATTTCCCCAGAAATTGTAGCTTTTCTAGTTATTATTCTTATTATAGCCAAATTTACCACCCTAACTCCTCCCACAGCTTTTACACTACATAGACAAGTAATATAACGAAACGTGCGGATTGTTCCCGATTGGTGTGCTATTACTTTGTGGAACGTTTTGCCAAATCGTTCACGAAATACCGTCGTTTTTGCGGCAAAATATGTCCCATAGGAATGAATGGTGAAACTAGAGTGTGAGCTGACAAAAGCTGAAAAATCAGGACATGATTGCTAAACTGCCACCACTCCCTTATTTTCAAGCCCACCTACACAAATTTTATATCAAAACGTTCAGCTATCCCTGCCGCCACGACACATGTCCACGGCTAAGCTATAGTCCTGATAGTTTTCACAATATGATCATTTGTTTGCAACTCACACCACCCATTGACATTCATTGAAACTCCCCTCTAGCCACTTCAAATTTGAAGGGCAATTTCTAAACTGCGACTGTGCCTTTAATTGTAATATTTCAGAGACATACTATATATCAAAATGTAGGTCTTGGTCTTGTGATTCTCACAATATAAAGCTCTTCGCTGTAGGATTTATAGTTTTTAAAATACGACCGTTTGAAGAATGGCAAGTATTCAGGAGAGGCTGAAAATACTGTGACCTGTGGTTAGAGCCTGCATAAACAAACATCGGTTTCCTTGGCAACGCTGAGGGAATTATAGCTCCTCCCACACAGCTCTGAGGGGAATTGTAGCTCCTCCCACACAGCTCTGAGGGGAGATTCTGTATCACAAATTGTTGTAAAATGGAGGTTGGCTGTGTTGTCTTTCCCTCAGGACACAGTATGTTCCCAGTTGGAGTGTCTGGGGGGGAAAGACAATGCACGTCGCCTCTTATTTCTCTAAGGCATTTCTTATATTCAACTTTGCTTACTTTTTTGATTCTGTTATCTGTAAATTAATTACTATGTACCTCTACTATATACTGTAATACAACGTATACTGTTTTCCGCTTTTTATGAGCCCCCCCATGATAAAAAAAATAATAATTTTTGAAAAAAATATATAATAAAAAAAAAGAAAAATATGTATATATATATAATAATTTTTGGAAAAAAAAGATTTTAAAAAAAATCATTTAAAAATATATATATTTATATATCCTGGTGACTATGGTGGCTCCTACACTAAAGGCAGCATCTCATTTGGAGATGGACTTACCTAGTATACCACACTCTGCATCTACGGGTATTCTCCTTAAAAAGGTGTGGGGGGAGATCCGGAAGGCTTTGAGGTTAAGGGGCCCACTGCCCTTTACCCCGATATGGCAAAACCCTAGATACCCAGAGTTACAGGACCTAGAGGGCTTTATCTCCTGGAAAGAGAGAGGGATTTTTTTTTTTCGCAACTGTACGAGGGAGAAGTGTTAAAAACATACGAACAGATGTGCCAGGAACTCCAGTTAGCCCCAAGGGGCTTTTATCAATATCTTCAGCTTCGGCATGCTCTGCAGGCACAGCAAATGACACAATCCTTAGTAATATCATCGTCACATCTGCTGATGGAGGTCCTCCAGGCAGATACCCGGGGAGGACTAATATCAAAAACATATACTATCCTCAATACAGGACTATGCCTCCCTTAGATGTCGTAGTAAATGGGCAGAAGACATCGGAGATATAGATGGGGACCAGTGGGATATGGCGTTGGACTCTATTCCGGCGGTATCTGTATCAGCGTCCCACAAATTATCACAATTATTTATTCTGCATAGGGCCTATAGAACACCAGTACAGCTTTACAAGTGGGGAGAAAGGGACTCCCCCTTGTGCCCAAAGTGCAAAGTACAGCAAGGGGACTTTATACATCTAATTTAGAGGTGCCCAAAACTCCACAGATACTGGGGGGAGGTTTCCCAGAACATCACAAGAGTGGCCCAGGTACCTATACCCTTGGACCCTTTGGTGTACCTGCTTGGGGCGATTGAAGCTGAAAAGTTCCCACAAGGAAGGTACAATATGATAATAAGACTGATGTACCTGGCTAGAAAGCTAATAGCGCGATATTGGATGGCAGAGACGGTTCCCACAGGAAAGCAGTGGATTGCGTATGTCAATTCCTTGCTTTTCAGAGAACGGCTCGCCTACAGACGTAGAAAGGCAGTGGATAAATTCAATCTTATATGGCAACAATGGCTGGAGGATCCTAGCCTTGTGTCATTACAAATGGTAAAGGATAGGCTCCTGATATAGAAACCTATGGGGCGGTTGGGGGGGGAATTATAAGTTAAATGCACTTATGATAATGCATTAGATTTGGGAGAGTTTGCAAACAGGAGAAAAGACCCAGGTTGTTAAGATTCAAAGGGTTGGGGGGGGGGGGGGGGGTTGAAGGGAAAAATTAAAATGTCACTGTTGTACTGTAAATTGATTAGGTTTTTTTTTTTGTATGGACAGGAATTTTAATATGCTTTTGTTTATATATCAATGTGTAAGACTAAATGCACAAATCACATGTATTGATTGAGCAAATGAAAAATAAAAGGATTTATAAAAAAAAATATATATATATTTTTAAAACAAATTGTTCCGCTCTTTCAGCTAATGATGGGACTTCTTCATTTTTTTTTCTACTATTTCTACTTTTTAAAATATTAAGCTTTTTAACACTTTTCACAGTTACTCCAGCCACTCCAACCACACAACAGTTGCTCAAGCCACTCCACCCAGTTACTCCGCCCACTCCAGTTGTAGACTACTAGTGGAGGCAAGAACACGTCACACAATTTCCCCAGAAATTGTAGCTTTTCTAGTCATTATTTGTTTTCATTCCAAGTGGGCTAAGCCTCCACAGTGTAATACAGTGTATATTGAAAGAGAATAAAAAATTTGTGACAGTGTGCAATCTTTAAACCCACCTTGGTATTCTTTCCCCCACCCGCACCTCCCTCCCTCCCCCACACCCCACTTTAAATTTGTATATTCATAGGTTGCCAATAGTTACAAGGGCAAAAATAAAGAGGAGAGGACAAAAAAAACAAAAAACAAAATAAGAAGAAAAGGAGAGGAAAAAGAAGGAAGGCTGGTGAAACAAGGAGGCGGAGGCTAGAGTGGGAGAGGCCCCCTATGGGTAGCAGCATAAGTGTAGAAGCCAAAGAAGGATGGATATATAGCGGTGTCCAAGGCCTTCCACCTCCATGCTCCAGAAGCATAAGTGTAGAAGCCAAAGAAGGATGGATATATAGCGGTGTCCAAGGCCTTCCACCTCCATGCTCCAGAAGGAGCCTAAGAAAGGATTCCCTTGTACACTGCACCCCATTTCGTCCAACCAAGGCCTCCACATTCTTTCAAATTTTCAAATTCTGCCCTGCTTAATATATGACACCCTTTCACTCCATACCATTGTGTTTATAGTCTCTACCCAGCTTCCCACTGATGGGGGAGTTTGAGACTGCCACTTCCGTGGTGTCTGGCAGGACTCTACTCCCCTCTATACCTAGTAAACAAGTCTTGGCCACCGGTTCTAACAGGGTCCCAAAGGTTTTATTTAGCCTGTCAATTATCTCCTCCCAATATCTGAATAATTTTGGACATCTCCAAACCATATGGATAAAGTCCCCTGTCACCTTACACCTAGGGCATTCGTCGTTTTGCCTCCACCCGAGTCTGAACATCTTTTTAGGGGTATAATAAACTCTATGTAGGAAAAATAGATGGGATATTTTCTGCGCAGGGGAAATAGAGACCAAAGTTCCATGTTCTAATACCTTGTCCCATTGTTCAATACTTATTGGCCCCACATCCCTTTCCCATCCTATTTTGCTCTTTGAGGGTCCCGCTCTGCTTATTGCCCTAGCCCCTAGTCTAGTGTACAACTCAGAGATTAGGCCTTTGGATGTGCTTGTCATAGTTATTTTTGAGAGAGTGGGGGTCTGGGTCCATGTTATTGTTTGTTAAACTGGGCCTGAATACCGTGCCTGATCTGGAGGTACTTATAAAAGGTCTTGTTTGATATGTTAAATTTGCTTCTTAAATCTGAGTATGTTCTCATATGGTTACCACTGTATAGCTGAATTAATCTTTTGATCTTTTGATACCTGTCTATCCCATTCCCTGGGTTTCTCTATGTCCCTAATTTCTGCTAGTTTTTTGTTGCTCCATAGAGACGTATACTCCGTTACACCGCTGTACCCCATTAATGCCTTTGTTCCCTGCCAAACTTTCTTGACTAGTTCTACAGTCAGACATCTACAAATAAAAGAGTCTGCCTCCAATGCCTCCACCAATATGCGGTGTGGGGCCCCCATTAGCATCATACTGACACTAGAGTTACCCTCCATTGGGAGTCCACAACCCGCTAGGTGTTGAAGTTGGGAGTAGAGTTGAGCGGACACCTAGATATTCGGGTTCAACGGGTTCGGCCGAACTTCGGAAAAAAGTTTGAGTTCGGGACCGAACTTGACCCGAACTTGACCCCGAACCTGAACCCCATTGAAGTCAATGGGGACCCGAACTTCTGAGGACTAAAAAGGCTCTAAAAAGTAATGGAAAGGGCTAGAGGGCTGCAAATGGCAGCAAAATGTTGTTAATAGCATGGGAAGTGCTCTGCAAACAAATGTGGATAGGAAATAACTTAAAATAACATAAAAAAAATAAAATAAAAAATAATATGCTGGAGGCCCCCTTTTCAGCAGAAGAGGTACAGGAAGTCATTAAGAACCTCAGAAACTCAACGGCACGATGCCACACATATGGTGGGAATGCCCCAGAATACGCCCTTTCTGTAAAAAATTATTCAATTTAATGGATAAGCTAGCGGGAAAATAAAATACTTTGAAATAAAAATGTAGCGGGGTGCTAAATTTAAGGGAAGTGTTTGAGTGGTAAATAGGCTCAAACACCCTATTTCTGTAGGATTCATGGACCATTTTGTCCTCGGGGGACAGTATTGGTGTGCAGTTCCCTGCGGCCTACAGGTGGTGCTGCCATGGTAGGCTAGGGTTGAACCGCCGATACAGTGCTGTGCCTTTTGTGTCCCCTCTTGGCAGTAGTACAGCGGGGCGGGGAACCTGCTGTGCATGCTGGGAGAGGATATAAAAGGGGCAGACGCCTCCTGATCGGGGTCCGAGCCCCAGGCACCTTTGGCCTGGGTGCTGATGTCCAGTGGGGTCCGTGCCCAGGTGCCTTTGGCCTGGGTGCACGTGTTCCTGTTCCATCTCAGGCACCTTTAGTCCGGGGTGAGGTATTATCCTGGAGTTCCTGCTGCCCTGGGTATGGAGGCCTAGGGGCGGAAGTAAAACCTGGGGTCCAGAGCCTTCGTCTGGAGTCCGCTAAGGGTCGAGGAGTCTTTGGGTGCCACCTTGTGTAGGGGACCCTGTTCCAGGGAAGGGAGGAACCTTCCGATGGCCCGATGCTGGAGGCACGGTGAAGGAAGGGTCTGTTGACTCCCTGGAGAGATGTCTTCCCCTTAATATGGGCTAGTTCTTAGAAGGAGAAGCTCAAGGTCATCCTGACTGTATCGGAGGCCTTTTCTTTCTCGTACATCACGGGACACAGAGCGACATAGTCATTACTAATGGGTTATATAGATACCTTCAGGTGCTGGCACTGGCAACTTCCAAAACCGGAAGTACCCTCCCCTATATAAGCCCCTCCCATCCGGGAGCACCTCAGTTTTTTGCCAGTGTCTAAGGTGTTGGCCAAGAAGAAACATGTGTTTTTCACTGAGCTTGCGTACAGGTTCTTTTGGGCCTCAGTAAGCTATTCCGGATCCGACCAAAAAAGCTTCATAGCTAAACGGTCGGTACCCGGGCCTTGCAAGAGAAGAGCAAGGTTTTGCCTGTAATGCCTCTCTTAGGAGGGCTGGACCCTGGGATCCAGAGCTCTGGTCATACCCACGACCAAGATGTTTTCTGTGCAGGGTGCTATACAGGTCCAGGGGAGTGGAATCCTTGGGAACCCGGTCCCTGAAGGTTTGATTACAATGCCTGCCGTGATAGGTGAAGTTTGGGCTTCTGTGGACCAAACAGAGTCCTGCGGCGAGGAAAAGGTAAGTGGGGGCCCTCGGGAACTTGGTTCTATTGAGGGACCCCCAAGCCTATTTTGTCTTTCTGCCTGTTACCTAAGGTATTCCCGCTAATATTCTGTGTATGCCTGTTACTACTGAGAAAATGTAAAAATTTTAATAGTAGGCAAGAAAAAAAAAGAAAAAAATGTAAGACCGCGGTACCTGTGTTAGACACTAGAGGCCGCTATGGTTCTTTTTCTTGTAATGTGGATTTTTTTTTCTTCCAGAATCAAATCCAGGCAGTTGGTATGTTCTCTGCTGGGAAGCTGTCTCCTCTGCCCTGTTGCTGCGCTCATCCATCCCCGGGCCCTGCGGCAAAGGGACCCTGGCTCCCATCTAGCTCCTTATTGTTTTCAAAAAAGGCGCCGAAGGCGCACGTGCCCGCGCGCGTGCGCGGGCACGCGCCTCTATATATAGAGGCGATCTGGAAAAGGGGCGGAGCGGGTGGATGACGCTCAGGTGTGCGCTACTGCGCATGTGCGGGCGTCCAGCGTGTTTTAAAGCACATTATAGCTGGCTATTGAAGTGCACAGACAGAGCTAGCAACAGTATAAAGGCACACAGAGGCGGTTGATGCAGGCATCCCCTAGAAAGGCACTTTAGTAGACACCAACTGTGATATAGCAGCAATTGTGCTAGACTATTATCAGTAAAAGTGGTGTATTACGGCTGGAATACCTCAGCTTTAGGCTTAGGAATATGCCGTCCAGAAGCTCCGGAACTGAATCTTCCAGGAAGCGAAGGGGGTCTCATCGGGCTCTGAGGATCTTGGGCATGCTTCTGCTGCACCAGTCTCCCCTGAAGTTCAGAGGTAAGTGACCGTAGAGACCCTGCAGGGGTACTTGGTACTGTGGCTGTCCTCAGTTCACCTGCTCCTGTGTATGTAACAGAGGAGGTTTTTTCCTCAGCTCTGGGAGGATTAGAGAGAGATTGTCAACATTGATCGCTGCCTCCCTGTCAGGGAAAGCACGCCCGATCTCCGTCTCCTCCTTCAGAGTGCCTGTTAGCAGAGCAACAGTCCCATACAGGGATCGACCTGCCTGAAGGGGATCAGGAGGAGGTTGATTCGGTTATAGAGGAATCAACAGTGGAAGAACCTTTTCTCAGCATCTCAAGCTGAAAGATTATGGGTTCAGTCTCTGACTAACATGGTCCGATCAGCATTTAAAAATGCACCTTGCGGAACCATCAACCACTACTGTATCCTCGTTGGGGTCGCTAGAAGCCCCCAGACTGTCTGTTCTTTTCCACTTCACCCTTTACTGAAAGGGCTCATTTACCAGGATTGGGAACGTCCTGAGAAAATATTTATTCCCCCAAGAGATTTCCGGTGGTCTATCCCATGGAGGATAAGTTCATCAAAAAATGGAAGGTCCCTACAGTGGACGCAGCCATCTCTTGTATGTATAAATCACTGACATGTCCAGTGGATAATGTCCAAATGTTCAAGAACCCAATAGATAAAAGATTGGAGTCCTTATGAAAGTCTGCTTCTTTCTACAGCAAGCTTGGTGACACAACCAGCAGTGGGGTCTGCTAAGCAGTGAAGGATCAGTTGAAACAGGTCTTGAGGGACTTGACAGATCAGCAGGCCCTTGCCCTAGCTGATCTACCTAGAGCCTTAGGCTTTGCGGTTGACGCCATAAAGGATTCAATCCATCAGGCCTCCCGCCTTACGCTGTCTGTAGTACATATGCGCAGGCTTCTATGGCTCAAAAACTGGTCTGCTGAAGCTCCCTGTATAGAATGGCTGGTTAGCGTCCCATTTCATGGTGAACGCTTATTCAGGGAAAACCTGGACAAATATATCCAGAAAATTTCCAGCGGTAAAAATACGCTCTTGCCGGTTAAAAACAGAGTTAGAGGTCCCTCTTTAAGAGGCCTGCTTCTCCAGTCCCTGGGGCATCGGCTGTGTAACAGTTCCGACGGCCTCCTCGGTCAATTCCCGGGGGTAAAAAAACAGGGACAATAGCAGGGTAATGAGAAACCCTGGGTCAGGGGAGGTACAAAACCTCCCCCAAAGTTAAATTCATTGAAGGGTTGCCCCCACTCAGTCGGGTGGGGGGAGGACTCCAGTTGTTCGCAAGAGACCTGGCGGGACACGATCAAAACAGATAGGTGCTCTCCGCAGTATGTCTGGGATACAGTTTGGAGTTAAAAGACTCTCCTCCTTCCCATTTTTGAGGTCAAACGTGCCAAGGGATCCCCGGAAGAGAGAGAGTCCCTCCTGTTGGCACTAGAACAACTATTGCTCCAAGGAGTAATTATGGAGGTTCCCCTGGAAGAATGAGGGTTCGGGTTTTACTCAAACCTCTTTACAGTCCCGAAGCAAACGCGGACGGGAGGCCCATATTAATTCTAAAAGGGCTATACAAATTCCTGTATATCAGGACTTTCCGATGGAGTCGATCCGATCGGTGGCCACTGCCCTACAAGGGGAGGATTGGTTAGCCGTGATCGACATCAAAGATGCTTATTTGCACATTCCCATCTTTCCAGTCCACCAAAAATTTCTATGCTTTGCAGTAGAAGGGCGCCATTTTCAGTTCAGAGCCTTACCCTTCGGTTTGGCCACAGCACCACGAGTGTTTACAAAAATTCTGGCCCTTTATTAGCCAATCTAAGAACACAAGGTGTAATGATAATGGCATATCTAGATGACTTTTTGCTGATAGACCACTCAGTGAAAAAACTAGACGTGGTCGTTCACAAGACAATCAAGTATCTGGAATCTCACGGTTGGATTATCAACCGAGACAAGTCAGCCCTAAAAACCAGTCAAAAGTCTGGAATACTTGGGGCTAAGGTTGGATTCAGGCCAGAGAAAAATATTCTTGCCTCGAGGAAAGGTGTTGCCTTTGAAAGATTTGATCCACTTAGTGGGTACAAAAAAGACAGCCGTCCATGCGCCTGTGCATGAGGCTGCTGGGAAAAATGGTGGCATCATTCGAAGCAGTACCCTACGGTCAGTTCCATTCAAGGAATTTGCAAGGGGCCATACTGTCAGCCTGGAACAACAAAGTTCAGGCCCTAGACTTACAATGTCCTTGTCCCCTTCCGTTCGCAAGAGCCTCCGTTGGTGGTTGGTTCCCCAGAATCTGGAAAAAGGGAAATCCTTCAGTCCGATTTCTTGGAAGGTGGTCACTACAGATGCCAGCCTTATAGGCTGGGGAGCAGTACTGGAGCAATGGTCTCTCCAGGGCAGATGGTCGGATGCAGAAATGGCCCTGCCCATCAATCTCTTAGAGATACGAGCAGCCCGGTATGCCCTAGTAGCATGGACATCCAAACTCCAAGGGTCCCCTGTCAGAATTCAATCAGACAATGCCACAGCAGTGGCATATATCAATCATCAGGGGGGCACCAGGAGTCGTGCAGCCCAGAGGGAAGTAAATTACATCCTGAAATGGGCAGAAAGATATGTCCCAGCCATATCTGCGGTATTCATTCCAGGAGTGGAGAATTGGAAGGCGGACTTTCTAAGTCGCCAGCAATTATGCCCAGAGGAATGGTCCCTTCACCCCGAGGTTTTCTGGACAATATGTCAGCGGTGGGGAACATCGGATGTAGATCTTCTAGCATCCAGATTCAACGCAAAGGTGGACAGGTTTGTCTCTCGGACAAGGGATCCCCTAGCTTGCGGCTCGGATGCCCTAGTGTTCCCTTGGGATCAGTTCAAGCTGATATATGCATTCACACCGCCACAATGGTTACCTCGATTACTCCGCAGAATCAGGGTAGAAAAGAAACCAGTGATTCTGGTGGCTCCAGCGTGGCCCCGAAGAGCGTGGTACGCGGAGATTCTAAAATGTCAGTGGGGAGTCCTTGGACTCTCCCACGACGTCCGGACCTGCTTTCGCAAGGACCGATATACCACCCTTCCTTACCAGCCCTAGGTTTGACGGCCTGGCTATTGAAGCCCACATTCTAAAAAAGAGAGGGCTCTCTAATCCTGTGGTAGCTACCATGATCAATGCCAGGAAGCCGGTATCCAGGCAGATCTACTATAGAATCTGGAAGGCGTACATCGCAAGGTGTGAGGCCAAGAAATGGCATCCACATAAGTACGTAATAGGTAGGAGTCTGGACTTCCTACAGTGGGCTGTAGATAGGAAGCCTGCCTTGAGTACTATCAAAGGTCAGTTTTCGGCCTTGTCAATATTTTTTCAAAGGCCCTTGGCTTCGCATTCACTAGTCAAAGCCTTTAGATAAGGAGTGATGCGTATTAGTCCTCCGGTTAATATTCCCATATGTCCATGGGATCTAAACCTGGTTCTGTCGGTTCTACAGAAACAACCATTTGAACCATTACAGCATATTTCCTTGGTTCTTCTCACCAGGAAATTGTTTTTTCTAGTAGCCATTTGTTCGGCTAAAAGAGTGTCGGAATTAGCCGCTATGTCCTGTAGGGAGCCATATCTGGTTATCCATAAGGACAGAGTAGTGTTACGTCCTCATCCAGCCTTTCTTCCTAAGGTGGTATCAAGGATTTCATTTGAACCAAGATGTGGTTCTGCCTTCTTTTTTCCCCAAACCTAGTTCGGTAGAGGAAAAGTTATTGCATTCTTTGGATGTAGTAAGAGCAGTTAAAGCTTATCTAAAAGCCACTGCTCAGATTTGCAGAACGGATACTTTGTTTATTCTGCCGGAAGGCCCCAGAAAGGGTCAGGCAGCGTCAAAATCTACTTTAGCCAAGTGGATTCAACAGGTCATTATGCAAGCCTATGGCTTGAGAAGGAGACCGCCTCCGTTCAAAGTTAGGGCGCACTCCACGAGAGCAGTTGGAACTTCATGGGCAGCGCATCACCAGGCCTCCCTGGCTCAAATCTGTAAGGCCGCAACATGGTCTTCAGTACACACGTTTACTAGGTTCTACCAGGTGGACGTTAGAAGTCAGAAGGATGTCGCCTTTGGGCGCAGTGTGTTGCAGGCCGCAAAAGATCCTCATGTCTGATAGCGCTCAGCTTATGTATGGTGTATCCCTCCCCTCATTGGGCATTGCTTTAGGACATCCCATTAGTAATGACTATGTCGCTCTGTGTCCCGTGATGTACGAGAAAGAAAATAGGATTTTTATAACAGCTTACCTGTAAAATCCTTTTCTTGGAGTACATCACGGGACACAGAGCTCCCACCCCTCTTTAGGGACACTTATTGCTTTGCTACAAAACTGAGGTGCTCCCGGATGGGAGGGGCTTATATAGGGGAGGGTACTTCCGGTTTTGGAAGTTGCCAGTGCCAGCACCTGAAGGTATCTATATAACCCATTAGTAATGACTATGTCGCTCTGTGTCCCGTGATGTACTCCAAGAAAAGGATTTTACAGGTAAGCTGTTATAAAAATCCTATTATTCACCCAGCCCCTGGCAGGGGCCTTATACACCCTGGTCTGTGGCAGAGACCAAAGTTCTCCAGGTCTGTGGCAGGGGCCTTGTATACCCGGTCTGTGGCATAGACCAACCTCACGGTCTGTGGCAGAGACCCGTGCGCCTAAAACTGTTTGAGAAACCTAAGCAGTGAAGTGAATGTGCTACGTTTGAGGCCTGGACCTCCTCCACACCTTAAGCTGTCCTGTTTCTTTGCTCTAACCTTTTCTATCCAAGTACAGTTTATTTTGCCATGAGAGAATAAACTCAGAGTTGGAGTTTCAGCTGGTGTGGACATTGACTTTACTGGGAATTCAAGGACTTACCTCTACCTACAGTAGAGGTGAGAATCATCCTCTGGAGGAGTTTTGACTCCGGCTGTGGACACGGCCCGTCAAGTACACCGCTCAACCTCTTTATACAGGAGGGTACGGGCTGGTAGTGCAGTGCGCCTTTTTCCCTCCTGTGAGGAGCCAACAACATAAAGGCAGGTAAGGGGGAAAAATTATAATCTTGACCTAGGAGGATGAGGTCCATATGAGTAGGAGGGTGAGGTGGCGGTGGATGTGGCTGTGTAGGTGGAAGAAGCGGTGGAGGAGGACGAGGTAGCCAACACTGGTTCAAAAATAAAACAATGGCTGGGTAAGGCCGGTGATGTGTCGAATTCTGTCCCCCGTCGGATAGTGTCTGCCCTGTACTGCGCTTGCTCAGTACGTAGGACAAGGGGATATCGAAAATTTCACAAGACGAACGGCGCCTGCGCGGTGAGTCCAGGTTCAAGCCACACCATCCGAGGTTCAAGCCGAGCCAAGCGAGGCCGTGCCCAAAGCATGGCGATTGAAGCGAGCCTGTGAGGGGCCCTGTTACTATGTGCTACCGTATGTCCACTTGGATGGTGGGGCTTGAACCTGCACTCACGGCGCAGGCGCCGTTCATCTTCGGAGATTTTGTGAATCTCCTCGTCCTCCGTACTGCGCAAGCGCTGCGCCTGTGCAGTACGGGCCGGACACAATCCGATGGCCGGACTTTTTGTCAGGACACCGGTATACATGTCTATTCTGCGCAAGGTGCGGACAAGTCCTGTGGGATCCATGCCTGGTTCATTTTAATGAACGTGAGCTTGTCCACATTGGCTCTGGACAGGCGGCTGCGCTTGTCTGTTATAACGCGCCCTGCCGTGCTAAATACACGTTCAGATAATACACTGGCTGCAGGGCAGGCCAGCACCTCCAAGGCGTAAAGGGCAAGCTCAGGCCATGTGCCCAATTTGGAGACCCAGAAGTTGAAGGGGGCAGACCCATCATCCAGTACGTGTAGGCCTGTGCACACATACTGCTCAACCATGTTGGTGAAATGCTGCCTCCTGCTAAGACGTTCCATCTCAGCTGGTGGTGCTGGTTGTTGTGGCATGCTGACAAAGCTTTTCCACATTTCGGCCATGCTAACCCTGCCTTCTGAGGTGCTGGCGGTGCCCCGGCTGCGTTGGCGACCTCTTCCTCCTCCTCTGCCTTCGCCTTGTGCTTCCACCGTACGCCCGCTGTCAGGTGGGAATGCCACCAGCAGCGCGTCTACCAGCGTGCGCTTGTACTCGCACATCTTACGTTCCCACTCCAGTGAGGGAATTAAGGACGGTACGTTGTCCTTGTAAAGGGGATCCAGCAGGGTGGCCACCCAGTAATCAGCACCAGTTAGAATGTGGGCAACTCGGCGGTCGTTGCGGAAACACTGCAGCATGTAATCGCTCATGTGTGCCAGGCTGCCCAGAGGCAAAGAAAAGCTGTCCTCTGTGGGAGGTGTATCGTCTGTGTCCTCTGTATCCCCCCAGCCACGCACCAGTGATGGCCATGAGCTGGTCTGGGTGCCACCCTGCTGTGAACATGGTTCCTCCTCCTCCATCTCCTCCTCCTCATCCTCCACCTCGTCATCCTCCAGAACTGTGCCCTTGCTGCCGGACAATTGTGTACCTGGCGTTTGTTGGTGCAGGAACCCACCCTCATAGCCACTTGTGAAAGAATGCCCTGAAAGCCTTTGAAATGATCCTGCCTCCTCCTCCTCCTGTGCCACATCCTCTTCCATCATCGCCCGAAGCGTTTTTTCAAGGAGGCATAGAACTGGGATAGTAACGCTGAGAACGGTGTCATTGGCATTGGCCATGTTGGTGGAGTACTCGAAACAGCGCAACGCGGCACACAGGTCTCGCATGGAGGCCCAGTTATTGGTGGTGAAGTGGTGCTGTTCCGCAGAGCGACTCACGCGTGATTGCTGCAGCTGAAACTCCACTATCACCTGCTGCTGCTCGCACAGTCTGGCCAGCATGTGCAAGGTGGAGTTCCACCTTGTGGGCACGTCACATATGAGGCGGTGAGCGGGAAGGCCGAAGTTACGCTGCAGCGCTGACAGGTGAGCAGCAGCAGGGTGAGAACGCCGAAAGTGCGCACAGACGGCACGCACTTTCTGCAGCAGCTCTGGCATATTGGGGTAATTTTTCAGGAACCTCTGGACCACCAAGTTCAGCAAATGCGCCAGGCAAGGGATGTGCGTCAAACCGGCTAGGCCCAGAGCTGCTACGAGATTTCGCCCATTATCGCACACCACCAGTCCGGGCTTGAGGCTCACTGACAGCAACCACTCATCGGTCTGTTGTTCCATGTCCCTCCACAACTCCTGCGCATTGTGGGGTTTTTCCCCCAAACAGGAACGTTTTAAAACTGCCTGCTGTTGTTTACCCCTGGCTGTGCTGAAGTTGGTGGTGAAGGTGTTACGCTGACCGGATGAGGAGGCGGTAGAGTATGAGGAAGCGGAGTAGGAGGAGTTAGCAACAGGAGGCAAACTGAAGCGCCCTGCAATCCTCGGTGGTGGAAGGACATGCGCCAAACTGCTATCTGCCTCAGGCCCAGCCGTCACTGCATTTACCCAGTGTGCTGTTAGGGAGATATAACGTCCCTGACCGTGCTTACTGGTCCACGCATCCGTAGTTAGGTGGACCTTGCCACAGATGGCGTTGCGCAGTGCACACCTGATTTTGTCCCCCACTTGGTTGTGCAGGGAAGGGATGGCTCATCTGGAAAAGTAGTGGCGGCTGGTCACGACGTACTGTGGGACAGCCAATGCCATCAGGCTTTTAAAACTCCGCGTCTCCACCAGACGGAATGACAGCATTTCAAAGGCCAGGAATTTTGACATGCTGGCATTCAGGGCCAGGGATCGCGGGTGGGTAGGGGGGTACTTCCTCTTCCGCTCCAGTGTTTGGGAGATAGAGACCTGAACGCTTCCATGGGACATTGTGGAGATGGTTTGTGACCCAGGTGGTAGTGTTGCTGGCAGATGCTCTGTTTGCGGGTTGGCTGGTGCTACTGTCACTACAGAGGTGGATGAAGAGGCCGAGACTGCAGCAGAAGAGGAAGCAGGAGGAACCAGAGACCTTTCTTTGTTTTGGAGGTGTCTACACCACTGCAGCTCGTGCTTTGCACTTAGATGCTTGGTCATGCAGGTTGTGCTCAGGTTGAGAATGTTTATGCCCCGCTTCAGGCTCTGATTGCACAGCGTGCAAACCACTCGTGTCTTGTCATCAGCACATTGTCTGAAGAACTGCCACGCTAGAGAACTCCTTGGACCTGGCTTTGGTGTGCTCGGTCCCTTGCTGCATTGGGCAGTGGCAGACGTACTGTCTAGGGGACGGATGCTCCGCTTTTGCACCCTGCTCCCTCTTCTGCTGTGCTGCTGGCTCTGTGCGACCACAGCCTCTTCCTCCGAACTACACTGGTCACCTGCATAACGTTGATTACATGTGGGGTCGAGGACCTCATCGTCCTCTACATCATCTTCCACCCAGTCTTCACCCCTGCCCTCCTTGTCGGTCTGCACAATTGCGAAAGCAGCAGCAGTTGGCACCTGTGTTTCGTCATCATCCGAGACGTGCTGCGATGGTCCTCCCATGTACTCATCATGAAACATAAGTGATTGGGCATCGGTACACTCAATCTCTTCCACTTCTGGGGCAGGGCTAGGTGGATGGCCCTGGGAAGCCCTGCTAACAGAGTCATCGAAAAGCAGAAGAGACTGCTACATGATTTGGGGCTCAGACTGCTTGGGTGACTTTCAAGGGGGTGAGGTGAAAGACTGATGGACATGGGCTGCAGGTGCCAACTCTGATCTTTCATCAGAAGAGTGGGTGGGAGAGAATGTGAAGGAACCAGAGGCACTGTCAGCAACCCAATCTACTATCGCCTGTACTTGTCCTGGCCTCAACATTCGTACAGCCTCATTAGGCGCGACAAAATACTGCCGCAGGCTCGGTCACCTACTCGTACCTGAGGAAGGTATTTCACTTGTGCGTGTAGCTGGCACAGATCGACCACGTCCTCTCCCTGCAACAGGAGCTCCACCAGCAGCACCACGACCGGGGCCACCACATCCCTTTGACGTTCTCCTCATATTTTCCAAATTTAGGATCTTGCCCTAAATGGGTGTTTTTGGAAGTGCACAACACACCCACAGTATGTAAACGCTGTATCTCACAGCTACAGAACTGCAGAAAATGCTATTAAAAAAAAATGTTTTTGTCCTACAATATTTTTTTTAGGATAGCACAGTAGAAGAAAAATATATAAATTGTTTATTTCACACACCTCCAGATAAGCCGAAAACACTGCAAAATATTTTTTGTGGCCCTAAATGGGTGTTTTTGGAAGAGCACAACACACCCACAGTATGTAAACGCTGTATCTCACACCTACAGCAATACAGAAAATGCTATTAAAAAAAAAAGTTTTTGCCCTAAAAAATTTTTTGGGGAATAGCACAATACAAGAAACATAAATAAATTGTTGTAAATCTCACACTTGCATATATGCAGAAAACACTGCAATTTTTTTTTTTTTTGCCCTAAATGGGTCTTTTTGCAAGAGCACAATACACCCACAGTATGTATCTCTCAACGTAACATATGCAGTGCTGGTGCACTGAGCTTGCAGATAAAAGTTTAAATTTCTCTGACACTGGGCTCATGGCAGTGTAAGAAGACTGTGCACTGCAACACAAACAGGTAAACCTATGCAGATCGCTGAGTTATTAGAGCTCTGAATCTGGACTCCTATATAAATCTCTCTCCCTGAAAGCACCAACAGGAACCTTGCCCTAAACTGTCTCTCTATCTTTTCTCTCAGATTGCAGAATCAGGACTTATGCCGAATACACACGATCATTTTTCATGCCGTTAAAAATGCCATTTTTAAAAATGGCCATTAAAACCGATCGTGTGTATGCTCCAGAGCATTTTTAACGGCGTGAAAAACAGGCATTAAAAATTTCGAACATGCTCTATTTTTTCACGTCGTTTTTCATGTCGTTTTTTTTAACAACGTGAAAAATGATAGTGTGTATGCTTTTACGAGGAGAAAAAAAACGTGCATGCTCAGAATCAAGTATGAGATGGGAGCGCTCGTTCTGGTAAAACTAGCGTTCGTAATGGAGATAGCACATTCGTCACGCTGTAATGGACTGAAAAGCACGAGGCTGAAAAGCGCAAATCGCCGCTCAACAAAGTTTACTAACATGAAGGGTGGCGCCATTCGAACGTAACTTCCCCTTTATAGTGCCGTCGTACGTGTTGTACGTCACTGCGCTTTGCTCGAGCGTTTTTTTTAATGATCCTGTGGATGGAAGACAGGCTTGAGAGGAAACAAGAAAAAAAACGACAAGAAAAACGTCGGCTTAAAAAATGGCATTAAAAACGTACGTGTGTACGCGGCATAACTCATAGTATTTCAATCTCTCCCTAATAAGCAACAGCAGCCAGAATCCTCTCTCTATCCTGTCTAAAGCAGAGTGATGTGCTGTGCTGTGTACCTCTAGCTTATATAGAAGCTGGGTCACATGTTGCACTGGCCAATCCCAGCCATGCCATTAGTAGGCATGGCTATGATGGCTTCTAAGGGCACACCAGTTAAACAAAAGGTGATTGGCTGCCCCCTGAAGCTTTTCTAAATGCGCCATTACATCGCCGAGCACCGGACCCGAACCCGAACATACACGCAATTGTTCAGGTTCGGGTCCGGTACCCAAAAACTCAAATGTTCGGTACGGACCCAAACTTTACTGTTCGGGTTCGCTCAAGCCTAGTTGGGAGGCCAAGAAATATGATCTCGGGTGTGGGACCACGAACCCCCCTCTTTATTCGGGAGTTGCAAAGTTTCCAAGCTAATCCTCGGCTGTCCCCCCTTCCATATCAACTCCCTAAAGAGCGATTCTATTTTCTTAAACCACTTTTGGCCTAACCAAATCGAAGAATTATGAAGCAGGTATAGTAGTTGTGGTAGCCATTTCATTTTTAGCAGATTACAGAGCCTAGCTACTGATAGGGGGAGTCGTTTCCAAATGTCGCCTTTATGTTTTAGTTTAAGTAGTAATGGGGCAATGTTTAAATTTACATACTGGTTTATGTCCCTGGTGATCCAGACCCACAAGTATTTCAATTGTGTGACTACTTTTAGCCGGGCAGTACCAAACAGGGCCTGGCCATCAAGTGGGTCAACCGGCAGCAAGGCCGATTTTTCACAATTGATGACCAGGCCCGAGAATCGTCCAAACTCCTCAACCATCTGCATCACTATATTTAGTGAGGGCTCAACTTCTCCTAAAAAGAACAAGACATCGTCCGCAAATAGTGCTATCCGTTCCTCCCCCTCCGGCCTTCGAAAACCCCCTTATTCCTGGCATTAGTCTAGTCTTAATTGCCAATGGCTCCATTGCAAGAGCAAACAGTAGAGGGGAGAGGGGGCAACCCTGTCTCGTCCCTCTCACTAGTTGGAACTGTTCTGATAATTCATTGTTTATTTTTATTTTCGCACGGGGTTCATTATATAATAATTTGACCCATTTAATAAAGACCGGGTCAAATCCAAACCTCTCTAGCACCCCCCACAAATATTCCCATTCAAGGGTATCGAATGCCTTTGCGGCGTCTAAAGCTAGCATTGCTCTAGTACCATCCTTGTCTGTGGGAATCTGCATATTTAAGAAGACTCTTCTGATATTGATGCTCGTTGACCTATTTGGAATAAAGCCTGACTGGTCTAAATGAATACGATTCTGGATACACCTGTTAAGGCGTGTCGCAAGTACTTTGGCCAGAATTTTTACGTCGGTACATAATAACGAGATTGGGCAGTAGGAAGAGACGTCCAGTTGGTCTTTCCCCTCCTTATGGATTACAATAATAGTAGCTTCTGACATTGAGGTGGGAAGCCTCCCGCAGGTTAGCGCCCACCCCAGTGTCTTCAGCAACTCTGGGAGCAATATATCTCCATTAGAGATGTCCCAAACTATTCGCCGGCGAATAGTTCCCGGCAAACATAGCTTGACCCTGTACCTCACAGTCAGCAGGCACATTCCAGCCAATCAGCAGCATACCCTCCCTCCCAGACCCTCCCACCTCCTGGACAGCATCCATTTTAGATTCATTCGGAAGCTGCAGTCTTAGTGAGAGGAGGGAAGTGTAGCTGCTGCTGATGTAATAGGGAAATCTATAGCTAGGCCAGTGTATTCAGTGTCCACTCCAGTCCTGAAAGACTCATCTGATCTCTGCTGTAAGGACAGCGTCCTGACAGCACCCCAAAAAGCCCTTTTTAGGGCTAGTACATCAGTCTGCTTTTTTTTTTCCTCTGTAATCTAATTGCAGTTGCCTGCCAGCGGGTGTGTGTCAGGCTCACAGCGTATACTGTGCCCACTTGCCCAGTGCCACCACTCATATATTTGGTGGCACAGTAGATTACATTTAAAAAAAATAATAATAATTTGACTGCAATAGAATAGCAGTCAGTTGCCTGCCAGCGTGTGTGTCAGGCTCACAGCGTATACTGTGCCCACTTGCCCAGTGCCACCACTCATATATCTTGTGTCACAGTAGATTACATTTAAAAAAAAAAAAACAATTTTGACTGCAATAGAATAGCAGTCAGTTCCCTGCCAGCGTGTGTGTGTCAGGCTCACAGCGTATACTGTGCCCACTTGCCCAGTGCCACCACTCATATATCATGTGCCACAGTAGATTACATTTAAAAAAAAACAACAATTTTGACTGCAATAGAATAGCAGTCAGTTCCCTGCCAGCGTGTGTGTGTCAGGCTCACAGCGTATACTGTGCCCACTTGCCCAGTGCTACCACTCATATATCTTGTGTTACAGTAGATTACATAAAAAAATAAAAATACATTTTGACTGCAATAGAATAGCAGTCAGTTCCCTGCCAGCGTGTGTGTGTCAGGCTCACAGCGTATACTGTGCCCACTTGCCCAGTGCCACCACTCATATATCTTGTGTCACAGTAGATTACATTTAAAAAAAAAAAAAAAAATTTGACTGCAATAGAATAGCAGTCAGTTGCCTGCCAGCGTGTGTGTCAGGCCTACAGCGTCTACTCTGCCAACTTCTGCCAGTGCACAGTGCCACTCATATCTGGTGTCACAGTAGCTTGCACACATAGTACAACTAAACTAATCTAGTGGTCGTGGTGCTGTGATTCCCTTTGGCCCTAGAATAATGCCCAGTGTTCAGAGGCCACGTACCCTGAACTCGAAAAGTTCTGAGGACATAGTTGACTGGCTAACACAGGACACCCAATCTTCTACAGCTTCCGCTCGGAACCTTGATGCACCATCCTCCTCCAGCTCAGCTTCAGGCACCTCTCGTTACCACTCGCCCGCCTGCCGCCACCACCAACACTAGCACCACAGCTGCTTGACTTGATCTGTCAGAGGAGTTATTTACAAATGAGTTGGAAGAAATGAGTGATGCGCAACCATTATTGCCAGAGGATGTAGATAAAAGGGATATGTCTCAGTCAGGCAGCATTACACACATGGACGTACGGTGTGATGATGATGATGTTGTACCCACTGCTGCTTCCTTTGCTGAGTTGTCAGATACAAGTGAAGCGGTTGATGATGACGATGTGTCCGTGGATGTCACGTGGGTGCCCGCTCGAAGAGAAGAAGAACAGGGGGAAAGTTCAGATGGGGAGACAGAGAGGAGGAGGAGACAAGTTGGAAGCAGGGGGAGGTCGTCGCAAGGAGCTAGTGGCACAGATAGACAGCATGTATCGGCACCCGGGGTCAGCCAGACAGCACGCCAAAAAACGCATGCTGTTGCCACCACCAGAATGCCGTCATTGCAAAGCTCAGCAGTGTGACATTTTTTTTGTGTGTCTGCCTCTGATAACAGCGATGCCATTTGCAACCTGTGCCAAAAGTCGTGGGAAATTCAACACCCACCTAGGTACAACTGCTTTGCGAAGGCACATGATCGCACATCACAAACGCCTATGAGATCAACACATGATGACGAGTACAAGCAGCACACAAGCTCAAAGCCACCATCCTCCTCCTGGTCCAGCATCTTCAGCCACGTCAACCACTGCTGTCCTCCTTGCCCCCTCTCAACCATCCGCCACTCCATCTCCCGCCTTTAGCAGTTCCTGCTCATCTGCCCACAGTTAGGTGTCTGTCAAGGACATGTTTGAGCATAAGAAGCCAATGTCACAGAGTCACCCCCTTGCCCGGCGTCTGACAGCTGGCTTGTCGGAAATCTTAGCCCGCCAGCTTTTACCATACAAGCTGGTGGAGTCTGAGGCCTTCAAAAAATTTGTAGCTATTGGGACACCGCAGTGGAAGGTACCCGGCCGAAATTTATTTTGACAAAAGGCAAGCCCCAACCTGTAATCTATTGTGCAAAAGGAAGTCATGGCATGTCTGGCACACAGTGTTGGGGCAAGGGTCCAGCTATCTGTCCACTGATACCTGTTCTGAAAAGCACGGTCAGGGCAGGTATATCACCTACACTGTGCATTGGGTAAACCTGCTGACGGCTGCCAAGCATGTAATGCGTGGCTCTGCAGAGGAGTTGGTGGTGACACCGCTACGACTTGCAGGCAGGCCTGCTGCCACCTCCTCTACTCCTCCCACTCCGTCCTCTTTGATAACCTCCTCGGCTGAGTCCTCTTCTGCTGCTGCGTCTTGCTCCACATCAACTGCACCCCCCCAGCTCCCCAGGGGCTATTCCACATCCCAGATACGACAGTGTCACGCCGTCTTGGGGTTGACTTACCTGAAAGCAGAGAGTCACACCGGACCAGCACTCCCGTCCACCCTTAACGCACAGGTGGATTAGTGGCTGACTCCGCACCAACTGGAGATCGGCAAAGTGGTGTGTGACAACGGAAGCAATTTGTTGGCGGCATTGAATTTGGGCAAGTTGACACATGTGCCGTGCATGGCACATGTGTTGAATCTGATTGTACAACGCTTTGTGCATAAGTACCGAGACTTACAGGACATCCTCAAGCAGGCCAGGAAGGTGTGTGGCCATTTCAGGCGTTCCTACACGGCCATGGCGCACTTTTCAGATATCCAGCGGTGAAACAACATGCCAGTGAGGTGCTTGATTTGCGACAGCCCGACACGTTGGAATCCAACACTCCTAATGTTCGACCGCCTGCTCCAACAAGAAAAAGCCGTCAACGAGTATTTGTATGACCGGGGTGCTAGGACAGCCTCTGCGCAGCTGGGAATTTTTTTGCCACGTTACTGGACGCTCATGCGCAATGTCTGTAGGCTCATGCATCCTTTTGAGGAGGTGACAAACCTAGTCAGTCGCACTGAAGGCACCGTCAGCGACATCATCCCATTTGTTTTCTTCCTGGAGCGTGCCCTGCAAAGAGTGCTGGATCAGGCCGTAGATGAGCGTGAAGAGGAAGAGGAAGAGTTGTCACCATCACCACCAGAAACAGCCTTATCAGCATCGCTTGCTGGACCTGCAGCAACGCTGGAAGAGGAGTCTGGGGAAGAGGAGTCAGAGGAGGAATGTGGCTTTGAGGAGGAGGAGGAAGAAATGTTACCGAAATACCGGAAGTCGGAAAGGATGCAGCAGTTCCAAAATAAATTAAAAAGTATGCTTTACACAGCGTATAAGGGTGATGTCACAGCACAACGGGAATCTAACAGGGGAAGAGGTGAAAGTAATCCTCCTCCTACCACGACCACGCCGGCAAGGACAGGACGCTTTACAGATGTGTTGTTGATGGAGGACATGCAGAGCTTTTTAAGTCCTACGCATCGCCACAGCCCTTCGGGGTCCACCCTCAGAGAACGACTCGACCGACAGGTAGCAGACTACCTCGTCTTAACTGCAGATATCGACACTCTGAGGAGCGATGAACCCCTTGACTACTGGGTGTGCAGGCTTGACCTGTGGCCTGAGCTATCCCAATTTGCGATAGAACTTCTGGCCTGCCCCACTTCAAGTGTCCTTTCAGAAAGGAGCTTCAGTGCAGCAGGAGGTATTGTCACTGAGAAGAGAAGTCGCCTAGGTCAAAAAAGTCTAGATTACCTCACCTTTATTAAGATGAATGAGGCATGGATCCCGAAGGGACTGACAGAGGGTGATACATTTGACTAAAAAAGGCCTGATGAGATTAGCTGCCTTGGTTTAAAAATGGTCCACACGCTGCTGTATTTTATCTCTGCATGCCGGATGACTTGTGTGACTTATCCGCCACCAACTAGGGTTCAAGCCGCAATGTTTTAGGGCATTTTCTGCCTGGAAAACATCAATTTTTCTGGCCGCTGCTACAGCAGCGACTGCAACAATATCTAATTTTTCAGGCATGTGTACATGCCTAATTTTTCTGGCCTCTGGTGCTGCACTGTGGCTGCAAAAACAAAAAAAAACCACATACATGTGTCAATTACCCTTCGTGATCGTTACCTTGTTGTGGTGAAGGGGCTTGCGTATCACAATGAAGCGACCACCTCTATGAGTGTCTTTGCAATGGCAATGTTGGCACACCCCAGATGATAAGGTCGTTGCTTTATTGTGAACAGACCAAAAGTGATCGGCTGGATAATTTTGCATAGAAAAGACATTAATTTTCTTTGTGATCATCTAAGGTGATCATTAAAGCCTTGTGGTTGTGCAAATGGACTGTTTGCAGTTGTTTGCGGTGCGTTAAACAGGGAGTTTGGTCTGTCAGAGTTTGGTCTGTCACTGTGGCGCGGGCGTAACCCTTACACTACCTGATCGATACAACATCATACCTGATGTTTTAAAGCACGTTATTCCAAACAATTTAGGAATGTTTGGTGATTTATGCCCTTTATGGATTAAAACCCGACTCTGCGTCAACTACGTAATTTTCCATGGGAGTTTTGCCATGGATCCCCCTCCGGCATGCCACAGTCCAGGTGTTAGTCCCCTTGAAACAACTTTTCCATCCCTATTGTGGCCAGAAAGAGTCCCTGTGGGTTTTAAAATTCGCCTGCCTATTGAAGTCTATGGCGGTTCGCCCGGTTCGCGAACATTTGCGGAAATTCGCGTTCGCCGTTCGCGAACGGAAAATTTTATGTTTGCGACATCACTAATCTCCATATCGCTTGTACAATTCTATTGGGAGACCATCTGGGCCTGGTGATTTTTGGCTGGACATCCCCACCACTGTCTTCTGCAATTCCTCCTGGGTGATTGGCGATTCCAATTCCAATCTTATCCTGCTCTGACAGGGTTGGGACCGCCATTCCCTGAAGAAAAGCCTCTTGTCCCCCATTCCCAGCTTCTCTCCGAGACTTGTACAGTGTTTTATAAAAGTCGCTGAATGTGTACATTATCTCTGATGCTTCAGTAGAGATCTCTCCATTTGATGTCCTAATCGCTGTTACATTGGCCGCAGGGGTGTTAGATCTAATCAGGAGGGACAGCATACGGCCCACTCTCTCACCTTCGCCAAATTAGCTTTGTCTTTGAAATATCTGTCTGTTCTCGGACTTCCTTGTAGTGGCCATTCTATAGACTTGTTGCTTGTCCAGCCATTCCCTCTGTCTAGTCACGGTAGGGTCCTCAATGTAACGCTTCTCTGCCTGCGCTGCCTCCAATCTAATATCCCTTTCCCATCTCCTAGATTCCCCCTTCACCCTTGCCACCTGTTGGATCAGGAGCCCCCTTAAGTAGGCTTTCAAAGTGTCCCACACCACTCCAGCTGGCGCTGTGCCTTCATTGATTCGTACAAAGTCATTTAATCTATTGACCAGTTCTCCAGAGTTACCAATCAGTTCAAGCCAACACGGGCTGATTTTCCAATCTCTCCGGTAGATCTTGTCTGAAACACTTCTTGGGTCATACTCTACCTTATTAACTAATGCTGTTGCCTCGTCATTACCTAGGGCCATGTCGATTCTGGAAAGGGTGAGATAAGAACTGGAAAAGCAGGAGTACTGCCGTTCTTGTGGGTGGCGCATCCACCATATGTCCCTCATTCCCATTTCCCCCAGGAACCGAGCCAGTCTACCTTCATTTATTTTGTTGGGCCTACTCCCCGAGGGGAATCTGTCCAAATTCCTGTCTAAGACTTAGTTTAAGTCTCCCACCGCTAGTACTGGGGTACCTACTTTGTCCAGTGTAAATTCTAACAGTCTATATAAGACTTCAAAGTTGAATGGGGGGGGGGGAATGTAGATGTTAGCCAGAACATATGGTTTATTCTCAATGGAACATGACAAAAAAAATGTACCGGCCCTGTTCGTCGATACAGCTATCGCTACAGGAGAATGCCAGTCCCCTCCCCACCATTATGCTCACTCCTCTCGAATAGGAGGAGTGGACAGAATGGTATTGGGACGGGAACTTCTGGCTACGCATTTGTTTCACATTATCTCTAGTCAGGTGCATCTCCTGTATGCAGAGCAGGCCGGGCCCCCTCCCCTCCAAGACCGACATAACCAAGGCTCTTTTGACTGGGTCCCCTAAACCACGGACGTTCCAGGATACTATACTAAACGTCTTATCCTTATCTTATCGTTTATTTTAAATACCAGACGACCTTTAGGATTGAATTTTGAGTGGGACATTTCCCACTTTTATTAACTTATTAATCTACTAATTAATTTCATTTTTTTCACCGCACTTTCGGTCTGCTGCAGTCATCGTTTTCATCCAGGGTGTTTATTCTTGCATACAAGGCTTACTGCGCATTCTATAGTTTACAGCATTTAGATGCCAAACCATTCTCATACACTTATGACATTATGCATATGACAGTCATATAGATTGTGGTCATGGCATATATTTTTTTCCTGTTACTTTGTTGTCTTGGAGCTCACTACAACACCCGATTGGAGTGATGAGGCCCATGTGTGGATTTCTTTCCGCACCTGGACTCCACCTTTGAACCCATGCCCTGCTCAAAAAATTCTCATTCAATCAAGTATAAAATTGAACCACATTAAAATTGAGAATTAAAATATTGGTACCAATCAATTGATTTACTAATACAGGACATTACCCTCGCTTAAGTTTCTCCTTCTGTTGTTTTCCAATTTTTGCTTAATCCTCATACATAGTGGAATCCTCCCTTCCCTTTTTCTTGTTTTTCCAACATGGCTTTGGTTATAACTGATCCCAGCTATTTAACGCACACAAGATTGTGTATATGTATTTTTGACACATTTTGCCACTGGATAGGCATGCTATAAACTAAAAGGGTTCATATATACAATATTAGTGTGTGTGTTCAAATCCAAAATAATAAATAATAATAAAAAATAAAAAAGTCACAATAAAACATAAAAATAAAAATAAAATTAAATGAGAATTAAATAATTTAATTAAACTTGTATTTCATTAAATAGAACAAGTAAACGATAACTTGCACATATATAAAAAACATATGTGCGTGTTTCGATTCAATCATCTACATGTATGTATATTGCTAGTAGGGTTCGCCTCCATATTCATCCATTACATCTGCATGCCTTTTTGGAGGTTAGTATAATTTATCCTTATAGTATCAACATTAGATATCTATGTTGATCAACACATACACTTTAACAATCCTTTCCCTCCTCAAATAGACATGCAGAATGGTTACATAGGATGAATAAGGTTTATCTATAATTAAATAACAATTACACATATATTTTTAACATACATCTAAACAACATTAACTCATTGTGGTTTTATGTTTAGTATTTAGTTGTATCAACTTTAGCTTTGGAACATCCAGGTTTTTGTACACAAAAAGAATCATTACTATTATTATTGTTTTCATTTTTTTCATTTTCTTATGATTTTAGATATCTATATTCATATTCATATCTATTTTATTTATCATGCATTCAATGCCAATATTAAGATTCATGTACAGCTCACCTCTTTTTGGTTCCGACCAGTTTTTACCATTTTCAACTCACACTATTCATGCATTTTGGGGGCTTTGTTGTGTTTTGTTTTGTTTTGTTTTGCTTTTTATTCTATCACAGCATCCTTATTTTGGATGCACCATACACGTGTCATACACAGTTGTTCACGTTATAGATAAAACAAATGTTTTCAAAGCACTTGTCCTGCGATAAGTAGTCACATATATACATATTTAATATCTTTTTTGATTTGGAATTTTTATTCCTTTTTCACTTAGTTTGCATATATGCACTCTACACATATATGTAAGATCTTATGTGCCAATTCTCATTAATGGTTTTGGCACCTAACAGGTGCTTCATAAACACAGAGTGTAATAGACCTAAATTAGTGCCTAATATTCTATCACTGTGTTCAACAGCTCTCATTGGTTGAGAGGTTTTTCAGATCACTTTATATACACAGTCTTGGTCACTTACACTTTAGCTATGAGTAAGCATCACACCCTGATGTGAAACACGTTAGCTGTCACCCTGCATGTCCCTTCATTTTTGATTGTTTTTGGATGGATTGTTTATTTATTTCCTTTTTGGATTTTTTTGGCATTTTAATTTTCTTCATTAAATAATACGTTTAACCAGAGTGCGGCAGTCCAGATTACTTCTTCTCCTCAAACGTCTTATCCTGCGTCAAAAAATATAAGGGTAACAATAAAAGACAGGGCAAAAAACAAAACAGAAAAAAAACAAAGTTTGTAGAAGCAACTAGTCCACCAGCCTAGAACTACTCCCCCCACCTCGAGATTATTCCTCCATCCTGCACCTCCATCTCTCCTGTATCCCCCTGTATCCCCCTCCCCATTCAACCTCTGTGACCTCCATAGTGCTAATTTTTGTGGTGTGTACTCTCTACCCCCCCCTATTCCCACCCTTCCCACGACCCCCCTCCCTTCTCCTGCCCATCTGGGCATCCCTCTAGGGCTTCACCTGTGACCTCTACTTTCTCCCTGTGCCATACATCCCTCCAATTCAAAATCCATAATAAGTGTTTTAGTGAACAATTTACATGTATAAGAGCCACATAGGCTCCCTAATTCATACTCTGGCATGCGACAACCTCCCCCCTAGCTGATTTAAATCGACCAAAATTTTTTAAAGTGCCATTACAGTGCAATTACAGTGAAATTTCAGTGCAATAATGCAGTTACAAGTGTAGTGTATCACAATAAGAACAGACCCCTCAAGGGAAAAAAAAAAAAAAGTTTTTTTTCCTCTCTATTCTTCCCAAATATATAAAAAAAAAAAAGAAAAGGAAAAGAGAAAAGAGGGAGATCCCCAAGATAACTCGCCAACTCCATGCCCCTTGCAATCTGCCATATTATACTGTCTAATAAAATAAAAAAACTACAATCCCACAAACTAGTGAATCCTATAAGTCCTCCTTGTGCTTCTCCAACCACTGTTCCACCTCCCCCGGTGAACTAAAAAAGAAAGTGTCACCCAGTGCTATCACCCGCAGGCGGGCCGGATACAACAGAGCATATTCAACTTTATGCTTCTGTAGAGCTCGTTTAGCTGGCATGAATTCATTCCTGCACCTTTGGAGGTCTGGGGAAAAATCCGGATACATAGATACCCTGATCCCAATGTACATAATGTTCCCCATCTCTCTGGCCTTCTGGAGGAGGATTGTCTTGTCATTGTAATTTAAGAGTTTAAGGAGGAGTGGCCTAGGATGGGCGCCTTCCTGCCGGGATTTAAAGGGGACGTGATGGGCTCTTTCAATCAAAAAGAGTGGTGAAAAAGTGTTAGGACCAAAAATATCCCTAAACCACCGTTCTAAAAATTATATGGGGTTAGAACCCTCGCTCCGCTCTGGCAGGCCTATCAGTCTCACGTT
The DNA here is from genome assembly GCA_029206835.1 of Rana muscosa. Classification (NCBI taxonomy): domain Eukaryota; kingdom Metazoa; phylum Chordata; class Amphibia; order Anura; family Ranidae; genus Rana; species Rana muscosa. Next base: position 33,419,585 of record CM055127.1, on the reverse strand, counting down.
ATTCCTTTGACTTCTATTCTCCATCTCATTGAGTTTAGCTGTTTGTCTGTCCATTTGTTCCTTTAAACTCTTGATTTCATGTTTTAATGGGTACAAATCATCCTCCACTGTACTTACTTGCTCCTCCAGAGCACTAGTCCTTTCTACTGTTTTTCGCAGTTCATGGCCTGTCTGGAGTAATTCCTCCTTGATACTTTCTAGCTGTAATTTTAAAATAGAAATTGACTCCCGGCAGGCATTAACGGCATGTAATACATCCCTTAGTGTGGGTTCCTCCTTCTCCAGAGTGGACCCCGCTATGTTAACCGCCCCTATAGCTACAGCGGGCTTTGCAGACATATTTCCATGTTTTCCACCCCCTAGCCCTTTGGTACTCACTGTTTTGACGCCACTTGAGGTAATGGAGTTGGACGATACCTGGCCCTGGCTTTTTCTGTCTAATGATGTTCCCGTCTGGGCTTTAGCCTGTAATGAGGTCTGTTGGTGAGTACCTTTGGCGGGCGAAATGGAGGCAGTGTGGGCAAATCGCTCCAACTTAGATGCTGCCATTGCTGCTACTGCTACTGCGGCTTGGGTCCCCTTCTCCTTTGCGGACTGTGTTATCTGTGACCCCTCCTGGGGTAACTGTTCCTCTCCTCCTTTTTTCCCCTTAGCCATGTTTTCGTTAGTGTTCAGGGTTAAATTGATAATGAATAGTAGCTTTGTTGTCTACTTAAAAAAAAAAGGAGAAAAAGTTGCCACTTTGGACAGTCCCAATCCCTTACTTGCCCTCTAAATAAAGTCTGCGTGACCTTTTAGGATCTTCACTTGTCATCCATTAGGCTTTAGATAGAGTAGGAAAAGGGAGAGCGGAGAATGTTATGCCGCTCTATCCAGGATCTTACTGGGGCCCTCTCCAGTAACTTATGGGCTGATAGGTGATGGTGGGTGGTCGCTGCAGGGGCCTCTCATGCCCCCACAATCTGTAGCACTACGGTTCGCTGGCAATGGTATCCAATGCTCGCTAGCACAAATGACCCGGAGAGCCGCACGCCACTAGAGGGGGGTCAAAGGATCTCTCTACCTCCGCCACACGCTGGCACCTCCGAACGCCGCTTCCAGGATAGAATAGAAGAGTGGGCCGACAGCCGTGCCTCACCTAATACCGAGTCATGCACAACTAGTCTCTCCTCTGCTGCTGCTAGGTGCACCTCCTGGTTCGAGCCGCGCTCCGGTCAGAGGAACGCACAGAGGGATCAGAGGAAATTGCAGGGGCGGGAGCACGGCTCTTAGCTGCTGGGCATTGATCGACTCTCACTGCATGCTGCACAAGGTAACTGAGACAGGATCAGAGTATCAGAGGAAGCGTCCCACACACGCACTTGCACTCACATCCTGGTCACGCCCCTCCATATCAATAGATTTTAACCATTCGCGTAAAGAGGTGACTGTGTGCAGACTTGTCACCGTAGGGGAGACTAGTAGCAGACCTTCTGCTTTTCGTAGCTGGGAAAGAATATCAAGTCTCTGAGCTGCAGAATCCCTCTTTAAGCGGGAGCCAGCTGAGATACATAAGCCTCTAAAGTATGCTTTATGGGCCTTCCACAGGGTAGACACATCTGCCACAGAGTTGTCATTCAGTTGGAAGAATTCAGTTGAATTTTGAGACAATTGAGTTTCAATAATAGGGTTGTGGAGGAGAGAGTCATTAAGCCTCCAATGACAAGTTTTAGGTGTAGATGAGGAAAGTGTGAGATCAAGCTGAACAGAGGCATGGTCTGACCAAGTCATAGGGTTTAATTCCGAGGCTACAGAGGATGTTAGTAAAGGGGCCGTGACAGAAAGATAATCCAATCTGGAGTACATTTTATGTGGGGGGGAAAAGAAAGAAAATTGTTTGTGCGTAGGGTGTTTGATTCTCCAGATATCCAGTAGGTTATGAGATCTGATGAGTCTACGAAAAGAGGTAGATTGGTGTTCTATTTTAGCTGAAGGGGTGGAAGAGAATAGTGTGCGTCTGTCTCTTCTAGGGGATAAGGTCATATTGAAATCTCCCCCTACAATCATAAAGAGTTTCCCAAATACATCAGTGAGAAATTGGATTTGACCTGAGTTAGGGACATAAACATTGATCAAAGTGAAAGAGCGTGAGAGATAATCGCAGTCCAGGAAAATATATCTGCCCCGAGGGTCTATGAATGAGGATTTTACTCTCAAGGGGCAGGATTTTCTAATCAATATGGGAACCCCCGCTTTGCCAGAGGGGTCAGAGGCTATGAATGAAACAGGAAAATGTTTTGCAGCAAATTTAAAGGATCCCCCAAGCGGAAATGTGTCTCCTGGACTAGGATTATGTCCGCAGCCGAAGATTTGAACTCTTTTAAGGCTAACCAGTGCTTATGAACAGAGTTCAAACCCTTCACATTATAAGTAAGAACCCGTAGAGCCATCACGATGAAACAAGGTTAAGCTTTGATGACCATAATAAAAAAGAAAAAACATCCACGAAAACATAAACAGACAAAATTGGCAAAAAAGTCCATGGTGCATCCTGTGGAGGGAAAACATGAAATAGTACTCAACATTAGTGAGGAATGATGATGAAAAAACATGTAAGCAAAACAAACAAAAAGTGAAAAATAGGTAAAAAAAAAAGTATAGCCTGGGGGGTAAAAACCACCCAGGAGTCCACAGCTGTGGCCGTGGATCAAAAGGAGGCACACGAGGGGCCCCAACTTATCTGGAGTGATCCCCGCCGTCTTTCAACAAAATTTTAAGAAACTTGGTAGAAAAATTGAACCATAGTCTACAGAAGAGACATCCCATGTGCATGAGTGTGAACTCCCCAAACTAGGGGAAATTCGGTGGGGCAAGGGCCGAAGCCAAATTGAACAAACTGCAGGAGAGACATCTCTCAAGGTGGGAGTCTAGGGAAAGGGTGTCGCTGGGGTGTAGAGTAGGCCTTCTGTGATTTCTGGCGAGCAGGGGTCCAAATCCGGCCTGGAATGGATGCAGGTTTAGGTGTTGTCGGGAGTGGTATGGGATCTTCATCTGGCAGCGGCGGAAGACCAAGATTGCGTATGAACGCCTCACTCTCCTGAAGATCCGTCATGGAATATTGGACACCATCCTTTGAGGCAGACAAGCGAAAGGGAAATCCCCAGCGGTATGGAAGATGATGGTTTTGCAAGTGGGTGGTCACTGGGCAAAAGCTGCGGCGTTTAGCAAGGGTTATAGGAGGCAAGTCGCTAAAAATTTGTATTTTAGCCCCCTTGAATTCCATCCGAGATTTATTGCGAGTGGCCATGGTCAAAGCTTCCTTGCTGTTGTAGTAATGAAAGTGCACTATAATGTCCCTGTGGTTCGCTCCTGCAGGGGGTTTAGGAGCCAGTGACCTATGTGCTCTATCTAGTCTCCAGTCTATGTCCGGTATCAGAGGGGCCACGGTGTTAAAGAGGCTTAGTAGATATGGTCGGATCTCTCCGTCTCCTATGGCTTCAGGGACACCTCTAATACGCAGATTTTGGCGACGTTCCCTGTTCTCCAAATCCTCCTGTTGGGATTGGAGCTGGGAGATGGATTGTTTTAAACCAGCATTGTCTTCTTCCAAGACATGAACGTACTGTATCAAGTCATCAAATTTTGTTTCTAAAACACCAGTGCGCTCACCAATATGAGCAATCTCCCCCCTTAATTCGTGCGCAAGCTTCCCCATCTCCTGGAGACATTGCTGGTCAAGTACTGACAGAGAGCTTGTAGCTTATTGTCCAATATATCCACTGTGACGGGAGCTGACATTTCTGTGGATGGGGTGGGCATAAAGATCTGAGGAGTGTCTCTTACCTCTCCGTGAGTGAGTGCGAGTGCCGGCGCGGAGCTGGGCATAATCGGGGCTGGGGATTCGGGCCTACTCAGGAAACGGTCCAGTGTCTGTATAGGCCGCAGCTCCGGTGTGTGGGATTGAGCAGATTGCTTTGGCCCATATTTCACCATGGGGTGCTTGGACAAGTAAGATGTCAATTGCGTTGTCTCCCATGACTGCTGTAGTAGTCGTACGCTGTGCGGGAGCGGTGGAAGGCGGCAGGGATCGGAGCGGAGGAGTTACATGTCCCTCATCATTGGGCGTCACGCATGTGCCCCCTGTAATGACATCCGCGTTGTGGGGAGTACAGGAGGGAGCGGAGGTTTGTGAGAGGTGGAGGCCTAATTTTCTAGCCACATGAACACCCATTGTTCTGAGGAGGGCTGCAAGACTTTAGACTTTGACTTTAGACGGAACCACACTACCCGTGTTTTGACGATACACCGAGAGCGCAGGAGATTTTTGTCTTTCCGGGGGCCTAAATTGTCCAGCAAACAGAGGCTTATGAGATATGGAGGCCCAGGCAGTCCAGCAAGAGGGGGCCAATAAGGGATTTAAGGAACTCTGGAAATCCGAAGTGGCCTAGATCAGGCCTGGGGAAGATGTGGGGACCGTGGATGTAACACACAGGCTGGGACCAAAGGCTGACCAGAGATCGGTATATGACAATATGTATTTGAAAGGTTAGCAGTCCGATCCACCCCTTGTGATGTGTGAGGAGAGAATAAGGTGTCCGAGCGGCTGGAAACAAGAGCAAGCCAGGAGTCTGGGTGTAGCAAGATGGCCGCTGAGCTCCAGGACTAGGCCGAAGCCGCGGCCTGTCCTAAAACGGCCACCGTGCGGAGGGGCGGTGATCCGTCTGGGCCACAGCTCTTTCTCTAGGGGATGACTGCCTACAGCTGCCGTGGAGGTATTCTGCCTCTATTGGGGTTGCTGGCGTAGGTGAAGGAGTGCGAGATGGCCGTATGGCTTGTGGAGCACTGTACCTGGAGAGGGAGGATGCAGCTGGCTCCGTAGGCCTCAAGATGGCGGTGGCGGGCCGCGGGTGGTCGCCCGGGATCTTCTGGCTGGTCCCCGTTGGTGTTGACTCGGTCTGCCCCCCTCCAGAGATGCAGCCACAGGGGGATGAGGTGGCCGCTCATCCCGCGGGTTGCAGTACTTGAGAGAGGAGGATGCCAGAGGCTCCGCAGGCCTCAAGATGGCGGCGGATGTGTGGATATGGCCTCAGGTCAGGCGAAGCCACTGCCAGCCAGTGTTCCCAATATAGAGCGGAGCCGAGGCAGAGGATGCCTAGGGACGATTGGGGCTCGTTTGGAGGCTCACCAGAGTGGATTCTGCAGAGGATGGCCATAGATTGTGAGAGGGTCTTGTACTTTCTTTTTTCTACTCCTATATTTAATATTTCTGTTTTATGGGATTAATCTTAAAATTCGAGAGTTCTCAATATTTTTTTATTTCTCCAATTATATTCGGCAGTGTCACCCTTGGTTTGGTTACGTACAGTAAGATGTCATCTGCGTATGCCGCCACCTTATATTCATCCTCTCCCACTCTTGCCCCTCCTATACCTCCATTGTTCCGCAGAGTCGAAAGAAATGGTTACATCGACAATGTGTACAGGAGTGGCGAGAGTGGGCACCCCTGTCTTCTTCCGTTAAACATTCCAAAAGGCGGCAACATATTTCCGTTAACCTTCACCCTCACCATAGAGCAGCTGTAAAGATTTTTAATCCAGCGCACGATTTCGGGTCCCAATCCAAGATGTTGGAGCGTATCCAACATGAATCCCCAGTCTACCCTGTCAAACACTTTTTCCATGTCAATTGACAGGAGTAGTACTGGGGATCCCCTGCCTTTTCCCTTACGCAACATTGATATTGTTTTTATACTATTATCCCTGCCCTCTCTACCAGGTACAAACCCTGTTTGGTCTGGGTCCACCCACTCTGGCATAAATTTTTTTAATCTTGATGCCAGGATATTTGTGTATATCTTTATATCGGCGTTCAGTAACGCTATAGGCCTATAACTAGAGAAAATTGTTTTATCCTTTCCCACTTTGAGTATTATTGTAATATGGGCTAACTTTTTTTTTTTTAATAAAGTGTCCCGCGATGTCCATCCATCTTCAATCACGCCGCCGTACAGACCCGAAAAATTGATTTAAAAAACTCTTCCTTGATGGGAGGCGTTCCACCAACTGCTGTCTCTTGGCTGTGACACCTGTTATACAGGCAAGGGCGGGGCTACCCGGTGAGGTAACCGAGTGAACCCGCTCCTTCTGGCACCCTGTGCCGTCAGAGGGGGCAGGGTCATCCAGTTACATCAGCGGGTGGCCCCCCTCTTGCTTATATTAGAGCTGTCACAGCAAAAAGGCAGCAGTCGCCGAGACGCCTCCCACAGAGTACTTTAGTTTCTCTTTTCTATTTTTCGGGTTCGTCAGGGCGGCATGATTGACGATGGATGGACATAGCAGGAAACTTTATTAAAAAAAAAAGTTAGCCCAGATTACAATAATACCCAAAGTGGGAAAGGATAAAACAATTTGCTCTAGTTATAGGCCTATAGCGTTACTGAACGCCGATATAAAGATTTCCGCAAAAATCCTGGCATCGAGATGAATTTTTTTTTTATGCCAGAGTGGGCCTTGGGTGTTGGTGGTGCCCTAAACCAAAAATATATATAAGATTCAGGCATAGAATAGGCAGTCTTCAAGGGATCCCAGATCATAGCAAATCCAATCATTACATTAGCATCGGGGGCTTGATAGCAGCTGATCCAGGACTTATTTTTTGCAAATGTGAGCCTATCAATGGAGTCTATGGACAGGCGCACTTTTTGATCCATTACAACCCTCCAGCAGCACTGAATGTGCGTTTAGAAAGCACGCTGGATGCAGAACAGATTGTATATTGAGCAAGTTCTGACCAGTGATCCATCCTCAAGACCCAGTGGATGCTCTGTTGGAAAGGTCTCCAAGTCTGCTCTTGCCCCTAGATATTCCTGCACCATATAATACAGACACTGGCAATGGTTGCTTGAACCTATCAGACCTTGGCGCTGTGGACTGAAAAATTGTTTAAAGGCATCCGTCAGCCGGGCCACCTTTTCCACCGCTCTTCATCTGACCGAACAAAGCCTCAGAAACACATTGTCCAGCACCAGGAAATGGTACCCTCCCAGGGTCTGGAAAGACGTTACATAAACTTTTCTTCAAGGCCTCCTGAAGATGTTTTATCCTCTGCTCCCTCTGCGAAGGCAGGATGAGTTCTGCAACTTTACCTATGTAATGTGGATTAAGAAATGTTGCCAGCCAGTAATGATCTTGATACCAGAAATCCTAGGGTCCATCCGCAGGCTTTGCAGAATCAGGGAGCCCATGCAGCATAAGTTTGCAGAGGCATTAGATTCTGAGTCATCTGGGTCACTAAGGAGGACATTATCAGGAACTACCTCCTCCCAGCCACATACAACTCCTTGGGTTTCTGGGGACTGAAAACCATCCCTTGAAGACCGCTGCGTGTTATCCTCTACATTCATGCTGACACAATCCTCCTAATCCTCTTCCTCCTCCTCTTCCTCCTCCTCCTCTTCCTTAAGGGGGCCTTGAGAGGAAAAGAAGTCCTCTTCCTCTTCCTCTTCCTCCTCCTCTTCCTCGTCTTCTTCCTCCTCCTCCTCCTCCTCCTCCTTAAGGGGGACTTGAGAGGAAAAGAAGTCCTCTTCCTCAGACTGTTCTGCCTCATGTGCCCTGTCCATGATTCCAGGAAGCGTGTGTTCCAGCAGGAAAACTAGAGGGACAGTGTCACTGATGCATTTTCTCTGCTCACCATCCTTGTGGCATCCTCAAATAGTGTCAGGACAGTGCAAGCATCCTTGATCAGTAGCCACTGGCGTGGCGAAAAGAAACCAAGCTCCCCTGACCCTGTCCTGGTGCCATACTCACACAGGTACTCATTGATGGCCCTCTACTGTGTGTGCAGCCGCTGCAGCATTGTCAATGTTGAGTTCCACCTGGTGGGCATGTCACAAATGAGGCGGTTGGTGGGCAGGTTAAATTCCCTTTGAATGTCAGCCAACTGAGCACTGGCATTGTATGACCACCAAAAATGACCACAGACTTTTCTGGCCTGCCTCAGGATATCTTGTAAGCCTGGGTACCTGGTCAAGAAATGCTGCACCACCAAATTCAGGACGTGTGCCAAGCATGGAACATGGGTCAAGTGTCCCTGTCGGACGGAGGACAGAAGGTTGGTGCTATTGTAGCATACAACCATTCCTGCCTCAAGCTGGTGTAGCGTCAACCACCTCTGAGCTTGCCCCTGCAGAGCTGACAGAATCTCTGCTCCAGTGTGGCTCCTGTCCCCTAGGCAGACCAACTCAAGCACCGCATGGCATCTTTTAGCCTGACTGCTTGCGTAGCCCCTTGAGTGCTTACGGAGCACTGCTGTTTCAGAGGACAATTCTGCAGACGAGGACATAGAGGAAGAAGAAGAGGAGGGAGGGGAGCATATAGATGTTGTGGCAGAATCACCACCAGCTTTTTGAAGGCGTGGTGGCCGAACAAGCTCCTACACTGAACCCTGTCCTGCATCATTCCCATTTGCCAGTAGAGTTACCCAGTGCACTGTGAAGGAAAGGTAACGTTCCTGCCCATGCCTGCTGGACCATGCGTCAGTAGTAATATGAACCTTGCTCTGTCCAACAAGGCCAAAACATTACCTTCCACATGAATGTAGAGAGCCGGAATGGCCTTACGTGAAATTTGCCTGCTGAAATCAATTGGTGTACTGCTAGCAGATTGTCTGCAAGTGCTTATGACACCTATTGCTATACCTTCCTTTCTCTCAGTGCAGGTTTTTGAGAGGACTGGAGGTATAGTAGGGTTTGAGATCCCAGATGAGGTGCTGGCAGGTCGCCTTTTTCTATGATATGGATCTTTCAGGTGCTGGCAGGTCGTCATATGTCTTGTCAAGCTTGTGGTGCCCAAGCGCCTGCTGTTCGGGCCAAGCTTGATCCGCTTCAGACACCGATTACAAACAGCAACGGTGCGATCTACTGCACATGTGCCGAAAAAAGCCCACACCAAGAAACTTTTGCAAGTCAGCGGGGAGTCAGCAGTGCCCTGCACCTGCTGAGCTCTGTAGTGTGATGCAAAAGAGTGGATGCCCTTAAGCTGACCTCCTGCCTCATTGGAGTTGTGCCTCCTCCTCACTTTTTTCCTCTCTTCTCTCAGGCACCCAAGTAAGTCAGTGACCTTATCATCCCGTCACTGGAGCAAACTTGGAAGTATGCTGCAGCTGGGGGAACATTACTGCCAGTTTCTTGTCCTTCTGTGGCACCCCTCTCGCTAGGCTTGTGTTACTCCCTTCCTCAACCTGGGAACCAACATCGGAGCCTTCAAACCGCTGCGCATCCTCCAGCAGCATGTAACCGACAATGTGGGGGCTATGGAAGGAGTGACTGTGGACAAGGAACCGGTGGAATAGGCCGCTTTGACAGCTGCGTTGGAAGGCAAAGTACTCTAAACCTGGGTGATAGAGGATGAGGAGTATGAGGACGGCTTTGGTATCCACTCCACCAACTCTTCTGCATGTTGTGGCTCAATAACATGGCCAGCAGCAGAAAAAAAAGGACAAGCATGCCCCACGCCCACCTGCAGAGCATGCACCATGTCCACAACCACCACTGTTAACTGTAGACACAAAGGCTGCTTGCCCTCTTTTAGTGGCCTGTGAGCGTCTGCCTCTCCTTGGTGGCCTTCCGGACATGATTTTTATTTTTTCTAACACCGCACTACACTGTATTATATACTGTGTACACCACCTGAAGTGTATTAGAAACTATACAACGGATGCACTGTATTATATACTGTGTACAAGTGATTCTGCGACAACATCTGTATGCTCCCCCCTCTTCTTCTTGCTCTATGGCCTCCTCTGCAGAATTGTCCTCTGAACCAGCAGTGCTGCCTAAGCGCTCAAGGGGCTACGCAAGATGCCATGCGCTGCTTGAGTTGGTCTGCCTAGGGGACAGTAGCCACACTGGGACAGAGATTCTATCCACTCTTCAGGGGCAGGCTCAGAGGTGGTTGATGCCACGCCAGCTTGAGCCAGGAATGGTTGTATGTGACAATGGCACCAACCTTCTCTCCACCCTCAGACAGGGACACTTGACCCATGTTCCATGCTTGGCACACTTCCTGAATTTGGCGGTGCAGCGTTTCTTGACCAGGCATCCAGGCTTACAAGATCTCCTGAGGCAAGCCAGAAAAGTCTGTGGTAATTTCCGCCAGTCATACAATGCCAGTGCTCGGCTGGCTGACATTCAAAGGGAATGCAACCTGCCCACCAACCGCCTCATTTGTGACATGCCCACCAGGTGTAACTCAATGTTGGCAATGCTGCAGCGGCTGCACACACAGCAGAGGGCCATGAATGAGTACCTGTGCGAGTATGGCACCAGGACAGGGTCAGGGGAGCTTGGCTTCTTTTTGCCATGCCAGTGGCTACTGATCAAGGATGCATGCACTGTCCTGTCACCATTTGAGGAGGCCAAAAGAATGGTAAGCAGCGACAATGTATGCATCTGTGACACTGTCCCTCTAGTCTTCCTGCTGGAGCAAACGCTTCATGGAATCATGGACAGGGCACTTGAGGTAGAACGGCGAGAGGAAGAGGAGGACTTCCTTTCCTCTCAAGGCCCCCATTCCTGCAGGCCTGCCAAACACACAGGAAAAACAGGAGGGAGGAGGATTGTGTCAGCATGGATGTAGAGGATAACATGCAGTAGTCTTCAAGGGATGGTTTTCAGTCCCCAGAAACCCAAGGAGTTGTACGTGGCTGGGAGGAGGTAGTTACGAATAATGTGATTGTAATGAAACATCCCACACTCCGCTTGAGTGCTTTCGTCATATACCACTTCCTCCCAGTCCGAATCTAGGTATCAGATATTCCAACCACTATCAACTACAAACAAGACGATACTTGCTTGATTGCTGAACATGAACTGCTTATTAGAACCAGAATACAGTCTTTTTATACACTTTTAACAAGGGGTTAGATAATGAGGTAGGGCTGGCTCCTGGATATTCCCCCCTCCCCTCTAGCAACAACTTAGCAGACAACTATATAATTAGCATGTTAATTAACACAGCACTTAAGGCAGCCCAGGTTACCAGACAGTCCGTCTCCAGAGGTCAATGTGATCAGCTCTTTCAATGATCATGTATTGTTCAGAATTAAACAAACTAAGAATAGTCTTTATATATATCCTGGGAGATATTGTGGATAAATATTTCTGTCCCATTTTAAGTAATCCAAGACATATTTTCTCAGTTACCCTGTGCCAGGATGGCACAGGGTGAATTAGACATAAGAGGTGCATGGGGAGCTTTCCAAGAGATTCTGGGTTCCATGGGCCCTCCCGTCACAGTGATCCTTGGTGACCCATAGGACTCAGAATCAAATGCCTCTGCAAACTTACGATGCATGGCCTCCCTGAATCTGTAAAGCCTGCAAAAGGACCCTAGCATTCGTGATATCAAGGAGAGGGATCATTACAGGCTGGCAACCGTTCGGGTCACTCGAATTTGGCGCGAACGGCCCAAATCATTCGATGTTCGCCGAACGGTCGAACAGCCGATGTTCGAGTCAAACGTATGTTCGACTCGAACACCGAGCTCATCCCTATTGGAAAGGTCTCCAAGTCTGCTCTTGCCCCTAGATATTCCTGAACCATATAATGCAGACACTGGCAATGGTTGCTTGAACCTATCAGATTTTGGTGCTGAGGACTGAAAAATTGTTTAAAGGCATCGGTCAGCCGGCCACCTTCTCCACTGCTCTTCCTCTGACCGAGAGAAACCTCAGAAAAACCAGGAAATGGTAACCTCCCAGGGTCTGGAAATACATTACACAAACTTTTCTTCAAGGCCTCCTGAAGATGTTTCATTCTCTGCTCCCTCTGCGAAGGCTAGGCAGGGGACAGTGTCAGTGTCATATTCTTTGCTAAACCATGTGTGCAGGGAGAGAGAAGGATAGGCAGGGGACAGTGTCAGTGTCATATTCTTTGATAAACCTTGTGTGCAGGGAGAGAGAAGGATAGGCAGGGGACAGTGTCAGTGTCATATTCTTTACTAAACCTTGTGTGCAGGGAGAGAGAAGGATAGGCAGGGAGAGTGTCAGTGTCATATTCTTTGATAAACCTTGTGTGCAGGGAGAGAGAAGGATAGGCAGGGGACAGTGTCAGTGTCATTGTTGCTAAGCCTCCTGCACAGTATACACCTGAAGCTAGCCCTTATTGCTGTGTTTTCCTGGTGTGTTACACTAACAGACATTTGCAGCACTTACAGCGGGCGGAGTGTGCCTCCTGCACATTATACACCTGAAGCTAGCCCGTATTGCTGTGTTTTCCTGGTGTGTTACACCAACAGGCATTTGCAGCACTTACAGAAGGCGTAGTGTGATTCCTGCAAAATATACTCCTGAAGCCTTATTGCTGTGTTTTCCTAGTGTGTTACACCAACAGGCATTTGCAGCACTTACAGCGGGCGGAGTGTGCCTCCTGCACATTATACACCTGAAGTTAGCCCGTATTGCTGTGTTTTCCTGGTGTGTTACACCAACAGGCATTTGCAGCACTTACAGCGGGCGGAGTGTGCCTCCTGCACATTATACACTTGAAGTTAGCCCGTATTGCTGTGTTTTCCTGGTGTGTTACACCAACAGGCATTTGCAGCACTTACAGCAGGCGTAGTGTGATTCCTGCAAAATATACTCCTGAAGCTAGGCCTTATTGCTATGTTTTCCTAGTGTGTTACACCAACAGGCATTTGCAGCACTTACAGCAGGCGTAGTGTGATTCCTGCAAAATATACTCCTGAAGCTAGGCCTTATTGCTGTGTTTTCCTAGTGTGTTACACCAACAGGCATTTGCAGCACTTACAGCAGGCGTAGTATGATTCCTGCAAAATATACTCCTGAAGCTAGCCCGTATTGCTGTGTTTTCCTGGTGTGTTACACCAACAGGCATTTGCAGCACTTACAGCGGGCGGAGTGTGCCTCCTGCACATTATACACCTGAAGTTAGCCCGTATTGCTGTGTTTTCCTGGTGTGTTACACCAACAGGCATTTGCAGCACTTACAGCAGGCGTAGTGTGATTCCTGCAAAATATACTCCTGAAGCTACGCCTTATTGCTGTGTTTTCCTAGTGTGTTACACCAACAGGCATTTGCAGCACTTACAGCGGGCGGAGTGTGCCTCCTGCACATTATACATCTGAAGTTAGCCCATATTGTTGTGTTTTCCTGGTGTGTTACACCAACAGGCATTTGCAGCACTTACAGCGGGCGGAGTGTGCCTCCTGCACATTATACACCTGAAGTTAGCCCGCATTGCTGTGTTTTCCTGGTGTGTTACACCAACAGGCATTTGCAGCACTTACAGCAGGTGTAGTGTGATTCCTGCAAAATATACTCCTGAAGCTAGGCCTTATTGCTGTGTTTTCCTAGTGTGTTACACCAACAGGCATTTGCAGCACTTACAGCAGGCGTAGTGTGATTCCTGCAAAATATACTCCTGAAGCTAGGCCTTATTGCTGGTTTTCCCATCTCCCTGCAGGCCATTAGAATGTCTGGAAGGCAAACAAGGAGATGCAGACAGTCAGGAGCCAATAAAAGAGGGCAAGCAGGCTCTGTGTTTAGAGACAACAGTGCTGGTCGTGGACGCGGTGCATCGCCATCAGCACGTGGCCATGGGACACGCTTGTGCTTCTTTTCGGCAGCTGGACGTGTTGAGCCGCATCATGCCGAAGACTTGGTAGAGTGGATGACCAAGCCCTCCTCATCCTCCTCATCCTCTCTCACCCAGGCTCAGGGTACTGGCAAAGCAGCTGCCAAAGCGTCCTGTCACGTACCTAGCGGTGATGATCCCGGACTTGCAGAGGAAGGCCTCCCTTACGGCTCCCACCAGCGGCCCCTGGTAAGGTAACAGCAGGCGCGGAGGTAGGAGGGGTACGAGTGCCTGGCAGGATCAACCAAGGTGAAGGTAGGTATGCAGACTTGGTAGGCACACTGGAACACAGCAGGTCGAACTGGAATCAGGAACACTCAGCAAACTGGAATCGTTCAGCAGACGGGACCGGAACCAGGAACACAGGAACTCAGCAAACTGGATCAGCTTAGCAGACTGGACCGGAACCAGGAACACAGGAACTCAGCAGACTGGATCAGCTTAGCAGACTGGACTGGAACCAGGAACACAGGAACTCGGCAAACTGGATCAGCTTAGCAGACTGGACCGGAACTAGGAACACAGGAACTCAGCAGACTGGATCAGCTTAGCAGACTGGACTGGAACCAGGAACACAGGAACTCAGCAAACTGGATCAGCTTAGCAGACTGGACCGGAACTAGGAACAGTGAGCTTGGTCAGACAAGCCGGGTCGGTTAACTGGCTGGCAGCAAGGTACAGAGGGATCAGACAGAGGAGAGGTCACAACAAGCCAGGGGTCGGATGCAGGCAGAAAACTGGAGAAGTCACAGGCAGGCCGGGTCAAACACAGGTAAGTCTTCAGATCAGGTTTTCAGGTACTCAACGCTGTAGAGCAGACAGCAGGGACTGTCTGCGATTGACAGGTTTAAATAGCCCCTCTGGCGCCACCTGCAGGGCGGAGCATGCGCAACCGAGAATCAGGAAGACCAGGACGCCTGCTTCTGGCAGGACCTCCATGACACGTCCTCTTCCCTGGTATCAATGTCATCATCAGTCACTCCTTCCCTAGACCAACCATGTCCTCCTGAGGAGTCCCCCGAACTGTTTGAGCACAGTGTTGGGTACATGCTCCAGGAGGATGCCCAGCGCTTCGAAGGGTCTGATGATGATACCCAGCTAGAGGAAGGCAGTAGCGTGAGAGCAGAGAGAGGGGATGCTCAAGAAGGACACCAATCTGGCAGTCATGTTCCAGCAGCTACAGCATACTGCCAGATTGGCTCCAGTGATGAGGAGGGAGGGGATGATGAGGTCACTGACTCCACGTGGGTGCCTAATAGGAGAGAGGAGGAGGAGGATGAGGAGGAGGCACATCTCCAACGAGGCAGGATGCCCTCGGGGGGCCAGCGTAAGGGCAGCACACAGACGGAATCACACCGCAGAGCTCCGCTTGTGCAGGGCGCTGCCTCTGCCCGTTATTCAAAAAGTTCTTTGGTGTGGGCCTTTTTTGAGTCGAGTGCATCAGATCGCACAGCTGCTGTTTGCAACATATGTTTCAAGCGTATATCGCGTGGCCAAAACATCACCCGCTTGGGCACCACATGCTTGACCAGACATATGTTGACCTGCCATGCAGCTCGTTGGCAAGCCTACCTTAAAGACCCACACCAAAGAACAAAGCGGAGCTCTCCTTGCACCGCATCAGCTGGGATCTCCAACCCCACTATACCTTCAGTCCTCTCTGAAACCAGCACTGAGAGGAATAAAGGTGTAGAATTAGGTGTGTCACAGTAAAGTACTTGCGGGCACTCTGCTAGCAGTACACCGACGTCCGATTCTAGCAGGCAAATTTCCCTGCCCCAGCTGCTGGACCGTCGAAAGAAGTTCACTCCCAGCCATCCACATGCCCAGCGGTTGAATGCTAGCTTGGCTAAATTGCTAGCGCTTCAACTGCTGCCTTTTCAGTTGGTAGACTCGGCCCCCTTCCGTGAGTTTGTGCAATGTGCGGTTCCTCAGTGGCAGGTTCCCAAACGCCACTTTTTCGCACGGAAGGCGATTCCGGCTCTCTACTGGCATGTGGAAGGCAATGTCCATGCCTCGCTGGACAGGGCGGTCAGCGGTAAGGTGCATATTACCGCTGACTCATGGTCCAGCAGGCATGGACAGGGACGTTACCTTTCTTTCACGGCCCATTGGGTCACTCTTTTGGCAGCTGGGAAGGATGCAGGACAAGGTGCAGTAGTGTTGGAGGTTTTTCCGCCGCCACGCCTCCAAAATGCTACTACTGGTTGTGACACACCTCTCTCCTCCACCCCCTCCTCTTCTTCTTCCTCCATGGCCTCTTCCTGTGCTTTGTTCTCGGAACCAGCGGTGCTCCGTAGGCGTTCAAGGGGCTACGCAAGTACGCAGGCAAAAAGATGCCATGCCGTGCTTGCGCTGGTGTGTTTGGGGGACAGGAGCCACACTGGGGCAGAGGTTCTGTCTGCTCTGCAGGGGCAGGCCGAGAGGTGGTTGACGCCACGCCAGCTTAAGCCAGGAATGGTGGTTTGCGACAATGGCACCAACCTCCTCTCCACCCTCCGACAGGGACAACTGACCCATGTGCCCTGTGTGGCTCACGTCCTTAACCTGGTGGTGCAGCGGTTCTTGGGCAGGTACCCGGGCTTACAGGATGTCCTGAGGCAGGCCAGGAAAGTCTGTGTGCATTTCCGCAGATCTCATAATGCCAGTGCTCGCCTGGCTGAGCTGCAAAAGGAGTTGAACCTGCCCAAGAACCGCCTTATATGTGACATGCCCACCAGGTGGAACTCAACGTTGGCCATGCTGCAGCGGCTGCACACACAGCAGGGGGCCATCAATGAGTACCTGTGCGACTAAGGCACCAGGACAGGGTCAGGGGAGCTCGGGGTTTTTTCACCACGCCAGTGGGGCATGATCAGGGATGAATGCACTGTCCTGGCACCATTTGAGGAGGCCACGAGGATGATGAGCAGTGACAGTGCATGCATCAGTGACACTGTACCTCTTGTCCACCTGTTGGAACATACGCTGCGTGGAATAATGGACAGGGCACTTGAGGCAGAACAGAGGCAGGAAGAGGAGGACTTCCTTGCCTCTCAAGGCCCCCTTTACCCAGACAGTGTTCCTTCTGTCCCACCCATCGCACAGGAAGAGGAGGAGGAGGAGGAGGAGGACTGTGTCAGCATGGAGGTGAAACCTGGCACTCAGCATCATCAGCAGCAGTCTTTTAGGGATGATTTACAGTCCCAAGAAACCTGTGGACTTGTACGTGGCTGGGAGGAGGTGGCTGCGGATCATGTCGTCCTTAGTGACCCAGAGGACTCCGGACCGAATGCCTCAGCTAACCTACGCTGCAGGGCCTCCCTGATCCTGCAAAGTCTGCGGAAGGATCCTCGTAGTCTTCGGATCAAGGAGAGGGACCATTACTGGCTGGCCACTCTCCTTGATCCACGGTACAAGGGTAAGGTTGCGGACCTTATCTTACCGTCGCAGAGGGAGCAGAGGATGAGACAACTCTGGGAGGCCTTGCAGAAAGGTCTGTGCAATGCGTTCCCAGAGACTGGGAGGTTACAAACTCCTGGTCCTGGACAACGAGTTGCTGAGGCTTCGGTCAGTCAAAGAAGGAGCGGTGGGGAAGGTGGCCGTCTGAGCGATGCGTTCAGACAATTCTTTAGTCCGCTGCCCCAAGGTATGATCGGTTCCAGCAACCATCGCCAGCGTCTGATATACATGGTGCAGGAATACCTAGGGGCAAGGTCAGACTTGGACACCTTCCCCACCGAAAATCCTCTGGCTTACTGGGTCTTGAGGATGGATCACTGGCCAGAGCTTGCACAGTATGCAATTGAGCTACTGACCTGTCCTGCATCCAGCGTTCTTTCAGAACGCACATTCAGTGCTGCTGGAGGATTTGTCACGGATCACAGGGTGCGTCTGTCCACCGACTCGGTTGATCGACTGACCTTCATAAAGATGAACCTATCTTGGATCACCACCAGCTACCAAACACCTGAAGCTGATATAACAGACTCATTTATTTTCAAATGTCACATCCCTTCAAGACTGATGCTGATGCTGAGAGACTGTCCTGTTATGTTGACTGACTATCCTCCTCCTCCTCAATGATCCGATTGATGATGATAGCTTGGAAGAACATTTTTGTTTCTGGGTACCGACACTAGTGGCTAATGCCCAATTTTTCAGCCCCTGTTTAACAGGGGCATGTAATTAAAAAATTGTATGCAATTCTTTGCAGCAGGGCTCATTCCTGCACTCCAACTAGAGTATCTGGGAGAGGTTGCAGTGTCGTGGCACCAGCACCAGTGGCTAAGGCCCAATTTTTCAGCCCCTGTTTAACAGGGGCGTGTAATTAAAAATTTTGATGCAATACTTTGCAACAGGGCTCATTGCTGTGCTCCAAGTACAGTATCTGTGAAGGGTTGCAGTGTTGTGGCACCAGTGCCTAAGGCCCAATTTTTCTGCCCCTGTTTAACAGGGGCAAGTAATTACAATTCTTGATCTAATAATTCACAGCAGGGCCCATTCCTGCGCCCACCAAGAGTTACTGTGGGGCCTTACAGTGTTGTGTCAACACCACCACCACCACCAAAGACCCAATTTGTCAGCCCCTGTTCAACAGGGGCATGCAATTACAATTCTTGATCTAATAATTCACAGCAGGGCCCATTCATGCGCCCACCAAGAGTAACTGTGAGGGCTCACAGTGTTGTGGCAACACCAACATCTAAGGGGCAAATTTCAGCAGAGTATATACGGCAGGCCCCTACTTTCAAACATCCAACTTACAAACGACTCCTCCTTGCAAACGGAAGGATACAACAGGAAGTGAGAGGAAAATCTACCCCTAGGAAGGTAAATTCTCTCCTGTAAGAGTTAATATGGGAAAAAAAGTGTCTCCTCTCCACTGATGCTTTATCACCAATTCTTGTTTCAATAAAAAACCCAAATTTTCAAAAAACATTTGTCATTAGGACGGAAAGTGAGGTGAACTGTTCTGAACAGGTGCACACTGCACAGACAGCAAAACAAATGTTACAGGGGTGATAACGCTTCCCTATGTTTTCCAAAAAGCTTAAAAATAGATTTGTTGGCTGGAGCTACACTTAAACAATGTACCTGTTCAAAATTACAAACAGATTCTACATAAGAACAAACCTACAGTCCCTGTCTTGTATGCACCGCCTGTATACGGCTGTTGAGAGTATATAGGGCCTTTTTTATTTTGTGTGCGGGGTTCCCTTTAATATCCATACAAGACCCAAAGGGGCTGGTAATGGGCTGGGGGGGTGGGGTGGTGTGATGGGGTAGCTATGCCATTTTTCTTAAAGATTTTCATCCATATTACCGGGACCAGACATTACATTAAAGCCGCAAGCAGTTTTAAATGGCTTTTTTTCCTTTAGAAATGTAATTTTGTGCAGGGACAGTTCTAAACACGGGAAACACGTGGCACTTCACAGGCATACTTTAGACACCCCCCAGGTACAATATTTAAAGGAATGTTTGACTCTTTTTTTTTCACTTTATGCATCATTAAAATGACTGCTCCCGAAAAACTGCCGTTTTTAAAACTTCTTTTTGCATTGATACATGTCCCCTGGTGCAGAACCCGGGTTCCCAAACCCTTTTTAGGACAATAACATGCATAATGGTCGTTATAATTAGCACTTTAGATTTCGAACGTTCGCATCCATTGTATTTAACAGGGTTCTAACGTTCGTGCGAACTTTCGGTCCATTCGCGGGTTCTGGTGCGAACCGAACCCGGGGGTGTTCGGCTCATCACTACTTTCCAACAGAGCATCCACTGGGTCTTGAGGATGAATCACTGGTCAGAACTTGGTCAATATACAATCTATTCTGCATCCAGCGTGGTTTCTAAAAATTTATGGATGTGGCGATGCGAGTGCTTTCCGTTTCATTTTTCAGGTTCAAGCAACCATTGACAGTGTCTGCATTATATGGTGCAGGAATATCTAGGGGCAAGAGCAGACTTGGAGACCTTTCCAACAGAGCATCCACTGGTTTACTGGGTCTTGAGGATGGACCACTGGCCAGAACTTGCTCAATACGTAATCGAGCTACTGGCCTGTCCTGCATCCAGCGTGCTTTCTGAACGCACAGTCAATGCTGCTGGAGGGTTTGTAACGGATCAAAGAGTGTGCCTGTTGACTCCGTTGATAGGCTCACATTTATAAAAATGAATCAGTCCTGAATCAGCAGCTATGAAGCACCTGATGCTGATGTAACTTATTGAATTTGCTATGGATCTGGGATTCCTTGAAGACTGCCTATGCTGCCTATCCTGTTCCTTCTGAATCTTGATGCTACAGTAGCTTCCAACAATCTTTTCGGTTTAGCGCACCACCACCCAAGGCACAATTTTTCTGTTAAACAGGGGCATGTAATTTAAAATTTTTGAAACAATATTTAACAGCAGGGCCCGTTCCTGCACCCAACAAGAGTAACTGTGAGGGGTTCCCCTTAATATTCATACCAGACTTGAAGGGCCTGGTATGGATTTGGGGGGGGGGAGGCCTACACCATTTTTTTAAAAGATTTTTTTATGTATATTCAGAAATACATTACAGCGGCAAGCAATTTTGAATGAAATTTTTTCCTTTTAGAAATGTAATTTTGCTGCGGGACTGCTATGAACATGGGAAAGATGTGCTACTTTACAGACAGACTAAGGAGACCCTCGATATTTAAAGGAATATTTCATTTTTATTGTTTCACTTCAAACATTATTAAAATCACTGCTCCTGGAAAAAAGGCTGATTTTAAAACTTTTTTTTTGCATTGATCCATGTCCCCTGGGACAGTACCCGGGTCCCCATACACTTTTTATGTCAATAACTTGCATATAAGCAAGCTTTTAAAATGAGCACTTTTGATTTTTCATGTTCGTGTCCCATAGACTTTAATGTCTCGTACACACAATCGGATTTTCCACAGACAAAGCGCCAGACTTTTGTCCGAAGGGCGTGTGCCTGTATTTTGTCTTGCAAACAAACGGCACACAATTGGCCAACAAACACGAATGTAGTGACGTACTAGACGTACTACGTGGTTTTTCAGCTCTTTAGCGCCACCCTTTGGGCACCTTCTGCTAATGTCGTGTTTGGTAAGCATTGATTCCGAGCATGCGTGTTCGCAATTTGGACTTTGGTCTGACGGACTTGTGTACACACGATCGGAAAATCTGACAATCTGTGTGTGTGTGTGTATATGTGTGTGTGTATGTATATGTATATATATGTATATATATATTGTGACAGCAGGAAGGTAAAGTCACCTGGTTGCATCCAGGGGGGTAGATATATTTCGCCCAGATTCAGGCTTTACGCCGACTTATACAACTAGGTGGAGAGTTGTATAAGGCTAGTGGGCTCATGGATGACTCATACCTCTAGGGAGAGTGTGGGGCGTCGTACAGACAGGGAGTTGATGAGACCAGCTGAAGCTTGTCAGCTCATTTAGGCCTCTATAAGAACTCCCAGCTTCATTAGATGTTAGCTCATGCCTGGAACCAGACCTGTGTGGACTGTCTAGGGAGAGTGAACCCCTGTGCGGTGAGACAAAGCCTGTGTGGCTATTTGCTTGGACATTTAAAACCAGGGACTTAGGGACTAGGACAGCACTAGGCTGATCCCAGTTGTTAGTTAGGAAACCTGTATGTTTAGTCAGAGGTCAAGTTGACCAGGATTTATTTTGTTTATGTTTCTTTTGCTTTGCTGTGTTTTGTCACTGTAAATAGAAAATAAACCGCACCTTTTTGATTTTGAAAACCACAACCACCGTTTGCTGGGCCTGTTTTTGTGTGGGGAGCCCATCTCGGGGGTCACACACACCCGCTGCCGAGCTAACCCCCTCACAGTTGGTGGAGAACCAGTGGCAGTTTTTTTTTAAGCCAGCATGGAGGAGATACTGAAGCAGCTGGCTCTAGCAAATGCCAATCAACAGCAGACAAATGCAGGTTTGCAAAAGAGCCTTGCAGCTCAACAACAGAACTTCGCAGCCCAGCAGCAAGCTCATCAACAGAGCCTTGCAGCCCAGCAGCAAGCTCATCAACAGAGCCTTGCAGCCCAGCAGCAGACAAACGCAACTTTGCAACAGAGTCTGGAGGCTCAGCAACAAGCCCAGCAGCAATCTGAGGCCCGCTTCATAGACCTGTTACAGAAGCAAGAGCAGAGACTACAACAACAGATGGAAGCAGCAATGCAGCAACGTCCGCAGACCAGTGAGGAAAGCCGTCCCACTAATACCGCGTCCTTTGGGGTGAGTCGTTTATTGACAAAAATGACTGGAGAGGATGATCCAGAGGTATTTTTGACCACATTTGAAAGGACTGCTGAAAGAGAAAAGTGGCCTGAGGAGCAGTGGGCTGGACTGGTGGCTCCTCTGTTAACTGGTGAATCGCAGAAAGCTTACTATGACCTAGAGCCTAACCAAGCAAAAGACTATGCGATGCTAAAAGCTGAAATATTGGCAAGGCTGGGTGTCACCCAGGCTGTCCGGGCTCAGCGTGTGCATAACTGGACTTTCCAGCTTGGAAAACCCCCCAGGTCTCAAATGTATGATCTCATTCACCTGAGCAGAAAGTGGCTACAGCCAGAGACTTTGTCCGCACCAAAGATTGTGGAACGTGTTGTAATGGATCGGTTTTTGAGAGCTCTTCCTACTGCCATCCAAAAGTGGGTAAGCCATGGAGACCCAGAGACGGCCGATGGTCTTGTGGATCGTGTGGAGAAATACTTGGCTACAGAGAACCTGACGGCCTCTTCCAGAGACACTCGGACTTTCCACCCTAAGACCAGACCATCCCCAGGGGCGGATAAGAGGATTCCAAGGGGTGAGGGTGGAGAGAGTGAGAGGGTGGGAGCTCTACCCCAAGTTTGGCGAGAACAGCCTGGGAAATCAGCGGCTCAAGAGGCCGCAAGAAGGATCGTTTGCTACCGCTGCCGGCAAGCGGGACATATTGCAGCCAATTGCCCGGTTGTGGAGGAACCCATGCAGTGTGACTTTCTGACGGGCAGACGTCAGTCGCTGTGTGCGACAGTCGCATGCACTGCCATTCGAGGAACTGAGAAACATTTATGCAAAATGTGTGTTAATGGTAGAAATGTTGTGGTATTGCTGGATTCAGGTAGCCTTGTGACCCTGATAAAGGCTGAGTTAGTTAAAACAGAGGTCTCTGGGAATAGCAAGGTAGCTGTTATTTGTGTGCATGGGGACACCCGAGAGTATCCAGTGACTACAGTGTGTTTCGAGACCCCCAAAGGTACCCTCTCTCATCCAGTGGGCTTAGTATCTCAGTTACCGCATGACGCCATTGTGGGAAGGGATTTTCCGAAGTTCTGGGAATTGTGGGATGATCCTGAGCCCCCCACTGGTGCCCCTATGTACCAGGAATGTGATAGCCAGAACTCCCCTGAGAGTGGTGAGGACTCTCCAGAATTTCCCTTATCAGTATTGGCAGGGGAGACTCAAGAAACTGGAGAGGAGCCCACCTCCTCAGACGAAAACCTACCGTCTGTGGAGTTTTCTGATCTTGAGGTTCACAGGGAAAACTTTGCCACAGAACAGTTGAAAGACCCCGCCCTAATAAAGGCACGGGAAAACGTAGTGAAAATAGATGGCGAGTTAGTGAACCCAGATAATACCTGCACTTACCCATACTTCAGCGTAGAGAAGGACCTACTGTATCGGGTGGCAAAAAGGGCAGAAGAAACCGTTGAGCAGCTTGTGGTGCCCAAACCTTACAGGAAGTTGGTGTTGGAGTTGGCCCATGGGCACATTCTTGGAGGTCATCTGGGGACAGAGAAAACCCGAGAGAGGGTATTACAGAGATTCTATTGGCCGGGGGTGATGAAGGACATAGAAAATTATTGTTCCTCCTGCCCTGTGTGTCAGAGGTCGGCCCCGATGCCACATTTCCGTAGCCCGCTGGTCCCTCTACCCATCATTGAGGTCCCGTTTGAGAGGATCGCCATGGATTTGGTAGGTCCTATAATCAAGTCCGCTAGGGGGCACCAGTACATATTAGTTATAATGGACTATGCCACCCGTTATCCAGAAGCGATCCCTCTCCGAAATACCTCGGCCAAAACCATAGCCAAAGAGCTATCTCTTGTGTTTAGCCGGGTGGGTATTTGTAAAGAACTGCTTACGGACCAAGGTACACCCTTTATGTCCCGGGTTATGAAGGAGCTGTGTAAATTGTTCAAAGTGACGCAATTACGTACATCTGTGTATCACCCCCAAACCGATGGGCTGGTTGAAAGGTTCAACAAAACCCTAAAACAAATGTTGAAGAAAGTGGTGGATAGAGATGGAAAGGATTGGGACTGTCTACTTCCTTATTTGATGTTTGCTATTAGGGAGGTGCCCCAATCCTCTACGGGATTCTCCCCCTTTGAGTTACTGTATGGGAGACACCCAAGAGGGCTGTTGGATATTGCCAAGGAAACTTGGGAAAGTGAGAGTTCTCCCCACAGGAGTGTGATTGAGCATGTCGCCCTGATGCAAGACCGAATTGCACAGGTAATGCCCATCGTGAAGGAACATTTGGCCCAAGCGCAGTTAGCACAGCAGAGAGTGTACAACCGTGGAGCCAAGACCCGTACCTTTTCCCAGGGGGATAGGATACTGGTACTTGTCCCTACGGTTGAAAGTAAATTCCTTGCCAAATGGCAAGGCCCCTACGAGATAATGGAAAAAGTGAGCGAAGTGAATTACAAGGTCAGACAACCAGGAAGGCGAAAGCCCGAACAGATCTATCACGTTAATCTGTTGAAAGCCTGGAGGGATAGAGAGTCCCTAGTCGCAGACACTTGGTCACCAGCTCAAACTGGTTGCGTGATTCCGGAGGTTGGAATAGCAGCCACCTTGTCACAACCCCAACAACAGGAGGTTAAGGAGTTTGTGCTTCGCAACAAGGAGGTATTCTCTGAGCTGCCGGGACAAACATCTGGGGTAGAGCATGACATCATTACCCCGCCCGGTGAAAGGGTGAAGTTAAAACCCTATCGGATCCCAGAGGCCCGACGGGAGGCAATACGGGAGGAAGTACAGAAAATGCTGAACTTAGGGGTGATAGAGGAGTCCCAAAGTGATTGGTCTAGTCCCATTGTGTTGGTGCCTAAACCGGATGGGAGCTGGCGATTTTGTAACGATTTTCGACAGTTGAACAAAGTTACAAAATTTGACACCTACCCCATGCCACGTATAGATGAGTTGATCGACCGGCTGGGAACAGCCCGATACATGACGACTCTTGACCTCACAAAAGGGTATTGGCAAATCCCCCTGGCCAAGTCGGCCAAAGAGAAAACCGCATTTGTAACCCCAGACGGGGCGTTCCAATATAAAAGAATGCCGTTCGGGTTACAGAATGCGCCGGCCACATTCCAGCGGAAAATGGACCAGATGCTGAGGCCCCATCGGAAGTATGCTGCGGCTTACCTGGATGACATAATTGTCCATAGCACAGATTGGGCCTCACATCTGCCAAAAGTGCAAGCAGTCCTGGACTCTGTTCGGGAAGCGGGGTTTACGGCTAACCCCAAGAAGTGTACCATTGGGCAGGAGGAGGCCAAATATCTTGGGTACACCATTGGGAGGGGAGTAATAAAACCCCAACTCAACAAAGTCGAGGCCATCCAGAGTTGGCCACGTCCCAACAGCAAGAAGCAGGTACGAGCCTTTCTGGGAATCGCTGGGTATTATCGGCGATTCATTCCCCACTTTGCTTCTAAGGCTGTGCCCCTAACCAACCTGACGAAGGGGAAAGGGTCGGTCATGATTAAATGGACCCCCGAGGCTGAGGCAGCATTCCAATTCTTGAAACAAGCCTTATGTAGCCAGCCAGTGTTGTACTCACCCGACTTCTCTAAAGACTTTGTCGTACAAAGTGATGCGTCAGATGTGGGGTTAGGAGCAGTATTGTCCCAGGTCTGGAACGGGGAAGAGCACCCAGTCATTTACCTCAGCAGGAAGTTGAAGTCCCATGAGGTAAATTACGCCACCGTTGAAAAGGAGTGTTTAGCGGTGAAGTGGGCTCTAGATTCCCTTCGGTACTACCTGCTAGGTAGGCACTTTGACATGGTTACGGATCACGCTCCGTTAAAGTGGATGGCTCAAAACAAAGAAACAAATAGAAGAGTGAATAGGTGGTTCCTGGCCCTCCAGGAATTCAACTTCACAGTAAAGCATCGCCCTGGCGTTCAAATGGGGAATGTGGATGCTTTGTCTCGAGTACATGAATGCCTGATTGCTGGTGTTCCAACCCCGAGGTTAAAACAAGAGGGGGGGGTATGTGACAGCAGGAAGGTAAAGTCACCTGGTTGCATCCAGGGGGGTAGATATATTTCACCCAGATTCAGGCTTTACGCCGACTTATACAACTAGGTGGAGAGTTGTATAAGGCTAGTGGGCTCATGGATGACTCATACCTCTAGGGAGAGTGTGGGGCGTCGTACAGACAGGGAGTTGATGAGACCAGCTGAAGCTTGTCAGCTCATTTAGGCCTCTATAAGAACTCCCAGCTTCATTAGATGTTAGCTCATGCCTGGAACCAGACCTGTGTGGACTGTCTAGGGAGAGTGAACCCCTGTGCGGTGAGACAAAGCCTGTGTGGCTATTTGCTTGGACATTTAAAACCAGGGACTTAGGGACTAGGACAGCACTAGGCTGATCCCAGTTGTTAGTTAGGAAACCTGTATGTTTAGTCAGAGGTCAAGTTGACCAGGATTTATTTTGTTTATGTTTCTTTTGCTTTGCTGTGTTTTGTCACTGTAAATAGAAAATAAACCGCACCTTTTTGATTTTGAAAACCACAACCACCGTTTGCTGGGCCTGTTTTTGTGTGGGGAGCCCATCTCGGGGGTCACACACACCCGCTGCCGAGCTAACCCCCTCACAATATATATATATATATATTGTGAGGGGGTTAGCTCGGCAGCGGGTGTGTGTGACCCCCGAGATGGGCTCCCCACACAAAAACAGGCCCAGCAAACGGAGGTTGTGGTTTTCAAAATCAAAAAGGTGCTGTTTATTTTCTATTTACAGTGGCAAAACACAGCAAAGCAAAAGAAAACATAAACAAAATAAATCCTGGTCAACTTGACCTCTGACTAAACATACAGGTTTCCTAACTAACAACTGGGATCAGCCTAGTGCTGTCCTAGTCCCTAAGTCCCTGGTTTTAAATGTCCAAGCAAATAGCCACACAGGCTTTGTCTCACCGCACAGGGGTTCACTCTCCCTAGACAGTCCACACAGGTCTGGTTCCAGGCATGAGCTAACATCTAATGAAGCTGGGAGTTCTTATAGAGGCCTAAATGAGCTGACAAGCTTCAGCTGGTCTCATCAACTCCCTGTCTGCACGACGCCCAGCCCTCTCCCTAGAGGTATGAGTCATCCATGAGCCTACTAGCCTCAGCTGGGCTTATACAACTCTTCACCTAGTTGTATAAGTCGGCGTAAAGCCTGAATCTGGGCGAAATATATCTACCCCCCTGGATGCAACCAGGTGACTTTACCTTCCTGCTGTCACATACCCCCCCCTCTTGTTTTAACCTCGGGGTTGGAACACCAGCAATCAGGCATTCATGTACTCGAGACAAAGCATCCACATTCCCCATTTGAACGCCAGGGCGATGCTTTACTGTGAAGTTGAATTCCTGGAGGGCCAGGAACCACCTATTCACTCTTCTATTTGTTTCCTTGTTTTGAGCCATCCACTTTAACGGAGCGTGATCCGTAACCATGTCAAAGTGCCTACCTAGCAGGTAGTACCGAAGGGAATCTAGAGCCCACTTCACCGCTAAAC
Source organism: Rana muscosa (assembly GCA_029206835.1). NCBI lineage: Eukaryota > Metazoa > Chordata > Amphibia > Anura > Ranidae > Rana > Rana muscosa. The sequence goes on along the minus strand of CM055127.1, from coordinate 33,392,160 downwards.
ACTCCTTTTCAACGGTGGCGTAATTTACCTCATGGGACTTCAACTTCCTGCTGAGGTAAATGACTGGGTGCTCTTCCCCGTTCCAGACCTGGGACAATACTGCTCCTAACCCCACATCTGACGCATCACTTTGTACGACAAAGTCTTTAGAGAAGTCGGGTGAGTACAACACTGGCTGGCTACATAAGGCTTGTTTCAAGAATTGGAATGCTGCCTCAGCCTCGGGGGTCCATTTAATCATGACCGACCCTTTCCCCTTCGTCAGGTTGGTTAGGGGCACAGCCTTAGAAGCAAAGTGGGGAATGAATCGCCGATAATACCCAGCGATTCCCAGAAAGGCTCGTACCTGCTTCTTGCTGTTGGGACGTGGCCAACTCTGGATGGCCTCGACTTTGTTGAGTTGGGGTTTTATTACTCCCCTCCCAATGGTGTACCCAAGATATTTGGCCTCCTCCTGCCCAATGGTACACTTCTTGGGGTTAGCCGTAAACCCCGCTTCCCGAACAGAGTCCAGGACTGCTTGCACTTTTGGCAGATGTGAGGCCCAATCTGTGCTATGGACAATTATGTCATCCAGGTAAGCCGCAGCATACTTCCGATGGGGCCTCAGCATCTGGTCCATTTTCCGCTGGAATGTGGCCGGCGCATTCTGTAACCCGAACGGCATTCTTTTGTATTGGAACGCCCCGTCTGGGGTTACAAATGCGGTTTTCTCTTTGGCCGACTTGGCCAGGGGGATTTGCCAATACCCTTTTGTGAGGTCAAGAGTCGTCATGTATCGGGCTGTTCCCAGCCGGTCGATCAACTCATCTATACGTGGCATGGGGTAGGTGTCAAATTTTGTAACTTTGTTCAACTGACGAAAATTGTTACAAAATCGCCAGCTCCCATCCGGTTTAGGCACCAACACAATGGGACTAGACCAATCACTTTGGGACTCCTCTATCACCCCTAAGTTCAGCATTTTCTGTACTTCCTCCCGTATTGCCTCCCGTCGGGCCTCTGGGATCCGATAGGGTTTTAACTTCACCCTTTCACCGGGCGGGGTAATGATGTCATGCTCTACCCCAGATGTTTGTCCCGGCAGCTCAGAGAATACCTCCTTGTTGCGAAGCACAAACTCCTTAACCTCCTGTTGTTGGGGTTGTGTCAAGGTGGCTGCTATTCCAACCTCAGGAATCACGCAACCAGTTTGAGCTGGTGACCAAGTGTCTGCGACTAGGGACTCTCTATCCCTCCAGGCTTTCTGCACTCTCTGACACTCTCTGCTGTGCTAACTGCGCTTGGGCCAAATGTTCCTTCACGATGGGCATTACCTGTGCAATTCGGTCTTGCATCAGGGCGACATGCTCAATCACACTCCTGTGGGGAGAACTCTCACTTTCCCAAGTTTCCTTGGCAATATCCAACAGCCCTCTTGGGTGTCTCCCATACAGTAACTCAAAGGGGGAGAATCCCGTAGAGGATTGGGGCACCTCCCTAATAGCAAACATCAAATAAGGAAGTAGACAGTCCCAATCCTTTCCATCTCTATCCACCACTTTCTTCAACATTTGTTTTAGGGTTTTGTTGAACCTTTCAACCAGCCCATCGGTTTGGGGGTGATACACAGATGTACGTAATTGCGTCACTTTGAACAATTTACACAGCTCCTTCATAACCCGGGACATAAAGGGTGTACCTTGGTCCGTAAGCAGTTCTTTACAAATACCCACCCGGCTAAACACAAGAGATAGCTCTTTGGATATGGTTTTGGCCGAGGTATTTCGGAGAGGGATCGCTTCTGGATAACGGGTGGCATAGTCCATTATAACTAATATGTACTGGTGCCCCCTAGCGGACTTGATTATAGGACCTACCAAATCCATGGCGATCCTCTCAAACGGGACCTCAATGATGGGTAGAGGGACCAGCGGGCTACGGAAATGTGGCATCGGGGCCGACCTCTGACACACAGGGCAGGAGGAACAATAATTTTCTATGTCCTTCATCACCCCCGGCCAATAGAATCTCTGTAATACCCTCTCTCGGGTTTTCTCTGTCCCCAGATGACCTCCAAGAATGTGCCCATGGGCCAACTCCAACACCAACTTCCTGTAAGGTTTGGGCACCACAAGCTGCTCAACGGTTTCTTCTGCCCTTTTTGCCACCCGATACAGTAGGTCCTTCTCTACGCTGAAGTATGGGTAAGTGCAGGTATTATCTGGGTTCACTAACTCGCCATCTATTTCCACTACGTTTTCCCGTGCCTTTATTAGGGCGGGGTCTTTTAACTGTTCTGTGGCAAAATTTTCCCTGTGAACCTCCAGATCAGAAAACTCCACAGACGGTAGGTTTTCGTCTGAGGAGGTGGGCTCCTCTCCAGTTTCTTGAGTCTCCCCTGCCAATACTGATAAGGGAAATTCCGGAGAGTCCTCACCACTCTCAGGGGAGTTCTGGCTATCACATTCCTGGTACATAGGGGCACCAGTGGGGGGCTCAAGATCATCCCACAGTTCCCAGAACTTCGGAAAATCCCTTCCCACAATGGCGTCGTGCGGTAACTGAGATACTAAGCCCACTGGATGAGAGAGGGTACCTTTGGGGGTCTCAAAACACACTGTAGTCACTGGATACTCTTGGGTGTCCCCATGCACACAAATAACAGCTACCTTGCTATTCCCAGAGACCTCTGTTTTAACTAACTCAGCCTTTATCAGGGTCACAAGGCTACCTGAATCCAGCAATACCACAACATTTCTACCATTAACACACATTTTGCATAAATGTTTCTCAGTTCCTCGAATGGCAGTGCATGCGACTGTCGCACACAGCGACTGACGTCTGCCCGTCAGAAAGTCACACTGCATGGGTTCCTCCACAACCGGGCAATTGGCTGCAATATGTCCCGCTTGCCGGCAGCGGTAGCAAACGATCCTTCTTGCGGCCTCTTGAGCCGCTGATTTCCCAGGCTGTTCTCGCCAAACTTGGGGTAGAGCTCCCACCCTCTCACTCTCTCCACCCTCACCCCTTGGAATCCTCTTATCCGCCCCTGGGGATGGTCTGGTCTTAGGGTGGAAAGTCCGAGTGTCTCTGGAAGAGGCCGTCAGGTTCTCTGTAGCCAAGTATTTCTCCACACGATCCACAAGACCATCGGCCGTCTCTGGGTCTCCATGGCTTACCCACTTTTGGATGGCAGTAGGAAGAGCTCTCAAAAACCGATCCATTACAACACGTTCCACAATCTTTGGTGCGGACAAAGTCTCTGGCTGTAGCCACTTTCTGCTCAGGTGAATGAGATCATACATTTGAGACCTGGGGGGTTTTCCAAGCTGGAAAGTCCAGTTATGCACACGCTGAGCCCGGACAGCCTGGGTGACACCCAGCCTTGCCAATATTTCAGCTTTTAGCATCACATAGTCTTTTGCTTGGTTAGGCTCTAGGTCATAGTAAGCTTTCTGCGATTCACCAGTTAACAGAGGAGCCACCAGTCCAGCCCACTGCTCCTCAGGCCACTTTTCTCTTTCAGCGGTCCTTTCAAATGTGGTCAAAAATACCTCTGGATCATCCTCTCCAGTAATTTTTGTCAATAAACGACTCACCCCAAAGGACGCGGTATTAGTGGGACGGCTTTCCTCACTGGTCTGCGGACGTTGCTGCATTGCTGCTTCCATCTGTTGTTGTAGTCTCTGCTCTTGCTTCTGCAACAGGTCTATGAAGCGGGCCTCAGATTGCTGCTGGGCTTGTTGCTGAGCCTCCAGACTCTGTTGCAAAGTTGCGTTTGTCTGCTGCTGGGCTGCAAGGCTCTGTTGATGAGCTTGCTGCTGGGCTGCGAAGTTCTGTTGTTGAGCTGCAAGGCTCTTTTGCAAACCTGCATTTGTCTGCTGTTGATTGGCATTTGCTAGAGCCAGCTGCTTCAGTATCTCCTCCATGCTGGCTTAAAAAAAAAACTGCCACTGGTTCTCCACCAACTGTGAGGGGGTTAGCTCGGCAGCGGGTGTGTGTGACCCCCGAGATGGGCTCCCCACACAAAAACAGGCCCAGCAAACGGAGGTTGTGGTTTTCAAAATCAAAAAGGTGCTGTTTATTTTCTATTTACAGTGGCAAAACACAGCAAAGCAAAAGAAAACATAAACAAAATAAATCCTGGTCAACTTGACCTCTGACTAAACATACAGGTTTCCTAACTAACAACTGGGATCAGCCTAGTGCTGTCCTAGTCCCTAAGTCCCTGGTTTTAAATGTCCAAGCAAATAGCCACACAGGCTTTGTCTCACCGCACAGGGGTTCACTCTCCCTAGACAGTCCACACAGGTCTGGTTCCAGGCATGAGCTAACATCTAATGAAGCTGGGAGTTCTTATAGAGGCCTAAATGAGCTGACAAGCTTCAGCTGGTCTCATCAACTCCCTGTCTGCACGACGCCCAGCCCTCTCCCTAGAGGTATGAGTCATCCATGAGCCTACTAGCCTCAGCTGGGCTTATACAACTCTTCACCTAGTTGTATAAGTCGGCGTAAAGCCTGAATCTGGGCGAAATATATCTACCCCCCTGGATGCAACCAGGTGACTTTACCTTCCTGCTGTCACAATATATATATATATATATATATATATATATATTATAGAAAAAAGTTTAAGGGGTGAGGGGCACGTCGGTCACAGCAGTATGTGCAAAAGCAAGCAAGCAAGCCTTCCCAAGGGCTTAAATATAGAATAAATCAAGTGGGATTGCTGCACAAAAATATTTTTAATGAAAAAATATGAATAACATCAAAAAGATAAGGCAGTCATGGTAACAGTTGGGGCTAATACAGATCACGCCCTTCTACAAAACCTCATGCCTATAAATGACCACATACATGGTAGAATAATATAGCTCATCGTCAATCAATTAGAGAATCAAACAATCTGGAATCAATTAATTAATTAGTAAATAATTGTATGAAACTCTGTTTAACCACTTCAACACTGGACACTTCCCCCTTCCTGCCCAAGGCAATTTTCAGCTTTCAGCGTTGTCGCTGTTTAAATGACAATTGCGTGGTCATGCTACACTGTACCCAAACAAAATTTTTATCATTTTGTTCCCACAAATAGAGCTTTCTTTTGGTGGTACTTGATCACCTCTGGGGTTTTTATTTTTTGCTAAACAAATAAAAAAATACAGAACATTTTGAAAAAAAATTTTTTTCTTAGTTTCTGTTATAAAATTTTGTAAATAAGTATGTTTTCTCCTTCACTGATGGGCACTGATGAGGCTGCACTGATGGGCACTGATGAGGTGGCACTGAAGACGGATGAGGTGGCACTGATTAGGTGGAACTGATGGGCACTGATGGACACTCATAGGTGGCACTGATGGGCACTCATAGGTGGCACTGATGGGCACTGAAAGGCTACACTGATGGGTACTTATGGGTGGCACTGACAGGCACTGATAGGCAGCACTGACGGGCACTGATAGGTGGGCACTGATGGGCACGGGTGGGCGGCAGTGATGGACACTGATGAGTGGCACTGATTTACACTGATGGATGGCACTGATGGGCATCACTGCTATTGAGGCACTGGCAGGTATTGCTGGTGGGCACTGATCGGCATTGTGTGGGCACACATTGCCACCAGAGATGTCATACCTGGTGGTCATCAGTGGTGGCCATCCCTGGTGGTCCTGGGCGGGCATCTGCAGGGGGGGCTGTGCTGATAAACAAGTAGTGCAGACCCCCCTGTCAGAGGAGCAGCCGATCGGCTCTCCTCTACTCGTGGCTGTCAGACGTGAGTAAGGAAAAGCCGATAAACGTCTCTTCCTGTTTACATCGTGATCAGCCGTGATTTGACATGGCTTATCTAGTGGTAAAGAGTCTCCGTCAGAGTCTCTTTACCTAGATCGGAGTTGCGGTGTGTCAGACTCACACGCCGCAACAAAGATCACCGGGATGCGCGCCCCCGCTATATGGTGGGCGGCAAGTGGTTAAATACATAATGTGATACAATCTTGGAACAAAAGGTCAACAGTAATGTCAGTATTCTCACACCACACAGAATATATCAATCAAGAATCCTGGAAATGAATAATGAAAATAAAAATAAAATGAATCAAAATATTGTAAATGTTTAAAGAAAAAAAAAAATGATAGAAAAATAATAAAACAGTCGCCCCAATTGGACAAGTTGGAACGCCCTATTCTGTCAGTAGAGGGATCATCCATCTCCAATAACTTTAATTTTGGATCGTGCAACCTCAGCCAATATCTGTGCCACGTGTCACAGGGCACATCCAAAAACCTTATGCCAGCTCAAGCAGCACAACACGTCCTGACTAGGGTGAGTGGATGTCCAGTAGCTGGGGTTTTACCTCACCTCACACCCCACTTCCTCACTGGCCGCTTTCCTCATCCAAGGATTCACAGCAGGATTCCATACCGGCCTCATCACTCTACCCCACTTGGCTCACAAGTGCAGAACTGGACAGAGGGTTCATCATTGGCCCCTTCGCACAGTCTGCTTTCACCATCTGGAGAGTTAGCCGTATTGGGCTTGTCAAGGGCAAGTTCTCGAATAAACTGGTTGGTATACGATTTGTCTGCGCCTCATTCTTCCAACATCCCAAGTTTAAATTCCTTAATTCCTTCAGCAGAATTCTCCCTGAAATATGCTTCAGTCGATCTGGTGATTCAGGCCATTATCAATATAGGCACAGGCATCTGTCTCTCTAAAGCTGACATATCAGATGCACTTAAGCATCGAGCCGTCCCTCTTTTGTTAGCACGGCATTAAATGGAAAGAGTCATATTACTTTGTGAACTAAACTGACCTTTGGCTCCAAAAGCAACCTGTGGCTCTTCGACACCTTCGCACAGTTCCTCACTTGGATCCTGTTGCACCAAGCCCAGTGCCAGATGGTCATTCATTATCTGGACGACTTCCTGCTAATCAAACCGCCTGGCGTGCCTCCGGTAGACCTGGATAAGTTGAGAGTGGTATTTGGTAATCTCAATGTGCCCATAGCAGAACACAAAGTGGAAGGCCAGGCACACTATCACTTTCCTCTGGGCCAACCTTGACACTCGCTCCATGCAGGCCAGCCTGCCCCCTGACAAATTGGCCTATATCAGGTTGGTTCTTCATGACTTTAAACATGCACAGGGGTGTACTAACAAAACAATTTCAATACCTGTTAGGGATGCTAAACTTCGCTATGAGGATTATTCCCCAGGGGCGGTCAAACATTTTGTACCTTTTGATCTTCCTCTCTTAGGCACAGAACCCTCATCAAATCCTTAGACTAGACACAGCAGCAGTAGTGGATCTGTCCATATGGGACAAGTTCCTTACCAGTTGGAACGACATATCCAATCCATGTTCATCCCGTCAGTGTCGGGTCTATCACCTCAGGTAGTAACGTATGCTGCAGCCTCCACAGGCTTCACTGCAATTTTTGGCCATCATTGGTTTTCAGGGCCATGGCCTCCAGAGATCCTCCTAATCCCCGGATTTATCCAGTGTTCCTCACTTTTTGATCTGTAGCCGATCGTGGCAGCCGCTCAGGTCTGGGGCCATACCTGGACCGGGCAAACAGTGGCCTTCGCCACAGACAACCAGGCCACGGCCGATATCATTAACAAGAGCAGGTCCAAGTCACTCCCCATTACGTCCTTCCTATGCAGGCTGGTGCAATTGTCTCTGCAGCATCAATTCAATGTTCACTGCATGTACATTCTGGGCAAGTGCAACGTGGTAGCAGATGCACTGTCCCGTTTTAACTTCATTTAATTTTTTCAGGAGACACACGGAGCCGACCCAACGTCCTTTCCTATCCCACCTTGGTCTCAGTAGACATTGGATTAAAGCTGCACCTTCGCAGCGTGACCCAGCTCATTAATCAATCTTTATCCTGCAGCACAATGAAGGCTTACCACACCGCTTGGAATGCCTTCCGCAAGTTTCTGGCATCCTGCCCCGGGGCAAAGTCAGTAGACATTAAACATGTACTAGCCTTCATTTCATATTGCCACACACAACTGGCCCTATCACATAACACCATCAGGCACTTCTTAGCCGGCATACAACATTTCCTGGCATTACAGGACCCCGCAAAGCCGTCCTTGTTCGCAGGGCCATACGGTCCGAGCCATCCTGTGTGGCATTCAGAAGCACCAGCACTGTCACCGGTACCATCTTCAGAGACCTGTCGACAATCCTCTCTCGCTCCCTGTTCGGGCTTCTTCCCAGCCTTGACATTCAAGCTGCCTTCTATGGCTTTTTGCGGTCTAGCGAGTTCACCTGTGATGGCCCTGCCAGCCAGGCACTGTGTAGACATCACCTGACTCGTTTCAAAGATCACTTCATTCTCCACCTCGCAGTATCCAAAACCAAGCATTCCAGGCCCGGGGTCGATATCTAACTTTTCCAGACCAACAACATCTGGTGCCCGGTAGCGATACTCGACCGAACTACTGTCCCTCCTACCCAGCCAGTCGATCTCTAGTCCCCCTGCTGCCTTTTCCCGAACAACCCCTTGAGTGGCACACAGTTCATCAAGCATGTCAGGATCCTCCTGCGTAACCTAGGCCTCGACCCCAGCCAATACTCTGGACACTCCTTTCGAATTGGAGCAGCCTCAGCCGCATCTCAGCATGGAGTTCCAGACCATGTCATCAAGAAATTAGGCAGGTGGAAATCCGCCTGCTTCGCCAGGTACATTCCGAAACCCTCGGGTGGAAATGTCACAAGCATTTACTAAAAATTTGCTCAGTAAATAACGCTAGACCAATAAAGAGCTTCACCCCTACCTGAACATTTTTGCCCCCTTTTTTGGTATATTTACCAGCAGACCAGGGCACACTTCAGGTCTATTTTATGTTGTGAGTCTTAGACATGAACCACATATACATGCCACATCTCGGTTGAAGGGCTTCAACCATAAATATCTATATATATAAATATATATATTAGATATATAGACTGTGTGTATATATATATATATATATATATATATATATATATATATACAGTCAGGTCCATAAATATTGGGACATCGACACAATTCTAATCTTTTTGACTCTATACACCGCCACAATGGATTTGAAATGAAACAAATAAGATGTGCTTTAACTGCAGACTTTCAGCTTTAATTTGAGGTTATTTACATCCAAATCAGGTGAACAGTGTAGGAATTACAACAGTTTGTATATTTGCCTCCCACTTTTTAAGGGATCAAAAGTAATGGGACAGATTAACAATCATAAATCAAACTTTCAATTTTTAATACTTGGTTGCAAATCCTTTGCAGTCAATTACAGCCTGAAGTCTGGAACACATAGACATCACCAGACGCTGGGTTTCATCCCTGGTGATGCTCTGCCAGGCCTCTACTGCAACTGTCTTCAGTTCCTGCTTGTTCTTGGGGCATTTTCCCTTCAGTTTTGTCTTCAGCAAGTGAAATGCATGCTCAATCGGATTCAGGTCAGGTGATTGACTTGGCTATTGCATAACATTCCACTTCTTTCCCTTAAAAAACTCTTTGGTTGTGTAGCGGCCTCACCCTCTCTCTCTTCTTTAACGGTTACTTTGGCTTCGGTCTAGGGGTACCTTGAAGGGGAGAGCGAGGTGCGCCACGGCCCATGTCCTCTAGATTACAGCATGTAGAGGTGAAGGCCAGTATCAGATTACATTCGGGCTGTGTATACGCTCAGAGCCAGGTCTGTTCTGCTGATAACCCCCCTTTGCTCCCAGTAATTGAAGTACCACACACTGAAAAAGGTCCAACACGTATTTATTCCATAACGGCAAACAAATAGTCCTTTGCGAGCAGACAGTTTGAGACCCATAGAACAGTTCAGTATTGGTGGGGAATAGGTCAAGGCACAATCCTCAAAGAAACTAAACCGTTGAGGTTTCACCAACGGTTGCTAAGCACAGTGGCTGTTAAATGGACTTTTGGTACAGAGTCTCTTCCAGCGACTCTAGTGAACATGAACTGGAGTTACCTTCGCTACGTTGCAGCCCCTGTCAGGGGGAAGACATCCCTCCAAGGGAGTTACCAGAGGCCCCGCCGTCACCGGATTAATGCTGTACCGGGCTATTCGGAAGGGTTACACTCCCTGGCCTCCTCGCCTCAGATACGGGTCCCAACACCTTAGGGCCCCTCGGACTCCTCCACCCTCGCGGAACCCAGTTGAAGTTACTGGGTCCCAGGCCTTGGCCGTAGTACCTCACCCCAGGCTTAAGGTGCCTGGGATGGACTCCATCCCTCGCTCCGGCCAGGTCAAGGGCACCCGGGCCCGGAACTCCGGAACGCCAGCACCCAGGCTGAAGGTGCCTGGGCACGGCCGCGTCCTCCAACTCTGAACCCCGAGGTCAGGGCGTCCGCCCCTTTTATCTCCTCTCCCTTTGCATCACAGCGGGTTCCCCGCCCCGCTGTACCGGCGCCAGGAAAGGACAAAAAGGTACAGTCTCGCGGTGCAGGTTCAACTCCGACCCAGGGTGACAACACCACCTGCAGGCCACAGGGAACCTTGCACCACCAGAGTCCTCCAAGAACCACAAAAGGGATTCTCAGATTCCCTAACAATTAGTACATCTGGGTTAAATAACCCAGATGCTCCCCCCCAAATTTAAATACCCGCTACAGTTGCTTTCGCAGTATGCTTCGGGTCATTGTCCATCTGCACTGTGAAGCGCCGTCCAATGAGTTCTGAAGCATTTGGCTGATTATGAGCAGATAATATTGCCTGAGACACTTCAGAATTCACCCTGCTGCTTTTGTCAGCAGTCACATCATCAATAAATACAAGACAACCAGTTCCATTGGCAGCCATACATGCCCACGCCATGACACTGCCACCACCATGCTTCACTGATGAGGTGGTATGCATTGGATCATGAGCAGTTCCTTTCCTTCTCCATACTCTTCTCTTCCCATCACTCTGGTACAAGGTGGTCTTGGTCTCATCTGTCCATAGGATGTTGTTCCAGAACTGTGAAGGCATTTTTAGATGTTGTTTGGCAAACTCTAATCTGGCCTTCCTGTTTTTGAGGCTCACCAATGGTTTACATCTTGTGGTGAACCCTCTGTATTCACTCTGGTGAAGTCTTCTCTTGATTGTTGACTTTGACACACATACATCTACCTCCTGGAGAGTGTTCTTGATCTGGCCAACTGTTGTGAAGGGTGTTTTCTTCACCAGGGAAATAATTCTTCGGTCATCCACCACAGTTGTTTTCCATGGTCTTCCGGGTCTTTTGGTGTTGCTGAGCTCACCGGTGCGTTCTTTCTTTTTAAAGATGTTCCAAACAGTTGATTTGGCCACACCTAATGTTTTTGCTATCTCTCTGATGGGTTTGTTTTGTTTTTTCAGCCTAATGATGGCTTGCTTCACTTATAGTGACAGCTCTTTGGATCTCATATTGAGAGTTGACAGCAACAGATTCCAAATGCAAATAGCACACTTGAAATTAACTCTGGAACTTTTATCTGCTCCTTGTAAATTGGATAATGAGGGAATAACACACACCTGGCCATGGAACAGCTGAGCAGCCAATTGTCCCATTACTTTTGGTCCCTTAAAAAGTGGGATGCACATATACAAACTGTTGTAATTCTTACACCGTTCACCTGATTTGAATGTAAATACCCTCAAATTGAAGCTGAAAGTCTGCAGTTAAAGCACACCTTGTTGGTTTCATCTTATGCACCTGAATGTGTGTGTGTATATATATATATATATATATATATATATATATATATATATATACACCGCCTGAATTGTATTATACAGTTGCATTAAAAAGTATGTGAACCCCTTGGAAAGATATGGATTTCTGCACAAATTGGTCATAAAATGTGATCTGATCTTCATCTAAGTCACAACAATAGACAATCACAGTCTGCTTAAACTAATAACACACAAATAATTAAATGTTACCATGTTTTTTTTTAACACACCATGTAAACATTCACAGTGCAGATTGGAAAAGTATGTGAACCCTTGGCTTTAATAACTGGTTGAACCTCCTTTGGCAGCAATAACTTCAACCAAACATTTCCTGTAGTTGCAGATCAAACGTGCACAACGGTCAAGAGTAATTCTTGACCATTCCTCTTTACAGAACTGTTTGATTTCAGCAATATTCTTGGGATGTCTGGTGTGAATCGCTTTTTTGAGGTCATGCCACAGCATCTCAATCAGGTTGAGGTCAGGACTCTGACTGGGCCACTCCATAAGGCATATTTTCTTCTGTTTAAGCCATTCTGTTGTTGATTTACTTTTATGCTTTGGGTCGTTGTCCTGTTGCAACATCCATCTTCTGTTGAGCTTCAGCTGGTGGACAGATGGCCTTAAGTTCTCCTGCAAAATGTCTTGATAAACTTGGGAATTCATTATTCTTTCGATGATAGCAATCCGTCCAGGCCCTGAAGCAGCAAAGCAGCCCCAAACCATGATGCCCCCACCACCATACTTCACAGTTGGGATGAGGTTTTGATGTTGGTGTGCTGTGCCTCTTTTTCTCCACACATAGTGTTGTGTGTTTCTTCCAAACAACTCAACTTTGGTTTCATCTGTCCACAGAATATTTTGCCAGTACTGCTGTGGAACATCCAGGTGCTCTTGTGCAAACTGTAAACGTGCAGCAATGTTGTTTTGGACAGCAGTGGCTTTCTCTGTGGTATCCTCCCATGAAATCCATTCTTGTTTAGTGTTTTACGTATCGTAGATTCGCTAACAGGGATGTTAGCATATGCCAGAGACTTTTGTAAGTCTTTAGCTGATTCTTCTTCACCTCATTGAGCAGTCTTGTGTGCTCTTGCAGTCATCTTTACAGGACGCCCACTCCTAGGGAGAGTAGCAGCAGTGCTGAACTTTCTCCATTTATGGACAATTTGCCTTACCGTGGACTGATGAACAGCAAGGCTTTTGGAGATACTTTTATAACCCTTTCCGGTTTCATGCATGTCAACAATTCTTAATCGTAGGTCTTCTGAGAGCTCTTTTGTGCAAGGCATCATTCACATCAGGCAATGCTTCTTGTGAAAAGCAAACCCTGAACTGGTGTGTGTTTTTTAGAGGGCAGGGCAGCTGTAACCAACACCTCCAATCTCATCTCATTGATTGGACTCCAGTTGACTGACACCTCACTCCAATTAGCTCTTGGAGATCTCATTAGTCTAGGGGTTCACATACTTGTTCCACCTGCATTGTGAATGTTTACATGGTGTGTTCAATAAAAACATGGTAACATTAAATTATTTGTGTGTTATTAGTTTAAGCAGACTGTGATTGTCTATTGTTGTGACTTAGATGAAGATCAGATCACATTTTATGACCAATTTGTGCAGAAATCTATATCATTCCAAGGGGTTCACATACTTTTTATTGCAACTGTATATTATACACCACCGAATGCACTGACTGTATATATAGTCTACACTATGGCTGACTGCTGCGGATGGAGCTCTAGGTGATACAGGAGAGCAGGTACTCTGTAGTAACAACACGGATGACACTGAGAGCTAGAGAATGAGATTTCCCAGGGCGTGGAATCTAAGAGCCAGCGGGTGTTCACCAAAGGCCCCTAGTGGTGGGGATGGATTTAGCTGCAGTCTGGCTCCACGTCGAGACCCCTAGGGCCTCCCAGCTCATGCTCATGGTAGACTACAGGGAGGTAGAGAGGAAGCAGAAGACTGCGACAACACAGGATAGTCAGGAGATAGCCAGAGGTCAGGGTAACAAGCAGGTAAGGAAAGTCAAGAACAAGCCAAGATCGGTAACTAGAATCAGACATAGACGACACAGCAAGTCACACGCGAAAGCCAAACACACAATATTGATCAGCAGGGCTGGCTTGCAGTGCACAGGTTAATATAGAGTTCCCTGATAGGGGCTGGGGTGGAGCCATGCTTTGAGGAGAGATTGCTTAAGTAGCCAGGTGAGAGTGGCTGGCCTCTTAAGCAGAACACACGGAGAGGTAAGCTGACAGACAAATATTATCCATGACATAGTGCTACCATAAAAACATGTAGATCGCAGTTAAACTAGAAAAGTTCAGTTAGGGTCTAGAGATTGTTAGGTTTTGTTGGCCGCCAGAACTTAAACTGGTCAAGTATAGTGGCCTTAAAATAATTGTGAACTATTGGATCTCCCATGCCACCTCTATTTTTTGAAAGATAAAAATCAATACTTCTGAATCTTTCAAGTATTTCAAGCATTTCAAGCATCTTTCGTTGTTAAAACTATCTGCAACAGAAGATTTCTAGAGAAGAATCTTCCAAATTACTGTACAGATTTCCTTTAAGCAAAAGGGCATAAACAGATGATGTAGTTGTTCAGTAGGGATGAGCCGAACACCCCCCTGTTCGGTTCGCACCAGAACCTGCGAACAGACAGAAAGTTTGCGCGAAATTTAGAACCCTATTAAATACAATGGACTTGAACGTTCAAAATCAAAAGTGCTAAATTTAAAGGCTAATATGCAAGTTATTGTCATAAAAAGTGTTTGGGGACCCGGGTCCTGCCCCAGGGGACATGTATCAATGCAAAAAAAGTTTTAAAAACTGCTGTTTTTTTGGGAGCAGTGATTTTAATAATGCTTAAAGTGAAACAATAAAAGTGAAATATTCCTTTAAATTTCGTACCTAGTGGGGGTGTATAGTATGAGAGAATTTTTTTTTTGTTGCTTCAAGTAACCCCTGTGCCTGTCCTTAAAGAGGCAAAACCCCTTCTTTTTAGGGGTGTATAGTATGCCTGTAAAGCAGCGCTTGTTTCCCGTGCTTAGAACTGTCCCTGCACAAAATGTCATTTCTGAAGGAAAAAAAGTCATTTAAAACTCACTTGCAGCTATAATGAATTGTCGGCTCCCGGCAATACATAAAAAAGTCATTGATAAAAAATTTTAAAAAGCGTGGGGGTCCCCCCAAATTCAATTACCAGGCCCTTCAGGTCTGGTATGGATATTAAGGGGAACCCTGCCGCAAATTAAAAAAAAAATGCGTGGAGTTCCCCCAAATATCCATACCAGGCCCTTTAGGTCTGGTATGGATTTTAAGGGGAACTCCACCCCAATTTTTTTTAAAAATGGTGTGGAGTTCCCCCAAAAATCCATCCCAGACCTTTATCCGAGCACGCAACCTGGCAGGCCGCAGGAAAATAGGGGGGGACGAGAGAGCGCCCCCCTCCTGAACCGTACCAGGCCACATGCCCTCAACATGGGTAGGATGTCCCCATGTTGATGGGGACAAGGGCCTCATCCCCACAACTCTTGCCCGGTGGTTGTGGGGGTCTGCGGGCAGGGGGCTTATCAGAATCTGGAAGACCCCTTTAACAAAGGGGACCCCCAGATCCTGCCCCCCCCCATGTGAATTGGTAAGGGGTACATTGTACCCCTACCATTTCACGAAGAAAGTGTAAAAAAAATGTAAAAAAAACACACAGACACCTTGGAAAAGTCCTTTATTAATAAAAAGAAAAAAACATTCCAGCGATGAAATCCAGTGTCCCGCGGCGATCCGATGTCCAGCGTTGTCTACACGAAACGTCATTGGCTGAGCCTGAGCGGACCTGATGGGGAACTTCCTCCGCAGTGTAATAAATGAATAGACCCGCCCCTTCTAAAGTTCCCCATCAGGTCCGCTCAGCCAATGACGTAGATGTAAGGCTGAGGAACGTGAGAAGGGGCGGGTCTATTTATTATACTGCGGAGGAAGTTCCCTATCAGGTCCACTCATCCAATGACGTAGGCGGGGTCTGACATACGAGGAAGCGGACCTGCTGGGGAACTTCCTCCACAGTGTAATACATGAATAGACGCGCCCCTTCTCACGTTCCGCATCAGGTCCTCAGCCTTACACCTACGTCATTGGCTGAGCGGACCTGATGGGGAACTTTAAGAAGGGGCGGGTGTATTCATTTATTACTAATTCCTAATTTCATGGACTCTTCATAACAGAAACCACAATCACCAGATACTATTGTCAATAATAATGCCATATTTATAAAATAGTACTCTGAAAATGATTTCTGAAAATTTTTCCCCTGTTTTAAGCCTGAGCGGACCTGATAGGAGACTAATTGGAAGGGGCGGGGCCACAGCAGCATGTTGGTTTTCTGAAGAGAATTTCACGTTCTTAGAACATTGTAAATATTTGGCAAATTGCGTGTTACAAAGAGGGAAACCGATCTGGTTCTTCAGACATTCATTCATTGTACATATTTCTCTGTCATGGTTACTACCATTAATTTCACGTTTCTTTGTATACATATTCTGGTTGTGATATGAGGACAATCTTTAACTGAAAAATGTCCAAAAGAGAAAAATAAATATCAATCAGTGACATGAACATTTTATGATCAGATCTGTATGTGATCATGACTTTATTTCCCATCATATAGAAAAGTAGAGATCTATAATAGAAGACATTTCTCTATCATGTTCTATGTGTAGCAGTGGTGAGATCCTGGATTCTGATGCCGCGTACACACAATCGTTTTTAATGTCATTTTCAAAAAAGACGTTTTTCTCAACCTGATTTTTCTTGTTTCCTCTCAAGCCTGTCTTGCATACACACGTTCATTTAAAAAACCACTCGAGCAAAGCGCAGTGACGTACAACACATACGACGGCACTATAAAGGGGAAGTTCCGTTTAAATGGCGCCACCCTTCATGTTAGTAAAGTTTGTTGAGCGACGATTCACACTTTTCAGCCTCGTGCTTTTCAGTCCGTTACAGCGTGACGAATGTGCTATCTCCACTACGAATGCTAGTTTTACCAGAACGAGCGCTCCCGTCTCATACTTGTGTAGCAGGGTCTCCTTTAAGGCCTCTGGACTACGTTACCCAGAACCCCGTTTGGCACCCAGGGTGCATTGGGCCGCCGCAGAGACTCATGGGTGGAGCTATATAAGAAGAGGGCGAGGCTAGGCTCGGGCTCTTTGGACACCGCGCTGCAAGCAATAGGACTCCCTGTGCGGATCTGCTGCTGTGTAAGGTCTGAAGCCTGGGCCTTGCATACTGACCAAAGAGCCTTCCACCCCACTGCGGAGCCTGGGTGGCATCTGTTTCCTGCTCGAGTTTGCTGACGTCAGCTGGACCGGAGACCCGGCCGTTGGAGACACTGTGTGTGGATACACAGTGGTGGAAGCCCGGACTGGGATCGCATCCAGAGTGGTGAGCGAGCACTTGCTCACTTCATTATCCTTTTACTTTGTTGGGCCTAGTGACTTCCTTGGCCCACCCTGTTATTTACTACCCCTTGGATTACAAATATTGTTTCCTGAAAGTGCACCACCGTTCAAGTTGCATGCGAAGAATTGTTCTCATAAGGGACTGAGTTTTAATCTGGGTCAGGCCTGACAAGGGTGGGGGTTAAAACTTTGTTGCTGCGCCATATTGCGCATAGGGAAAGAAGATAGTTGCACGTGGCGGGTGATCACTCTGCACTATCACTGAAGAATATGTTTATTGCTGCAGGGCTCTGCATGTATACTATGTGATGTGTTTAACTTTGAATCCTTATACCAGGGATATGCAATTAGCGGACCTCCAGCTGTTGCCAAACTACAAGTCCCATGAGGCATAGCGAGACTCTGACAGCAGCAAGCATGACACCCAGAGGCATGATAGGACTTGTAGTTTTGCAACAGCTGGAGGTCCGCTAATTGCATATCCATGCCTTATACCAAAGTAAATCCAGTTATATTTTATCACATTGGTATTAGTGTCATCTTTGCAGATAGTGGTTATCTATTGATACTGCCAGATTGTGTATAATCAGGTATAGACCATTACGAGTTAACAATCCCTAGACTAACTGTGCCAGTGTGGGTTGAGTAGATTGCCGGGGGTTGGCGGTGCTATATACAGGGCCCGAAACAAAACTCAGCGGCTCTCTTAACTGGGGGTAGCGCTACACGTGGGGGCTCTCGAGTCCGGGATCCTGATACAGCAAGTAACGCGCCAAAAGTACCGGCATGGACCCATTAGAAGTGGAACGGTGGTGCGCGGTGGCTGCACCGATTCAGCCGCAGCAGTAGTTATTGAACTCCCGGGGATCTGGCAAGAAGCGGCGGTAAAGCAGCTAGTAATGTCGCTGTCCCCACACCAGAGAGCGTGGGTCATGGATGTTAGGTCGAATTCTTCACTGACCCACGCACTAATAGAATGGAAGAATGAAATCCCAGAGCATTTCAAGAGTCCAAGCATAAAAACAATGGATGATCAGAGCTATAGCTTGATACATGCGCTGCCAGTCAGGGGAGGATGGTTTCAGACACCAATTCCATCACCTCCACAGATATCTCCAGTGCAGTCCCCAAAAGCAGGAAAGCATAAGAAAGAGAGTCCCGGGTCAACACCGGCCACCCTCAGCGCAGAATTATGCGCGGTCCTGGGGGAGATTGTAGCCCAGTGTAACAAGGATCCTACAGACTACCCGATGTCGGGATACAGAAAACTTAGGGTATTTTCTGGAAGGAAGCCTGTACCTTCGGGGGAAGAGGGATTTGAGGAGTGGTTAGACGGTGCCACTCAGACTTTAGAAGAATGGGAAGACCCAGAACACCGAAAGAAATGGAGAATCACAGAGAGTCTGAATGGGCCTGCCTTGGCGGCTATACGCAACCTCAAGCTGAGCAAGAAAGACTGTGATGCAAAGGATTATCTGGACATTTTGCAGAATGTGTTCGGTGGAACAGAGAAAGTCACTGAGCTCACGTACCAGCTGGAACACTGCTACCAAAGGACAGGAGAGAAACTGTCAGAGTTCATGAGGCATCTGGATGAGATCCTGCATAAAATTATACTGAAGAAGGGGATCGACCCAAGGAAGGTGGATGAGGCCCGTGTTCAGCAGGTGTTGCGTGGAGCTCAGCCCCTGGACCCCATCGCATTGGCGTTACGCACTCAACAGGACGGGAAGAGCCTGGAGTACCCCGACCTTAATCCGAGTGGTCAGAGAGGAAGAGGCTATGTTGGAAGACAAAAGAAGGAACCAAACAGTTGAGCCAACCGATCCTCTGGCGGTGATGGTCAGGACGGCCATGACCCTAGAGAGAGACTCAGAGGTGGATACCTTGAAGTCGCAGATGTCCCAGGTGTTGGGGATGCTGACCTCCCTGATGGCCAAGGATCAAGGGGTACCAGAGAGGGAAAGTCTGAGGAAGGAGCTGTTTCCAGACCCCTCAGCGCCCGCATCCCTGCAAGATTGGGGGGATGCGATTTGTTTCAACTGTGGAGGGGCTGGTCATATCGCCAAAGTGTGTTCCAGTCCCAAGAAGAAAAATATGAATAACCGCAAGGCGGCGGAAAACTTCAGAGGGCCCCGGTGAAGGAGTCAACCGGGTGCCCATCATCTCCAGTGAGCTCCAAACTGAATGAGAAGGGTAGAAAGAGAGGGGACAACACCCCTCAGAAGAAACACAGTGTTCCTCAGCGGGAATACACACCAAAGGAGGAGAATAGTGTCCCTCAGCGGGTAGCTACACCCATTAAGAGGAGGGAGATCAATACATACCAAGCCCAAGAGAGACTAAAGTCCAAGGAGAAATGGAAGAAAGAGTCCAAAAGGGAAATGTAAGGATCAAAAGAAAGTGACCCCCTCGAAGCAATATCCAGAGAAGCTGGTAGGCCCCTCACCCATAGTACCTGTCCAGGTGGAGGGAGTCTACACAAGAGCCATATTGGATACTGGGGCACAAGTGACCTTGTTATACAGAGACTTTTATGACAAGCATCTAAGCCACCTACCCATCCAGAAGATTGAAGAGTTGAAGATATGGGGGATTGGGACCAGGAGCTTCCCTTATGATGGCTATCTGTCCATAAAACTGACCTTTGATCCATCCGTAGCCGGGAAGGCTGAAGTGTTCGACACCCTGGCTGTGGTATGCCCCCGACCGCCTGGAGCTAGCAAGAGCTCCATAATAATAGGGACCAACACGGACCTGGTTCGGAGACTCTTGGCCCCTCTAGTACGAAAGAAGGACGCCACGGTCACCAAGATCCACCCAATGCTGAAGACAGCCTACCAGCGACTGGTCTTAGAGCAGAAGGCACCAAAGAGGGGGTAGGAAAGGTCTGGAGGCTGGGAAGAAGAGGAATAGTGCTGCAACCCGGCGAAGTAACCTGTCTCAAAGCCACTGTGAAGCTCACTTGGGAGCAGCCTGGGCCCTTTGTCATGTTGGAATCTACCCAAGGGAAGAACACTCGGGCTTAGAAGTAGTCCCAGAAGTGGTCCCGTTGAGGGCCTTGAAGAAGGCACACTGTAAAGTACCTGTGAGTGTCAGGAATACTACGGATGGTTCGATGGAAATCCCAGCCAGGATGTTACTGGGCCAGATGAGCCCTGCTACCCCGGTTGTCTTGTCAAATGTGGAGAAGACAGATGGAGAAAGGACTATTTGGGAGAAGCTCTGCATGGAGAAACCGAACCTGCCGAGGGCTTGGAAAGAGAGAGCCAAGGCCCAGTTGACCAAGTGGAGAAGGATCTTTTCCCAAGATGAGTTCGATGTGGGGTGTGCAAAGAGTGCCACCCACCGAATCCGCCTCCAGGAAGACAAGCCCTTCAGGGAGAGGGTCCGGCGAGTCCCATTGGCGGACCTCGAAGATTTGAGGGAACAGCTCGCCAAGCTCAAGCGAACCTGTGTTATCCGGGAGTCCAGAAGCCCCTATGCCTCTCCGATAGTGGTGGTCAGGAAGAAGAATGGGTCATTGAGGCTATGTATAGACTACAGGACCCTCAACCGGAGAACCATACCTGACCAGTATACCACCCCGAGAATAGAGGATGCCTTACAGAGCTTGTCCGGAGCAAGGTGGTTCAATGTAATGGATCTCAAGAGCGGGTACTATCAGATACTCATGCATCCAGAAGACAAGGAGAAGACAGCTTTCATAACTCCTGTGGGGTTCTTTGAGTTTGACAGGATGCCCCAAGGTCTGTCTGGAGCTCCAGCCACCTTTCAACGCCTTATGGAAAAGACTGTAGGAGACATGAACCTCATCGAAGTTCTTGTTTACTTGGATGACATCATTGTCTTTGGGAGAACCCTGGAAGAGCATGAGGAGAGACTGGAGAAGGTTCTGAGAAGGCTCAGTGAGGAGGGACTCAAGCTTTCACCCGAAAAATGCTAGTTCTATCAGTCATCCGTCAACTACCTGGGACACATAGTGTCCGAAGAAGGGGTAGTTACATACCCTGAAAAGTTGGAGGCAGTCACCTCCTGGCTTAGGCCCACAACTGTGACAGAACTCAGATCCTTTTTGAGATTCTGTTCCTACTACAGGAGGTTCGTGGAAGGATTTGCCCGGATTGCAAAACCACTAAATGAGCTGCTCAAGACGGAAGGAGAAGAGGATGACTCGGGCCCCAGGAAGCCGGGGGAGTCAGTCAAGGACCAGTGGAACAAGAAGTTTGAAGAGGCCTTCTAGATGTTGAAGAAAAGCCTAACCACTGCCCCTGTCCTGGGTTACGCAGACCCAAAGAAACCCTATGAACTCCATGTGGATGCCAGTCATGATGGCTTAGGAGGAGTGCTCTATCAGGAGCATGAAGGGCAACTGTGACCCATTGCATATGTGAGCAGGAGTCTAACCCCATCGGAAAAGAACTATCCCACCCACAAGTTGGAGTTCCTGGCCCTCAAATGGGCTGTAGTCGACAAGCTCAAAGACTACTTGTATGGGGCCAAATTCACCGTAAAGACTGATAACAACCCCCTCACTTATCTCTTCACCACAGCAAAGCTGGATGCCACAGGACACAGATGGCTGGCAGCCCTGTCTGCGTTCAACTTTAGCCTGAAATATAGACCTGGGGCTGGAAATTGAGATGCGGACGCCTTGTCAAGAAGATCCCATGCTCCCACCAGCAGTACAGAAGACTGGACCCAAGTGGCACCCGATGGGGTGCGGGCCCTCTGTCAGGGGGCTGAACTCCAGGCCAGTGGGGGTTCAAGAGCGGAAGAGATAGGAGTCACTGTAGTAGGGGTCCCCAAACAATACTGTGGGGTAACCCAGCTGGAGGAGGCTGACTTGCCAAAACTGTCGAAGGAGTTGAGGTGCGACCAATTGGAAGACCCCATGGGGAGATTGCTCCTGGAAGCCCTGGAGAGTCAGGATCCAGATAAACTCTTACGCCACCCTTCAAAGGAAGCTTGTCTGCTGAGGAAGGAATGGGACAGGCTGCAGGTACATCAGGGAGTGGTCTACCCAGGGCCGGCCCTACCATGGGACCTGATGGTACCATTGTACCAGGCGGCACTTTCAGGGAGGCAGCAAATTCTGCCCTGGGCGCAATGTGGGAGGGGGCGCAAGGCTGTGAGCAGAAAAATATGTCCACAAAATGTAGCTGTAAAACTTGTATGCCCCTGTTGCCTGCCTAAATCAAGGATTATGCGCTCCTGTTCACTGCTCACTGCTCTGCGGCAGAAGATGCACCCCTTTCTAGGCTCCCTTCTTGAGTTCCTATGAGTCTCCCCCCCCTGGATCGGAGCTGGTACAGTCCCAGCGAAAGTGCATGTTGACGGAGCAGGAAGAGAACCTCACACTGCAGCATCGATCTTTGGTTCCCGCCCAGCACACAGCAAAGCGCTCCTCCTCCAGAGCAGAGTGAAGAAATCACGGATGACAGTCTGGATCCTCTTCTACTGTGAGTCCCGACTGCTCTGCATTCCATACTGTGATTATAAACGAGCCCTGCACTTTTCACTGCACTGTGCAGGTTTATTGAAAGTGAAACTAAAATTCTTGAACAAGTTAGGAATTAGTGTGACATTTCAGGTGTTACATTATATGTAATCCACATACACATTATATCTTCTAAAAATGATTTTTTAATAAGATATAATGTGTATGTGGATTACATCTACAGTATGTAGCATCTGAAATATCACACTAATCCCTAACCTGTTCAAGAATATAAGCATTATTACACAGCAAAGGATGTGATTTCTTATCCCAGCCCAACTTCAAGAAAGTCCACTCTTGCAGTGTGGGGGAGGGGGGAGAACGGGGGGGGGGCACTCTATAGTCTTTTTTTTACTTGATTCTATGCTTCAGCCAGCTCCAGTGCTCTCCTTCTCCTCCCTATCACATATAGAGGAAGATTAACCCTGTATGGTCCAAAGTGGAGGCTGGAGTGTGACCACTGTCACTCCTAACTGACACAGGAGCTGCAGGGGACCAGTAACAGAACTGCAGAGAGCCCGCTGAAGCAAAGTACAAGGTAAAACTGAGTACACAGATCAGAATTCATTGGGTTCAGTAGGGGCTGAATTTTTGATCGATTTGTGTAACCCTCTCTGTTAGACAGAAACCGATTGTTATATCCATTTCTGCTGGAAATCCTTGTTCAATTAGCTGTTTGCAGCCAAACGGAAAGCAGTGCTGATCAGTGTATTTTGATAGGGGAGAGTCCCTGCTGTCAGAATACAATGTCCCAGTAAGGGGGAATTCCCACATCCACCCAACTTGTGTGGATGGAGGAATCTGTCAGCCATTTGCTTGAGCCCCATCTCGATCCAGCAATGTGCACAAAAGCACTTGCTCTCTAGTGCAGGGGTCTCCAAACTCTCTAAAGAAAGGGCCAGTTTACTGTCTTTCAGAATTCAGGGAGGCCGAACTGTGCCCAGTGGGAGTTAACAATGTGTGATCTGGTGTCGTTGGGAGGAATAGTGCCCCTTTTTTTGTCAGTGGAAGGAATTATGCCCCATCATTGGTGTCATTGGAAGGAACAGTGCCCCAATGTTGGTGTCATTGGCAGGAATAATGCCTCAAGGGCCAGATAAAGGCAAGCAAAGGGCCACATCCAGCCCCAGGGCCGCAGTTTGGAGACCATTGCTCTAGTGGACTGTTTGTTTATAGTGCACTTTAACCACTTAACGACCGCCCACCGCCGATTTACGTCGGCAGAATGGCACGGACAGGCAGAATCACGTAGATCTACGTGATCGCCTTTGTGCAGTTGGGGGGTCCATCCGGACCCCCCTTCACTGCAGTGAGCGGCCGTTAAGTGTTCGGGAGCGATCAGGCATGAGGGGGCGGCCGCTCGATTCCGCCCCCCCCCTCGCGATCGCTCCCGGCCAATGAAAATGCTTCCTCCGCCATGTGATGTAAACACAGGCTGGAGGAAGTGATGTCATCTCCCTCGCCGCGGTCTTTTCGTTCCCGGCGCCGAGCAGAGAAGAAGCAGGTTAGTGCTCCAACGGTCCACTGACACGTAGGTACACATAGGCACACAAATCACCCCCCAGTCACCCCCAGATCACCCCCCAGGTCACCCCAAAGCCCCCAATCACAGTGTCACTGATTGCAGTGATCATTTATTTTACTGATCACTGCATTTAGTGTCATCTGTGATTGTAAAAAGTTGCAGGGCAGTTAGGATTAGGCCCCTTTAGGTCCAGGGTAGCCCCCTAACCCCCCCTAATAAAGGTTTAACCCCTTGATCACCCCCCAGGTAACCCTTTCACCCCCTAACTTCAGCGTCACTAAGCGATTGTTTTTCCGATCGCTGTATTCGTGTCGCTGGTGTTTTAGATAGGCAGTTATTTTTTTTTAGGTTCGCCGCAGGTTTTTATTAGTGTCAGGTACCCCCATATATTATTTTAACCCCCTGATTGCCCCTAGAGTTAACCCTTTCACCAGTGATCGCCGTATAAGCGTCACTGGTGTCACTGGTTAGCCAGTAAGTTATCTAGTTATTTAGGTAACCCGTCAGGTTTTTATATAGCGTCGGGTACCCCCATATTTAACCTAATAAAGGTTTTAACCCCCTGATTGCCCCTAGTTAACCCTTTCACCAGTGATCACCATATAAATGTTACAGGTGACGCTGGTTGATTAGTTTGCTTTTTATAGCATCAGGGCACCTGCCGTATATAACCCAATAAAGGTTTAACCCCCCTGATCGCCCGGCGGGTGAGATCAATTAGGTTTTAGCGCCAGAGAGGGTCTGCGTCGCCCCAGGCAGTGTTAGGTTAGTTCCAGTAACGCTAACACCCACGCGCAAAGCATACACCCCCCTTAGTGGTATAGTATCTGATCAGATCTATACTAGCATCCCCAGCGGTTTAGGGTTCCCAAAAACGCAGTGTTAGCGGGATCAGCCCAGATACCTGCTAGCGCCTGCGTTTAGCCCCTCCGCCCAGCCCAGCCCAGCCCAGCCCACCCAAGTGCAGTATCGATCGATCACTGTCACTTACCAAACACAACACACATAACTGCAGCGTTCGCAGAGACAGGCCTGATCCCTGCGATCGCTAACAGTTTTTTTGTAGCGTTTGATATATTTGCTGACGACAGTCAGGTGCTTTTTTTCCTGTGAATCTTACTAGTGTACCCCTAAATTTAGAGCCCAAAATGGCAAGACGAAGGTACACTAGTAAAGAGGCCTACGAGATTCTGAGCATGACAGATAGTGAAGAGGAGGTCACGTATCTGTCAGATTCAGGCTCAGAATATCTTCCCGTAGAAGACAGTGACGTCAGCGGCCCCACGTCAGATAGCTCTGACGACGAAGTTGAGGTCCCTGCTAAGGTCAGGTGTACCCGATCCCGATCTTCTGAGGTTGTTGAGGAGCAAGAACCGCAGGTCTCTCGTATCATGGAGCAGAGTAGTACTAGCGCCGCTATTCCTTCTGGTGAACTGGCAAGCACCAGCGGCCTAGTACAGCCTGGACGTACATCCAGCACTGCAGTAACACTTGGTGACGTGGCGAGTCCCATAAGTGCAGTTCAAGCTGGCGAGGTGGCAAGCACAAGTAGTGTCCCGCTGCCACCAAGAAGACAAAGGCAGGCCCGTCGTGCCCATACTGCCCTTCCTGCAGAATTCGCCTATCCTGATTGGGTCCCCACCACTTCTGCAGAACCCGTACTTCCCCCATTCACTGCCCAACCCGGTATTCAGGTGGAAACAGCTGATTTTATTCCAATTGATTTTTATTCGCTGTTTTTCACGGAAGATCTCTATAGATCTATTGTGGACCAGAGTAATTTATATGCTGGTCAATTTATCGCCGCTAACCCCCAGTTGCCTAAAATTGCCAGAAATTGGAAACCAATTACGGTTTCCGAATTTAAGACCTTTCTGGGCCTTTCCCTCAACATGGGCACACATAAATTTCCGTCATTGCGTGCTTATTGGTCCACGCACCCAATTGACCACATGCCCGTGTTCTCTGCCTCCATGTCCAGGGCACGATACGAGCAGATTTTGCGGTTCATGCACTTCAACGACAATGAACTTTGTCGTCCACGTGGGGACCCTGAATACGACCGGCTCTATAAAATTCGGCCCCTCATAAACCACTTCAACGAACGTTTTGCAGCCTTGTTTACTCCCGATCAAGTTGTCTGCGTTGATGAGTCCCTGATTAAATTTTCTGGCCGCTTGTCTTTCAAGCAGTACCTTCCCAGCAAGCGTGCCAGATACGGGGTCAAGCTCTACAAGTTCTGTGACAGGGCAACAGGCTATGTAGTGAACTTTACGGTTTATGAGGGAAAAGACAGTCAGATTGAGTCGGTCAACTGCCCGGATTACATAGGGAGCGCTGGCAAGATAGTGTGGAACTTGGTGTCACCCTTATTCGGAAAGGGGTACCACTTGTATGTGGACAATTATTACACGAGCGTGCCACTGTTTAGTCACTTGTTTGATCATAAGATTGGAGCATGTGGCACCGTGCGACCTAATCGCCGGGGCTTTCCCCAGCGGCTTGTAGATGCCCGTCTTAGGCTGGGGGAGAGAGCCTGCTTGAAGTGTAATAACTTGCTCGCTATGAAGTGGAGGGACAATAAGAATGTTATCCTTCTTACCTCCCTTCATGCAGACACGACAGTCCAAATTCGTACGGCGACTGGTGTTGTGGAGAAACCCCTCTGTGTCCACGAATATAACCAAAATATGGGAGGGGTGGACCTCAACGACCAGTTGATGGCGCCGTATCTAATTGACCGTAAGGCGAGACGCTGGTACAAAAAAGTGTCTCTATCATTATTCCAATTGGCTTTGCTGAACGCTCATGTGCTATACAGAGCTTCAGGCGGGACGTTATCTCTTCTAAAATTCCAGAATGAGATAGTCACAGAACTCCTGTATCCAGGCGGTTCTGCACCTCACCATCCCCTACCAAATGCAGTAAGCCGGCTGCATGAGAGGCATTATTCGTATGTCCTCCCGAGTACCCCTACCCAAAGCCACCCCCAAAAAAGATGTCGTGTCTGTAGCAAGCGCGGATTTAGGCGTGACACCCGTAGTTTTTGTCCACTCTGTCCTGACAAGCCTGGTCTTTGCCAAGGTGAATGTTTTGAACGCTACCACTCAAAAGTGAAGTTTTAGCGTAGGGTACAGCATTTCACAGACTAGGACACACTTACACAGGGTCTCCCAAGATGCCATTACATTTTGAGAGACCCGAACCATTACAGTTGTAAAGTTACAAAAAAAAGTGTAAAAAAGAAAAAAAAAACGTAAAAAACAAAACACAAAAAAAATATAAAATAAAAAAACCAAAAATAGTTGTCGTTTTATTGTTCTCTCTCTCTCTATTTTCTCTCTATTGTTCTGCTCTTTTTTACTGTATTCTATTCTGCAATGTTTTATCATGCTTGCTTTTCAGGTATGTAATTTTTTGTTTTCAGGTGCGCCATTCAACTGCAGCGCGGAATTATTTATCTTGACAGCAACAGCGTTTGCTCCCACGATACATAAAGCCGTGACTCCAGTGCTGTAGGAGGTGATTTCACCACCACAGTTAAAAAAAAGAGCATATATGCCGAAGCATGGGGGCAGCAGGGGCGGAGGAGCGATTTTGCTCCTAATGCCGCGTACATACGGTCGAAATTCCGACGGAGGCCTGCCCGTGGAAAATTCCGACCGTGTGTACGCGGCATAACTTTTTTGCGGGAGGATGCCCCCATGCTTCGGCATATATATATTTTAGGCACAGGTTGCGTTAAAACATTTTTTTATTTTTTACTAGGTTTTGTTTTGGTATTTGCTTTGCAGGTATGGCATGGTAAGGTCTTACTGTTGTACTGTAATGTTACTTTGTTTTAATGTTAACCACCATTTGCTTAGCAGGTACGCCATTCAGTTGCAGCGCGGATCTATTTATCTTGACAGCAACAGCGTTTGCTCCCACGATACATAAAGCCGTGACTCCAACGCTGTAGGAGGTGATTTCACCACCACAGTTAAAAAAAAGAGCATATATGCCGAAGCATGGGGGCAGCAGGGGCGGAGGAGCGATTTTGCTCCTAATGCCGCGTACATACGGTCGAAATTCCGACGGAGGCCTGCCCGTGGAAAATTCCGACCGTGTGTACGCGGCATAACTTTTTTGCGGGAGGATGCCCCCATGCTTCGGCATATATATATTTTAGGCACAGGTTGCGTTAAAACATTTTTTAATTTTTTACTAGGTTTTGTTTTGGTATTTGCTTTGCAGGTATGGCATGGTAAGGTCTTACTGTTGTACTGTAATGTTACTTTGTTTTAATGTTAACCACCATTTGCTTAGCAGGTACGCCATTCAGTTGCAGCGCGGATCTATTTATCTTGACAGCAACAGCGTTTGCTCCCACGATACATAAAGCCATGACTCCAACGCTGTAGGAGGTGATTTCACCACCACAGTTAAAAAAAAGAGCATATATGCCGAAGCATGGGGGCAGCAGGGGCGGAGGAGCGATTTTGCTCCTAATGCCGCGTACATACGGTCGAAATTCCGACGGAGGCCTGCCCGTGGAAAATTCCGACCGTGTGTACGCGGCATAACTTTTTTGCGGGAGGATGCCCCCATGCTTCGGCATATATATATTTTAGGCACAGGTTGCGTTAAAACATTTTTTTATTTTTTACTAGGTTTTGTTTTGGTATTTGCTTTGCAGGTATGGCATGGTAAGGTCTTACTGTTGTACTGTAATGTTACTTTGTTTTAATGTTAACCACCATTTGCTTATCAGGTACGCCATTCAGTTGCAGCGCGGATCTATTTATCTTGACAGCAACAGCGTTTGCTCCCACGATACATAAAGCCGTGACTCCAACGCTGTAGGAGGTGATTTCACCACCACAGTTAAAAAAAAGAGCATATATGCCGAAGCATGGGGGCAGCAGGGGCGGAGGAGCGATTTTGCTCCTAATGCCGCGTATATACGGTCGAAATTCCAACGGAGGCTTGCCCGTGGAAAAGTCCGACCGTGTGTACGCGGCATAACCTTTTATGCTGCGTACATACGGTCGAAATTCCGACGAAGGCTTGACCGTGTGTACGCGGCATAACTTTTTTGCGGGAGGATGCCCCCATGCTTCGGCATATATGCCCATCATTAGAAGTGGATGGATGAAGGGAGGTATTCTAATGGTGGGCATACCCACCAATCAATCTCTTTTTTTCGTTCAGCCAATAGGCTGTATGAAAAAAAAGATTACAATACATGTCCAACAAGGACCAGCAACGTACTGGTATGTTGCTGGACTTTGAATGTTTATACCAGAATGATGCCTGCGGGTTTAGGTATCATCTTGGTATCATTCTTTTCAGCCAGCGGCCGGCTTTCATGTAAAAGCAATTCTAGCAGATAATTAGCCTCTAGACTGCTTTTACAAGCAGTGGGAGGGAATGTCCCCCCCCGGATATAAAAAGCGCCATTGGGAAATTGGGAAAGCATTTTATCACACCGATCTTGGTGTGGTCAGATGCTTTGAGGGCAGAGGAAAGATCTAGGGTCTAACCCCCCAATTTTTTTCAAAAAAAGAGTACCTGTCACTACCTATTGCTATCATAGGGGATATTTACATTCCCTGAGATAACGATAAAAATGGTAAAAAAATAAAATATGGAAGGCACAGTTTAAAAATAAAATAAAAAAGCCAAATAAATAATAAAAAAAAAAAAAAGCACCGCTGTCCCCCCCTGCTCTTGCGCAAAGGCGAACGCAAGCGTCGGTCTAGCGTCATATGTAAACAGCAATTGCATCATGCATGTGAGGTATCACCGCGAAGGTCAGATCGAGGGCAGTCATTTTAGCAGTAGACCTCCTCTGTAAATCTAACGTGGTAACCTGTAAAGGCTTTTAAATGCTTTTAAAAATGAATGTAGTTTGTCGCCGCTGCGCGTTTGTGCGCAATTTTAAAGCATGTCGTGTTTGGTATCCATGTACTCGGCCTATGATCATCTTTTTTATTTCATCAAACATTTGGGCAATATAGTGTTTTTTAGTGCATTAAAAATAAAAAAAGTGTGTTTTTCCCCCAAAAAATGCGTTTGAAAAATCGCTGCGCAAATACTGTGTGGAAAAAAAAAAGCAACACCCACTATTTTAATCTGTAGGGCCTTTTGCTTTAAAAAAATATATAATGTTTGGGGGTTCAACATAATTTTCTTGCAAAAATTTTTTTTTTTTCATGTAAACAAAAAGTGTCAGAAAGGGCTTTGTCTTCAAGTGGTTAGAAGAGTGGATGATGTGTGACATAAGCTTCCTAATGTTGTGCATAAAATGCCAGGACAGTTCAAAACCCCCCCAAATGACCCCATTTTGTAAAGTAGACACCTCAAGCTATTTGCTGAGAGGCATGTTGAGCCCATTGAATATTTTTTTTTTGTCCCAAGTGATTGAATAATGACCAAAAAAAAAAAAAATGTACAAAAAGTTGTCACTAAATTATATATTGCTCAAACATGCCATGGGCATATGTGGAATTACACCCCAAAATACATTCTGTTGCTTCTCCTGAGTACGGGGATACCACATGTGTGGGACTTTTTGGGAGCCTAGTCGCGTACGGGACCCCAAAAACCAAGCACCGCCTTCAGGATTTCTATGGGTGTAAATTTTTGATTTCACTCCTCACTGCTTATCACAGTTTCGGAGGCCATGGAATGCCCAGATGGCACAAAACCCCCCCAAATGACCCCATTTTGGAAAGTAGACACCCCAAGCTATTTGCTGAGAGGTATGTTGAGTATTTTGCAGATCTCGCTTTTTGTCACAAAGTTTTGAAAATGTAAAAAAAGAAAAAAAAAAAGAAAAAAAAAATGTCTTTCTTAATTTTCAAAAACAAATGAGAGCTGTAAAATACTCACCATGCCTCTCAGCAAATAGCTTGGGGTGTCTACTTTCCAAAATGGGGTCATTTGTGGGGGTTTTGGGTTATTTTGACATTTTATGGCCTTCAAAACTGTGATAGGTAGTGAGGAGTGAAATCAAAAATTTATGCCCTTAGAAACCTTGAAGGCGGTGCTTGGTTTTTGGGGTCCCGTACGCGGCTAGGCTCCCAAAAAGTCTCACACATGTGGTATCCCCGTGCTCAGGAGAAGCAGCAGAATGTATTTTGGGGTGTAATTTCACATATAACCATGGCATGTGTGAGCAATATATCATTTAGTGACAACTTTTTGTACATTTTTTTTTTCTTTTTGTCATTATTCAATCATTTGGGACAAAAAAAAAAATATTCAATGGGCTCAACATGCCTCTCAGCAAATAGCTTGGGGTGTCTACTTTCCAAAATGGGGTCATTTGAGGGGGTTTTGTGCCATCTTGGCATTTTATGGCCTTCAAAACTGTGATAGGTAGTGAGGAGCGAAATCAAAAATTTATGCCCTTAGAAACCTTGAAGGCGGTGCTTGGTTTTTGGGGTCCCGTACGCGGCTAGGCTCCCAAAAAGTCCCACACATGTGGTATCCCCGTACTCATTTTAGCAGTAGACCTCCTCTGTAAATCTAACGTGGTAACCTGTAAAGGCTTTTAAATGCTTTTAAAAATGAATGTAGTTTGTCGCCGCTGCGCGTTTGTGCGCAATTTTAAAGCATGTCGTGTTTGGTATCCATGTACTCGGCCTATGATCATCTTTTTTATTTCATCAAACATTTGGGCAATATAGTGTTTTTTAGTGCATTAAAAATAAAAAAAGTGTGTTTTTCCCCCAAAAAATGCGTTTGAAAAATCGCTGCGCAAATACTGTGTGGAAAAAAAAAAGCAACACCCACTATTTTAATCTGTAGGGCCTTTTGCTTTAAAAAAATATATAATGTTTGGGGGTTCAACATAATTTTCTTGCAAAAATTTTTTTTTTTTCATGTAAACAAAAAGTGTCAGAAAGGGCTTTGTCTTCAAGTGGTTAGAAGAGTGGATGATGTGTGACATAAGCTTCCTAATGTTGTGCATAAAATGCCAGGACAGTTCAAAACCCCCCCAAATGACCCCATTTTGTAAAGTAGACACCTCAAGCTATTTGCTGAGAGGCATGTTGAGCCCATTGAATATTTTTTTTTTGTCCCAAGTGATTGAATAATGACCAAAAAAAAAAAAAATGTACAAAAAGTTGTCACTAAATTATATATTGCTCAAACATGCCATGGGCATATGTGGAATTACACCCCAAAATACATTCTGTTGCTTCTCCTGAGTACGGGGATACCACATGTGTGGGACTTTTTGGGAGCCTAGTCGCGTACGGGACCCCAAAAACCAAGCACCGCCTTCAGGATTTCTATGGGTGTAAATTTTTGATTTCACTCCTCACTGCTTATCACAGTTTCGGAGGCCATGGAATGCCCAGATGGCACAAAACCCCCCCAAATGACCCCATTTTGGAAAGTAGACACCCCAAGCTATTTGCTGAGAGGTATGTTGAGTATTTTGCAGATCTCGCTTTTTGTCACAAAGTTTTGAAAATGTAAAAAAAGAAAAAAAAAAAGAAAAAAAAAATGTCTTTCTTAATTTTCAAAAACAAATGAGAGCTGTAAAATACTCACCATGCCTCTCAGCAAATAGCTTGGGGTGTCTACTTTCCAAAATGGGGTCATTTGTGGGGGTTTTGGGTTATTTTGACATTTTATGGCCTTCAAAACTGTGATAGGTAGTGAGGAGTGAAATCAAAAATTTATGCCCTTAGAAACCTTGAAGGCGGTGCTTGGTTTTTGGGGTCCCGTACGCGGCTAGGCTCCCAAAAAGTCTCACACATGTGGTATCCCCGTGCTCAGGAGAAGCAGCAGAATGTATTTTGGGGTGTAATTTCACATATAACCATGGCATGTGTGAGCAATATATCATTTAGTGACAACTTTTTGTACATTTTTTTTTTCTTTTTGTCATTATTCAATCATTTGGGACAAAAAAAAAAATATTCAATGGGCTCAACATGCCTCTCAGCAAATAGCTTGGGGTGTCTACTTTCCAAAATGGGGTCATTTGAGGGGGTTTTGTGCCATCTTGGCATTTTATGGCCTTCAAAACTGTGATAGGTAGTGAGGAGCGAAATCAAAAATTTATGCCCTTAGAAACCTTGAAGGCGGTGCTTGGTTTTTGGGGTCCCGTACGCGGCTAGGCTCCCAAAAAGTCCCACACATGTGGTATCCCCGTACTCAGGAGAAGCAGCAGAATGTATTTTGGGGTGTAATTTCACATATGCCCATGGCATGTGTGAGCAATATATCATTTAGTGACAACTTTGTGCAAAAAAAAAAAAGTTTGTCATATTCCCGCAACCTGTGGCAAAATATAAAATATTCCATGGACTCAACATGCCTCTCAGCAAATAGCTTGGGGTGTCTACTTTCCAAAATGGGGTAATTTGGGGGGGTTTTGTGCTATTTTGGCATTTTATGGCCTTCGAAACTGTGATAGGTAGTGAGGAGTGAAATCAAAAATTTACGCCCTTAGAAATCCTGAAGGCGGTGCTTGGTTTTTGGGGCCCTGTACGCGGCTAGGCTCCCAAAAAGTCCCACACATGTGGTATCCCCGTACTCAGGAAAAGCAGCAGAATGTATTTTGGGGTGCAATTCCACATATAACCATGGCATGTGTGAGCAATATATCATTTAGTGACAACTTTTTGTACATTTTTTTTTTCTTTTTGTCATTATTCAATCATTTGGGACAAAAAAAATATTCAATGGGGTCAACATGCCTCTCAGCAAATAGCTTGGGGTGTCTACTTTCCAAAATGGGGTCATTTGGGGGGGTTTTGTGCCATCTTGGCATTTTATGGCCTTCAAAACTGTGATAGGTAGTGAGGAGTGAAATCAAAAATTTATGCCCTTAGAAACCTTGAAGGCGGTGCTTGGTTTTTGGGGTCCCGTACGCAGCTAGGCTCCCAAAAAGTCCCACACATGTGGTATCCCCGTACTCAGGAGAAGCAGCAGAATGTATTTTGGGGTGTAATTTCACATATGCCCATGGCATGTGTGAGCAATATATCATTTAGTGACAACTTTGTGCAAAAAAAAAAAGTTTGTCATATTCCCGCAACCTGTGGCAAAATATAAAATATTCCATGGACTCAACATGCCTCTCAGCAAATAGCTTGGGGTGTCTACTTTCCAAAATGGGGTCATTTGGGGGGGTTTTGTGCTATTTTGGCATTTTATGGCCTTCAAAACTGTGATAGGTAGTGAGGAGTGAAATCAAAAATTTACGCCCTTAGAAATCCTGAAGGCGGTGCTTGGTTTTTGGGGCCCTGTACGCGGCTAGGCTCCCAAAAAGTCCCACACATGTGGTATCCCCGTACTCAGGAAAAGCAGCAGAATGTATTTTGGGGTGCAATTCCACATATAACCATGGCATGTGTGAGCAATATATCATTTAGTGACAACTTTTTGTACATTTTTTTTTTCTTTTTGTCATTATTCAATCATTTGGGACAAAAAAAAAAAATATTCAATGGGGTCAACATGCCTCTCAGCAAATAGCTTGGGGTGTCTACTTTCCAAAATGGGGTCATTTGGGGGGGTTTTGTGCCATCTTGGCATTTTATGGCCTTCAAAACTGTGATAGGTAGTGAGGAGTGAAATCAAAAATTTATGCCCTTAGAAACCTTGAAGGCGGTGCTTGGTTTTTGGGGTCCCGTACGCGGCTAGGCTCCCAAAAAGTCCCACACATGTGGTATCCCCGTACTCAGGAGAAGTAGCAGAATGTATTTTGGGGTGTAATTTCACATATGCCCATGGCATGTGTAAGCAATATATCATTTAGTGACAACTTTGTGCAAAAAAAAAAAGGTTTGTCATATTCCCGCAACTTGTGGCAAAATATAAAATATTCCATGGACTGAACATGCCTCTCAGTAAATAGCTTGGGGTGTCTACTTTCCAAAATGGGGTCATTTGGGGGGGTTTTGTGCTATTTTGGCATTTTATGGCCTTCGAAACTGTGATAGGTAGTGAGGAGTGAAATCAAAAATTTGCGCCCTTAGAAATCCTGAAGGCGGTGCTTGGTTTCCGGGGTCCCGTACGTGGCTAGGCTCCTAAAAAGTCCCACACATGTGGTATCCCCGTACTCAGGAGAAGCAGCAGAATGTATTTTGGGGTGCAATTCCACATATAACCATGGCATGTGTGAGCAATATATCATTTAGTGACAACTTTTAGTATTTTTTATTTTTTTTTGTCATTATTCAATCACTTTAAAAAAATATTCAATGGGCTCAACATGCCTCTCAGCAATTTCCTTGGGGTGTCTACTTTCCAAAATGGGGTCATTTGGGGGGGTTTTGTACTGCCCTGCCATTTTAGCACCTCAAGAAATGAGATAGGCAGTCATAAATTTAAAGCTGTGTAAATTTCAGAAAATGTACCCTAGTTTGTAAACGCTATAACTTTTGCGCAAACCAATAAATATACGCTTATTGACATTTTTTTTACTAAAGACATGTTGCTGAATACATTTTGGCCTAAATGTATGACTAAAATTGAGTTTATTCGATTTTTCTTATAACAAAAAGTAGAAAATATAATTTTTTTTCCAAATTTTCGGTCTTTTTCTGTTTATATCGCAAAAAATAAAAATCGCAGAGGCAATCAAATACCATTAAAAGAAAGCTCTATTTGTGGGAAGAAAAGGACGCAAATTTCATTTGGGTACAACATTGCATGTCCGCACAATTTACAGTTAAAGCAGCGCAGTGCCGAATCCCAAAAACAGGCCTGGTCCTAATGGCCCGAAATGGTCCGGGGCTTAAGTGGTTAATAGTACTTTGCACTGTGTGTTTGATTTGCAGCACTGGGAGTTTGCTAGTAACTCCAAAACCAAATTGTGTACAAATGAACCATAAGAATTTGACTAGAGTTATTTGAATATTTGGAAGTTATTCACATTATATGTTATAGTATTTTACATTTTTTATTTACAGTTCCCTCACAAAATGTTTTTGCAGCACAGGGATTTTGGTCCCACATACATGTGATGTGTAATTGAATATTTATGAGTTGTTCGCATTATATGTTTTGGGATTCGTCCCCTCACAATTTTGTTTGCAGCACTGGTATTTTGGTTCCATATTCATGTGCTATATAATTCACTTGGTCATATTTGATAATGACACATACACTAAAATTGATATAATTTATAGGGGTACTGCTATGCACTAGGGTGTATATACTCCTGGACTCTGTACTCTGCAGTTTACCGCTCTTGACTTCTGCACATTGTATATTACTGTACATACTCTACCACTGTACACTGATCCTTGTACTTTGTAATCTATCCAATTCTGACCTCTGCACTAATATATATATATATATATATATATATATATATATATATATATGTGTGTGTGTGTGTGTGTGTGTGTGTGTAAGATAATTGGTCATGGGGGGCACAGGTCCTTTTATACTCCTACATACATGTATAGAGCCATGACAGGTCCTCTTTATACTCCTATATACATGTATAGAGCCATGACAGGTCCTCTTTATACTTCTATATACACGTATAATGCCATGACAGGTCCTCTTTATATTCCTATGCATGGATAGAGCCATAACAGGTCCTCTTTAGTTATCATAATATAAAATAATGGATATGGGGGCATTTTGGTGGTGATTTTTTTTTTTTTTTGGGGGGGGGGGGCAGCATTTCATTCTTGGTACCAGGCAGCACAATGTCTTGGGCCGGCACTGGGTCTACCGAAGGGGCCCCTCTGATGACCTAGAAGACAAATGGCAACTGTTTCTGCCCGAGAAACATTAAGGGACCGTCCTGGTCACCCTGCACGACAATCATGGCCACTTGGGAGCGGAAAGGACCTTCCAGCTCATTAGGAACCGGTTCTATTGGCCGTGCATGAGGGCCGAAGTCGAGGAATACTGCCACTCCTGTGCACGCTGCATCCAGAGGAAGACTTTGCCCCACCAAGCTGCTCCAATGGGCCATCTACAAAGTCAAAGCCCACTGGATTTGGTATGCATTGATTTTCTCTGCCTCAAACCCGACTTGAGTGGACTAGGAAATGTTCTGGTGATAACCGACCATTTCACCCGGTATGCCCAGGCTTTTCCAACCAAAGACCAGAAGGCTTCCACTGTAGCTAAAGTACTCATGGAGAAATACTTTGTACACTATGGGCTACCACAACGGCTCCACTCGGATCAAGGGAGGGAATTTGAAAGTCGGCTGATTCGGAAGCTCCTGGATTCTTTAAGGATCAAGGAGACCCGAACCACCCCCTATCATCCACAATGTGATGCTCAGCCGGAGAGGTTCAACCGAACCCTGCTCAACATGCTGGGGACTTTGAGTAGTGAAAAGAAGCAGCATTGGAGCAAGCATATGGCAGCAATTGTACATGCATACAACAGTACCACAAGTGACGCTACAGGGTACTCGCCCTATCGACTTATGTTCGGAAGAGAAGCAAGACTACGGGTAGATCTGGCCTTTGGTACCTCCATAGACCATTGCTCGGCCACTTCACACAAGGGATATGTAGATAGGCTCAGACAGTTTAAAATTGGCCTATGAGCAGGCACAAGCAGCCTCGAATCAAAGGGGAGCCCGCAGCAAGAGAAACTTTGATCTAAGGGTCCGGATTCAGGATCTACAACCTGTGGACAGAGTGCTGCTGCGCAACTTGGGGGTCCCTGGAAAGCACAAGCTTGCAGACAGATGGAGACCTGAACCCTATGGTATTTGCAAGAAACTGTCGGGCCTACCTGTTTACAGACTAAAGCCAGAAGGAAAAGTAGGGCCCTCAAAGACTTGGCATCGAAACCATTTACTCCCACTTGCCGAAGCAGTTTGGATACCCCCAGCGAGGGATTCCCCTGAGTCAACTTCCATCCTGGATAATCCCAAGCCAAGCACTCGGTCCTAGACTCCTCAGATTGAAAAATCAGATGTCTCTAAATTGAGTGAGGATGAGAGGGAAGAACTTGATTGGCTATGGCCTTCCCAGGTCCCAGAAACTTCTGCTATAGATCTTCCACCTACTGAAGACGCCATAGACAGTACACTGAATGCAGAAGCTACTGAGTTCATCCCGTCCAGTCCTTTGTCGGATTCCTGGGAAGATGCCTGCGACTTACTTCTAGAGGAGGATCCAAGAGATTCTATGTATATCCCTGCTCCTGAGCTGAGTGTCCCAGAACCAGTGGAAACCCCCAAGTCAGTTCCAGAAGAGGAACCTGTATTACCAGAACCAGAAATTCCAAGAGAACGAAGGATAAGAAGGACCATAAGGCCTCCTCGAAAATTGACTTACCCACAAATGGGGGAGAGCTCAGAAGACACTGTGGTCACTGCCAGGAGGAGTGTGGAAGACCCTGATCCCTCCACTGTTTATTTAGTGGGGGGCAACCCCAACTCACCCGCTGGCACAGCTAGGCATGCCACGAATGACAGTGTGACCTGTGGGCAAGGGAGTCCACCCCCTCGTTTTTGGTGGGAGCTCCCTCTGCCGACATCATACACAGCTTTGTTAAATGTTGTGCATAGTATGTGTTAACTTTTATCTTTGGGGACTAAAGATTTTAAGTGGGGGGAGTGTGTAGCGGGGTCTCCTTTAAGGCCCCTGGACTATGTTACCCAGAACCCCGTTTGGCACCCAGGGTGCATTGGGCCGCCGCAGAGACTCATGGGTGGAGCTATATAAGAAGAGGGCGAGGCTAGGCTCGGGCTCTTTGGACACCACGCTTCAAGCAATAGGACTCCCTGTGCGGATCTGCTGCTGTGTAAGGTCTGAAGCCTGGGCCTTGCATACCGACCAAAGAGCCTTCCACCCCACTGCGGAGCCTGGGTGGCATCTGTTCCTGCTCGAGTTTGCTGACGTCAGCTGGACCGGAGACCCGGCCGTTGGAGACACTGTGTGTGGATACACAGTGGTGGAAGCCCGGACTGGGATTGAGTCCGGAGTGGTGAGCGAGCACTTGCTCAGTTCATTATCCTTTTACTTTGTTGGGCCTAGTGACTTCCTTGGCCCACCCTGTTATTTACTACCCCTTGGATTACAAATATTGTTTCCTGAAAGTGCACCACCGTTCAAGTTGCATGCGAAGAATTGTTCTCATAAGGGACTGAGTTTTAATCTGGGTCAGGCCTGACCAGGGTGGGGGTTAAAACTTTGTTGCTGCGCCATATTGCGCATAGGGAAAGAAGATAGTTGCACGTGGCGGGTGATCACTCTGCACTATCACTGAAGAATATGTTTATTGCTGCAGGGCTCTGCATGTATACTATGTGATGTGTTTTACTTTGAATCCTTATACCAAAGTAAATCCAGTTATATTTTATCACATTGGTATTAGTGTCATCTTTGCAGATAGTGGTTATCTATTGATACTGCTAGATTGTGTATAATCAGGTATAGACCATTACGAGGTAACAATCCCTAGACTAACTGTGCCAGTGTGGGTTGAGTAGATTGCCGGGGGTTGGCGGTGCTATATACAGGGCCCAAAACAAAACTCAGCGGCTCTCTTTACTGGGGGTAGCACTACACTTGATTCTGAGCATGCACGTTTTTTTTCCCCTCGTAAAAGCATACACACTACCGTTTTTCACGTCGTTAAAAAAAAACGACGTGAAAAATAGAGCAGGTTCTCATTTTTTTTAGGCCATTTTTCACGTCGTTAAAAATGCTCTGGAGCCTACACACGATTGTTTTTAATGCCCAATTTAAAAAATGGCATTTTTAACGTCGTGAAAAACGGCCGTGTGTATGCGGCATGAGAACATATTGAAGTGTTTTCTCATGGTTCAGTAACAAACAGAATTATTTCCTAATCATTCCGGACTAATAAAAATTAGAGGGCTAATCATATTTTTCCGATAAATGTCTCATCCGATCATCTCCTCTGTGTCGGATTTGGCGGTATAATAGGGCTGAATATTTGTCTGTAACGATCCACACAATCACAGCTGTGGGCGTTTCCTTCATCAACCAGTTGTAGCGGGGGTTAACATTTAGGGGGAGTATCTGGGTGGTAGCATGGCCCAGATACACTAATTGTTAGTGATCTATGACCAATTTGATTTGTGGAGGATATAATGGTGTTCAGTTCCCTACGGCCCCTGGGTGGCGCTGTCGCCTTGGGCTGGGGTTGAACCATCATTGTAGGGCCGTGCCCTTTGTGTCCTCTCGCGGCAGTAGTACGGTGGGGCGGGGAACCCGCTGTGCCTGCTGGGAGAGGGTATAAAGGGGCGGACATTTTGCGCACAAGGTCAGAGCCCCAGGCACCTTCAGCCTGGGGGCTGCTGTTCTGTCGTCCGCGCCCAGGTGCCCTCGGCCTAAGTGCGAGGGAGTTCGAGTTCCATCCCAGGCACCTTAAGCCTGGGGTGAGGTACTAGCCAAGGCCTGGGGCCCAGTACCTTCGACTGGGTCCCGCATGGGAGAAGATACCTAGGGGGCCCACCGAGTGAGGGGACCCGAGTCTCGGGCGAGGAAAACCAGGGAGGTGACCTGGCCTGAAGACCCAGCGCAGCATTGGCTGGTGACAGTGCAGGCCTCTGGGGACCGTCCGGGATGGATCATCTCCCTAACAGGGGTCGCCATTAGAAGGTAGTTCATGTTCTATGGTCTTTGCAGAGACCCAGCTACATCAGGTCAGTGGCAGAGGCCTATTCTAAGGTCTGTGGCAGAGACCTCATCTTTCACCCGGTCTGTGGCAGGGACCAATCTCACGGTCGGTGACAGCGACCGTGCGCCAAAAGTTGTTGTGAGCTCCTAACAGCTTCTCTTATCCGAAAGGCTTGTGCCTGAACCCTCACCCCACCAAGTTCGTGTTTGTATCAACCTGTCTGCTTGCAAAGAGGCATATTTATCTCTGCGGAAATAAATATAGATGTTGTACTGTCACTTGATGTGGGCTTACTTTTCTGGGAGCAAAGTGTTCTACATTCACCTATCTACTGGTCATTTTTGAAGTGGAATCTCTGGACAGGGACACAGACCCGAAGGTAAAGATCTTAGCTCAAACCTCTGCACACATAAGAGGGGCGAGCTGGTGGCAGCACCTCACCCCTCCCCCTGGTCCCCCTAGATGAGTAAATCAGCCGAGAAGAAGAAGGGAGAGAGCGGGCGGGACCGCTACACAGTACTACTGTCTTCTTTTGAGGACTCCAAAGAAATGTATTCCGAGATCTCTCTATGTTTTCAGTCCAGAAAATACTTGTTCAGTAGACTTTCCATTCATCTCTATAGCAGGGTGGATTTTTGAATTCTGAAGTCAAATCAAAGACCAAAATAATCTGAAATTAATATTTCCAACGTATTTCTTGGTTAATGAATCCATGAATTAATACACGGATTTAATAAATAAATAAATAAATGCAAAATAATGACAAAAAATGCTGTATTTGATTTTCCCCTTTCAGTCATTCCTCCTGGTTATACATTATAATAGGGGTGCCGCCACTGCACCTTTCACTGGTGACTTTTCTATCCGGTTCACTATGCCTGACTTTGGGACAGAGCACCTTAGCAGGAACATGACACAGCAGGTGACATTCTGCAACATGTGGCAGGTGACAATCCGCAATGTGTGGTGGGCGACGTGGCAAGTGACAATCCGCATCTGGTGGCAGGTGACAATCCGCAATGTGTGGTGGGCGACGTGGCAAGTGAGAATCCATGACGTGGAAAGTGACAATACGCAACGTGTGACAGGTGACGTGGCAAGTGTCAATCCGCATTTGGTGGAAGGACACACGTGGCAAGTGACAATCCGTGACGTGGCAAGTGACAATACGCAACGTGTGGCAGGTGACGTGGCAAGTGACAATCCGCATTTGGTGGAAGGACACGTGACAAGGGACAATCTGCATTTGGTGGCAGGCGACGTGGCAAATGACAATACGCATTTGGTATCAGGCAACGTGACAAGTGACAATACGCATTTGGTAACAGGCGACGTGGCAAGTGACACACTCGGGGCTCCCACTGATTCTGCATTATGGTGAGTTGAACTATTTATTTTTATATTACAATGTAATAATAATAATAATGCGCTTCAATCATCCTGAGACCATAATAACCATGGTGCCATGATGATTGAATCGCCAATACCAGCCATTTCCCTGATAAATTGCCCCCAAAGAAACATATTTTCTGGCAGTGCCCCTCCCGAGACTAGACTCTGGATCCGCCCCTGTGGTCCTCAGGCTAAGAGGTAGCGAGTGTATTAGATGCTT
The DNA here is from genome assembly GCA_029206835.1 of Rana muscosa. NCBI lineage: Eukaryota > Metazoa > Chordata > Amphibia > Anura > Ranidae > Rana > Rana muscosa. Next base: position 33,349,775 of record CM055127.1, on the reverse strand, counting down.
GCTTTTTTACTGAGATTTGGGGGATATTTCCCTTAGCTTGTGCTGTTTGGATTTCTTCAAGTTAAAGTGGGGTAGTGCTCTTTGCATGGTATGGTGGTTCCTGGAATGGTCCCCAAACCAGAAAAAAGTGTCATGGTGGTGTGTTTTTGAATGGGGCAGGTTTGAGTTGGAGCTTTAAGATTACCTGGCAATTCAGAGAAGTGCCCCATGGAGTTGTGTATATTTATTAATGCCCTTTAAGCCTTATTATTAATATTATTATTTATTTTTTGCATAGGTACATATCCCCTATGGCAGTGCCCAGCTACATATGCCATTTTTCCCCAAAACTTGCAAATTAGCCTTAAAAAAGGCAAAAAAACAAACAAACAAGATTTGACCTCTGTATACTTTTTGAGTGTTATGTTAAGGGTTTGCTTATTTTAGGCGGGGTTCAACAAATGGCCCAATTCACACATCACTAATTGTCACCTAACCACATGGTGACTTGGCAAATGTACTGCTGGCTCCCCCCCCCCCCCGCCTGGCACCCGCTGTGGTTGTACTCTGAACAGAGGGCACAATTTGTCAGTTTCTTTTCCCTACGAAGCAGGGATAAGAAACTTACAGATCTTTAGCAAAAATCACACTTTACACACATTACACATAATTAGGCACTCATCATCCCATTGATCTCCCTAGATGTTAACCCCTTCCCAGCCAGTGTCATTAGTACAGTGTCAGTGTATAGTATTATCATTGATAACTGTATTAATGTCACTGGCGATGTCTGTGGCAGTTAGTCAGTTCCCCCTAGCATCAGTTAGTGTCAGATTGACCGCCACACTATTGCAGTCCCATTATAAGTCGCTGATCGCCATCATTAGTAGAATAAAAAAAAATCCAGTATATACTATAGTTTGTAGGTGCTATAACTTTCACAAAAAATATTTAATATGCACATATAGACTTTTTTTTTTATCAAAAACATATAGCAAAATACATTTTGGCCAACATTTATGAAGAAATTCGAATTTTAATATTTTTTTAATTAGATATGGTTTATAGCAGAAAGTATATTTGGCCTTTTTTCATTTATAAAAAAAACTGTGATGATCAAATACCCCCGTTGTGTTGTCGCCCGCTGTCTGGCATCTCTTATATAGCCATGGGGCGTGGCCATCCAATGACATCACCCGGAAAGCCCGCCCCTTGTGATGACATGAGGACAGCACTGGAAAGAGACAGCAGCGGGAGAAGACGGCATTGGGTGAGATGCTTTTTGGTGTGAATGGCGAGGGTTGTCTGGAAGAGACCATTGTCCCCATCAACCTGGGGGCAAGGTGCTTTGGGGGGGGCATAGAACCCATCCCCCATGTTGAGGGCATGCGGTCTGGTATGGTTCAGGGGGGGTGGGAGCGCTCGCTCGTCACCTCCATTTTATGACCTACCGGGCGGCATGCCCGGATAAGTGGTCTGGTATGGATTGTGGGGGGAATCCCACGCCATTTTTTTATTTTTATTTTGGCGTGTGGGGTCCCCTCCGAATCCATACTGGACCTGAAGGGCCTGGTATGGACCTGGGGGGGACCCCACGCCTTTTTTTACATTCAGCTGTCTGCGGGGAACCCCGCTGACAGCTGAAAACTCATCTGTTGTTAAGGACACGGCGGCCGGCTTCCCAGCCCCCTCCTTAGCAACCAGCTATATACAGTGTGTTTAACCACTTCCTTACCGCCCATAGTCATATGACGTCCACAGATGGGATCTTTCATCCTGGGTGGACGTCATATGACGTCCTCTGCTTTGAGGGGGGATATCTGAATTATGCCTGCAGCTAGAGGCATCATTCAGATATCCATTTTTTGTGCTGGCGATTCTGCGCACCATAAGAATGATCATAGCGGCGGTTCCGCCACTTGATCGTTCTTATAGGCGGCGGGAGGGGACATCCCCCCCTCCCACCGCCATCCGGTGCTTCCCAGGGCTCTCCCGTGCGATCGGGGACCCGGAACGAATCTTCCGGCATCGTTGGTGGGTCACGTGACGAGCATAGAGATGACTGGTGACCAGATGGTCACCAGTCATCTCTATGATCGTCGGAGGCCCAGGCGCGATGTGATGATGTCACACCCGGGTCCTCAGATGTAAACAAAGCCGCCATTGCGGCTTGTAAGTATGAAATTGGTGAAATTTTTTTCACTGATCTCATACTTTCCAGCCTGGAGGAGAGATGTGGGGTCTTATTGACCCCACATCTCTCCATAAAGAGGACCTGTCACACACATTCCTATTACAATGGATGTTTACATTCCTTGTAATAGGAATAAAAGTGATAAAAAAAAATTAAAAAGTAAAAGAAGTGTTAATAAATAAATAAGTAAAAAAAATAAAAACATTTTTTTAAAACGCCTGTGTCCCCGGTAGCTCGCGATCAGAAGCGAACGCACACGTAAGTCCCACCCACATATGTAAACGCCGTTCAAACCACATATGTGAGCTTTCGCTGCGTGCATTAGAGCGCGTGCAACAATTCTAGCACTAGACCTCCTCTGTAACTCTAACCTGGTAACCTGTAAAAAAATTTAAAGCGTCGCCTATGGAGATTTCTAAGTACCGAAGTTTGGCGCCATTCCATGAGTGTGCGCAATTTTAAAGCGTGACATGTTAGGTTTCTATTTACTCGGCGTAACATCATCTTTCATATTTTACCCAAAAATTGGGCTAACTTTACTGTTTTGTTATTTTTTAATTCACGAAACCATTTTTTCCCAAAAAAAAGGCGTTTGAAAAATTATTGCGCAAATACCGTTCAAGAAAAAAAGTTGCAATGACCGTCATTTTATTCCCTAGGCTGTCTGCTAAAAAAAACATATAAAATGTTTGGGGGTTCTGAGTAATTTTCTAGCAAAAGAATGATGATTTGTACATGTAGGAGAGAAGTGCCAGAATAGGCCCGGTATTGATGTGGTAAAAAAAGCCCGGTGTTGAAGTGGTTAAAGATAAAAAAAAATCAAAACGCTAAATTCAATGAAAACTGCATGCAAAAATGCATAAAAAAAAACAGGGTTTAAAAATGTAAAATGCGCAGCCGCATAGATGTAAACCTATACTTAGTAAGGAAATTATAAATATCCACAGTAATGGGAGAGATGGAGTTTAAAAATAAGAAGGGAGGTAATATAATTTAGAATAATGATGGACACAAGCATTTCTAGATGTAGATGCTTTGTTCTTAAAATGTTTGTATGAATGCGCTCCTCCTTTATTTACATAAAGAGAGATAGAAACTCATTTTGAGCCTTTGTAACACGTAACAATCACATGCTAAATTTATATGGGAATATTGCTTTGCTTTTTTGTTTTGCTTCTGCAAGAGTTGTGTGAAACATGTTAAATTAGTCATATGTTTTTTTCCTTTACTTTTGGGCTCCCAACCTAGTCAATAGTCCTCTTATGACTGCTTTATGGGCATTCCAAACAACTTGAGGATTACTCACTGATGCATTGCTATTCTGAAAATACTTTTAAATTTCAGATTTAATCTTTGTTATTTAATAACTGGATATTCAGCCTCCAGGGAGCAGAGAAAGGAGATTTAGGATTGCTTTGAATAGAAATGAATATTGACGTATGGTCAGACCATGTTACTGTACCAATATCTGATTTACAGATTAATTTCAACGCATATTGGTCTACCAAAAACAGAACCTTCTGAGTTTCAGAGAAGAAAGTAAAAATTTTCTCTGAGCCATGAAGGTATTTTCATGTGTAATAGAGGTCTCTAGGCTGTAAAAATGTATAAAGAATGTGTGGGCATCTCAATTCAGTAGTAGGAGTATCCAGCTTACTATCAACAATGTCATTAAAATCCTCACACATAATTAAAGCTTATCTGATTCCTCCCCCCTCCGGTGCCACATTTGGCACCTTTCGAGGGGGAGGGAGTGGGTGCCTGTTTTTTACCACTTCCGGGAGACCGGTCCGCGGCGAATTACGACAGCAGCTTGGCCCCCTCCTCCTCCTTCCCCTTCTGCGGGGCCAAAAAGACCGCAGCGCGCTTTGCGCATGCACAATATGGACACGGGCGTGAAGCCGAAAGGCTACACTACAGGGTTGCCTTACCCGCAATGGCGGTGACAGCACCTGACCAGTCAATGTAAACATTGCCTGCAGTTCCGACATCGCTAGACTCCAGGACAGGTATGTGTCCTAATGTTAAAAGTCAGCAGCTACAGTATGTGTAACTGCTGACTTTAAATTTTTAAAGGGGCGAGTGGGCGGAACTCCGCTTTAAGTAACCTTGTCTAGAGAAATTTTTGAGCAAGCCAGTAAAATACTGGCTTGGAGTGTAAAGGTTGACTATATGGTGTAAGTGTAATTATTGATCATAACACTAAATATGATATATCAGCCACCTGGGTCAATATCTACAGATATCAAATGAAAGGCAACCAAGTTTCTAAAAGCTATCATGACCACATTTCCATTTTTTTTGCAAAGGAAAAGTAGCAGGTTGGAAAATATTAGTGCTTAATTGTACAAAGGTGCATTCCTGCACACAAAGTAAATGACATTTTTGGGAGGTTGTTTTCTTCTAATCCATTAATCTCCTAAAGTCATTTAACATTCAACAATTTAATATTTAATGTCATAAGGACCATCGAGTAGCTCTAGACATAGATGAATAAAAGCATACAATCAACATGATGCAATGTAGCAGCAGAGCAGATTATGTAATAATAGTTAATATAATAAGCAGTTAAGTTAATAAGCATACCTCCATGCATCCAGAGAATACAATCCAAGAGTTACATATCTATAATACCATAGCTCCCAACTGTCCCTGATTTCGAGGGACTGCCCCTGATTTGGAGCAATGTCCCTCTGTCCCTCTTTCCTCCTCATTTGTTGTATATAAGATGCACTATTTATCTTTCAAAAAGTGTTTCCCAGTGCTAAACTTTTGATCCAAATTCTAAATTGCTACATTTGTAAATTTCAAAAGCAAATATAAAGGAATAATAGTGGTAAAAAAGCACTTGTGGGTTTAACTAATCTTTTTTTAGGGGGTATGGCAGGGGGCATGTCCTATGCCTACATACTTTTGCTAGTAGGTGCTCCTCATTCCCATCTCAAAAAGCTCGGAGGTATGTAATACTATGAGAGACTCAAAGTTAAATGAAGGGTAAAAATGCTGACATCCAAGCTAAAATGATAAACACAAGCTAGTACACCACAAAAAGAGTACAGGATGCACAATAACATTGTTCAGCGCAACATATACTGTACAGTACACTGATATCTGGTAAGATAAGTGTCAGGTCACCTGAAGCCAGGTGACAGATGCACACCGTTGGGGTCAGGAGTGCACCCTATGGCTGACTGCTGCGGATGTAACTCTGGGTGGTTAAGTTAGGCAGGTCCACTGGAGCACTAACAGGGATCCCACAGGGAGCTAGAGCCTAAGATTCCCCAGGGCGCGTAGTCTAAGATCCAGCAGGTGTTCACCAGAGCCTCTAGAGGTGAGGATGGACTGGGCTGCAACTGGATCCAGGTCGCGGCCCCCAGAGTCCCCAGCTCACGCTCACAGTAGGCTATAGAGGATAGAGGGGAAGCAGCAGCTCAGGATACAAGAGATAGTGAGGGGATAAGCCAAAGGTCGGGGCGACTAGCAGATGAGGATAAACAAAGGTCAAGGTCACAAGCAGACAGGGATGGTCGAGAACAAGCCAAGATCGGTAAAACAGAGACAGACGTAGAGCACACAGCAAGCAGGAAACCGAACACACAATAGCTTAACAATCAAAGTTGATCAGCACGGCTGGCTTTTTAGTGCACAGGTTAAAATAGAGTTCTCTGATAGGGCCTGGGGTGGAGCCATGCTACAGGAGAGATTATTTAAGCAGCCAGGTGAGAGTGGCTGGCCTCTAAAGCAGGACACATGGAGAAGGTAAGCTGACAGACAAACATTACTCCATAACCATGACAATAAGCAGAGTGAATAGGGTCAAAAGATCTAAATTCTACTTAAAAAAGGGAACATGGTAGTGCAGAAACTAAAGCACAGGTGTCTAGATTTTGAGACTACTGTCCAGTCAGGGGAGACATGGGATGCATCTTTAGACATGGATGTTGTTGGGAAAGTATTTTTGAGAATGGTTATTAATGAGCCCCTACTTATGGAAAAGCTTGATCCCATCTTCCAGATAATAAAGTCAAAGTCTGTCCCCTGGTATGCAATAATCAATTGGTAAGAAAACCCCATCTGTAGAAGATTTTATTATTGTAGATTATTCGATTATTGTGAGGTGAGAGAATTGTCTCCTTGTCTCCAGTCATGCTGGCTGAAATGTCTGCAAATAGATATGTTCATAAGGTTTTTTGGAGTTTGCTTTCCTTGTGAGTTGCTGTCATTATTCTATCCTTTATATTAAAGAAATGAACACAGGCCTCCCCATCCCCTGGAATGGTGACAGGAAGGTGTTAACCCCTTGTGATAGCAATCAGGTAAAAATAAATACATAAAATATTTTTTTTTTTATATTTTACATTTAAAACATTTATACTATATTAAAATCAGTGGCGGCCCATCCATTAGGGGTGGCCGGGCTCCGCCCCTCTCTCCACGCCACCCCCTTTATGACTAATGCATAGATTCATGCATATCATGAATCTATCCATGGCCGCCACTGCCCCCCCCATTAAGGTGTCCGGCCCCTTTCAGGACGCTGGGCGGCTGAATTACAGCGGCAGAGGTGATTTTTTTGAAGCACCTGATTAGAGCCATATGCTCTAATGGGCTTCAAAATATGTGGACTCATGGCGCAGAGCATTGCGCCATGAGCCCACCCAGGTGTTACAGCAACGAATGAATATTCGCTGTTGTAACACTGATCCTCAATCCGGTCAGTCAGAAGCAGATCTGAGACCCGTTTTCTGTTGGGCCGAAAAAAGAAGACTCCCAAAAAGGCAGCCGAGAAGCAGGGAGGAAATGAAAGTCAGAGCCGTCGCCCGTGGAGAGCAGGGGAAGGCAGGGCGTGTGTGATGCATCAAAGTGAACGCAATCATTGTAGCAGCTCCTGGTTAACTCTAAACTGATGATCTGTAAAAGAGATGTTTGGGTACCACCATTGTTTGCGATGTCATGGGGCATGTTTGGTATCTATTTACTCAACACAATGCCAGTTTTAAAATGTTACCAAAAAAAAGATATTATATTGTGTGTGTTTGCAAAAAAATTCCTTTTATTATATTTTCCTTAAGATTTGCGCACATCCTAATTTTTGACATAACAATTTGCAACTATTATTGTTTTTTTACAGGGCCTCTGCTTTCATAAAAATAATATATCAACTTCTGGGTGTTTAAGTAATTTTATTGTCAAAAATGGTACGGTGATTCGTGCACTAGCATTCGTGGGCACATGCGGGGAGCCAATCAGCAGGTCCAGCGAACTCAATGTCCGTCGGCCACCCGCGATCATTCCCCGCAGAGACAGAACAGGGATATGCAGAGGTAAACAAGGCAGATCTCCGTTCTGTCAGGGGATGACACTGAGATCTGTCTTTCTGCTAAGCAGGAATACAGATCTGTGTGTTTCCCCAGTCACGCAGTCCCCCATACAGCTAGTAATCACAAACATGGAACAGATTTAACCCCTTGATCGCCCCTGATGTTAACCTCTTCCCTGCCAGTGTCAGTACAATGTCAGTGCATATTTTTAGCACTGATCACTGTATTAATGTCACTGGTTCCCAAAAAAGTGTCAAAAATGTCAGTTAGGTGTCTGATCTGTCCGCCTCAATGCGCAGTCCCGCTAAAAATCGCTGATCACCGCCATTACTACTAAAAAAAAAATGCCATAAATCTACCCCCTATTTTGTAGACGCTTAGGCTCCATGTACACAGAAGCTGATAAACTGCAGTTAATGGGCGTTTTGCCGTTTTTTTAAAAAGCCCATTAACTGCACTCTATGTTAGCCTATGTGTTCATGTACACATAAAGTTTTTTAGCTTTAATGAGCAGTGGAGTTAATGGGCTTTTTTCTGAACGCAAGAAATTTGCGTTCAAAGTGCCGTTTTTCGGCAGAAAAAAACGAAAAACGCCGAAAAACGCTCATAAACGCTCATAAACGCTCATAAACGCTGGCCGCGAGCGTTTTTTCGCAATTTTTGGTCCATTGAAATTTTTTTTTTTTTTTAAAGCTAAAAAACGCTACACTGAAAAACGCTAATAAAAGCTAGTAAAAAAAACGCTGATAAAAGCTAGCTTTTTCTGCTGCTTTAAAAACGACCGTTTTTGAGCTTCTGTGTACATGGAGCCTTAAACTTTTGTGCAAACCAATCAATATACGTTTGTTGTTGTTTTTTTTTATTTTACCAAAAATATGTAGAAGAATACATATTGGCCTAAACCAGGGATATGCAATTAGCGGACCTCCAGCTGTTGCCAAACTACAAGTCCCATCATGCCTCTGCCTTTGGGTGTCATGCTTGATGCTGTCAAATGTCTCGCTATGCCTCATGGGACTTGTAGTTTGGCAACAGCTGGAGGTCCGCTAATTGCATATCCCTGGCCTAAACTAATGAATATATTTATATTTTTTTGGATTTGTATTATAGCAGATATATAAAAATAAACTACAGAGGTGATCAAATATGACCAAAAGAAAGCTCTATTTGTGGGGAAAAAAAGACGTAAATTTTGTTGGGGTTAAACGTCGCACGACCGCGCAATTGTCAGTTAAAGTAATGCAGTGCTGTATCTCAAAAAATGGCCAGGTCATTAAGGGACAATCTAGTATCCTTCCGGGGCTGAAGTGGTTAAAGAGCAATTCCCCTTTTGTTGAGAAAAAAAACATTCCCCTCTGGGGGATCTATGTACATTGCAAGGATTTTAACAACCTTTTTGTTATTTTGAAGATATATTTTGTTATGTTTATGTATAGTGTTTGTCTGTGCCCGGAGAGAATCCGTATGGGAGTGGTTTTATAATGATCAATCAGCTGCTGCACCTGCAGGGCTCTAATGAGGAAATTGGCAAGTTGAGTTTTCCCTTTGGGAGTATTTTCCAAAAATTATATTTCAGTTGCAGGGGATGCCAAAAATGTAACTTACTGTATATCTTAGTGCAGACTTCAGTAAGGAAAAATCAGTAAGACAATCATACAATCAGGAAATTACATTTTCAGGGGGCATTCTGTACACCGTCTGTGTACAAAAAGCCTCCAGGTAGCCATATTGCATTTCACTTTACAAAAAACTTACAGTGCTGCAGATTGAAAAGGAAAGGTAATTTTTAATAAAATGAAATTACAATTTGACTTGTGTCGCAATTGTATATGCTGTATTATATATTTTTTTATTTGCTATTTTTTTTCCCATGAAAGTGGAGTTACCTTTTAACCACTTAACGACCGCTCACTGTATATATACGTCGGCAGAATGGCACCGACAGGCACAATCACGTAGAGTGTACGTGATTGCCTTTGTACAGTTGGGGGGTCCAATCGGACCCCCCTTCTATACAGTGAGCGGTGGCTAAGTGTCCGGGAGCGTTCCGGGATGAGGGGGCAGCCATTCGTTTCTGGCCACCCCCTCGCGATCGCTCCCGGCGAATGGAAATGCCCCCTCTGTCTGTGTCAGACAGAGGGAGCAGGAGGAAGTGATGTCATCTCTGGTGCGGCGCTCACATATACCGAGCGCCGTACAAGAGAAGATATCAGGTCAGTGCACACAACACTACACTGACACCAGGACACATAGGGACATAAATCGCCCCCCCAGGCCCCCCCAGACACCCCAGATCACCCCCCCAGCCCCCAGTCACAGTGTCACTGATTGCAGTGACCATTTATTTAGTGATCACTGCAATCAGTGACATTTGTGACTGTAAAAGTGTCACCAAAGTTTAGTCTTAGGTCCAGTGTAGCCCCCTAACCCTCCCTAATAAAGGTTTAACCCCCTTATCACCCCCCAGATAACCCTTTCACCCCCTATCACCACTGTCGCTTAGCGATCATTTTTCTGATCGCTGTCTTAGCGTCAGTGATGCCGATCGGCAGCCAGTAATTTTTTTTTTGGTTCGCCGCAGGTTTTTATAGCGTCAGGTACCCCAATATATTATCTAATAAAGGTTTAACCCCCTTGATCGCCCCCCAGGTAACCCTTTCACCCCCTATCACCACTATCACTAAGCGATCGTTTTTCTAAACGCTGTCTTAGTGTCTGTGATGCAGATCGGTAGCCGGTAATTTTTTTTAGGTTCGCCGCAGGTTTTTATAGCGTCAGGTACCCCAATATATTATCTAATAAAGGTTTAACCCCCTTGATCGCCCCCCAGGTAACCCTTTCACCCCCTATCACCACTGTCGCTAAGCAATTGTTTTTCTAAACGCTGTCTTAGTGTCGGTGATGCAGATCGTAGCCAGTAATTTTTTTTAGGTTCGCCGCATGTTTTTATAGCGTCAGGTACCCCAATATATTATCTAATAAAGGTTTAACCCCCTTGATCGCCCCCCAGGTAACCCTTTCACCCCCTATCACCACTGTCACTAAGCGATCGTTTTTCTAAACGCTGTCTTAGTGTCGGTGATGCAGATCAGTAGCTGGTAATTTTTTTTAGGTTCGCCGCAGGTTTTTATAGCGTCAGGTACCCCAATATATTATCTAATAAAGGTTTTAACCCCCTGATTGCCCCTAGTTAACCCTTTCACCAGTGATCACCATACAAGTGTTACGGGTGACGCTGGTTAGTTAGTTTGCTTTTTATAGTGTCAGGGCACCCGCCGTGTATATAACCCAATAAAGGTTTAACCCCCTGATCGCCCGGTGGGTGATATCAATTAGGTTTTAGCGTCAGAGAGGGTCTGAGTCACACCCCAGGCAGCGTCAGGTTAGTGCCAGTAATGCTAACACCCACGCGTGAAGCATACACCCCCCTTAGTGGTATAGTATCTGAACAGATCAATATCTGATCTGATCAGATCTATACTAGCGTCCCCAGCAGTTTAGGGTTCCCAAAAACGCAGTGTTAGCGGGATCAGCCCAGATACCTGCTGGCACCTGCGTTTTGCCCCTCCGTCCAGCCCAGGCCACCCAAGTGCAGTATCGATCGATCACTGTCACTTACAAAACAAAAACACACATAACTGCAGCGTTCGCAGAGACAGGCCTGATCCCTGCGACTCCAGTGCTGTAGGAGGTGATTTCACCACCACAGTTAAAAAAAAAAGCAAATATGCTGAAGCATTGGGGCAGCAGGGGCGGAGGAGCGATTTTGCTCCTAATGCCGCGTACATACGGTCGAAATTCCGACGGAGGCTTGCCCGTGGAAAAGTCCGACCATGTGTGTGCGGCATAACTTTTTTGCGGGAGGATGCCCCCATGCTTCGGCATATATAAATGGTGCGTGTATGCCCATCATTGGAAGTGGGTGGATGAAGGGCGGTATTCTAATGGTGGGCATACCCACCGATCAATCTCTTTTTTCGTTCAGCCAACTGGCTGCATGAAATAAAAAGATTACAATACATGTCCAACAAGGACCAGCAACGTACTGGTATGTTGCTGGACTTTGAATGTTTATACCAGAATGATGCCTGCGGGTTTAGGTATCATCTTGGTATCATTCTTTTCAGCCTGCGGCCGGCTTTCATGTAAAAGCAATCCTAGCGGCTAATTAGCCTCTGGACTGCTTTTACAAGCAGTGGGAGGGAATGCCCCCCCGGATATAAAAAGCGCCATTGGGAAATTGGGAAAGCATTTTATCACACCGATCTTGGTGTGGTCAGATGCTTTGAGGGCAGAGGAAAAATCTAGGGTCTAGAAGACCCCAGTTTTAAAAAAAAAGAGTACCTGTCACTACCTATTGCTATCATAGGGGATATTTACATTCCCTGAGATAACAATAACAATTATAAAAAAAAAAAATACTTGGAAGGAACAATTTAAAAATAAAATAAAAAAGCAAAATTAATAATAAAAAAAAAAGAAAAAAAAAGCACCCCTGTCCTGCCCTGCTCTTGCCCAATGGCGAACGCAAGCGTCGGTCTGGCGTCATATGTAAACAGCAATTGCACCATGCATGTGAGGTATCACCGCGAAGGTCAGATCGAGGGCAATCATTTTAACAGTAGACCTCCTCTGTAAATCTACTGGGGTAACCTGTAAAGGCTTTTAAAGGCTTTTAAAAATGTATGTAGTTTGTCGCCAATGCGCGTTTGTGCGAAATTTTAAAGCATGTCGTGTTTGGTATCTATGTACTCGGCCTAAGATCATCTTTTTTATTTCATCAAACATTTGGGCAATATAGTGTGTTTTAGTGCATTAAAATTAAAAAAAGTGTATTTTTTAACCCAAAAAATGCGTTTGAAAAATCGCTGCGCAAATACTGTGTAGAAAAAAAAAATGCAACACCCACCATTTTAATCTGTAGGGCCTTTGCTTTAAAAATATATATAATGTTTGGGGGTTCAACATAATTTTCTTGCAAAAAAAAATGTTTTCATGTAAACAAAAAGTGTCAAAAAGGGCTTTGTCTTCAAGTGGTTAGAAGAGTGGATGTAAGCTTCCTAATGTTGTGTATAAAATGCCAGAACAGTTCAAAACCCCCCCAAATGACCCCATTTTGGAAAGTAGACACCCCAAGCTATATACTGAGAGGCATGTCGAGTCCATGGAATATTTTATATGTTGACACAAGTTGCGGAAAAACGACAATTGTTTTTTTTTTTTTTTTTTGCACAAAGTTGTCACTAAATGATATATTGCTCAAACATGCCATGGGCATATGTGGAATTACACCCCAAAATACATTCTGTTGCTTCTCCTGAGTACGGGGATACCACATGTGTGAGACTTTTTGGGAGCCTAGCCACGTACGGGACCCCAAAAACCAAGCACCGCCTTCAGGCTTTCTAAGGGTGTAAATTTTTGATTTCACTTCTCACTGCCTATCACAGTTTCGGAGGCCATGGAATGCCCAGATAGCACAAAATCCCCCCAAATGACCGAATTTTGGAAAGTAGACACCCCAAGCTATTTGCTGAGAGGTATTGTGAGTATTTTGCAGATCTCGCTTTTTGTCACAAAGTTTTGAAAATTGAAAAAAAAAATATACATATATATATATTTTCTTTCTTCATTTTCAAAAACAAATGAGAGCTGTAAAATACTCGCCATTCCTCTCAGCAAATAGCTTGGGGTGTCTATATTCCAAAATGGGGTCATTTGGGGGTGTTTTGTGCTATTTTGGCATTTTATGGCCTTCGAAACTGTGATAGGTAGTGAGGAGTGAAATCAAAAATTTGCGCCCTTAGAAATCCTGAAGGCGGTGCTTGGTTTCCGGGGTCCCGTACGCGGCTAGGCTCCCAAAAAGTCCCACACATGTGGTATCCCCGTACTCAGGAGAAGCAGCAAAATGTATTTTGGGGTGAAATTCCACATATAACCATGGCATGTGTGAGCAATATATCATTTAGTGACAACTTTTTGTAATTTTTCTTTTTTTTTTTTTTTTTTTTTTAGTCATTATTCAATCACTTGGGACAAAAAAAAAAAAAATTCAATGGGCTCAACATGCCTCTCAGCAATTTCCTTGGGGTGTCTACTTTCCAAAATGGGGTCATTTGGGGGGGTTTTGTACTGCCCTGTCATTTTAGCACCTCAAGAAATGAGATAGGCAGTCATAAATTTAAAGCTGTGTAAATTTCAGAAAATGTACCCTAGTTTGTAAACTCTATAACTTTTGCGCAAACCAATAAATATACCCTTATTGACATTTTTTTTACTAAAAACATGTGGCTGAATACATTTTGGCCTAAATGTATGACTAAAATTGAGTTTATTCGATTTTTCTTATAACAAAAAGTAGAAAATATCATTTTTTTTCAAAATTTTCGGTCTTTTTCCGTTTATATCGCAAAAAATAAAAATCGCAGAGGCAATCAAATACCATTAAAAGAAAGCTCTATTTGTGGGAAGAAAAGGACGCAAATTTCGTTTGGGTACAACATTGCATGTCCGCACAATTTACAGTTAAAGCAGCGCAGTGCAAAATTCTGAATTCACCTCTGGTCCTTTTAGCTACCAAATGGTCCAGGGCTTAAGTGGTTAAAGGAGTTTTGCATTTTTAATGTTGCCTTAATGCATTTGTTTCTCTACACCAAATATATATATATATATATATATATATATATATATATATATATATATATATTTATATATATATATATATACGTGTAGCGACCCTCACCCTCACCCCCTTCTTTATCGGTTACTCTGGCTCTGGTCTAGGGGTATCTTGGAGAGGAGCGAGGTGCGCCACGGCCCATGTCCTCTCGATTACAGCATGTAGAGGTGAAGGCCAGTATCTAGTTATATTCGGGCCTGTGTATACGCTTAGAGCCAAGTCTGTTCTGCTGATAACCCCCTTTGCTCCCAGTAATTGGTGTACCACACACTGAAAAGGTCCAACACTTATTTATTCCATAAGGGCAAACAAATAGTCCTTTGCGAGCAGACAGTTTGAGACCCATAGAACAGTTCAGTATTGGTGGAGAGTAGGTCAAGGCACAATCCTCAAAGAAAACTAAACCGTTGAGGTTTCACCAACGGTTGCTAAGCACAGTGGCTGTTAAATGGAATTTTTGGCTTCAGAGTCTCTTCCAGCGACTCTAGTGAACAGGAACTGGAGTTACCTTTGCTATGTTGCAGCCCCTGTTAGGGGGAAGACATCCCTCCAAGGGAGTTACCAGAGGCCCCGCCGTCACTGGGTTAATGCTGTACCGGACTATCCGGAAGGGTTACACTCCCCGGCCTCCTCGCCTCAGATACGGGTCCCAACACCTTAGGGCCCCTCGGACTCCTCCACCCTCGCGGAACCCAGTTGAAGATACTGGGCCCCAGGCTCCGGCAGTAGTACCTCACCCCAGGCTTAAGGTGCCTGGGATGGACTCCATCTCTCGCTCCGGCCAGGTCAAGGGCACCTGGGCCCGGAACTCCGGAACGCCAGCACCCAGGCTGAAGGTGCCTGGGTGCGGCCGCGCCCTCCAACTCTCAACCCCAAGGTCAGGGCGTCCGACCCTTTTATCGCCTCTCCCCCTGCATCACAGCGTGTTCCCCTGCCCCGCCGTACCAGCGCCAGGAAAGGACAAAAAGGGAGCAGTCTTGCGGTGCAGGTTCAACTCCAGCCCAGGGCGACAACGCCACCAGCAGGCCACAGGGAACCCTGCACCACCAGAGTCCTCCAAGAACCACAAAAAAGGGATTCTCAGATTCCCTAACAATTAGTACATCTGGGTTATGTAGCGCTACCCCCAGTTAAGAGAGCCGCTGGATTTGTTTCGGGCCCTGTGTACAGCACCTCCAACCCCCGGCAATTTACTCGACCCACTCTGGCACAGTTAGTCTAGGGATTTCTCTAGTATCACAATCTGACAGTGTATGCACACAATCTATCTGTATTGCATGGATATCCTCTTTGCATAAAGGCAACACACTGATAGCAAGAGATAAGATATAACGTTTCTTTACTTTGAGTAAAAGAGCATAAGGTTAACACATAACACATATATATTTGTATAGCAATGCAGCAGAAAGTCTAACACAGGCGATTACCCGCCAAGTACTATTATCTCTATCTATGCGCCCTTATGGCGCAGCAACTTAAGTTCTAACTACAGATCAGGCCTGATCCAGATTTTAAACTCAGTCTCTAGAAGAACAGTTTCTTTGCATGCAACTTGACTGGTGGTGCACAACAGGAACAGTAATTTGTAATCCAAAGGGTAGAAAACGAAAAGGGTAGAATGAATCCCTCACAGGAGACTAACTCAACTCAGTTCCGCCACCAGTCTCCTGCGGGACAGCAAAGTAGAACCCGGAGGGCCAAGGCAGTCTCTAGGCCTAGTCAAAGTACTGTTTATATGAATGAGCAGGTGCTCGCTCACCACTCCGGACGCGATCCCAGTCCGGGACTTCCACCTACTGTGTCTCCGCACACAGTGTCTGCAACGGCCGGGTCTCCGGTCCAACTGATGTCCAAACTCGATAAATTCAGGTGCCACCCAGGCTCTGCAGTGGTGAGAAAGGCTCAATGGAAGTTGTGCAAGGCCCTGGCTTCAGGCCCTGCACTGCAGCAGATCCGCACAGGAAGACCTGTTGATTGCAGCGCGGTGTCCAAAGAGGCCGAGCTCAACCTCTCCCTCTTCCTATATAGCCCCTCCCATGAGTCTCTGCGGTGGCTCCATGCACCCTGGGTGCCGAACGGGGTTCTGGGTAACGTAGTCCCGGGTCCTTAAAGGAGACCTTGCTACAGTTAAATAACCCAGATGCCCCCCCCCCCAATTTAAATACCCACTACATATATATATATATATATATATATATATATATATATATATATATATATATATATATGTAGCGGGTATGTACTTTCCCCGGTGTAAATTTGAACTTGACAGAGACATTGGTGATGTGTAATTCCCTGCAGCCCGGTGGGTGGCGCTGTCGCCCTGGGCTGGGGTTGAATCATTGCTGTGGGCTGTGCCTCCTTTTTGTCCTCCCTCGACAGCGGTATGGTGGGGCGGGGAACCCGCCGTGCTTGCTGGGAGAGGGTATAAAGGGGCCGGCCATCTTTGTCACGGGGTCGAAGTCCCAAGCACCTTCAGCTTGTGGACGGTGGTTCGTGTCGGTCCTCTGGGTGGCCTAGGCCTAGAGGTCAACCGGAGGTCGTGTTCCATCCCAGGCACCTTTAGCCTGGGGTGAGGTACTCGGATGGAGGTCCGGAGCTCAGTGCCCAACACTGAGTTCCGTGAGGGAAGGAGATCCTAGGGAATCCCGGGAGTGGGTACCCGAATCCGGAAGGCGCAATGGACCGGGGGGAGCTCCTCACTTGAAGACCCGGTGCGGCATATTGCCGGTGACAAGTGAGCCTCTCGTCGGAGACCGCCTGGAAGGAAATTCCCCCTCGTGCGGAGACCGTAACCCACTTTCAGGAAGGAAAGTGGAGAACCAAATTGTGTCTGGGCCTATTCGCATCCACACCTCCTTTCCTGTTCTGTTAACCAAGGGAGTTCAACTGATTGTGTTCATTCGCAGAAGAATAAAGGAGTGTTGAACTTTTATGGTGTGGGGCTCATTTCCTAGCAGACATTGTTCAAGGTGACTCTTGGAGGGAGGATCCAGGTGCACAGCACTGACCCGAAGGTAATACAAGAACGTTGCTTATACCGCACTGACACATGTGGTGGAAGCCAGGCGTGGTGTCCCTGCTCTCTCCCCTCTAAGATACCCCTAGACAAGAGAGAGAGACGAGACAAGAGAAAGAGGGGAGTGAGGAGGGCGCTACACGTGGGGGCTCGGGTCCGGTATAGTGTTTGTGCACCACGGAATTGAACGTATCTGCTGGAGGAGTTAAGCGAATAGGCAGGCCTTCATTGGCCGAAGTGCATCCCTGCTCGAAGTCGTGGACATGACCCAAGGAAGGGAAAGGCCCGCGCAGAAGAGTGGAAAAAGGGGGAAGCTCAGCCGTGTGAATTAGTACACGTGGGGGTTTCTATTGCACTGCGCCACCAGGCACACCCCCATCGCTTAGTTCGTGGGCGTGACTCAGAAACAGAAAAGAAGAAAATCAAAGGGGAGGAGTCCAATACGTGTGAAGGACTACACGTGGGACGTTGGCGCAAAAACTTTGCTGTGTGCGATGGATCAGCAACAGGTCGCCATGTTCGGACATACATTGTGGATTCCAGTTCACCCTTCCACCACGACATTGACTGCTGCTGCTCTGGTAACAGATACGGGGATCCGGCTAAAGCCAAGAGGTCGATTCGCCCTGTACTCGTGCATGGACGTTGAGGCCCTGGGTGTGATTTGTCCCGGCTGTTCGGGACTGGTGTGCCAGCTGAAGCCATTCGGGCGATGTGAGGCCTGTGGGGAGTTCCTGTTCGAAGTGGATCCGGCGGTTGAGAGGCCGAGAACCATTTACCCCGGCCGTGCTGCGGGCAACACCACTCAGAGAAGAGTAATCACTGCTGTGAGAGCCATCCCTACGCACACTGCAGCGACCGCGGAGGAGGTCGTAAAACCACAACAGGAGAAATCCGAGGATGCTGACTCGGTCACCACTGTCTCGCAGCGTCCGCCACCAAAGAGAAAGACCGGCATGGTAGCCCCGACCAGCGGTTGTGGTGGACCGTCTCGCCCGCTTACGCCCGGCCTGGATGGATCCGTTGACAAGAGTTCCGGACGTCCCGCTTCAAGTAAAGGCCGAGGTAAGCCAGGCGGAGAGATTTGGTGTGTGGGCGGAGGTGTCGGGAAGTCATGGCCCAGCGAGTCCGCGGGAGGTGGTGGCTCCGTTTCTACAACCGGCTACATACCCGCAGAGGAGTGTGACACCTCTGACCTGGACTCACTCTCGGACATGGGAGACGACGTTGCCATAGACGATTTGTTTGCCGGGAAGGGCTGGGACAAAGTACCTCTCGCTTCATCTCGGAGGATCAGAGATCCACCCATGTAAACAGGGGAAAGTACACCCCGGGTGGAGGCACCAGCGCCTGAAGAGAGGTCCCGTCCCCAGCCTGCTTCTACATCCCCGGTGCCATCTGTACCAAAGGCCGGGGAAAAGAGACTGTTGCTGCGGGCACCTATGCCCAGACCAGATGTGGTCAAGGTCCCTCGCTACCCGGACTCGATAGTTTTGCCTGGCGAAGGGGACAAAGCTACCATGCCTCCTTTGGCGAGATTACAACGCCTATTTGGCCAAAAGGTTGCTGCAGAATACGGATGGGAGTATCCGTACTTGTCGAAGGAACTGCTTTATGAGGTGGAAGTGTGCCGGGAGCGCTGGTACAATGACTTTGTGTGGACCCACCTTCAGGTTCCACACACTCGCAGGTACCTGGCATGCTCTCCAAAGGCCTCTCAACGTTTCAAGGACTGCAAGGCAGAGTGGATGTTGGGACGACACATTCATGCAGACAAAGTGCTGATCCGGCGCAAGGAAGGGGAAGATGTGGAGTATCATCTAGAGACCATGGACCAGCACTTGAAGCCGCTTGTTTTTGTGCCCAGAGGAATGAAGAACTGTTCCTGTTTGTTCTTCACTTTTCCCGCTAGAGATTATGGACTCTGGGGTAGATAGGGCCAAAAGAAAAGAGGAAAGTTCCACGAGTGCAGTTACTGCGGTGCTGTCACCAGGTGGCAGTGTTGCGCAACATTAAGACACTTTTCATGCACTCACTCTTGGAGAAAAGGGATTTCTTTCCGGAGAAGTTTCTTTTCCATTACACGAATACAGGTGTCAGGGTTATATGTGTTAATCCTTTCTTTTCCCTCTGCAGGAGAGCATCCCATCAAGTTCACTGAGGATGGGGTGGGTCTTAGTCAGGATGGGGGGGGGAGAGTATGATGTAAAATGTGATTCAAAGTTATGATTACATGTTGTTGTTTCTTTCCTTTTTATTACAGGGCTCAGACACAATGTTTTAGTTCTAGAATTTTCTAAAGTTTTATATTTTTGTACAATTGTTAGTCGGTTTCTGGATTGGATTATGTCAGCCGTTGAGGGCATGATTTACTCCAGACACTGGGGACCAGTGTCAAACCACCAGGGGGAGAGTGTAGCGGGTATGTACTTTCCTGGGTGTAAATTTGAACTTGACAGAGACATTGGTGATGTGTAATTCCCTGCAGCCCGGTGGGTGGCGCTGTCGCCCTGGGCTGGGGTTGAATCATTGCTGTGGGCTGCGCCTCCTTTTTGTCCTCCCTTGGCAGCGGTATGGTGGGGCGGGGAACCCGCCATGCTTGCTGGGAGAGGGTATAAAGGGGCCTGCCATCTTTGTCACGGGGTCGAAGTCCCAAGCACCTTCAGCTTGTGGACGGTGGTTCGTGTCGGTCCTCTGGGTGGCCTAGGCCTAGAGGACAACCGGAGGTCATGTTCCATCCCAGGCACCTTTAGCCTGGGGTGAGGTACTCGGATGGAGGTCCGGAGCTCAGTGCCCAACACGGAGTTCCGCGAGGGAAGGAGATCCTAGGGAACCCCGGGAGTGGGTACCCGAATCCGGAAGGCGCAATGGACCGGGGGGAGCTC
Organism: Rana muscosa; assembly: GCA_029206835.1. Lineage (NCBI taxonomy): Eukaryota > Metazoa > Chordata > Amphibia > Anura > Ranidae > Rana > Rana muscosa. Next base: position 33,329,698 of record CM055127.1, on the reverse strand, counting down.
CTCACTTGAAGACCCGGTGCGGCATATTGCTGGTGACAGGTGAGCCTCTCGTCGGAGACCGCCTGGAAGGAAATTCCCCCTCGTGCGGAGACCGTAACCCACTTTCAGGAAGGAAAGTGGAGAACCAAATTGTGTCTGGGCCTATTCGCATCCACACCTCCTTTCCTGTTCTGTTAACCAAGGGAGTTCAACTGATTGTGTTCATTCGCAGAAGAATAAAGGAGTGTTGAACTTTTATGGTGTGGGGCTCATTTCTTAGCAGACATTGTTCAAGGTGACTCTTGGAGGGAGGATCCAGGTGCACAGCACTGACCCGAAGGTAATACAAGAACGTTGCTTATACCGCACTGACACATGTGGTGGAAGCCAGGAGTGGTGTCCCCGCTCCCTCCCCTCTAAGATACCCCTAGACAAGAGAGAGACGAGAGAAAGAGGGGAGTGAGGAGGGCGCTACATATATATATATATATATATATATATATATATATATATATATATATATATATTTTTTAATTGTTTATTTATAACAATTATAAGACATTGCATCATGTGATACAAAAGGTAAGACATTTCAACTTCTGAAAATACAGAACAATACAGAAATTAACAAATAAAGCTTAACAGGGATACAAATATGGCCGAGTAAAAAACGACTTCCATCATTGGATCAGCTAAGCAAGATTTCCATACTGTATCTTATATCAAACATAATAAGTAACATAGGTGTTAATTTAGAACAGAAGGTAAAGGATATTCAAAGGGTAGTTCTAGGGGGTAAATAAAAGTTTTACACTTTTTTTTTCCCTTTGGTACATATCCCCTACAGTGGTTCGCAACCCCTGTATCATAAATATACCGTATATACTCGAGTATAAGCTGACCAGAATATAAGCCGAGGCACCTAATTTTACCACAAAAAAATGGGAAAACTTATTGACTCGAGTATAAGCCTAGGGTGTCCATCTGCATGCCTCACTGTGCCTCACTTTGCCTCAATGTGTCCATGTGCATGCCTCACTGTGTCCATGCCTCACTGTGTCCATGCCTCACTGTGCCCATGCCTCACTGTGCCCATGCCTCACTGTGCCCATGCCTCACTGTGCCCATGCCTCACTGTGTCCATGCCTCACTGTGCCCATGACTAGACTGACTATTAACATGGGAGTCTATGGAAGGGGTGCCTGGCTTTGAAAAATCGGTGCTCCCTGACCGTAGGTTCCCTAGACAACAAACTTTTTACACTTGTAGAGGAGAAATGTAGCTAGATGTGTGCCAAGTTCCGGGTCCAGGGAACCTACGACCGGCTGGTATCGGGTCCCCAAATTAACCAGAGAAATTACCATTTAACATGGGAGTCTATGGAAGGGTTGTCCGGATTTGAAAAATCGGTGCTCCCCGGCCGTGGGTCCCCCGGACAACAAACTTTGCACACTTGTAGAGCAGGAGTGGGGCTACATGTGCGCTGGTAACGGGTCCCCAAATCCAGGAGATCAGGTGCAAAAATGTGACTTGAGTATAAGCCGAGGGGGGCATTTTCAGCACAAAAAAATGTGCTGAAAAACTCGGCTTATACTCGAGTATATACGGGTAACTATTTTTAAACATTTGGCTCCCAATATTTAGTGGGGTTTATATTTGGCACTCAAATTCTAATCATGCTCTTTGAACCTCAAACCGAACCATGTTTGACTCATCCCCAAATTAGAGCCATTTATTGTCAGTAGTGATGAGCCGAACACCCCCGGGTTCGGTTCGCACCAGAACCCGCGAACGGACCGAAAGTTTGTACGAACATTAGAACCCTATTAAATACAATGGATGCGAACGTTCGAATTCTAAAGTGCTAATTATAACAACTATTATGCATGTTATTGTCCTAAAAAGGGTTTGGGAACCCGGGTTGTGCACCAGGGGACATGTATCAATGCAAAAAGAAGTTTTAAAAACGGTCGTTTTTCGGGAGCAGTCATTTTAATGATGCATAAAGTGAAAAAAAAAGTCAAATATTCCTTTAAATATCGTACCTGGGGGGTGTCTAAAGTATGCCTGTGAAGTGCCACATGTTTCCCGTGTTTAGAACTGTCCCTGCACAAAATGACACTTCTAAAGGAAAAAAAAGCCATTTAAAACTGCTTGCGGCTTTAATGTAATGTCTGGTCCCGGTAATATGGATGAAAATCTTTAAGAAAAATGGCATAGCTACCCCATGACCCCCCCCCCTACCCCAGCCCATTACCAGCCCCTTTGGGTCTTGTATGGATATTAAGGGGAACCCCGCACATAAAATAAAAAAGGCCCTATATACTCTGAACAGCCGTATACAGGCGGTGCATACAAGACAGGGACTGTAGGTTTGTTCTTATGTAGAATCTGTTTGTAATTTTGAACAGGTACATTGTTTAAGTGTAGCTCCAGCCCAAAAATCTATTTTTAAACTTTTTGGAAAACATAGGTAAGGGTTATCACCCCTGTAACATTTGTTTTGCTGTCTGTGCCCCTGTTCAGAACATTTCACCTCACTTTCCGTCCCAATGACAATTGTTTTTGAAATGTGGTGTTTTTCTTGAAACAAGGATTGCTGATAAAGCATCAGTACAGAGGAGACACCTTTCTCCCATATTAATTCTTACAGGAGAGAATTTTCCTTCCAAGGGGTAGATTTCCTCTCACTTCCTGTTGTCTTCTTGCGTTTGCAAGTAGGAGTCGTTTGTAAGTTGGATGTTTGAAAGTAGGGACCTGCCGTATATACTCTGCAGAAATAGGCCCCTTAGTTGTTGGTGTTGGCACAACACTGTAAGCACTCACAGTTACTCTTGGTTGGTGCTGGAACGCCCTGCTGTCAACTATTATATCAGGAATTTTAATTACATATAATTGTTGAACAGTGGTAGTAAAAATTGGGCCTTTGATGGTGGTGCTGGTGCCACAACACTGTAAGCCCTGACAGTTACTCTTGGTGGGTGCAGCAATGGGCCCTGCTGTGAATTATTAGATCAAGAATTGTAATTGCATGCCCCTGTTGAACAGGGGCTGAAAAATTGGGCCTTTCGTGGTGGTGGTGGTGGTGGTGGTGTTGCCACAACACTGTAAGCCCTCAGAGTTACTCTTGGTGGGTGCAGGAATGGGCCCTGCTGTGAATTATTAGATCAAGAATTGTAATTACATGCCCCTTTTGAACAGGGGCTGAAAAATTGGGCCTTTCGTGGTGGTGGTGGTGGTGGTGGTGTTGCCACAACACTGTAAGCCCTCAGAGTTACTCTTGGTGGGTGCAGGAATGGGCCCTGCTGTGAATTATTAGATCAAGTATTGTAATTACATGCCCCTTTTGAACAGGGGCTGAAAAATTGGGCCTTTCGTGGTGGTGGTGGTGGTGGCGTTGCCACAACACTGTAAGCCCTCAGAGTTACTCTTGGTGGGTGCAGGAATGGGCCCTGCTGTGAATTATTAGATCAAGAATTGTAATTACATGCCCCTTTTGAACAGGGGCTGAAAAATTGGGCCTTTCGTGGTGGTGGTGGTGGTGGCGTTGCCACAACACTGTAAGCCCTCAGAGTTACTCTTGGTGGGTGCAGCAATGGGCCCTGCTGTGAATTATTAGATCAAGAATTGTAATTACATGCCCCGGTTGAACAGGGGCTGAAAAATTGGGCCTTAGGCACTGGTGGCACAACACTATAACCCCTCACAGATACTGTACTTGGAGCACAGCAATGAGCCCTGTTGCAAAGTATTGCTTCAAAAATTGTAATGACACGCCCCTGTTAAACAGGGGCTTGAAAAATTGGGCCTTAGGCACTGGTGCCACAACACTCCAACCCCTCACAGATACTGTACTTGGAGCACAGCAATGAGCCCTATGGCAAATTATTGCTAAAAAAATTGTAATTACACGCCCCTGTAAAACAGGGGCTGAAAAATTGGGCCTTAGCCACTGGTGGCGGCACCCATAAACAAAAATGATCTTCCAAGCTATCATCATCAATCGTATCATTGAGGACTCGGAGGAGGAGGATAGCCAGTCAACATAACAGCACAGGCACTCAGCATCAGCATCAGTCTTGAAGGGATGTGACATGTTAAAATCAATTAGTCTGTTATATCAGCATCAGGTGTGTGGTAGCTGGTGGTGATCCAAGACTGGTTCATCTTGATGAAAGTCAGTCGATCAACCGAGTCGGTGGACAGGCGCACCCTGTGATCCGTGACAAATCCTCCAGCAGCACTGAATGTGCGTTCCGAAAGAACGCTGGATGCAGGACAGGCCAGTAGCTCAATTGCATACTGTGCAAGCTCTGGCCAGTGATCCATCCTCAAGACCCAGTAAGCCAGAGGATTTTCGGTGGGGAAGGTGTCCAAGTCTGACCTTGCCCCTAGATATTCCTGCACCATGTTTATCAGACGCTGGCGATGGTTGCTGGAACCGATCATACTTTGGGGCTGCGGACTAAAGAATTGTCTGAACGCATCGGTCAGACGGCCACCTTCCCCACCGCTCCTTCTTTGACTGACCGAAGCCTCAGCAACTCGTTGTCCAGGACCAGGAGTTTGTAACCTCCCAGTCTCTGGGAACGCGTTGCACAGACCTTTCTGCAAGGCCTCCCGGAGTTGTCTCATCCTCTGCTCCCTCTGCGACGGTAACATAAGGTCCGCAACCTTACCCTTGTACCGTGGATCAAGGAGAGTGGCCAGCCAGTAATGGTCCCTCTCCTTGATCCGAAGAATACGAGGATCCTTCCGCAGACTTTGCAGGATCAGGGAGGCCATGCAGCGTAGGTTTGCTGAGGCATTCGCTCCGGAGTCCTCTGGGTCACTAAGGACGACATGATCCGCAGCCACCTCCTCCCAGCCACGTACAAGTCCACTGGTTTCTTGGGACTGTAAATCATCCCTAAAAGACTGCTGCTGATGATGCTGAGTGCCAGCCTCCACCTCCATGCTGACACAATCCTCCTCCTCCTCCTCCTCCTCCTCTTCCTGTGCGATGGGTGGGACAGAAGGAACACTGTCTGGGTAAAGGGGGCCTTGAGAGGCAAGGAAGTCCTCCTCTTCCTGCCTCTGTTCTGCCTCAAGTGCCCTGTCCATTATTCCACGCAGCGTGTGCTCCAACAGGTGGACAAGAGGTACAGTGTCACTGATGCATGCACTGTCACTGCTCACCATCCTCGTGGCCTCCTCAAATGGTGCCAGGACAGTGCATGCATCCCTGATCATGCCCCACTGGCGTGGAGAAAAAAAACCAAGCTCCCCTGACCCTGTCCTGGTGCCGTAGTCGCACAGGTACTCATTGATGGCCCTCTGCTGCGTGTGCAGCCGCTGCAGCATGGCCAACGTTGAGTTCCACCTGGTGGGCATGTCACATATAAGGCGGTTCTTGGGCAGGTTCAACTCCTTTTGCAGCTCAGCCAGGCGAGCACTGGCATTATAAGATCTGCGGAAATGCACACAGACTTTCCTGGCCTGCCTCAGGACATCCTGTAAGCCCGGGTACCTGCCCAAGAACCGCTGCACCACCAGGTTAAGGACGTGAGCCACACAGGGCACATGGGTCAGTTGACCCTGTCGGAGGGCGGAGAGGAGGTTGGTGCCATTGGCGCAAACCACCATTCCTGGCTTAAGCTGGCGTGGCGTCAACCACCTCTCGGCCTGGCCCTGCAGAGCAGACAGGACCTCTGCCCCAGTGTGGCTTCTGTCCCCCAAACACACCAGCGCAAGCACGGCATGGCATCTTTTTGCCTGCGTACTTGCGTAGCCCCTTGAACGGCTACGGAGCACCGCTGGTTCATAGGACAAACCACAGGAAGAGGCCATGGAGGAAGAAGAAGAGGAGGGGGTGGAGGAGAGAGGTGTGTCACAACCAGTAGTAGCATTTTGGAGGCGTGGCGGTGGAACAACCTCCAACACTACTGCACCTTGTCCTGCATCCTTCCCAGCTGCCAAAAGAGTGACCCAATGGGCCGTGAAAGAAAGGTAACGTCCCTGTCCATGCCTGCTGGACCATGAGTCAGCGGTAATATGCACCTTACCGCTGACCGCCCTGTCCAGCGAGGCCAAGACATTGCCTTCCACATGCCGGTAGAGAGCCGGAATAGCCTTCCGTGAGAAAAAGTGGCGTTTGGGAACCTGCCACTGAGGAACCGCACATTGCACAAACTCATGGAAGGGGGCCGAGTCTACCAACTGAAAAGGCAGCAGTTGAAGCGCTAGCAATTTAGCCAAGCTAGCATTCAACCGCTGGGCATGTGGATGGCTGGGAGTGAACTTCTTTCGACGGTCCAGCAGCTGGGGCAGGGAAATTTGCCTGCTAGAATCGGACGTTGGTGTACTAGTAGCAGAGTGGCCGCAAGTACTTGGCTGTGACTCACCTAATTCTACACCTTCATTCCTCTCAGTGCATGTTTCAGAGAGGACTGAAGTTATAGTGGGGTTGGAGATCCCAGCTGATGCGGTGCAAGGAGAGGTCCGCTTTGTTCTTTGGTGTGGGTCTTTGAGGTAGGCTTGCCAACGAGCTGCATGGCAGGTCAACATATGTCTGGTCAGGCATGTGGTACCCAAGCGGCTGATGTTTTGGCCACGCGATATACGCTTGAGACATATGTTGCAAACAGCAGCTGTGCGATCTGATGCACTAGCCTCAAAAAAGGCCCACACCAAAGAACTTTTTGAATGACGGGCAGAGGCAGCGCCCTGCACAGGCAGAGCTCTGCGGTGTGATTCCGTCGGTGTACTGCCCTTACGCTGGCCACCAAAGGGCATCCTGCCTCGTTGGAGATGTGCCTCCTCCTCATCCTCCTCCTCCTCCTCTCTCCTATTAGGCACCCACGTGGAGTCAGTGACCTCATCATCCCCTCCCTCCTCATCACTGGAGCCAATCTGGCAGTATGCTGCAGCTGCTGGAACATGACTGCCAGATTGGTGTCCTTCTTGAGCATCCCCTCTGTCTGCTCTCACGCTACTGCCTTCCTGTAGCTGGGTTTCATCATCAGACCCTTCGAAACGCTGGGCATCCTCCTGGAGCATGTACCCAACACTGTGCTCAAACAGTTCGGGGGACTCCTCAGGAGGAGGACATGGTGGGTCTAGGGAAGGAGTGACTGATGATGAGTCTGACATTGATACCAGGGAAGAGGACGCCTTGGCAGCTGCTTTGCCAGTACCCTGAGCCTGGGTGAGAGAGGATGAGGAGGAGGAGGAGGGCTTGGTCATCCACTCTACCAAGTCTTCGGCATGATGTGGCTCAACATGTCCAGCTGCCGAAAAGAAGGACAAGCGTGTCCCATGGCCATGTGCTGATGACAATGCACCGCGTCCACGACCAGCACTGTTGCCCCCAGACACAGAGCCTGCTTGCCCTCTTTTATTGCCTCCTGACTGTCTGCCTCTCCTTGTTTGCCTTCCAGACATTCTAATAGATGGCCTGCAGGGAGATGGGAAAAAACAATAAGGGCTACCTTCAGGTGTCCTTCTCTGTCCCTTTACTTAAGGATTTCTAAATATGGTTGAGGATGATTGCTTTTGCACAGAATAGCACAACGACAATTTCCCTGACTGTCCAAAAAACACGGATTTCAAAGATGGTTGATGAGGAATGCTTTAGCACACTATAGCACAAGGAGAATTTCCCTCACTGTCCTTCCCTGTCCCTAGAAACAAGGATGATCACAGTGAAAGAAACTGACACTCTTCCTACCTGTAGTTTTCTGTCCCTAGAAAAAATGTTTTTTTAAAGCACACTATAGCACAAGGAGAATTTCCCTCACTGTCCTTCCCTGTCCCTAGAAACAAGGATTATCACAGTGAAAGAAACTGACACTCTTCCTACCTATAGTTTTCTGTCCCTAGAAAAAATGTTTTTTTAAAGCACACTATAGCACAAGGAGAATTTCCCTCACTGTCCTTCCCTGTCCCTAGAAACAAGGATTATCACAGTGAAAGAAACTGACACTCTTCCTACCTATAGTTTTCTGTCCCTAGAAAAAATGTTTTTTTAAAGCACACTATAGCACAAGGAGAATTTCCCTCACTGTGCTTCCCTGTCCCTAGAAACAAGGATTATCACAGTGAAAGAAACTGACACTCTTCCTACCTATAGTTTTCTGTCCCTAGAAAAAATGTTTTTTTAAAGCACACTATAGCACAAGGAGAATTTCCCTCACTGTCCTTCCCTGTCCCTAGAAACAAGGATTATCACAGTGAAAGAAACTGACACTCTTCCTACCTATAGTTTTCTGTCCCTAGAAAAAATGTTTTTTTAAAGCACACTATAGCACAAGGAGAATTTCCCTCACTGTCCTTCCCTGTCCCTAGAAACAAGGATTATCACAGTGAAAGAAAATGACACTCTTCCTACCTATAGTTTTCTGTCCCTAGAAAAAATGTTTTTTTAAAGCACACTATAGCACAAGGAGAATTTCCCTCACTGTCCTTCCCTGTCCCTAGAAACAAGGATTATCACAGTGAAAGAAACTGACACTCTTCCTACCTATAGTTTTCTGTCCCTAGAAAAAATGTTTTTTTAAAGCACACTATAGCACAAGGAGAATTTCCCTCACTGTCCTTCCCTGTCCCTAGAAACAAGGATTATCACAGTGAAAGAAACTGACACTCTTCCTACCTATAGTTTTCTGTCCCTAGAAAAAATGTTTTTTTAAAGCACACTATAGCACAAGGAGAATTTCCCTCACTGTCCTTCCCTGTCCCTAGAAACAAGGATTATCACAGTGAAAGAAACTGACACTCTTCCTACCTATAGTTTTCTGTCCCTAGAAAAAATGTTTTTTTAAAGCACACTATAGCACAAGGAGAATTTCCCTCACTGTCCTTCCCTGTCCCTAGAAACAAGGATTATCACAGTGAAAGAAACTGACACTCTTCCTACCTATAATTTTCTGTCCCTAGAAAAAATGTTTTTTTAAAGCACACTATAGCACAAGGAGAATTTCCCTCACTGTCCTTCCCTGTCCCTAGAAACAAGGATTATCACAGTGAAAGAAACTGACACTCTTCCTACCTATAGTTTTCTGTCCCTAGAAAAAATGTTTTTTTAAAGCACACTATAGCACAAGGAGAATTTCCCTCACTGTCCTTCCCTGTCCCTAGAAACAAGGATTCGCACAGTAAAACACACTGACACTCTCCCTACCTATCCTTCTCTTTCCCTAAACTAAAGGAATCCAGGTTAAGCAAGAAAACATAAATGTCACTGTCCCTGCCTATGCTTCTCTTTCCCTGCTCCGGAACACACTACACTAGGCCGCCGTGCTGGCGGCCTTTTATAGTGTGGGGCGTGTACTAAACACCCTCAGCAATAATTGGCCACAGGCATCCTGCCTGTGGCCAATCATTGCTCTCCTCGCTGCCGGCGCTGTGATTGGCCAAGCATGCGGGGTCACAGTGCATGCTTGGCCAATCACAGCGCCTGGATGACACTGCGATGGCGTAGTGCATTGTGGGCCGTTCGCGTCACTCGAATTAGGCGCGAACGGCCCAAATCGTTCGATCTTCGTCGAACGATCGAACAGCCGATGTTCGAGTCGAACGTATGTTCGACTCGAACACCGAGCTCATCCCTAATTGTCAGTAATGTGATCGTTATGTGAATCAACTAGATCATTATAGACTTTAACATATTTACCCATTTTTGGATTCTTTGTAATCTGTTCTTTCTTCCGTGGTCCTCAGGCTAAGAGGTAGTGAGTGTATTATGCCGCGTACACACGACCGCTTTTCTCGACGAGAATAACGTCATTTTTTTTTCTCGCCGAGAAAACCGATCGTCTGTGGGCTTTATGTCGTTTTTTTCAACGGGAAAAACGGCATTAAAAACGACGAGAAAAATTAGAACATGTTCTAAATTTTCACGCCGTTTTTCAGGTCGTCGTTTTTTTTCATCATGAAAAATGATCGTGTGTAGGCTTTAACGACGTTAAAAAAGCGTGCATGATCAGAAGCAAGTGAGGAGAAGGGAGCGCTCGTTCTGGTAAAACTACTGTTCGGAATGGAGATGGCACATTCGTCATGCATGAAATTATTACATCGTTTAATGCAGCGCATTCTTTTCTTCGTTCTAATGCTGCAATATTCCAATTCTCTTGCTGCTGATATTCTCCCAGAGTTAGGACAATCTTTGGTCTTCATGATTTATTGTTTTATCATGATTAATCTCTATTTTGGGGAGCCAGATCTCCCTAAATACCCAAAACTTTTTAAAAAAAATTGTTTTTATTTTTTTTTGTGCTTTAATTTGTGGTCTTAGATTTTAGACTGTTTTTACATATTATTTGCTATTTTGGAGTGTGTCAAGTTACCACAACATTATTCTTTATTCTAATTTTGCCTCAATGAGGTTAGTGTCCCTTGTTAATTTCTCAATTTTTTATCCACTGTCCCTGCCTACTCACTTACAAACTGGCTATTTAGAAGAAAAACACATGTTAATTTTGTATCTTCAAAAAAAATTCACATTTATTATGGCCTAATAACAAATTAAAAGGTAAGCCAAAACAAAACCATATGTAAACTACAAATCAAGAAGCCAGGAAGACAGCACTGGAGACCCTGCTGAAATTAGTGCACACCCAGATCACCACAGCAAACACCAAAGCATGTGAAGACCAAAACTGGCCCCATGTGAGGCACATATCCTGGGTTCATTTTCATCTTTTTTGTTTGAACTTCCCTGCAGCCTTCCTTGGAGGCTGTGTCCGTGGAGGAGGGACTGGAGCAGGAGCAGGGTCTGGGACGGGAGCAGGGCCTGGGACAGGAGCATGGAGTGGGGCAGGAGCATGGAGTGGGGCAGGAGCATGGAGTGGGGCAGGAACTTGTGCAAAAAAATAGGAAAGGTCCACAACGTCTGTGAACTCCTTTAGTTTGTTCAACAGGCCCATATTGACCACCTTCAATATAAGGGTTTCACATTTCAGCCTCTGGTTCAGTCCCATTTGTGGCAGTTTCTCCCCAATAAGGGCAGCAAATCCCTCTGCAGCGGTGGGGGGCTCTCGGAGTGCAGCAGTAGCCTCCCTAATTAGGGCCTGTGTCTCCTCCTCCATTTGAACCAGCCTCCTAGATCTTTTTGCAGGAATCCGCAGCAGAGGGATCTGGGGCCTGGTGTTGTGCTGGGTCCCACTGGGGCCTGCCTCTTCCTGGGTCCCACTGGGGCCTGCCTCTTCCTGGGTCCCACTGGGGCCTGCCTCTTCCTGGGTCCCACTGGGGCCTGCCTCCTCCTGGCTTCCAGTGGCACCTGCCTCCTCGTGTCTCCCACTGGGGCCTGTCTCCTCATCCTGTAAAAAAAAGGTACATCAAGTTAGTTTTGCCTTCATCTTTCACACACATTTGCCACCTCATGACATTTGGTAATTGAATGCTACTAAATATTAAAGTCAATCATTCTGACACCAGTATATTTCTTTTTGGTGCCCTTAATTTGTGGCCACTGCTGTCTATTGATATGTCAGACACTTTTTTTAAACTGTTAACATTTTTCACACTTTTTTTTAAACTTTTACAACATTCAACTTTTATTACTCTAAATATTTTGTGAAATATTATACCTGGCTCCAAATATTTAAATCCGGCTCCTCCAGGACTTGAGGTTGTTCCTCCAAAGAGACCTCAAGTTGGCTGGAGGCTTGGCTGCATGGAATGCTTGAGGGAAGGCTGGAGGGTTGGCTGGAGGGTTGGCTGCAAGGAAGGCTGGAGGTCGTTCTGGGTGGAAGGCTGGAAAGTGATTCCCTGGATTCCAGATGTTCATCTAGGAAACTCAGGTGCTGATAGTACCACAGATTTGGTATGTATCGGTCCTCTGCACCTGCTCCTGACCGCAGGGATTTTTGAACTTTATTCCTTTGAGCCCGGTATGTGCCCCTAATGGTCCCAATTTTGTTCTTCAGATCCTGTAGTGTTGCTGTGGGGATCTGAGTTTTCACAAATTCCAGCAAGGTCTCCAGTGCTCTCTTCCTGGCTTCTTTATTTTTATTATTTTTATTTTTAGTCTCCCATAAAATTGGAAGATTCTTCCATCTTTGGAGGAATTCCAGCATAAAATCGGGGTCCTTAAATGCCTTCATTATCTGTGCAATTCAAAACCCAAAACCAAAAAAGGAATGTCAGTCAGGACTACTCCAAATCTTTCTAACCATATATAGGCCACTAACGTAGCAATTGATCAGTCATCATAGAGTTGAGTGGACACCTGGATGTTTGTGTTGAACTCTTTTTAGCTAACTTTGTAAAAAGCTAGAGTTTGTGACCTGACTTTACCTGAAACCAAACCCCATTTAAGTAGATTAAGCCCTGTAAATAGGGTGAATAAAAGGACTCCCCAAAAATAAAGGAGTACCTCGAACTGTCCCTGCACCAAGTGTCATTTTTTATTAAATTTAAATTAACCCTAAATTCACTCCTGGGTATAATTAATTGTTGTCTCCTGTCAATTGCAATACCTAGAAAAGTCATTGATACAAACATTGGGAAAGCATTGTGGTTCCCCCAAATATCCATACCAGGCCCTTCAGGTCTGTCAAGGATTTTAAGGGGAACTCCCCCACAAATTCCCAAAAAAAATGGCGTGGAGTCCCCCCCCCAAATCCATAACAGACCCTTATCCGAGCACGCAACCTGGCTGGCCACAGGGGAAGAGGGGGGGACGAGAGAGCAGCCCCCCCTCCCTCCTGAACCGTACCAGGCCACATGCCCTCAACATGGGGAGCATGTCCCCATGTTGATGGGGACAAGGGCCTCATCCCCACAACCCTTGCCCGGTGGTTGTGGGGGTCTGCGGGCGGGGGGCTTATCTGAATCTGGAAGACCCCTTTAACAAAGGGGCCCCCCAGATCCCGGCCCCCCCCATGTGAAATGGTAATGTGGGACATTGTACCCCTACCATTTCACCTTAAAAAATGGCATTATCTGAAAAATGACACTACACGGTTTTTGACAATTCCTTTATTATTGGTTTTGTTTTTCAACCATCTTCTTCCTTCTTCTTTTCTGCATTGGAGTTTCTTCATCCATCTTCCTCTTCATCTTCATCTTCCTTCTTGCTTCGGGCTTCTCGTCCGCATCTTGCTTCGGCTTCTTCTTTGTTCTCCCGCTGCTCCGTTTGAATTTGAGTTTCCCGCTGTGTGACGCAAAGTTAGGCAGTTCTCCTCTAGGTCCGCTGCGAGCCGGGGGACCCGCCCCCCTCTGACTGCACGGGGAAAGTACCTGTGAAATCTCTGTGCGTCAGAGGGAGGCGGGGTCGCCGGACCAAGAGGAGAACGAATGAACTGAGCGTCCCACAGTGGAACCTCCAATTCAAACGGAGCGGCCGGAGAAAGAAGAACCCGGAGCATGATGCGGACGAGAACACCGAAGGAAGAAGGAAGATGAAGAGGAAGATGGAGGAAGAAACACGAAGCGAGAAAAGAAGAAGGAAGAAGATGGAAGAAAGCCAAACTAAAAATTAAAGGAATTGTCAAAAACTGACTACTGTCATTTTTTTCCATTTTGTACACTTTCTTTGTGAAATGGTAGGGGTACAATGTACCCCTTACCAATTCACATAGGGGGGGCCGGGATCTGGGGGTCCCCTTTGTTAAAGGGGTCTTCCAGATTCCGATAAGCCCCCCGCCCGCAGACCCCCACAACCACCGGGCAAGGGTTGTGGGGATGAGGCCCTTGTCCCCATCAACATGGGGACATCCTCCCCATGTTGAGGGCATGTGGCCTGGTACGGTTCAGGAGGGAGGGGTGGCCGCTCTCGTCCCCCCCTCTTCCCCTGCGGCCGGCCAGGTTGCGTGCTCGGATAAAGGGTCTGTTGTGGATTTTGGGGGGGACTCCACGCCCTTTTTTTTTCATGATTTGGGGGTGGAGTTCCCCTTAAAATCCTTGACAGACCTGAAGGGCCTGCAACTCGAATTTGGGGAAACCCCACGTTTTTTTTTCAGGTACAAATCAGTTTTCAAAGTCTTGCCATTTGCCGGGAGGCAAGAATTCATTTAGAGCCGCGATTGACTTTTCAAAGTTTATAGTCCCAATTCAAAAATGACACTTTGTGCACGGCCAGTACTAACAGCACGGGAAGCAAGCGCCAAGTTACATGCATATTGCCCAACTCCGGCCCCGAACATACAGTGAATGAATGTTTATAGGTTTAATGCTCCTGGACACAGCCATATCAAGTAAGAAAAATGTTACGTACCCGCGATCTACACGTTCGTCTCCTCCGACCTTCTTCCACTCACTGAACGTCGCTTTCAACGATGTTTTTTGGAGTTATATACAGTGCGCATGCGTGACGCTCCGCACGCTTTCCCGCCCCTGACGTTCGTTACACTACTTTCCCCGCCCCTTCTCGCTACTCCTTAATGACGGAGAGTGTAAACATGGCGGCGAATCAACAGGATGTGGAAAGTGGGGAAGAAAGCAGGCACCGACCCAGAAGGTATAAAGCCACTAACATGAGCTTTGGGGAGATGGTGGAGATGGTCACCATATTGCTCCGGGATGATTACGACGCCAAACATGGGCCCTACAAAAAGCCAAATCAAGTGAAGGCCAAGATCATGGATAAAGTGGTCAAAACGCTCTTGGAAAAATTTGGGGTTCGCAGGTCGCGGGAACAGATCCGGAAACGATGGTCGGACATTAAGTTGCGTGAGCCGGATCAATATAAAAAGATTAAAAAAGTCATCAAAAAAAGTAAGTAGATTAACATTAAATGTGATTTTGCCTAATAACGTGGTGTTGCATGTGTTTTTAAAATAATGTATGTATTACAGTGAAAAATGTCATGTTTCATGTTTTTGGCCACACGAATCGATCGTATAAATGGTCATTCAAACGTTCACTCAATCACAAGCTTTTGCCACGATTCATCATTGTTCGAACGACATTTTATCAATCACAAAATAATCGGCAGGTTCAAATGTTTTTAGCAATGTATTCCACCAAAACATCGTTTGGGTGTTATTGAACGAGGATTTCAACGTTGGATTCTTGTGCCCAAGAACATGAAACAGGACATCATGAAATGTTTATGTGAGAAGTAATTATAAACATGTTTGTGTAGTTGTTGGTAATTAAATTTGGCTAATGTAACTATATTCAGTGTACGTTTACAAGAGTATGCTCAGCAGCTGCTTACACATCTGGACTCATTAGCACAAGTGTGGGCCACAAGAACAACCTTTTGATGGTGTCACACACAGGTGATCCAGTGGATACCTGGTGTGTTTCCATGTGTGAAACATGACCTAAAGAGATTAATCTACCATCTTGGGAAATGGATACAATCATGTGTTCATCTTCTCCAAAATTATCAGTAATACAATTGTAACACACTTCCCAAGAATGATTAATATTCCTCTTTCACGCCTAAATATATTTAGTTACACAAGTCTACCTTTTGGTTATATCTCCTAGGGATTCAAAGAGCTAAGAGACACGAGGCTGCAAACCCCGCACCACCAACTCAAGACCCACAACTGCAGGATGTGGCAGAAGAGGGAAATGGCAACTCACCAGGTCAGTGTCATACACCACAGCCTCACGTAATAGATGTTGGCCTGTATATTTAGTAAGACATTTTCTTTTCACAACTTAAAGGGACTTTAATGCCTGCGGCAACAGCAACCTTCACCAGAGCCACTGCCCAGATGTTGCTTGAAGAAGTGAGGGTCTGCTCTCGGGAGGTTCAAACCATAAAACACAACCTGGTCCAGATGTACCAAACAAACAAAATGATGGAGACAAAACTTAAAACAATTGAGCATATTCTTGGGAGTGTTTAAAACTTGTATATATTCTAAAAAAAATGTTTATTTTTTGGGGGGGAAATGTTTTATTTCTATAAAGGGATATTGTTCGTGTTGTACATTTTTGTACTGAGTTGTAAAAAGCAAATATTTTATAAATTCCCATAAAAATTTGGGTTATATTTTGATACAAACCTTACCAATTTTATACTCATAAAAAATTTTAATCACTAAACAATGTGTGGCTTCTTATATCAATGTTGCCCCCCCCAAAAAAAAAATGTGTGTGTTTAGACTCTATAAATGCTTGTAATTTACTTGTTAGGAAAAAACATGGGACTACAACTGCACTAGTATAACCGAGGACAGTGATGGTGAACCTTGGCAACCCAGATGTTTTGGAACTACATTTCTAATGTTACTCAGGCACTCTGCAGTGTAGTTGAGCATCATGGAAAATGGAGTTGAAAAACATCTGGAGTGGCAAGGTTCACCATCACTGACCTAGAAGAAAGAACAAATACAACAAAAGAAAAGCAAACAAGATGTTTTCAGTATATTATTTTTTATTATGAGCAAAATTGATTTAAAACTGATCAGGCATTGCAATGGCCCCCCTACCCATAAAATATTCAACATAGCGTTGCCGCACATCACTGCCGCTTTGGGGGGCCAAGCCTGTAGGGCCAGCTAACTGGGCTGGCAATGGTCCATCCAAACCCTGTCTACCCTGAAGGTCAACTGTAGCAAGATAATTTGTGGAGTGTTTGATTAAAAAATTGTGCAGTATGCAACAACACATGACCAAATGGTTCCATTTATACTCCGCCATGTTTATTGCAGTCAGAAAAAGCCGGAAGCGACTGGCCATGATGCCAAAGGCGTTTTCCAGCACCCTTCGCCCTCTGGCCAGACGATAATTAAACACCCTCCTCTCAGGGGTGAGGGACCTTTGGGGAAAAGGCCTCATCAAATGTGGTCCAAGCGCAAAAGCCTCATCTGCCAGGAACACAAACGGGAGGCCATGTTCATTATCTTCAGCAGGTGGCAATGCCAGGTCCTCTGAAAGAAGCCGGTCTGCAAACTCTGTCTGGGCGAAAACACCACCGTCAGACATCCGCCCATTTTTCCCAACATCAACAAATAGGAACTCATAGTTCGCAGACACCACCACCATGAGCACAATACTGTGGAAGCCTTTGTAATTCCAAAAAAACGACCCAGAATGGGCTGGTGGCACGATGCGGATGTGCTTGCCATCAATGGCTCCTCCACAGTTGGGAAAGTTGCACCGCTGAGAAAAATCAGATGCCACATTCTGCCATTCCTGTGGCGTCGATGGTAACTGTGGAGTCAAAGGAAAAAAAAAAACAAAAAAAAAATTACTACCTATACATTGCAAGCATGTTAGCACAAAACACTCTGGGCAAAACATCAGGATAGCATTAATTTGGAAGGAGGATTTTAGAGCGGAGCTACGCAGCCAAAATACTATAAAATAACACAGCAGCTCCAGCTACAGCAGCTGCAGAGGTTTGCTAATTGTACACTTACCTGTCCTGGAGTCCAGCAACGTCCGCAGCAAGAGGATGAACAATTGCTCGTCACTCTGCTGCCCCCTCTGTCATCCTTGGTGAGGGAACCAGGAAGAGAAGCCTTGCGGCTTCACTGCCCGGTTCCCAAATGCACATGCACGAGAAGCGCTGCGCAGTTCAGACTGGTTATCCTGTGTTCTGTGAGACAAGTGTTTCCAAGAACACTACGGGTCTTCTGCGGGAAGTGACTTGGCTCAGGCAGATTTGCCCCAGAGATGACTCCCGGATGTGGGTGAAAATACCTGGCTTAAACAGGTATCTTCACCCCCCTCCCCCCTGAAATGTGTCAATTTTGACACCGGGGGAGGGTTACAATGAGCGGACCCACAAAATTTAGGATGGAGGTCCGCTTGAATAAGATAGAAAAATAAGCAACAAAAACATCACCCACTCTGATGGACCTGAGAAATTCGGAGAGGGTGGAGGGGTTGAGATGAGTTGGGGACATCATAATTAAAATCTATAGTACGATGTAATTTATTTGGGTAGATTAGACAAACTTAAAAAATTAGGGGGGGGGGGGGAAATCAGGCAATCTAAGCACTACAATGGAGCGTACAAAACAAAAATGAGGATTGACTAGGCTAGGTGTGTTTGGGCCCAGGATCTAATGCTGGAGATTGCTTGACCCAAAAATATGCATGTAGCCCAAAAACATAGAACATTCAAAGCTTACAACATGCAGGGGGACAAAGGGGACATTCACAGCATATTCAAATCATGGTAATTAGAGACAGTACAAAATATACTATACATTAGCAAGCATAAAAAAACATAGATTGTGATGTTTATAAAGGAGAAAACTTACCTTAAGATAGTCCTCCTGAAGGACCTGGATAATGGCAGAGCAGGTTTCTGGGATAATGACGCCCAGAGCCTGGGGGGAGATGCCTGTCGAGAACTTGAGGTCCTGCAAGCTTCTCCCAGTCGCAAGGTATCGCAATGTGGCGATGAGCCTCTGCTCAGCAGTAATGGCTTCCCGCATAACGGTGTCCTGCCTGGTGATATAGGGGGACACCAAAGCCAAGAGCTGCTGAAAAACGGGGTCAGACATCCTAGGAAAATTCCTGAAATCATCAGGGTTATTCTCCCGGATCTCCCGCAGCAGAGGCATATGACATAATTGGTCCCTCTGGAGCAACCAATTCTTGGTCCATGAACTCCTTCTCACCCTCCTCATGGACCGGATCTGGGACATAGCAACAAGCCCAGCAGCAAGCACAGCACGATCTCGGCGACAAGAACGTACGCGCAACATGGCTTCAAAACGGTCGTCTAATCAGAACGAACTAAAAGAACGCACTGAAGAACAGCAAGGCCTATGAAGAACGAGCTGAAAAACAGTAACGCGCGGACGAGAACGCACTGCAAAAACAGATACAAACTCACTACATGCACTGAAAGCCAGATACGAACCCACAAGCACAAACTGAACTCCCGAAAACGATCTTTCAAGCACGAAGACTGAAAAGCGCGAATCGTCTCTTCCCAAACTTTTACTAACACGCGGAAACACGAAATCAGCAAAAGCAGCCAAAAGGGTGGCGCGAACAGAATGAAACTTCCCCTTTATAGTGCCGTCGTACGTGTTGGACGTCACCGCGCTTTGCTAGATCAGTTTTTTGCACGATCGTGTGTAGGCAAGGCAGGCTTGAGAGGAAACAAGAAAAATAACGTCGAGAAAATCGACGTTTTTTTTCTTGACATGAAAAGCGGTCGTGTGTACGCGGCATTAGATGCATGCTTTTTTACTGAGATTGGGGAGATTTCCCTTAGCTTGTGCTGTTTGGATTTCTTCAAATTAAAGTGGGGTAGTGCTCTTTGCATGGTATGGTGGTTCCTGGAATGGTCCCAAAACCAGAAAAAAATTGTT
Organism: Rana muscosa; assembly: GCA_029206835.1. NCBI lineage: Eukaryota > Metazoa > Chordata > Amphibia > Anura > Ranidae > Rana > Rana muscosa. Next base: position 33,310,499 of record CM055127.1, on the reverse strand, counting down.
CTGTCATGGTGGTGTGTTTTTGAATGGGGCAGGTTTGAGTTGGAGCTTTAAGATTACCTGGTAATTCAGAGAAGTGCCCCATGGAGTTGTGTATATTTATTAATGCCCTTTAAGCCTTATTATTAATATTATTATGCCCAGCTACATATGCCCTTTTTCCCCCAAAACTTGCAAATTAGCCTTAAAAAAGGTACAAAAACAAACAAACAAGATTTGACTTCTGTACACTTTTTTGAGTTATGTTAAGGGTTTGCTGATTTTAGGCAGGGTTCAACAAATGGCCCAATTCACACATCACTAATTGTCACCTAACCACATGGTGACTTGGCAAATGTACTGCTGGCGAGCACCCCCCCCCCCCCGCGCCTGGCACCCGCTGTGGTTGTACTCTGTACAGAGGGCGTAATTTGTCAGTTTCTTTTCCCTACAAAGGGAAATGAGAAACTGACAGATCTTTAGCAAAAAGCACACTTTACACATAATTAGGCACTCAGTCATTATCCCCTTGATCTCCCTAGATGTTAACCCCTTCCCAGCCAGTGTCATTAGTACAGTGACCGTGTATAGTATTATCACTGATAACTGTATTAATGTCACTGGCGATGTCTGTGGCAGTTAGTCAGTTCCCCCTAGCATCAGTTAGTGTCAGATTGTCCGCCACACTATTGCAGTCCCATTATAAGTCGCTGATCGCCATCATTAGTAGAATAAAAAAAAATCCAGTACCGGTATATACTATAGTTTGTAGGTGCTATAACTTTCACACAAACCATTTAATATTCACATATTGATTTATTTATTTATTTTTTATCAAAAACATATAGCAAAATACATTTTGGCCAACATTTATGAAGAAATTAGATTTTTGATTTTTTTTTATTAGATATGGTTTATAGCAGAAAGTAAAAAATATTGTGTTTTTTTCAAAACGTTTGGCCTTTTTTCATTTATAAAAAAAAACTGTGATGATCAAATACCACCAAAAGAAGGTTCTATTTGTGTGCAAAAAATAGCCCTGTCATGAAGGGGGTAAAATCTTCTAGAGCTCAAGGGGTTAATCGTGTTTTTCATGAAAAAAAATTAATTACTTTGACTATGCCCATGTGGTATGCACATACTGGTTGTCCCATGCTTTTTTTTATAATTCCGTTACTTACCAAAGTAAGTTACAAGTAACAGCCATAAATAACAGAGTATACAATATCTCAAATAGGTAACAAATAGGTACACGGGGGTCAATTCAGAATACAGCAAGCCCAGCATTGCACAGAATATGCGGCCATAACAACAAATACGTTTGTGAAAATAATGCTCAGTGCATCTCGCAAGGATGTCCACCGTGTGTCAATAAAGAGGACCACGGCATGTACGCTTCATTGCATAAAAATGTAAGATAGTAAAATAAACTAAAAAAAATGTATAGTAAGACAAAGTAACTTAGATTGGAACTTTTCAATTAACTTAGCGGGAGATAAAACTCCCCTTAGGCCTGGTAAACCCAGGGATGGGGCAACCTAAAAGCCAAATGTATACAAGGATATGCAATATATCTGAAAAACATAACCCATCACTGAGTCCCAAAATAAAAAATGGGGAGAGGAAAAAAAAAAACAGGAAAAGTAACCGATTGGGGAGGGGGAGTTGGGGGTATGAGTCCCCAGAACAGAGAAAACGGGGAATAGGGGAATAAGGGGGAGAGAAACAGAGAGCAGAGAGGGCCTCGCCCAGGGAGTGACGGTGAAGCCAGGAAGGTTAGCTCGTTTGTGCCACCTCCTGGAGGTATGCATCAGTCCACACATAATGATTCCAAGGTCTCCAGGTCTCAAGGAAGGTCTCCTCCCGGTTGTACAATGTAGCGGTGAGGTCTTCCATGTTTCTCAATTCGTTCACCTTAGAGAACCACAGAAATTTAGATGGGGGGTTTTCCAATCTCCAGCAAAGGGGGATGCATGCCTTGGCCGCATTCAGCAGCTGGATTGTGAGAGAGGCCTTATATTTCTTAATCAGTCTGTCTGAAAGATGGAGCAGGCAGGCCGCCGGATTCCCTTCCAGGTCAACATTTGTCAGGTGCTTGACCGTACAGACCACCTTGCGCCAGAAGGAGGCAAGTTTGGAGCAATCCCAGAAAATGTGGATCATTGTCCCTTCTGTATTACCGCATCGCCAGCAAACACTGGAGACATGTGGGAAAAGAGGGTGAAAGACGGTAGGCACTCTGTACCATCTGGTCAAAATCTTGTAACACGTCTCCTGGGTCCTCATGGCAATAGAAAACTTTTGGGAGAAATGGAGGATCTTCTCTCTCTGAGAATCAGTAAACTGGGTGACTAAGTCCGACTCCCATTTGGTTAAGAAGGGTGGAATATATCCATCGGTCGGCCGGGTCAAAGAGGCATAAATGATTGAGAGACCATGGTGGACTGGTTCCCCCCTGACGGCACAGGTGTTAAAATTCCGTGAGCTGGCAGGAGGCACCCAGTGTCCACAAACACTGGAGCAGGAAATTACGGAGCTGAAAACCACTCCAGAAATCCAGCGGAGGATCCGCGGCAGAAACCTCTGCAAAGGGAGAGAGTAGGCCATCAGAACCCACGAAGTCGCAAAGGCTGAGACGTCCACTCATGACTAAATGTTTGAACTGGGGGTTCTGAAGGCCTGGCAGAAATTCCAGGTTGCCCAAGACCAATATCATAGGGGAGGGTAGTGGTGACACCAAGGTGTGTAGAAATGTGTCTCTGGCCACAAGGAGAGTGCTACCCAGTGTAGGGTGATCAGTAAAAGTCCTGGGGAGTGGTGAAGAAATCCACAGCCAGCTCTTGGCTGTGTCATCAGAGTCCTCCATCTCCATGGCCACCCAATGTTTCGCCTCTGCGTGACAGTGCCAGTCCACCAGCCTGGTGAGGTGTGTTGCTCTGTAATAGGCATTTACATCTGGGAGACAAACTCCACCCCGACGCTTCGCAAGAGGAAGGAGTTGCAATCTGATGCGAGACTTGCGGTAAGACGAGATGAAATCTCTAAGCATTGAATTTACTCGTTTGAAAAACACCGGAGGAAGGCAAATGGGGAGTGCTTGCATCAAGTACAACACCCTTGGCAGTAATATAATCTTGAGAGCATTGCAGTGACCGAACAACGTTAACGTGAGTGAGTGTCATTGGAGAAGATCTGCTTTGAGATGGGTTAATAAGGGAACAAAATTTGCCAAATATAAAACGGAGGGGTCTGGGGTGATATCAACACGATATCAACAGGTAGCGAATCGGGTCAGTTGCCCAATGGAAGGAGAACGTTGGGCGTAGTGATTTGATCAAGTCTTTTCCTCCGTGATATTCAGAGTGGACGATTTGGAGACATTAATTTGAAAGAAAGAGAGAGCACCGTACACCTGCATAGACTGGAAGAGTTTCGGAAGAGAGGTCAGCGGGTCCGTTAGAAAAAAGATCAAGTCATCCGCAAATGCAGCCACCTTATGCATCCCAGAGGCTTCCTGAAAGCCGGAGATAGCAGGGGCCGCCCTAACCATGCACAGGAAAGGCTCTAGGGTGAGTATAAAAATCAAAGGGGACAAGGGGCATCCCTGATGCGTGCCGTTATGGATGTTGAAGAAATCAGATCTCGTCTTGTTCACCTTGACCGCGGCCGTGGGGTTCGAGTAAAGGGACATTATCCAGCTGAGCATGGAGGACCATAGACCAACATGTTCTAGAGTAGCTCGCATGAAAGACCAGTTTACCCGGTCGAAGGCTTTCTCTGCGTCCATAGAAAGCAAGAGAAGAGGCCGATTTGAGGATTTGGCTGCATGTATCAAGTTCACCACCCAGATAGTATTGTCACGCGGTTCGCGGAGGGGCACGAAGCCTGCTTGGTCTCTGTGGACAAGACTCGAGATATGTGGGAGTAGCCTATTGGCCAAAATTTTTGCAAACAATTTTAAGTCCGTATTCAGGAGCGCAATCGGATGGTAATTTCCGCAATGCAGTGGCTCCTTCCCTTCCTTCGGAATAGGAGAGATGTAAGCTCTCAGTGCGTCGGCTGGGAAGGACTCCCCCTGCATGATCGAGTTTAATGCCGAAACCAGTGGTTGATAAAGGGTCTCGAAAAAAGCTTTATAATAGCTTGGGGTGAGGCAGTCTGGACCAGGGGCCTTCTTAGGCTTGGAATGGGCCAGGGCCACCCCCAATTCTGCCACCATAATAGGCTCCTCCAACATCCCTCTGAACTGCACTAGGAAGAGAGGGCATGCCTGAGGAAGCAAGATAGGACTGAGGAGTGGCCGCGCCACCAGGAGGGGTGTCCGAAGTGGGGGAGAAGTCTAAATTGTATAGGCTTTCATAGAAGGATATGAATTCCGTCACTATATATCAGAAGTATGGAGCTTCTGCCCCGCGGCACCCATAATGTGGGAGATATAGGTTTTTGTGAGTGGGCCTCTCAGTGCCCTAGCCAACAACGTGCCTGGTTTATTGGAGAATTCATACATGGTACGGTGAGCCCAAGCTAGTTTTTGCTTCGTTCTGTGGAATAGGAGCACGCGGAGCTCCTCGCGAACTCGGAGAAGATCCTGGTACGTGGAGCGTGCAAGACTGGCCTTATGGGAACCCTCTAGACTATGTAGCTGGGCAAAAAGTTCCGCTGTGCGGCGAGGCCTTTCCCTCTTGAGGCGTGCACCTATTTTGATCAATGCACCCCGAATCACCGTCTTATGAGCCTCCCATACCACTAACGGATTGGTGATCGAGGCCTCATTAATGGCGAAGTACTCACGCAGGGTGGTCAAGAGCTTGGAGCAGGTCTCCTCCTACTGAAGCAGGGACACGTTCAACCTCCAGGAAGGTGAAGTTTGGGTCTCTGAGCCCAGTTGAAGGGTCCTATGGATCGGGGCATGGTCTGAGAGGGATATGACATTGATACTAGTAGACACCACTCTAGAGAGGTCCTTATGTGGAATCAGGCGATAGTCTAGCAGGGAGTAGGTATTATGCACTGGGGAGAAGAAAGAATAATCACGGTCCTGGGGGTGCAACAACCTCCAGGGGTCAATCAAAGTATGCACGTCCGCCTTGAGGCGCTTGAGAAAAGAATAAGGGAGATGGGAAGAGCCACGAGAGACATCAAGAAGGGGATCCATAGCATAGTTGAGGTCGCCCCCAAAAATTAAGAGCTCCTCTGAGAACTCCAAATTTTCAGGGAGAAGCTTCCACAAAAATTGCGGGTGATCCACATTGGGGAAATAGACGTAAGCAAAAGTGATCTGTCTGTCAAACACCCTTCCCTTCAGCAGAAGGAAGTGACCTAGTTCATCTGACCGCTGTGCTTCAAAGGTCCAAGGGACCGACTTGGCCAAAAAAATGCTCACCCCCTTGGACTTAGAGATGGGAGAAACGCTGTTATAAACCGTGGGGAAGGCCCCGTTTGTCAGTTTGGGGATGCGATCACCGCGAAGTGCGTTTCCTGAAGGAAAGCAATTTGGGTCTTACCCTTCCGCAGCCCGGCTAAAAGCTGAGAGCGTTTTGAGGCGTATTAAGGCCCCGCAAATTAAGGGAGGTTACCTTGAGGAGACCCATAGTGTCGTCTGGCAGAGTAAGGACACAGGAGGACGTGAGAATCTACCCCAGCCGGGGTAGACTACCTGGCGAGAGGCAGAGAATAAAGTTAGAGAAAGAAAAGAGGGAAGGGGAAGAGTAGAAGAGAAAAATAGATATATGAGATGTAAGAGGAGATGAGGGAAGGGAGGAGTAGGAAGGAAAGGTGGTAAGGAAGGATCTGTCTAGAATGTTAGGAAACAGGTCTCTGACTCAACACACAAAGTGGCCGAGTGGGAGTCCGCCCTAGTTGGTGGTGGTGAGAGCGGTAAAGGATGCCCAAAGCGGGCAGCTGAGGTTAAGAGAAAAAACAACACATTTGGAGATGCACAGGACGAGAACAAGGAACATATTGTAACTGAATGACTGGGCAAGCCAGCATCAATAAAATAAAGCAGTATGTGAACAACAATAACAATAGTAGAGGACCATCGACCGAGACCAATCAGTAATGGCGCCCCGGGGGGAACAGAGAGGGCGGCACAGTAAACAGGCAGGCATTAGCCATTGAGGATGAACGTGTGCGCAGTCTCAGCGCCAAGCTGTCAGGGCTGGGTTCAGTCCTTCCTTCTCTGTGCTGGCAGCTCAGCTGTCAGCTAATTGCCAGCTTCTATCTCTCCACAGTGAGGATCCGCTCATCAGCTCTGCCTACTTAAGGACTTCCAGTTCATTTGCTCTTCGCCTTCGTCTGTGTTAACATCAAAAGAGACTTTCTCCTGCGTTCCAGTTGAAGACCTGCTTGACTGTTGTCCCCTCTGGCTATGGATCCTGCTTGCTGTTCTATTATCTTTATCGCTGGCTCTTGGACTTTGGCTTGGACAACTACCCGATCCGGTTACTGAACTCTGGCTATGTTTGACTATGCTTACTCTGTTTATCTTTTTATTATTTATTATTAAACAAGTGTGATTTAACTGTACTTCTGTCTCGGTCTGATTCATGGTTTCTGACAGTAGGCGAAGGCCATGAATACAGAAGATGCAGCAATCCACTTGTTAATAATATTTTTTCCAGATTGGATGACCTGGATCACTGTATGGATCAGTTTGCCACGGCGATACAGACGCTCCTGAGTCACACGGCTCATCTAGAGCCTCCCACTGTCGCCGCTCCGGTAGTCCCTGTGCAGGCACCCACCTCGAGTATTGGGGGCAATCCAATCCAATGCAGAGGTTTTCTCAACCTTGTTGAGATATATTTTGAGATGTTGCCCCAGGTGTTTCCCACAGACAGAAGCAAAGTAGGTTTTGTGATATCTTTGCTTTCTGAGAGAGCCTTTGCCTGGGCAAACCCTCTATGGGAGATAAAAAAAAAAACGTGGTCCTGAGTTACCCAGAATTTGTGGCTTCCTTCAAAAGGGTATTTGACGTTCCCGCATGCTCCACTTCTGCTGGCAAGAGCCTCATGTCCATCAGAGTACGAGAACTGTTGCAGATTATGCCATTGAATTCCGTACTCTGGCAGCAGAGGTTGCTTGGAACAATGAGGCCCTCGTGGCTGCTTTTTCTCATGGTCTCTCAGATAACATCAAGGATGAGATAGCAGCCCGTGATACAGTATACCCACTGAGCTGGAGAAGTTGATCACATTTGCCATCCTCATTGACTCCAGACTCAGAGAAAGACCCTCTGTTAAGGAGCGCTTGCGGAAGCTTCCTGTACGTTTGTCTCCGAGCTTTGTAGTCCCACCCTTGCCTCCCTCACCTCCCTCACCTCCCTCACCTCCCATGCCTCCTGGTACAGAGTTGGTCTGTGAAGATGAACCCATGCACTTGGGCTTCACGCGTCTCTCTGCGGATGAGAGAGCCCAGAGAGAGCCCTTAGGAGAGACTATGCCTTTATTGTGGTCAGGCCGGTCACTTTTTGAAGTCTTGTCCTACCCGTCCAGGGAACGCCCGAACCTTGAGGTCCTGTCACGGACAGACTTTAGGTGGCGTTGTTTCGTCTCCAGTTGCCCAGAAGGATAAGCCCCTGGTTTTGGTTACCCTGTCTTGGGCTGAGTCATCCATCGAGATACAGGCTCTAATCGACTCTGGGGCTGCAGGCCTGTTCATTGATGCTGCCTTTGTATCAAAGCACTCGATTCCGCTGCAGCTGCGTGACACTCCACTTGCCATTGAGGCTCTTGACGGGAGACCTCTACAGCCTGCTCATGAGACTGTTCCATTGTCCATGGCCGTAGGGGCTCTTCACCATGAGATAATCCAATTCCAAGTTATTTCCTCACCTAAGTTTCCACTGATTATTGGTTATCCTTGGTTACAGAGGCACAACCCGTCTTTTGACTGGCTCCATGCAGAAGTTCTGTCCTGGTCGCCACAGTGCAGTGAGAGATGCTTCCAGAAGGTAGCCAAGGTCCTGTGCACCTATTCACTCTCCTCCCTGCCGGAGGAGTACCGCAATTTTAGCGATGTCTTTGACAAAGGTCAAGCCGGTACGTTGCCTCCACACCAGTCGTATGATTGCGCAATTGACCTTCAACCTGGTGCCATTCCCCCTCGTGGCCGGGTTTACCCTTTGTCGGTCTTGGAGGATAAGGCCATGGAGGAGTATGTTGCAGACAAGGTTTCATCCGCAAATCCTCATCTCCTGCTGGTGCTGGTTTCTTTTTTGTGAAGAAGAAGAGTGGTGAACTGAGACGTTGTATCGATTATAGGGGTCTCAATCGTTTCACCATTAAGAATGCCTATCCAATGCCGTTGATTACGGAGTTATTTGACCGTCCCAAGGGAGCAATGGTCTTCACAAAGCTTGATTTGAGAGGGGCATACAATCTCGTCAGGATTAAGGAGGGCGACGAGTAAAAAAACTGCGTTTAATACCAGAACAGGTCATTATGAGTATCTCGTAATGCCTTTTGGCCTCTGTAACGCTCCAGCAATTTTCCAGGAGTTTATTAACGATGTCCTCCGAGACTTGTTGCAGTTATGTGTGGTGGTTTATCTTGACGATATCCATATATTTTCCAAGTCCATGGAGAGCCACCACACAGATATCTGTCAAGTGCTTCAGAAACTAAGAGAGAACAATCTCTATTGTAAACTGGAGAAGTGCAAATTCTATCGTGAACAGGTTAAATTCCTGGGTTATGTAATTTCCACGGCTGGTTTTTCGATGAACCCAGGGAAACTTTCTGCAGTCCTACATTGGCCTCGACCCGTGGGTTTACGTCCTCTGCAGCGCTTTCTTGGCTTCGCCAACTATCATCGGAAGTTTATTCGTAACTTCTGGTATCTGGTCAAGCCCCTGATGGTCTCCAGAGTCCATTAAGGCTTTTGAGAGTCTTAAGACTACCTTTTGTTTCTGCTCCTGTGTTGGCACATCCTGATCCCACATTGCCTTTTATCCTTGAAGTCGATGCTTCTGAGACTGGAGTTGGCGCCCTTCTGTCTCAACGTGCTAGCTCTGACAGCTCTATGCATCCATGTGGCTACTTTTCCAAGAAATTGTCACCTGCGTAGTGCAATTACGAGATTGGTGACAGAGAGCTTTTGGCGATAATTTTAGGCCTGAAAGAATGGAGACATCTCCTCGAAGGTACCACTGTGCCGGTTCTCATTCTTACTGACCATAAGAATCTCACATTCTTGTCTGAGGCGCCTCTCTCCCAGAAGGGTACGATGGGCTCTTTTCTTGTCAATTTTCAATTACATTGTCTCATTCCTACCCGGTTCTAAGAATGTAAGGGCTGACGCCTTGTCACGACAATTTTCCTCCACTTCCAAGATGGAGTCGGTTCCAGTTCCTGTCATTCCTCCTGATCGTATTCTGGCTACGGTTCGCACCAGTCTCATTTCTCTTTTGGGTGACAGAATTCTGGCTGCTCAGGTCGATGCCTCTCCTGAGAAACCTTGTGACCGCTGCTTTGTTCCCGAGAGTCTCCGTACTGTCGTTCTCCAGACTTACCGTTCTCCCAAGGCTGTTGACCACCCTGGGAAAAATCAACTCTTTTGGGCCATTTCCCAACAATTCTGGTGGCCTAGTCTATGTGCTGATGTAGCCGCCTTCGTAGCTGCCTGTTCCGTGTGTGCACAGAGTAAGACTCCACGAACAGGGCCGCTGTTAGAAATCATGGGGCCCCATACAGCATACCTGACAGGGCCCCTTGGTCCCGCCCACAACCCCACCCCTGGCTCCGCCCCTGGCCCTCATGCTGTCACAAAATCTGGGGGAAGGGTGGCAGGAGCTGAAACATGTAACATGTTCCAAAAGGTGAACCTTTAATAACCATTATTATTCTAAACTTTTTACACTATCATAAAGCAGCAGAGATGTCTTCTTTTAAAACTTTTTAGACAACAACGAATTAGCTGGGATGAGCTCAGGCGTGTTCGGACCGTAGTCTGAACCCACCTTATCTATACCACCAGGAAGCTTTACAGCACCCCACCAATCATAACTGGATCTGAATGGGAGAGATGTCAGTGTTTTGACATCTGTGCCCATTCAGTTTGTGTCTGCATACACCAGACTTGTGTCCATTTACATCAGGCTACCTCTGATCTGTCACATTTAGGTCTGGAAAATTAGAAAAGGATGTTCTTTTCCATTTATTTATTTTTTGACCTGAATGCCCACAAATCAATTCATATCTAGACTCCTGTAGACCTACATGAAGCTTTCAATCAGGTCCACATCAGTGGCGGCCGGTGCTCAACATTTTTTGGGGGGGTGGAAACTAACTGAAAAATTCAGAAAAAAAAACATCAATTGCTGCCACTGTGCCATCAAACACAGCTACTGTGCCCATCAATTCCCGCCACTGTGACACCAAATGCAGCCACTGTGCCATCATACACAGCTAATGTACCCACTGGTCCACAGGAAAAACTGACAGGCGGAATTGATTGAAAAGGATGAGCTCCGGCGTGTTCGCAAGCCCCACGTGCAAAGCCCGCCAGGAAGTCGGCACTGCGCTTCGCTAATCACAGGCAGTGAGACATTTCTCGATCTCTGCAGCCGTGCATCGGGACAATGTCTCACTGCTTGAGCGGGCTCTGCATGTGAGGCTTGCGAACACGCTGGAGCTCATCCTTACTGATTGCAAAGCTTAGGTGAAAAATTCTCAAAGGGGAGTGGTTTGGGGGATGGTAACAATGCAGCTTGGCTGTGTGTTTTTACTGTCCCTTCCCCCCATCACATGTGTAAAGTAGCAACTTATTGTGTGCTCATGATCAGTATGATGATCAGAGCACAGCAGGTGCTGTATGGCTCTGTCAGTGTAACATGCTGTTGGGTGCTGACTTTGTTATGGCTGTGCTGTGTTATAGTCTGTAACACACATTACAGCCATACATTAAGAAAGTCAGCACCCAACAGCATGTTACACTGACAGAGCCATACAACACCTGCTGTGCTTTGATCATCATAATAATGATGACCTTGAGCACACAATGGGGAGTCAGGGGACTGAGCCTCAGCCTCAGCCTGTGTGATGTGTCAGTGTGATGTGTCAGTGTGATGTGTGTGTAGGGGGATTGCTTGCCTGTGGACCAGCGTCGGGATTACTCTTTCTTTCAGCCTCCTCAGTGATCAGTCTCTCTCCTTCAGGCTGCAGTATGCCACTTACTGAGGGAAGGGAGCCGCATTACAATTGTATCCATACGCCAAGGGAAGCATACAGTGATCACAAGGTACACTGATGCAGAGAAGGGATTGTATGCCTCCACCCGAAAATGGAGAAAAAGTCCCTCTTCTTCTCTCACCTCCTGGGCCCCTCTATTAACATGATGGGGCCCAGGAAGGTACTATATACATTGCCAATCAAATAGGTGCAGGTTAATAAAGTTATTTAGTTATTAATTCATTTTTTTAGCTAGAAATCTGCTCGGGCCCCCCCTGCTGGCCGGGGCCCGGTACAACAGGTCTGGTGGTAATGCCCTATCAGCGGCTCTGTCCATGACACCTTCCAGTGGGCCTCCTACAACCCATACCCAATGGAGAGAGGCCCTCGACCCACCTGTCTATGGATTTCATTGTGGAGTTACCCAACTCCCAGGGCAACACAGTTATCCTTATGGTGGTAGACCGATTCTCGAAAATGTCTCACTGTATTCCACTTAAGAAGTTGCCTACGTCTAAGGAACTGGCTTCCATTTTTGCTCAGGAGATCTTTCATTTACATGGCCTACCCAAGGTCATTGTCTCTGACGGGAAGTCAGTTTGTGTCCCAGTTCTGGCGAGCCTTTTGGGCACAGTTGAGAATTCAGCTTGCTTTCTCCTCTGCGTATTACCCACAGTCTAATGGGGCCGCAGAACGAGCCAATCAGTCCTTGGAGCAATTCCTGCGTTGCTATATTTCTGACCATCACAACAACTGGTCAGACCTCTTACCATGGGCAGAGTTTGCTCACAATAGCGCTCTGAATTCTGCTTCCCGTTTGTCCCCGTTTATGGCGAATTATGGTTTCCAACCTTCCATGTTGCCTGACTCATTTGTTCCTCAGAGTATTCCTGCATTAGAGGAATATCTCTGTGGTCTTCGTTCCACTTGGGTACAAGTCCAGGAGGCTTTGCGACAGGCTAACGAGAGGTACAGACTCCATGCTGACCGCAGACGCCTGCCTGCGCCTTCCTACCAGGTCGGGGACAGAGTCTGGCTGTCATCTCGCAACCTCCGACTTTGTGTTCCTTCTCTGAAGTTCACACCTCAATTTATTGGGCCTTTCCGTATCCTTCGCAGGATAAACCCAGTGGCTTACGCGTTGGACCTTCCTTCCAGTATGCGTATCTCTAATTTGTTTCATGTCTGCTTATTGAAACCTTTGATCTGCAACCGTTTTACCACCTCGGTGCCACGTCCTCACCCTATACAGGTTGAGAACCATGAGGAGTATGAAGTACAGTCCATTGTTGACTCCCATAGGTTCCATGGGCGCATTCAGTACCTGGTGAATTGGAAGGGGTACGGTCCGGAGGAACGCTCTTGGGTCCCATCCTTGGACGTACATGTCCCTGTCCTCCTCTGTGATTTCCACAGATGTTTTCCCCTCAATCCCGGTGGTCCTCCGAGGGGGAGGGGGCATTGAGGAGGGGGTACTGTCAGGGCTGGGTTCAGCCCTTCCTTCTCTGTGCTGGCAGCTCAGCTGTCAGCTAATTGCCAGCTTCCATCTCTCCACAGTGATGATCTACTCGTCAGCTCTGCCTACTTAAGGACTTCCAGTTCATTTGCTCTTTGCCTTCGCCTGTGTTAACATCACAAGAGACTTTCTCCTGCATTCCAGTTGAAGACCTGCTTGACTGTTGTCCCCTCTGGCTACGGATCCTGCTTGCTGTTCTATTACCTTTATCGCTGGCTCTTGGACTTTGGCTTGGCCGTCTACCCGATCCGGTTACTGAACTCTGGCTATGTTTGACTATGCTTACTCTATTTACCTTTTTATTATTTATTATTAAACTAGTGTGATTTAACTGTACTTCTGTCTCGGTCTGATTCATGGTTTCTGACACAAGCCCCGGGATACCAAGACAGAGGGTTCAGTCGCAGCAGGTATAGACCATATAGAGGGGTATCGATGCGGGCCCAGGGACCAGCAGGGCCATTCTCACTTCAGGAAGGACACAGCCACCGGACAGGCCCCGTCTCCCCCTCTAGAAAGGTAGAGATATAAATCAGCTAGGTCCGGTAAAAGGGAGAGGCGGGAAGGGTGATGGGCGGAGAGAATGCATGTCCCAGCCAGGCATAGCCCAGTGGGGCCCGCAGATTGCCCATCAATTCTGGTACAAATACTGTGGAGGTGGCGATTTACGAGGCCTATCTGGAGACCCAATCACCTGCAAGACAGTCTCCCCGCCTGCCTCCCAAAACAGAGGATGGCAGGCTGGGGAGAGCAAAGAGACATTGAAAACATGCCAAAATACATTGAAATTGGTTAGGGGGGACGAAATGGCCTGACTTGACTAAGGCACTTCCCTGGATACCCATACCCTCTCCCAGCATCCTGAATATAAAGCTGTGAAGTTAACTAACTAGGGCACAGTAACAATAAACCCACAAGCAAACTGTAATACCCAGAGAGTCAGGAAGTAGCGGGTTGGTATAGGCCAGGTCCCAAAAGGCACAACAAATTACCTGGTAACTCCGGGGTAAAGTGTAGGGACACAGTACATATGATCTTACCAACCCCATTCTTAGAGAAGATGTCACGCCTAGGAAGAGGTCGGATGGGATCCAGGGGCCTCACGACTTGGGGCATGGGATCAAAGTCTTTGCTGCCGTTGTGGTCTTGGCAAAGGTGGACTGAGAGCTTCATGGGTGAGTAAAAAGTCATACCTGTTAGGAACACTGACAGCTGGTTGATCCAGGAAGCCGAACAGAGCAGGAAGTTGATCCGGGGAGCGAAGGTTGAACTCGGATCCATGCTTTCGGACAATCAGATGAAAAGGGTGACCCCAACGATAGGTGGCCTCTGCTGCGCAGATCACCTCCAGGAGAGGCCGCATAAGACCCCGCAGAGGCCGGGTTTGTCGGGAAACATCAGGGTAGATCCATATCGAAGCTCTGTCAAAGTCTATCGTGCCCCTTGACCACGCCAGGCGAAGGATCTCCTCTTTGATAGTAAAAAAGGGGACCCGACAGAGCACGTCTCGTGGCATGTCTGAGGGAGCTCGGCTCTGAGTGGAGGAGGAGGGGGGCATCCTGGGGTCTGGAACTCTGTGGACCCTGTCTAGTTCCAGCTCCGAAGTGGGAGGTTTGCTCAGGACCTGGTTCAGGTCCAGGCCCATGGTAGCCTCTGGGATGCCATGGAGACGCAGGTTGTTGCGCCTGCTGAGATTCTCCCCGTCTTCCAGCCACGGTTGCACCTCGACCAGGTGGCGGCAAAAGGTCTGTTGCTCGAGTTCCAGGGTGGTTATGCGGGCATCATTTGAAGATGAGGATAATTCCAGAGCCGTCACCCTCTCCTCCACAGTGTCCACCTGCTGACGTAAGTTGTGGAGGTCCTGTGAGAGGGCAGAGACAATGGAGTCAGCCATAGCCTGGAGGTCTTGCTTGGTGGGGAGGCCCGCAACAATGTCTCTGATAAACCCCTCAGGATGGCTGCCTCCCCCCACCGCCATGCTCACTGACACAGACTGTGAGTCTGAGCGGGGAATGTCTGGGGAAAGAAAAGAAGAGAGTGGCCGGTCCGGAGAATGTAAGCCCTCGGTCACTGTAGCCCCTACCTGCACACCTCTCTTACCGCTGTTGTTAGTGGTGTCGGTAGCACTCGCCGGAGCTACCCACGGCGGCACCATTTCGGCCGGAGTCGCTGGAGAAGCTGCTGTGTGTTGCCTGAGGAAATAGTGCGTGATCTTGGGCCCCCTCGGTTCCCCAGCAGTCGGCGGGTGTTTGCGGTCCCCCGACATGTGAAAAAGGCTTGCCTGAACCGTTCGTCAGGCGATTCCCGGCCTCAGCCTGTGCAGAGCTCCAGTCAGAGCGTCCTCACGCCGCCATTGTCAAGCCACACCCCTTGACCCATGCTTTTTGAGGTTTTAGCTGCCAGTCACAATGGAAAGGTCTAAGGCAGCCGATTTTAAGGTTTTAAATGCTATTTTTCCCTAGATAATATATTTTCTGGGAGTCTTGCCTTGCTGAAAAAGCTGCTCTGAGTAATGTATTCACTTAGTATATTTTGATTATAGTCAATATAAACCAGCATAAAGACTATTTTGCAGATAACTTGATCAAGACTTCCTGCTGATTTCGCAGTAAACATGTTACCAGTAATTTAATTTCTATATCAGACACAATCCTTTACTTTTAATGCATGTGGTCTGGAGAAGGAAATTTACTCAAGGTATTGTAACTGTGTTTTATGCAAATTTGCTTCTTTTTTTATATATACAGTATAGACATTTTCTTCATCACTCTGAAGTCTGGGTCCAGTCAGTTTCTAACAACTTTCAGCATCTGCTGTCTGTATATATTAGAAGTTTTTCAGGCTGCCAAGTCCCTACTGTCTACTGTCTGAGGAAGCAAGAGGGGAGAGGCTGAGATTCCAGTGTCTCTTTTGGTAAATTTGAAAATTAATTTCTCCACAGTGTCTGCAGCTACAGCAGTCAGTGGGGCTTGTTTTAAACCTCTTTTACTGTGAGGGGTATTATTTCAATGTCCATGATCTGGGCACAGGTGTACTTTATGAGACCTACAACACACACCCACACTCTTGATCTGATCGTATCACACATTCAGTATTTTTGGGAAGAGATTTGAATTTACTATTACACTTTAATACCTGAACTTTTGTTTTGAGAGAATATAGCTGAGGTTTATTTCCCCATCACACAGCAACATAAAAATGACTGCAACATCAGGGAGTAGATGAATGGAGTACACCAAAAGGGAAAGAGTAACTTCTTAAACACATATGGGATTTGTGCTTTCAAAAAAAGTCTGCGCTAGAAACACACTGCTCTACATTTTTAAAAGTTTAGAATCTAGACTGTTCAGAAAAACCGGATGCCAGAAGCAATAGATTTTAGCAAGAGATTCAGACAGTTGCCCAAGATGAATGCCAGGATGAAAATGAGAGCCAGTATAGTAGATTGGTTGTGTCTCCTGGGTCCCTTTTAAATGTAACATTTTATTATTTGAACAAGATGTATCTTTATGTATGCTGGTTTATTAATTATTAATAAATATTTATAACCAATGGTACAGGCAGTTAAGGTATTCTTGTTATAGCCTCAGTAATTAAATTATAACATATACACACATACATATACAAAATACAGTGCTGTATTGCATTCCTATTTATTGGCATGCTAATAAATTGTAATTCTCCTATGGATCAAATTTTCATGTGTAATGGGTACCTGAAAATGATTTCTATCTAGTGTAATAATTTATTTTTATTATTTATTTTCTGCATATATTTACATACAAATTGCAGCTACCTTGAACCCAGTTAATTTAATTTGGAAGACCTCCAATATGTGAATGGAGGAAGATTCCAAGCACTTTTAACCTTGTAAGTCTACTGGGAAATATAAGAGGAGTTGGTAGAAAAACATTGGCTTCAGAAAACAGTATAAAAATGACAGTAATATATATAAACTTCAGATTGTTGGAAAGCAAAGAGCAAGATTATTGTACTGTGACTCTGAAAGTTCAATTTTATTTGGTTGATTTATATTGTTACTATTGTGCACTGTATTCTTCTCCTGTGCCTTTAGGAACTAATAAAAGTAAATATTGTGTGAATCTTTGGATGAGATTAGCTAATTTCACTTGTAACAGATGTATTGTATGTCATGTGTAATTTATATTTGAGCATATGCATACATACATATCTGTCTTGTATACAAGCTATAGATTCAGGTGTATGTGCTTCTTTGCTTTGATCCCTAATTCTTGGTCTTGTGCCATGATTTATAAAAACACTCAAGAAAATGAGCCTTAAAAAGAGAAAGAAAATAATTCTATCTTTCTGACTAGAAAATATTTTTGGTCAGATATTCTTTTATTATTATTATTACATAGTTACATAGTAGGTGAGGTTGAAAAAATACACTATGGGAGTCATTTACTATAGCTCCAGGAAGTACTGGACACTATTGCAAATAATAGCTCCCATTTTAGCCAATTAAAAATTCAACAGGCGAATTTGCAAATGAAAAAGAGCGCTATTAGCGGCGAACAAATGTTAGTAAATACGAAATCAGCGCTAATTAACGATTCCGCATATATGCAAATGCCAATTTCTACTAAGTTTTTATATAACAACAAAGGCCTGGGGAATGCCCAGGAAAAAACCAAGCCTACTTACCGACCAGCTAGCTGACAACCAATTAACCTGTCAAACAGTATGCGTTAAAAACAGGGGTTTGTCCGCACGCATTTGCAAACGCATGCGTGAGCCACAGAGCCGCGCCAAGGCCCCCTGGAATCTGTGGTCCTACACTAACTGTGAGTGTCCCCACAATGGAGGCACATGCATTCTGATGGTTAGATGAGGACAGGTGGACTGAAGGGGAGCCACCCCTCCTTAAAGGTACAGGAGCACACCAAACACCCAGCATAGCACAATGGCAGCAAAGGTGTTGGTGCACTGCTGGACCAATACAAGCACCACAGGTGAAAACAAAAACATGTCCACTGCCCTCATCTATAGCTGGCCATAACAGTAAGCAGCATTGGAAGGCTAAAGCAGATAACAACAAAGGCCTGGGGAATGCCCAGGAAAAAACCAAGCATACTTACCGACCAGCTAGCTGACAACCAATTAACCTGTCTAACAGTATGTGTTAAAAACAGGGGTTTGTCCGCACGCATTTGCAAACGCATGCGTGAGCCACAGAGCCGCGCCAAGGCCCCCTGGAAGTTTTTATATAGCACTGCACTGTAACCATGATCCATGTACGTGAAAGAAACATTTTTATGTGAGATGTGCTCTACGTCGTGTGCATCTATTGATGTATATTGCAATTAGTATTCCTAGTTTTTTTCCTTCTTTTGCTAACGAATGCAGTTATGAATGATTATTACATAGTAATTTCTGCTATTCTGTAAAGTTACATGCATTAAACTTTTAAGTTACCTATTTGTTGTATGTTGTTTTTTTCATGTTTTTTTTATTTTTTTTAATTTAGGTGACTATAAAGCAGTAATTATTTATGTTCATTCTTTAATCATACTACATTATTATGCAGGTCTCGTACTTGGCACAATGGCTTAGTGTTCTGCTCAGGTGACTCCACAGCACTCATGGTACAAGTTCAAACACCAACCTTCCATCCACCAGCTGTGTTTATTTTTTGCACAAGCAAATTAAATAAACAAACAAAGAAATCTAAACTGCCCATTAGCTAGTGTGTGATGTTTGGAATTCCACACCAAAATATTATTGAATACTTACATACTATTGCATGTATTTGAAGAGTTAATATAATAGAATCAGTCAAATTAAAGTGCATTGGCTAATTGGTATTCACCTATTTTCAGCATATGCTGCTTTGGCTAATTGGCATTTGCCTTTTTTTCACCAATTCAATCTTTTAGTATCTCTTTGTGGGATTTCAACCCATGAGTCCTTCAAAGCCTGAGTTTTTCAAGGTAGAAGTGCTGACCACTGGCCTATTGGGCGTAGCACAATCATACATAGAAAAAACATTTACTAGTGTTTGATGTTTCTTCTCCCCGAGCCGTCTCTCCTGCCACCACCGTCTTCTCCCGCTGCTGTGTTCTTCTGTGCAGTCGGTTACCCGCTAATAAAAAAAATCTGCTCTTCTTCTGTGGCGGACTTCTGTGGCCATTCGATAATGTCACCCGGAGAGCCTGCTCCATGGCTATGTAAGAGACGCCACACAGCGGGTGACAACACAGCGGAGGAAGACTGCCACAGAAGAAGAAGGGCTTTTTTTTATTAGCGGGTAACCGGTGGTGCGGAAGAACACAGCAGATGGAGAAGATGGCGGTGGCAGGAGAGACGGCTCTGGGAGAAGACAGTTCGGGGAGAAGATGGAGGAGGGAGAGACAGCATCTGGAGAAGATGGCTCAGGGAAGAAGACAGCTCTGAGTTATTTTTCAAAAAACAACTTGTCAAAAACCAGCTATAGATTTTTTTTACATTTCACTGCTTTTTTTGGGTGAATGGGTAGGGGTACCCATACCTATTCACATAGGGGGCAGGATCTGGGAGCCCCCTTGTTAAAGGGGGCTTCCAGATTCTGATAAACCCCCTGCCCGCAGACCGAAAAACCACCGACCAGGGTTGTCGGGAAGAGGAAAAAAACAAAAATTGCCGCTCAAGACAGATGGGATAAGGGAGGTACTTCTCTCGGAGACCTTGGGTGCCGGCAATGCACGTAGCAATTGAGGAAAAAATAAGATAAAAGAGGACAGCCGCACTCCAATCCAACGTGTGTTTAATGAACAGGCACTACAAAAACCAGCTAGAACAGGATAGCTGACGCGTTTCACACAAAATCAGTGCTTACTCATAGCTTCAACATGGGGACAAGGTGGTTTGGGGCATGTGGCCTGGTACGGTTCAGAAGGGGAGGGTGCTCCCTCGTCCCCCCCCTCATCCTGACCTACAGACTGCATGCTCGGATAAGGGTCTGGTATAGATTTTGGGGGGCCCCACATCAATTTTATTTTACATTTTGGTGTGGGGTTCCCCTTAAAGTCCATAACAGACCTGAAGGGCCTGGTATGTACTGGGGGGACCCTATGACGTTTTTTTCCTTGATTTTTGGGATTCCACACCATAATATTATTGATTAAGTACATACCATTGCATGCATTTGATGAGTTAAAATATGGAATAAACCAAACTGATGTGCATTGGTATAATTATGCTGCTGAGTACAATGCATGCTTTCAGGAGGTGATGCCATCAGTGGGATTTGAACTCATGGCTTGAACCTTTGAGGGCAGTAGGGAATACCGCTATGCTTCAGAGCTGAGCACATACCTACAAAATTAATTTATTAATGTTTAATTCTATACAATAATGTTTTGCAGTTCAGACATTAGTATTATAGTAACAACCATGCTCATGCTGATGTGGCATTGGCTAATAGGCGTTCGTCTCTTTTCAGCATATGTTGCTGGGTACAATGCAAGTAGGTGATACTCTGTGTGATTTTCAGCCATTTGAGCACAATTATATTCAGAACATACGTTTACTAGTATTTGATGGTTGGACTACTTTATATTCTAGGTATAATAGTACCCAGCACAGTGACTTAGGCCCCTTTCACACTTGTGCGACCTGAACGTTGTGCGATTTTTATGCAACTTTAAGCAATGCCTGTGTAATCTTGAGGTCTATGGACGCAGGAGTCGCAGGGAAAGGCACGCAATTTTCCCGCAATTTTTCTGCAAATTCAGGGAATGCCTGTGTAAACTTAAAGTGGTTGTAAACCCTTACAGACCACTTTGACCTACAGGTAAGCCTAGATTAAGGCTTATCTGTAGGTGCAAGAAATATCTCCTTAACCTACACGGTTAAGGAGATATTTGCAAGAAAGACGGTACCGATGTCTATGGCGCATGCACGCCGTAGACAACGGCGCAGGTGCACTGAGCGTGCCATTTCTGAATGGGATCGTGCCGTCCCTCCCGGCTCCCGCACGCATGCGTGGGAGTGACCTCATCGCGGCTCCGGCCAGTCACAGCGTCGGAGCCGCGATACAAGGAAGTTATTCCAGGAGAGATGGCGGCGATGGAGGAGAGGAACGAGGACCGCTGCAGGGGCTTCGATCTCAGGTAAGTAATTCATCATGAGCTAGTATGCTATGCATACTAGCTCATTATGCCTTTGTCTTGCAGGGTGTTTTTTTTTTTTTGTGGGTTTACTTCCTCTTTAAGGTCTATGGACCTAAACTCGTATCAAAGTCGGACCAAAGTAGTACAGTATCCCTTCCCTTTTTTGGCACATCGTGACCTATTGGCCGCCATTTTGGGTGTGATATTGCAGACCGAAGCCCAAATGTATCGGCCGCCATTTTTGGTAAGATAATGGAGACAGATATGTAGTACAGATATGAATGGTTATCATTGAGAATCATGGGGTACAACTTGTCATGCAACTCAGGAGTCCAAATTTGCTGGAAAAGTCCCCCAACTGTGAATCAAGTCATATATATTTTAATAGAAAGGAACTCTCATTCATACTTGCATAGTCCTTACAGATTTACATCAGCAGAACAAATGCAGGAAGTGATGTGTGCACATAGGTCGGAATGAAATGTGTGGTGATGCCAAACAAATCAATGAACCCCACCCACACCAAATCTAACTACCACATCCACCCCCACCTTGAGTAAGCACAAGTACATATCCTACCCTTGGAAAGGAACGAAAAAGCAGATATGGCGCTGGTCTACTGGAACCCTCTGCAGCCTGGCACTGCACTAAATAATGCAAATGTGTGAAGTGAAATATGTGAATAACTAAACTCAAAGTGCTAAAGAGTTCTTGAATCCTAAAGTGCCTCTGCAAACTGCTCATATATATAATTATAAATACATGCAAAATAAATTGAATAATAAAAATACTAAAAATACATTGGGGTATCTGTACCCCTCCTTAATAATCGTGATAAAGAATATACAAGTGAACACACTTGTGCAATTAATATATGTGCAAAAATCAATGTATGAAATATATGAAATACTGTATTTATTGGCGTATAACACTCACTTTTTTACCCTGAAAATAGAGGGTAAATTGTGTCTGCGTGTTATACGCAGGGGGTTGTGGAAAGTTTTTTTCCTGAAACTTCCCTCTTAAAGTTAGGGTGCGTGTTATACGCCTGTGCGTGTTATACACCGATAAATACGGTAAATAAATAAATAAAATGCAGTCCTCTTCAATTAGTGCTATAAAAATCCTTAGAAAAGGGTCCTTATGGAAGAGTCCTTATGGAAAACATACAAAGGAAATATCCAATCAGGTTATTTAGGTGCTGTAAAAAGGGTGCTTGGTGCCTAGTTTTAAGGAGCCGTGATCACTGCAAACTGTGCTCTTACAAAAAAACGCATTTACCAGATATTACCCCCCTCTTGGGGTATGATGCCTTCACAGTGTGGGCCACTGTGTAGCCCTCTGGTAATTGCTCGTCCCTCTTCTCTTGATGGTGTTATTGCTCAATAATGGCCCATGTATAAGAGAAAGGAAGGGAGCCCCAGATGGTGTGATAATGTTTTAAAATCGTACTTATTAATAAAACACAGCTTGGGTACTCACATTTAGACAAAGTAAAAGCATGCAATCAACGCTTACACTCTGGTCGGGCAACAGGAAGCGATGTGACGTTCTGGGGGCGTGTTCTACCGGTTTCGTCATGTGACTTCTTCTGGAACACCCCGAACGTCAGTATCCCTTCCCTTTTTTGGCACATCGTGACCTGTTGGTCGCCATTTTGGGTGTGATATTGCAGACCGAAGCCCAAATGTATCGGCCGCCATTTTTGGTAAGATAATGGAGACAGAAGCCTGAAGTAAGAATGACAATCTCACCCTGTCGGCCATTTTGTGTAAGATATTGAGGACAAGAGCTTTGTGCAACAAAATCTCTTGTTAAACTAAATAGCATAATGTCCAGGTCACGATCTACCGTTTAAAAAAAAAAAGGATAACAACAATGTTAAACAATAATTGGCATTAATAAAACTGTAGTTAAACCCATGGGATTAACCCTTCTATACTACAATTAATGATGTGTTCTAATGTGATGTTAATATGAGCCAGTACTGACCATATGGACTACGGATGCTTTATTATATATATATAAGGGTATTAGCCCTATGTTGTAAAGAATATATATATATATATATATATATATATATATATATATATATATATATATATAAATAAACATACTATTGTATGTAGAGAGGAAATATGAAGGAAATATAATATAAAGAAAGTGTGTAATGAGTAATAAAAAATATGTTAAAATAATATAAATTAATATTAAAAATATAAAAAATTGGTCAGAAAACAATTCAGACCTAAATCTATATTCATGCCTACGGGCTGGAAGGTATCTAACTGTAAATCCATTGTGTTTCATTTTGAAATACCTTAATCTTTTTGTTTTCCCCCCTCCAATGCCCCTTAATTTTGTCTATTCCATAAAAAATCATGCATGTGGGGTCTCGATTATGGTAATCTCTAAAATGTCTGGAAACACTGTGTTTGTTGAACCCATTCTTTATATTGGTTATGTGTTCCTGTACTCTGACGTGTAGTTCTCTTGTGGTTCTGCCTACATATTGCTTCCGGCACAGGCATTCAATGACATAAGTCACATGAGTACTTTTGCATGTGATCAGTTCATTGATATTATATTCTGATCCATTTGCCAAAGAGCCTGAATTTCACTTGTTTTTTATTTGTTTTCTTGCTTACCCTGCAGAGTAAACAGGTGCCACATTTAAAAAAAAACCTTTTAAGTGCTTGAAGATTTTAATTTGTTTTGGAGGGTCCAGGGAGTTATTGACAAGGCGATTTCTTAGATTTGGTGCCCTTCTATAGATGAAGGAGGGTCTGATAGGTATTATGTTTTTTAGTACTTTGTCTGATTGCAGGATGGACCAGTGTTTTTTGATGATAGTTTCTAGGGCTTTGTGTTGTATATTATATCCTGTTAGAAAAGCCATATCGATACGTTTATTCTTTTCTGTCTTCTTTTTTGGGATATTTGCTGTCATAAGGTTTCTGTTCATTTTCTTCACGCTCTCTTTTAATATTAACAGATCTTTTTTCTTATAACCCTTTTCCACAAATTTATTTATGATGACATCTGCTTGGATGTTATAGTCATTGATGTTACTGCAGTTCCTATACATTCTCATCAGCTGTCCGTTTTGGATGTTGCCTATCCACTGTCTGTGGTGGCAGCTATTCATTGGTATATAACCATTTCGATCTGTTTGTTTAAAAAAGTCCTGGTGTTAATGAAACCATTGTTCCTGAACAGTTGAAGATCTAGGTAATCGATAGTCTGTTTGTTCCAGGTTCCTGAGAATGTCATTTCATATGCGTTTTGATTTATCTCGTCAAAAAAGTTTTGCAACTCTGCTTCTGTACCTCTCCAGATAATGATAATGTCATCGATATACCTGCGGTATAGCCTCAAATTTTCCCGTCGGATGCTATAAATTTTTTCTTCCTCCCAATGGTTAAGAAAGAGATTTGCTACACTCTGTGCGTATTTTGCCCCCATGGCTACTCCTTTGGTTTGCGTAAAGTTTTCCCCCTTATGCCAAAAATAATTATGGCTCATGGCTAACTTAAGCCCTTCGATAATATATTTGATTTGCTCATCTTTCATATCCGTCTGGTTATATAATGCCCATTCCACACTCTGCAGACCATCTTCTTGCACTATGTTCGTATATAGGGAATTTACATCTATAGTGACTAAAATGTCATTCTCTTCCACCTCAAAGTTTTTTAGTTCCTCAATTAACTGTCTGCTGTCCTTTAGGTAGGACTTTCCTTCTTTCACTAGTGGCTGTAAAAAAACATCTAGGTAGGCACCTAGTCTGGAAAACAGTGAATCAATGCCACTGATTATTGGTCTTCCTGGTGGCTTACTTTGATCCTTGTGGATTTTGGGGACATAATATATCACTGGTGTCTTTGCCGCCTCAGGTGTAAAAAACATAGCTTCATTTTTGGTAAGGAGCATCTCCGGACGGACAGGTCTGCTTGCTTTCGTCCGGCCGGCGCAGCAGGCTTCAGGCATATCTGTCATTATAAAATTGTAAGTGCAATATGTTATTTTTAATCATTTATTAAAGCTAAGAGGTTTTACACTATTCGAGGCACTTTGTTTTTCATACCTCATCCATACCATTTGCCATCCAATACCATGGAGTGTGTGGACTAGCGGTGCGGTGGGTCCTTGGTGTCATACAGCCCAGCGGTGTTCATACTCTAAAGCCTCTCCGGGTCCCCTGTAATAAGGGACCACGGGGCTCTGGTAAGCAGATCTTTTTGGCATTTGGTGGAGGATATCACTTATCTGATTTCATTTCCTACTCCTGAAGAGTCTGGATTTTATTATTTAAGGATTTGTGCACGGGTGGATTTACATTAATTGAATTAATTTCAAATAATTTTGTGGACGGTTTAAAGATCACTCACCTATGTATTTTTTGGATCACTATGAATTTAATTTATGAACTATTTTTGTGATTCATTTTACAGACTGTGTTTTTTTCATTCATAGTTTTTCATCATCCAATACTTTGGAAAAAAATAATTATCCAGTTTCACGTATTATGCATATGTTCACATTCAATATTTAGTTAATCATATATTTTATGTAGTTTAGCGTGACTCTATTTTTCTTTTTTCTGACCACTGTTTTGATGTTTCACAGAGAGTCGCAGCTTCGCACCAGCTTTTATTAGCACTTTTAGAACACGCCCAGAACACGCCACAAGCTGCATTTCTGTGTACACGATTAAGCAATGAGATCAAAAGAGTAGAAGGTCAGCAGATGCTTCCAAACGATGTTTGCATGATCAGACAGGAACAATACACACAACATTGACAGCATGGCCACATAAGCCCACTTTTGATTGAAAAAATGCACACAAATTTCTGAAAATAACCCTAGTTGGGCATTTGTTAATAGGCACAATATCATTCCTTCTCCCCCACAAATCACAGCAAAAAACCTGACCTTCTCAGACCAAACAAACCCACCCTACTGCAGGCCATTATATAAGAGAGGTTGTGTTGTTAGCACACTGACACAGGCCCAATAGAAGTACACGCCCACCAGTATCTTTCAATCTGTCTTTGTGTATGTCTGAAGTGCGTGCACCTGAGCAGGAACACCTAATACTATTTGCAACTGTGCATCAAATCTCCAACTACAGGCCAAAGATCGAAGTCCATTTGCATGCACATAAACAAAGCAACAGTTTTCTAAGCATATGTATTTGTGCAGTGTAAACCCTACAATTTTAAATGTCCAAGTCCCTGCGCATGATTAGTGCTAACAAACATTAACATCAGTCCCTGGCTGCAATGAGCTTCCAATCTAAAGTCAAAAACTAACTTTCTTACATTAGGGACTATTTTGACAGGAGACAAATAAAATGCCTGCATGTCTTTGGATTGTGGTGAGAAACCCACACAGGGAGAACATATAAACTTCAACACAAGCATTAGCATGTTGGGGAATTGAACCAGCAACCCCAGTGCTGCTAGACAGAATTGCGACCCACTTAGCCACCAGGCAGCCTCACACATGTTCTCTGCATCTCTGTGGTGGGAACCAGCCCTAAGTCCATAGCCATGCTCAGTGTCACAAGCAATATACAATATATTGGCCAAAGTATTGGGACGCCTGCCTTTAAACACACATGAACTGTAATGGCATCCCAGTATTAGTCCGTAGGGTTCAAAACTAATGTGGCCCACCATTTGCAGCTATAACAGCTTCAACTCTTCTGGGAAGGCTGTCTAAAAGGTTTAGGAGTGTGTCTATGGGAATGTTTGACCATTCTTCCAAGTGCATTTGTGAGGTCAGGCACTTATGTTGGACGAGAAGGCCTGGCCTACAGTCTCCACTCGAATTCATCCCCAAGGTGTTCTGTTGTGTTGAGGTCAGGACTCTGTCCAGGCCAGTCTAGTTCCTCCACCCCAAACTCACTCACCCATGTCTTTATGGACCTTGCTTTGTGCACTGGTCCAAATTATTTGGTGGAGGGGGGATTATGGTGTGGGGTTGTTTTTCAGGGGTTTGGCTTGGCCTCTTAGTTTCAGTGAAGGAAATTCTTAAGGCATCAGCATACCAAGACATTTTGGACAATTTCATGCTCCCAACTTTGTGGGAACAGTTTTGGGATGGCCCCTTCCTGTTCCAACATGACTGCATACCAGTGCACAAAGCAAGGTCCATAAAGACATGGATTAGTGAGTTTGGGGTGGAGAAACTTGACTGGCCTGCACAGAGTCCTGACCTCAACCCGATAGAACACCCTTTGGCTGAATTAGAGCAGAGACTGTGGGCCAGGCCTTCTCATCCAACATCAGTGCCTGGCCTCACAAATGCACTTCTGGAAGAATGATCAAACATTCCCATAGACACACTAAACCTTGTGGACAGCCTTCCCAGAAGCTGTTCTAGCGTCAAAGGGTGGGCCAAATCAAATTTTACCCTACGGACGAAGACTGGGCTGCCATTAAAGTTTATGTGTGTGTAAAGGCAGGTGTCCCAATACTTTTGGCTAAATAGTGTATCTGGTAAGATTTACAATGGTGGTGGAACCCTCCTACACATAAATACTGCATTTAGACATAGTTATAGGACCCAGGAGATTAGACAACTTCTCTACATGAAGCAGCATGTTTGAGATTCAAACCCAGACACTCAGGGATGTAAGCGGAAGTTCTAACCTCTAAGCCACAAAGCTGCTTACCTCCTACACATAAATACACATAAATACACATAAATACTGCATTTCTTTGGACATACAGGTGATGGAATTACATTACTCAAGAGTTATTCTTCTTGATTTATTCTGTGATATTTGGTGTTTTTTGTGGGTGAGTGTAGAATAGTGATATTACCCTCCAATGTTTGGGAATTACATTTTGATTTCGGATGTTGGTACACATATACACTTTTTGGGCTCAAATTATGATTATTTGGAAATAATAAAAAGTAGACATGTGCATTCGTTTTCGTCCGAATGCATTTTCGTCCCAATTTTGGGTACTTTTGTTATCGTTTTAACAAGCGAAAACGAACCTGCAGAACCCGAAATCCGAAAGATCCGACATAAAAAAATGCTTTTTTTTCATTTTCGTTGCTACAACAGTTCGATATAGATAGGAGATTCGACATGACGCTGACAATAGTGATCTGTGTCTATCGAACCTGTGGTCGAATGTGCCTAACCAACTCTATTAGTCCAAGATTATTCTACATAGAGAGGAAGTATTCGACATAGAGAGAAAAGATTTGACAGTGTTGGGGTAGATTCGACGAAGCAGCGAAAAACATACAAACGTCGAATCTGTCATTGAAGGCTTATGGTGTCTGTCGAAATTTCTAAGAAGATTCGACAAGCAGCTAAACTGTACGACGCTGCAATCGTACATTTCCAGTCAAATGCTCAGCCCATAGGCTATAGAAGAATTCTAATGTTGGTTGACTAGTAATAATAATTTATAAATATAATTATTACTAGTGTCATACAACATTAGAATTCTTCTATAGCTTGTAGGCGGAACATTCAACGTATGTACGAATGTATGATTGCGGTGTCGTACAGTTTAGCTGCTCCGTCGAATCTTCTTAGAACATTCGACAGACACCATAAGCCTTCAGTGACAGATTCGACCTTAATTCATTTGGATTTTCGGACAAATGCATTTTTTAACTAAATTAAATAAATAAAAACAAATTTCGGGAGTAACTAAATACATTTATTTTTCGGACGAAAACAAAATTCCGAAACAAAATATTTCAGTGTGCACATGTCTAATAGAAAGCACAAAAAATTGTGATTCATTTAAAATTTTCATCAGCAATGGTATTGTTTGTGCTTTGTAAAGATACCTGTGTCAGTTTGGGTAAAGATTGTTGTGAGATGAAGAGTAAATGTGACAGAGAAAAATATATTTTACCAAAACATCAAAACATTCCACATTTTAGCATTCTTAAAAACAAAATATTTTTTGTAGTAGCAACAATGTTGCAAAGGAAAATTTATTTCAGAGAAAGATACATTTCATCTCAACATGGCTAAAACTTGCATTGGACTATAATAGCACAGATTTTCATGGGCTAGCACAAAGGTAATCCAAAATAAAAGAGACAATACAGCATCATAATTCAACACATATTTATTTAAACTTGGAATTGAAATGGCCACGGTGTTATCCATAGGGGGTTAACATGAATCTTTTAAATTAAAATAAATAATCTTGGCTAAAATATATTTAACAAAACTTAAATGGTGTCCATCCAGTCAAAGCTGGACGACGACTCCCCAATTTGGACAACAACATGACTATCCGAAGATAGGGAGGGTGGGCGTCGCTGTCTGGTCAGGAACAGTCAGTGAGACCACCGCTCCCGGTCCTTTTATTGGCTTCTTCCGCACGGGCTAGTAAACCGCCAAATTTTCCCAATCAGCTGCTTGCCTGCATCCACCAATCCCATGGCTGTTGCTGCCCAGTGATACCGCAGCAACCATTGGCAACCTGCGGAAATAAAACAAAGCAGGAAGAACTGCAAGCTCTCCCTTTGAGCTAACCTATGGTGGTCCAGCTTATTGCTGTGACCTTTCATGGGCTAGCACAAAGGTATTCCAAAATAAAAGAGACAACACATCATCATAATTCAACACATATTTATTTAAACTTGGAATTTAAATGGCCATGGTGTTATCCATAGGGGGTTAACATGAATCTTTTAAATTAAAATAAATAAGCCATCTTGGCTAAAAGATATTTAACAAAAATTAAATGGTGTCCATCCAGTCAAAGCTGGCCGACTACTCCCCACCGGCCAGAGCCGCTGATTCAATCAAGTTTTGTAGACCCATATTGAAAATGTCCAGGCCTATTAGTGATAAATTAACCTTGTCTTTTCAAAACAAACCTGGCACAAACCCTTCTAATTCAGAGTGGCGAAATGAAAAACCGCCAGACGAAATTAGAAATCTATGAATTGTCCTGTTAAGCCTTCTCCGTATCCTGTCCAAATAGAACAGAACCATGAGGAGACCACAAAAGCCTAGGGATCATCTCAGAAAATGCCAAGACCGTGGATGGGAACATCAGCTTTATCGAATGCAAATCCCTCTTCGTTTCACACAATAATTCCCATGTACCCATTTTGCCTAAATCATTCGCCCCGGCATGAATGGCCAAAATTTGGGGGGAGGCCATATGCTGGATAAATAGGCTAATTGTTCTCTAATGTTCCGCCAACACAAACCCCTGACACCCGACCATAAAACCATAAATGACTTAAGCCTCGTACACACGACCGAGAATCTCGTCGTAAAAAACCCGTAGTTTTTCTCGACAAGCTTCTTGTCAAGCTTGACGAGCTTCTTGTCAAGCTTTCCTTGAATACACACTGTCAATTCCAAATCTCGTTGTTGGAAAGCACAGACACGTACAGCACGTACGACGGCAGTATAAAGGGGAAGTTTGATTTCAATGGCGCCACCCCTTGGGCTGCTTTTGCTGATCTCGTGTTACTGCGTGTGAAGTAAAAGTTTGGTAAATTTGCGCTTTTCAGTCTTCGTGCTTTCAGTTAGTTTTCTGCGGTTCAGTTTGTGCTTGTGGGTTCGTATCTTGTCTTTCAGGGCGTGTTGTCAGGCCGTATCTGTTTACAGTGCGTTCTTGTCCGCTCGTTTCTGATTTTCAGGTCGTTCTTCATAGGCCTTGCTGTTCTTAAATGCGTTCTGTTTAGTACGTTCTGATCAGACGACCATCTTCTAGCCATGTCGCGGGTACGTTCTCGTCGTAGAGTTCGTGCTGTGCGGGCGCTTGGTGTTGGTCTGCTTGTCTTGGACCAAGACCAGTCCATGAACAGGGTGAGGAGGAGTTCATAGACCAAGAATTGGTTGCTCCAGCGGGACCAATTCTGTCATATGCCTCTTCTGTGGGAGATCCAGGAGAATAATCCTGATGACAACAGGAATTTTCTTAGGATGTCTGACCCCGTTTTTCAGCATCTGTTGGCTTTGGTGTCCTCCTATATCACCAGGCAGGACACCGTTATGCGGGAAGCCATCAGTGCTTAACAGAGGCTCATCGCCACGTTACGCTACCTGGCGACTGGGAGAAGTCTGCAGGACCTGAAGTTCACGACAGGCATCTCCCCCCAGGCTCTGGGCCTCATAATCCCAGACACCTGTTCTGTCATCATCCAAGTCCTGCAGGAGGACTATATTAGGGTAAGTTTTCTCCTTTAACATCACATTCTATGTATTTCATGTATGCTAATGTATTGTATTTCTTTCATCCTTCCCTAATTACCATGATTGTAATATGCTGGGAATATCCCCTTTGTCCTCATGCATGCTGTAAGTTTTTAATGCCCCTTTTTTGTCCTCCATGCATATTTTCCTTCACCAACCTCTCCAGCATGCCATCCTGGGCCCAAACACACCTAGCCTAGCCACTTCCCAATATATTTTGTCAGCTCCATTGTAGTGCTTTACCCTCCCCCCCTAAACATCCCCTAAAATGATTACAAATGCATATTTCTCTTTTTTTTGGGGATTCACAAACTCATCTAGCCCCCCAAATATTTTTACAATGGGCCATCAGAGGGGGTGATGAATATGATACTCTAGCCTTCTATTGTAGTATTTAAAAACACATTAAACTGAAAGTTATGCTGATGTTGGGCAAGAATGTATTTTTTTTATAATCTGCTTGCAATGTTATGTGCAAAAGTACTAATATTTTTTTATCTTGTTTGACTCCACAGCTTCCTTCCATGCCACAGGAATGGCAGACTGTGGCCTCCCTTTTTGCCACGCGGTGGGACTTCCCCAACTAAGGTGGAGCCATTGACGGGAAGCACGTCCGCATCGTGCCACCACCCCATTCTGGGTCCTATTTCTATAATTATAAGGGGTTTCATAGTATCCTGCTGATGGCGGTGGTGTCAGCACAGTATGAATTCCTCTATGTGGATGTGGGGAAGAATGGCCCGGATGTCCGATGGGGGAGCCTTCAGCCAGACGGAGTTTGCCCTCCGTCTCCAGAGTGACGACCTTGCATTGCCACCGGATGCAGGGAATGTTGAAGGACTCTCCTTTGTGTTTTTGGCTGATGAAGCCTTTGGACTTGGACGGCATCTCATGAGGCCATTTCCCCAAAGGACCCTGACCCCGGAGAGGAGGGTGTTCAACTACCGGCTGGCCAGGGCCCAAAGAGTCGTGGAGTCTGCCTTCGGGATAATGGCCAGCCGGTTCCGCCTTTTTATGACACCTATTAACTTGACGGAGTACAAACTGAACTACATTGTTTTTTGTTGCTGCGTGCTGCATAATTATCTTTGCATCAAATCACCTAATTATATGGCCTCAATTGGGTCTGATGCTGGACTTTTAGGTGACAATACCTTGCCGGGCCTAGAATCTGGCCGTCCTGGCTTGCCCCCCCAAAATGCCTGTTAGGTTCGTCAAAAATATGTGGACTATTTCACTGGTAGGGGGGCAATTCCTATGCCAGGCCATGCTTAATTTTTAAAAATAAATAAATAAATAAAAATCTTGATTAATCTGATTTTTGGATGTATTGCTTGTGTTTTTTTAGCTGTCTCCTAGTTTTTTGTAGTGCCAAGTGTATTTTCCTTTAGTAAATACCAACCATTTCTCTAACACCAAAAATATACTCAAAAAAGATTATAGCGGATTTGATAAAGAAGCTACACTTTGTTGTTCAAAAATTTTACTCTGTGCACATTCACACATGGTAAATCTAAAATTTTTGGTGTTATAAAATATGAATTTTTTTTTGGGTTGGCCATAAACAGGCCTTTTTTTTGGTAAGAAAATGCAAAACTCTCATTACCATACAACAAAATACAACATTGTAAACCTCTCGGCAATATCAGACATTCTATTTTAGTAACAATGTCTCTATCTGCCCTTCATAATATGGGGTGTCACCCTGAACAAGCCAAAATTTGAAGATGCACACAATTTTGAGGGTTTTTAAAAAGGGTTTTTTCCCTCCTGATCCCTATTGTCAACATGTGCTATCTGCCATCATGGGTGATCAGTGGACGTGTTTTGGGGGTGCAACCCCTTCTTCCTTTTACATACTTGAGATGCGAGGAAGGGGTTGCACCCACAAAACCCGTACATGGATATCCCGTGATGGCAGATGGAACATGTTGACACACTGTGTGCATCTTCAAATTTTGGCTTGGTTTTAAAAGTGCAACAATTTTTTAGAAAATATAGAAAACTAGAAAAAGGGGGGTTTTGTGCTTCATTCAATTTGCCCCAATACATCAATGATGTCCTTAAATGTTTGCTCCATAACATTTATCCTTTTCTTCATTCTTTCCAGTTCACTACTACACTCCATAACTTGCTGGATGATTCTTTGGGCACTATCACTAGAGAAACGAGGACTTTCTTTCTCAACAACATTTTCATCCCCTAAAAAATAAACATAAAAGGTATTATAACTCTGCAGGCCTGCATCTCTTACCTGAAGCTGTGGTGACAGACACTGACCTGTTGTGGTGACAATTTCCACCACGTCATCCACTTCTCCTTCCTCCACTTCTACTTCCTCCACATCCTCAGGTTGGGGTTCTTGGTGAGGTTGGTGTTCTCTCTGAAGTGTGGGGTTCCTGTGCTCCCTGGAGTGGTGTCCTCCCAGTCTTCTCTCCCCTATGAGAATGAAACAAAAGGTATACTTCGCACACAGATATATATTTTTTTTTTAATAGGAACGTGATACATTGCTTGGAAGTTGGGTACAAGTGTCTGTTTGGGCAGAGTTACAAGCTGAAGACTTTATTTAAAAATAAGCTAATCTTGACTATTCACCTTTTTATGACAAGTTTTACACATGGAGACACCCCAAGAATACACTGAAGCACCTGTGTGGGACACCCTAAAAAGGTTGTTCTGTTGGGCCACACTATAGTGCTCTTGAGTACAGATGTGAAAACAGCTGCTGAGTGTCCTCCCATTTACACTGATTCAAGTTTGCATTTCATTCTAGTTCCAAACACATCATCTAGACAGCAATTTTTATACATTTATGGAATAAAAACAGGCATGTCTATTAATCTTTTTAACCCTGTATCTTCTCCAAACATCGTATGTAGTGGGTGAACGATGTGTCTGTAACGACCGATTACTGGGCCCACTAAATTTGGCGAGATTACATTTTCTAAGGTCCAATAGTAAAAAGCAACAATATGGAGCAACATAAAAGTTATGAAATACAATAATAGGTACACACGACAAGTACTTACTTTTTTTCTAGCATTCTCTTAATACTCCTTAACTGCTCCGGCTCCCTCAGTTTGAGGTCAGACCACCTCTTTCTAAGCTGCTCCTTTGATCTTTTCACCCCGCAATTCTTCTTCAGAATTTTCACTACTTTCTTCATGATTTTGGACTTCCTTAGATTAGGGTGGGTATAGGGCCCATGCTTTGCATCATAATCCGACTTTATCAATATGTCCACCATCTCCGCGAAAGACATATTAGATGCCTTGAATCTCCTCCTTGATCGTGACGTTTCACGTCCGATCTTGTCTCATCATCGTTGCCTCTAGATTGTTTGAGGATATATATGGGGATAAAGATTTTCTTGAGTTTAGACTGTGTGACTGACATTACTATTTTTGTCTTGTGTTTTGTCTTGCAGACAAAATGAATGCTTTCATAGAAAAACATTTTTTGGGGGAATTTATTGACCGGGTAAGGGAGCTGCCCGCTCTGTGGGAGACCAAAAACCCCATTCACAGGAAGAAAGGTGTAAGGAAAGCAGCGCTGGAGAGCCTGCTCCCATTTGTGCATACCAGGGTACCCACAGCAACCACACAACAGGTGGATCGTAAAATTGGGAGCTTGAGAGGCACAGAGGACTGAGAGCTTTAAGGTCCTGGCTTCTCAGAGGTCAGGAGCAGCAGCAAAAGATGTATATGTCCTGAATTTGTGGTACTACAGCAGGATGTCCTTTCTGGATGACCACCTGGAGTCAAGGTCATCACTGTCCAGTCTTCCCTTCAGACTTCTCTGCAGCCAATCTGAGCCTTCTCTGGAGCAAGAGGAGGCAGCCATCCTGGAAGAACCCGATTTGGACATCTGGAGCCAGGTATAGTGTTTTATAAACATTTATTGTGATAAAATTAATGCAGCAAAAAAATGTTAATATGGAAATCAAAAAAAAAAAAAAATTAACAAAAAGTGTTCTAAATATCAATAGACAGTAGTAGGCCAAAAATTGGGGGAGAAGATTGAAAACTGCTGGGGTCATAATGATAGTCTGTTCTATTGATTTACATTCAATTTGCAACAGTCATGAGCTGAAAATTGTGTGTGATTGATGAACCAAAAACTAAAACTATGTCCCTTTTTCATACACAGGATGACATCAGCCAGGATGAGGGTCTGGAAAGTGTCAGGCAGGAGGAGGCAGGGCCCACTGTGAGCCAGGAGGAGGCAGGGCCCACTGTGAGCCAGGAGGAGGCAGTGCCCACTGTGAGCCAGGAGGTGGCCGGGCCCAGTGGCACACAGGAGGTGGCCGGGCCCAGTGGCACACAGGAGGTGGCTGGGCCCAGTGGCACACAGGAGGTGGCTGGGCCCAGTGGCACACAGGAGGTGGCCAGGCCAAGTTGCAGGACCAGATCTCAGGTGCCTCCCATCCGCCTTACAAGAAGAACCAGGAGGGAGAGGAGCACAAGCGAGGCAGCAATGGCCCTAATTAGAGAGGCACATGCCACCCTCCCAGGAGCCAACAACCACCGAAGAGGCCATTGGCGGCCTAGTTGGGGCTGAATTCCAAAGTATGAGCATGGAACAATGTCTCCTATGTGAGCCCCTGCTGATCAACTTAATGAACAAGGGGGTGATGGGGAGAATTACCCCCAATACGGCCATATGTGAGGTCGCCCAGCTTTCGCAACCTCAACCTCCTCCTCCTCCTCCTCCTTCTCCTCCACCTCCTTCTCCTCCTCCTGACACAAGTACACCTCCAGTGGCACAGCCTCAAGCCACACGCAAAAGGAAGGCTGCAGGGAAGGCTGCAGGGAAGGCTTCCAAGAAGACTAGGAAGTGATGGCCTTGCTTCAATGTGGTCTGACAGAAGGCAGCCTGTTGTAGTACCACAGACTTTGGACATATATATCACCTGCTGCTGTTCCTGACCTCAGGATCAGATTGTGCTCACAACTGATGTGCTTCTCAAGCTCCCAATTTTATTGTCCACACAGGGTTGATGTGTGCTCTGGGGTCCCATTAATGCAAAAATGGCAGCAGGTTCTCAAGCGCTGCCTTCTATTTTTTTGTTATATACCAGAATAAATGGTTTTTATTTTACAGTTAATACTTTACTCTGTGTGAATATCAGCAGCAAAACAAGTTCATTATTTTTCATTATTGTACCATTCTAAAGAAGATTTAAATGCGCAACATTTAAACGATGCAATAATTTACAGCGTGACGAATGTGCTATCTCACGAACGCCAGTTTTACCAGAAGAAGCGCTCCCGTCTCATACTTGATTCTGAGAATGCGCGATTTTTTAAGACTCGGAAAAGCATACACGCGAATGGTTTTCTCGTCGCAAAACAGGCCGACGAGAATCCCGATGAGAAAAACGAGAATCCTGACGAGAAAATAGAGATCAGGTTCTCTATTTTTCTCATCGAGATTCCTGGCAGTTTTCTCGACGAGAAACCATACACACAAACGTTTTTTTCTGCAAGAAAGCTCTCCCAATAGTTTTCTTGTTGTTTCTTGACGAGAAAACCGGTCGTGTGTACGAGGCTTAAGTATCCAGACCTAGATTGGTGGAGTAGGTTCTGGATCCAGAATGTTGGCAGCCCAAAACACGTAGGAGTGTCCTACTATCCAAACAACTGTTCTGGTGTGATCTGAAAAAGAAAATTCACAAGGTTAGAAGCTCCAGGCGGACATATATTTTATATCTGGCACTACCCCAATGGCCTATTCTTTTCAATTTCTCTTCCAGAAATCCCAAAGAGTCAGCTGTGGTGGCCGCCCCCAAATCTAAAAGAATGGGAAGAAAAACAAAAAACAGACAGGTTTAGGCGTTTCAAGCAGGAGGCCAAGACAGATGAGAATTGATACCTAGTCAAAGACGATAAGTCTTGGTGAATAAAAAAGGAATCATCAGAAACAGGCCTGACTGACATATACTTTGTGACCTGCAGGACAGGACATATTGACACATTTGTCAAACTTGCCAATGGAGCTATTGACCTTTCCCAACCGAGGAAGACTTAGACCTACAAAGGAAAAGATGAAGTAAACCTTTGTCTATACGAACGTGAGAAAAACTAAGAAAAGACAAAGATGTGGGTGGAATATATAGGTACAGTTATCTACAGCTATTTCAATAGAGCAAACCAGAAATATTTATAGTACTTTTAAGAGGGCTAAAAGGCTAAGAGAGGAGGAGGAGGATAATACATAAACCGGGGCTGGGTGAGAAAAATTCATTATATGACATTGTGTTCAAATCTTTACCGATTATTGCTATCGTTATTTTTTTCTCCCCCCTTATTGAACTTATTGAACTGTATTACTGAATAAATGAATAGTTGAACCATGATGTGGAGAAAGAAAGGAATCTGGAAGGTGAAGTGATAAAGGGAGGAGAGAGAGTTTTTTTTTTGCTGGACTGTACTTTTTGGCTTACCTTTTGCTTACTCTCCCCCCCTCTTGCCTCCTTATTCTCCAAAGCTGGTGTAGAGGGAGGGGAAAGCATTGTACCATGTATGAATTTGGATTACATCTGGATTAAAGTCACTCCCATTATTATGTCTAAAAAGCAGGAAGGATCCTTAGTTACACGCTCCGCAAAGAGTCAGGCAACAGCGTCTGCAATAGCAGCAGCAGCAAAACTTGAGCGCTTTGCCCGAACTTCACTGTCCCCAGCAAAGGGGATCTAACAGCAGCCAGCACAAGCAGGACCCCCAATGGATAGGAAAAGCCAGGGCAAGGGTCAGGTACAGGTGAATTCAGAAAACCAAGCAGTAACACCTAGCGTAAAAACTGGGAGTGCCGAAGGGGCAGGGAGAGGAAAAATCAATACGTAATTTCTACAACAGCTCCCGCTAAGCCAGCCGAGGCGAGTATGGAGAGTGGACATTCAGGAAGGGAGGCAGAGCCTACATTAAGGGACGTTTTGAATTCCATAAATGCATGCAAGGACTCAATAATTGCCTTTGACATCCAACTGAAAGGAATAAAGGAGGAAATACACTCAATCGGGGATAAATTAAGTAGGACAGTGGAAAGAACTACTATCCTAGAGGAGAGACTAAGTACAATGGAGGATGTCTTATTTTCACTCAAACAGGAAGTTATGGGGTTGAAGAAACAAATGGACATGCAGGGGGATAAGATTGACGAATTGGAAAACAGAAATAGAAGAAGCAACATCAGAGTGATAGGCATGCCAGAACAGAGCGAGGGAAGTGACCCTATAGCATTCTTGGAGAGGTGGTTCAAAGAGACCTTTGGGGCTACTTCTTTTACACCATTTTTTGGGATTGAGCGCGCCCATCGGGTCCCCTTTAAACCTCGTGAGGCAAGCGGATACCCTAGACCAATACTCGTAAAAATGTTCAATTTTTGCGATAAAGCGACCCTGCTTCGGAAGGCCAGAGAAAAGGGGGATATCAAATATAAGGGGGTTAAAATCTCACTTTATCAGGATTTCTCGCCAGACCTACAGAGGCGCAGAGTGGCTTTTATTCCAATTAGGCGTACCCTCCAGCAATATAAGATTGTCTATGCCTTGCTTTACCCTGCCCGTCTGCGAGTGACAGCGATGGGAGGCACACATCTTTTTGATTCCCCGACAAGCGTGGAGAAGTGGTTGGAGGACAATAAAAAAGACCTATAGCGCTTATGGCAGCATGAGACAAACGACAAGTGAAAAATGGAGGAAAGGATTTTTGCATTTATGAACCCCTATATTTATTTTTTCTTCACATCTAAAAAACACTGATAAACAGAAAAGCACCTTAATTGAAATAATTGGTTTATAACATACGGGGAAGATTTGGGGAAGATTTGATTTGACAAACATAACACAAGGTGGAGAGAAAATAGAGAAAAATTTAAAAACACCTTAAATAGCACTTTAAAAACACGAGGGAAAGAGACACGGTGTGATCACTAAGGAGGGGGGGTGGACATCTATAAGGGTATAGATTTACACTGAGTGGGTGAGGAGAGGGGATGTGTGTAGAGTGGAGGCCACTGGTACAGCCCCTAGGGTAGGCCCAGCTGGGCAAAGGGGGAGAGGGTGGTGGAGGAAGGAGAGGGGGAGGGAAGTAAAGGGGGGTAGGGGGGAGAGAGGGGGAGAGGTGGGATAAGGGAGGGGGAAGGAATAGGGGGAAGCAGGATAAGGGAGGGGAGGGGAGACACATTACAATCAAAAATCAGGAGATATGATTTTGAAAATGATTCACAACTACAAACACAAGCATGGACATATATGTTTTGGGTAACACTGCCAATATTAGGTTAATTTTATATAGGTATATATATTCTGGGTTTGATGGTAATTTATTTAGAGGAGTATTTTATTTATTTTTTTATTTGCACAAGTACTACCTCGTTTTTCTCAATGGCCAACGTAAATAAAATGGGCATATTACTTATGACATGGAATGTCAGGGGGTTGGGGGATAAGGTCAAGAGAGATGCAATGTTTAAATACTTCGGTAGATTGCAACCGCAGATAATTTGTCTCCAGGAAACACACATGCGACCTGAATCTGTCCACCTGTTGCGTTCACGAAAATACCCGACGCAATATCATTCCATGTACTCCTCTTACTCCAGGGGAGTCAGTATTCTGGTGTCTGTTAATGTCCCCTTTGAATGCATTCAGCAACAGGTGGACAGAGAGGGCAGATACGTCTTTTTGCTGTGTAAGCTTAACAGATTACTATGTATTGTTGCTGCGATTTATATTCCTCCGCCATTTTCAGAGGCGCCTCTTAGAATGTTGGCGCAACTTATGGCATTATTCCCAGAGGTCCCGGTGCTAGCGTTGGGGGATTATAATAATACCCTAGATCCAGGACTGGATAGAATGCAACTGGTTCCTAGAGGGGCAAGGTCCACAGTCGGTAGGACAGCCTTTGCCTCCTTGCTCTCTGAATTGGGACTACACAATGTCTGGCGGGAGAGACATGATGGGGAAAGATGCTATTCGTGCCATTCCGCTTCACATGGTGGACTCTCCCGGATCGACATGGGTCTAGGAAACAAGGTTTTAATGCAGAGGGTAAGGGACTCCGCCTATGAGCCATGATTATTGTCAGATCACTCTCCATTTTGGTTACAGCTAGATATTACTGCTACATCTGTGGAAAGTGAACCCTCTTTGGCTGACCCTGTTCCCGTCCCCAGATGAGACCGTGGGGGCATTGCAGGAATTTTTATATTTTAACAGGGGATCGGCTAGTGCAGCGGTTGCATGGGACTCACTTAAAGCTTTCTTGAGGGGACGTCTCATTAGAGAAATTACAGGTATTAAAAAAGGCTCTAGGAAATGGGAGAACAAAGTACGAGATGAAATGAAAGCTAGAGAACAGGCACTGGTAGCAGACCCCTCCCAAGCTAATCATGACTCCTGGAATGAGGCGCAATCTTTATACAACTCTGTTTTGTTAACAGCAGCAGAGAAGAGGAGATATTTCCATCAGCAGAGTTATTTTGAGGAAGGGGAAACAATGGGTCATCTTCTTGCCTTGGTGGCTAGGGAACAGCGGGACTCTTCTGGCATTCAGGCTATAAGAGTGGGGTCTGGGGAAACACACACTCTTGGCTCTGAAATCTTAGATGACTTCCATCAGTTTTATAGGGATTTATATTCCTCTAAAACTAATTATACAGAGTCAGAACTGGCCCGGTTTTTGCAAACTTGCCCGTTCCCCCAGCTGTCAGA
This sequence comes from Rana muscosa, assembly GCA_029206835.1. Lineage (NCBI taxonomy): Eukaryota > Metazoa > Chordata > Amphibia > Anura > Ranidae > Rana > Rana muscosa. The sequence continues at coordinate 33,269,797 of CM055127.1, read as the reverse complement.
GGTAGATAGGGAGATGTTAAACCTCCCTATTACATTGACAGAATTGAAAGATTCCCTAGATGGATTACCGGCGGAGGTGTATTCCCGGTATGGAGAGATTCTTCTCCCACCCTTACTGGAGGCCATATCAGAGGCAGCGAAGACAGGTAGCATGCCAGAAAGTATGCAAGAAGCTATAATAATAGTACTCCCCAAGCCAGGCAAAGACAAGCTCCAGCTAGACTCTTATTGCCCGATCTCTTTATTGAATACGGATGTCAAGCTTTTGGCTAGAGTTCTGGCTACGAAACTATCCAAGGTGATTGATAAGCTGATCCACAGAGATCAATCTGGATTTATACCAACACGTTCAACTGCAGATAATATACAACGGCTGTACTTGAATCTACAGGTACCGGTGGATAACCCAGGGGGTAGGGCCATTCTATCGCTGGATGCTGCTAAAGCATTCGATAGTGTGGAGTGGCCCTACCTCCTGGAAATCCTGACAAGATTTGGATTGGGGAAGAAATTCATAACATGGGTGAAGGTGCTTTACTCCAAACCGAGAGCCAGACTCCGTATCAATAACAATCTTTCTTCCTCATTTGAGGTACATAGAGGTACCAGGCAGGGGTGTCCGTTATCCCCACTGCTGTTTGCTTTGGCGGTCGAACCCCTGGCTATCTTGATTCATACTGCGTCGGAGGTGGTCGGATTTTGTAGGGGTCAAAGGGAAGAAAAAGTCTCCTTATATACGGATGATGCACTTATTTATCTGGGGGATACAGCCGCATCGTTGCAAACAGTGATGGGTATTATAGGAGATTTCGGAGGTTTTTCAGGTTTTACTATAAACTGGTCTGAATCAACAATAATGCCCATAGATCCGTTGACAGAACCACTACCAGCTGGTGCGGAGCAGATCGCCATAACCAAAAACTTTAGATATTTGGGGTTAGTGGTATCCCCGGATCCAGCGGAATATCTTCAGCTGAATCTGGGCCCACTACTGGAAAGACAGAGAGGGAAATGCAATAGCTGGTGCAAGCTCCCTCTGTCAGTGGTGGGACGGGCGAATTTAATAAAAATGGTATGGGCCCCACAGTTATTATATGTTTTTCACAACTCCCCTATGCGGATCCCAAATAAATGGTTCAAACGAATAGATACCCTGATGCAGGATTTGATATGGAAAAAAAAGATAGCCAGGATAAGCTTAACCACCCTGCAATATAGTAAGGACAGGGGGGGATTGGCAGTACCCCACCCCAAAATGTATTTTCTGGCCTCACAGTTCCAGCAGTTGGCGGGATGGCTTTGAGGTTAAGGGGCCCACTGCCCTTTACCCCGATGTGGCAAAACCCTAGATACCCAGAGTTACAGGACCTAGAGGGCTTTACCTCCTGGAAAGAGAGAGGGATTTGTTTTTTTTCGCAACTGTACGAGGGAGAAGTGTTAAAAACCTACGAACAGATGTGCCAGGAATTCCAGTTAGCCCCAAGGGGCTTTTATCAATATCTTCAGCTTCGGCATGCTCTGCAGGCACAGAAAATGACACAATCCTTAGTAATATCATCGTCACGTCTGCTGATGGAGGTCCTCCAGGCGGATACCCGGAGAGGACTAATATCAAAAACATATGCGGAATTACTATCCTCAATACAGGACTATGCCTCCCTTAGATGTTGTAGTAAATGGGCAGAAGACATCGGAGATATAGATGGGGACCAGTGGGATATGGCATTGGACTCTATTCCGGTGGTATCTGTATCAGCGTCCCACAAATTATCACAATTATTTATTCTGCATAGGGCCTATAGAACACCAGTACAGCTTTACAAGTGGGGAGGAAGGGACTCCCCCTGTGCCCAAAGTGCAAAGTACAGCAAGGGGACTTTATACATCTAATTTGGAGGTGCCCAAAACTCCACAGATACTGGGAGGAGGTTTCCCAGAACATCACAAGAGTGGCCCAGGTACCTATACCCTTGGACCCTTTGGTGTACCTGCTTGGGGCGATTGAAGCTGAAAAGTTCCCACAAGGAAGGTACTATATGATAACAAGACTGATGTACCTGGCCAGAAAGCTAATAGCGCGATATTGGATGGCAGAGATGGTTCCCACAGGGAAGCAGTGGATTGCGTATGTCAATTCCTTGCTTTTCAGAGAACGGCTCGCCTACAGACGTAGAAAGGCAGTGGATAAATTCAATCTTATATGGCAACCATGGCTGGAGGATCCTAGCCTTGTCTCATTACAATTGGTAAAGGATAGGCTCCTGATGTAGAAACCTATGGGGCGGTTGGGGAGTGGGGAGGGGAAAATTATAAGTTAAATGCGCTAATGACAATGCACTAGATTTGGGAGAGTTTGCGAACAGGAGAAAAGACCCAGGTTGTTAAGATTCAAAGGGTTGGGCGGGGGGGGGAGTAAAAGGGAAAAATGTAAATGTCACTGTTGTACTGTAAATTGATTAGTTTTGTTTTTTTGTATGGACAGGAATTTTAATATGCTTTTGTTTATATATCAATGTGTAAGACTAAATGCACAAATCACATGTATTGATTGAAAAAAAAAAAAAAAAGAAAAGACAAAGATCCTTTATTCGCAGCCGTAAATTCCCCAATCCTAAGGGCTCCAAAAAAGGCGACTGAGAAAGCAGCTCTGAAAAGAAGGGACTCGAATTCAGATGAACATACCTCATGTAGATGTCTAAGAAGATCAATCAACAAGGCGACTGAAATGGGGCGCCTATTGTCATGAGAAGGTCTGGACCTCCTAAAACCCTTGAGAACTTGGGTAACCTGAAAGAAAGAGGTTAGAACTGGTAAACCTGCAAATTTCAGAAAAAATGAGACCCCTGCTAAAATCTTGCTTATGGAAGCCGGACTAAGGTGTGACTGCATAAGGGAAGACAAGAAAGACAAGGAGACGTAAGAGGTGACGCTCAACGGATCCAAACCCAAACCTTGACAGAACACCACCTAGACCAGTGATGGCGAACCTTTTTGAGCCCGAGTGCCCAAACCGCGACACAAAACCAAGTTATTTCTTTCAAAGTGCCAACATGGAATTAAATCTACCAGCGGCTCTGTACAGAGGATAGGACTGATCATCCCTCTGAATGAGCCCTAAGGGACCAAAAACCTTACCATTCTGCCCAGAAAAAAACCAGTGTGCTTTTTCAAAGGAGTGCGTTATGCTCAGAATACAGTGATCATATGGATGCATTGTGCTCAGAATACAGTGATCATATGGATGCATTGTGCTCAGAATACAGGGATCATATGGATGCATTGTGCTCAGAATACAGGGATCGGATGGATACATTGTGCTCAGAATACAGGGATGGGATGGATGCATTGTGCTCAGAATACAGGGATGGGATGGATGCATTGTGCTCAGAATACAGGAATGGGATGGATGCATTGTGCTCAGAATACAGGGATCATATGGATGCATTGTGCTCAGAATACAGGAATGGGATGGATGCATTGTGCTCAGAATACAGGGATAGGATGGATGCATTGTGCTCAGAATACAGGGATGGGATGGATACATTGTGCTCAGAATACAGGGATCATATGGATGCATTGTGCTCAGAATACAGGGATAGGATGGATGCATTGTGCTCAGAATACAGGGATCGGATGGATACATTGTGCTCAGAATACAGGGATGGGATGGATGCATTGTGCTCAGAATACAGGGATCATATGGATGCATTGTGCTCAGAATACAGGGATGGGATGGATGCATTGTGCTCAGAATACAGGAATGGGATGGATGCATTGTGCTCAGAATACAGGGATCATATGGATGCATTGTGCTCAGAATACAGGAATGGGATGGATGCATTGTGCTCAGAATACAGGCATGGGATGGATGCATTGTGCTCAGAATACAGGGATAGGATGGATGCATTGTGCTCAGAATACAGGGATGGGATGGATACATTGTGCTCAGAATACAGGGATCATATGGATGCATTGTGCTCAGAATACAGGGATAGGATGGATGCATTGTGCTCAGAATACAGGGATGGGATGGATACATTGTGCTCAGAATACAGGGATCATATGGATGCATTGTGCTCAGAATACAGGGATAGGATGGATGCATTGTGCTCAGAATACAGGGATGGGATGGATACATTGTGCTCAGAATACAGGGATCATATGGATGCATTGTGCTCAGAATACAGGAATGGGATGGATGCATTGTGCTCAGAATACAGGAATGGGATGGATACATTGTGCTCAGAATACAGGGATAGGATGGATGCATTGTGCTCAGAATACAGGGATGGGATGGATACATTGTGCTCAGAATACAGGGATCATATGGATGCATTGTGCTCAGAATACAGGGATGGGATGGATACATTGTGCTCAGAATACAGGGATCATATGGATGCATTGTGCTCAGAATACAGGGATCATATGGATACATTGTGCTCAGAATACAGGGATGAGATCATTACATTGTGCTCAGAATACAGAGCCCTTCCCAACAAAGCAGTGTCCTCTGCCCCCTTCACATCCCCCCCACATACACAGCAGTGTCCTCTGCGAGCCTGTGAGCCCCCACCCCTCCCTCCCTCCCTCTCTCTCTCCCTCCCTCTCTCACCCATAGCACTGTCTTACCTGTGTATGTGTACAGCCAAAGTCCTCCATATTGCCATGCTTCAGCGCCCAAGCCCCGGCCTGCACAGGAAGCCGCTCTCCTATTGGCTGCCCAAGTCCAGGAAGGGAGGATCATTCTTCTCTTCCTGGCCATTCAGAGGCATCGCACGCTGCTTACAGCAGACACTCCCTCTCTGTGTGTTCTTTCCACTGAGCTGCCCTCAGTGCAGGGCTTTACTCACATCTGCCGCTCCACTTCCCGATCGCATTAATGATAGGAAGGGAGCCGGCTACTCCGCGCCTGCACATCAGTGAAAGTAACTGCATTGCTGGGGGATTCCCTCCTCTATCCTGGCGGTGCGCTGAGTGCCCACAGAGAGGGCTCGGCGTGCCAGCTGTGGCACGCGTGCCACAGGTTCGCCATCACTGACCTAGACCATGAAAGTCTATAATCCAACCAAGTCTTTCTTGACACAGAGTTCCTAAGATTAGAGAGTATCAGTCTCAGTTTAAGCCCCAGAGGAAATCTGGGCAAGGGGTCCCATGTTGATCCGCTGCTGGAGCCAAGTCCCAAAACTTCTCGAACTGTGAACGAGACAAAGCGTCAGCAATGTTATTACGTATACCTGCTACAGTATGTGTTCAGCTTTCAACCAAATGTTAAAACGCATGCAATGTAAAACCAGAAAGCGTAATAATTTTATCACAGGTTCAGATCTAGAAGATAAGGTATTGACGGCAAAAAAGACACGCTTATCAGTGTGAACCAGGATCCTACGATTCATAAAGGCCTCTTTCCAAATTACCACAGAAACTATGACTGGGAATAATTCCAGAAGGACCAGGTTTTGGAGAACATCCTTCTGCAACCATTCCTTATGCCATTTGCTAGCACACCAATGACCATTCAAAAATGCCCCGAAGCCGAAGACCTGGCCGTATCTGTAAAGAATTCCAGCGGACTGCTATCCGTAAATTCCTGTTGCTATACTGTGGAACCATTAAAGTTACCGAGAAAGGAATCCTAAATTTTAAGGTCTTCTTTAAAGCCTTTGGAGATACGAACATGGGCACGCAGGTTCTTAATACCCTTGATGGCAAGGGAAAACCTGCGTGAAAACACCCTAGCCATAGGAATAACGCTGGCTGCAAATGCAAAAAACCCCAGTAGCAGGGATGAGCCGAACACCCCCCTGTTCGGTTCGCACCAGAACCTGCGAACAGACAGAATGTTCGCGTGAACTTTAGAACCCTATTAAATACAATGGACTCGAACGTTCAAAATCTAAAGTGCTAATTATAAAGTCTTATATGCAAGTTATTGTCCTAAAAAGTGTTTGGGGACCCGGGTCCTTCCCCAGGGCCCAGGGACATGTATCAATGCAAAAATACATTTTAAAAACGGCCGTTTTTTCGGGAGCAGTGATTTTAATAATGCTTAAAATGAAAAAATAAAAGTGAAATATTCCTTTAAATTTCGTACCTAGGGGGTGTGTATGATATGCATGTAAAGTGGTGCATGTTTCCCATGTTTAGAACTGTCCCTGCACAAAATGTCATTTTTGAAGGAAAAAAAGTCATTTAAAACTCACTCGCGGCTATTAATGAATTGTCGGCTCCCGGCAATACATACAAAAGTCATTGATAAAAAAAAAAAAAAAAAGCGTGGGGGTCCCCCAGAATTCAATTACCAGGCCCCTCAGGTCTGGTATAGATATTAAGGGGAACCCCGCCGCAAATTAAAAAAAAAAAAAAAAATCCGTGCGGTTCCCCCAAATATCCATACTTGGCATGGATTTTAAGGGGAACTCCACCCCACCCCATACTTGGCATGGATTTTAAGGGGAACTCCACCCCAAATTTTAAAAAAAATGGCGTGGAGTCCCCCCAAAAATCCATACCAGACCCTTATCCGAGCACGCAACCTGGCAGGCCACAGGAAAAGAGGGGGGGCGAGAGAGCGCCCCCCCTCTCCTGAACCGTACCAGGCCACATGCCCTCAACATGGGGAGGATGCCCCCATGTTGATGGGGACAAGGGCCTCATCCCCACAACCCTTGCCCGGTGGTTGTGGGGGTCTGCGGGCGGGGGGCTTATCGGAATCTGGAAGACCCCTTTAACAAAGGGGACCCCCAGATCCCGGCCCCCCCCTATGTGAATTGGTAAGGGGTACATTGTACCCCTACCATTTCACAAAGAAAGTGTCAAAAAAATTAAAAAAAACACACACCGACACCTTGGAAAAGTCCTTTATTAAAAAAAATGTAAAAAATGTAAAAAAAAACATTCCAGCGGTGAAATCCAGTGTCCCGCGGCGATCCGATGTCCAGCGCTGTCCGTCATTGGCTGAGCCTGAGCGGACCTGATGGGGAACTTCCTCCACAGTCTATTACATGTATAGACCCGCCCCTTCTAAAGTTCCCCATCAGGTCCACTCAGCCAATGACTAGGTGTAAGGCTGAGGACCTGATGCGGAACATGAGAAGGGGCGGGTCTATACATGTATTACAAAGTGAAGGAAGTTCCCCATCAGGTCCGCCCCCTCGGTATGTCAGACCCCGCCTACGTCATTGGCCTAAGCGGGGAACTTCCTTCACTGTGTAATTTAAATTTACACAGTGAAGGAAGTTCCCCATTAGGTCCGCTCAGGCCAATGACGTAGGCGCGGTCTGACATACCGAGGGGGCGGACCTGATGGGGAACTTCCTTCACTGTGTAACACATGTATAGACCCGCCCCTTCTCATGTTCCGCATTTGGTCCTCAGCCTTACACCTAGTCATTGGCTGAGTGGACCTGATGGGGAACTTTAGAAGGGGCGGGTCTATAAATGTAATAGACTGCGGAGGAAGTTCCCCATCAGGTCCGCTCAGGATCAGCCAATGACGGACAGCGCTGGACATCGGATCGCCGCGGGACACTGGATTTCACCGCTGGAATGTTTTGGTTTTTTTTTGTTTTTAATAAAGGACTTTTCCAAGGTGTCGGTGTGTGTTTTTTTTACATTTTTTGACACTTTCTTCGTGAAATGGTAGGGGTACAATGTACCCCTTAGCAATTCACATAGGGGGGAGCCGGGATCTGGGGGTCCCCTTTGTTAAAGGGGTCTTCCAGATTCCGATAAGCCCGCCCACAGACCCCCACAACCACCAGGCAAGGGTTGTGGGGATGAGGCCCTTGTCCCCATCAACATGGGGACATCCTCCCCATGTTGAGGGCATGTGGCCTGGTATGGTTCAGGAGGGGGGGCACTCTCTCGTCCCCCCCTCTTTTCCTGCGGCCTGCCAGGTTGCGTGCTCGGATAAGGGTCTGGTATGGATTTTTGGGGGGACTCCACGCCATTTTTTTTAAAATTTGGGGTGGAGTTCCCCTTAAAATCCATGCCAGATCTGAAGGGCCTGGTATGGATATTTGGGGGAACCGCACGCATTTTTTTTTATTTGCAGCGGGGTTCCCCTTAATATCTATACAAGACCTGAAGGGCCTGGTAATTGAATTCTGGGGGACCCCTACGCTTTTTTTTTTATTTTTATCAATGACTTTTGTATGTATTGCCGGGAGCCGACAATTCATTAATATTCGCGAGTGAGTTTTAAATGACTTTTTTTCCTTCAAAAATGACATTTTATGCAGGGACAGTTCTAAGCACGGGAAACATGCGCCACTTTACATGCATATCAAACACACCGCCCAGGTACGAAATTTAAAGGAATATTTCACTTTTATTGTTTCACTTTAAGCATTATTAAAATCACTGCTCCCGAAAAAACGGCAGTTTTTAAAACTTTTTTTGCATTGATACATGTCCCCTGGGGCAGGACCCGGGTCCCCAAACACTTTTTATGACAATAACTTGCATATAAGCCTTTATAATTAGCACTTTAGATTTCTCCCATAGACTTTTCGAATTTGCCGCGAACACCCCAATTTGTTCGCTGTTCGGCGAACGGGCAAACAGGCAATGTTCGAGTCGAACATGAGTTCGACTCGAACTCGAAGCTCATCCCTACCCAGTAGAGACTGGGCCTCCTTTAGAAGAACCTTCTTTCTGGATAGGAAAGCCGAGATCAATGATCTCATCTTCTGGTGTTTCTGTTCTGGCAACCTGAATTCCATGAACTCAGAGTCAACGATTATTCACAAAACTTCGATAGAAGTAGAGGGAAAAAACGTTTTCTCAGGTGCAAGAGGCACACCAAAATATTTGCACCGAAAAATGCCTGTAAGGCTTCCAAACACACAGGGGACACACAGGGGACCCTTTCGGCCCAATAAATAAAAAGTCATCCAGGTAAGGGAGAACAGCCCCATGGGGTAGAAATTCGGACAAAACCCAATGCAGAAAGGTAGAGAAGGCTTCAAAATAAAAACAAGACAATGAAAACCTCATGGGCATACATTTGTCAAAATAGAATTGACCCATAAACTGAAAACCCAAAGAGTTGAAACCTTGGGGGTGGACTGGGAGTAAGCGAAAGGCCGATTTAATGTCAGCCTTAGCTAACAAGGAACCTTGACCTACCCGCCTTAGCATGACCAAGGCTTCTTCAAAGGATGAGTAGCACACTGGGGCTACAACATTAGAGACTTCATCGTTCAGAGGAGAGTTTGAGGGATAAGAAAGATGGTGTATCATCCGATAACAGCCACTTTCCTTTTTAGGAACTATCCCTAGCGGTGAAAGATGAAAATCCAGAAATGGAGGGACAGAAAAGGGGCCCGTAATTCTGCCGTCTGACAGTTCCCTGGATATTTTATCCTGGACTACATCAGCATGAGTATAGGCAGATAACAAATTTTGGACCATGGCACAACCCGGACCTTTAAAAGAGGGAACCAAAAAAACATCCTTGAACCCTTCAATTAACAGAGCCGCCATCTTGCGGTCGGGATAGCGCTCTAACCATGGGCGCATTCTTGCTAGGCTCACCGGGGTCGGTGCCTTTCCCATGAGTGTCCCTGGGAAATGGCTGAAAAGAGGTTGTGGCAGATTTACAGAAACACCTACTCGCCGCATGGGTTCCATTACAGTAGGAGCATTCATGCTTATACCTACAATTTGTCAGAAATTTGCACTGTCCCTCATTGAAGGCAAAACCAAAACCTTTGCGAAATGTTTTCTGTGTATTAGATTGTGGCCGAGGAGTGAACTGAGGTCTTGATGGTAACTTGAGATTAAGCCACAAACCCACGTCTCATCGTATGTGAACCAAGCAGATCCTCCAAAATGCTTCGGCAATTATATCCAACTGTTGGAATAAACCCGAGCATTTCCCAGGGAAGCGTTCACCCATGACTGCTGCATGAATGCAGAAAGCTTGCAACCAGTTCTGGAAGGTTTTATGGATAGCCCTTCTCCAATCCTCCTCAGACATATCTCCAGATTTTTTTATCTGTTTTAGATAAGACATTTTTGGAAGCTGGCAATAGTGATAGTATATCAAGGAATTCGCCCCTCCAAATCTTTTCCTTAACCGCCTTGGGCAGATGAAAGCCCAGTGGTGATAAAATACATGGAAGGGGTTCCTTAAAGGAAGATTCCCCGACCAATACAGCTGAGGGTCTGAGAGGCAATGCGGGGTCAATAGGCATTGGAGGGCTAATAACCCTAGAGCAGGTCAAAAAAATGTCCTTGTCCTGCATCGCAGGGTCACCTGAATCTTACCAAATGGCACCAACCTCATTCATATATCCTGAAAATTGCATATTATCCATAGCACCAACAGAATGTGTACTTACTTCATCAGTGACATTATAAATCATATGTCCAGCACCAGACACCTGTGCCCTCTGACATTCCCCAACTGCATTACCCCGCAGCTGAATGCTTTGTTCTGCACCAATAACTTGTGTCCCTGAAAACTCACCAATGTTCCTAGATTGTAAAGTATTTTTTGCACCAGACACCCGTGCTCCTTGTGTATCACTAGCATTATCAGCACCATGTGCCCCTTTAAATTGCTGCAACACATTTGATAAGGAATCAATTAATACTGAAAATTCAGATACAGGAGAAATACCACACTTCTCACCATCAGGAACCACCGCTTTATGCTCACTCGCCGCCTCAGGTAGAGGGTGAGTAGCACTGCTCTCCCGCTGACGAGATGCACTCTGTAACAGGACACTGTCGGCTCTCTCCTGACTTGCCAGCTGAGGAGAAACAGATGTTCTCTGACGTTTCTTCTTTCTTCCTGGCTGCTGTCTTGTTCCGCCCCCGCCCGAAGCCGACGCTTCTTCCATTGCAGAGGGAGTGAATGCGGGCGGAGCCGTGCCGCTCTCCTCCTCCAGGCACCGCATTAGCCATTCCTCTCTGCCTCTACTCTCCGCCTTCTCTAACAGCCGTCACAGGAGGGCCTCACGGCTGCTGGGGGAACGGCACTTCATGTCGCAGGAGCTCTTCATCGCTGTCTGGTCAGGAATGGTCAGTGAGACCACCGCTCCTGGTCCTTTTATTGGCTTCTTCCGCGCGGACTAGTATTCCGCCAAATTTGCCCAATCAGCTGCTTGCCTGCATCCCATGGCTGTTGCTGCCCAGGGATACCGCAGCAACCATTGGCAACCTGCATGAAATAAAAAAAAGCAGGGAGAACTGCAAGCTCCCCCTTTGAGCTAACCCATGGTGGTCCAGCTTATTGCTGTGACCTTTCATTCTCAAAAACGCATTTAAGCGAAGCGCTAATTTCGGTATTTATTATAGCGCCTGGTAAAAAAGACACTTGAGTTAAAATAAGAGTAGTTTGCAGGTCTGAGCATGCTCAGTTGTGCTGGCACCTTGTTGTCCAAAAACGGGGAATTTTTCACTTCTCAGACTTTTAAAGATATTTCAGTGTAGAAATCACTTTTTCACACAGTTTAAAAGCAGATTATCTTTAAATAATATACCGCATATTTCAGTACCATTTAGGCAATTATATCATGCTCTAAACATTATTTCCATGTGCAATTTTCCAGCTTTTAGCAGAGTAAGGATTTGGGCGCTATTTGGATTCTGGGAACTATAGTAAATTCAATTTTGGGAGTATTTTGTCTCCAGCGCTATAGTGAATACCGTTTTAGCACTAATTGCCACGAATTAGCAATGCGGCGCTATAGTAAATGACCCCCTATGTGTGTGATTATATGTCAATATTACATTATATACCCCTGTATGTTGTGGTCGTTCAGGTGCTTATCTAATAGTTTTTTGAAACTATCGATGCTCCCCGCTGAGACCACCGCCTGTGGAAGGGAATTCCACATCCTTGCCGCTCTGACAGTAAAGAACCCTCTATGTAGTTTAAGGTTAAACCTCTTTTCTTCTAATTTTAATGAGTGGCCACATGTCTTGTTATACTCCCTTCTGCAAAAAAGTTTTATCCCTATTGTGGGGTCACCAGTATATTATTTGTAAATTATTAATATTACCTATACTAAATAGCTACATCAGGAACATATTCTGAACCTGCAATATGCTTTAATGTGTTTTGTGCCACAACTCACACCTGAAAAAGTACCTACCAACCTTCTCCCAGCAAATGGTATTGACAGTACCTCCTCCTCAGTACTTACCTCTAGACATAAATAGTGCCCCCATGTCCTCTGTGATGACCTTAAAGTGGATGTAGATCCTCACATATACCCAGTGAAGTGAACAGCCTCAGATGATACACAGAGATTAAACAAATCCTCCTACATACGTTTTACATGTGTATCTGCTGTCTTCAGCTTGATATACTGTTTATAAAGTGCACATCCTGTTAGAATTTTCTCTTCCTGATTGACCTGTGGGTGTGGATTCTTTGCTTACACTGGCAGACAGCTGATTGAAGGAAAGGCATACGCCCTCTCCAAGTAGGCAGAGACTTGCAGAGCTGTGCTGTGAATATACCAGCTCTCTGCTAATCTATTTATAGCACCCACTCTGACACAGAATTCAGCCAAGTCTTATCACAGTCGTCAAAGAACTTGTCAGAATTTATGCTGATAACAGAAGAACGAAGCAGGAGAAAGCCACTGGGCTTCGGGCTTTGAAGAGAGATAAGAAAACACTGCAGATACTGTATATGTGCCCAGCTCAAATTTCATAAATCGGGTTTACATCCACTTTAAAGTGAATAACAACACCAAGTTCAGTATATAGACCACTTATGTATTTATACCTGTAAATCATATCCACTCTTAATTTCCTCTTTTCAAGAGAGAATAAATTCAGTTCCTCCAATCTTTCCCCATAGCCGAGCTCCTTCATGCCTCTTATCAGTTTGGTTGCCCTTCTCTGCACTTTCTCCAGTTCCCCGATATCCTTTGTGTGAACCGGTGCCCAAAACTGAACTATATTTTCCACATGAGGTCTTTCTAGGGATTTTGCAACATGATTCCTCTCTCTCTCTAGAGTCTATACCTCTCTTAATACAAGAAAGGATTTTGCTTGTTTTGGAAACCGCTATTATTACGCTTATGATCTACCAGAACACCCAGATCCTTCTCCACCATAGATTCCCCCAGTTGTACTCCCCCTAGTATGTATGATACATGCATATTCTTAGCCCCCAAGTGCATAACTTTACATTTAGAAACATTAAACCTCATTTGCCACATAATTTTCCAATTAAACAGTGCATTGAGGTTGGCTTGTAAGCTGGAGACATTCTGTAAGGATGATATTCCACTGCATAGCTTGGTGTCATCTGCAAAGACTGAAATGGTACTTTTAATCCCAGACCCAATATCATTTATACATATATTAAAAATAAGTGTCCCGACACTGAACCCATTCAGAGTAAGAATCATTAACCACTAATCTCAGAATTTGGTCTTTTAGCCAGTTTGATATCCTTTACCTTACAAAAAAGCATATAGACTTTACCTTACAAATTAGCCATGTGTGGGGAACTGTGTCAAACTCTTTTGCAAAATCTGAGTATACCACGTCCACAGCCACTCCTTTGTCTAGGGTTTTACTTACCTCTTCATAAATAGAAATCAAATTTGTCTGACAACGTCTGTCTTTCATGAATCCATGCTGTCTGTTACTTACAATATTTTTTTTCCATGTGATCTTTTATTAAACTCTCCAGTATCTTCCTGACTATAGAAGTTAAACTAACGGTCTATAGTTACTTGGTAAAGACCTTGATCCCTTTTTAAATATAGGCACCACATTGGCCTTACGCAAATCCAGTGGTACTATTCCAGTTCTTAAAAAATCCCTAAAAATTAGACACAATGGCTTTGAAATGACAGAGCTCAATTCTTTAAGGATTCATTGGTGTATGCCATCTAGACCAGGTGCTTTATTCACCTTTATGCTGTGTAAATATTTCATGACCATATCAATTTTGAGCCATTGTGTATCATTTGGGTCTGTGTCAATGCCATCCCCATTATGGACATAAGCTCCCCCATGCTCCTTTGTATACACAGAGCTAAAGAAGTTATTTAATAAATTTGTCTTTTCTTTGTCCCCAGTCACCCACTCTAGATTATATTGTAAAGGGCCAACATGCTCAGACCGGACCTTTTTACTAATAATACATTTGAAGAATTTTTAGGGTTTGTCCTACTATCTTTTGCAATCTGTCGTTCGGTTTGAATGTTTGCGGCCTTGATTCTATTTGACAAGTTCTGTTTATTCTTTGTAACATTTAAACAATAATAGTGTTCCTTCATTTTTATATTTTTTAAAAGCTCTTTTTTTGTTACAGTATTTATAGCTTTTCTAATTTTGGCTATGAGCCACATAGGCTTTATTTTTAGCCTTTTAAACTTCTTGCCCATGAGAATATACTTTGCGGTGTGTTCACATACAGTCTTTTTGAGGAATTCCCATTTCTGTTCTGTGTTCATCCATGCCAATATTCTCTCCTAGTCTAAAGCTAACCATACAGTATACAATTTTCTTATTACATTTTCTTTAGATTTACCTTCAACTATGTAGTGCAAGTGCCTGCCTGATTGCATACAAATTGAAAGTGTTTAGGTTTGACCTCATATTATATGGTTTTGGTAAATCTAAAGGAAAGTTGTACAATAAAGTTGTATGGACAGTCTAAGACTTGGAGAGCAGCCCTCATCCTCTGAAAATTTGCTCCCTTAAAGTTAAGTGTTTTTATCTTTCCAGTATGTGGTTGTTGCTTACAGCTAAGTCAGCGGAGTTGTTCTCCTTTATCCTTCCTTCTGTTCTGTTCAGACAGAGTCATATAAAGTTTTATTTAACCACTTCCATACCGGGCCCTTTTAAAATGACACCGGCAGGAACATCTCCTCCCTCCGGGTGGACGTCATATGACGTCCTCCAGTTCTTGCCACTCCTGCGACCCCCTGGGGGCCCGCAGCATGACGATTGGGGATGAGGCGTGTCCCTCAGGCGCAGCCCATCCTTGATCATGATAAAGAGCCAATGAAATTGGCTCTTTACAACATGACTGGCTGTGTCCAATCACAGCCGGTCACAAATGTCAATAAACGGCTGTAGTGCCATTTCCGGGTTCTTCTCCTCAGTGTGTGAGGAGGAGATCTGGAATAAAAATGCAATACAGTACATCGATCTTCTCTCCCCATTGCCCCACAAATAAAGAGTACCTGCCACCAGCCCATCAGAGTACCTGCCACCAGCCCATCAAAGTACCTGTCACCAGCTCATCAGAGTACCCGAGTACCTGTCACCAGCCCATGCCTCATTGAAAATATATAAATTGGGGGTGTTTGCTTTTCAAAATGGGGTCATTTTGTGGGTGTTTCTATTGTCCTGGTGCTCCAGGACCTTCAAAAGTGTGATAGTTTTCAGGAAACTAAATGTGTAATTTATGCTCCTAGTACGACTGATGGTGCTCCCTGCATGTTGAGCCTCTCTGTGGCCTGGCTGTGTAAAAGACTCACACTTAGTATTGCCATACTTGGGACAAGTAGCAGAATATATTCTGGGGGTAATGTTTGCTATGTACATGGTATGTGTTGGAATCTTATAAATTGACAACTTTGTGTAAGAAAAAACGTGTTTTCATTTTCTTTCCACTTTTTAAAAAAAAAATAACCTGTTCAAAAGACTCATTATGCCTCATAGATTATAAATTGGGTGTTTTCTTTCAAAAATGGGGTAATTTTGTGGGTAATTTCACTGTCCCGGTGCTACAGGACCTTCAAAGGTGTGATAGGTAGGAATGAAATTAGACATGTAATTTATGCTCCTAGAACGCCTAGTGGTGCTCCCAGAATCTTGGGCCTCTGCATGTGGCCAGGCTGTTTAAAAGTCTCACACATGTGGTATCGCCATACTCAGGCGGAGTAGCAGAATGTATTTTGGGGTGTAATTGAAAGTATGCTTATGCTGTGTGTGAAAAATAACTTGTAAATAAAATAAAAATAATTTTGTGTAAAACAATAAATAAAATTATTTCTTAATTTTCACAAGAATTGTGGGAAAACATTACAACTTCAAAAAACTCACCATGTCACTTACTAAATACCTTGGAATGTCTACTTTCCAAAAACGGGGCATTTGGGGGGTATCTGTGATGTCCTTACCAAAGATAATGTATGTAGCAGTATAGATTTTGGCCCAAATTTATGAACAAAAATTACTTATTTGCTAAATTTTATAATAGAAACTAAAAAAAGGTGTTTTTTTTAAAAATATTCTCTAAGTGCCCTGTATTGAAGTGGTTAAACAGTCTAAAATCAAACAGCTTCTGCTGTTCGTTCTTTTTAGAAAACCCACACCACTCAGCGACACTGGCATCATGAGTGATTCCCTGTATTTATTGTTTAGAAAATAAAACTATCATCAGTTTAAGAGCTTACTGTGTTGAAAGGCAAATGCCTCAAATCATTACCCTTTAAAGCGTTTGTTATCCCAACACTTCATATTCCTGATATGTGCCTGCTGTACCATGTACTTGTATGGAAACTTATACTGTTCTCTTTGTATTGTTTACTTTATGTGAAATCCCTGGTGTTCCTGCCAGCCCTTCTGCTTTCCTATTAAAAACTGACCACACTAAGCAGGAGAACACATCGTTGTTGGTTCTCTCCTCCAATGACCAGACTCGGTGTACTCTCCTCCAAAGGGAACTCGGTGTACTCTCCTTTAATGACCAGACTTGTCCTGACACCGCCCCTCTGCACAGCCATTCACTGGGAAGCTCAGTGTGCTGCTGCTTCTCCTCCTCCAGCTGTTATGCAGCTGAGAACAGAGGGAATGTGATCATTTATAAAAAGGGGAAAAAATATATTTATAATGTTTTGTCTTTATATCTATACACAAATGTTTTGCCTTTCATTTCTTTTTAAATTGAATGAGTTGTTCTACAAAGTGATTGTTTACAATCACTTTAAGCTTTAGATTAACTTAAAGATTAAGTGTTAGGGTTTAATTTTAAGTGATTTTAATAGTTAAGGGTTAATTTTTTTCTGTTATGGTAAAGCAGACCTTGCACTAAAAGGCTTATAACTTTAGGCCATCGGCCTCTATGGCAAAATACCACATTATAGCTGTAAAATAAAAGACCAGCCATTAAAAAACTTTTCTTCCCTATTGCTACAAGTAGGGGTGATTTCATGTTCAACTCGAACATCGGCTGTTCGTTCTTTCACCGAATTTCGGCTGTTCGCTCGTTCGCCGAATTTCGAACATTATGGGCCGTTCGCGCCGAATTCGAGTGCCGCGTCACGGCCAATAATTCACTGCGTCATCACAGTGCATTGCTGGCTGATGATTGGCCAAGCATGCACTATGAGCCGCATGCTTTGGCCAATCACAGCGCCGTCAGCACAGAGAGCCATAATTGGCCAAAGGAAGGGTGCCTTTGGCAAATCATGGCTAAGAGGAGTACAGTAGGTACACGCCCCACACTATATAAGGCTGCCTGCGTGTCGGCCTTGTGTAGTGTGTTGCGGCATTGTGAGAGTCTGAGAGAGATAGAGAGAGAGTCAGAGTGTCATTTCATTTCAGTTAGATAGAGCAGGCAGGCGATTCAGGTAGCTGCAGTCAGTGTATTTAGTATATATATATGCATCCCAGGAGATGTGTGTGTATATATATATATATATATATATATATATATATGTGTATATATATATATATATATATATATATATATATATATATATATATGCATCCCAGGAGATGTGTGTGTGTATGTGTATATATATATATATATATATATATATATATATATATATATATACACACTGTATTCAGTTTAGCTGGATCTCACTTCAGAGTGTTCCTGTTATTCTCGCTGCAGTATATTAAGTCAGTGTACTGTATACTGGGCTCAGTGTGCAGGTAAAGCTGACTGCAGACCATCCCTGTTCTCTTCCTAATAATATAGGCAGGCAGTTGATTGAGCTAATCTATAGTATATTAAGTCAGTGTACTGTATACTGGCCACAATGTGCACATAAAGCTGACTGCAGACTATTCCTTTTCTATTACTGATAATACAGGCAGTTGATTGAGCTAACCTGCAGTATATTAAGTCAGTGTACTGTATACTGGCCACAGTGTGCACGTAAAGCTGACTGCAGACTATTCCATTCCTATTACTGATAATACAGGCAGTTGATTGAGCTAACCTGCAGTATTTTAAGTCAGTGTACTGTATACTGGCCACAGTGTGCACGTAAAGCTGACTGCAGACTATTCCTTTTCTATTACTGATAATACAGGCAGTTGATTGAGCTAACCTGCAATATATTAAGTCAGTGTACTGTATACTGGGCACAATGTGCACGTAAAGCTGACTGCAGACTATTCCTTTTCTATAACTGACAATACAGGCAGTTTATTGAGCTAACCTGCAGTATATTAAGTCAGTGTATTGTATACTTGCCACAGTGTGCACGTAAAGCTGACTGCAGACAATTCCTTGTGTACCTATTCCAATACATCAAATACAGTATGTCTGGAAGGCCAACAAGGAGAGGCAGACACTCACAGGCCAATTAAAGAGACCAAGCAGGCTCTGTGTCTAGAGGCAACAGTGCTGGTCGTGGACACGGTGCAGCCTCATCAGCACATTACCATGGGGCACGCTTGCCAGCTGCCCGTGTTGAGCCGCAACATGATGAAGAGTTGGTAGAGTGGATGACCAAGCCGTCCTCATCCTCCTCATCCTCTCTCACCAGGCTCAGGGTGCTTTGTCTGCCAAAGCAGCTGCCAAATCGGCCACTTCCCTCGGCTCAATGGCATCAGTCACTCCTTCCCTAGCCCCACCATGTCCTAAGGAGTCCCCCGAACTGTTTGACCACAGTGTTGGGTACATGCTGCAGGAGGATGCGCAGCGTTTTGAAGGCTCCGATGATGGTACCCAGCTTGAGGAAGGCAGTAACGTGAGCCCAGAGAGAGGGGGTGCCCAAGAAGTACAGCAAACTGGCAGTCATGTTCCCCCAGCTGCAGCATACTGCCAGGTTTGCTCTAGTGACGAGGAGGAAGGGGACGATGAGGTCACTGACTCTACGTGGGTGCCTGATAGGAGAGAGGAGGAGGAGGCACATCTTCAATGAGGCAGGATGCCCTCCAGAGGCCAGCTTAAGGGCAGCCAACCGACTGCATCACACCACAGAGCTACGCATGTGCAGGGCGCTGCTGTCTCTGCACGTTATTCCAAAAGTTCTTTGGTGTGGGCATTTTTTCAGACGTGTGCAGCAGATTGCACCGTTGCTATTTGCAACATATGTCTGAAGCATATCTCGCGTGGCCAAAACATCAGCCACATGGACATCACATGCTTAACCAGACATATGTCGACCTCCCATGCAGTCCGTTTGCAAGCGTACATAAAAGACCCACACCAAAGAACAAAGCGGACCTCTCCTTGCTCCTCATCAGCTGGGATGTCCAACCCCACTATACCTTCAGTCCTCTCAGAAACCTGCACTGAGAGGAATGAAGGTGTAGAATTAGGTGTGTCACTGCCAAGTACTTGCGGGCAATCTGCTATTGGTACACCAATGTTCGATTGTACCAGGCAAATTTCCCTGCCCCAGCTGCTGCACCGCCGAAAGAAATTCGCTCCCAGCCATCCACATGCCCAGCAGTTGAATGCTAGCTTGGCTAAATTGCTAGCACTTCAACTGCTGCCTTTTCAGTTGGTAGACTCTGCCCCCTTCCGTGAGTTTGTGGAATGTGCGGTTCCTCAGTGGCAGGTTCCCAAATGCCACTTTTTTCACGGAAGGCGATACCGGCTCTCTACTGGCATGTGGAAAGAGGCAAAGTCTTGGCCTCGCTGGACATGGCGGTCAGCAGTAAGGTGCATATTACCTCTGACTCATGGTCCAGCAGGCATGGACAGGGACGTTACCTATCTTTCATGGCCCACTGGGTGACTCTGCTGGCAGCTGGGAAGGATGCAGGACAGGGTCCAGTAGTGTTGGAGGTTGTCCCGCCACCACGCCTCCAAAATGCTACTAGTGGTGATTCTGACACACCTCTCTCCTCCACCCCCTTCTCTTCTTCTTCCTCAAGGGCCTCTTCCTGTCCCTTGTCCTCAGAACCAGCGGTGCTCCGTAGGCATTCAAGGGGCTACGCAAGTACGCAGGCAAGAAGATGCCATGCGGTGCTTGAGGTGGTGTGCTTAGGGGACAGGAGCCACACTGGTGTAGAGATTCTGTCAGCTCTGCAGGGTCATGCTCAGAGGTGGTTGACGACACGCCAACTTAAGCCAGGAATGGTGGTTTGCGACAATGGCACCAACCTCCTCTCTGCTCTCCGACAGGGACAGCTGACCCATGTGCCCTGTTTGGCGCACGTCCTTAACTTGGTGGTGCAGCGGTTCTTGGTCAGGTACCCGGGCTTACAGGATGTCCTGAGGCAGGCCAGGAAAGTCTGTGTGCATTTCCGCTGGTCATATAATGCCAGTGATCGGCTGGCTGACCTCCATAAGGAATGCAATCTGCCCAAGAACCGCCTAATCTGTGACATGCCCAGCAGGTGGAACTCAACATTGGCCATGCTGCAGCGGCTGCACATGCAGAAGAGGGCCATCAATGAGTGTGACTATGGCACGAGGACAGGGTTAGGGGAGCTTGTTTTTTTTTTTACCACGCCAGTGGGACATGATCAGGGATGCATGCACTGTCCTGTCACCATTTGAGGAGGCCATGAGGATGGTGAGCAGTGACAGTGCATGCATCAGTGACACTGTCCCTCTTGTCCACCTGTTGGAGCACACGCTGTGTGGAATAATGGACAGGGCACTTGAGGCAGAACAGAGGGAGGAAGAGGTGGACTCTCTTACCTCTCAAGGTCCCCTTTATCCAGACAGTGTTCCTGCTGGCCCGCCGATCACACAGGAAGAGGAGGAGGAGGATTGTGTCAGCATGGAGGTGGAGCCTAGCACTCAGCATCAGCAGCAGTCTTCAAGGGATCATTTACAGTCCCAAGAAACCCATGGACTTGTACGTGGCTGGGAGGAGGTGGCTGCGAATCAGGTCATCCTTAGTGACCCAGAGGACTCCGGACCGAATGCGTCAGCAAACCTGTGCTGCATGGCCTCCCTGATCCTGCAAAGCCAGCAAAAGGATCCTGGTATTTGTGGTATCAAGGAGAGGGATCATTACTGGCTGGCAACCCTCCTTGATTCACGTTACAAGGGTAAGGTTGCGGACCTTATCCAGCCATCGCAGAGAGAGCAGAGGATGAAACATCTTCGGGAGGCCTTGCAGAAAGGTTTGTGCAATGGTTTCCAAAGGCTGGGAGGTTACAAATTCCTGATCCTGGACAAGGTGTTGCTGAGGCTTCGGTCAGTCACAGAAGGAGCGGTTGAGAAGGTGGCCGTCTGACTGATGCGTTTAGACAATTTTTTAGACCGCAGCCCCAAGCTATAATCGGTTCCAGCAACCATCGCCAGCGTCTGATTCACACGGTTCAGGGGGCAAGATCAGACTTTGACACCTTTCCCACTGAAAATCCTCTGGGTTACTGGGTCTTGAGGATGGATCACTGGCCAGAGCTTGAACAGTATGCAATTGAGCTACTGGCCTGTCCTGCATCCAGCGTTCTTTCGGAACGCACATTCAGTGCTGCTGGAGGTTTGTAACCGATTACAGGGTGCGCCTGTCCACCGTCTCGGCTGACCTTCATAAAAATGAATCAGTCTTGGATCACCAGCTACCAATCACCTCATGCTGATGTAACAGAATAATTTTTTTTTGAATGTGAGATCCCTTCAAGACTGCCTATGCTGATGCTGAGTGACTATCCTGTTATGCTGAGTGACTATCCTCTTCCTCCTCAATGTTCATGTTGATAGCTTGTAAGAACATTTTTGGTTCTGGGCTCCGCCACCAGTGGCTAAGGCCCAATTTTTCTGCCCCTGTTTAACAGGGGTGTGTAATTACAATTTTTCTGCAATACTTTGCAGCAGGGCTTATTCCTGCGCTCCAACTAGAGTATCTGTGAGGGATTACAGTGTTGTGGCACCAGCACCAGTGCCTAAGGCCCAATTTCTCTGCCTCTGTTTAACAGGGACGTGTAATTACAATTTTTGCTGCAATACTTTGCAGCAGGGCTCATTCCTGTGCTCCAACTAGAGTATCTGTGAGGGGTTGCAGTGTTGTGGCACCAGCACCAGTGCCTAAGGCCCAATTGTTCTGCCCCTGTTTAACAGGGGCGTGTAATTACAATTTTTGCTGTAATACTTTGCAGCAGGGCTCATTCTTGTGCTCCAACTAGAGTATCTGTGAGGGGTTGCAGTGTTGTGGCACCAGCACCAGTGCCTAAGGCCCAATTTTTCTGCCCCTGTTCAACAGGGGCATGTAATTACTATTCTTGATCTAATATTTCACAGCAGGGTCCATTCCTGCGCCCACCAAGAGTAACTGTGAGGGCTTACAGTGTTGTGGCAACACCACCACCACCACTACCGAAGGCCAATTTTTTCTGCCCCTGTTCAACAGGTGCATGTAATTACAATTCTTGATATAATATTTCACAGCAGGGCCCGTTCCAGCACCCACCAAGAGTAATTGTGAGGACTTACAGTGTTGTGGCACCAGCACCACCACCACCACCACCAAAGGCCCAATTTTTCTTCCACTGTTCAACAATGGCATGTAATTACAATTCTTGATATAATAGTTCACAGCAGGGCATTCCAGCGCCCACCAAGAGTAACTGTGAGAGCTTACAGTGTTGTGGCAACACCAACACCTATGGCCCAAATTACAGTACATAGGGCAGGCCCCTACTTTCAAACATCCAACTTTCAAACGACTTCTACTTACAAACAGAGGGAGACAACAGGAAATGAGAGGAAATCTACCCCTAGGAAGGGAAATTCTCTTCTGTAAGAGTTAATATGGGAAAAATGTGTCTCCTCTCCACTGATGCTTTATCACCAATCCTTGTTTCCCTAAAAAACCCAAATTTTCAAAATCCAATTGTCATTGGGACAGAAAGTAAGGTGAAATCTTCTGAACAGGTGCACAGACAGCAAAACAAATGTTACAGGGGTGATAACCCTTCCCTATGTTTTCCAAAAAGCATAAAAATAGATGATTTGGCTGGAGCTACACTTTAAAAATGTACCAGTTCAACATTACAAACAGATTCTACTTAAGAACAAACCTACAGTCTCTGTCTTGTTTGAAACGCCTGTATACTGCTGTTCAGAGTATATAGGGCATGGGGGCCCTACTCCTTTCCTTTTTTAATTTGGGTGCGGGGTTCCCCTTAATATCCATACAAGACCCAAAGGGCCTGGTAATGGTCTGGGGGGGAAGGGGTACCCATGCCTTTTTTCTCAATGATTTTCATCCATATTGCCAGGACCAGACATTGCATTAAAGCTGCAAGCAGTTTTAAATGACTTTTATTCCTTTAGAAATGCCATTTTGTGCTAGGACAGTTATAAACACTGGAAACACACGCCACTTTACAGGCATACTATAGACAACCCCCAGGCACGATATTTAAAGAAATATTTCACTTTTATTTTTTCACTTTAAGCATCATTAAAATCACTGCTTTTTAAAACTTTTTTTTGCATTGATACATGTACCCTGGGGCAGGACCCGGGTCCCCAAACCCTTTTTAGGACAATAACTTGCATATTAGCCTTTAAAATTCGCACTTTTGATTTCTCACGTTCGAGTCCCTTAGACTTTAACGGGGTTCGAAAGTTTGCGCAAACTATCGGTCCGTTCGCATGTTCTGGATGCGAACTAAACCGGGGGGTGTTCGGCTCTTCCCTAGCTACAAGTCACTAATGCCAGCAATTAGTACTTAGCCCTGTAATCACTATAGTCAGTGGATATTTTTTTCTGCAGCTGCAGATCGAACTCATGCCACAATATAAAATTTTCATTCACTGCTACAAATCGCTCTCCTTCAGTAATTTCTAACTAAACCATAGGAGTAAATTACGAACGATTGTCACTGGCAAACATGTTGCTCACATGAAACTTTGCTAAAGATCAATAACTGTAATTTCCTTTATGAAAATTTACTTAAAGCGGAGGTCCACACAAAAATGGAACCTCCGCTTTTCGGAACTGGAACCCTCCCCGCCTCCGGTGTCACATTTGGCACCTTTCAGGGGGAGGGGGTGCAGTTACCTGTATAATCCAGGTATTTGCACCCACTTCCGGGCATAGACCCCCACGGGGGTCTATGTCACTTCCCATCCCCCCCGCTGTCTTCTGGGAGACACACGGGTCCCAGATAACAGCAGGGACCATTTGGATTGCACAGTGCGACTCCTGCATACGCATGCCGCAAGGCTTCACTTCCTGATTCTCTTACCGAAGATGGCGGCGGCAGCATCCAAGAACTGAGAGACGGGTCGGCCTCGGGTGCCAACATCGCGGGCGTCCTGGACAGGTAAGTGTCCTTATTTTAAAAGTCAGCAGCTGCAGTATTTGTAGCTGCTACAGTAGGTGCCGCCGATATTGTGTTTCTATCGCGCTCCCATCGCCGAGATTCTCGGCGACAGGAGTGCCGAGATGTCGGCAGCAGGGTGGCGACACGTGTCGCGCTCGCTGCAATGGCGAGGAGATGCGACACTGTATTGAGCGGGGATCCGACGCGGATTCTCGCCAATACCAGGCACTGCGTTTGGTATGAATCCTGAGCGGGAACTCCACGCCAATTTTTAAAGAAAAAAACGGCGTGGGTTCCCCCTCCAGGAGCATACCAGGCCCTTGGGTCTGGTCTGGATTTGAAGGGGAACCCTACGCCGAAAAAACGGCGTGGGGGTCCCCCTCAAGATCCAAACCAGACCCTTATCCGAGCACGCAACCTGGCAGGCCGCAGGGGAAGAGGGGGGACAAGAGCGCCCCCCCCCTCCCTCCTGAACCGTACCAGGCCACATGCCCTCAACATGGGGGGTTTGGTGCTCTGGGGCGGGGGGCGACCTGCGGCCCCCCACCCCAGAGCACCCTGCCCCCATGTTGATGAGGACAGGGCCTCTTCCCGACAATCCTGGCCGTTGGTTGTCGGGGTCTGCGGGCGGGGGGCTTATCGGAATCCGGGAGCCCCCTTTAATAAGGGGGCCCCCAGATCCCGGCCCCCCCACCCTATGTGAATGAGTATGGGGTACATTGTACCCCTACCCATTCACCTGGTGGAAAATAAATGGAAATAAAAACACAACACAGTTTTTAAAAGTATTTTATTGCACCGCTCCGGAGGTCTTCTTCCGACTTCGGGGGTCTCTGGTGTCGTCACCGCGTTCTCCGGTTTTTTCTTCTGCCGGGCCTCCGCTAACTTCTTTTTAGCTCTTTTGCTAACGGAGGCCCGGTCTTCTCCGTCTTCTTCTTCTTCTCCCGCTCTCCGGTTCTTCTCCCGCTCTCCGGTTCTTTCTTCCGCCGGGCCTCCGCTAACTTCTTTTTAGCTCTTTTGCTAGCAGAGGCCCGGTCTTCTATGTCGACTCGTCTGGCTCTCCGTTGTCCTTCTGCCGGCCCCTCCACTAACTTCTTGTAGCTCTTTTGCTAGTGGAGGAGTCGGTCTTCTCCGTCGTCGCCGTCGGCGTCTTCTTCCCTCTTCTCCTCCTCGATGTTGACTCGTCGCTTCCTCTCGCAGTAATGGTAAATCTTCGGTCCGCAGAGATTAATATAGGCTTCACATGACGTCACAGTCACATGGTCCGGGGCACATGTGCACATGACGTCACAGTCACATGCTCCAGGGCACATGTGCACATGTGCCCCGGAGCATGTGACTGTGACGTCATGGGACCATGTGACTGTGACGTCATGTGAAGCATATATTAATCTCTGCGGACCGAAGATTTACCATTACTGCAAGAGGAAGCGACGAGTCAACATCGAGGAGGAGAAGAGGGAAGAAGAAAGAACCGGAGAACGCGGCGACGACACCGGAGACCCCCGAAGTCGGAAGAAGACCTCCGGAGTGGTGCAATAAAATACTTTTAAAAACTGTGTTGTGCTTTTATTTCCATTTATTTTCCACCAGATGAATGGGTAGGGGTACGATGTACCCCATACTCATTCACATAGGGTGGGGGGGCCGGGATCTGGGGGCCCCCTTATTAAAGGGGGCTCCCAGATTCCGATAAGCCCCCCGCCCGCAGACCCCAACAACCAACGGCCAGGGTTGTCGGGAAGAGGCCCTGTCCTCATCAACATGGGGGCAGGGTGCTCTGGGGTGGGGGGGGCCGCAGGTCACCCCCTGCCCCAGAGCACCAAACCCCCCATGTTGAGGGCATGTGGCCTGGTACGGTTCAGGAGGGAGGGGGGGCCGCTCTCGTCCCCCCTCTTCCCCTGCGGCCTGCCAGGTTGCGTGCTCGGATAAGGGTCTGGTTTGGATCTTGAGGGGGACCCCCACGCCGTTTTTTCGGCGTAGGGTTCCCCTTCAAATCCAGACCAGACCCAAGGGCCTGGTATGCTCCTGAAGGGGGAACCCATGCCGGTTTTTTCTTTAAAAATTGGCGTGGAGTTCCCGCTCAGGATTCATACCAAACGCAGTGCCTGGTATTGGCGGGAATCCGCGTCGGATCCCCGCCTATCGGCAATGCATGTCGCTCATCGTGAAAGGAACATTTTTTCCTTTCCCGATGACGAGACAGCTCGGCGCTGGCTCTCGCGACGGAGCTCATAGGGTGTCAATATCGCCGCTAGAAGCGGCGAGATTGACACAATATCGGCGGCACCTACTGTAACTTTAAAAAAAAAAAATTGGCGGACCTCCGCTTTAACAATTAAAATTGAATTCTTAATACAAAATCACCCATGTATCATTAGTCTAATGCGGCGTACACACGTACGTTTTTAATGCCATTTTTTTAACCAACGTTTTTTTCGTCGGTTTTTTTCATGTTTCCTCTCAAGCCTGTCTTGCATCCACGCGATCATTAAAAAAACGCTCGAGCAAAGCGCAGTGACGTACAACACATACGACGGCAGTATAAAGGGGAAGTTCCGTTCTAATGACGCCACCCTTTGGGACGCTTTTGCTAATTTCGTGTTACCGCGTGTTAGTAAAAGTTTGGTGAGAGACGATTCGCGCTTTTCAGTTTCCGTGCTTTGAAGATCGTTTTCTGGAGTTCAGTTTGTGCCTGTGGGTTCGTATCTGTCTTGCAGTGCTTGTAGTCAGTTCGTATCTGTTTATTCAGTGCGTTCTTGTCTGCTCGTTCCTGTTTTTCAGCTTGTTCTTCATAGGCCTTGCTGTTCTTCCGTGCGTTCTTCTAGTTCGTTCTGAGCAGCCGACCGTTATCTAGCCATGTTGCGGCTACGTACTCGTTGTAGAGTTCGTGCTGTAGTTGGTGCAGGGGTTTATGCTGTATCCCGACTCCAGGCCATGAACAGGGTGAGGAGGAGTTCATGGACCAAGAATTGGTTGCTCCAGTGGCACCAGTTCAGTCACATGCTTTTGTTGCGGGAGATCAGGGAGAATAATCCTGAGGACTACAGGAATTTTCTCAGGATGTCTGACCCCGTATTTCAGCATCTGTTGGCTTTGGTGTCCCCCTACATTACCAGGCAGGACACCGTTATGCGTGAAGCCATCAGTGCTGAGCAGAGGCTCATCGTCACGTTGTGATACCTGGCGACTGGGAGAAGCTTGCAGGACCTAAAGTTCTCCACAGGCATATCCCCCAGGCTCTGGGTATCATTATACCAGAGACGTGTTCTGCCATCCTTCAAGTTTTGCAGGAGGACTATATTAAGGTAAGTGTTCTTATTTAAAACATCACATTGTATGTATTTCTTGCTTAATATTTTTTTTTGGTTTTATTATCAGTCCCTAATTCCCATGATTCTTTTAGCTGCAGGGAATGTCCCCTTTCTCCACATGCCTTTTTTTTTTTAGGATTTTTTTTTAGGCCTACATTTAAATTTGCCTTACCTAACCTCTCCAGCATGCTATCCTGGGGCCATACCCACCTTGCCTAGTCATTTCCATTTATTTTTTTCTATGATTCATTGTAGTGCTTTACCTTAAATGCACCCTAAAGATTGCCTAGGAATGTTACATTTAGTTCAACTTCATACAGAGTGCTACAGCCTTCATTTGTGATCTCCCAACTCATCTTCAACCCCCCCCCCCCCAGTTTTTTTTTTGGCGTTTGTTTTTGGTTTTTTGTTGCTTACTAATAATGTTTTAATTTGTCTGTTTATCCTAATGTTGGCCATGAATGGTTTTCTAAAATCTGCTTGCAATGTTTCTGTCTCAAAGTATTAATTTATTTTTAATTTAACTCCACAGTTCCCTTCTACGCCACATGAATGGCAGAATGTGGCATCTGAGTTTGCCCAACGATGGAACTTTCCGAACTGTGGAGGGGCCATCGACGGCAAGCATGTTCGGGTCGTACCACCACCCCATTCGGGACCCTTTTATTATAATTATAAGGGGTTCCACAGCATCGTCATGATGGCAGTGGTGTCGGCCACCTATGAATTCCTGTATGTGGACGTTGGCAAAAATGGCAGGATGTCATATGGAGGAGTCTTTGCACAGACCGAGTTTGGGGAACGGCTCCTATTGGATCAGCTGGCCTTGCCACCAGCGGAGCAGAATGTGGAGGGACTCCCATTTATTTTGTGGCGGATGAGGCGTTTGGCCTGGGTCCCCATTTGATGAGGCCATTCCCATAACGCACCCTCACCCCTGAGAGGAGGGTGTTTAACTATTGGCTGGCCAG
Organism: Rana muscosa; assembly: GCA_029206835.1. Classification (NCBI taxonomy): domain Eukaryota; kingdom Metazoa; phylum Chordata; class Amphibia; order Anura; family Ranidae; genus Rana; species Rana muscosa. Next base: position 33,241,101 of record CM055127.1, on the reverse strand, counting down.
AGCAAGAAGGGTGGTGGAAAATGCCTTTGGCATCATGGCCAGCCGATTCCGCCTGTTCCTCACCTCCATCCACCTTGCCCCCTATAAATGGAACCATGTAGTAATGACTTGTTGCATGCTCCATAATTTTTTGAGGGTGCATTCTTCTAATTACCTGACTTTGAGTGGGCCTGAGGCCTCATTAGTTGATACTGAGAATTTAGTGGCCCTGGAAGCTGGCCGTCCAGGCTTGGCCCCCCAAACCGGACGTGATGTCAGACAAAAATATGTTGAATATTTTGTGGGTAAGGGGGCCATTGATATGCCTGAGGATGCATAAAATTATTCTTTGGTTAAATAAAGCTTTTTTTTTGAGAAAATATTGGTATTGTGTTTTAGATTTGTATTCTTTTATGTTTCTCGTAGGTTTACCTAGTGCACTTGTAGTGCCATGTGTATTTAGCATTCTTAAATAGCCTTCATTGTCAGTGTAAACACAAAACATTGATTAGTTCACTTTGCACAACATTTACATAATGAAGCCACAAATTCTTGTTAACCACTTAAGCCCCGGACCATTTGGTAGCTAAAGGACCAGAGGTGATTTCAGAATTTTGCACTGCGCTGCTTTAACTGTAAATTGTGCGGACATGCAATGTTGTACCCAAACGAAATTTGCGTCCTTTTCTTCCCACAAATAGAGCTTTCTTTTAATGGTATTTGATTGCCTCTGCGATTTTTATTTTTTGCGATATAAACGGAAAAAGACCGAAAATTTTGAAAAAAAATTATATTTTCTACTTTTTGTTATAAGAAAAATCGAATAAACTCAATTTTAGTCATACATTTAGGCTTGTCTTTAGTAAAAAAAATGTCAATAAGCGTATATTTATTGGTTTGCGCAAAAGTTATAGCGTCTACAAACTAGGGTACATTTTCTGGAATTTACACAGCTTTTAATTTATGACTGCCTATCTCATTTCTTGAGGTGCTAAAATGGCAGGGCAGTACAAACCCCCCCCCCAAATGACCCCATTTTGGAAAGTAGACATCCCAAGGAAATTGCTGAGAGGCATGTTGAGCCCATTGAATATTTTTTTTTTGTCTCAAGTGATTGAATAATGACTAAAAAAAAAAAATTTCAAAAAGTTGTCACTAAATGATATATTGCTCACACATGCCATGGTTATATGTGGAATTTCACCCCAAAATACATTTTGCTGCTTCTCCTGAGTACGGGGATACCACATGTGTGGGACTTTTTGGGAGCCTAGCCGCGTACGGGCCCCCGAAAACCAAGCACCGCCTTCAGGATTTCTAAGGGCAGAAATTTTTGATTTCACTCCTCACTACCTATCACAGTTTTGAAGGCCATAAAATGCCAAAATAGCACAAAACCCTCCCAAATTACCCCATTTTAGAAAGTAGACACCACAAGGAAATTGCTGAGAGGCCTGTTGAGCCCATTGAATATTTTTTTTTTGTCCCAAGTGATTGAATAATGACAAAAAAAAATAAAAATACAAAAAGTTGTCACTAAATGATATATTGCTCACACATGCCATGGTTATATGTGGAATTACACCCCAAAATACATTTAGCTGCCTCTCCTGAGTACAGGGATACCACATGTGTGGGACTTTTTAGGAGCCTAGCCGCGTACGGGACCCCGAAAACCAAGCACTGCCTTCAGGATTTCTAGGCACAAATTTTTGATTTCACTCCTCACTACCTATCACAGTTTCGAAGGCCATAAAATGCCAAAATAGCACAAAACCCCCACCCAAATTACCCCATTTTGGAAAGTAGACACCCCAAGCTATTTGCTGAGAGGCATGGTGAGTATTTTACAGCTCTCATTTGTTTTTGAAAATGAAGAAAGAAAATATTATTATTTTTTTTTTTCAATTTTCAAAACTTTCTGACAAAAAGCGAGATCTGCAAAATCCTCACAATACCTCTCAGCAAATAGCTTGGGGTGTCTACTTTCCAAAATGGGGTCATTTGGGGGGGTTTTGTGCCATCTGGGCATTCCATGGCTTCCGAAACTGTGATAGGCAGTGAGAAGTTAAATCAAAAATTTACACTCTTAGAAAGCCTGAAAGCGGTGCTTGGTTTTTGGGGTCCCGTACGCGGCTAGGCTCCCAAAAAGTCTCACACATGTGGTATCCCCGTACTCAGGAGAAGCAACAGAATGTATTTTGGGGTGTAATTCCACATATGCCCATGGCATGTTTGAGCAATATATCATTTAGTGACAACTTTGTGCAAAAACTCGAAACTCGAAATGCCTCTCAGTATATAGCTTGGGGTGTCTACTTTCCAAAATGGGGTCATTTGGGGGGGTTTTGAACTGTTCTGGCATTTTATACACAACATTAGGAAGCTTACATCCACTCTTCTAACCACTTGAAGACAAAGCCCTTTTTGACACTTTTTGTTTACATGAAAACATTTTTTTTTTTTGCAAGAAAATTATGTTGAACCCCCAAACATTATATATATTTTTAAAGCAAAGGCCCTACATATTAAAATGGTGGGTGTTGCATTTTTTTTTTCTACACAGTATTTGCGCAGCGATTTTTCAAACGCATTTTTTGGGGAAAAAATACACTTTTTTTAATTTTAATGCACTAAAACACACTATATTGCCCAAATGTTTGATGAAATAAAAAAGATGATCTTAGGCCGAGTACATAGATACCAAACACGACATGCTTTAAAATTTCGCACAAACGCGCATTGGCGACAAACTACATACATTTTTAAAAGCCTTTAAAAGCCTTTACAGGTTACCCCGTTAGATTTACAGAGGAGGTCTACTGCTAAAATTACTGCCCTCGATCTGACCTTCGTGGTGATACCTCACATGCATGGTGCAATTGCTGTTTACATATGACGCCAGACCGACGCTTGCGTTCGCCATTGGGCAAGAGCAGGGCAGGACAGGGGTGCTTTTTTTTTTTTTTTTATTATTAATTTTGCTTTTTTATTTTATTTTTAACCACTTAACGACCGCCCACTGTAAATATACGTCGGCAGAATGGCACCGACAGGCAGAATCACGTATATGTACGTGATTGCCTTTGTATAGTTGGGGGGTCCGATCGGACCCCCCTTCCTGACAGTGAGCGGTCGTTTTACCTTCGGGAGCGATCTGGAATGAGGGGACGGCCGTTCGATTCCGGACACCCCCTCTCGATCGCTCCCGGCGAATGAGAGCTTCCCCTGCCTGTGTACTGTTTACACAGGCTGGAGGAAGTGATGTCATCTCTCCTGCGGCGCTCACATATACCGAGCGCCGTACAGGAGAAGATGCAGGTTAGTGCACACAACACTACACTGACACCAGGACACATAGGCACATAAATCGCCCCCCCAGGCCCCCCCAGACACCCCCAGATCACCCCCCAGATCACCCCCCAGCCCCCAGTCACAGTGTCACTGATTGCAGTGACCATTTATTTAGTGATCACTGCAATCAGTGACATTTGTGACTGTAAAAGTGTCAGTACATTCAGTTTTAGGTCCAGTGTAGCCCCCTAACCCCCCCCCTAATAAAGGTTTAACCCCCTGATCACCCCCCAGATAACCCTTTCACCCCCTAGCACCGCCGTCGCTAAGCGATCATTTTTCTGATCGATGTCTTAGCGTCGGTGATGCTGATCGATAGCCAGTAATTTTTTTTAGGTTCGCCGCAGGTTTTTATAGCGTCGGGTACCCCCATATATTACCTAATAAAGGATTAACCCCCTTGATCGCCCCCCAGGTAACCCTTTCACCCCCTATCACCACTGTCACTAAGCGATAATTTTTCTGATCAATGTTTTAGCGTCGGTGATGCTGATCGGTAGCCAGTAATTTTTTTTAGGTTCGCCGCAGGTTTTTATAGCGTCGGGTACCCCCATATATTACCTAATAAAGGTTTAACCCCCTTGATCACCCCCCAGGTAACCCTTTCACCCCCTAGCACCGCCGTCACTAAGCGATCATTTTTCTGATCGATGTCTTAGCGTCGGTGATGCAGATCGGTAGCCAGTATTTTTTTTTAGGTTCGCCGCAGGTTTTTATAGCGTCAGGTACCCCAATATATTACCTAATAAAGGTTTAACCCCCTTGATCGCCCCCCAGGTAACCCTTTCACCCCCTATCACCACTGTCGCCAAGCGATCATTTTTCTGATCGCTGTCTTAGCGTTGGTGATGCAGATCAGTAGCCAGTAATTTTTTTTAGGTTTGCCGCAGGTTTTTATAGCGTCAGGTACCCCCATATATTATCTAATAAAGGTTAAACCCCCTGATCGCCCCCCAGGTAACCCTTTCACCCCCTATCACCACTGTCGCTAAGCGATCGTTTTTATGATCGTTGTCTTAGTGTCGGTGATGCAGATCGGTAGCCAGTATTTTTTTTTAGGTTCGCCGTCAGGTTTTTATATAGCGTCAGGTACCCCCATATATTACCTAATAAAGGTTTTAACCCCCTAATTGCCCCTAGTTAACCCTTTCACCAGTGATCATCATATAAGTGTTACGGGTGACGCTGGTTAGTTAGTTTGCTTTTTATAGTGTCAGGGCACCCGCCGTATATAACCCAATAAAGGTTTAACCCCCTGATCGCCCAGCGGGTGATATCAATTAGGTTTTAGCGTCAGAGAGAGTCTGCGTCACACCCCAGGCAGCGTCAGGTTAGTGCCAGTAACGCTAACACCCACGCGTGAAGCATACACCCCCCTTAGTGGTATAGTATCTGAACAGATCAATATCTGATCTGATCAGATCTATACTAGCGTCCCCAGCAGTTTAGGGTTCCCAAAAACGCAGTGTTAGCGGGATCAGCCCAGATACCTGCTAGCACCTGCGTTTTGCCCCTCCGTCCAGCCCAGGCCACCCAAGTGCAGTATCGATCGATCACTGTCACTTGCAAAACACAACACACATAACTGCAGCGTTCGCAGAGACAGGCCTGATCCCTGCGACTCCAGTGCTGTAGGAGGTGATTTCGCCACCACAGTTAAAAAAAAAAAGCATATATGCCGAAGCATTGGGGCAGCAGGGGCGGAGGAGCGATTTTGCTCCTAATGCCACGTACATACGGTCGAAATTCCGACGGAGGCTTGCCCGTGGAAAAGTCTGACCATGTGTACGCGGCATAACTTTTGCGGGAAGATGCCCCCATGCTTCGGCATATATAAATGGTGCATGTATGCCCATCATTAGAAGTGGGTGGATGAAGGGCGGTATTCTAATGGTGGGCATACCCACCGATCAATCTTTTTTTTTCGTTCAGCCAACAGGCTGCATGAAAAAAAAGATTACAATACATGTCCAACAAGGACCAGCAACGTACTGGTATGTTGCTGGACTTTGAATGTTTATACCAGAATGATGCCTGCGGGTTTAGGTATCATCTTGGTATCATTCTTTTCAGCCAGTGGCCGGCTTTCATGTAAAAGCAATCCTAGTGGCTAATTAGCTTCTGGACTGCTTTTACAAGCAGTGGGAGGGAATGTCCCCCCCGGATATAAAAAGCGCCATTGGGAAATTGGGAAAGCATTTTATCACACCAATCTTGGTGTGGTCAGATGCTTTGAGGGCAGAGGAAAGATCTAGGGTCCAATAGACCCCAGTTTTTTCAAAAAAGAGTACCTGTCATTACCTATAGCTATCATAGGGGATATTTACATTCCCTGAGATAACAATAAAAATAATAAAAAAAAAAAAAAAATATGGAAGCAACAGTTTAAAAATAAAATAAAAAAGCAAAATTAATAATAAAAAAAAAAAAAAAAAGCACCCCTGTCCTGCCCTGCTCTTGCCCAATGGCGAACGCAAGCGTCGGTCTGGCGTCATATGTAAACAGCAATTGCACCATGCATGTGAGGTATCACCGCGAAGGTCAGATCGAGGGCAGTAATTTTAGCAGTAGACCTCCTCTGTAAATCTAACGGGGTAACCTGTAAAGGCTTTTAAAGGCTTTTAAAAATGTATGTAGTTTGTCGCCAATGCGCGTTTGTGCGAAATTTTAAAGCATGTCGTGTTTGGTATCTATGTACTCGGCCTAAGATCATATTTTTTATTTCATCAAACATTTGGGCAATATAGTGTGTTTTAGGGCATTAAAATTAAAAAAAGTGTATTTTTTCCCCAAAAAATGCGTTTGAAAAATCGCTGCGCAAATACTGTGTAGAAAAAAAAATGCAACACCCACCATTTTATTCTGTAGGGCCTTTGCTTTAAAAATATATATAATGTTTGGGGGTTCAACATAATTTTCTTGCAAAAAAAAATATGTTTTCATGTAAACAAAAAGTGTCAAAAAGGGCTTTGTCTTCAAGTGGTTAGAAGAGTGGATGTAAACTTCCTAATGTTGTGTATAAAATGCCAGAACAGTTCAAAACCCGCCCCCAAATGACCCCATTTTGGAAAGTAGACACCCCAAGCTGTATACTGAGAGGCATGTCGAGTCCATGGAATATTTTATATGTTGACACAAGTTGCGGAAAAAAGACAATTTTTTTTTTTTTTTTTGCACAAAGTTGTCACTAAATGATATATTGCTCAAACATGCCATGGGCATATGTGGAATTACACCCCAAAATACATTCTGTTGCTTCTCCTGAGTACGGGGATACCACATGTGTGAGACTTTTTGGGAGCCTAGCCGCGTACGGGACCCCAAAAACCAAGCACCGCCTTCAGGCTTTCTAAGGGTGTAAATTTTTGATTTCACTTCTCACTGCCTATCACAGTTTCGGAGGCCATGGAATGCCCAGATGGCACAAACCCCCCCCCCCCAAATGACCCCATTTTGGAAAGTAGACACCCCAAGCTATTTGCTGAGAGGTATTGTGAGTATTTTGCAGATCTCGCTTTTTGTCACAAAGTTTTGAAAATTGAAAAAAAAAAAGAATAAAAAAATGTTCTTTCTTCATTTTCAAAAACAAATGAGAGCTGTAAAATACTCACCATGCCTCTCAGCAAACAGCTTGGGGTGTCTACTTTCCAAAATGGGGTCATTTGGGGGGGTTTTGTGCTATTTTGGCATTTTATGGCCTTCAAAACTGTGATAGGTAGTGAGGAGTCAAATCAAAAATTTGTGCCTAGAAATCCTGAAGGCAGTGATTGGTTTTCGGGGTCCCGTACGCGGCTAGGCTCCTAAAAAGTCCCACACATGTGGTATCCCCGTACTCAGGAGAAGCAGCAAAATTTATTTTGGGGTGCAATTCCACATATAACCATGGCATGTGTGAGCAATATATCATTTAGTGACAACTTTTTGTAATTTTTGTAATTTTTTTTTGTCATTATTCAATCACTTGGGACAAAAAAAAAATATTCAATGGGCTCAACAGGCCTCTCAGCAATTTCCTTGTGGTGTCTACTTTCTAAAATTGGGTCATTTGGGGGGGTTGTGTGCTATTTTGGCATTTTATGGCCTTCAAAACTGTGATAGGTAGTGAGGAGTGAAATCAAAAATTTACACCCTTAGAAATCCTGAAGGCGGTGCTTGGTTTCCGGGGTCCCGTACGTGGCTAGGCTCCTAAAAAGTCCCACACATGTGGTATCCCCGTACTCAGGAGAAGCAGCAGAATGTATTTTGGGGTGCAATTCCACATATAACAATGGCATGTGTGAGCAATATATCATTTAGTGACAACTTTTTGTAATTTTTTTTATTTTTTTTGTCATTATTCAATCACTTGGGACAAAAAAAAATATTCAATGGGCTCAACATGCCTCTCAGCAATTTCCTTGGGGTGTCTACTTTCTAAAATGGGTCATTTGGGGGGGTTTTGTACTGCCCTGCCATTTTAGCACCTCAAGAAATGAGATAGGCAGTCATAAATTTAAAGCTGTGTAAATTCCAGAAAATGTACCCTAGTTTGTAAACGCTATAACTTTTGCGCAAACCAATAAATATACGCTTATTGACATTTTTTTTACTAAAGACATGTGGCTGAATACATTTTGGCCTAAATGTATGACTAAAATTGAGTTTATTCGATTTTTCTTATAACAAAAAGTAGAAAATATCATTTTTTTTCAAAATTTTCGGTCTTTTTCCGTTTATATTGCAAAAAATAAAAATCGCAGAGGCAATCAAATACCATTAAAAGAAAGCTCTCTTTGTGGGAAGAAAAGGACGCAAATTTCGTTTGGGTACAACATTGCATGTCCGCACAATTTACAGTTAAAGCAGCGCAGTGCAAAATTCTGAATTCACCTCTGGTCCTTTAGCTACCAAATGGTCCGGGGCTTAAGTGGTTAAATTGTTCCTTTCATATTTATTTTTTTTATCATTTTTATTGTTATCTCAGGGAATGTAATTATCCCCTATGATAGCAATAGGTAGTGACAGGTACTCTTTTTTTAAAAAAACTGGGGTCTTCTAGACCCTAGATCTTTCCTCTGCCCTCAAAGCATCTGACCACACCAAGATCGGTGTGATAAAATGCTTTCCCAATTTCCCAATGGCGCTTTTTATATCCGGGGGGGGACATTCCCTCCCACTGCTTGTAAAAGCAGTCCAGAGGCTAATTAGCCACTAGGATTGCTTTTACATGAAAGCCGGCCGCTGGATGAAAAGAATGATACCAAGATGATACCTAAACCCGCAGGCATAATTCTGGTATAAACATTCAAAGTCCAGCAACATACCAGTACGTTGCTGGTCCTTGTTGGACATGTATTGTAATCTTTTTTTTTCATGCAGCCAGTTGGCTGAACGAAAAAAGAGATTGATCGATGGGTATGCCCACCATTAGAATACCGCCCTTCATCCACCCACTTCTAATGATGGGCATACATGCACCATTTATATATGCCGAAGCATGGGGGCATCCTCCCGTAAAAAAGTTATGCCGCACACACATGGTCGGACTTTTCCACGGGCAAGCCTCCGTCGGAATTTTGACCGTATGTATGCGGCATTAGGAGCAAAATTGCCCCTCCGCTCCTCCGCCCCTGCTGCCCCAATGCCTGGGTGGCCTGGGCTGGACGGAGGGGCAAAACGCAGGTGCTAGCAGGTATCTGGGCTGATCCCGCTAACACTGCGTTTTTGGGAACCCTAAACTGCTGGGGACGCTAGTATAGATCTGATCTGATCAGATCAGATATTGATCTGTTCAGATACTATACCACTAAGGGAGGTGTATGCCTCACGCGTGGGTGTTAGCGTTACTGGCACTAACCTGACGCTGCCTGGGGTGTGACGCAGACCCTCTCTGACGCTAAAACCTAATTGATATCACCCGCCGGGCGATCAGGGGGTTAAACCTTTATTGGGTTATATATACGGCGGGTGCCCTGACACTATAAAAAGCAAACTAACTAACCAGCGTCACCCGTAACACTTATATGGTGATCACTGGTGAAAGGGTTAACTAGGGGCAATTAGGGGGTTAAAACCTTTATTAGATAATATATGGGGGTACCTGACGCTATAAAAACCTGCGGCGAAACTAAAAAAAATTACTGGCTACCGATCGGCATCACAGACACTAAGACAGCGATCAGAAAAACTATCGCTTAGCGACAGTGGTGATAGGGGGTGAAAGGGTTACCTGGGGGTCGATCAAGGGGGTTAAACCTTTATTAGATAATATATGGGGGTACCTGACGCTATAAAAACCTGCGGCGAAACTAAAAAAAATTACTGGCTACCGATCGGCATCACAGACACTAAGACAGCGATCAGAAAAACTATCGCTTAGCGACAGTGGTGATAGGGGGTGAAAGGGTTACCTGGGGGTCGATCAAGGGGGTTAAACCTTTATTAGATAATATATGGGGGTACCTGACGCTATAAAAACCTGCGGCGAACCTAAAAAAAATTACTGGCTACCGATCTGCATCACCGACGCTAAAACAGCGATCAGAAAAATGATCACTTAGCGACGGCGGTGCTAGGGGGTGAAAGGGTTATCTGGGGGGTGATCAGGGGGTTAAACCTTTATTAGGGGGGTTAGGGGGCTACACTGGACCTAAAACTAACTTTAGTGACACTTTTACAGTCACAAATGTCACTGATTGCAGTGATCAGTAAATAAATGGTCACTGCAATCAGTGACACTGTGACTGGGGGCTGGGGGGTGATCTGGGGGGGCCTGGGGGGCGATTTGTGTGCCTATGTGTCCTGGTGTCAGTGTAGTGTTTTGTGCACTGACCTGATGTCTTCTCTTGTACGGCGCTCGGTATATGTGAGCGCCGCATGAGAGATGACATCACTTCCTCCTGCTTCCTCTGCCTTACACGGACAGAGGAAGCATTTTCATTCGCCGGGAGCGATCGCGGGGGGGTGGCCGGAATCGAACGGCCGTCCCCTCATCTCGGATCGCTCCCCAACGAATACCGACCGCTCACTGTATAGGAGGGGGGTCCGATCGGACCCCCCAACTGTACAAAGGCAATCACGTACACTGTACGTGATTGTGCCTGTCGGTGCCATTCTGCCGACGTACATATACAGTGAGCGGTCGTTAAGTGGTTAATAAAATACCTTTTTTTTTTTTAGGAAACTTCCTTGTAAATGTAGATGTATCAAAATAATTTTGGGATGTATAACGCATGAACAGCCATGCATAAAAAACAATCTAAAAAACTTGAATGTAAATGTAAACATGTACTATTCATTAAAGCTGAAAAGCAACAAAAACCTGCAAAAACACAGCAAGGTCAACGTTCTTTTGAGTTAAAAAATTAAACACGCCCAAGCACAGCCATAATATTTTGTAGCCTTTCCTCCACCCGCTTGGTATTTTGCCTGATCTCTATCAAGTCTCCCTTTATTTTTTCAAGGTCAGGACAGCAGACCATTAGGTATTGGATCAGGATCTGGGCACTGTGATGTGTAAACTTTTCGGGGTCTTCGGCCAGAACAGCACCTAAATAAAAAAAAACATGTACTATAGAATATGTAGGCCTACATCTATTAAACTGCATCTGTCTGGTTTGACACTGACCTGTTGTGGTGCCACTTTCCACTTCCTCTACTTCACGTTCCTCTACATCATGTGGTTCTGGGGGTCTTGTTGAAGGTGTTGGATTTATAGGCTCATCTGACTTAGCTTTTTGAAGCCCTATGGAGATTGCAAAAAAAGGTTTAGTTTAATTGCTAAATATTAATTATATACCAAAAAATACCCTGAAAGGGAATTTATAAAGCTTATTTGGAAGTGTGGTCCAATTTTAAATATACCCCCAGTGACAACCTGAACACATGATTGGATACATTGCCAAAAAAAGAACATCTACTTTATTTAATAAAGTTTGACACATTGAAACACCCCAAAGTATATACACTGGATCACCTGTGTGTGACACCCTTTTGGGCCACACTTCTACTACTGCGTTCAGATGTTTAATCAGCTGCTGAGCATTCTCTTCCTTTAACATTACAATGCATACCCTTTTAATTAATCAAAAATAAAAGTTATATAAAAAAAAAATTCAATTTGTTTCCAAAATTAGCTCCCCAATAAATACTTTGACATTTTGGTGTTCACACTGGATGATCCAAAAACATCGTATTAAGAAGTGTACGGAGAAAGAGCTTTACTACTGTACGTCCGTTTACTGTGCGGACAAACATGAAAGTTGTTATCTTTCACTGTACTATATCAAAGTCAAAAATACACTACTTAATACAAGTAATAATCTTTAGCAGGGAGAATGTATGAAAATTACTTACTTTTTCCTAAAACTTTCTTTATTCTTTTGTATTGGTCGGGCTCCCGCAACTTCAGATCAGACCATCGTTTTCAGAGCTGTTCCTTCGTTCTGCACACCCTGAATTTTTGGTGAAGAGTTTTGACCACTTTTCCCATAATTTTTGACTTGTCAAGATTAGGCCTTTTATACGGCCCATGCTTGGCATCATAATCCTCCCTCCTCAAAATGGCGACCATCTCCACTATTTCCTCGAATGACATGTTGGATGCCTTATATCTCCGGCCTCTGGATTTGGGTTCCTCAGGAATTTCCTCCTCTGTAGAGGTAATCTCAGCCACCTGTGTCTCCGCCATGTTGTTTAGCACTACGACAAGCGAGAAGGGGCGGGGAAAGTACAATATCGAACGTCAGGGGCGGGGAAAGCGTGCGGAGTTTCACGCATGTGCAGTGTATATAAAGCGAATATCCATCTGGCGAAAATACGTTCATTTGCTGGGAGATGGAGTTAGCAACGAACGTGTTCACCAAGGTACATAACATTTTAAGGATTTGGGTTTCTTCAGAGGAGGAGATTTGGGGCTTATATCTGTCCGAAATGATTATTTGATGAATGTTGACTGAAACAAATGTATTTTCTTGGTTCTTGATTTTACAGAGAAAATTAACAGTTTAAAAAATCCTGAATTTATGGGGGAGTTCATCGATAGATGGAAGGAACTCCCTATCCTGTGGCAGACCAAAAGTGGGTCAAATAAAAATAAAGCAGGCAGGACAGCAGCACTGGAGAGCCTGCTTGCATTTGTCCAAACCCAGATACCCACAACAACTATCCAAGATGTTAAAACCAAACTTGCTACCATCAGGGGGACATACAGGACCCAGAGGAATATAGTCCTGAAGTCCCAGAGGTCAGGTGCTGCAGCAGATGATGTTTATAAACCCAGTCTGTGGTACTACAGCAAGTTATCTTTTCTGGATGACCAGCTGGAAGTGAGGGAATCTATGTCCACCCTTTCCCCCAGAGGTCAATCCAGCCTTCCTTGTAGCCAACCCTCCAGCCTTCCTTGCAGCCAACCCTCCAGCCTTCCTTGCATCCCTGCTCTGGCTTCCTCTGAGGATCAAGCAGAGGTCCTTAAGGAGGCAGATTTGGATATATGGAGCCAGGTATAGTATTGATATCTTCATTTATATGTTACAAAAGTGATGATTTAAAATTGATGTTAGTATAGTTATGTATTGAATGTCTGAAAAAATAAGGATTTACAGAGCAATAGACAATACTGGTCAAATTTGATGGGGACAAGCCAAAAATATCAGGAGTCGGAATCTATGGAAATTAAATCCCTTTTGCCATTCAATCTAAAAATGTCTGGAGGTGAACAATGTGTTTGATTGATGGTGGCAAAAACTAAAGAATGTCCCTTTTTTTTTCAGCCAGAGCAGAGCCAGGAAGAGTGTGATGTTGGGGACCAGGAGGAGGCAGGGCCCAGTGGCACACAGGAGGAGGCTGGGCCCAGCACAAGAGCCCAGATGCCTCCCCTGAAACGAATCCAACGAGGGCCAAGGAGAGCTAGGCAGGTGGAGGAGGAAACCAGAGCCTTCCTAAGAGAGGCTACTGCGGCCCTCAGTGAGGCACCCTCTGCTGAGGAGGGCTATGCCGCAGTCCTGGCCCATAAATTAAGCCAGATGGACTTAAGGCAATGCCTATACAGCGAGAACCTCATGCTTAAGAGCATCAACAGGGGGTTGCTAGGTGAACTGACCCAGTTCACAGACATAACTGAGGTTGTCCCTCCTCCTCCACCTTCTCCTCCTCCTCCTACTACTCCTCCTGCCACAACCTCTCCTCCTGATCCCCAGCCTCTGAGGAAGCAAGCAACAAAGGCTGCAGAGAAGGCTGGAGAGAAGGCTACAAGGAAGAGGAAAAAATAATGACTGCTGTAGTACCACAGACTGGGGACATATCTGACTTATCTGCTGCTGTTCCTGACCTCTGGGAGTTCAAGCCAAGATTGGGCTCCTTTTTTTATGAATTCAAGAGTTTGGTTTTCACATCTTGGATGGTTGTTGTGGGGTCCAAAGGATGCACAAATGCAAGCAGGCTCTCCAGTGCTGCCTTCCCCTTTAATTTGTAATGTACCTAAATAAAGGATTCTTTTGTTTTGCTTAAAATACTTGACTATGTGATTTCTATTTTAAAAGAGAGTTTGCTAGGGAGTAGGCAGGGACATTTCTAATAATATTATTGTTATTAACAAGGGACACAAACCTCCTTGAGGCAAAATTAGACAAATTTAGAAGGTTGGTGTGGTAACTTTACACACAAATAATTATAAAAAAAAAATACAATACGAAATCTAAAATAAAAAAATAAGCCTAAATATATCAAAGAAGCCCAAAAAAAATTAAGAAATCTAACTTAAATAAAAAAATAAAAAACACAAACACCAAAAAAAAAAATTGTGATCTTTACATTTATTTATGAATTTATGAGGGAGATCTGGCTTAACAAGAATATTTTACAATCATTAGATCAATTAGGAATTACTTAAGAAACAAGTTTGGCATAACTCTGAATATCATTAGCAAAAGAAGGTAATTATTTAAGCATTATCAAAAGAAGAACGGAATGCGCAGCATTAAAACGATGCTATTATTTCCACCGTGACGAATGTGCCATCTCCATTTCAAATGCTAGCTTTACCAAAACGTGCGCTCCCGTCTCATACTTGATTCTGAGCATGCAAGTTTTTTTTCACCTTGTCAAAGCATACACACTATCGTTTTTCACGTCGTTAAAAAAAACGACATGAAAAACGACGTGAAAAAATAGAGCATGTTCGAAATTTTTAATGGCTGTTTTTCACGCCGTTAAAAATGCTCTGGAGCATACACACGATCGGTTTTAATGGCCATTTTTAAAAATGGCATTTTTAACGGCATGAAAAACGATCGTGTGTATGCGGCATAAGAGTTTTTGTGTGCAAAAAACCCTTGCACCGACAATAACTAAATGACAAGAGCAATCAGTGTACCCTTTCCATGCATGGTTATTGTGGGAGAAAGGGTGAAAAATACATGTATTTTAAATTTAAATAACTTCTCCCCATGCTGAAGCGAATGAGACAGATGCATTTTTGTTGCCATAGTGACTAAGTGCAATTTCTATGGGATTGTAGACAGAACTTCTATATATCAAATAAAATAATACTCAAGACTCAATAACCTGTGGGTTGAATAGGCCGTGCCAGCAAAAAGGGGCAGTAAAACTGAACAGGAATATCAACACCAATAAATTATACACCTCATAAATAGGGCCACGACAAGGCGGGGGGGGGGGTGGGACAAGCTTTCTTCTGTGTCTCCTTCCGTCTGGCTGAATGATGACGCATCCTCTTTATTTTATAGTTACCTGCTCGTGCCTGAGGATCGTTTATTGGATGTCTGCCAGCTCCTTTCTCCAATCTGAGGTAATTTTTTTCTCATATAGATCTTTATTAAGTTTAATTAGTCTGTCACGATCCCATAAGTGGTGGGGGTGGGGACATTTTCGTTCAAATATTTTTATTAAGAGATTTTTGTGATAACAGAAGTATCAGAAATAATGGTGAAATGACATAAGAACATACAGTACATTCCAAAATTCGGTGAGACCAGTAGATAGAACTATTTATCTAGCTATATGGTGTCCCATAATACTATTACTAGTGAGACAGACGTAAATCTGCAGTGGCATCATCTCATTCACTAGATCCCTCATCACTGCATGGAACAAAACTTAATGCGGCTTCTGATCCTCCGGATGCCCCAAAAGGGTTCAAACTGCATCCTAAGGGCCAGAGTCGCCTAGCCCTCCCACCTGGTCTGAAGGATTACTAAGCCAGATAGGGATGAGATAGATACCCATAACCGTAATAAGAACTTAATACCGTAAATAACAGAACCAATAATCAGAATGCTCAGTAATCATATCCGAACACTGAGACACCAAGGAGTGTGTCAGAAAGTAGGGGGAAAGAGAAACGTGGTAGAAGGAGGTAAGAGATAAAAGAGCAAGTAGACGATCGAGAAGATGTATGTGCAGACAGGCTGCCAGGTCGTACTCCAGGTATGAGAGAAATATTGCAGAAGGTGGCCCAGGGTTCCCAAATGGATCTAAATTTTTCAGTCTTGTCATTCATTTTGGCTACAATTTGTTCTTGCACCATGATCCAAGAAACCTTCCTCTTGAATCCCTGGAAGGAGATGGTGGGTCTCTTCCAGGCCTTGGCTATGGTCATTTTAGCGCCCAATAAAACGAAGAATGCCAATACTTGGGAGCATTTAGATAAATTGGGAAAATTATGATTGAGTAGAGCTGTACTGGGATGAGGGGTCACTGATATCTCAGTCAGAGCGCTAATGATACGGAACACTTTCCGCCAAAAGGATCTAATACGAGGACAGGTCCACCAAATGTGGAGCATCGTGCCCTCTAATTCACAACCTCTGAAACATACAGGTGAAGTTCCTGGGAACATCCGTGCCAACCTGGAAAGGGACATAATACCATCTTATCAGAACCTTTAGGCCAGCCTCTACAAGTGAAATGTTGAGAATACCTTTATAAGCATGCTGTGAAGCTCGGAACCAAACCTCTGCATCCCACGTGCCGCCCGTATCATCCTCCCAGGTCCTGGCGTAGGCCGGTACATCCGTCTTAGACATTAGGGCCATATAAATTAACGAGATGCCTCCCCTCTGATCTGCTGCATTGACACACCATTGTTCAAAGAGAGTAATGGTGGGGGGTTTTGTTTTGTCTGTCCAAATGGAGTGTAGGAAATGGGAAATTTGGTTGAGTCTAAAGAGTTCCGAATTAGGCATGTCCAGTTGAGTCCTATGGTGCGATAAGGTAAGTGGCCCTGCTGGGGATATAAAGTGTCCGATCCTATAAAGGCCCTTATCAGTTCACCATCGGAAAGCCTCAATATTCATTCCCGGGGGAAAGTCAGAATTGTGAAATAGATGCATTAGGGGTCTCGGGGGGATATCAGAGTGTGTAGGGTAAAAAGCTTGGAGCAAAGTGCTACTGAGTGTGAGAGAGTGGGTGACAAAATAGCTGGCCTGCGTTTGGGTTCACACCCTAATAGATAGTCAATGGTATGTAAAGGGACAGCCTGTCTTTCCATGGTTAGCCAGTCTGGTTTCGGGCCCGTAGAGAAGGCTACCGAAATTTGTGTCAATTGAGCTGCCTGATAATAACCCCAAAGGTTAGGGAGGCCCAGACCACCCTGAGATTTCAGATGGAAAAGTATTCCCGAGGGACATCTGTATCCCCTCCTGCCCCAAACAAAGCGTATTATATCCGACTGAGTTTTACTGAGGAATTGTTTCGGAACCGGGATTGGGAGAGATCTAAACAAGTACAAAAGGCGTGGGAGAAGGGTCATTTTAATAGCATGAACTCTGCCCAACCAAGATAAACCACCCTTGGACCACCGTTCCATGTAATTTTTAAACTTAAGTACCATAGGGGGGTAATTCATCTTAAACAAGGCACTTATATCAGAGGTAAGTTTGATACCCAAGTATGAAATAAGTGTGGGAGCCCAGGAGAAGTGAAAATTGCTTGAGAGTTTTTTCAATGAGTCCGGGGGAACAGATATGTTCAATGCCAATGATTTGTTCATGTTGACCCTCAGACCAGAGATCTCACTGAAAACCCGCAGCGTCTTGAGAATCAAAGGGGTGGAAGTCAGGGGGGAAGTGATAAACAGTAGGAGGTCGTCAGCATATAACGCACATTTATGTTCCCGGGGACCACAAGTTACCCCCTTAATGTTGGGGTCCGACCTTAGTGCAATTGCCAGAGTTTCGATCGCTACAGCAAAGAGGAGAGGGGAGAGTGGGCATCCCTGTCTGGTCCCTCTGCCAATGGAAAATGAGTCTGAATATCTACCCAGTAAACGGATCTGTGCTGAGGGGTTTGAGTAAAGGGAGTCAATAAGCTTTAGGAAATTTGGGCCAAATCCCCATTTCCCCAGGATGTCGGTCAGGTATGCCCAGTCTATTGAATCAAAGGCCTTGTGTATGTCTATTGAGAGTAGAAAGCCTTTTTGAGGAGGACCCCCATCCCACTGTGAGTGAAGTAGAGAGATAATGTCAACGGCACGTCTAATCTGGTCTGGTCCCTGTCTACCAGGGATGAAGCCCACCTGATCCTTATGGACATAAGAGGAGATGAAACTCGAAAGTCTGTTTGCCATAATTTTAGTCATAATTTTTATGTCCTTATTAATAAGCGAGATAGGGTGAAAGTTCCCCACATCGCTGGTGTCCTTATCCGGTTTCGGTATTACCGAAATGTAGGCCGAGTTCAAGTCCTTGCTCAAAGGGGCTCCATCCCTGAGAGAGTTGAAAAATCGTGTCAAATAAGGGGCCAGGCAGGGACCAAATTTTTTATAGTAGCCCGTGGAAAAACCGTCTGGACCCGGGGAGGATCCCAGTTTAAGATTTTTAATGGTGTTCAGAACTTCTTCCTGGGTGAAAGGGCTCTATAAGAGCTCACTATGATCCTTCGTAAGAGTAGGTAAAGGGAGGGTATTTAAAAATTTGTCTCTTAGAGACTGGGGGGATTTAGGTTTGGTTTATATAGTTCAGTATAAAACTGCAGGAAAGTGTCCATTATCTTAGATGGGTTCTGCGACAGTTCCCTATTAGCTGTCCGAATTTTCGGAAAAGCAAGAGTGCGCTGCTTGGGACTCAGTTTAGCTGCTAACTTCGAACCCATCCTATCAGCTTGGGCATAGAATTTGGCCCCTGTCCACCAAAGGTGCTGTTCGGCGGCTGTGGTCAGTGACATGTTTAGGAGAGTCCGGGCCTTATCCAGGTTTGTGAGAGATTCAGGAGTAGGATTGCGCTTGTGAGCTTTCGCCAACTTGCGAAAGTCCTCAGTGAGCCTCAGTGTGTCTGCCTTGTGTTCCGCCCTCAGTTTAGCTGATATTTGAATCAATTTCCCTCTAATTACTGACTTATGAACTGCCCACACCGTAGAAGGTGATACGTCACCCATAGCGTTAATAAGAAAATATTCCGTAATAGCTTTCTCCAGCAAAGTGCATTGAATTGGATCGCTTAAGAGGGACGTAGGCGCCAGCGAGGGGGCCTATCTGACCCAGAGGGCCTCTGTGTTATCAAAGTCACCATAGCGTGATCTGAGAGGGAGGAATCTACTATCCTGGAGCTCCTGAGTAAAGGGATTGTAGGGGAGCGGGTGAAAATGTGGTCAATTCTGGCATATGATTTATGAGGTGCTGAATAATGAGTGTAGTCTTTTGTGCGGGGGTTGGACTCTCTCCATACATCTATCAGTCCTGCAGTATGAAGAAGCTTGGCTATTTTAACACTCTGTTTGGAAGGGCGTTTAGGTTTGGAGGCACCGTTCGAGCATTTGTCTAGGGAGAAGTCAAATGCTGTGTTTGAATCACCGCCAATGAATATCGTGCCCTTAAAATGTTTCTGCAGATTGTGTAATAAAGATTCAAAAAAGTTTTTTTGCCCTTTGTTGGGAGTGTAGTAGGAAACAAAAGTGTAAAGTACCCCATCGATATGGCCGAAACCAAAATGTAGCGACCCATAGGATCCATTATAGTTTCAAGTGGAGAAAAGTTGATATGCCTAGCGAAACAGACTGCCACCCCTTTTGTTTTTTTATCGGACGAGGCCAGAAAGAATTGAGGGTACCGTTGATGGAGGAATGTGGGTTTGTAGGAGGAAGGGAAGTGAGTTACCTGCAGCAAAAGAATGTCAGCATGCATAGAGTGATATTGCTGGAGGAGTTTCCTGCGTTTGACTGGGGAATTGAGGCCCTGAGTGTTGTGTGAGATGATTTTGAGGGAAGGCGGGGGTTGAGGTGTGTCAGTCATGGATCAGAGGGGGTGAATCTGTAAGCAAGTACCGCCACTTACCCGGGAATTGAGAACGACGCTCCCTGCGATGTCTTGAGGTGAATCAAAGCCATGGCCTGGAGCCTGGGACGGAAGATCGGAGACAGCCTGGGAGCCTGTGAATGCACCGAAGTGCGTCAGCAAGAAAAGGGAAAAAAGAAATGAAAAGGGAGAGAAGAGGAGAGATGAAGAGAACTGCTTTATACATTCGATGTAAAATTGGCATCAACAAAATAATACAAAACCGAACTGAGGGGTCCGCTGACCCCTTCCCACCCCCAGGGCGGAGTGAACTAGCCATCCCCTACCCCAATACCTAAGAGGACCGGAATACCCCCGTGACGGGTAATCCGGGTATGGATCTAGACGCACCAGATGTGCTTCTGATCTGAGGGAGGTGCATTGGGTCCACCACAGCCCCACCACCTCATAACTATATGGGCTGAGGGTCCCAAGGAACCCATGATGTTTTAACTACAGAGCGCCCCCTAACAATGAGAGCAACTGGAACCTACAAAAGTAAACCGTGTTATATAACTGAACCGAGAGAGACGGTCAGGCCCCCCCTCCCCCCCCTCCAGGGTAGGGAAGCAGGCTGGCAGGCAGATCCCGCCTAGGAAGCAGCCCCAAAAAAGTATCTGCAGTCCCCGAGTGGGGGACCCCAGATATTGTATCAGCGGATCCCCAGGAACCTTCTGCGTATTATCCAGGCCGTGTAAACTAAGAATTAAAGGCGGTCATCCAGAAGGAAAATGACCAGTGCGGACTGTTGAACATGAAAACAGCATGCGATACATGACCCAGATCGTGTAAAGATCTGTAACTGGGTTTTGTGTCAGCCTATGGAGGAAAGCAACTGTAGGCTGCTGGCCAGCCATAGGTCACCCCACCCCAGACCATGAACCCGGTATCTCATCACTATCCCACATTCAGTGCAAACCCCTAACATGCTAATAAAAAAACAATAAAAAAATAAAAAACTAGGGGGGCAGTCAACCGCCAAGTCCAAAAAACAAGCAAAAACTAAGAATGGTAAAAATAGTATGGCGTGGTGTAGGATTGCCAGGGATGTGGGTGAGATCGCTAAAACAGTTTTAACAAGCGGAAAAATGTCCCGTAGCAGGGCCCCATTCAGAGAGGGGATTTGAAAGTAGATGTGACCAAAAAAAAAACAAAGGGTGAAAAAAGTATCAGGGCGGGAGGTTTTCTTTGGTGCGCTTGGAACCGTGTCTCAGCCATGTTTGTTGCAGCGGGCACGCCGGCGGAGGTCGTTTCGTGGAGGCAGGAGTCCCTCTGTTGGCTTGTGCCGGATTAGGGTCCAGATGAATCAATCCGAGCTGAGTCAGGATACGTTCTCCATCTGCAAAGGAGGAGAAGCCGAAGCTTTTGTTTTTGTAGGAAAAGTTCCGGCGTAAAGGAAAGGCCTATCTGTATGTGATTTCCTTATCCATAAGCACTTGCAGTAACGGTTTAAACGAGCGTCTCTTTTGTACTGTGTATGGAGAGAGGTCGGCGAAAATTTGAATTTTGTGGCCGTGCAAATTTAGGTTGTCAGAGTACCTGGCCTTCCTCATCACCTCTTCTTTGACCGAGTAATAGTGCGGTTTCACAATGATGTCCCTGGGAAGACCATCAGAGCGAGGAGATTGCAGGGCTCTGTGAGCTCTATCCAGCTCCAGGCGGGGTTCAGCAATGTCAGCGATAAGGGTCTTTATAAGTGATTTCACAGCAGATTGTACCTCTTTCTCTGATTCTGGGAGACCCCGTATCCTAAAGTTATATCTTCTCGATCTGTTCTCGAGGTCATCGATCTTTGCAAAAGCAGTTTCTAATTGATCCTGCACATCCTGCAGCCTGGAGGAGTTCTGATTAATCCTTGCCACTGCCAGATCAGCTTTCTGTTCTATAGTGTCCATCCTGATCCCAATTTGCTGCAGATCCGCATGAATAGAGGATGTGATCTGCGCAGCATTCAAAGCCAGGCTCCTATATAGCATGTGAGAGAATGCAATCATCATGGAGGGAAAGTCAGTGGGGGTCGGGGCCGCCTCCTTCACTGACTGAAAGAAGCATGCCTGTGTGGGGATCCAGCATAGGTGTAGTGGGACATGCAGCGCCCATCCTGCCCAATAAGGATTCAGCAGATGAGGGGGAGATGGCCATGATCAGCGGGGGGTAATCGGTACCTGGAGAATGCAGTTGGGACGAGGTCCTGATCAGCTATGGAGTCCTCAGGGCAGTCTGTAGAGAGCGGGCCTCGTGGAGCCGCCGCCATTTTAGCATAGCTGAGGGGGCCTGGCGCGGCTGTCATCTGGCTTGAGAGGTCCCTTCTGGCCAGCGAGGATGACATCGGCGGGCTCCGGGGGGTGTTCCTTAAGCGAATATCCCTGTGAGGGGTCCGGTGGAGCGCTCTGTAAGCTCTGGTGATCAGAACAGGGCTGTGGTGGAGCGGAGCTCTAGATGACGGCGGCCATCTTGGAAGCTGCCGCGCATGCGCCTGGGGTGGGGACATTTTATGCCTCACCCCTCACTTTTATGGGATTGTAGACAGAACTTCTATATATCAAATAAAATAATACTGAAGACTCAATAACCTGTAGGTTGAATAGGCCGTGCCCTTTATCATAGGTATAACAATAAATGAATGAATTAAATATCCATAAAATCATAAATTAATCATTAAGATTATTCATTTTAATTTAAGCAGTATATATGTTATATCATAAAATATTACTTATCATAACTATAGCTCAGCTATATAAGCTTGAGCTAATACTTTTAAAACCAACATAACAGCCCATACGCCAGGCTCAAAATTAATGAGACTGGCACAACCCCCGGGCCACAGCCAACTCCACACAGGTTTGAATGTCAAGATTGAATATATCAAGAGCTATGTCCAATAAATGAACATTATCAGGTCTGTACAAACCCGATAATCCTCCTTCAAGTTCCATATGTCGGAAAGATAACCCATTTATGGAAGGCATGAATTTCATCAATGTCCTATTGAGACGTTTGCGGATCTTATCAATATATTTAAGCTCAGGGGACAGTAACCATCATCAACGAGGAACTATTTCAGAGAATGCAAAAACAGTATCAGGTAGCACCGTATGCAAACACAATAAATCTAACTTGACTTGTGCTATTAAACCTAACGTGTTACAATGACCAATATCATTTCCAGACAAATGTAAAATTACAATTTGTGGAACTTGCCGGTCTCATCCGCGTCTGGCACTAATCTCTGGAATTCCGAAATTTGTAAACAGGACAAATGATCAGCAATTATATTCTCAACACCAGGCACATATCTTGCTTTAATCCAGATATTAGAGGACAAACACTTAAAAACAATATTCCGCAAGATAGCAATAACTGGCAAAGATTTTGAGGACAAACCGTTAATAGCAAAGACTACTCCTCTGTTGTCCGAATGGAGCAGAATCCTATTATTAACAAAATGTATGCCCCAAAGGTCCAAAGCCACCAAAACCGAAAAGATTTCCAAAAGAACAATATTAGAAGTCAAACCTGATGCTTTCCATCTATCCAGCCATACCTCCTCAGACCAATGGCCATTCCAAAATGCTCCATATCCGCAAGACCCAGCTGCGTCAGTATGCAAATTAAGCGCTGCTGGACAAAATGGAGATTGCCAAAGGGAACAACCATTATAAGTGCGTAGAAACATATGCCAAACAACTAAATCATCTCTGATATCTTTAGTAATACGGACAAAATTATACGGAGAAGACAACCCCGATATAGCTCTATAAAGTCTTTTGGAAAAAATGCTACCAATGGGCACCACTCTAGAAGCAACAGCTAGCAATCCTTATAATGATTGCAGCATCCTCAATCTTACTTTATCTTTAGCCAAAACAAATTCTAACAATTTCTGCATTCACACAATTTTTTCCAGCGGTAAACAGAATTCCATCTAAATAGTGTCAATTTGGATCCCTAGAAATTCGAGACAAGATGTAGGATAAACAGACTTCTCCTGAGCCAATGGAATACCGAATTCCCTACATACAATCTTGAATTTGGTGAAAAGATATAAGTGATCACTGGAATCTGCTTTACCAATAAACATAAAGTCATCAAGATAATGAAGTAAATTATCAGAATTCATACGACGACCAACAACCCACTCGACAAAAGAAGAAAAAAGTTCAAAGTAATGGCAGGAAAGAAAGCACCCCATAGGAAGACAACGATCAAAATAAAATTCATCCTGAAAGTGAAAACCCAAAGAATTAAACGCAACCGGAATAATAGGCAATTATTGAAATGCCGATTTGATGTCCGCCTTCGGAGGTAAATCAGATCCACCCACCCTTCTAATCTTCAACAAGGCATCATCAAAATATAATTACCGAACAGAACAAAGGTCGGGATCGATGTCATTGTTCAGCGGGAACCCCTTCAGGTATACCAGGTGGTGAATCAACCTAAACGAATTTGGTTCCTTCTTTGGAATAATGCCTAAAGGAGAAATTCTAAAATTAGAGAAAGGAGGTGCAGCAAAAGGACCAGCAACCCTATCTTCTTCAATTTCTTTCTCAATTTTCTTCCCAACCACCGCAATATGTAAAGAAACAGAAGGAAGGTTATTAACAACATCACAACCAAAACCACAAATAGAAGGCAGCACAAAACCATGTAAAAAACCATTATGCAAAATGAGTGCCTTCTGACGAGCCACGGCAACATGTTTGGAAGAATCACTGGGGTGGTTGCTTTTGAGGAAAAGCTCCTTGGAAACACCCGCAGAACCTGTGGACAATCTTTTAAAACATTGCAAAACTAGTTGCAGACCAGCACAATAATTGCATTCATGTTTATACCTACATGAATTGGGTCACTTACACTGCCCTTCATTAAAATGAAAACAAATTCCTCACCAATAAACAGTGGGAGTAGCAGGTTGTTGTTTGAGGAATTGTTTTTAAGGCAACAATAGATTTAGCCATAAGCCAACATCCTTAACTCCCCATTTCCTGAAATTATGAACTGATAATTTTGGCCGAAACGATTAGTTGTAAGCAAACCACAAGTCCAGGGAAATTTTTGTAGGCTTCCAGAATTATTTCAACATGTTGAAATAATCCACAGTATAAATCCGGGCCTCTTCTTCCCTAGAATGCTAGCAAAAATGCAGAAAGCCTGGAGCCAGTTATTAAAAGACTGAGGCGCTTTTCTGCGTTTATCATCTTTAAATTCATCTCCATCTTTCTTATCAGCGCTATATTCCTTCGATGAATGGAGCAACGATAAAATATCGACATAATCGCCTCTCCAAATCTTTTCTTTAACATTACTGTTCAAATGAAAATCTAAAGGTGACAATTCACACGTAATCACCTCCTTCAGGCAAGACTCAGGAACCAATAAAGAACCCATAACATTAGGAGTCGCCCCAGTAATTGTTGCCGTAGCAACATAAGTAGAAACAGGAGAACTCTTAGATGGAGGAGCAAGCCACACAGAGGCAATACTTGGATCCAATGGGGGCTGCAAATCAAATCAACACTTTTAAAATGTGAACATTTTGACATTAAATCACTCAGTGAATAAAAAAAAAAATTTTTAACTATAAAATATCTGCGGACTCACCCTTGGTAGCCATATGGGATGGATTATTAGCATCATCATTTGGTTGTTGTTGCAATGTCATCTCATCCGTTTCCACCGAACGATGTTTACCACCATCTGAAACCATAGTAACATAAGAGCGATTAACTAACATCATCAATTGCAATAAAATCAATGTCAGGCGAATATGTCAATATTATGAACAATCACATCCTGTAAATCAGGAACCCTCATTTTCTTAGGCATTGTTAATCCAGAATCTTTTGATCCTTTTGAATTACCTTTACCTTTTTTCATAGGAACAGTTGTCTTTTAACTTAAGTGTGCATCCAATAAATTAACTATATTGAGCACTACAATTGCCAAAAGTTCTTTTGTTACTGGTCCCATCGAGCGCTGCTTTTGTTTACTTTTCTCCAGAAGTTGGCAGCTGCACTGGGGTCCGGTCATTTTCTTACAATATTTATGACAAGACTATATATATGTCCCTCAATGACTGCCAGTTTTAGCGCTTAATGACGGCGTCAGGAAGACCGGCCCCTCCACTAGCAAAAGAGCTGGAAGAAGATAGTGGAGGGGCCGGCAGAAGGACAACGGAGAGCCGGACGAGATGACGGGAAGACCGGGCCTCCGCTAGCAAAAGAGCTGGAAGAAGATAGCGGAGGCCCGGCGGAAGAAAGAACCGGAGAGCGGGAGAAGAACTGGAGAGCGGGAGAAGAAGAAGGCGATGGAGAAGACCGGGCCTCCGCTAGCAAAAGAGCTAGAAGAAGATAGCGGAGGCCCGGCAGAAGAAAGAACCGGAGAGCGCGGAGACCCCCGGAGCTGTGCAATAAATTTGTTTAGAAAGCTGTGTTGTGTTTTTATTGCCATTTTTTTCCACCAGGTGAATGGGTAGGGGTACGATGCCATACTCATTCACATAGGGTGGGGGGCCGGGATCTGGGGGCCCCCTTATTAAAGGGGGCTCCCGGATTCCGATAAGCCCCCCGCCCGCAGATCCCGACACCAACGGCCAGGGTTGTCGGGAAGAGGCCCTGTCCACCCCCCATGTTGAGGGCATGCGGCCTGGTACAGTTCGGGAGGGAGGGGGGCGCTCTCTCGTCCCCCCCTCTTCCCCTGCGGCCTGCCAGGTTGCGTGCTCGGATAAGGGTCTGGTTTGGATTTTGGGGGGGGACCCCCACGCTGTTTTTTCGGCGTAGGGGTTCCCCTTTAAATCCAGACCAGACCCAAGGGCCTGGTATGCTCCTGAAGGGGGAACCCATGCCGGTTTTTTATTTAAAATTTGGCCTGGAGTTCCCCCTCAAGATTCATACCAAACACAGTGCCTGCTTTTGGCGGGGATCCAAGTCGGATACCCGTTCATTGAAAGTCGGACATATGTCGGCTTAATGTCGCAGGGCAAAGTCGGATCCAAAGTAGGACGGCTGTCGTGTTGCACTAGTGTGAACCCAGCCTTACTGCCTCCACCCTTCAGATTATTACTAATAAATAGCAATAAACAATAAGAATAATACAAAGCAGCATTATCAACCTGTCAAATTTAGCTTCTATGAGTATCTTAAAGACATAAAAAGTCAGTCTTAAGAAAGGTTAACAACCTTTACAATGACATGCAATCAGGCACAATTAGGGGATTATGTTTTTCTAGCAACAGTTTAACAGATCTAACAAATGCTTTTATCCTCTTGTTTTCTCTCTGATCTTATTAGTCACAATAACCGTGCAGCAGGAAGATGTCAGATGTATTATTATTATCGTAGTCATGTCCCTTGACTAAGCACTAATTGATTGCCTTATTGAATAATAGAGAGATTAGAACTGGTCCTGCATAACCTGCATCATGTTCTGAGGGGATTTAATAGGTAATCTGAACAAATGTGGCATGTTATTAAAACCATTTGCACTATAGAATTAAAGCACATGACTGAATGTAATGAAACATTAATATATATGTGAAAGAAGGTAGTAGGGACTATGGGATTATAACGGTGCCACAAAGAATTTGAAAAACTTTTCGTAAAAAAATATAAGGGTATTTTTATTATATTATGTTACACAGACAATAGAAAAGCATTTTTTTACACAATTATACAAATAAAGAAATATATAGGCAAAACATACTGTACATACATCAGCAAAATCACATAATTAACCCTACATGTTTCGCCAATCCATTGGCTTCATCGGGGGTAAGAAGTTTGTACAGAGTGATTTAAATAGATCTATGAAACAAAATTAAGACAAGAAATCAATATTTATAGCACAAAGCAGCAGGGAAAAGACATTTGGATGACCCAAAAAAGATGTAAAATATGAATGAATGAAGGCTGCCATACCCGCCAGTCCGTACAGAGGGCACGTCACGCTTCCGCGAAGGTCCCCAAAGGAGCCCGACCCAAATTGTGCCTACAGGTAGCTATTTAAGGGAAAAGAAAGGAATTTTATGAATATATAATAATTCAGAGATGGCTATTGCAGCAAATTACTTGCTGTAAATAATAGACATCCCCATAAGGGATTAACCTAGTCTCCTGACCTACCAAAAAATAGTTAAAACCAACAGAGAATTAATTTGGGGCGCTGAATAAAGTGTTCGGACCAATGTCCAATCACCGGAATTGAATCTGCGCTGTTCTGAAACAGAAAGTAAGTATGATGTTAATAATTAAATGACTGTGTTATCTCAGTGAAAAAAGCCCATTTTGATATAATGAGATAGAGTTTGAAAAAAGGTATATAATTACGCTAATTTATAATGTGTGTGACAAGTAAAAGAGAATGAAAAAGAAAAAAGAGAAAAGAAAAATAGATCACTCATAAATAACTATATGAATGTAAACAATCACCTGATGTATATTAGCAACAAAGAAGCACCAACCCTATCGAGGCAATAAATCCAATAATGAATCTGTATTCAAAAGAATGTCTCACAATGCAGAGAGACATAAATTAAAGCCTAAAAGACAATCAAACAAAGAAAAAACCAATCAGATATGTCAGACCATTGAAAATAGCACAGACCCAGATGACCAGCTAGAAAGCCGGTCAATCGAAAAATTCGACTCAGTTTACCTGTTAGAGTGAAAGACAGGACAGCAGCGCCCCACAGCCATCGACAGCTAGGACAAACTGTCAATGGCAGTTTAAATAGGCCACCCAGCCATTCGACGTAAGATGCCGTCGAACGGCAGCGGACGTAGGGTGACCAGTGCGCCTGCGCCGCATCGCAAAGGGCCTACAATACCCATAATGCAGTGCAAATATACGTCATATGACGTAATTGCAGCATGCGTGTCCGAATGAACGGATAGGATGGAAAAACGGGGAAGGGAGGATGCCTCGGCGGCACTTCACAGAGGCATGGCCACAGTGCGGGCAAGGTGTAATGAACACCGGCCCTTGGGTGTCCATGCAGGCACAGGTCGCGGATCACATGGAAGCCTAAACGCCGAAGCGGAGGTAGACGGCCCCCTGCAGGCAGGACAGACATAGTGCAGAGGGTTGATGTCCTTCTCAATACCTGTAAAGATAAAGAGGAGGCAAACAATTCAATTCATTCAGGGGTCATCCAACGCACGAAACCACAATGTGCAGTACACTAAAGTTTATCATATAGTCATGATTAATATTGAGAATAAATGAAATAATGGTGAAAGAAAAATATTTAATTTAATTGATGAATTATATATCATATTTTATATTCAGGACGAACAATATATTTTAATAATGATAAAAGAAATTAAACAACATTATTAAATTGCTTTATGAGATATATATATCATACAAAAAGGAGAAATATATGAAATGGATAAATGAAATAAGAATAAAATAAAATAAAATGAAATAAAAAAAAATAAAAAAATAAAAAAAAACTTCAGTGGTTCCCTGGATGTAAAAGGGAGAACAATATCAATGATCAAAAGAAGGGGGGGAGAGTACTAAAGGGGAAGCAAAGGAAGAAATCATAAGTCAAGAGAAAAACCGAATATTTACAAAAAGGATTTGTAGCTAATATATTCATTAAGTCCCGGAAATTTGACAGCATCAAGAGTATGTATCCATCGAGTTTCTAATTGCAACAATGCTACATCTATGTTACCTCCATGAATATGTGGAGGCACATGCTCGAGGGCATAAAACGTGACCACGTGAGCATCATAGCCATGTTGATATCCTATATGGCGATTCAACGCCGTAGTGGTTAATTTCTTGTATGTCGGCAATACATGGTCCCTTATTCGCTTGAAGAAGGGCCTTTTTGTCTTGCCGACATAGAAACACCCACATTGGCATAGGGCAAGATAAACCACACCTATGGTCTTACAATTTATACGGTACCTGATATTATGAATACGACCATTGGGTAATGGGACATCATGAGAACTGGGTAAATAACAGCAAATGTCACATTTACCACAGGGGAATGTGCCACCCTGAAAACGATTTGAGGAACCTGGAAAATCAAAATGACTAGTGACCAAATGATCTTTAAGCGAGGGAGCGCGGCGAAAAGTTAACTCTGGGTGGGGCTTAATATACTTCCGAACAGTTTTATCGGCACATAGAATAGGCCAATATTTCTGAAGGACATTTCGAACTTGACCATGTTGGTTGGAATATTTAGTAATCATGCGAACAGAGGTGTTGGGTTTAGATTTTTTTATAAAATGAATAAGATCATTCCTATTGAGCTTAACAGCTCTATTATAGGATTTTTTTAAGAGTGAACGACTATACCCTCGAGCAATTAATCTGTCACGCAAATCTTTAGCTGCTATATGAAAGTCCGAATCCCGAGTACAATTCCGCCTAAGGCGAAGAAATTGGCTATACGGTATACTGTTAAGTAATGGCCGAGGATGTGCACTAGAAGCATGTAATAAAGTATTCCCAGCAGAGGATTTACGGTATAGAGAAGAGTGGAGTGTTCCATCCTGATCAATATGGATTGTTACGTCCAAAAAATTGATGGACTGTTGGCTACATTCCATCGTAAAAAGATTGAAATCATTATTGGACATTTTGTTGATCAAATCCCGAAGTTCAGCCCTGGTACCAGACCATAATATCAAAATATCATCTATATATCTGTACCAAGTAATAACATGGGTAAGCAGAGACATAAACGTCAGGAGTTGAAGAACAAAACGACGTTGTTTTGTTCTTCAACTCCTGACGTTTATACTTACACGTAATATATTTCTTTTTGGCAACTCCCACTTCCTCCAGGTGCAAGGTGTGGCTATGGGGACCAAGTGTGCCCCTGCCTATGCCAATTTGTACCTGGGGGGGTGGGAGAGACAATTATTTTCTGATGAATCGTTTATGTCTCTGCTTACCCATGTTATTACTTGGTACAGATATATAGATGATATTTTGATATTATGGTCTGGTACCAGGGCTGAACTTCGGGATTTGATCAACAAAATGTCCAATAATGATTTCAATCTTTCTTTTACGATGGAATGTAGCCAACAGTCCATCAATTTTTTGGACGTAACAATCCATATTGATCAGGATGGAACACTCCACTCTTCTCTATACCGTAAATCCTCTGCTGGGAATACTTTATTACATGCTTCTAGTGCACATCCTCGGCCATTACTTAACAGTAGTGATGAGCCGAACACCCCCGGGTTCGGTTCGCACCAGAACCCGCGAACGAACCGAAAGTTCGCACGAACATTAGAACCCTATTAAATACAATGGATGCGAACGTTCGGATTCTAAAGTGCTAATTATAACGACTATTATCCATGTTATTGTCCGAAACAGAGTTTGGGAACCCGGCTTCTGCACCAGGGGACATGTATCAATGCAAAAAGAAGTTTTAAAAACGGACGTTTTCCGGGAGCAGTCATTTTAATGATGCATAAAGTGAAAAAAAAAAGTCAAATATTCCTTTAAATATTGTACCTGGGGGGTGTCTAAAGTATGCCTGTGAAGTGCCACGCGTTTCCCGTGTTTAGAACTGTCCCTGCACAAAATAACATTTCTAAAGTGAAAAAAGTCATTTAAAACTGCTTGCGGCTTTAATGCAATGTCTGGTCCCGGTAATATGGATGAAAATCTTTAGGAAAAATGGCATAGCTACCCCATCAACCCCCCCCCTACCCCAGCCCATTACCAGCCCCTTTGGGTCTTGTATGGATATTAAGGAAACCCCGCACACAAAATAAAAAAGGACCTATATACTCTAAACAGCCGTATACAGGCGGTGCATACAAGACAGGGACTGTAGGTTTGTTCTTATGTAGAATCTGTTTATAATTTTGAACAGCTGCATTGTTTAAGTGGAGCTCCGTGGCAAATTCCTTTTTTTTAGCTTTTTGTAAAACATAGGGAACGGTTATCACCCCTGTCACATTTTTTTTGCTGTCTGTGCCCCTGTTCAGAACATTTAAGCTCACTTTGCGTCCCAATGACAACTGTTTTTGAAATGTGGTGTTTTTATTGAAACAAGGATTGGTGATAAAGCATCAGTAGAGAGGAGACACCTTTCTCCCATATTAATTCTTACAGAAGAGAATTTTCCTTCCAAGGGGTAGATTTCCTCTCACTTCCTGTTGTCTTCTTCCGTTTGCAAGTAATAGTAGTTTGTAAGTTGGATGTTTGAAAGTAGGGACCTTCCGTATATACTCTGCAGAAATTGGCCCCTTAGGTGTTGGTGTTGGCACAACACTGAAAGCACTCACAGTTATTCTTGGTGGGTGCTGGAACGCCCTGCTGTCAAGTATAATATCAGGAATTGTAATAACATATAATTGTTGATCAGTGGTAGTAAAAATTGGGCCTTTGATGGTGGTGCTGGTGCCACAACACTGTAAGGCCTGACAGTTACTCTTGGTGGGCGCAGCAATGGTCCCTGCTGTGAATTATTAGATCAATAATTATAATTGCATGCCCCTGTTGAACAGGGGCTGAAAAATTGGGCCTTTGGTGGTGGTGGTGGTGGTGATGGTGGTGCTGGTGCCACAACACTGTAAGGCCTAACAGTTACTCTTGGTGGGCGCAGCAATGGGCCCTGCTGTGAATTATTAGATCAATAATTATAATTGCATGCCCCTGTTGAACAGGGGCTGACAAATTGGGCCTTAGGCACTGGTGGCACAACACTGCAACCCCTCACAGATACTGTACTTGGAGCACAGCAATGAGGCCTGTTGCAAAGTATTGCATCAAAAATTTTAATTACACGCCCCTGTTAAACAGGGGCTGAAAAATTGGGCCTTAGCCACTGGTGGCGTCACCCATAAACCAAAATGATCTTCCAAGCTATCATCGTTAATCGTATCATTGAGGAGGAGGAGGAGGATAGCCAGTCAACATAACAGCACAGGCACTCAGCATCAGCATCAGTCTTGAAGGGATGTGACATTTTAAAATCAATTAGTCTGTTATATCAGCATCTGGTGTGTGGTAGCTGGTGGTGATCCAAGACTGGTTCATCTTGATGAAAGTCAGTCGATCAACCGAGTCGGACAGGCGCACCCTGTGATCCGTGACAAATCCTCCAGCAGCACTGAATGTGCGTTCTGAAAGAACACTGGATGCAGGACAGGCCAGTAGCTCAATTGCATACTGTGCAAGCTCTGGCCAGTGATCCATCCTCAAGACCCAGTAAGCCAGAGGATTTTCGGTGGGGAAGGTGTCCAAGTCTGACCTTGCCCCTAGGTATTCCTGGACCATGTATATCAGACGCTGGCGATGGTTGCTGGAACCGATCATACTTTGGGGCTGCGGACTAAAGAATTGTCTGAACGCATCGGTCAGACGGCCACCTTCCCCACCGCTCCTTCTTTGACTGCCCGAAGCCTCAGCAACTCGTTGTCCAGGACCAGGAGTTTGTAACCTCCCAGTCTCTGGGAACGCGTTGCACAGACCTTTCTGCAAGGCCTCCCGGAGTTGTCTCATCCTCTGCTCCCTCTGCGACGGTACGATAAGGTCCGCAACCTTACCCTTGTACCGTGGATCAAGCAGAGTGGCCAGCCAGTAATGGTCCCTCTCCTTGATCCGAAGAATACGAGGATCCTTCCGCAGACTTTGCAGGATCAGGGAGGCCATGCAGCGTAGGTTAGCTGAGGCATTCAGTCCGGAGTCCTCTGGGTCACTAAGGACGACATGATCCGCAGCCACCTCCTCCCAGCCACGTACAAGTCCACTGGTTTCTTGGGACTGTAAATCACCCCTAAAAGACTGCTGCTGATGATGCTGAGTGCCAGCCTCCACCTCCATGCTGACACAATCCTCCTCCTCCTCCTCCTCCTCTTCCTGTGCGATGGGTGGGACAGAAGGAACACTGTCTGGGTAAAGGGGGCCTTGAGAGGCAAGGAAGTCCTCCTCTTCCTGCCTCTGTTCTGCCTCAAGTGCCCTGTCCATTATTCCACGCAGCGTGTGCTCCAACAGGTGGACAAGAGGTACAGTGTCACTGATGCATGCACTGTCACTGCTCACCATCCTCGTGGCCTCCTCAAATGGTGCCAGGACAGTGCATGCATCCCTGATCATGCCCCACTGGCGTGGTGAAAAAACCCGAGCTCCCCTGACCCTGTCCTGGTGCCGTAGTCGCACAGGTACTCATTGATGGCCCTCTGCTGCGTGTGCAGCCGCTGCAGCATGGCCAATGTTGAGTTTCACCTGGTGGGCATGTCACATATAAGGCGGTTCTTGGGCAGGTTCAACTCCTTTTGAAGCTCAGCCAGGCGAGCACTGGCATTATAAGATCTGCGGAAATGCACACAGACTTTCCTGGCCTGCCTCAGGACATCCTGTAAGCCCGGGTACCTGCCCAAGAACTGCTGCACCACCAGGTTAAGGACATGAGCCATACAGGGCACATGGGTCAGTTGTTCCTGTCGGAGGGCGGAGAGGAGGTTGGTGCCATTGTCGCAAACCACCATTCCTGGCTTAAGCTGGCGTGGCGTCAACCACCTCTCGGCCTGCCCCTGCAGAGCAGACCGGACCTCTGCCCCAGTGTGGCTCCTGTCCCCCAAACACACCAGCGCAAGCACGGCATGGCATCTTTTTGCCTGCGTACTTGCGTAGCCCCTTGAATGCCTACGGAGCACCGCTGGTTCCGAGGACAAACCACAGGAAGAGGCCATGGAGGAAGAAGAAGAGGAGGGGGTGGAGGAGAGAGGTGTGTCACAACCAGTAGTAGCATTTTGGAGGCGTGGCGGTGGAACAACCTCCAACACTACTGCACCTTGTCCTGCATCCTTCCCAGCTGCCAAAAGAGTGACCCAATGGGCCGTGAAAGAAAGGTAACGTCCCTGTCCATGCCTGCTGGACCATGAGTCAGCGGTAATATGCACCTTACCGCTGACCGCCCTGTCCAGCGAGGCCAAGACATTGCCTTCCACATGCCTGTAGAGAGCCGGAATAGCCTTCCGTGCGAAAAAGTGTCGTTTGGGAACCTGCCACTGAGGAACCGCACATTGCACAAACTCACGGAAGGGGGCCGAGTCTACCAACTGAAAAGGCAGCAGTTGAAGCGCTAGCAATTTAGCCAAGCTAGCATTCAACCGCTGGGCATGTGGATGGCTGGGAGTGAACTTCTTTCGACGGTCCAGCAGCTGGGGCAGGGAAATTTGCCTGCTAGAATCGGACGTTGGTGTGCTGCTAGCAGAGTGCCCGCAAGTACTTGCCTGTGACACACCTAATTCTACACCTTCATTCCTCTCAGAGCAGGTTTCAGAGAGGAGTGAAGGTATAGTGGGGTTGGAGATCCCAGCTGATGCGGTGCAAGAAGAGGTCAGCTTTGTTCTTTGGTGTGGGTCTTTAAGGTAGGCTTGCCAACGAGCTGCATGGCAGGTCAACATATGTCTGATCAAGCATGTGGTGCCCAAGCGGCTAATGTTTTGGCCACGCGATATACGCTTGAGACATATGTTGCAAACAGCAGCTGTGCGATCTGATGCACTCGCCTCAAAAAAGGCCCACACCAAAGAACTTTTTTTATGACGGGCAGAGGCAGCGCCCTGCACAGGCGGAGCTCTGCGGTGTGATTCCGTCGGTGTGCTGCCCATACGCTGGCCACTCAAGGGCATCCTGCCTCGTTGGAGATGTGCCTCCTCCTCCTCCTCCTCCTCCTCTCTCCTATTAGGCACCCACGTGGAGTCAGTGACCTCATCATCCCCTCCCTCCTCATCACTGGAGCCAATCTGGCAGTATGCTGCAGCTGCTGGAACATGACTGCCAGATTGGTGTCCTTCTTGAGCATCCCCTCTCTCTGCTCTCACGCTGCTGCCTTCCTCTAGCTGGGTATCATCATCAGATCCTTCCAAACGCTGGGCATCCTCCTGGAGCATGTACCCAACACTGTGCTCAAACAGTTCGGGGGACTCCTCAGAAGGAGGGCATGGTGGGTCTAGGGAAGGATTGACTAATGAAGATAATGATACCAGAGAAGAGGACGCTTTGGCAGCTGCTTTGCCAGTGCCCTGAGCCTGGGTGAGAGAGGATGAGGAGGATGAGGTGGGCTTGGTCATCCACTCTACCAAGTCTTCGGCATGATGTGGCTCAACATGTCCAGCTGCCGAAAACAAGGACAAGCGTGTCCCATGGCCATGTGCTGATGACAATGCACCGCGTACACGACCAGCACTGTTGCCCCCAGACACAGAGCCTGCTTGCCCTCTTTTTTTGCCTCCTGACTGTCTGCCTCTCCTTGGTTGCCTTCCAGACATTTTAATGGATGGCCTGCAGGGAGATGGGAAAAAACAGCAATAAGGGCTACCTTCAGGTGTTTATTGTGCAGGAGGCTTAGCAACAATGACACTGACACTGTCCCCTGCCTATCCTTCTCTGTCCCTAAACACAAGGATTGAAAATATGGTTCAGCAAAAAAGTTTTAGAACAGAATAGCACACTGACACTTTCCCTCACTGTCCTACTCTGTCCCTCCCTACAAACAAGATTTAGCACAGAATAGCACACTGATAATTTCTACGAGTGTCCTTCTCTGTCCCTAAACTCAAGGATTGAAAATATGGAACAGCAAAATTGGTTTAGAACAGAATAGCACACTGTCAGTTTCACTCACTGTACCTCTCTGTCCCTCAACTCAAGGATTGAAAATATGGAACAGCAAAATTGGTTTAGAACAGAATAGCACACTGTCAGTTTCACTCACTGTACCTCTCTGTCCCTCAACTCAAGGATTGAAAATATGGTTCAGCAAAATAGTTTTAGAACAGAATAGCACACTGACACTTTCCCTCACTGTCCTACTCTGTCCCTCCCTACAAACAAGATTTAGCACAGAATAGCACACTGATAATTTCTATGAGTGTCCTTCTCTGTCCCTAAACTCAAGGATTGAAAATATGGAACAGCAAAATTGGTTTAGAACAGAATAGCACACTGTCAGTTTCACTCACTGTACCTCTCTGTCCCTCAACTCAAGGATTGAAAATATGGAACAGCAAAATTGGTTTAGAACAGAATAGCACACTGTCAGTTTCACTCACTGTACCTCTCTGTCCCTCAACTCAAGGATTGAAAATATGGTTCAGCAAAATAGTTTTAGAACAGAATAGCACACTGACACTTTCCCTCACTGTCCTACTCTGTCCCTCCCTACAAACAAGATTTAGCACAGAATAGCACACTGATAATTTCTACGAGTGTCCTTCTCTGTCCCTAAACTCAAGGATTGAAAATATGGAACAGCAAAATTGGTTTAGAACAGAATAGCACACTGTCAGTTTCACTCACTGTACCTCTCTGTCCCTCAACTCAAGGATTGAAAATATGGAAAAGCAAAATTGGTTTAGAACAGAATAGCACACTGTCAGTTTCACTCACTGTACCTCTCTGTCCCTCAACTCAAGGATTGAAAATATGGTTCAGCAAAATAGTTTTAGAACAGAATAGCACACTGACACTTTCCCTCACTGTCCTACTCTGTCCCTCCCTACAAACAAGATTTAGCACAGAATAGCACACTGATAATTTCTACGAGTGTCCTTCTCTGTCCCTAAACTCAAGGATTGAAAATATGGAACAGCAAAATTGGTTTAGAACAGAATAGCACACTGTCAGTTTCACTGACTGTACCTCTCTGTCCCTCAACTCAAGGATTGAAAATATGGAACAGCAAAATTGGTTTAGAACAGAATAGCACACTGTCAGTTTCACTCACTGTACCTCTCTGTCCCTCAACTCAAGGATTGAAAATATGGAACAGCAAAATTGGTTTAGAACAGAATAGCACACTGACACTTTCCCTCACTGTCCTACTCTGTCCCTCCCTACAAACAAGATTTAGCACAGAATAGCACACTGATAATTTCTACGAGTGTCCTTCTCTGTCTCTAAACTCAAGGATTGAAAATATGTTACAGCAAAATTGGTTTAGAACAGAATAGCACACTGTCAGTTTCACTGACTGTACCTCTCTGTCCCTCAACTCAAGGATTGAAAATATGGTTCAGCAAAATAGTTTTAGAACAGAATAGCACACTGACACTTTCCCTCACTGTCCTACTCTGTCCCTCCCTACAAACAAGATTTAGCACAGAATAGCACACTGATAATTTCTACGAGTGTCCTTCTCTGTCCCTAAACTCAAGGATTGAAAATATGGAACAGCAAAATTGGTTTAGAACGGAATAGCACACTGTCAGTTTCACTCACTGTACCTCTCTGTCCCTCAACTCAAGAATTGAAAATATGGAACAGCAAAATTGGTTTAGAACAGAATAGCACACTGTCAGTTTCACTCACTGAAACCTCTCTGTCCCTCAACTCAAGGATTGAAAATCTGGAACAGCAAAATTGGTTTAGAACAGAATAGCACACTGTCAGTTTCACTGACTGTACCTCTCTGTCCCTCAACTCAAGGATTGAAAATATGGAACAGCAAAATTGGTTTAGAACAGAATAGCACACTGTCAGTTTCACTCACTGTACCTCTCTGTCCCTCAACTCAAGGATTGAAAATATGGAACAGCAAAATTGGTTTAGAACAGAATAGCACACTGTCAGTTTCACTCACTGTACCTCTCTGTCCCTCAACTCAAGGATTGAAAATATGGTTCAGCAAAATAGTTTTAGAACAGAATAGCACACTGACACTTTCCCTCACTGTCCTACTCTGTCCCTCCCTGCAAACAAGATTTAGCACAGAATAGCACACTGATAATTTCTACGAGTGTCCTTCTCGGTCCCTAAACTCAAGGATTGAAAATATGGAACAGCAAAATTGGTTTAGAACAGAATAGCACACTGTCAGTTTCACTGACTGTACCTCTCTGTCCCTCAACTCAAGGATTGAAAATATGGAACAGCAAAATTGGTTTAGAACAGAATAGCACACTGTCAGTTTCACTCACTGTACCTCTCTGTCCCTCAACTCAAGGATTGAAAATATGGAACAGCAAAATTGGTTTAGAACAGAATAGCACACTGTCAGTTTCACTCACTGTACCTCTCTGTCCCTCAACTCAAGGATTGAAAATATGGTTCAGCAAAATAGTTTTAGAACAGAATAGCACACTGACACTTTCCCTCACTGTCCTACTCTGTCCCTCCCTACAAACAAGATTTAGCACAGAATAGCACACTGATAATTTCTACGAGTGTCCTTTTCTGTCCCTAAACTCAAGGATTGAAAATCTGGAACAGCAAAATTGGTTTAGAACAGAATAGCACACTGTCAGTTTCACTCACTGTACCTCTCTGTCCCTCAACTCAAGGATTGAAAATATGGAACAGCAAAATTGGTTTAGAACAGAATAGCACACTGTCAGTTTCACTCACTGTACCTCTCTGTCCCTCAACTCAAGGATTGAAAATATGGAACAGCAAAATTGGTTTAGAACAGAATAGCACACTGTCAGTTTCACTCACTGTACCTCTCTGTCCCTCAACTCAAGGATTGAAAATATGGAACAGCAAAATTGGTTTAGAACAGAATAGCACACTGTCAGTTTCACTCACTGTACCTCTCTGTCCCTCAACTCAAGGATTGAAAATATGGTTCAGCAAAATAGTTTTAGAACAGAATAGCACACTGACACTTTCCCTCACTGTCCTACTCTGTCCCTCCCTACAAACAAGATTTAGCACAGAATAGCACACTGATAATTTCTACGAGTGTCCTTCTCTGTCCCTAAACTCAAGGATTGAAAATATGGAACAGCAAAATTGGTTTAGAACAGAATAGCACACTGTCAGTTTCACTGACTGTACCTCTCTGTCCCTCAACTCAAGGATTGAAAATATGGAACAGCAAAATTGGTTTAGAACAGAATAGCACACTGTCAGTTTCACTCACTGTACCTCTCTGTCCCTCAACTCAAGGATTGAAAATATGGAACAGCAAAATTGGTTTAGAACAGAATAGCACACTGACACTTTCCCTCACTGTCCTACTCTGTCCCTCCCTACAAACAAGATTTAGCACAGAATAGCACACTGATAATTTCTACGAGTGTCCTTCTCTGTCCCTAAACTCAAGGATTGAAAATATGGAACAGCAAAATTGGTTTAGAACAGAATAGCACACTGTCAGTTTCACTGACTGTACCTCTCTGTCCCTCAACTCAAGGATTGAAAATATGGAACAGCAAAATTGGTTTAGAACAGAATAGCACACTGTCAGTTTCACTCACTGTACCTCTCTGTCCCTCAACTCAAGGATTGAAAATATGGAACAGCAAAATTGGTTTAGAACAGAATAGCACACTGTCAGTTTCACTCACTGTACCTCTCTGTCCCTCAACTCAAGGATTGAAAATATGGTTCAGCAAAATAGTTTTAGAACAGAATAGCACACTGACACTTTCCCTCACTGTCCTACTCTGTCCCTCCCTACAAACAAGATTTAGCACAGAATAGCACACTGATAATTTCTACGAGTGTCCTTCTCTGTCCCTAAACTCAAGGATTGAAAATCTGGAACAGCAAAATTGGTTTAGAACAGAATAGCACACTGTCAGTTTCACTCACTGTACCTCTCTGTCCCTCAACTCAAGGATTGAAAATATGGAACAGCAAAATTGGTTTAGAACAGAATAGCACACTGTCAGTTTCACTCACTGTACCTCTCTGTCCCTCAACTCAAGGATTGAAAATATGGAACAGCAAAATTGGTTTAGAACAGAATAGCACACTGTCAGTTTCACTCACTGTACCTCTCTGTTCCTCAACTCAAGGGTTGAAAATATGGTTCAGCAAAATAGTTTTAGAACAGAATAGCACACTGACACTTTCCCTCACTGTACCTCTCTGTCCCTAAACTCAAGGATTGAAAATATGGTTCAGCAAAATAGTTTTAGAACAGAATAGCACACTGACACTTTCCCTCACTGTACCTCTCTGTCCCTACAAACAAGGATTAGCACAGAATAGCACACTGTCACTGACACTCTCCCTACCTATCCTTATTTGTCCCTAAACACAAGGAATCCAGGAATAGTAAAGGAAAAATAATGACACTGTCCCTGCCTATGCTTCTCTTTCCCTGCTCCGGAACACACTACACAAGGCCACCGCGCTGGCGGCCTTTTATAGTGTGGGGCGTGTACTAAACCCCATCAGCAATAATTGGCCACAGGCATCCTGCCTGTGGCCAATCATTGCTCTCCTCGCTGCCGGCGCTGTGATTGGCCAAGCATGCGGGGTCACAGTGCATGCTTGGCCAATCACAGCGCCTGGATGACACTGCGATGGCATAGTGCATTGTGGGCCGTTCGCGTCACTCGAATTTGGCGCGAACGGCCCAAATCGTTCGATCTTCGTCGAACGATCGAACAGCCGATGTTCGAGTCGAACGTATGTTCGACTCGAACACGAAGCTCATCCCTACTTAACAGTATACCGTATAGCCAATTTCTTCGCCTTAGGCGGAATTGTACTCGGGATTCGGACTTTCATATAGCAGCTAAAGATTTGCGTGACAGATTAATTGCTCGAGGGTATAGTCGTTCACTCTTAAAAAAATCCTATAATAGAGCTGTTAAGCTCAATAGGAATGATCTTATTCATTTTATAAAAAAATCTAAACCCAACACCTCTGTTCGCATGATTACTAAATATTCCAACCAACATGGTCAAGTTCGAAATGTCCTTCAGAAATATTGGCCTATTCTATGTGCCGATAAAACTGTTCGGAAGTATATTAAGCCCCACCCAGAGTTAACTTTTCGCCGCGCTCCCTCGCTTAAAGATCATTTGGTCTCTAGTCATTTTGATTTTCCAGGTTCCTCAAATCGTTTTCAGGGTGGCACATTCCCCTGTGGTAAATGTGACATTTGCTGTTATTTACCCAGTTTTCATGATGTCCCATTACCCAATGGTCGTATTCATAATATCAGGTACCGTATAAATTGTAAGACCATAGGTGTGGTTTATCTTGCCCTATGCCAATGTGGGTGTTTCTATGTCGGCAAGACAAAAAGGCCCTTCTTCAAGCGAATAAGGGACCATGTATTGCCGACATACAAGAAATTAACCACTACGGCGTTGAATCGCCATATAGGATATCAACATGGCTATGATGCTCACGTGGTCACGTTTTATGCCCTCGAGCATGTGCCT
Source organism: Rana muscosa (assembly GCA_029206835.1). Taxonomy (NCBI): domain Eukaryota; kingdom Metazoa; phylum Chordata; class Amphibia; order Anura; family Ranidae; genus Rana; species Rana muscosa. The sequence continues at coordinate 33,199,376 of CM055127.1, read as the reverse complement.
CCACATATTCGTGGAGGTAACATAGATGTAGCATTGTTGCAATTAGAAACTCGATGGATACATACTCTTGATGCTGTCAAATTTCCGGGACTTAATGAATATATTAGCTACAAATCCTTTTTGTAAATATTCGGTTTTTCTCTTGACTTATGATTTCTTCCTTTGCTTCCCCTTTAGTACTCTCCCCCCCTTCTTTTGATCATTGATATTGTTCTCCCTTTTACATCCAGGGAACCACTGAAGTTTTTTTTTTTTTTTTTTATTTCATTTTATTTTATTTTATTCTTATTTCATTTATCCATTTCATATATTTCTCCTTTTTGTATGATATATATATCTCATAAAGCAATTTAATAATGTTGTTTAATTTCTTTTATCATTATTAAAACATATTGTTCGTCCTGAATATAAAATATGATATATAATTCATCAATTAAATTAAATATTTTTCTGTCACCATTATTTCATTTATTCTCAATATTAATCATGATTATATGATAAACTTTAGTGTACTGCACATTGTGGTTTGGTGCGTTGGATGACCCTTGAATGAATTGAATTGTTTGCCTCATCTTTATCTTTACAGGTATTGAGAAGGACCTCAACCCTCTGCACTATGTCTGTCCCGCCTGCAGGGGGCCGTCTACCTCCGCTTCGGCGTTTAGGCTTCCATGTGATCCGCGACCTGTGCCTGCATGGACACCCAAGGGCCGGTGTTCATTACACCTTGCCCGCACTGTGGCCATGCCTCTGTGAAGTGCCGCCGAGGCATCCTCCCTTCCCCGTTTTTCCATCCTATCCGTTCATTCGGACACGCATGCTGCAATTACGTCATATGACGTATATTTGCACTGCATTATGGGTATTGTAGGCCCTTTGCGATGCGGCGCAGGCGCACTGGTCACCCTACGTCCGCTGCCGTTCGACGGCATCTTACGTCGAATGGCTGGGTGGCCTATTTAAACTGCCATTGACAGTTTGTCCTAGCTGTCAATGGCTGTGGGGCGCTGCTGTCCTGTCTTTCACTCTAACAGGTAAACTGAGTCGAATTTTTCGATTGACCGGCTTTCTAGCTGGTCATCTGGGTCTGTGCTATTTTCAATGGTCTGACATATCTGATTGGTTTTTTCCTTGTTTGATTGTCTTTTAGGCTTTAATTTATGTCTCTCTGCATTGTGAGACATTCTTTTGAATACAAATTCATTATTGGATTTATTGCCTCGATAGGGTTGGTGCTTCTTTGTTGCTAATATACATCAGGTGATTGTTTACATTCATATAGTTATTTATGAGTGATCTATTTTTCTTTTCTCTTTTTTCTTTTTCATTCTCTTTTACTTGTCACACACATTATAAATTAGCGTAATTATATACCTTTTTTCAAACTCTATCTCATTATATCAAAATGGGCTTTTTTCACTGAGATAACACAGTCATTTAATTATTAACATCATACTTACTTTCTGTTTCAGAACAGCGCAGATTCAATTCCGGTGATTGGACATTGGTCCGAACACTTTATTCAGCGCCCCAAATTAATTCTCTGTTGGTTTTAACTATTTTTTGGTAGGTCAGGAGACTAAGTTAGTCCCTTATGGGGTTGTCTATTATTTGCAGCAAGTAATTTGCTGCAATAGCCATCTCTGAATTATTATATATTCATAAAATTCCTTTCTTTTCCCTTAAATAGCTACCTGTAGGCACAATTTGGGTCGGGCTCCTTTGGGGACCTTCGCGGAAGTGTGACGTGCCCTCTGTACGGACTGGCGGGTATGGCAGCCTTCATTCATTCATATTTTGCATCTTTTTTGGGTCATCCAAATGTCTTTTCCCTGCTGCTTTGTGCTATAAATATTGATTTCTTGTCTTAATTTTGTTTCATAGATCTATTTAAATCACTCTGTACAAACTTCTTACCCCCGATGAAGCCAATGGATTGGCGAAACATGTAGGGTTAATTATGTGATTTTGCTGATGTATGTACAGTATGTTTTGCCTATATATTTCTTTATTTGTATAATTGTGTAAAAAAATGCTTTTCTATTGTCTGTGTAACATAATATAATAAAAATACCCTTATATTTTTTTACTAAAAGTTTTTCAAATTCTTTGTGGCACCATTATAATCCCATAGTCCCTACTACCTTCTTTCATTTAATTTACCAGGGATGAGGTGCCGTATCTTCCAGAGGACACACCAACCACATAAAACTTTTTTCTCCAATTAATATATATGTGTGGCAATCTGTGTGACTACTACCATAGGTCTTGGAGTATAAAAGGTCACGAGCCTTAAAAAAGCTTGTGTATCTAAAGTAAAAATTAGGAATTTACCGCGCTATGGCCTCGTACACACGACCGAGTTTCTCGTCGTAAAACAAACGTCGTTTTTCTTGTCGGTTTTCTTGTCAAGTTTGACGAGATTCTTGTGAAGCTTTGCTTGCATACACACTGTCATTTCAAAATCTCGTCGGTCTAAAAACGCGGTGACGTACAACACGTACGACGGCAGTATAAAGGGGAAGTTCCATTTTCATGGCGTCCTCCCTTGGGCTGCTTTTGCTAATCTCGTGTTGCCGCGTGTTAAAGTTTGAGAAAAGACGATTCGCGCTTTTCAGACTTCGTGCTTTCAGTTCATTTTCTGCGGTTCAGTTGGTGCTTGTGGGTTCGTATCTTGTCTTTCAGGACGAGTAATCAGGTCGTATCTGTTTTACAGTGCGTTCTTGTCCGCTCGTTTCTGATTTTCAGGTCGTTCTTCATAGGCCTTGCTGTTCTTCAGTGCGTTCTGTTTAGTTCGTTCTGTTCAGACGACCGTTTCTTAGCCATGTTGCGGATACGTTCTCATTGTAGAGATCGTGTTGTGCACTGACTTTGTGTGTCTGTTGGTCTTCTTGTATTGGACCAAGACGGGTCTATGAACAGGGTGAGGAGGAGTTCATGGACCAAGAATTGGTTGCTCCAGCGCGACCAATTCTCTCACATGCCTCTGCTGCGGGAGATCGTGGAGAATAATCCTGAGGACTACAGGAATTTTCTGCGGATGTCTGACCCCGTATTTCAGCATCTGTTGGCTTTGGTGTCCCCCTATATTACCAGGCAGGACACCGTTATGCGGGAAGCCATCAGTGCTGAGCAGAGGCTCATCGCCACGTTGCGCTACCTGGCGACAGGGAGAAGTCTGCAGGACCTGAAGTTCACCACAGGCATCTCCCCCCAGGCTCTGGGCGTCATAATCCCAGAGACCTGTTCTGCTATCATCCAAGTCCTGCAGGATGACTATATGAGGGTAAGTTTTCGTATATAATATCACATTCTCTGTATTTAATGCATGATGATGTATTGTATTTCTTTCATCCTTCCCTAATTAGCATGATTGTAATATGCTGAGAATGTCCCCTCTGTCCCCATGCATGCTGTCCTTTTTTAAGTCATTTTTGGGCCTACATGCATTGTTACCTTTACTTACCTCTCCAGCATGCTCTCCTGGGCCCAAACACATCTAGCCTAGTCTGTTAACAATGTATTTTTGCAGATCCCTTGTAGCCCCCCCCCCTCCAATTCTTAATTACATTTCCTGATTGTGAAATTTGTGGGGTCCCAAACACATCAAGCCCCCCCCCAAGAAAATAAATGGGCCATCAGAGGGGGGTGAGCAATGTGCAAATTGTGAATTTGGTTATCTTTTTTTACTAATCCTTAACCAAAATGTTATACTTATGTTGGCCACAAATGTTTTTGTCTAATCTGCTTGCAAAGTTATTAGCAAAAGTCCTTAATTGTTTTCTTGTTTGATTCCCCAGCTTCCTTCCACGCCACAGGAATGGCAGACTGTGGCATTGGAGTTTGCCAGGCGGTGGGACTTCCCCAACTGCGGAGGAGCCATTGACGGAAAGCACGTCCGCATCGTGCCACCACCCCGTTCTGGCTCCTTTTTTTACAACTACAAGGGGTTTCATAGTATTGTGCTGATGGCGGTGGTGTCAGCACAGTATGAATTCCTCTATGTGGATGTGGGAAAGAATGGCCGGATGTCGGATGGGGGAGCCTTCGCCCAGACGGAGTTTGCCCTTCGTCTACAGAGTGATGACCTTGCATTGCCACCGGATGCAGGGAATGTGGAAGGACTCCCCTTTGTGTTTTTGGCTGATGAAGCCTTTGGCCTGGGTCGGCATCTCATGAGGTCTTTCCCCCAGAGGACCCTCACCCCGGAGAGGAGGGTCTTCAACTACCGGCTGGCCAGAGCCCGAAGAGTTGTGGAGAACGCCTTCGGGATAATGGCCAGCCGGTTCCGTTTTTTTCTGACTCCTATTAATCTTGCGGAGTACAAATTTAACTATATTGTGTTTTGTTGTTGTCTACTGCACAATTTTTTGAGGAAGAAATCTCCTACATATATGGCCACAGTTGGGCCCGAGCCAGGACTTGCTGCGGACAATGCCCTGCCGGACCTGGAACCTGTCCGTGCTGGCTTGCCCCCCCAAAGTGCCCGTGCAATCAGGCAGAAATATGTTGATTATTTCATGGGTAGGGGGGCCATTCCAATGCCAGAGAATGTGTCTGAATTCTAATTTTGGCATAAAAAAATCTAAAATAAAAAATATCAACTTTCAATTATTAGTTTTGCTTTGTTTATATTTGAGTTGTGTGCTACTTTTTCTAAGTGTACTTGTAGTGCCAAGTGTATTTTCCTTAGTAAACCACAAACATTTCACTGTACAACAAAACTAAATCCCAAAAAGGTTAGAGTGGTTTTAAAAAAAAAAAAAAATTTTTTGTATTTTCTTCTATTTTACTCAATCACACATATGGTTAGGTATACATTTTTGGTGTCTGAACATTTTAGAAACCCATTTTCGCCTTTTCACCTAACATGGAAAATTTTGCTGCTAATGAAAATCTCCTCAACATTCCTCCAAATACAACAATGTTAAACGTTTTGTCCACAAAAATGTCTATCTGCCCTTCCTCAAAAATGGAGTGTTGTCACCCCTGAACCTGACAAATTTAGAAGATGCACACATTTTTAGGGGGGGGGGGAAACTAGGTTAGTTACTTCCTCATCCCTCTCGTCAACATGTGCTACCCACCATCATGGGGGATCATTCAACATGTTTTGGGGGGGCAACCCCTTCTTCCTTTCTCCTACTTGAGTTGTGAGGAAGAGGTTGCACCCCCAAAACACATACATGGAGATCCCGTGATGGCAGATAGCACATGTTGACCCACTGTGTGCATCTTCTAAATTTGTTTGTGCAACAAAGTGCTACAAAAGTAAACACAAACTTGAGATGAAAAGTTTTTTTTTTTAGTCTATTCTCCCCAACACATCTATGATGTCCTTAAATGCATTCTCCAGATCCTGAATCCTTTTTTTAATGAAGTCCAGTTGAGTACTACAATCCATTACTTGTTGTATGAGTCTTTGTGCACTATCCCTGGAGAATCGTGGACTTTCAGGAAAATCTTCATCCCCTAAAATAAAAATATATCAATCTCCAGGCCTACATCTCGTAAACCTGAAGCTGGGGTGACAGATACTGACCTGTTGTAGTGACAAGTTCCACCACCTCCTCCACCTCTCCTTCCTCCACCTCTCCTTTATCTAATTCGACATCCTCCACATTCTCAGGTTTGGCTTGTTGGGGAGGTTGGGGTTCTTTAGAAGGTGTGGGGTTCCTGGGCTCCGAGGAGTCGTGTCCTCCCAGTCTTCTCTCCCCTATGAGATTAAAACAAATGGTACACTTAACACACACATATATGAAGTCATAACTAGGAATATGAAACATTGCTTGTAGGTGGGTTACACTTGTCTGTTTTGGCCCAGTTCCAAGATGAAGACCAGATTCGAGAACTATTCAAAGCTAAAAAACAGACATTTTGGTGACAATTTTATCACATGCCCCCCCCCCCAGTACCCACTGTAGCACCCTAAAAAGGTTCTTATGGCGGACCACACTATAGTGCTCCTGTGAGTGCAGATGTGTAAACAACTGCTGAGTGTCCTCTCCTTTATATTGATTCAAGTTTGCATTTCATTCTAGTTTCAAACACATCATCTAGACAACAATGTCATAACATTTAGTGATTTTAAACATACATTTATTTTTGGAAATAAAAAAGAACGGATATTGCCAAATCATCGTATGTAGTGTGCAAACGATGTGTCTATATCGACCGATTACTGTGCCCACTAAATTGTAGAAGATGTCATTTAAGAATGTTAATTAAGAAAAAAACACAACAGGGAGCAACATGCAAGTTGTGAAATACAACAATAGGGACACAGGAGAAGTACTTACTTTTTTTAAGCATTCTGTTAATGCTCCTTAACTGCTCCGGCTCCCTCAGTTTGAGGTCAGGCCACCTCTTTCTGAGCTGCTCCTTGGATCTTTTCACACCGATTACTGTGCCCACTAAATTGTAGAAGATGTCATTTAAGAATGTTAATTAAGAAAAAAACACAACAGGGAGCAACATGCAAGTTGTGAAATACAACAATAGGGACACAGGAGAAGTACTTACTTTTTTTAAGCATTCTGTTAATGCTCCTTAACTGCTCCGGCTCCCTCAGTTTGAGGTCAGGCCACCTCTTTCTGAGCTGCTCCTTGGATCTTTTCACACCGAAATTCTTCTTTAGACTTTTCACTACTTTCTTCATAATTTTGTCCTTCCAAAGATTAGGGTGGGAATACGGCCCATGCTTTGCATCATAATCAGAATTGTTCAATATGGCCACCATCTCCGCCATCTCCTCAAAGGACATATTAGATGCCTTGTAGCGCCTCCTTGTTTGTGACGTTTCCCACTCTGGGCTTGTCTCCTCATTGGAATTCTCTGAATTCACAGACACCTGCTGTGACTCCGCCATGTCGCCTGCGCGCCGAAAGAGAAGGGGCGGGGAAACATCGAGAAAAGACCGTTATGGGCGGGCAACGTGTGTCACACATGCGTAGCGTATATAAAGCTAACACACACATGTGACGTACCTACGTTCTGTGTGCGACCGGAGTAGTTTAGAGCGCCAAACGTTAGACCGAAGGTATCATTTCCTAATTGGTACATCAGTGGCCTATACTGCATAGAGATTGGAGAGGCATATATGGGCATAAAGATTTCACGAGTTTAGAGTGTGATTGACATTTTTAATTATGTCTGGTGTTTTGTCTTGCAGAAAGAATGAATGTGTTTGGGGAAAAATAATTTCTATCGGAATTCATTGACAGATTAAGGGAGCTGCCCGCTCTGTGGGAGACCAAAAATCCACTGCATAAAAAAAAGGGGTTCGGAGAGCAGCGCTGGAGAGCCTGCTCCCATTTGTGCAGACCAGGGTGCCCCATGCAACCATTGAGCAGCTTGACACCAAAATTGGGACCTTGAGAGGCACATATAGGACTGCGCGCAATCGTGTCCTGGCATCTCAGAGGTCAGAAGCAGCAGCAGGGGAGGTATATGTCCCACATTTGTGGTACTACAACAGGTTGGCCTTTCTGAATGACCACATTACATCAAGGGAATCACTCTCCAGCCTTCCCTCCAGCCTTCCCTCCAGCCTTCCCTCCAGCCTTCTCTCCAGCCAAGATGTTCCTTCCCAGGATCAGGAGGAGCGTTCCATCTTGGATGAGGACCCAGATCTGTCCATCTGGAGCCAGGTATAGTATTTTTATCACATTTCTTTGTCAAAAGTGAATGATGTAAAATAGATGTTAAGATGGGTAAAAAGGTAGGCAATCAAGAAAAAGGGATTGACATAGCAATAGACATTAGTGGGCAAAACAGTGGGGGAGGAGATATGAAAATGATGGGGGCATAATGAGAGTATTATACACACACATTTTGAAGGATTTGCAACAGGCAATGATCTGAACATTGTGGGGCTGCTTTAGGAACAGGTAATCCACTTTGCACTACAAGTGCAAACTACAAGTGCAAAGAGCACTTAAAATTTCACCAAAAAAGAACTTGGAAGTAAAGGTGCTGTAAATTAGAGGGGGAGAGCGGAAATGAGGGGAAGCAATGCTGATTTTAATCTCCAATCATGTTTAAGCTAAATTTTTGCTTTTGCTTTGCCTTGCATGTCCCCCTCAGATCTCCAGCGACTGCACTTCCAAGTCCACTTTCCAAACTTTCCAAACTTTGTAGTTTGCACTTGTATTGCAAAGTGGATTTGCCTTTACGAACTGTGTGTGATTGATGAAAAAAAAATCTAAAATATGTCCCTTTTTTTACACAGGAGGAGGTCAGCCAAGATGAGAGGGCGGAAAATGTCAGGCAGGAGGAGGCTGGGCTTAGTGGCAGAGAGGAGGTGCCTGGTCCAAGTGGCAGAGAGGAGGTGGCTGGTCCAAGTAGTAGGACTAGGTGTCAGGTGCCACCAATCTGCATGCCACCAAGAAGGGGCAGGAGGGATAGGGCTGTGAGTGTGGCAGCACTGGCCCTCATTAAAGAGGCCCATGCCACCCTCCAGCAGCCCCCAACCCCTGATGAGGGCTATGCGGCATTGGTGGGCATGAAAATGGCCCAGAAGCAAAATGAACAGAGGCTACTTTGTGAGTCCCTGCTCATGACACTTTTAAATAAGGGGTTGAGGGGAAGACTCACAGAGAGCACTGTTATCTGTGACCACCGCCATCCTCCTGCACCTTCCTATTCTCCTCCACCTCCTTCTCCACCTCCACCTCCAATTTCACAACCTCCTCCTTCCTCTTCTCCTCCACCTCTTTCTTCTTCTTCTCCTCCACCTCCTCCTTCCTCTTCTCCTCCACCTCCTCCTTCTTCTTCTCCCCAACCTCCTTCTTCTCCAGCGCCACCTCCTTCTTCTCCAGCTCCACCTCCTCCTCCTGACATGAGTACACCTCCTGAGGCACAGCCTCCAGCCAGGCGGACAAGGAAGGCTGCAGAGAAGGCTGCAGAGAAGGCTGCAGAGAAGGCTGCAGGCAAGCCTACCCAGAAGGCTGCAGGGAAGCGGAGCAAGAAGACCAGGAAGTGATTCCCTTGCTGCAATGTGGTCAGACAGGTAATTTTCTTAAACTCCAAAGCTAGAGTTTAAATGCCACAGATAACACCCAAAAAACGCCTTGCAGAACAAAAAAAAAGAGGATAATTTAATACTATTTATGTCAAATTTACACCGGATAAAAAAAAAAGGAGAACACTAGAAATTAAAGAAGATTTTAAAATGCATATCTGAATAAAAACATACTAATTAATAAAAAAAAAAAATCTTGCTCGATCAACTAAAATAACATATTCATAAGATCTGCATTCAGAAATGTTGGTAAAAATTAGTCCTAAATATGCGTGAATATCTGCAGCCAAAAAAGATCAAAATTGCACATCATCATTGTAGTATTCTAAAGAAGATTTAAATGTGCAGCATTTAAACGTGGCTAAAATTGGTAACGCGTGACGAATGTGCTATCTCCATTCAAAACGCTTGTTTTACAAGAAGGTGCGCTCCCGTCTCATATTGAGCCTGACCATGCGCGGTTTTTGAAGACTCGGAAAAGCATACACACGAACGGTTTTCTCGTCCAAACACACGGTTTTCTCGACCAAAAAAGACAAGAAAACTGTTGGGAGAGCTTTTTTGCCGAGAAAACCGGTCGTGTGTACGCGGCCTCAGCCTAGTGAAAATTAATAAAATAAAATAAATAAAGCAGCAGCTCAAATGTGAGATAGATACACACGAATAAATGAAAACTATAGGAGGGAGCTGCGCAAAAGGAAAAATATAAATAAGTGAACCAAGTTCACAAAAATATTAACAATCTGTGCAACACTAAACATTTGAAAAAAAATGAATGAACAGTCCTCAAAAAAATCATAGGAAAACGATCCAAATGTCCCATAAATAGAAGAAGACACCATTGAATGTTGCGTGTGAATAAACAGTAGACTCTTGATGAGAACACCTCCAACAATGTGCACCTCCACCACATAAAATGCGCGCTTACCAGAGACAAGCTGAAACCAAGCCTGTATAGTTGTACACTGTCCGGATCTGTATCCAGCAGCAGCTCGCAGAGGTAAAGAGATTTTTACTGCTCCAGGTGAACACGCTCCAGCAATTTGTAGTATCAGGACTACCGTGGGTGCCAGCAATGCACGTAGCATATAGAGAATAAAAAAAAAAAAAAAAATGGACAGCCGCACTCCAAAAAACCTTTGACGGTCGCCTTTATTGTAAAAAAAGGAAGATCACACCAAAAATCATCACAGCATAGCCGGGGTAACAGCTTACATGTTTCACACTGAAGGTCAGTGCTTAATCATAGCTGGTATGTATCAGATTAATATAGATGTACCCAGCGTTTTGAAGGACTGGTATGGGATTAAGTAAGTCATGTTTTTTTTCATGTAACAAAAATCATTGTAGTCATTTTAATTAATAATTAGTAATTGTAGTAAATTTCCTATGTTTTTGATGTATACAATTTCAAAATGGGGGACAAGACCCTAAGCCAATTTACAGAACTGGAAGTTGACCTGTTACCTTGCACAACAACAAACTAAGGCCCCTTTCACACTGACGGACTGATCCGGTCCGCCTGTCAGGTTTTCAGGTGCACTTAATTGGACCATCCATAGCTCTCTATGGAGTGGCAGATGTCAGCGGACATGTGTCTGTTGACACCCACCGGCATCTGATCTAGGGTTGCCACCTCATCCCTTTAAACCCAAACACATATGAATTACACAGGTTCTAAGGCTAATTTAATGCAGATAAGGCACCAAATGAGTTTAATTACCACCTAATGGGTGGGCTGTCTATGCAGAGCGGATATGGACCTGTCATCCGCCTGCTCAGTGGGGATCAGTGGAGAGATCCCCTGCTGAGCGGGCAGTCCGCCCCATCTGAAAGGGGCCTAAAACTAATTTTCAAGAGACTTATACAATGCATAAAATTTATAAGCAAAAAAAAAAATCCCACTCAATAAATAATTATTGCTAGAAAACTACTTAGAACTAGGGATGAGCCGAACACCCCCTGTTTCGGTTCGCACCAGAACCTGCGAACGGACCGAATGTTCGCACAAACTATCGAACCCCGTTAAAGTCTATGGGACTCAAACGTTCAGAATCAAAAGTGCTAATTTTAAAAGCTAATATGCAAGTTATTGTCCTAAAAAGGGTTTGGGGACCCGGATCCTGCCCCAGGGGACATGTATCAATGCAAAAAGACGGTTTAAAAACAGCAGTTTTTTCGGGAGCAGTGATTTTAATGATGCATAAAGTGAATTTTTTTTTAAATATTCCTTAAAATATCATACCTGGGGGGTGTCTATAGTATGCCTGTGAAGTGGCACGTGTTTCCCATGTTTAGAACTGTCTCTGCACAAAATGACATTTCTAAAGGAAAAAAAGTCATTTAAAACTGCTTGCGGCTTTAAGATAATGTCTGGTCCCGGCAATATGGATGAAAATCATTGAGAAAAATGGCATGGGTACCCCCCCAAGCCCATTACCAGCCCCTTTGGGTCTTGTATGGATATTAAGGGGAACCCCGCACCTAAATTAAAGAAAGGAAAGGCGTGGGGCCCCCAGGCCCTATATACTCTGAACAGCAGTATAGAGGAGGTGCAAACAAGACAGGGACTGTAGGTTTGTTGTTACGTAGAATCTGTTTGTAATTTTGAACTGGTACAATTTTAAAGTGTAGCTCCAGCCAAAAAATCTAGTTTTAAGCTTTTTGGAAAACATAGGGAAGGGTTATCACCCCTGTAACATTTGTTTTGCTGTCTGAGCACCTGTTCAGAACATTTCACCTCACTTTCCGTCCCAATGACAAGTTTTTAGTGAAGCAAGGATTGGTGATAAAGCATCAGTGGAGAGGAGACACTTGATTTTGAACGTTCCAGTCCCATTGTATTTAATAGGATTCTAAAGTTTGTGCGAAATTTCGGTCCGTTCGCAGGTTCTGGTGTGAACCGAACCGGGGGGTGTTCGGCTCATCCCTACTTGATAGCACGAATATGAGGATCCTTCCGCAGGCTTATCAGGATCAGGGAGGCCATGCAGCGTAGGTTTGCTGAGGCATTCGGTCCGGAGTCCTCTGGGTCACTCAGGACAACATGATCCGCAGCCACCTCCTGCCAGCCATGTACAAGTCCATGGGTGTCTTGGGACTATAATTAATCCCTTGAAGACTGCTGCTGATGCTGAGTGCTAGGCTCCACCTCCATGTTGACACAATCCTCTTCCTCCTCCTCCTCCTCGAGGAGGAGTCATTTGCAATAAGGATGAAAATCATTGAGAAAAATGGCATGGGTACCACCCCACCCCCCCCAGCCCATTACCAGCCCCTTTGAGTCTTGTATGGATAGTAAGGGGAACCCCGCACCCAAATTAAAAAAGGCCCTATATACTCTGAACAGCAGTATACAGGTGGTGCAAACAAGACAGGGACTGTAGGTTTGTTCTTAAGTAGAATCTGTTTGTAATTTGGAACAGGTAAATTTTTTAAGTGTAGCTCCAGCCAAAAAATCTATTTTTAAGATTTTTTGAAAACATAGGGAAGGGTTATCACCCCTGTAACATTTGTTTTGCTGTCTGTGCACCTGTTCAGAATATTTCACCTCACTTTCCGTCCCAATGACAAATGTTTTTTGAAAATTTGCTTTTTTTATTGAAACAAGGATTGGTGATAAAGCATCAGTGGAGAGGAGACACCTTTTTCCCATATTAACTCTTACAGGAGAGAATTTCCCTTCCTAGGGGTAGATTTCCTCTCACTTCCTGTTGTCTCCTTCAGTTTGCAAGTAGGAGTCGTTTGTATGTTGGATGTTTGAAAGTAGGGGCCTGCCGTATATACTCTGCAGAAATTTGTCCCTTAGGTGTTGGTGTTATCACAACACTGTAAGCCCTCACAGTTACTCTTGGTGGGCGCTGAAATGCCCTGCTGTGAACTATTAGATCAAGAATTGTAATTACATGCCATTGTTGAACAGTGGTAGGAAAAATTGGGCCTTTGGTGGTAGTGCTGGTGCCACAACACTGTAAGTCCTCACAGTTACTCTTGGTGGGCGCAGGAATGGGCCCAGCTATGAAATATTAGATCAAAAAATTCAATTACATGCCCCTGTTAAACAGGGGCAGAAAAATTGGACCTTTGGTGGTGGTGTTGCCACAACACTGTAAGCCCTCACAGTTACTCTTGGTGGGCGCAGGAATGGGCCCTGCTGTGAAATATTAGATCAAGAATTGTAATTACATGCCCATGTTAAACAGGGGCAGAAAAATTGGGTCCTAAGCACTGGTGCCACAACAATGCAACACCTCACAGATACTCTAGTTGGAGCGCTGGAATGAGCCCTGCTGCAAAGTTTTGCATCAAAAATTGTAATTACACGCCCCTGTTAAACAGGGGCTGAAAAATTGGGCCTTAGCCACTGGTGGTGGTGCCCAGAACCAAAAATGTTCTTACAAGCTATCAGCATGATCATTGAGGAGGAACAGGATAGTCACTCAGCATAACAGGATAGTCACTCAGCATCAGTATAGGCAGTCTTGAAGGGATCTGACATTTAAAAAAAAAATATTCGGTTACATCAGCCTCAGGTGCTTGGTAGCTGGTGGTGATCCAAGACTGATTCATTTTTATGAAGGTCTGTCGATCGACCGAGTCGGTGGACAGGCGCACTCTGTGATTGATTACAAAGCCTCCAGCAGCACTGAATGTGCGTTCCGAAAGAACACTGGATGCAGGACAGGCCAGTTGCTCAATTGCATACTGTGCAAGCTCTGGCCAGTGATCCATCCTCAAGACCCAGTAACCCAGAGGATTTTCGGTGGGAAAGGTGTTCAAGTCTGATCTTGCCCCTAGGTATTCCTGCACCATGTAAAACAGATGCTGGGGATGGTTGCTGGAACCGATCATACCTTGGGGCTGCGGACTAAAAAATTGTCTGAACGCATCAATCAGACGGCCACCTTCTCCACCGCTCCTTCTTTGACTGACCTCAGCAACACATTGTCCAGAACCAGGAATTTGTAACCTCCTAGTCTCTGGGAACGCGTTGCACAGACCTTTCTGCAATGCCTCCCGAAGATGTTTCATCCTCTGCTCCCTCTGCAAAGGCAAGATAAGGTCCGCAACCTTACCCTTGTAACGTGGCTCAAGGGGGGTTGCCAGCCAGTAATGATCCCTCTCCCTGATAGTAGGGATGAGCTTCGAGTTTGAGTCGAACTCATGTTCGACTCGAACATCGCCTGTTCGGTTGTTCACTGAATTGAGAACATTATGGGCCGTTTGCGCCAAATTCGAGTGGCGCGTCACAGCCCATAATTTACTGCGGCATCGCAGTGCATTGTTGGCTGATGATTGGCCAAGTATGTACTATGACCCGCATGCTTTGGCCAATCACAGCGCACAAAAAACAAAGAGCCATAATTGGCCAAAGCCAGGGTGGCCTTGGCCAATTATGTCTCAGGGGGTTTAGTACACGCCCCACACTATATAAGGCCGCCTCTGTGGCGGCCTTGTGTAGTGTGTTGCGGTGGTTAAAGAGAGAGCTTACAGAGAGAGAGAGACAGTGTCATTTATATTGAGTTAGATAGAGCAGGCAGGCGAGTCAGTTAGCTGCAGTTACAGTTTGTAGAGGATATATGTGCATCCTAGATGTTGTATATATATTTATACACTGTATTCAGTTTAGTTATATCCGTTCCTGTTATTTTTCAATACTGACAGGCAGGCAGGTGATTGTGCTAGCTGCAGTGTTTCATTTAGTGTATTGTGTCCTTTGCACAGTATGCACCTGAAAATACCTGAAGACAATTGCTGGTGTTCTGATCATATTAGTACCACAGGCAGCTTCAGTATTTACAGTTAGTGTACTGTGTCCTTTGCACAGTGTGCACCTGAAAATACCTGAAGACAATTGCTGGTGTTCTGATCATATTAGTACCACAGGCAGCTTCAGTATTTACAGTTAGTGTACTGTGTCCTTTGCACAGTGTGCACCTAAAAATACCTGAAGACAATTATTGGTGTTCTGATCATATTAATACCACAGGCAGGCAGCTTCAGTATTTACTGTTAGTGTACTGTGCCCTTTGCACAGTGTGCACCTAAAAATACCTGAAGTCAATTGCTGGTGTTCTGATCATATTAATACCACAGGCAGGCAGCTTCAGTATTTACAGTTAGTGTACTGTGTCCTTTGCACAGTGTGCACCGAAAAATACCTGAAGACAATTGCTGGTGTTCTAATCATATTAATACCACAGGCAGCTTCAGTATTTACAGTTAGTGTACTGTGTCCTTTTGCACAGTGTGCACCTAAAAATACCTGAAGACAATTGCTGGTGTCCTGATCATATTAATACCACAGGCAGGCAGTTGATTCTGCTAGCTGCAGTATAATCAGTATATATACATCCCAGCTTTGTGCAGCTACATCTCACTGCAGACCATTAAGATGTCTGGAAGGCCAACAAGGAGAGGCAGACAGTCACGAGCCAATAAAAGAGGGCAAGCATGCTCTGTGTCTAGAGGCAACAGTGCTGGTCGTGGACACAGTGCATCCTCATCAGCACGTGGCCGTGGGACACGCTTGTCCTTCTTTTCGGCAGCTGGCCATGTTGAGCCGCAACATGCCGAAGACTTGGTAGAGTGGATGACCAAGCCGTCCTCATCCTCCTCATCCTCTCTCACCCAGGCTCAGGGTACTTTGTCTGGCAAAGCAGCGGCCAAAGCGGCCTCTTCCCTGTTCTTAATAGCATCAGTTTCTCCTTCCCTAGCCCCACCATGTCATCCTGAGGAGTCCCCCGAACTGTTTGACCACAGTGTTGGGTACATGCTCCAGGAGGATGCCCAGTGTTTTGAAGGCTCCGATGATGGTACCCAGCTAGAGGAAGGCAGTAACGTGAGCCCAGAGAGAGGGGGTGCCCAACAAGGACAGCAATCTGGCAGTCATGTTCCCCCAGCTGCAGCATACTGCCAGATTGGCTCCAGTGATGAGGAGGGAGGGGATGATGTCACTGACTCCACGTGGGTGCCTGATAGGAGAGAGGAGGAGGAAGAGGAGGAGGAGGCACATCTCCAATGAGGCAGGATGCCCTCCAGGAGCCAGCTTAAGGGCAGCACACCGACTGCATCACACCGCAGTGTTCCGCATGTTCAGGGCGCTGCTGTCTCTGCGCGTTATTCCAAAAGTTCTTTGGTGTGGGCCTTTTTTGAGACCTGTACAGCAGATTGCACCATTGCTATTTGCAACATATGTCTGAAGCATATCTCGCGTGGCCAAAACATCAGCCGCTTGGGCACCACATGCTTAACCAGACATATGTCGACCTGCCATGCAGTCCGTTGGCAAACGTACAAAAAAGATCCACACCAAAGAACAAAGCGGACCTCTCCTTGCTCCTCATCAGCTGGGATCTCCAACCCCACTATACCTTCAGTCCTCTCTGAAACCTGCACTGAGAGGAATGAAGGTGTAGAATTAAGTGTGTCACAGCCAAGTACTTGCGGGCAATCTGCTATCGGTACACCGACGTCAGATTGTACCAGGCAAATTTCCCTGCCCCAGCTGCTGCACCGCCAAAAGAAGTTCGCTCCCAGCCATCCACATGCCCAGCGGTTGAATGCTAGCTTGGCTAAATTGCTAGCACTTCAACTGCTGCCTTTTCAGTTGGTGGACTCTGCCCCCTTCCGTGAGTTTGTGGAATGTGCGGTTCCTCAGTGGCAGGTTCCCAAATGCTACTTTTTCTCACGGAAGGCGATTCCGGCTCTCTACCGGCATGTGGAAGGCAATGTTTTGGCCTCGCTGGACAGGGCGGTCAGCAGTAAGGTGCATATTACCGCTGACACATGATCCAGCAGGCATGGACAGGGACGTTACCTATCTTTTACGGCGCATTGGGTGACTTTTCTGGCAGCTGGGAAGGATGCAGGACAAGGTGCAGTAGTGTTGGAGGTTGTTCCACCACCTATCACGTTAGGTACTTACCGAGGCCGAGATGCCGAGAGCGGTTCACCCTTGCAACTTGACGCACTCCGCCCCCTGGAAGTGAGACAGGGAGAGAATGGCGAGAAGAGGCACTGGTGACCAGCAGGTGGAGTAGACTTGAAAAAGCAGGCTGAGATAGCTTGAGAAGTCCGTGAAGGTGCTGGAGGTTAGACACCAGGCGGTGGCAGGGTTAAACCGGAACTTAGTGGTAACAGTCCAGATAATCAGATCCAGCAGGGGTTGTAGGAAACCCGTCGCGGCTGGAGATGCAGATCCAGGGTTTTAAAGCTGCTGATGGAAGAGTCCAGATAGGTATAGGGATCAGATCAGAGTTGAGGATTACAAGGAGGATCCAAGTGTAAGCAGAGGGGGTCAAGGGCTGGAGAAGACAGCAGATCCGGGTCACAAGCCAAGGGTCAAACACAGGTAGAAGGCAGAAGTCCGTAAAACAAGCAGAAGGTCGGGTCCAGGAGAGATGAGAGAGGTAGTCAGGCCGATCCGGGTCACAACAGGGTTTTCAAACAGGTTTTCAGGAAACAGGATTCACAGGAAAGCTGACAACAAACCAGCAACCTGTCAGTGGATTTGTGCCTCTTTAAATATACCCGCCTGTAATCTGATTGGCGCCGCAGCGCGCACGTGCATGCGGCGTTGCGTCGGCGCGCGCACCCGTGAATGCCGGAGTACTGACCCGTGCGCGCGCATGAGCCGAAGCGTCGTTACACCGTGCGTGCGCACTGGGCGCTGACTGGTACGGCTGGGTTGAATGTTTCCCTGACACCACCACGCCTCCAAAATGCTACTACTGGTGATTCTGACACACCTCTCTTCTCCACCCCCTCCTCTTCTTCTTCCTCCATGGCCTCATCCTGTGCTTTGTCCTCTGAACCAGCGGTGCTCCGTAGGGGCTACGCAAGTACGCAGGCAAAAAAAGATGCCATGCGGTGCTTGAGCTGGTGTGCTTGGGGGACAGGAGCCACACTGGGGCAGAGATTCTGTCAGCTATGCAGGGGCAGTCTCAGAGGTGGTTGACGTCACGCCAGCTTAAGCCAGGAATGGTGGTTTCCGACAATGGCACCAACCTCCTCTCCGCCCTCCGACAGGGACACCTGACCCATGTGCCCTGTTTGGCTCACTTTCTTAACTTGGTGGTTCAGCGGTTCTTGGGCAGGTACCCGGGCTTACAGGAGATCCTGAAGCAGGCCAGGAAACTCTGTGGGCATTTCCGCTGGTCATATGATGCCAGTGCTCAGCTGGCTGACCTGCAAAAGGATTACAACCTGCCCAAGAACCGCCTAATCTGGGACATGCCCACCAGGTGGAACTCTACGTTGGCCATGCTGCAGCGGTTGCACACGCAGCAGAGGGCCATCAATGAGTATCTGTTGCAATATGTCACCAGGACAAGGTCAGGGGAGCTTGGATTTTTTTCCCCACACCAGTGGGCCATGATCAGGGATGCATGCACTGTCCTGGCACCATTTGAGGAGGCCATGAGGGTGGTGAGCAGTGACAGTGAATGCATCAGTGACACTGTCCCTCTTGTCCACCTGTTGGAGCACACGCTGCGTTGAATAATGGACAGGGAACTTGAGGCAGAACAGAGGGAGGAAGAGGAGGACTTCCTTACCTCTCAAGATCCCCTTTATCCAGACAGTGTTCCTGCTGGCCCGGCTATCACACAGGAAGAGGACGAGGAGGAGGAGGAGGATTGTGTCAGCATGGAGGTGGAGCCTAGCACTCAGCATCAGCAGCAGTCTTCAAGGGATCAATTACAGTCCCAAGACACCCATGGACTTGTAAGTTGCTGGGAGGAGGTGGCTGCAGATCATGTCGTCCTGAGTGACCCACAGGACTCTGGACCGAATGCCTCAGCAAACCTACGCTGCATGGCCTCCCTGATCCTGCAAAGCCTGCGGAAGGATCCTCGTATTCATGCGATCAAGGAGAGGGATCATTACTGGCTGGCAACCCTCCTTGATCCACGTTACAAGGGTAAGGTTGCGGACCTTATCTTGCCGTTGCAGAGGGAGCAGAGGATGAAGCATCTTCGGGAGGCCTTGCAGAAAGGTCTGTGCAACAGACTGGGAGGTAACAAATTCCTGGTCGTGGACAACGTGTTGCTGAGGCTTCGGTCAGTCAAAGAAGGAGCGGTGGAGAAGGTGGCCGTCTGACCGATGCGTTCAGACAATTTTTTTTTTTTTCCACAAAAGTATATTTTATTAAGGTAAAAACAGGGTTACATTTCAATACGTTTTACAAGGTTGTCATGAACAGAAATGCGGAAGACTAGGGTCTTCTTTTTGGCAAATAACAACGTTTGAAATATCGCATAGTGTGTTATAACAAACAAATAATGCAGAGACTAACACATTTGGGTAATTGTATTGTCATGGAGATCTATGCAGCATATGGGTTGAGCAAGAACAACGCGCATATCAGCCATTTTAGGGAAGAGCACCCCATTCATGTCAAGTCATATCATATTTGTAGGCATTACCACGTAGACCAACCTCTACAGGCCTAATCGTGGCACTTAGATGCAGGCAAGTAGACTGGATTCCCGAATGGGATGGGAATAACTTGGTGATTATGTCGGGGCTTCCATTTAGAGAGAGATTCAATGTCGTTGTGTGGTTTAAGGGGAAGGGGGGGAAATGGGGGTGAAAAGGGAAGGTAATTAATGAGAAATTGGGAGTTTGGGGGGAAAGTGAGAGTGTAAAGGTAAGAAGGGGTGAAAGAAAAAGAAAGACAAAGAGGTAAGAGAAAGGAAGAGAGACAGGAGCCGTTCCTCGCCCCCGCCCCCCGGGTCTCCTTAAATCGCAGGCCATACCGAATTCAAGGCAGGGAGCTCCTCCAGGAGTTTAGTGCGGTAGGTAGGCTTTATAGAGGTCTGACGATTTGAAGTGATACCAGCATGCCCATGTTTGCGTAAATTTCTGTACGCGTTCCTGGGAGGAGAATATCAGTTCCTCCATTTCTTCTATCTTGGCTATCCTAAGCAGCCATTCTCTGATGGTAGGTGCCTGTGATGAGCGCCAGTGAACAGGTATGCATAGTTGAGCTGCATTAACCATGTGCATGGCCAGTGATTTAAAGTAGGTACGTTTAGCAAGGGTTGTGTGATGTAAGAGGTATTGTGCAGGATTGTAATCCAGCTCATAAGTGGTCACGTGTTTGATAATGGCGTGGACCTCAGTCCAAAAAGGTTGAATGGAGCTGCACTCCCACCAAATATGGATCATGGAGCCTATTGCTGCCTTGCATCTCCAGCAGATGTTCGAGATTGAGGGTGTGAATTTGTGTAGGCGTGAGGGAGTTCTGTACCATTTGGTTATGATCTTATACCCATTTTCTTGGATTGCTATATTCATCGATCCCTTGTGGGCGTGTGTAAAAATTGTTTTCCACTCCCCGTCAGTCAGAGTCAGGTTTAGGTCTTTTTCCCACGAGGTACGCGTGGGTTTAGTCGCTGGATGGAGGGAGTCCTCCTGGAGAAGAGAGTATATGTAAAATATGAGATGTCTTTGTGGTGTGCTGCGTAAATAGAGGGCTTCATATGGAGTAGGTTGTCTGGACCACGTCACATTTGGTGTTTTGGATGTGAAGAAATGTCTCAGTTGTCTGTAAGACCAAAAAGGGAACGAGTGTGTGCGCGATTCGGACAATAAGTCCTCATATGCTCTGATAACACCTCCCCTGAAAAAATGTTGCGCTCGTATTTCATTGTGGGGCCATTCTTTCTGGAGGAACGTAGGGTCTCCAGGAGGGAAATCCGGGTTCCCTCTCAGGGGGGTCATTGGTCCTAGGTATGAGGAAAGTTTGTGGATCGAAATTGCTTTGTCAAGGGCCATTAAGGAGGGGTACAGACAATTTTTTAGTCCACAGCCCCAAGGTATGACCGGTTCCAGCAACCATCGCCAGCGTCTGTTTTACATGGTGCAGGAATACCTAGGGGCAAGATCAGACTTGGACACCTTTCCCACCGAAAATCCTCTGGGTTACTGGGTCTTGAGGATGGATCACTGGCCACAGTATGCAATTGAGCTACTGGCCTGTCCTGCATCCAGCGTTCTTTCGGAACGCACATTCAGTGCTGCTGGATGCTTTTTAACTGATCACAGGGTGCGCCTGTCCACCGACTCGGTCGATCGACTGACCTTCATAAAAATGAATCAGTCTTGGATCACCACCAGCTACCAAGCACCTGATGCTGATGTAACAGAATAATTTTCTTTGAAATGTCTGCCTATGCTGATGCAGAGTGACTATCCTATT
Organism: Rana muscosa; assembly: GCA_029206835.1. Classification (NCBI taxonomy): domain Eukaryota; kingdom Metazoa; phylum Chordata; class Amphibia; order Anura; family Ranidae; genus Rana; species Rana muscosa. The sequence goes on along the minus strand of CM055127.1, from coordinate 33,178,149 downwards.
GTGCTAAGTGACTATCCTCTTCCTCCTCAATGATCATGCTGATAGCATGTAAGAACATTTTTTTTTCTGGGCACTGCCACCAGTGGCTAAGGCCCAATTTTTCAGCCCCTGTTTAACAGGGGCGTGTAATTACAATTTTTAATGCAATACTTTACAGCAGGGCTCATTCCTGTGCTCCAACTAGAGTATCTGTGAGGGGTTGCAGTGTTGTGGCACCAGCACCAGTGCCTAAGGCCCAATTTTTCTGCCCCTGTTTAACAGGGGCGTGTAATTACAATTTTTGATGCAATACTTTGCAGCAGGGCTCGTTGCTGCGCTCCAACTACAGTATCTGTGAGGGGTTGCAGTGTTGTGGCACCAGCACCAGTGCCTAAGGCCCAATTTTTATGCCCCTGTTCAACAGGGGCATGTAATTACAATTCTTGATCTAATAATTCACAGCAGGGCCCATTCTTGTGCCCACCCACAGTAACTGTGAGGGCTTACAGTGTTGTGGCAACACCACCACCACCAAAGGCCCAATTTTTCTGGCCCTGTTCAACGGGCATGTAATTACAATTCTTGATCTAATATTTCACAGCTGGGCCCATTCCTGCGCCCACCAAGAGGAATTGTGAGGACTTAAATTGTTGTGGCACCAGCACCACCACCAAAGGCCCAAGAGTATATACGGCAGGCCCCTACTTTCAAACATCCAACTTACAAACGACTCCTACTTGCAAACTAAAGGAGACAACAGGAAGTGAGAGGAAATCTACCCCTAGGAAGGGAAATTCTCTCCTGTAAGAGATAATATGGGAAAAAGGTTTCTCCTCTCCACTGATGCTTTATCACTAATCCTTGTTTCAATAAAAAACCCAAATTTTCATGAAACATTTGTCATTGGACGGAAAGTGCGGTGAAATGTTCTTAACAGGTGCACAGACAGCAAAACAAATGTTACAGGGGTGATAACCCTTCCCTATGTTTTCAAAAAAGCTTAAAAATAGATTTTTTGGCTGGAGCTACACTTAAAAAATTTACCTGTTCCAAATTACAAACAGATTCTCTTGTTGGTAGAAAGGTAGGATGGAATCCATAATTGGAGAATAAAGGCGTTTGATTTGTGGCAGCATGAATGGAATTGTTGAATGCAAACTCTGCTAGGGGGAGTAGTGATGCCCAATCCTCCTGGGTGAAAGAGGAGAAGCACCGTAGGTACTGTTCCAGTGTCTGGTTCGTACGTTCGGCCTGCCCGTTAGTCTGAGGGTGGTAGGCTGAGGAAAAATTTTATTTAATGCCCAAGGCTTCACATAGCGTTTTCCAAAACCTAGACGTGAATTGTACTCCACGATCAGAGACTATGTCGTCCGGAATTCCGTGCAGTCTCACAATTTCTTTTATGAACACCTTGGCCGTTTCTGTTGCAGATGGGGTCCCTTTCATGGGAATAAAATGCACCAATTTAGAGAGTCGATCACTTACCACAAAAATGGATGAAAACTCTTCGGAAGGGGGGAGTTCAACAATGAAATCCATTGCAATTCTTTCCCAAGGTCTTTCAGGGATGGGCAGTGGTCTTAACAGTCCCCAGGTTTTGTTTTTTGAGCCTTTATTCCTGGGACAGATTGGGCAGGAACTTACGTAGGCCCTGCAATATTTTGCTAGACCCGGCCACCAAAAATGTCTTTGAACTAGGTTGGTGGTTTTGTGACCCCCAAAATGACCAGCCAAGGGGTAATCGTGACAAGTCTGTAAGATACTTGTACGAAGATCCTGGGGCACGAGTATTTTGTTTCTCTGCCAGTTAAGCCCCTCTCTTTCCTGAAGACCGGTATGTGGGGGTAGAGGGATGTCCAGAGATGCCTGGCAGATCTGGGACACAAAATCAGTTTGTGTTAGTAAGAAATTTCCAGCTTGAAGGATAGTATCTGGCGGAGATGAGGTTTCAGTGTCCAGGAACATACGGGACAGCGCATAATGTTCTTGGATCCCAGCCGGTACGTGAGGTGGAAATTAAAACGTGAAAAAAAAGAGCCCATCTCGCTTGTCTAGGCCTGAGGCATTTGGCCGTTCTAAGATATTCTACATTTTTATGATCTGTAAATATCAATATAGGATGTGCTGCTCCCTCCAAGAGGTATCGCCATTCCTCCAGGGCTGTCTTTATTGCCAGCAATTCTCGGTCCCCCACGTCATAATTTTTTTCTGAAAGTCCTAATTCCTGGGAAAAGAAGGCATTAATGATTTGTCTCCCAGACGTTGGGACAGGTTGGCCCCCACCGCAGTCTCAGAGGCGTCCACCTCCAAGATATACAGCAGAGCAGAATCAGGATGCCTTAGTACTGGAGCAGACGTGAATAACTCTTTGAGTTTGTCAAAGGCGACTTGAGCTGCTGCAGTCCATTGGAAGCGGTTCTGTTTTTTGATGAGATGTGTGATGGGTGCTATAATGCCAGAAAAGTTCTTTATGAATTTCCTATAAAAATTGGAAAATCCAATGAAACGTTGTACCCCTTTTTTATCGGTGGGAGGCGGCTAGGACATGATAGCTGCAACCTTCTGAGGGTCCATCGCCACACCTCCAGTTGATATGGCTAGGCTGAGAAAGGGGATGGTTTGACGCTCAAATTCACACTTCTCGGCCTTAGCGTAAATTTCGATTTTGTCTTAACCTGAGGAGGACTTGTTTCACATGAGTCTGGTGTAATTCTAATGATGCTGAGAATATCAGGATATCATCCAAGTATACAATCACAAATAAATCTAAAAAGTCTCTAAAAATTTCATTAACAAAATGTTGAAAAGTCGCTGGTGCATTGCACAATCCAAATGGCATCACAAGGTATTCAAAGTGACCAAAACGTGTTCGGAAGGCCGTCTTCCACTCATCCCCCTCACGGATTCTAATTAAGTTGTAAGTCCCTTGTAAATCAAGCTTTGTGAATATTCTGGCGGAACAAAGTCTCTGGAACAACTTTGGAATCAAGGGAAGGGAATATTGGTTCTTGATTGTGATTTTATTTGATTCCCTGTAATCAATACATGGACGAAGGGAGTGATCTTTCTTTTCGGCGAAAAATATTCCTGCACCAGCTGGGGAGGATGAGTGTCGGATGAATCCCTTGTTGAGGTTCTCATCGATGTACTCCTTAAGGACAAGAAGTTCGGGCTCCAAGAGAGGGAAAATTCTTCCAAAAGGAATTTTTGCTCTTGGTAGCAATTCAATTGGGCAATCGTATACCCGATGTGGGGGAAGCCTTTTGTTTATCGAACACGTCTAAGAAGTCGTGGTAAGTGGGTGGAACAAGTTTCTGGGTTTCAGAGACGGCTTCCAGGCAGCCAATGACCGTGGTTGTAGGGTGACAAGACTTGAGACAGTTCTGGATACAGTAGGTGGACTGGAAGGTCACCTGGCCAGTGACCCAATCAATGTGAGGGTTATGAGCCCGTAACCAAGGTATTCCCAGGATGATTGGGAATAGCAGGGAGGGAATAACATCCAGGCCCAACATTTCTAGGTGGTCCGGTTGAATATTTATGGAAAAAGGTTGGGTTTCATGGGTAATGGGCCCAGACTTAATGCTTGATCCTTCAGCCAGTTGCACGGAGAGTCGCTGTGATTTGGGTTGCAGAGGGATGTTATGTTGCTGGGCAAAGACACGGTCTATGAAGCAGCTGCTGGCGCCTGAGTCAATTATGGCTTGGGCCTGGATTACCCCTTCTGAAAGCTGAAAAGAGACAGGAACAGAAATATGAGTGGATTTGGTTAAGGTCAGGAAACCAGGATCATGAGAAGGGGGATCAGACTTACGGTCTTGTTAGGGCACATGTTTGCATAATGTCCAGTTCCGCCACAATATAAACAAAGGTTGTTCTGGCGGCATCGCTGCTTTTCTTCTGGGGTCAGGGGTGCACGGAGTAGGCCTATCTGCATTGGCTCAGGGGCGTCAGAGGCAATAGCAGGTGGTGATGAGGCAGAAACCGTCGGGTGGCTGGGTACTCTGGGTAGCATCCATACAGGATGAAATTGGCTGGTTCTTTACGATCTGCGTTCCCTTAAGCGCCAGTCTATCTGAATAGACAACTGGATTAAGGCCTCCAAGGAACTGGGAACTCCCCTCGGGCTAATTCGTCTTTAAGTGCCTCAGAGAGGCCTAGGCAAAATTGGTAGCGAAGGGCAGCATAATTCCACTGGGTATCAGAACTCCATCGTTTGAAGTCAGTAATATAGTTCTCCACTGGTCCACCTCCCTGCTGGAGGGCACGAAGACTGGCCTCTGCTGTGGCGGTACTCTGAGGGTCATCGTATAGCTTGGCCATTTCGTTCAGGAAGTCATTTAGAGTATTCAGGCAAGTATTGGCTTGTTCCATTAAATAAGCTCAGGTTTGGGGTTTTCTAGGGAGAAGGTACGAGGTTGAAGCAGGAAGTAAAGCCAGCAGGCGTTTTTAAACGCACGGAACTTGCTGCGATCTCCTGAGAATCTTTCCGGAGTGGCACCACGTGGCTCTGGGGGTGGCACCATTACTGTGGTAGTTGGAGCTGATGCTGTGGATGCTGAAGGTGCTGATGCTGCGGCAGGTGGTGGTGAGGTAACCGGAGCTAGGGACACCACTCTTTGCTCCATTTGGCGGTAGCCTTCTTGAAGGCCCTGGACCGCTTGGGTGAGATCAGAGATCTGCTGGCACAGTGTGTGCAGAGGCGAAGCCCCCGACCCAGACTCCATATTGGCTGGATTGCACTGTCACGTACCTTACAGCGGAGCCGAGGAAGTGGGGGCGGCCTCTTGCACGATCCTGGTCCCCGCACCCCCTAGAGGTGAGGACAGGGAATGCAGAAACACAAGAAGGTGCAGGTGCCTGTTGGTTCAGATGGAGTCTCTGGGAGGCACTGGAAACCTCTTCAAGCACAGGTGTTGCAGAAACCAGACGTCAGATCCGTTCAGGGAAGATCCAATAGAATAGACAGGTGCAGGCAGAAGTCAGCAGCGGGCTGGCGGAGAGGTACCAAATCAAGAGGCAAGGTCATGGTCAAAGTCCAGGTCGTGGTCAGTATAACAGGCAGAGGCAGGAAAGCAGGTAAGGGAGATCCGAGAAGGGTAGTCAAACAAGCCAAGTATCTTCAGGAGCAGGTCAATCTGAAAACAGGTTAAACAGGTACACAGGTACTAGCTGAAAAGACAATCCAGCACTGATGCTCAGGTGATTCACGTTTAAATAGAGCGCCGTGCGCCGGGATTAGCGGGGGCGCGCGCATGCGCATGCGCACCGTGCATGCCCGGTCTGAGTCCTATAAGACCCATTCTAAGTGTCTGCGCATGTGCATTAGCGCTCAGAGGCCGGGAATTCCTTGCTGACACCCGGAAGTGGGTGTTTGCAGCACTGGGTCTCTGACAGGAGGCGTGGTGGAGGAACAACCTCCAACACTACTGCACCTTGTCCTGCATCCTTCCCAGCTGCCAGCAGAGTCACCCAATGCGCCTTGAAAGATAGGTAATGTCCCTGTCCATGTCTGCTGGACCATGAGTCAGCGGTAATATGCACCTTACCACTGACCGCCCTGTCCAGCGAGGCCAAGACATTGCCTTCCACATGCCGGTAGAGAACCGGAATCGCCTTACGTGAAAAAAAGTGGCGTTTGGGAACCTGCCACTGAGGAACCGCACATTCCACAAACTCTAGGAAAGGGGGCAGAGTCTACCAACTGAAAAGGCAGCAGTTGAAGTGCTAGCAATTTAGCCAAGCTAGCATTCAATTGCTGGGCATGTGGATGGCTGGGAGCGAACTTCTTTTGGCAGTGCAGCAGCTGGAGCAGGGAAATTTGCCTGGTACAATCTGACGTTGGTGTACCGATAGCAGATTGCCCGCAAGTACTTGGATGTGACACACCTAATTCTACACCTTCATTCCTCTCAGTGCAGGTTTCAGAGAGGACTGAAGGTATAGTGGGGTTGGAGATCCCAGCTGATGAGGAGCAAGGAGAGGTCCGCTTTGTTCTTTGGTGAGGGTCTTTTAGGTGTGTTTGCCAACGAACTGCATGGCAGGTCGACATATGTCTGATCAAGCATGTGGTGCCCAAGCGGGTGATGTTTTGGCCACGCGAGATACGCCTGAGACATATGCGATCTGATGCACTCGTCTCAAAAAAGGCCCACACCAAAGAACTTTTGGAATAACGCAGAGACAGCAGCGGCCTGCACATGCGGAGCTCTGCAGTGTGATGCTGTCGGTGTGCTGCCCTTAAGCTGGCCCCTGGAGGGCATCCTGCCTCGTTGGAGATGTGCCTCCTCCTCCTCTCTCCTATCAGGTGCCCACATAGAGTCCGTGACCTCATCATCCCTTCCCTCCTCATCACTGGAGCAAACCTGGCAGTATGCTGCAGCTGGGGGAACATGACTGCCAGATTGCTGTCCTTCTTGGGCACCCCCTCTCTCTGGGCTCACGGTACTGCCTTCCTCTAGCTGGGTACCATCATCTGAGCCTTCAAAACGCTGGGCCTCCTCCTGGAGCATGTACCCAACACTGTGGTCAAACAGTTCGGGAGACTCCTCAGGAGGACATGGTGGGGCTAGGGAAGGAGTGACTGATGATGCCATTGAGCCAAGGTAAAAGGCCGCTTTGGCAGCTGCTTTGCGGATGAGGAGGATGAGGACGGCTTGGTCATCCACTCTACCAAGTCTTCAGCATGTTGCGGCTCAACACGGCCAGCTGCCGGAAAAAAGGACAAGCGTGTCCCACGGCCACGTGCTGATGAGGATGCACCATGTCCACGACCAGCACTATTGCCTCTAGACACAGAGCCTGCTTACCCTCTTTTATTGGCTCGTGACTGTCTGCCTCTCCTTGTTGTCCTTCCAGACATACTAATGGCCTGCAGGGAGATGTAGCTGCACAAAGCTGGGGTGTATATATATAAACTGATTATACTGCAGCTAGCAGAATCAACTGCCTGCCTGCAGTAGTATTATTAGTATGAGAACACCAGCAATTGTCTTAAGTTAGCTTTAGTTGCACACTGTTCAGAGGACACAGTACACTAACTGAAAATACTGCAGCTCCCTGCCTCTGGTATTAGTATGAGAACACCAGCAATTGTATTCATGTAAGCTTTAGGTGCACACTGTGCAAAGGACACTAAAACACAATACTGCAGCTCCCTGCCTGTATTTGTATGAGAACACCAGCAATTTTATTCAGGTGCACACTGTGCAAAGGACACTAAAAAAATACTGCAGCTCCCTGCCTGTATTTGTATGAGAACACCAGCAATTGTATTCAGGTAAGCTTTAGGTGCACACTGTGCAAAGGACACTAAAACACAATACTGCAGCTCCCTGCCTGTATTTGTATGAGAACACCAGCAATTGTATTCAGGTAAGCTTTATGTGCACACTGTGCAAAGGACACTAAAACAAAATACTGCAGCTCCCTGCCTGTATTTGTATGAGAACACCAGCAATTTTATTCAGGTGCACACTGTGCAAAGGACACTAAAAAAATACTGCAGCTCCCTGCCTGTATTTGTATGAGAACACCAGCAATTGTATTCAGGTAAGCTTTAGGTGCACACTGTGCAAAGGACACTAAAACAAAATACTGCAGCTCCCTGCCTGTATTTGTATGAGAACACCAGCAATTGTATTCAGGTAAGCTTTATGTGCACACTGTGCAAAGGACACTAAAACAAAATACTGCAACTCCCTGCCTGTATTTGTATGAGAACACCAGCAATTGTATTCAGGTAAGCTTTAGGTGCACACTGTGCAAAGGACACAGTACACTAAGTGAAAATACTGCAGCTAGCACAATCACCTGCCTGCCTGTCAGTATATTATGAAGAGAATAACAGGAACGGATCTAGCTAAACTGAATACAGTGTATAAATATATATACAACATCTAGGATGCATATATATCCTCTACACACTGTAACTGAAGCTAACTGACTCGACTGCCTGCTCTATCTAACTCAAATTAAATGACACTGTCTCTCTCTCTCTCTCTCTCTGTTTTTAACCACTGCCGCAACACACTACACAAGGCCGCCATGCAGGTGGCCTTATATAGTGTGGGGCGTGTACTAAACCCCCTGAAACATAATTGGCTTTGGCCAATTATGGCTCTCTGTTTTTTCCACGCTGTGATTGGCCAAAGCATGCTGGTCAAAGTGCATGCTTGGCCAATCATCAGCCAGCAATGCACTGCGATGCCGCAGTGAATTATGGGCCGTGACGCTCCATTCAAATTTGGCGCGAACGGCCCATAATGTTCGAAATTCGGCGAACGGCCGAACAGACAATGTTCGAGTCGAACATGGGTTCGACTCAAACTCGAAGCCCATCCCTCGAACTTGAAGCTCATCCCTAAACCACCAAAGATTTTTATATACACATATATATAGATATAGCTATAGATATAGCTATAGATATAGCTATATCTATATACATATATCTATATCTATAGATATATCTATATATATTTAGATATATAGATAGATATATATCTATCTATTGTGATAGTAAAAGTCCCTGTCCCTATGGAAAGGGAGCAAAAACAGACACAGAGTCTGCATGCCAGCAGACTGCAGAACTACAGAGCATAGCTTGGAAATTGAGAAAACTGTTTTGGCAGCTTTCTCCGGGTTTTGCTAAGTTCGGATGGGGCTGTGTAGTTTGGAGATCCCGCAGAGACTTGGGTGGGATGGGATCTCCAACCCTGTGTCCGGGTCTTGTGGACAGCCAGCATGGTGTGTGCTCAGGTGCACACAACCAATATAATGAGGGGCTGGTGAGAGCAGAAGGAGAAGGATGGTGGAGAGTGAGCAACTTGCTACTGCTAAGTGAAGACAGACTTATGTCTGGAGAGCGGTCTGCCCTGTGGGAGACTGCAGCCCATGTAAAGGGGATTCTTTGCCCAGGGACTGGGAAAGGCTGGCCAGCCTTGAGAGTCGGGGAGACTGAGGAAGCCAGTAAGTCCAGGGAGCTGGAAAGAATCGTTTCTATTTGAAAGCAAGCAGAGGAACTGCTGACAAGAGCCAGGTGGCTTGGTATGTTTTCATTTATGTGCTGAATGAAGTTTAAACCCCTGCGTGGGAATCCTGAATAGACATTTTTCTTTTGTTTTTCTGTTTAAATAAACGTGGGCTACCAGGCCCTTAACTAGAATGCCTGTCTGATATGGACTCACTGCATAAAAATGCATCTATTCACTTGAGCTAAAACACCCCAATATCACAGTGGTGGATTTAGCGGGCAACACTACGGTGGAATCCGGGTCCTTGCTCCATAGTGAGTTCAGGTCAGGAACTGTTGGCTGTCTATGGAAGTGCAGCCAGGCAAAAGGCATTGCGTGTTGCAGGTGGTGTACCTGTAAAGGAAAAGTATTTTTTTTTTCTCTCTGCGGTGAACTACTGCTAGCTGTGTGTGGCAGCCAGGCGAACTGCATTGCGCAGAAGTTTATTTGATGGACTGTTGCATGCAGGTAGTGCACCTGTGAGAATTTTTTTCCTTTTACTACTGTGAACTGTGTAACAAACTGCTGTGCATGTGACTGCAAAGATGAGGCAGTCAAAACACAAGAAGTTCATATTAAATCAAGTTCAAGGGGAAGTGAGCTCAGCGTGGCCTGAGAAGATGTCTACGCCTAGGAGGGCCAGTCAAAAGGGGCCAGTGGTGTATGAGACCGTGAATGAGTGGTTCAAGCGGAACCAGACTAAAGAGTCGGATGCAGTTCAAGGGGCTATGATCTTGGCCTCTGATTACATGCAGCCCATGCTGCCTACAGAGGAGGTTGGGGACTTCCTGGAAAAATTTGAAAAAGTTGCTGTAAGGAGGAAATGGCCTAGGAATCGGTGGCCAAAATTGCTGCAAACCTTGTTACAGATAGTTCCGGTCGGTTTACCATTTGATGGATGGGGACCAGGATGACTACTGCAAGTTTAAAGAGGAAATCCTTCTCAGAGGAGAGTTCCATCGCATCATGGGCTCCAGCAAAGAGAGGTCATCGCCCATAGCAACGGGAGACGCATTACTGCGACAACAAAGCACCAGTCGAGCGGTGGCTCGGGAGAGCATGAGTGTGCATCGGTGTACCAGCCCTGCGTTTTCTGCAAGCATATCGGTTGTCACCCCTGGCAACAGTGGCAAGAAGTCTGTGTGGACTGCAGGGGGTACCAATGAGCATGAGGAATATAAAGATGTGTATTATGGCCGCTTATGTGAAGTGGTCAGCCCAGAAAGAAGGGCACAACAGTCTGTATTCACCAGGAGGTGTAGCCAACCATCTTTGGAGTGCTGGTCTGCTGTTACCCCTAGCAACAGGGATCCTGTGTTACATGCAGGGGGTGTTGGTGGGTCCGGAAAGGCTGCAGTGTTGCTCCATGACCACATGGAAGAGTCAGCCTGTGGAGACCCCACAGATGAGAGACAACGCACTCAAATGAAGGCTATGACAACGGCTACAGGAATTGGTAAGACTGTTGCAGTTTATGGGACAGAACCCAATGAAATTAAAGTGTGTTCAGCGGGGAGATCCGCAGTACAGGTGGACTTGCTACAGTGTGCTACCCAGAGTAGGGGGAAGGCACAGAGTAAAGCCCAACTGGCAGCAGGACTAGAGACTAAAAAGGACATGGGGACTCTGTATGTACCTGGTGGAATCCAGCAGAGTGCTGGAAGAGCTGTACTAGGGGTGACCAAAGAAATCCATATACCATGTTCCCTAGTGACAGAGACAGGTGCTGCAGGGTTGCCCAGGGAAACCTCCCAGGAGCCCACAGTGTTGGAGCAGAGGGTTTCCCAGGTCAGCGGTGGAGCTGCTCAAGTGGGTAAAGGGCCACCCACAATAGCTACAGCTATGTCTAAGTGTCATGATGATCCTCTAAAGGTTGAGAAATGTATTTCTGGAAATGTCATGTTTGAAAATAATGTTGGTAATGTGTTTACTAAAAAGGTTGGAGGCAGAGCTGCAGGGTTGTCTGTGGAAACCTCCAGGGATCTCCCTGTGTTGGAACTGGAGGTTTTCCAGGACCGCTCTGGCTACTCTGGGGGAACAAGGAGTGACTGCACCACACAATGAGAGTGTGTGGGTGCAGACCACCCGCCTGGTATGTGACCAGATTGGTGAACAAGTTATTCACCCTGTTAAAGCTGGTAGTGTAAAGCTGGATGTGATGGTAGCGCCACCAGAACAATCTGGTCAAAATAGTGTATTGCACCCTGCGTTCTCTGACGAAGCATCGTCCCAATGTGACATAAGTGAAACTGTGCTTGTACAATGTGATGCGTATAGAGATGACAAATGTACAGTATTGGGTAATGAGTCCCAGGTTCCTTTGGTGCCTCTTGGAACAGGTGATGCACTGCTTCAGGATACCTGTCAGGGAAGTACCACTGACTGGGACAGCTGGGCCAAACAATTGCTGGATAAGGCTAGGTTACGTAACACAGATGTGGACATGACACCTGCTATGCCCAATGGCGGGATTGCAGGGTGGCCAGTGGCCAAGGGCGTGTTGGCCCCGGCAGAGATTGGCCCCCTCCAATCAGAAGGACCGGTTAAGGGCGCATGCATGGCAGTTGGGTTATATGCAGCCCAACTGCTGGAAAATAGTGAATGCAAAAATGGCAATGTGACGTATGACCTGCAGCGGCTCGCTGATGCTGGGACCGAGAGGGTAAATGTGAGACGCACATCTGACAGCACTCCAGTTGAGCACCAAGCTGTGGAGACCGATACCGCCAGTGAAGTGGAGGTCACTGTATATGTCCCTACCTTTCCAGCTTCAGTGGATGAGCCCCTCCACGTCATTGATAATGGAACAGTCCCTAGAAAGGTCTTGCATGTAGATGTGGATTGCATTAAGATGACAAATGTGTTGTTGAAAATTCTTGAAGTCCAAAAAACACATTTGCTGTACACTTGGGTGTCTCCACCGTGGTCGGACAAGGTGGTACTGCATAGTACCAGTAGGTGGAGCCAAGTAGTACAAGCTATGCTTGATGTTAATCAGGAGAGGAACTGGTTGGTACCATATTTATTAGCAGTGTGGCAAATGGTCTCAAGGTTCTCTGAGAGGGTGCTTCCAGTTACCGGTTTGGATGGAAGGCGCTCAGGAGAACGTTTGAAAACATCAGAGGTCTCTCCGCCTGATGCTGTGACTAGGAAAAGTTCTGCTGGTGTGGTCCAAAGTGCGGCTGAGCAGTCGTCAGTAGAGGGCACGGACACTGCCTCACCCACTAGACCTCACGTGAAGGAAGGGCCCAAAATAGACGTGGCAGTAGCAGAGATTTTTCATGTCATTCGCACAAAGGTACAAATTAAAGTACCCGGAGACACTGTGAGGGGAACCACTGATGGTATTGGAAGTGGCAACATCAGAATTTGTGGTATGTCACTGGTTGTTACTGATAACAAGGGTTTAGTTGCCGTGGGTAACCTCAGAAAAGTTGTTAAACCAAAAAAAAATGTTGTGATGGGAAAAACTGGTATCGGTGAAGGAAAAGGTGGTTCCCCATCAGGCAAAGTATTAGGAACAGGTCCCCTATATCAAGAAAGTGAGAGTATTAGGGAAGGCAGAGTTCCCCAGAGAAAAGCAAATAAGCCCAGGAACCCCAGAAGAGGGAGAAAGCGTAGAATAAAAATGAGTAGGATCCTATGGAGAGTTAAGGAAGGACTTGGCTGGAAGCGCACCCAAAAAAAGTGTTGGGCCTACGCGGCTGACAGCCGGCACAGAGGTGTCCCAACCCTGATGACGTGTGCTGGTGTTCCTCCCTCCGGATCGAAACATAGGGGGGGGGGGATATGTGATAGTAAAAGTCCCTGTCCCTATGGAAAGGGAGCAAAAACGGACACAGAGTCTGCATGTCAGCAGACTGCAGAACTACAGAGCATAGCTTGGAAATTGAGAAAACTGTTTTGGCAGCTTTCTCCAGGTTTTGCTAAGTTCGGATGGGGCTGTGTAGTTTGGAGATCCCGCAGAGACTTGGGTGGGATGGGATCTCCAACCCTGTGTCCGGGTCATGTGGACAGCCAGCATGGTGTGTGCTCAGGTGCACACAACCAATATAATGAGGGGCTGGTGAGAGCAGAAGGAGAAGGATGGTGGAGAGTGAGCAACTTGCTACTGCTAAGTGAAGACAGACTTATGTCTGGAGAGCGGTCTGCCCTGTGGGAGACTGCAGCCCATGTAAAGGGGATTCTTTGCCCAGGGACTGGGAAAGGCTGGCCAGCCTTGAGAGTCGGGGAGACTGAGGAAGCCAGTAAGTCCAGGGAGCTGGAAAGAATCGTTTCTATTTGAAAGCAAGCAGAGGAACTGCTGACAAGAGCCAGGTGGCTTGGTATGTTTTCATTTATGTGCTGAATGAAGTTTAAACCCCTGCGTGGGAATCCTGAATAGACATTTTTCTTTTGTTTTTCTGTTTAAATAAACGTGGGCTACCAGGCCCCTAACTAGAATGCCTGTCTGATATGGACTCACTGCATAAAAATGCATCTATCCACTTGAGCTAAAACACCCGAATATCACACTAGATATATACATATATAAATATACAGTATCTCACAAAAGTGAATACGGGGTTCACATTCTTGAAAATATTTTATTATATCTTTTCATGTGACAACACTGAAATAATGATACTAGACATGTGCAATTTGTTTAGTTTCCAAATTTGTTTTTGACAAATTAGTTAATTCCAAATTTACGAATTTACAAAATTTCGATATTCGGAAATTGGAAATTTCGGAAATTCGGAAACTCTAAATTTAAAATTTCGGAAATTCTGAAATTGGAAATTCGAAAATTGGAAAATTCTAATTCAGAAATTTAAAAAGAAGAATGAAAATCGGAAATAATAACTAACTAATATTATCTTAACTATTACTATTAAATTATAGATATTGAAATTTCCTTTCTAATTTGGCTGTTAGTGAACATAACGGGTACGAATTTATCCGAAGTTACAAATTATCTGAAATAACGAATGCCGTATCTAAACGAATGGAACGTAACGATCTAATAATAATAAATAACAATAATAATGAAAACTTTTTATTATTATTATTTATTATTAATTTGTTCCATTCCATTTGTTTAGATGCAGCATTTGTTATTTCGGATAATTTGTATTCATTACGTTCAAAAACAGCCAAATTTGAAAGGAAATTTCAATACCTATAATTTAATAGTTAGTTATTATTAGTTAGTTGTTATTTAGAATTTTACAGATTTTCTTTCTTTTTTTTTCAGATTTTAGAATTTTTGGATTTTTTAATTTTCGAATTTCCGAATTTCTGAAAATGCAAAAATTCAAAAATCCGAAATTCTAAAATTGAAAAAATTCAAAAATGTGAAATTTCGAAAATGTGAAAATTCGAAATTCAGAAATTCGAAAGTTTGTAATTCGATAATTTCGAATTACCAAAAAAAGCAAAAAAAGCAATTAAATGAAAACTAACTAATTGACACTTTGCTACAATGTAAAGTAGTGAATGTACTGCTTGTATAATAGTGTAAATGTGCTGTCTCCTCAAAAAAACTCAACACACAGTCATTAATGTCTAATGCCTCATACACACGGCCGAGTTTCTCGTCCAAAACCGGCAAGAAAAGTGCCGCGAGAGCTTTATTGTCGAGAAAACCGTTCGTATGTATGGTTTTACGATGAGAAAACTGCCGTGAATCTCGACGAGAAAATAGAGAGCCTGCTCTCTATTTTCTCGTCAGGATTCAAGATTTCCTCTTCGTGTTTCTCGACGGCCTGTTTTGTGATGAGAAAATGGTTCGTGTGTATGCTTTTACGACTCTTCCAAAAGCACGCATGCTCAGAATCAAGTATGAGACGGGAGCGCATCTTCTGCTAAATCAAGCCTTCGTAATGGAGATAACACATTTGTCACGCTGTAAATTATTGCATCGTTTAAATGTTGTGCATTGAAATCTTCTTTAGAATGTTACATTAATCTAAACGAATGAACTTGTTTTGCTGCTGATATTCACACAGAGTTATGACTATCTTTTTTAAAGCTTTTTCATGCTGCTCTTAATTAGATTTCGGTGTATTATATCGTGCAAGATCTTCTGAATATTTTAATGTTTTATATTTTTGAAACAGATGTTAATTGTAATTTGTCAATGTTTTGATAGTGATCTCCCATTGTATATTTGAATATTTTTTGTGTCAAGTTTACACCCTATATTTTTTAAATATTTTTTTTTTTAATTTGGGGTTGTTATCTGTCCCTTTTTTTTTTTTGGTGTCAAATGTATCTGCTTACTCCAAAGCTAAATTAAAAATTTGAAAAAATAAACATAGTCAAGTATGAACTTAAACCAAAAAAAACATTTATTCATGTTTTTACCAAAATAAAGAGAAGGCAGCGCTGGAGAACCTTCTGCCATTTGTGCATCCCAGGGACCCCAGAGCACACATCAACCCTGTGTGGACACTAAAATTGGGAGCTTGAGAAGGCCAACAGTTCTGAGCACAATCTGATGCTGGCCTCCCAGAGGTCAGGAACAGCAGCAGGTGATATATATGTCCCAAGTGTGTGGTACTACAACAGGCTGCCTTCTGTCCAACCACAATGAAGCAAGGCCATTACTTCCTCGTCTTCTTGGCAGCCTTCCCTGCAGCCTTCTCTGAAGCCTTCCCTGCAGCCTTCCTTTTTCGTGTGGCTGGAAGCTGGGCCACTGGAGGGGTACTCCTGTCAGGAGGAGGAGGAGGTGGAGGAGAAGGGGGTGGCGCAGAAGAAGAAGGTGGAGGAGGAGGTGGAGGAGAAGGGGGTGGGGCAGAAGAAGAAGGTGGAGGAGAAGGGGGTGGGGCAGAAGAAGAAGGTGGAGGAGGAGGTTGAGGTTGTGATAGCTGTGCCACCTCACATATGGCCGTATTGGGGGTAATTCTCTCCATCACCCCCTTGTTCAGCAAGGTGATGAGCAGGGGCTCGCATAGGAGGCGTTGCTCCATGCTCATCACCTTGAACTTTGCCTGAACTAGGCCGGCAATGGCCTCTTCAGGGGATGTGGGCTCCTGGAGGGTGGCATGTGCCTCTTTAATAAGGGCCATTGCTGCCTCACTAGTGGTCCTGTCCCTCCTGCTTCTTTTTGGAAGGCGGATGGGAGGCACCTGAGATCTAGTGCTTCTCCTGGGCCCTGCCACCTCCTGGCTCACAGTGGGCCCTGCCACCTCCTGGCTCACAGTGGGCCCTGCCACCTCCTGCCTCACAGTGGGCCCTGCCTCCTCCTGCCTCACAGTGGGCCCTGCCTCCTCCTGCCTCACAGTGGGCCCTGCCTCCTCCTGCCTCACAGTTTCCAGACCCTCCTCCTGGCTGATTTCATCCTGTGTATGAAAAAGGGACATAGTTTAATATTTTGTTTTATTATTTTCATACAACTTTCAGATCATGAATGTAGCAATTTGAATGTAAATCAAGAAAAAAACTAATTTTTTTTTAGGACTACATCAGATTGACTATTTAGCACCCAATTTAGGGCAGACTAATGTCTTGAGATCTTGATTTCACTTTTGGAACCTCAAATAGTTTATGATTTTCATCTTGACTTTTTTTTCCATCATTAAGTTTATCCCAATACATTTGCATTAAATACTATACCTGGCTCCAGATGGCCAAATCAGGTTCATCCAGGATGGCTGCCTCCTCTTGCTCCAGAGAAGGCTCAGGCTGGCTGCAGGGAAGTCTGGGGGGAAGAGTGGACAGTGATGGCCTTGCCTCAATGTGGTCATCCAGAAAGGACATCCTGCTGTAGTACCACACATTGGGGACATACACATCATCTGCTGCTGCTCCTGACCTCTGAGAAGCCAGGACCTTAGAGCGTTCAGTCCTGTATGTGCCTCTCAAGCTCCCAATTTTAGTGTCCACCTGTTTTGCTGTGGCTGTGGGCACCTTGGTCTGCACAAATGGGAGCAGGCTCTCCAGCGCTGCTTTTCTTTTATAAATTCCGCAAGGAATTCCTTGTCACTTATAAAGACATTCATTTTGGGTCTGCAAGTCAAAAAAAATAAAAATAAAATAATGTGAGGCACACAGTCTAACCTCCTTAAAATCTTATTCACCATATATATCCTCCAACATTCTCAAGA
This sequence comes from Rana muscosa, assembly GCA_029206835.1. NCBI lineage: Eukaryota > Metazoa > Chordata > Amphibia > Anura > Ranidae > Rana > Rana muscosa. The sequence goes on along the minus strand of CM055127.1, from coordinate 33,161,069 downwards.
CAGTATAGGCCACCAATTTATCAAAGTCACAAAATCACATACCTTCGTTCGCACGTCCGTCACTTGAACTCCTCTCTCCGCACACCGAACATAGTATAGTCACATGTGTGTTTGCTATATATATATATATATACACCACGCATGCGTAAAACTACGCACACGTCGCTCCGCACACGTCGCCCGCCCATGACGTTCTAACTAACATCTTTTCCCCGCCCCTTCTCTTTCGGCGCGCAGACAGATATGGCGGATTCACAGCAGGTGTCTGATAATTCCTCAAATAACGAGGAGGAGATAAGCCCGGAGACTGAGGAAACGTAACGATCAAGGAGGAGATTCAAGGCATCTAATATGTCTTATGCGGAGATGGTGGACATATTGCTAAAGTCGGATTATGACGCAAAGCATGGGCCGTATAGCAAACCTAATAGAAGGAAGGCCAAAATCATGAAGAAAGTCGTGTATAGTCTGAAGAAGAATTTCGGGGTGAAACGATCAAATCAGCAGCTCAGAAAGAGGTGGTCAGACCTCAAACTGAGGGAGCCGGAGCAGTTAAGGAGCATTATGAGAATGCTAGGAAAAAGTAAGTACTTTTTCCACATTTTTTCCTATTATTGTATTTCACAACTTACATGTTGCTCCATGTTATTGCATTTTTCTATTGTACTACCTTACAAAATGTCATAGTATGAACTTGGTTGGGCACAGTAATCGTTCGTTACAGACACATCGTTCGCCCACTATCCTCGTATTTTGGAGATTTTACAGGGTTAAATTAAATTAGACATCTGCCTGTTTTGATTCAATTGTTGTTCTTACATTGTTGGCTAGATGATGTGTTTGTAAAGAGAATGAAATGCAAACTTTAATCAGTGTAAAGGAGAGGACACTCAGCAGCTGGTTCCACATCTGTACTTTTGAGCACTATAGTGTGGGCCAACAGAACCGCCTTTTTTGGGTGTCCCACACAGGTGCAACAGTGAATTTTTGTGGTGCCGCCATGTCTCAAAATTGACAGCCAAAGGTGAATACTAAACATATTTTTGGGAAGAAATAATGTCTTCATATGAAAATTCCACACAAACACACACTTGTACCCCACTTTCCAGCAATTTAGCCTGTTCTTAGTTTTCATAGAGAATTTCAGTGTGATAACTAGACCTTTTGTTTGATTCTCATAGGGGAGAGAAGACTGGGAGGAGAACACTCCAGGGAGCACAGGAACCCCACAGCTTTGAAACAACCCCAACCTCACAAAGACCCACAACCTTAGGGTGTTGAGGAAGTTGAAGAGGTGGAGGAAGGAGAAGTGCAGGAAGGAGAAGTGGATGATGTGGTGGAACTGGTCACCACAACAGGTCAGTATCTGTCACCACAGCTTCAGGTAAGAGATGTAGGCCTGCAGAGTTATAATACCTTTTTATTTTGTTTTTAGGGGATGTAAATGTTGTGGTGAAAGAGTACACGTTTCTCTGCTGACAGTGCCCTACGAATAATACAGCAAGTGATGGAATGTAGCACATAACTGGACAGAATTAAACAAAGAATTCATGTGATGTATAGTAGCAAGTCCTAGTTGCAATCTGGGAACACCCAAGAGGATAGTATGTGACCGGTCAAATAATATTAATGCATTAAAGTGTCTGTTCACCAATGCCAGAAGTCTGCCAAGCAAAATAGGTGAGTTGGAAGCTCTGGTGCATGAGGAGAGCTATGATGTAATCGGTATTGCTGAAACTTGGCTTCATTCCTCACACGACTGGGCTATTAATATTCCGGGCTATGCACTCTTTCGGAAAGACAGGGTAAAAAGGAAGGGTGGAGGGGTCTGTCTCTATGTGAGAAGTGATCTCAAAGCGAGTGTGAAAGAGGACCTGGTGGATGGAGAGTGTGATGAGTCTGAAGCATTATGGGTAGGACTGCATACAGATGTGCGTAGTTCAAAGCTAATCATTGGAGTTTGTTATAGACCACCCAATGTTAATGAGGAGTTAGAGACTCAGCTCCTTGCACAGATGGAAAGGGCTGCAAGGGCTGGGACGGTGATAATAATGGGGGATTTTAACTACCCAGAAATTGACTGGAGTAATGGAACTGCTGGGACAGTTAAAGGGCAAAAATTTATAAACCTATTGCAGGACAATTTTATGGTCCAGTTTATTGAGGCCCCAACTAGGAATGATGCTCTGTTGGACCTGGTAATCTCAAACCATGCAGAGCGTATTACTAATGTTCAGATAAAGGAACACCTGGGTAGCAGTGACCATAACATGATTTCATTTGATGTTAGTTGTAAGCAAAAATCACATACAGGAAAGATAAAAACACTTAATTTCAAGAGAGCAAATTTTCCAAGGATGAGTGCTGCTCTCCAGGACTTAGACTGGGAAGGAATATTGGCATCAATGGGCACAGAACAGAAATGGGAATTCTTCAAAAAGACTGTTTGGGAACTCACTGCAAAGTATATTCCCATGGGCAATAAGTTTAAAAGGCTAAAAATAAAACCTATGTGGCTCACTGACAAAGTTAAAAAAGCTATAAACTATAAGAAAAGAGCTTTTAAAAAATATAAAAATGAGGGAACACTAGTGTCATTTAAATGTTACAAAGAATATAACAGGATATGTAAAAAGGAAATCAAGGATGCAAAAATTCAAAACGAACGACAGATTGCAAAAGATAGTAGGACAAACCCCAAAAAATTCTTCAAATATATTAATAGTAAAAAGGTCAAGTCTGAGCATGTAGGCCCTTTACAAAATAATCTAGAGTGGGTGACTGGGGACAAAGAGAAGGCTAATTTATTAAATACTTTCTTCAGTTCTGTGTATACAAAGGAGCATGGGGGAGCTCATGTCCAAAATGGGGGTGGTAGTGACACAGCCCCAAATCCACAATGGCTCAAAAGTGATATGGTCCAGAAATATTTAGATGGAATAAAGGTGGATAAAGCACCTGGACCAGATGGCATACACCCACGGATCCTAAAAGAATTGAGCTCTGTAATTTCAAAGCCATTGTATTTAATTTTTAGGGACTCATTAATGACAGGAATAGTACCACTGGATTGGCGCAGGGCCAATGTGGTGCCTATATTTAAAAAGGGAATTAAGTGTTTACCAAGTAACTATAGACCTGTTAGTTTAACTTCTATAGTTGGGAAAATACTGGAGAGATTAATAAAAGACCACATAGATGAGTTCTTGCTGGAAAAAAACTATTTAAGCAACAGACAGCATGGATTCATGAAAGACAGAAGTTGTCAAACAAACCTGATTTCTTTTTATGAAGAGGTAAGTAAGACCTTGGACAGAGGGGTGGCAGTGGACGTGGTATACTTGGATTTTGCAAAAGCGTTCGATACAGTTCCCCACACACGGCTCATGTGTAAGGTAAAGTCTACAGGATTGGAAATATCAGTTTGTAAATGGATAGAAAACTGGCTAAAAGACAGAATTCAGAGAGTAGTGGTTAATGATTCTTACTCTGAATGGTCCAAGGTTATCAGTGGTGTACCCCAAGGTTCAGTGCTGGGACCCTTACTTTTTAATATGTTTATAAATGATATTGGGTCTGAGATCAAAAGTAACATTTCTGTCTTTGCAGATGACACCAAGCTATGCAGTGGAATAACGTCCTTTCAGGATGTCGCCAATTTACAAGCCGACCTCAATGCTCTGTCTAATTGGGCGACTATGTGGCAGATGAGGTTTAATGTTGATAAATGTAAAGTTATGCACTTGGGGGCTAATAATATGAATGCATCATACATACTAGGGGGAGTACAACTGGGGGGATCCGTAGTGGAGAAGGATCTGGGGGTTTTGGTAGATCATAAGCTCAATAATGGCATGCAATGCCAAGCTGCGGTTTCCAAAGCGAGCAAAGTCCTTTCTTGTATTAAGAGAGGTATGGTCTCCAGAGAGAGAGATATCATTTTGCCCCTGTTCAAATCATTAGTAAGACCTCATCTGGAATATGCAGTTCAGTTTTGGGCCCCAGTTCTCAAAAAGGATATTGGGGAACTGGAGAAAGTGCAGAGAAGGGCAACCAAACTGATAAGAGGCATGGAGGAGCTCAGCTATGAGGAGAGATTAGAGGAACTGAATTTATTCTCTCTTGAGAAGAGGAGATTAAGGGGGGATATGATCAACATGTACAAATATATAAGGGGTCCATATAGTGAACTTGGTGTTCAGTTATTCACTTTACGGTCAACACAAAGGACAAGGGGGCACTCTTTGCGTCTAGAGGAAAAGAGATTTCACCTCCAAATACGGAAAGGTTTTTTCACAGTAAGAGCTGTGAAAATGTGGAATAGACTCCCTGCAGAGGTGGTTCTGGCCAGCTCAGTAGATTGCTTTAAGAAGGGCCTGGATTCTTTCTTAAATGTACATAATATAACTGGGTACTGACATTTATAGGTAAAGTTGATCCAGGGAATATCCGATTGCCTCTCGGGGGATCAGGAAGGAATTTTTTCCCCTGCTGTAGCAAATTGGATAATGCTCTTCTGGGTTTTTTTGCCTTCCTCTGGATCAACTGTGGGTATAGAATTGGGTATATGGGAGTGTACGATATATGTTTATTTTTATTTTTTTATTTTTATTTTTTACGGTTGAACTGGATGGACTTGTGTCTTTTTTCAACCTGACTAACTATGTAACTATGTAACTATGTAACTATGTGATGGATCAAACCTTTAAAGACATCCTAGATGTTTTGGGGAGAATTGAATAAGGCATCAAAACCCCCATTTTTGTTTACAGAATGTTCTTCCCCCTTTTATTCTCTTTTAGACAATCCAACAAGCCAAAAATTGAATATGCACACAGTGTGTCAACATGTGCCATCTGCCATCAGGGGATATCCATGTACGGCTTTTGGGGGTGCAACCCCTTCCTCGTATCTCAAGTAGGTGAACTGAAGAAGGGGTTGCACCCACAAAACATGTCCATTGATCACCCCCGATGGCAGATGGCACATGTTGACAATAGGGATCAGGAGTCTCAAATCCCTATTGGAAATGACTTCAAATTGTGTGCATATTCAATTTTTGGCTTGGCCAGGGGTGCCAAGACCCCATATTAGGACGGCCAGATAGAGACACATTTTGTGTAAGTGAATGTCTCATATTGGCCAGAGGTATCCAATGTTGTACTTTTTGGAATGCAACTGATGGTTTTGTATTTTCATTAAAAAAAATTTGCCGGTTTGTGGCCAGCCAAAAAAAAAAAATATTTACCATGTGTGTGAATGTGCACAGAGTAAAATTTTTGAACACAAACAAAGTGTAGCTTCTTTTTCAAATACGCTCTAACCTTATTTGTGTATATTTTTGAGGTTCATAGTGAAATGGTTGTTATTTACTAAAGGAAAAAAAAAAACTTGTCACTACAAATGCACTAAGACAAACTAGGAGACAGGAAACAAAGTTCCAAGATAAAAAATGATTTTTAATGATTTCTTTATGCACCAATCTTTACTCATGGCCTGGCATAGGAATTGCCCCCCTACCCGTGAAAAATTCCATATATTTATCCCGAACCTCACGGGCATTTTGGGGGGGCAAGCCAGGACGGGCAGATTCGAGGCCTGGCAGGGGATTGGCATATGAAAGTCCTGCCTCAGGCAATACTGAGACCATATAATTACTTGATTTTCGGCACAGAAAATTATGGAGCACACAGCAGCATAAAACGACATAGTTTATCTTGTACTCCGCCAAATGGATTAGAGTCATAAAAAGGCGGAACCGGCTGGCCATTATCCCAAAGGCATTTTCAACGACTCTTCGGCCCCTGGCCAGCCGGTAATTGAACACCCTCTTCTCTGGGGTCAGGGTCCTCTGTGGAAATGGCCTCATGAGGTGCGGTCCGAGTCCGAAGGCTTCATCAGCCAAAAAAACAAAGGGGAGTCCTTCAACATTCCCTGCATCCGGTGGCAATGCAAGGTCGTCACTCTGGAGACGGAGGGCAAACTCCGTCTGGATGAAGGATCCCCCATCGGACATCCGGCCATTCTTCCCTACATCCACATAGAGGAATTCATACCGTGCTGACACCACCGCCATCAGCACAATGCTATGAAACCCCTTGTAATTGTAGTAGTAGGACCCAGAACGGGGTGGCGGCACGATGTGGACGTGCTTCCCGTCAATGGCACCACCGCAGTTGAGGAAGTCCCACCGCGTGGCAAACTCCGATGCCACAGTCTGCCATTCCTGTGGCGTGGAAGGAAGCTGGGGAGTCAAACAAGATGAAAATAAATTAGAAATTTAAAACATAACATTGCAAGCAGATTATAAGAAAATACATTCGAGGCCAACATCAATCAAAATCTCAGTTTAAAGGTGTTTTGACTAAGTATAATGGAAGGCTCAAGTTTCATATTCATCACCCCCTCTGATGGTCCATTCTAAACAAATTTTGGGGGGGGAGATGTGTTTGGCCACGGGATAGCATTGCAGTGGCGGTGCATCCAGAGTGGGCGCTGGAGCACTGCCCCCTCTCTCCTGCGCCCGTCACTCAGAACAATACATAGGTTCATGCCTTGCATGATAACAACAAAGGCCTGGGGAATGCCCAGGAAAAAACCAAGCATACTTACCGACCAGCTAGCTGACAACCAATTAACCTGTCAAACAGTATGCGTTAAAAACAGGGGTTTGTCCGCACGCATTTGCAAACGCATGCGTGAGCCACAGAGCCGCGCCAAGGCCCCCTGGAATCTGTGGTCCTACACTAACTGTGAGTGTCCCCACAATGGAGGCACATGCATTCTGATGGTTAGATGAGGACAGGTGGACTGAAGGGGAGCCACCCCTCCTTAAAGGTACAGGAGCACACCAAACACCCAGCATAGCACAATGGCAGCAAAGGTGTTGGTGCGCTGCTGGACCAATACAAGCACCACAGGTGAAAACAAAAACATGTCCACCGCCCTCATCTATAGCTGGCCATAACAGTAAGCAGCATTGGAAGGCTAAAGCAGATAACAACAAAGGCCTGGGGAATGCCCAGGAAAAAACCAAGCATACTTACCGACCAGCTAGCTGACAACCAATTAACCTGTCTAACAGTATGCGTTAAAAACAGGGGTTTGTCCGCACGCATTTGCAAACACATGCTTGAGCCACAGAGCCGCGCCAAGGCCCCCTGGAATCTGTGGTCCTACACTAACTGTGAGTGTCCCCACAATGGAGGCACATGCATTCTGATGGTTAGATGAGGACAGGTGGACTGAAGGGGAGCCACCCCTCCTTAAAGGTACAGGAGCACACCAAACACCCAGCATAGCACAATGGCAGCAAAGGTGTTGGTGCGCTGCTGGACCAATACAAGCACCACAGGTGAAAACAAAAACATGTCCACCGCCCTCATCTATAGCTGGCCATAACAGTAAGCAGCATTGGAAGGCTAAAGCAGATAACAACAAAGGCCTGGGGAATGCCCAGGAAAAAACCAAGCATACTTACCGACCAGCTAGCTGACAACCAATTAACCTGTCTAACAGTATGCGTTAAAAACAGGGGTTTGTCCGCACGCATTTGCAAACGCATGCGTGAGCCACAGAGCCGCGCCAAGGCCCCCTGGAATCTGTGGTCCTACACTAACTGTGAGTGTCCCCACAATGGAGGCACATGCATTCTGATGGTTAGATGAGGACAGGTGGACTGAAGGGGAGCCACCCCTCCTTAAAGGTACAAGAGCACACCAAACACCCAGCATAGCACAATGGCAGCAAAGGTGTTGGTGCGCTGCTGGACCAATACAAGCACCACAGGTGAAAACAAAAACATGTCCACCGCCTTGCATGAACCTATGTATTGTTAATGCCGCACACTATTCAGGTGGATGGCCCCCTGTTGAGCGACGACCATATGAATAACTGCAGCATTTATGGGGTGAAAATTGCATATCAGAAACAGGGGGGCAAATTGGCTTGGCGATTACAGCCTGAGGGATGTAATTGGCTTGCTAAAAGTTAAATAGGGGACGCAGGGGGGGGCATTCTTTGGGTAAACACTGACAGGCTGCTCTGGCAATCATGTTCACCAAGTCTGTTTAACGGTAACATGATTGGCTGATGCAACATCGAGGGCAGGAAAAGACATCAAGGACAGAAGAAGGATGGCGCTGACCAGAAGAAGGTAAGTGCGGGGCTGGGGGGGAACTGGCTGCATTGGAGGGGGCAAAATGGCTGCATTGGAGGAGAAAAAATGGCTGCACTGGAAGGGGCAAAATGGCTGCACTGGAAGGGGCAAAATGGCTGCATTGGAGGGGACAAAATGGCTGCATTGGAGGGGACAAAATGGCTGCATTGGAAGGGGAAAAATGGCTGCATTGGAGGGGACAAAATGGCTGCATTGGAAGGGGCAAAATGGCTGCATTGGAAGGGGCAAAATGGCTGCATTGGAGGGGACAAAATGGCTGCATTGGAGGCGGCAACTGGTGGCGTTTAATAGGCACAGTCGCAAAAAAGGAGGACGTTTATATATCTAATTTGGGGGTGGCCCCCCAAAAATTTGGAGCAGCAGTCGCCACTGATGGAGAGGTTAGTGAAGGGAAATATGCATGGAGGAGAAAAAAGGGGCATTTAAAAGCTTACAGCATGCATGAGGACAAAGAGGACATTCTCAGCATATTACAATCATGGTAACTAGGGAAGGATGAAAGAAATACAATACATTAGCATACATGAAATACATAAAATGTGATGTTAATGAAGAAAACTTACCCTAATATAGTCCTCCTGCAGGACTTGTATAATGGCAGAACAGATGTCTGGGATTATGAGGCCCAGAGCCTGGGGGGAGATGCCTGTCGTGAACTTCAAGTCCTGAAGACTTCTCCCTGTCGCCAGGTAACGTAACGTGGCGATGAGCCTCTGCTCAGCACTGATGGCTTCCCGCATAACGGTGTCCTGCCTGGTAATATAGGGGGACACCAAAGTCAACAGATGCTGAAAAACGGGGTCAGACATCCGCAGAAAATTCCTGTAGTCCTCAGAATTATTCTCGACGATCTCCCGCAGCAGAGGCATATGGCAGAATTGGTCCCGCTGGAGCAACCAATTCTTGGTCCATGAACTCCTCCTCACCCCGTTCATGGACTGGTCTTGGTCCAAAACAAGCAGACCAACACCAAGCGCCCGCCCAGCACAAACTCAACGACGAGAACGTACCCGTGGCATGGCTAGGAAACGGTCGTCTGATCAGAACGTACAGAACAGAACGCACTTTAGAACAGCAAGGCCTATGAAGAATGAACTGAAAATCAGAAACGAATGGGCAAGAACGCACTGTAAAACAGATACGACCTGCCTACACGCCCTGAAAGACAAGATACGAACCCACAAGCACAAACTGAACCGCAGAAAACGAACTGAAAAGCGTGAATCGTCTCTTCCCAAACTTTTACTTCACACACGGTAACACAAGATCAGCAAAAGCAGCCCAAGGGGTGGCGCCAGGGAAATCGATCTTCCCCTTTATACTGCCGTCGTACATGCTGGACGTGACCGCGCTGAACAACGAGGAAATTTGGAATTGTCAGTGTGTACGCATGGAAAGCTTGACGAGAAACTCGTCAAGGTTAACAAGAATCTCGTCGAAAAAAACGACGTGTTTTTAACGACGAGAAACTCGGCCGTGTGTACGAGGCTTAAACCGCTGGCAGAAAAAAAGTGAGTACACCGCTAAGTGTATATGTCCAAATTGGGCCCAAAGTGTCAATATTTTGTGTAGCCATCATTATTTTTCCAGCACTGCCTTAACTCTCTTGGGCATGGAATTCACCAGAGCTTCACAGGTTGCCACTGCAGTCCTCTTCCACTCCTCCATGATGACATCACAGAGCTGGTGGATATTTAACCCCCTGGCCGTATGATTATGTCAGATTTTTGATGCTGAAAGCAGTACAATGTTTTGCATGAAAATTTGGCGTTTTATATAACTCACTTAAATCTGTCCAAACAAGAGTCTAGTAGACATCCCGGGTATGATAAAGTTTGAAACACAAAATAATAAATTATAATATAATAAATAACTATAAATAATTATAACAAATAATAATAATAATAATAATAATAATAACAATTATTCAATAATGTAATCAAGTCAAAAACACTGAAATTTGCTCAGTTGCAAAATTGTCGCTGTCATTACTTTCAGTGTTTGATGACAAATTTCCCCATGGATCACTATCGCTGTCAGAAACCATGAATCAGACCGAGACAGAAGTACAGTTAAATCACACTTGTTTAATAATAATAGTAAAAAGGTAAACAGAGTAAGCGTAGTCAAAACATAGCCAGAGTTCAGTAACCGGATCGGGTAGTCGGCCAAGCCAAAGTCCAAGAGCCAGCGATAAAGGTAATAGTACAGAAAGCAGGATCTGTAGCCAGAGGGGACGTCAGTCAAGCAGGTCTTCAACTGGAATGCAAAAGAAAGTCTCTTGTGATGTTAACACAGACGAAGGTGAAGAGCAAAATGAACTGGAAGTCCTTAAGTAGGCAGAGCTGACGAGCGGATCATCAACAGGTGGATCACTGTGGAGAGATGGAACCTGGCAATTAGCTAACAGCTGAACTGCCAGCACAGAGAAAGAAGGGCTGAGCCCAGCCCTGACAATCGCTCAATTCTGCAAGTGATTGTAATTTATTATTGCTGTTTTCTATCTGGTCTAAAACCACTTTTGATGTAAACGGACATTTTTTGGTTGCTATGGACAATCTCCAGTTTCCAGACAGAAAGAACTGTATTTATAATATAAAAGTGCATGCAGGGCACTGGACAAACCACTAGGGACAAAGAGGATGTGTAAGGGGATGTGTAATTATTTGATACAGTACACTGTAATCTTACAGATTACATTACTGTATGTATACTGTGTTTTTCACTTTTTTTAATTTGGCACCGAGCTCCGTCCCCGTGCGTCGCAACGCTTGCAGGGAATGGAGCTCGGCACTGTGAATCGAGCGCAGGATATACGGCTCGCAGACACAGCGGGGAGACATCACAGTCTCTGAAGGGAGGGGATCATGCTCTGCTTCAGTATGTCAGTACATGTTGGCATTCATGGTTCCCTCAATGAACTGTAGCTTCCCAGTGACGGCAGCACTCATGCAGCCCCAGATCATGACACTCCCACCACCATGCTTGACTGTAGGCAAGATACACTTGTCTTTGTCACGCTTGTCTCACCTGGTCCCGCCACACACGCTTGACACCATCTGAACCAAATAAGTTTATCTTGGTCTCATCAGACCACAGGACATGGTTCCAGTATTTCATGTCCTTAGTCTGCTTGTCTTAAGAAAACTGTTTGCGGGCTTTCTTGTGCATCATCTTTAGAAGAGGTTTTCTTCTGGGATGACAGCCATGCAGACCAATTTGATGCAGTGTGCGGCGTATGGTCTGAGCACTGGCAGGCTGACCCCCTACTCCTTCAACCTCTGCAACAATGCTGGCAGCACGTCTATTTCCCAAAGACAACCTCTGGATATGACGCTGAGCTTGTGTATTCAACTTCTTTGGTCGACCATGGTGAGGCCTGTTCTGAGTGGAACATGTCCTGTTAAGCCACTGTATGGTCTTGGCCACTGTGCTGTAGCTCAGTTTCAGGGTCTTGGCAATCTTCTTATAACCTAGGCCATTGTTATGTAGAGCAACAATTCTTTTTTTCAGATCCTCAGAGTTCTTTGCCATGAGGTGCCATGTTGAACTTCCAGTATGAGAGGATGAGAGGGATAACACAAAATTTAACACACCTGCTCCCCATTCACACCTAAGTTTTTTTTCACAATTGTTGCTCTTTTTTTTGTTTATAGTGTAAAAAAAAAAAAAAAAACGCAGAAGTGATCAAATACCACTAAGAGAAAGCTCTATTTGTGGGAAAAAAAGGTCGCAAATTTTGTTTGGGTACAGCATTGCAGGACTGCACAATTGTCAGTTAAAACAACGCAGTGTCAAATTGTAAAAAGTGCTCTGGTCAGGAAGGAGGTAAAATCTTCCAGGGCTGAAGTGGTTAAACAATTTTAAATACCTGCAAGTAACCATTTGCAATTTTAAGAATACATGATCATTAAAAAGTGCACAATGCATATACAAAAGCAAACTCTGCTTACAAGGTGTATGTGAAATTTTATGACACAATAGCAATTTTCCACTACAGGTTCACGAACAACTCAAAATCATCACAAGATGTTTATTAATACAATAGTATTTTTTGACATACCATTTTTCCCAAAAGGGAGGCCTGATTGTATGATATTATTTTTTATTAGAATTCATGTACATAGAGTAGCTTAACCCTGAGTTCATGTATGCTTTAGCTTATAAAGACCCAGGGACAGAAGAAACTTTTTTGATTTCTCCTCATTCCCAGACATATATTTACTTTTAAATGATCCACTTTACATGTGAACTCCCTGTTCATGTTTATTCAGGGTAGTAAAGAAAATATTGACTACTGTATAAAAAATGTAGCCTTCAGAAGTACTCACTGCTTGCAACTTCATTGGTCACTCACCTTGTCCCCTTTGTCCAAATTCCCAAGACAGTCTTTACAATATATTAATGTGTGGATTATGATTAGTAGCCAATTGCATTGGGGTATAGCATTGTCATATGTGTGGCTACTTCAGTTAAACTCCTTAGAGGAAAAGTTAAGAATATGTTAATAGCCTTGCTGCCATTTTGACATTCTTTATATAAGGGCTAAATTCTGTATCTTTCCCATTCCTAGAAAGTATTGAAGTCTTGTCAGGAAAACAGTCAGGAAATTTCCATTTTCAGAAGGATTTACTTTAAACATCATGTAAATCAGAGGACCTACCTCAGAACTTGAACCCACAGCTACCTCAGAGCATGAACCCATAGCATCAGTATGAAAATAGGATCACTTTAATCTTTGTTTTCAAAGTTTATTCAGGGGCTTATCCTGTTAAAAGCAGCATTGTAATGCAAAAGTTAAACACCATTCTTAAAGCGGAGGTCTGCCCACCCCTGCAAAAATTAAAAGCCAGCAGCTACACATACTGCAGCTGCTGACTTTTAATAAGAGGACACTTACCTGTCCTGGAGTCCAGCGATGTTGGCACCACAGCTGATGTTTCCATCAGCTGTCGGGTGCTGCCGCCACCATTGCCGGTAAGGGAACCCGGTAGTGAAGCATTACGGCTTCACGCCGGGTCCCTACTGCGCATGCACGAGGCACCTCTGCCCTCTCCTACTGGCCCGGCGGTGGGGGAAGGAGGAGGGAGGGAGAGGGAGCTGAGCTGCTGATGTAATTCACTGTGGCCCGGTCTCCCAGAAGTGGGAACAGAATATCTGTCAAAGACAGGTATCTGCTCCCCCCTCTCTCCCAAACGTGCCAAATCTGGCACCGGAGGTGCGGAGGAGACAAATGAGCGGAAGTTCAACTTTTGGGTGGAACTCCACTTTAAGCCGGGTACACACTACAGTTCTGTTTCCGCTGGGTTACACGGAAAAAAAAACTGACAGTTTCGGTTGGAGCCGCTGTACTAACTATGCAAGGTTAGGCCAGCTATCTCCCCAGCTGAGCTGTTGTTATGTTCTGGCAGGAGGATAGCCCTCCACCAGAAAACTCTGATTAGCGCTCTGCCATTGGCTGGGACCCTTTTTGGGGGTCAGTTGGTTGCTGGTTTTCCAGCATGGACATCCGACAGAAGCCAGCCGAAAGGCCAGCTTCTGTCGGACAGAATGACATACACACGGGCCGAATGTTGGATGTTTTTTTTTTAACCGGCTGTTGTCTCGGAACATTCAACCCATGCGTACGGGACTTTAAAGTACTCACAATTTTGGAAGGCACAGCGTCACTGAAATATTAGCAGCTCAGCTCCCTCTCCCTCCCTCCTCCTTCCCCCACCGCCGGGCCAGTAGGAGAGGGCAGAGGTGAAATATTAGCAGTGTTGAAAATAACCTTTCAATGTGCTGCATGCCTTGTAAATTATCCCTAGTGCTGACGTTTTGAGGAGAAGATTGCTAGTTGGTGGAGGCCAGATCAACTGAGTAGAGTACTGTGACAGGAGGGTCACTTTGGACACAGGGTGAGCCAGGAAATAATGGACATTAAGAAATATATCTTGGGCTACCTAAAATGGGTCTGTAATATTTTTCCACCATATCCCCAAGGATATCTGTAAAGGACTATTTACTGTTTCTGAACTCAACAGGTTAATTGAGAGATACTGAGGTGTTCAGCCTCAATCACCTGTCTAGTGTAATGTTAATGAATTCCAGCTTCTAGAAGACCTGTTCATTGTTTGTGATGATGTGGATTAGGGAAATTAAGTCTGTCCTTGTGTGTATTGTAAAGTATCAGACAGTCTGGTGAATACAAAGGTCATGCATAGTCATTCAAACATAAAGGGGATTATTAGAACCTGTTGTCTCCTAGCAGACGTCAAAATAATGTGTGGAGTCTTGTAATGTGTGGGTGGAGCTGGGCCATTGTTCATGTTAAACTACTGTGTATTAGATGTATATAAAAGTTACAATGTTTCTCAATAAAATTCATTCGATCTTAGGAAGATACAGAGTGCGTCTCGTTCTTCCAGAAGGATTAATTATATGGGAAGTGTTTGCCTGGCTGTGGAAGATTGGTAGCGAGCGGGTGTCCAGGAGAGGGGAACATCGTAAACGGCGTTAACCCCCTTTCGTATTTGGGGTGCCGTTACATTGGTTGGCAGCAGTGGGGTTTTCCCTCCAGTTCCTGGGACACTCCAAACCACCACAGTGAATGACCAGCTATGCAGCCTATTGGAAAGTCACGCTGAAAGACCTACTTGAGAGCCAAGATGGACCAGAAGAAGGGTGATGCAGGACCCCGGTCACTTGAAGATTTGTTTCAGCAACGAGTTCAACAGCACTTTGTCATGGATATGCAGTAGTGTTTGTCTGTCAGCTTACCTTCCTTCCCATGTGTTCATCTTAGAGGCCTGAGCCCTTTCACCTGGCTTCCTTTATAATCTCCTCCCAGCCAGACTCCACCCCAGGCCCTATCACAGAACACTATATTAACCTGTGCACTGCAAGCCTGCTTTGCTGATCAACGTGTTTGTTAGGCATTGTGTGTTTGGGTTCCTGCCTGCCGTGTGCTACGTCTGTCTCTCTGTTACCTTATTGGCTTGTCCCCGTCTGCTCGTGACCCTTGACCTTCGGCTCGTTCTTTCGTTATCCTTGTCTGCTTGTGGCCCCTGACCTTCGGCTTGTTATTCGGTTCTCCCTTATCTTGTGCTGCTGCTTCCCCTCTGTTCCCCTTATCCTACGGGGCGTGAGCTAGGAAACTCCAGGGGCCGCGACCTGGTCCCAGCCTGCAGCACAACATCCTCACCACTAGAGGCTCTGGAGAAGACCAGCTGGGTCTTAGACTCCGGGCCCTGGGGAATCTTGGCTCTAGCATCCGTTAGGATCTCGGTTGTGCTCCTCTGGTCCCGCTTTCCACAACCACCCAGTTTCCTACCCGCAGAAGCCAGCCATAGGGTTCACTACCTCGCTGTGCACTCCTGTCCCCCTACGGTGTGCATCTGTCACCTGGCCACAGGTGACCTTGACAGTTTGATCAGCCATGAACCCGGCTACCCGCGGATGATCCATTGCAGGGCATAGTTTGCAGACTTGAAACCCAGGAATCGAATCAGACTCAGGTGATGCGATTCCTCCAGGATCTGGCTTCTCGCTTCGAGCAGCTTCAGGCCTCCTTGGGAACCCTGAATCCGCAACCTCAAATACAATCAGCGGCTGCACCTATTGCACCAGTCGCAGCACCACACTCGCTACAACTGCCAGCTCCGTCCCGTTTCTCTGGGGACTCCAAGGCTTGCAGGGGGTTCCTTAGCCAATGCACGATTCATTTTGAGCTCCAGCCCCAAAACTTCCTGTCTGATCGGGCTAAGGTAGCCTATATCATTTCCCTCCTCTCTGGTGAAGCTTTAGCCTGGGCAGCCCCTCTGTGGGAACTGAATGATCCAGTGGTTTCTAGCCTGTCTGGCTTCTTGAAACTTTTTCGGAATATCTTCGAAGAACCGGCTCGTGTCTCTTCAGCGGCCAGCGCCCTTTTACGTCTCCGCCAA
This sequence comes from Rana muscosa, assembly GCA_029206835.1. Classification (NCBI taxonomy): domain Eukaryota; kingdom Metazoa; phylum Chordata; class Amphibia; order Anura; family Ranidae; genus Rana; species Rana muscosa. The sequence goes on along the minus strand of CM055127.1, from coordinate 33,144,965 downwards.
GAGTCTGCTTCTGTGGGACAGTATGCCCTTCATTTCCGCATACTGTCGGCTGAGTTGAGCTGGAACAATGAGGCCTTAGTCGCAACCTTTTTGCATGACCTGTCTGATAGAGTGAAGGATGAATTAGCTGGAAGAACCATCCCCACTGATCTGGCCGGCGTTATCTCCTTGTGTAACCAGATCGATATTCGCTTTCAGGAGAGGACCTTAGAAAAGCAACGCCAGCACTCCTTGGTCCTTAGTCAGCCTGAGCTCCCCTCTCTTCGACCCGTAGAGCATCTCCTACCAGCTGAGGAACCCATGCAGCTGGGTCGGACCAGGCTATCCCCCGAGGAACGTGCTAGGTGCAGAACTCTTGGTCTGTGTCTTTACTGTGGGGGCAAAGGTCATTTTCGTGACACTTGCTCTCTTTGTCCAGAAAAACGTTCGGGTCCACTTCATCTGGAAAGTGGAGTATTGGACCCAGAAATATCACCTTCCCCTTCTCGTCTTCTGCTTTCTGTGTTCCTTCATGTTGGTGCTTCTTCTCATTCGGTCTCAGCATATCTGGATTCCGGAGCCACTGGTAATTTCATGGACTGGGAAATCGCATTGTCCATGAGACTTACTCTTTTGCCCCTCACCACGCCATTGGTGGTCTTGGCGATTGATGGTACTGTTCTCCCAGGGGGACCTATCCGCTTCCAGACCCTCCCTGTTAAGATGTCGGTAGGGACACTCCACCAGGAGTGGATATCCTTCCTTATCTTACCCAAGGCCTCAACGCCTATAATTTTGGGTCTCCCATGGTTACAGCTCCATTCTCCTCATGTGGACTGGACTACTGGACAGATCCTGGCTTGGGGTCCCTCCTGTTCCTCGTCCTGCCTACCCAAGGTTGCCCCCTGTGAATCTGAGCCGGTCATTCATTCCAGGTTGCATAACCATTTACATTTCTCTGTCCCTAACCACCCTTGGACGCACAGCCAGGCTAGCTTGTCTACAAGTCCTGCAGTCGCTACGTCTTGCGATGCGATTCAGGTAGTCGCTACACCTGACTCAGCTATTCACTCTGCCTCTGTACTAGTTATGCCAGTCCAGCCCATGCCCAGTGAGCCTCCTACTTTTTCTTGTTCGGGACGTTCTGCTTGTCCTTCAGCTATTCAGCTTGACTCCGGCGACATGTCACCTTCTAACCAACCTGACTTCAGGGTTCCACTGACATCTGCCCAGTCTGATGGTCCTGTGCAAGATGACCAGTTCCCCTTTAAGGGTCTAGGGGACCCTCCTCAGATTCCTGTTGATCCTCTCATGCCCTTGCTTATTCCTAGAGAGCCTTTGGTCCTCAATAGATCTTCTTGTCATCTCCCTACCTCGTTTTCGGTCTCTGAGGATAATCTTAAGTACGAGGTTAGACAAGTTCTGGATTCTCGGCTCTGCAGAGGCATTCTTCAGTACCTGGTGCATTGGAGAGGTTTTGGTCCTGAGGAGGCGTCTTGAATCGCTGCATCTGATGTCGCTGCACCTCATCTGTTGAGAAGGTTTCATCAGAGATTTCCCTTTAAGCCTGGGTCCAGGCGGGGGAGGGCCCATAAGAGGGAGGGTACTGTCATGGATATGCAGTAGTGTTTGTCTGTCAGCTTACCTTCCTTCCCATGTGTTCATCTTAGAGGCCTGAGCCCATTCACCTGGCTTCCTTTATAATCTCCTCCCAGCCAGACTCCACCCCAGGCCCTATCACAGAACACTATATTAACCTGTGCACTGCAAGCCTGCTTTGCTGATCAACGTGTTTGTTAGGCATTGTGTGTTTGGGTTCCTGCCTGCCGTGTGCTACGTCTGTCTCTCTGTTACGTTATTGGCTTGTCCCCGACTATCCCTGTCTGCCCGTGACCCTTGACCTTCGGCTCGTTCTTTCGTTATCCTTGTCTGCTTGTGGCCCCTGACCTTCGGCTTGTTATTCGGTTCTCCCTTATCTTGTGCTGCTGCTTCCCCTCTGTTCCCCTTATCCTACGGGGTGTGAGCTAGGAAACTCCAGGGGCCGCGACCTGGTCCCAGCCTGCAGCACAACATCCTCACCACTAGAGGCCCTGGAGAAGACCAGCTGGGTCTTAGACTCCGCGCCCTGGGGAATCTTGGCTCTAGCATCCGTTAGGATCTCGGTTGTGCTCCTCTGGTCCCGCTTTCCACAACCACCCAGTTTCCTACCCGCAGAAGCCAGCCATAGGGTTCACTACCTCGCGGTGCACTCCTGTCCCCTTACGGTGTGCATCTGTCACCTGGCCACAGGTGACCTTGACACACTTGGCATTATATGGTGCTAACCCATCAGAGACCGCCATACAGGAAGCCATTAGAGGCATCCAGCTGCAGGATGCGTGACAAAAGAGAGAACTAGAGCGACAAGAGAGAGATCAAGAGCGACAAAAGAGAGAACTAGTGCGGCAACATGAGCGGAGAATGGCGGAAATACGGCAATCGGAGACAACGCCTAAAGAACCAGCCGCCATGGAAGAGGAATTCGGAAGGAGGTTGCGAGAGATGCAGATACAGCATAGAGGACCAGTATCAGAGGAGGTCCTGCTGGGATGGTCGGACTCGATCCGCTGCGAACTCTGGAAGAAAGTGCTAGCTCTCGAGCAGCAACACCAGGGAAAGATTCTCCCCTCTATCTATGTAAGGTACTGGTCGCAGTTTGAAGTACGAATGCCGTTATTGGGGGAACAACCAAAGCAGGAGTGGACAGCTGAGTTAAGCAGGCTGATCCTGGCAGAGATGCGGTTGGATGAGAGCTACAGAGCCCTCCGGTGGTATGTAGCCCAAGAGTGCCCATGGTAAGCGGATGACAGCCCCACAGAAGGCTTTGACTATGATGGCCTGGGATTGTTGTATTGGGGGCTGTCCAGTGACCCTGACTTTGGGAGTGATCGGGAGTGGCGTTTGGAGGAAATAATGGAGCACAGAGAGCGAAAACTGAATGTCTCGGAAGGGCACTGGGCAGAGGAAGATTTGGAATTTCTGGCCGTTCAGGAATGGGAGCTGGAGATCGCCTACAGACAGCTGCTAGAATCTGCTCAGCAGCAGGGTGGTGCTACCTTTGCCTGGGACTATCAGGAAATACCAGTTGACAACTATGAAATCCTGGCTGAAGAATCAGCAGTGGAAAATCTGAAGATTGCCATCCCTAAAGCCGAAGTGAATGATACGGAGTTCCAGGGAGCTAGCCTGGCTGAAGAATCGGCAGTGGAAAATCTGAAGATTGCCACCCTTAAAGCCGAAGTGGATGAGGTGGAGTTCCAGGGAGCTAGGGCAGTTGGCTCATCCCCCCAGCCACAGATTACAGAAGGTATGGATTTAATGGGCTGTTCAGAGGATGTTATGGATTATGCATCGCCCCCTCAAGTACTGGCAGCAGGACAGAGTACTGCAGACGCCTGCTCTACACCCGTGGCAGTTTTGGAGGCCCGAGGTGAGAAGGTGATGGTTCCTCTTTCCCAGGGGATTTCAGAGATGCAGGGAGGAGAAGCAGCCCTTTTCCCTCCCCAACAGTTAGCCAGAGCAGATGGTGTGAAGTCCCCAGCAGAAGTGCTGGCAACAGGGCAGAGTGATAGCAACCTCTGCCCAGCACCGGAAACAACTGTGGAGTTTCAGGAGCCGGGGCAGTTGGCCCCTCTCTCCAGCAACAAGCTGAAGTGGTAAAGCTTTTACCCCCAGCTGAATCACTGGCAGCAGGGAAGAATGCTACTGGCCTCTGCACACAACTGCAACTTGAGCGGATATCGGTGGATGGGACTGCGGTCTCCACTCACAGCAACCCAGCACAAGAGCTGGCAACAGAGCAGAATGCCGCGGGCCTCTGCTCTCAACTAACAGAAGAGGGAGTTCCGGTGGTACTGGATGGGACTTCGGTCCTCACTGACACAACCCCAGAAAATGGTGTGACACTGGGACAGGAGGATGTCAGCCTTGCTTTGCAAGCACTGGGGGATTTTCACCTGCCACAAGGGGATGGGACTTCAGCCTCCACTTGTATACCCCAGCGATGCCGGGCAGTCGACCCAGATCCCCAACAGCATGACGGACTGAGCCCAGTCACCCTGTCTTCTCTCCAGCGGCTGAAAGGACTCCAGGGAGAAGGGCCATGCCAGGCCTCTCCCCAGCGGCGGGTATGTTCTCTGAGAGAGGCAGAGGTTGGCTGGGTAAGTAATGCTCTGTTTGGAGCAATTTATTTGGGGTACTGTGTGGATACCGGCATTAAAGGAATGGACCTATGGACTAACTTCGGAGTCAACCCGTCTGGGGTCGCCTCCTCTGTTAGTCTCCTGCCGAAAGGGGAGATGTGTGACAGGAGGGTCACTTTGGACACAGGGTGAGCCAGGAAATAATGGACATTAAGAAATATATCTTGGGCTACCTAAAATGGGTCTGTAATATTTATCCACCATATCCCCAAGGATATCTGTAAAGGACTATTTACTGTTTCTGAACTCAACAGGTAAATTGAGAGATACTGAGGTGTTCAGCCTCAATCACCTGTCTAGTGTAATGTTAATGAATTCCAGCTGCTGTTCATTGTTTGTGGTGATGTGGATTGGGGAAATTAAGTCTGTCCTTGTGTGTATTGTAAAGTATCAGACAGTCTGGTGAATACAAAGGTCATGCATAGTCATTCAAACATAAAGGGGATTATTAGAACCTGTTGTCTCCTAGCAGACGTCAAAATAATGTGTGGAGTCTTATAATGTGTGGGTGGAGCTGGGCCATTGTTCATGTTAAACTACTGTGTATTAGATGTATATAAAAGTTACAATGTTTCTCAATAAAAGTCATTCGATCTTAGGAAGATACAGAGTGCGTCTCGTTCTTCCAGAAGGATTAATTATATGGGAAGTGTTTGCCTGGCTGTGGAAGATTGGTAGCGAGCGGGTGTCCAGGAGAGGGGAACATTGTAAACGGCGTTAACCCCCCTTTCGTATTTGGGGTGCCATTACAAGTACTAAGTGGTGAAAGGTAGAAGAGTGGCATTAGACACAAGTGTTATAGCTTGTGTACAGAGTGCAGTTGTTTTGATACTTTACATGGCCTCACAAGTTCACATAGTTACATATATATTATATAACGGAAAATATGGTTTTCCTTTAAGTATTTGTAATTTTTTGGTGGCTGTATATTGTCCTACAGGACTGTTATAAAGTACATCCAACTCCAACCCCAACACATGTTACCACATCTCCAGTAAGGCTGAGCTGCCAGGAGATGGGGGAGCTGAGACGTCCTCCAGTTGACAGGGGGTCACCAAGAGGAAGCCTTTTTAAGAATGAGCATAGGCCTAATTTGAGTGAAAATAGAGAAAAGATGGGTAGAAAATGGAGGCACTTGTGGGAGATGCTGGGAAAAGTGTGGGAAATGGGTAGGGCAGGATAGCAGAGAAGGTGTGTTTGAGACCTTCACATTTTAACAAGGAGTATAGCAAACAGTTTGGGGGGGCGGGGGGGGGGTAAATAAAGAGGTCTATGTCTGTATAATCCATCAAAAATGAAGTAGATAGGTCTGACACCTTAGGGGAAATTCAATAAAGCTACTGTTAATGTACAATAATCCCTCTTGTTAATGTATTGAACCAAATTCATGAAGCATTTGCAACACTTTTGGTTTTGACAGCTACTCTTGCACCAAATTCAGGTAGTTCTAAAATGCGCCACTTTTTCATTGTTGTGCAATGAATGCATAAAATTTGTAAAAAATAACTGACACTTTGTATCTTATGAAAGTGGCGTTATTTAAGACCAACTCTCTTTTGGTGTATAGAGAAAGAAACTGGCACAGACAGATTTTGCAAAGTGTCTCAAATGTATTCTAAAATTGATGCAGTATGTGCCAAATTCAAGTTTTAGACATTTGCCACATTTTGCACCACTTTTTAGAACTCATGAGAGGCACTTTTTAAAAATCTGTCAGCGCCAGTCTTTATGAATTCCAGGCAGGGCAACAGATTGTGGGGTATCACTGGTCCAATTTAGGTTTACAAAAGGGCCTGGACAAAAAAATTCCCTTGGCCCCATCATATCAGATGGGCCCAGAATGTTTTAACGGAGTAGGAACTGTTAGTTAAATTTTTGGCTCGTAGGCAGCTGACACCACGTCTTTAAGATTTGGTTCACTCCTATGCGTGTGGCTGCTACGATTTCCACACTCACAATGAAAACGCAGAGTTCTGTGAAAACACACGGGGCTGCCGTTCATTCTGAACATTCAGTATTGCATAATGCCTCTCAAAGAAGCGTACAGTAACACTATAAAAAGCATGTTATCATAGATTAGGGGCCACACTACATACAGACATTTGAACACCTTATCCCAATTGTATATGTGAAGAAAATATTGGGGGATTGAGCATATATTCGCTCAGGGATTTTTTAACGGTGTTCGTTAAAGATAACTCATTCGAGGAATTCAATAAAATATGAAAAAAGTTTATTAATAGATACATACAAAATATAATAATATGCAATTTTTTTTGAAAAAGAACCATTCACATTCATGAAAAGCAAAATGGTTACAGCTAATGACAGACTAGTGCTTTACGTCACTCTACTAGTTTCGCTTTTAGCAAGCTTCTTCAGGAGTCTGATAATGCACGTAGGTCATGCTGAAAAATATAATGTTGAAAATTGCATATAATGTAAGAACAATCCAATAGAAACACATATCTATAAAATATTGGTGCCTAAGAGCAAAAGTTACTGGACAACCATATGAGTTCAAATATAATATTAGAATAATGTACCAAAACGTATATATATTACATATACAAATTTTAATTGTAAACAAAACCCAAGCTGCAGGGCAGGACTCACCCGGGAACCACATAGTTGCACACACGTGTAGAGATCATATGAAATACAATGAATGTTGTTAAGTTCCCCAATTAGAACAGGACCGACCGCCGAGGAAGGAGAGACACATCATAAAAGCAGTCCGGGCCATAGAGAGCATAAGGATGATAGAAACCTATTAAGTGGATAAAATAATTAATGATATCATAGAGCGCGAATCATGCATATCAAGCCAATGATCACTATTGGCTGGTTAGGCCAAACGTACCAACTGCTTGGCCAAAATGGTGTAGATTGTGCCGACCCGATCGTTATAAGAAAGCAATGTTTCCCAGTTGAATCCAAATACACACAGTGCTGGACTGGGGTTGAATAAGCCAAGTTGCAAATAGTTACTGCGAGCGTAGGGGCAGATAACCCAGCTGGAACCAGAAAGAAACATATTCATTCAGTGTTGAAAAAATAATCAAAATTTCAAAGCTTGAAACAAGGTCAATGCAACTTTGAATGGCTTTGAAGTGCCATATATGAAAGAGGGGAGAGAAATTTTACCTTGCATAAAATTTGGTAAACGAAAGCCGCTGGCGTCCTTCCCCTATTAGCGGGAGTGTGTCACTGACAGTAGTGGTCATACCAGACCACGCTCTTATGCTCTCCATATCCAGTGGCATCTGACATCACCGCCGGGCAGTGGACGTATAGTGCCTTGATAGTGCGCAGGTCCAGGCGGCACGAAATCTAGGGCGGCGTCTGGCACAGGAGCGGCGCACAGTATGTGTGTCAAAAATGACAATACACACTGGGCCGCAGCGTCCGAAGCCATTGCGGCCATCTTGGATAAGGGAAAGCTGTTGTGAAGGAATTCAACAGTAAGGGATAGACAGGAGGCAAGTCAAAAGAGATGCCTGTGACTGTCCTCCAATTGTAAACTAGTGCCAAAGATGAAGGGACCCCTGACATTCAAGGAATTGGGCGCAAACGCTTCCCAGGTGACCGGCATGATCACCTATGGGAGAGATGGCGCCCCGGGCATCCATATGGCCGGAACTGTTAGATGCAACCATCCCCTCGACAGGCAAGACCTGAACAATAGGGGGACAACAATCAGGGACACGTAGTAAATATTTTAATGATAAAATAATGCTTAAATAACGGTTAATGAATAAAAAATCAATTTAAGAGAGATAATGATAGAAATTGTATCAAAAAGTGTATCTTAGATGAATATACCCGTTGAAAAGCATTATATTGTGGTTTTGTGGGCCCAGGGAGAGATCCCCAGCAAGTTGGGTCCAGGTCACAAACAGATATACATTCAAAACATGCAGGATCAACCTATAAATTCACATGTTGTAATATAGAAGAACAAATGATGAAAAAAGTGAATTAGAGACAGGACAAAAGAATGAAATTAAAGAAAAGGTTTGAAACTAAAGGCCTCATTTAGGCCTGGAGATTTTAAGGCCGATAAGTTATGGATCCACTTAGCCTCCCTTTGAAGAAGGACCTTGTCATAATCACCTCCCCTTTCACCGGGGGGGAAATATTCCAAGGCAAAAAGTGCATTTTAGATGCATCAAATGCATGGTACAGGCCGATGTGGCGGCTGATGTGTGTCTCCATTTTTTTCTTCTTTATAAGGGCAACATGATCACGAATTCTGTGATAGAATGGCCTTTTGGTTTTGCCTATATAAAAGGCCTGGCACTCGCACTGCATAATATAAACAATACCAATTGACTGACATGTCACCGAGAAATGTGGTCTGTAGGTACGTCCATTCGGAAGGACCACTGACTGGGCGGAATGGACATATCTACAGAAATGACATCTGTGACATGGACTCGTCCCTCGCATAACTTAAATACATCGAAGATAATATTGTCCCATGGGGTCTGAGAGTGCAGATCTTTCCAACTTTAAATCACATTGAGTTCAAGGTCGAATGGGAGAAAAACTTGCAATCAAGTTCCATGCAAATGATGCAATTATTAATCAAACAATATCCCATCGACTTGACCTCGGTTGACGTTGAAATTAGTAGCCTATATGGGGCTAATGGATCCACTGTCCAGGATGAATCCTTCTCCAGCAGAGAGGCCACTTTAAAAGTGGATCTCGAAAATTATGTTTCTACCATCATTAAAAATAAGGAGAAAAAATTCACCAGGGACAAATTGGCGTATGATAACTCTCAGGCCTATAATTGGGGCAATTCCACTAGAAATCGCAGACGATTTCAAGGTAAAAAACAAACCCTGAATGAATCTTCAAATGATGCCACTGAATCTGACTCCTCGGTTTCTTCTCTCCCTGCTGCACAGGTCTCGGATCACACCACTCTCACCAAAACTCACGTGTTTTTTTTAAACCTAAAAATTGAAAGGGCGGTCCCAAATTCACTTCTCAACATACAGTAAGTTCACGAGCACCTATCAATACTCGAGCAACCACGGCCAAAAAATCATCCAATGATGCGTTGGGCCACTCGGAATCACTACTATCTACGGCCCTTTCTTCACCCTCACCGGTCTCCTTTTCACCAGCCCTACAGGGCACTAACTCAGTCACTCCTCTTTCAAAGGATTTTCACCCGGTCCAAATTTTCTCACAACCTGTGCAGGATCAGAGACGAGTGGGAACATCAGAGTCTCAGTTGTAGAAAACCCTCAAACCCAACTGCAGGTAATTAACTTATCTTCTACCATGCATTGGATGCATCTAAAATGCACTTCTTTGCCTTGGAATATTTCCCCCCCCCGGTGAAAGGGGAGGGGATTATGACAAGGTCCTTCTTCAAAGGGAGGCTAAGTGGATCCATAACTTATCGGCCTTAAAATCTCCAGGCCTAAATGAGGCCTTTAGTTTCAAACCTTTTCTTTAATTTCATTCTTTTTTGTCCTGTCTCTAATTCACTTTTTTCATCATTTGTTCTTCTATATTACAACATGTGAATTTATAGGTTAATCCTGCATGTTTTGAATGTATATCTGTTGTTTGTGACCTGGACCCAACTTGCTGGGGATCTCTCCCTGGGCCCACAAAACCACAATATAATGCTTTTCAACGGGAATGTTCATCTAAGATACACTTTTTGATACAATTTCTATCATTATCTCTCTTAAATAGATTTTTTATTCATTAACCGTTATTTAAGCATTATTTTATCATTAAAATATTTACTACGTGTCCCTGATTGTTGTCCCCCTATTGTTCAGGTCTGGCCTGTCGAGGGGATGGTTGCATCTAACAGTTCCGGCCATATGGATGCCCGGGGCGCCATCTCTCCCATAGGTGATCATGCCGGTCACCTGGGAAGCGTTTGCGCCCAATTCCTTGAATGTCAGGGGTCCCTTCATCTTTGGCACTAGTTTACAATTGGAGGACAGTCACAGGCATCTCTTTTGACTTGCCTCCTGTCTTTCCCTTACTGTTGAATTCCTTCACAACAGCTTTCCCTTATCCAAGATGGCCGCAATGGCTTCGGACGCTGCGGCCCAGTGTGTGTTATCATTTTTGACACGCATACTTTGCGCCGCTCCTGTGCCAGACGCCGCCCTAGATTTTGTGCCGCCTGGACCTGCGCACTATCAAGGCACTATACGCCCACTGCCCGGCGGTGATTGCAGACGCCGCTGGTTATGGAGAGCATAAGAGCGTGGTCTGGTATGACCACTACTGTCAGTGACACACTCCCACTAATAGGGGAAGGACGCCAGCGGCTTTCGTTTACCGAATTTTATGCAAGGTAAAACTTCTCTCCCCTCTTTCATATATGGCACTTCAAAGCCATTCAAAGTTGCATTGACCTTGTTTCAAGCTTTGAAATTTTGATTATTTTTTCAACACTGAATGAATATGTTTCTTTCTGGTTCCAGCTGGGTTATCTGCCCCTACGCTCGCAGTAACTATTTGTAACTTGGCTTATTCAACCCCAGTCCAGCACTGTGTGCATTTGGATTCAACTGGGAAACATTGCTTTCTTATAACGATCGGGTCGGCACAATCTACACCATTTTGGCCAAGCAGTTGGTAAGTTTGGCCTAACCAGCCAATAGTGATCATTGGCTAGATATGCATGATTTGCGCTCTATGATATCATTAATTATTCTATCCACTTAATAGGTTTCTATCATCCTTATGCTCTCTATGGCCCGGACTGCTTTTATGATGTGTCTCTCCTTCCTCGGCGGTCGGTTCTGTTCTAATTGGGGAACTTAACAACATTCATTGTATTTCATATGATCTCTACACGTGTGTGCAACTATGTGGTTCCCGGGTGAGTCCTGCCCTGCAGCTTGGGTTTTGTTTACAATTAAAATTTATTTGTATATGTAATATATACGTTTTGGTACATTATTCTAATATTATATTTGAACTCATATGGTTGTCCAGCAACTTTTGCTCTTAGGCACCAATATTTTATAGATATGTGTTTCTATTGGATTGTTCTTACATTATATGCAATTTTCAACATTATATTTTTCAGCATGACCTACGTGCATTATCAGACTCCTGAAGAAGCTTGTTAAAAGCGAAACTAGTAGAGTGACGTAAAGCACTAGTCTGTCATTAGCTGTAATCATTTTGCTTTTCATGAATGTGAATGGTTCTTTCAAATTTTTTTGCATATTATTATATTTTGTATGTATCTATTAATAAACTTTTTTCATATTTTATTGAATTCCTCGAATTAGTTATCTTTAACGAACACCGTTAAAAAATCCCTGAGCGAATATATGCTCAATCCCCCAATATTTTCTTCACATATACAATTGGGATAAGGTGTTCAAATGTCTGTATGTAGTGTGGCCCCTAATCTGTGATAACACGTTACCGGGGTGGTACCCACCCAAATTTCCCTTTTTGGGGGGCCTCCTCATTTACAGATTACTGTCTTTTCTATATCATGGATATACTATATTTGATATCAATTTAAGTGGAACAAATGTGTGTCGTTTTCTTGACCATTTCTGTTTTCTTATATTTTCTTCCGTTTTCTTCCCCTTTTTTCTATTTTGGGGTTTGGACAAGGGTCCTCATTTAGTTATCACCCTAAAAAACTTTTTCCCAATTTATTCAGTATTTCTGTCAATATCATGGCAGACTACTGTGGTAATGCCTTTGAGGGTCTCATGGATAGGATCCACAAGGCTCAATCCAGTCAGTGGGGGCTTGTCCATGGATCGGTTCATTCAGAGACTGCAGCGTATGCTGGAGCGGAAATCCAGATTATTCTGGAATAGATGGTATTTTCTTAAATACATCGAAGATAATATTGTCCCATGGGGTCTGAGAGTGCAGATCTTTCCAACTTTAAATCACATTGAACCTGAGTTCAAGGTCGAATGGGAGAAAAACTTGCAATCAAGTTCCATGCAAATGATGCAATTATTAATCAAACAATATACCATCGACTTGACCTCGGTTGACGTTGAAATTAGTAGCCTATATGGGGCTAATGGATCCATTGTCTAGGATGAATCCTTCTCCAGCAGAGAGGCCACTTTAAAAGTGGATCTCGAAAATTATGTTTCTACCATCATTAAAAATAAGGAGAAAAAATTCACCAGGGACAAATTGGCGTATGATAACTCTCAGGCCTATAATTGGGGCAATTCCACTAGAAATCGCAGACGATTTCAAGGTAAAAAACAAACCCCGAATGAATCTTCAAATGATGCCACTGAATCTGACTCCTCGGTTTCTTCTCTCCCTGCTGCACAGGTATCGGATCACACCACTCTCACCAAAACTCACGGTTTTTTTAAACCTAAAAATTCAAAGGGCGGTCCCAAATTCACTTCTTCTCAACATACAGTAAGTTCACGAGAACCTATCAATACTCGAGCAACCACGGCCAAAAAATCATCCAATGATGCGTTGGGCCACTCGGAATCACTACTATCTACGGCCCTTTCTTCACCCTCACCGGTCTCCTTTTCACCAGCCCTACAGGGCACTAACTCAGTCACTCCTCTTTCAAAGGATTTTCACCTGGTCCAAATTTTCTCACAACCTGTGCAGGATCAGAGACGAGTGGGAGCATCGGAGTCTCAGTTGCAGAAAATCCTCAAACCCAACTGCAGGTAATTAACTTATCTTCTACAGTATTGTCACCTGAACAGGTATCTATTTTACAATTAGGTTTAAATTTCTGTTCCAAGGACAGAGTTGATGAATTTTAGTTCATCAAGGATCTCAATCTCTTTGCACGGAGGTTACTCTTCAAAGTCCTCTATGACAAACCCCAGCCTGCGGTTCAAACCACAAATTTCACTAATCCCCTGTGGCAAGAGATGACCCTTGAGGACATTAAGGCCATGGAGGAATTAATGGAATTATGGGAGGAGGGTCACATTGACCCCAGTGAACTTGAAGAGGCGGAGCTTCTGGACTCACCCTCTCTTTCCATGTCCCCATGTTCTCCTTTACCTGCACCATCCTTACTGACGGCAGCCAAATCTCAACCTAAAGAATACAAGCCAAGATCTAGGATGTTCCCTGCTCTACAGGGAAATCCGAACATCTGGGCATTCACTAAACAAGTCACGAAAGAGATTTGCCAGACCAAGTGGTCAAACCTCTCTCAATCTAATCTTAACTTGAACCAACAGAAGGCCCTGTCAGCTTTACAACAAAATAAGGACATCATCATCAAGCCATCTGACAAGGGAGGCAATTTGGTGGTGATGGATGTTGTTAAATAAGAGAACATGGTTTTGGACATTGTAAATAATAAAGAATGGTACCGGAAGGTGTCAAGCAGTCATTTGAGTCTGACCCAAACTCGGTACCGACATCTAGTGGGCAATGCATACCATGAGGGACTCATAAACAAAAAGACGTGGGAGTTTCTTAATGTATCCTCCCCTCGAGTACCCACTTTGTATGCCTTGCCCAAAATTCACAAGAATTTATCCACTCCTCCCGGACGGCCTATTGTCTCAGGCAATGGCTCACTGACTGAGATGGCCAGTCAGTTAGTGGATGACTTTCTTAGGCCACATGTTGAGGGCCTGGCCTCATACCTCCAGGACACCACGGACCTCTTGATGGCCCTAGATGGTGTCCATTTACCTAAAGATTCATGGCTAGTTGCCCTGGACGTGGAAGCTCTATATAACTCCATACCCCATCATTTGGGGGTGCGGGTTGTTGAGGGCTTTATCTCGGAAGGATATAACACCTCCAGGGCGTATAACCGTTTTGTACTGGACCTCCTGGAATTCATTCTTTCGAATAACATTTTTTGTTTAAGGGGTCCCACTACCTCCCAGATACAGGGGGTGGCCATGGGGACCAAATGTGCCCCCTCCTATGCCAACTTGTATCTGGGGGGGTGGGAACGGGAGTTATTTTTCAGTGATGTCTTCCAGACGTTTTTTGAATATATTCCGGTATGGCGTAGATTTATTGATGACGTTTTTTTGTACGGACCGGCCCTCTAGATGTCCTTAGATCCTTTTTGAAAAAACTTGAGGTTAATACATTTAATCTCAGGTTTACCTCAGAAATGGACCAAGCGAAACTGAACTTCCTGGACATAGAGATCTTTGTCCAGGAGGACGGTACTATTGGCACCTCTCTCTTTCGAAAGCCCTCCGCTTGTAACTCTTTGTTACACGCGAAGAGTTCCCATCCTAAATCACTCATTAAAAGTATACCTTATGGACAATACTTAAGGCTTCGACGGAATTGCAGTAACAATAGTGATTTTGAGAATCAAGCCAAACTGCTGAAGACCAGGTTTCAGGAACGGGGTTATAGTAACAAGTGCCTCAAAAGGGCATATATACGGGCTAAACAATTTGAGAGGAAATCCCTCTTACATGATCCCAAGATCATTAAATCGACTTCGGGGGTCCGACTTATCACTAAGTTCACGGGTCAACATGAACAAATTCGAACTATTTTGAATAAATACTGGTATCTGCATACAAGCGATGATTCAATATCGAAACATATTAAGTCATACCCTGAAATCACGTACAAAAGGGCCCGTTCCCTACGTGATGGCTTGGTGCACAGTCATCACATTTCTCCATCCTCATCCCCTCAAGTTATGCGAGGGACGAGTCCATGTCACAGATGTCATTTCTGTAGATATGTCCATTCCGCCCAGTCAGTGGTCCTTCCGAATGGACGTACCTACAGACCACATTTCTCGGTGACATGTCGGTCAATTGGTATTGTTTATATCATGCAGTGTGAGTGCCAGGCCTTTTATATAGGCAAAACCAAAAGGCCATTCTATCACAGAATTCGTGATCATGTTGCCCTTATAAAGAAGAAAAAAATGGAGACACCCATCAGCCGCCACATCGGCCTGTACCATACATTTGATGCATCTAAAATGCACTTCTTTGCCTTGGAATATTTCCCCCCCGGTGAAAGGGGAGGGGATTATGACAAGGTCCTTCTTCAAAGGGAGGCTAAGTGGATCCATAACTTATCGGCCTTAAAATCTCCAGGCCTAAATGAGGCCTTTAGTTTCAAACCTTTTCTTTAATTTCATTCTTTTGTCCTGTCTCTAATTCACTTTTTTCATCATTTGTTCTTCTATATTACAAGTGAATTCATAGGTTGATCCTGCATGTTTTGAATGTATATCTGTTGTTTGTGACCTGGACCCAACTTGCTGGGGATCTCTCCCTGGGCCCACAAAACCACAATAAAATGCTTTTCAACGGGAATGTTCATCTAAGATACACGTTTTGATACAATTTCTATCATTATCTCTCTTAAATTGATTTTTTATTCATTGACCATTATTTTATCATTAAAATATTTACTACGTGTCTCTGATTGTTGTCCCCCTATTGTTCAGGTCTTGCCTGTCGAGGGGATGGTTGCATCTAACAGTTCCGGCCATATGGACATCCGGGGCGCCATCTCTCCCATAGGTGATCATGCCGGTCACCTGGGAAGCGTTTGCGCCCAATTCCTTGAATGTCAGGGGTCCCTTCATCTTTTGCACTAGTTTACAATTGGAGGACAGTCACAGGCATCTCTTTTGACTTGCCTCCTGTCTTTCCCTTACTGTTGAATTCCTTCACATGAGCTTTCCCTTATCCAAGATGGCCGCGATGGCTTCGGACGCTGCGGCCCAGTGTGTGTTGTCATTTGTGACACGCATACTGTGCGCCGCTCCTGTGCCAGATGCCGCCCTCGATTTTGTGCCGCCTGGACCTGCGCACTATCAAGGCACTATACGTCCACTGCCCGGCGGTGATGTCAGACGCCGCCGGATATGGAGAGCATAAGAGCGTGGTCTGGTATGACCACTACTGTCAGTGACACACTCCCGCTAATAGGGGAAGGACGCCAGCGGCTTTCGTTTACCGAATTTTATGCAAGGTAAAACTTCTCTCCCCTCTTTCATATATGGCACTTCAAAGCCATTCAAAGTTGCATAGACCTTGTTTCAAGCTTTGAAATTTTGATTATTTTTTCAACACTGAATGAATATGTTTCTTTCTGGTTCCAGCTGGGTTATCTGCCCCTACGCTCGCAGTAACTATTTGCAACTTGGCTTATTCAACCCCAGTCCAGCACTGTGTGTATTTGGATTCAACTGGGAAACATTGCTTTCTTATAACGATCGGGTCGGCACAATCTACACCATTTTGGCCAAGCAGTTGGTACGTTTGGCCTAACCAGCCAATAGTGATCATTGGCTAGATATGCATGATTCGCGCTCTATGATATCATTAATTATTCTATCCACTTAATAGGTTTCTATCATCCTTATGCTCTCTATGGCCCGGACTGCTTTTATGATGTGTCTCTCCTTCCTCGGCGGTCGGTCCTGTTCTAATTGGGGAACTTAACAACATTCATTGTATTTCATATGATCTCTACACGTGTGTGCAACTATGTGGTTCCCGGGTGAGTCCTGCCCTGCAGCTTGGGTTTTGTTTACAATTAAAATTTATTTGTATATGTTATATATACGTTTTGGTACATTATTCTAATATTATATTTGAACTCATATGGTTGTCCAGTAACTTTTGCTCTTAGGCACCAATATTTTATAGATATGTGTTTCTATTGGATTGTTCTTACATTATATGCAATTTTCAACATTATATTTTTCAGCATGACCTACGTGCATTATCAGACTCCTGAAGAAGCTTGCTAAAAGCGAAACTAGTAGAGTGACGTAAAGCACTAGTCTGTCATTAGCTGTAACCATTTTGCTTTTCATGAATGTGAATGGTTCTTCTTCAATTTTTTTTGCATATTATTATATTTTGTATGTATCTATTAATAAACTTTTTTCATATTTTATTGAATTCCTCGAATGAGTTATCTTTAACGAACACCGTTAAAAAATCCCTGAGCGAATATATGCTCAATCCCCCAATATTTTCTTCACTATGAGAAGCATCTTTACAAACCTAAAGCGGTATCTTTTTTTTAGGGCTTTTTCCCCTCTGTTTTCACCTGGTGATCTAGCCAGTAACACACCTTGTATTAGAGTGCCCCCGGTCCAGATGGATGAGCACAGGGAGCACAGCAGATAGCAACACTATCTGGGGGGAGTGTTAGATGGACTAGCAGATTTAAGTACACTAACATACATAAATAATTAAAAGTTGATCATTCTAAGCACCCCTGTTAGTTGTACATGGCTTGTCTAAATACTCGTAACTACTCGTAACTGATAAATCTACAGGACAGCTTGTTCTTTTGAAAAACAACAGACTTACTGGCAGTATAACCAGATGAGAATAATAGAAAGAAAGCCTAAAAAAGAAAACTAATACAGCCATCACATCAAAAAATTAACAAGTTGCAATATAATGTTTACTTTTGGGTTTAATACTGCTTTAAATTAGCCAGTAATAGGAATCCCTTAAACGCCAAACTTTCTGCACCAAACAGCTATTGTTGGATATAAGTTGCACAGTAATAACCTAATGTTAAAAGCAAACACCCAGATCAACCACTTTATTAATTGCAGACAATGATGTAAGGGGCAACAGTCTCTGCTGTACAACATTTCACTTAACAATACATCATTGTATAGAGTGCAGTCCCCATGACTTAAAACAAACATATGCAAAAAAAGGGGGCGGGGGGGTAATCCCAAGTAAGTCACATAAAAGGGACACTACAGACAATTTAATCAGCTTTATTAAGAAAAATTATATAAAAAAATGTCTAAATAATAAATTGAGCCTCCAGCAACCATAAAAATATTAAAAAGACAATGTTGTCTAGCCCAGGGATCTCGCAGCTGCACACGCACCTATACATACCAGTGCAAGAGGATGTTAGCGCTAATTGTCTAACGAAACACGTCAGCATAGCGTCATCACGCTTGTGACGCTTCCCAGGAACTGCAGCACCTGGGTAGTGACTTTGTATGAGAAGTGAGATGGTTGTCATCCAGATAAAGTGACGAACTTGAGCAGACTGGTGGACTAGGTACAACTGAGTGTGAAGTAGTGGTACGGCGAATATGGTAAGACTGTTCCATGCACCCATCTCTATTTGTACTGTTTTCCCCTGTAATTGGGAAGTAGCACTTACATACTGCTCATAAATCCAGCTGTTCGGTTACCTTACCAGATATCAGTGCCTATCCCTGTTTCACTGACAGAGACTGTTTGTGCTTTAAATGGTATTTTTTCAATAATAACTGGACATAAGGCACTTTGGCTCACTTTCATCTCCACTTGCCTATAGGGTGACCACATTTCCAAACTACCATTCAGGGACATTCCCCCCCTTTCCCAAAAATCAGCTTGTGCTGTAACGAATCACAGCACAGTCCTTGGACACAAGAGGCGGGATTCATGATTTCTCCAATCACAAGCAGGGGATGGGGATTGTGCTCCTCATGGCATCCCCGGCCAGGACAAGTACTGTCAGTGAGTAAAGCAGTGATGTGGCAGCCTTTTTTGGGGCCATCAGATCAGCCCCGAGGGGGTGGCTGTGTCAGTTTCATTCCAGGACACTGTATTGTCCTGGCATAAAGGTACCCGGGACAGACCTGCAAAATGCGGGACTGACCCGGGCAATCCGGGACATGTGGTCACCCTACTTTCCTACCCTTACCTGGCAGGTCACATCCCGGCTCCAATCGGGTCTGATGGACACTTGAACTACAGAGAAAACTACCAGGGCCAGTTAACCTGATCACAAGCACCTTGCCCAATCTGTTGAACTTGTTGATATCAACATCTAGGCACTAGGGATGAGCCGAACAACCCCTGGTTCGGTTCGCACCAGAACCTGTGAACGGACTGAAAGTTTAAAACTTTAGAACCCTATTAAAGTCTATGGGACTCGAACGTTCAAAATCAAAAGTGCTAATTATGAAGGCTAATATGTAAGTTATTGTCCTAAAAAAGGGTTTGGGGACCCGGGTCCTGCCCAGGGTACATGTATCAATGCAAAAAAAAGTTTTAAAACTGCCATTTTTAAGGAAGCAGTGATTTTAATGATGCTTAAAGTGAAAAAAAACGTGAAATATTCCTTTAAATATCGTACCTTGGGATTGTGTTTATAGTATGCCTGTGAAGTGCCACGTATTTCCTGTGTTTAGAACTGTCCCTGCACAAAATGACATTACTAGAGGAAAAAAAGTCATTTAAAACTGCTTGCCGCTTTAATGTAATGTCTGGTCCCGGCAATATGGATGAAAATCATTGAGAAAAATGGCATGGGTACCCCCCCCCCAAGCCATTACCAGCCCCTTTGGGTCTTGTATGTATATTAAGGGGAACCCCACACCCAAACTAAAAAAAGGAAAGGCGTGGGGCCCCCAGGCCCTATATACTCTGAACAGCAGTATAAAGGCGGTGCAAACAAGACAGGGACTGAAGGTTTGTTGTTACGTAGAATCTTTTTGTAATTTTGAACTGGTACATTTTTAAAGTGTAGCTCCAGCCAAAAAATCTATTTTTAAGCTTTTTGGAAACAAGGATTGGTGATAAAGCATCAGTGGAGAGAAGTCACCTTTTTCCCATATTAACTCTTAGAGGAGAGAATTTCCCTTCCTAGGGGTAGATTTTCTCTCACTTGCTGTTGTCTCATTCCGTTTGCAAGTAGGAGTCGTTTGTAAGTTGGATATTTGAAAGTAGGAGCCTGCCGTATATACTCTGCAGAAATCTGGCCCTTAGGTGTTGCCACAACACTGTAAGCCCTCACAGTTACTCTTGGTGGGCGCTGAAATGCCCTGCTGTGAACTATTAGATCAAGAATTGTAATTACATGCCATTGTTGAACAGTGGTAGGAAAAATTGTGCCTTTGATGGTGGTGCTGGTGCTACAACACTGTAAGTCCTCACAGTTACTCTTGGTGGGTGCAGGAATGGGCCCAGCTGTGAAATATTAGATCAAGAATTGTAATTACATGCCCCTGTTGAACAGGGGCAGAAAAATTGTGCCTTTGGTGGTGGTGGTGTTGCCACAACACTGTAAGCCCTCATAGTTACTCTTGGTGGGCGCAGGAATGGGCCCTGCTGAGAATTATTAGATCAAGAATTGTAATTAAACAGGGGCATAAAAATTGTGCCTTAGGCACTGGTGCCACAACACTGCAACCCCTCACAGATGCTGTAGTTGGAGCGCAGTAATGAGCCATGTTGCAAAGTATTGCATCAAAAATTTTAATTACACGCCCCTGTTAAACAGGGGCAGAAAAATTGGGCCTTAGGCACTGGTGGCGGTGCCCAGAAACAAAAATGTTCTTACATGCTATCAGCATGATCATTGAGGAGGAAGAGGATAGTCACTCAGCATAACAGGATAGTCACTCTGCATCAGCATAGGCAGTCTTGAAGGGATCTGACATTTCAAAGAAAATTATTCTGTTACATCAGCATCAGGTGCTTGGTAGCTGGTGGTGATCCAAGACTGATTCATTTTTATGAAGGTCAGTCGATCGGCCGAGTCGGTGGACAGTCGCACCCTGTGATCGGTTACAAAGCCTCCAGCAGCACTGAATGTGCGTTCCGAAAAAACGCTGGATACAGGACAGGCCAGTAGCTCAATTGCATACTGTGCAAGCTCTGGCCAGTAAACCCTCCTCAAGACCCAGTAACCCAGAAGATTTTCAGTGGGAAACTTGTCCAAGTCTGATCTTGCCCCTAGTTATTCCTGCACCATGTAAACCAGACGCTGTCGATGGTTGCTGGAACTGATCATACCTTGGGGCTGCGGACTAAAAAATTGTCTGAACGCATCGGTCAGACGGCCACCTTCTCCACCGTTCCTTCTTTGACTGACCGAAGCCTCAGCAACACGTTGTCCAGGACCAGGAATTTGTAACCTCCCAGTCTCTGGGAACGCGTTGCACAGACCTTTCTGCAAGGCCTCCCGAAG
The DNA here is from genome assembly GCA_029206835.1 of Rana muscosa. Lineage (NCBI taxonomy): Eukaryota > Metazoa > Chordata > Amphibia > Anura > Ranidae > Rana > Rana muscosa. The sequence goes on along the minus strand of CM055127.1, from coordinate 33,123,810 downwards.
ATGCTTCATCCTCTGCTCCCTCTGCGACGGCAAGATAAGGTCCGCAACCTTACCCTTGTAACATGGATCAAGGAGGGTTGCCAGCCAGTAATGATCCCTCTCCTTGATAGCACGAATACGAGGATCCTTACGCAAGCTTTGCAAGATCAGGGAGGCCATGCAGTGTAGGTTTGCTGAGGCATTCGGTGCGGAGTCCTCTGGGTCACTGAGGACGACATGATCCGCAGCCACCTTCTCCCAGCCACGTACAAGTCCATGTGTTTCTTGGGACTGTAATTGATCCCTTGAAGACTGTTGCTGATGCTGAGTGCTAGGCTCCACCTCCATGCTGACACGATCCTCCTCCTCCTCTTCCTGTGTGATAGGCGGGCCAGCAGGAACACTATCTGGATAAAGGGGGCCTTGAGAGGTAAGGAAGTCCTCCTCTTCCTCTCTCTGTTCTGCCTCAAGTGCCCTGTCCATTATTCCACGCAGCATGTGCTCCAACAGGTGGACAAGAGGGACAGTGTCACTGATGCATGCACTGTCACTGCTCACCATCCTCGTGGCCTCCTCAAATGGTGACAGGACAGTGCATGCATCCCTGATCATGGCCCACTGGCATGGGTAAAAAAATCCAAGCTCCCTAGACCCTGTCCTGGTGCCATATTGCAACAGATACTCATTGATTGCCCTCTGCTGCATGTGCAGCCGCTGCAGCATGGCCAACGTAGAGTTCCACCTGGTGGGCATGTCACAGATTAGGCAGTTCTTGGGCAGGTTGTATACCTTTTGGAGGTCAGCCAGCCAAGCACTGGCTTTATATGACCGGCGGAAATGCACACAGAGTTTCCTGGCCTGCTTCAGGACCTCCTGTAATCCCGGGCCCCTGCCCAAGAACCGCTGCACCACCAAGTTAAGAACGTAAGCAAAACAGGGCACAAGGGTCAGTTGTCTCTGTCGGAGGGCGGAGAGGAGGTTGGTGCCATTGTCGCAAACCACCTTTCCTGGCTTAAGCTGGCATGGCGTCAACCACCTCTGAGCCTGCCCCTGCAGAGCTGACAGAATCTCTGCCCCAGTGTGGCTCCTGTCCCCCAAGCAGACAAGCTCAAGCACTGCATGGCATCTTTTTGCCTGCGTACTTGTGTAGCCCCTTGAACGCCTACGGAGCACCGCTGGTTCTGAGGACAAAGCACAGGAAGAGGCCATGGAGGAAGAAGAAGAGGGGGTGGAGGAGAGAGGTGTGTCAGAATCACCAGTAGAAGCATTTTGGAGGCATGGTGGCAGAACAATCTCCAACACTACTGAACCTTGTCCTGCATCCTTCCCAGCTGCCAGCAGAGTCACCCAATGCACCGTGAAAGATAGGTAACGTCCCTTCCATGCCTGCTGGACCATGAGTCAGCGGTAATATGCACCTTACCACTGACCGCCCTGTCCAGCGAGGCCAAGACATTGCCTTTCACATGCCTGTAGAGAGCCGGAATCGCCTTCCGTGAGAAAAAGTGGCGTTTGGGAACCTGCCACTGAGGAACCGCGCATTCCACAAACTCACGGAAGAGGGCAGAGTCTACCAACTGAAAAGGCAGCAGTTGAAGTGCTAGCAATTTAGCCAAGCTAGCATTCAACTGCTGGGCATGTGGATGGCTGGGAGCGAACTTCTTTCGGCGGTGCAGCAGCTGGGGCATGGAAATTTGCCTGGTACAATCTGACGTCGGTGTACTGATAGCAGATTGCCCGCAAGTTCTTGGCTGTGACACACCTAATTCTACACCTTCTATCCTCTCAGTGCAGGTTTCAGAGAGGACTGAAGGTATAATGGGGTTGGAGATCCCAGCTGATGAGGAGCAAGGAGAGGTCCGCTTTGTTCTTTGGTGTGGGTCTTTTTTGTATGCTTGCCAATGGACTGCATGGCAGGTCGATTTATGTCTGGTCAAGCACATGGTGCCCAAGCGGCTCATGTTTTGGCCACGCGAGATACGCTTCAGACATATGTTGCAAATAGCAACAGTGCGATCTGCTGCACACGTCCCAAAAAAGGCCCACACCAAAGAACTTTTGGAATAACGTGCAGAGACAGCAGCGCCCTGAACATGCGGAACACTGCGGTGTGATGCAGTCGGTGTGCTGCCCTTATGCTGGCCCCTGGAGGGCATCCTGCCTCGATGGAGATGTGCCTCCTCCTCCTCATCCTCCTCTCTCCTATTAGGCACCCACGTGGAGTCAGTGACCTCATCATCCCCTCCCTCCTCATAACTGGAGCAAATCTGGCAGTATGCTGCAGCTGGGGGGAACATGACTGTCAGAATTCTGTCCTTCTTGGGAACCCCCTCTCTCTGGGCTCACGTTACTGCCTTCCTCTAGCTGGGTACCATCATCGGAGCCTTCAAAACACTGGGCATCCTCCTGGAGCATGTACCCAACACTGTGGTCAAACAGTTTGGGGGACACCTCAGGAGGACATGGTGGGGCTAGGGAAGGAGTTACTGATGCCATTGAGCCAAGGGAGGAGGCCGCTTTGGCAGCTGCTTTGCCAAACAAAGTACACTGAGCCTGGGTGAGAGAGGATGAGGAGGATGAGGATGGCTTGGTCATCCACTCTACCAAGTCTTCGGCATGTTGCGGCTCAACATGGCCAGCTGCCGAAAAGGACAAGCGTGTCCCACGGCCACGTGCTGATGAGGATGCACCTTGTCTATGACCAGCACTGTTGCCTCTAGACACAGAGCCTGCTTGCCCTCTTTTATTGGCTCGTGACTGTCTGCCTCCCCTTGTTTGCCTTCCAGACATACTAATGGCCTGCAGTGAGACGTAGCTGCACAAAGGTGGGATGTGTGTGTGTGTGTATATATATATATATATAGATCTATAGTGATTATACTGCAGCTAGCACAAACAACTGCCTGCTGTGGTATTAGTATGAGAAAAGCAGCAATTGTCTTCAGTTAGTTTTAGGTGCATACTGTGCAGAGGACACAGTACACTAACTGAAAATACTTGCAGCTCCTTGCCTGTGGTATTAGTTTGAGATCACCACCAATTGTATTCAGGTACCTTTAGGTGCACACTGTGCAAAGGACAGAAGTACACTAAATGAAATTAATGCAGCTCCCTGCCTGTGGTTTTAGTATGAGAACACCACTAATTGTATTGAGGTCCCTTTAGGTGCACACTGTGCAAAGGACACAGTACACTAAGTGAAAATACTGCAGCTAGCACAATCACCTGCCTGCCTGTCAGTATAGAGAATAACAGGAATGGATCTAGCTAAACTGAATACAGTGTGCAAATATATATACAACACCTAGGATGCATATATATCCTCTACACATTGTAACTGCAGCTAACTGACTCGCCTGCCTGCTCTATCTAACTCAAAATAAATGACACTGTCTCTCTCTCTCTCTCTTTAACCTCTCTCTTTAACCACCGCAACACACTACAGATGGCCACCATGGAGGCGGCCTTATATAGTGTGGGGTGGCTCTCTGTTTTTTGCGCGCTGTGATTGGCCAAAGCATGCGGGTCATAGTGCATGTTTGGCCAATCATCAGCCAGCAATGCACTGCGATGCCGCAGTGAATAATGGACCGTGACACGCCATTCGAATTTGCCGCGAACGGCCCATAATGTTCGAAATTCGCTGAACAGGCGATGTTCGAGTCGAACATGGGTTCGACTCGAACTCGAAGCTCATCCCTACTAGGGACCTTTATTGTTGAGCTGTAGGATTGATTGCTGGTATGTATGGGCGTGTGCAGCTGCGAGATCCCCGGGCTAGACAACATTGTCTTTTTAATATTTTTATGGTTAGTGGAGGCTCAATTTATTACTTAGACATTTTGTAATATAATTTTTCTTAATAGAGCTGATTAAATTGAATACATGACACATTGAGGAGGATTCCCCCATCCACCTTGCATGTGTAGATGGGGAAATCAGATCAGTTTTTATGTTCAACCCGCTGGTTGAATGACAAAACTGAATCGTGTATGCTCAGCCTAAAAGTTTAGCTAACTTTGCTGCCATTTTCTCTGATATACAGAGGCTTACAAAAGGATAAATAAAAGTTAGACTTGAGTGGTTGCAAAGTCAGAAGGATTTTTATCTTAATGCATTAAGAAAAAAAAAACTTGTGTGCAGCAGCCCCCCTCAACCCCCCAAAAACTTACCTGAGCTCACCTCGATTCAGGGATGTTGCAGGAGAGTCTCGGCTGTTTGGGACTCTCCCTCTTCATTGGCTGAGACAGCAGCATGCCGCCATTGGCTGCCACTGCTGTCAATCAAAGTCAATGATCCAATAAAGAGAGGGTCCAAACCATGGCTCCATTGGACACACGGACTCAGCTCGGGTGCCACCATAGCAAGCTACTTTGAAAAGTGACCATCCTTTCACCAATCACGAGCAATATTTGATTTTGTAAGTACAGCATGCAACCTTCAGTATATGTTATATGCAGGCATACATATACTGAAGTATTTTTGTATATATTTATTGTTTATATTCAAAATGTTATTACATTACTAATATTAGTTATCTATATTGTAGAACTGTCTCATTACCCATATGACAAAAAACCTCTGAAGAAGGACTACAACTAGTCCGAAACATATAATGTGTCTACGCTAGGATGCACAGCAGCTTGCCCCCCAGAATTCTACAGGCAGAAATTGTTTGATATGCATCATTAATTTTGGTATTATATGTTATGTAACTGTGAAACTTACTAGCTCCACATGTTTACTCACGTATACATATAGATATTTTTAATATGATGTTTTTACTTACATATTGGTCTGTCTTCTAAATCCATAATGGGTTTACCGTGCTTCATGCTAGAGGTTTCTGTTCTGTAATTTTCTCTGATTTCAAGAGGATAAAAGGATAATTCAAAGTTAGACTCGAGTGAACCTAAAGTGGTTGTAAAGTCAGAAGGTTTTTTATCTTAATGCATTCTATACTGAGACATTGACTGAGACAGCAGCGTGGTGCCAAGTCAGTAAGCTAATGAGGAGAGGGGGCGGGGATGAACAGAGCTTTATTTTGGTGGTATTTGATCACCTCTGCAGTAATTATTTTTTGCTCTATAAACAAAAAAGAGCGACAATTTTGAAAAAAAATAATTTTTTACTATAATAAATATGGCAAAAAACAAACAAACACATGTTTTCATCAGTTTAGGCCAATATGTATTATTCTACATATTTTTGTTGAAAAAAATCGCAAGGAGTGTATATTGATTGGTTTTCACAAAAGTTATAGCGTCTACAAAATAGGAAATATATTTATCACATTTTTATTATAATTTTTTTTTTTACTAGTAATGGCGGTGATCAGCAATTTTTAGCGGGACTTCAACATTGCGGCGAACAGACCGGACACTTTTGACACATTTTTTGGGACCATTGATATTTATACAGTGATCAGAGCTAAAAATAGCCACTGATTACTGTATAAATGTCACTGACAGGGAAGGGGTTAACACTAGCGGGGGATCAAGAAGTTAAGTGTTCCGTAAGGAGGTGTTTCTAAATGTGGGGGGAGTGTACTGACAGGGAGTAGAGAGAGATCGCTGTTCCAGATCACTAGGAACAGCAGATCTCTCTCTACTTCCCTGACAGAACGGTCAGTGCCTGGCTCTGTGAGTAATAATTAGCTCTGTGAGTAATACTTTATTGCCTGGCTCTGTGAGTAATAACTAATAAGTTATACCTGGCTCTGTGAGTAATAATTGGTTCTGTGAGTAATAATTTAGAATTGGCTCTGTGAGTAATAATTGGCTCTGTGATTAAAAATGTATAATTGGCTCTGTGAGTAATAAATAGGAAGGCCAGTATGGTGGCCTGAAATTATGGGAGGAGCCCGGGTGGGTATTTTAAGCAGACCCCCAATGAAGCTCTGGGTCGGCTCCAGTGCGCGGTATCACAGGTCATGTGGCAGACTCTTCCCAGCTCACCTCATGTTCATCAGTCTGTGCATTCGATCACAGGTGCACTTCGGCTTCTTTGTTCGTGGTCTTCGTCGGCGGTTCCCGCTCACAGTCGCAGGTAGTATCAGAATCTTTTCGTATCATGTGCAATCTTGCGGTTCGTTATGCTTCCTATCCTGCATCCCTTTCATAAAAAGCCTGCCTCAGTGGTTGTCGCTCATGTCCCGACATCATTCGGCACAGGCATAGTACATTCGTAAGTTCCTTCTGCCAAGCATACGATTCATACATAGATCCCAGCCTCCGAGCCGCTGTTGGTCATTGTCCGATATCACTCGACACAGGCTTCACTGGTTAAAAGTTTCACTGTCCATGGGCTTGCAGTCTCATTCATTTGGAGATGAGCATGTATTGTTTGTATGGGATTCTGTGGCTAAATGAGGTGGTAATTAGACCCACCTGGTGCCTTCTCTTCACTGGATTAGCCTGGGGGGATGGGTGGTTGATAGGTGTTAGGTTTCAGAGTAAGACCCGGTTCACACAGGGGCGACTCCGGACGCGACTTTTGGTCGCCCCGAGTTGCCCCAAGTCGTGCTATTTTTAAAACTAATTGAAGTGAATGGAGATGTTTTAATGCACACGACTGCAGTCGCTCCGACTTCAAAAAAGGTTCCTGTACTACTTCAATCAGACTTCTAGGCGACCTGTAGGCAACTTGTACCATTGATTTCAATGGAAGTCGCTTAGAAGTCTGATCAGTGTTCATTTTGAAGGCAACTTTCCAGGAAGATAACATACATTTCTCAGGCAAACCCCTCCCTCCCACAGAGCTGATTCTTGTTTTATTGGCCACTGGAATGTCTCCTGTCATGGAGGCAACTTCAGTCGTGTTGTAAATCACCACTTAGTCGCTCTGTGATTCATGCTCAAGTCGTGTCTGAGTCGTGTTGAAGTCTGAAGTCGTGTTGAAGTTGTGTTGCCCCTGTGTGAACCGGCTCTGAGGCATACACTATACAATCAATTTGTATCAGATTAATTTAGTACTCCATACTACCGATTCGTATCGGATTCATTTCATAAATTTTAGAAACTGATTCGTATCAGATACATTGCATAGGCCGAATGCTTAACAGCACACGGTCTCGAAACCTGCGTCTCACACGCCACACCTTCTACAAAACCCACTCCAATTACTGACCCCCTATGGGACACTCACTTCACCCAACTGATGCCCTACACCTTTTACTGGATACCAAGCACTCACCAATCAGCCGATTCGAATCGAGTCGCAAAAAATCGGCCCTACGATTCGGATCCTCTGCAATCACAAGCCCCTTCAACCACTAAGACCAATCATTCGATCTGAGTCTAGTCGTAGCACTGGCGCAATGATTCGGACCTGGCACACAAGCCCCCTCGTCACCTAAACATCTACAGCCGATCCGAATCCAGTCGCATCATCGGTGTAACGATTCGGATCCTCGGGTATCCGAAACTTCACCAATCGATCCGAGTCCAGTTGCAGCACCGGCTCAATGATTCGGATCCTTGTAAAAACAAACCTCACCGACCGATCCTAGTCCAGTCGCAGCACCGGCTCAGAGTTTCAGAATCTCGGCAATACAAACTTCACCGACCGATCTGAGTCCAGTCGCAGCACAGGCTCATGATTCGGATCCTCTGCAATACAAACTTCACGACCGATCCGAGTCCAGTCGCAGCACAGACTCATGATTCGGATCCTCGGCAATACAAACTTCACCGATCCGATTCCAGTCGCAGCACCGGCTCAAAGTTTCGAAATCTCGGCAATACAAACTTCACCGACCGATCTGAGTCCAGTCGCAGCACAGGCTCATGATTCGGATCCTCGGCAATACAAACTTCACCGACCGATCCAAGTCCAGTCGCAGCACAGACTCATGATTCGGATCCTCGGCAATACAAACTTCACCGGCCGATCCGAGTCCAGTCGCAGCATAAGCCCATGATTCGGATCCTCAGCAATACAAACTTCACCGACCGATCCGAGTCCAGTGGCAGCACAGGCTCATGATTCGGATCCTCGGCAATACAAACTTCACCGATCCGAGTCCAGTGGCAGCACAGACTCATGATTCGGATCCTCTGCAATACAAACTTCACTGATCCAAGTCCAGTCGCAGCACAGGCTCATGATTCGGATCCTCGGCAAAAAAAAACTTCACTAACCAAGTCCAGTCGCAGCACCGGCTTAACGATTCAGGATTCTCTGCAATACAAATTTTACCAACCGATCCGAGTCCAGTCGCAGCACCGGCTCAATAATTTGGATCCCTCACAAACAAACCCCACCGGTGCTTACACCCCAGCCCGGTTCAAACTAGTAGCATCAGCGTTACAAATACAGTGGAACTTACGATTCAGATCCCCAGCCTTACGTTTTATCAAAGCATTAACATTCACATCTCACACCATCTATTTGTACAATGTTGCGCACGGTCATTCCTACATACTTATAATTCCGCTAAACGTTGTTTTCGCCTTTCGAATAAGGCCGCTTCCTTGCAATCGCTGCAAGCATTTCAGCAAGTGGCTCAAACCGGCCACTCATCATCTCCAGTAGCGACACGGCTGCTCACCATTTTCTCTGTCACTTTTCCCTTTCAGGTGAGTAAGACTGCACCAGGTTTGGACAGTATCTCCCAAAAAAAATATTTTTTTTTGAGGGCTTGCATCTTCACCAGGGGGCCAGCTTCTGCCCCGAACAGCTCTTTGCAATCCCTCTTGTCAAATCAAAGTTCCTATGTCACCTTACTACAGGTTTCCAGTTGACTCAGTTCTCGACCTCAACCAAGACTTCACTATTAGGGCATTGAGTCAGGTGCGTAAGTTCAAAGAGATCCTCCCTTGCTTTTCTCTTGAACACTCTTTCACAACATATTTTACTTCACATACACAATTTGACTTGCTTCTGAGGCGTTAGTAACTGTCACATACTTCTGTGCACTTCACTCTGTTTTCGAAGAGCGATCCGAGATCCTTCACCACGCAGACAAGGTCGCCTAACGTCCAGCTTGCTGGCAGTGCAAGCGTTAGCAGACCGAGCATACGTCAATATACTACAGATCGCAACATTCCTACATGCCGAGCACAGACGGGCACCTGAGCTATCGGTTACCTAGCCAGTCACCTCCTGGCTCACCTCAGTTACCACGCATTCTTTTGAGTTTTCTAAAGTCTCACTCAACAGCACTCGCACGCAAACTAGCTGTCACTACGCCTGTCATTCCTTGTCCTGTCCTTTCTTGTTTTCTTTCTGCCTTTCATCTTATCTACCCAAAATGCATCTATCCCCTCCTACCTTTCAAACTTTCCTTAAAACACATGCATTTTCCCCACCTTGGTTTTAGCTGACGCCACGTCACAGGCCGACAGCGATGACCTCGCCTCCGCCTCGCCATCACCCTCTGCGGGCTCAGCAAGCGGTGGCACGCAGTCTCCCAGAGCTTGGACCATTTCCAAGCTCACAGCAGAACTGTGGCGCAGGAATATTTCCTACCCTGCCACAGCTGGGAAAGCAGAGCATTTAGGCTGCTGTTTCCACCACCATTGGCAGCCCTACCAGGCACCCAGGTGTCACCACAGTCTATTTTCTCAGCGATTACTCAGCTGCACTCCTTGGTGACCACACTGTCAACAGCAGTCACTGATGTCCAGGGCAGAGTGGGAGCCCTGGAGGTGCACCCAGCTACGCCCGAACCAGCTCCAGTCACCACCGTTGTCCCTGTGCCCTCAATTACAGGTACGCCGACATCTGCATGACTGTCTTCCCTGCACACCTTGTCCGCTAAGGCAACAGCCAGACTCTCTCTGTTCCAGATTACTAAAAACTGGAGCACCATCGATACAGAGCTGTTCTGTCGACATTTCGCCGGCCTACGCTCTCCACTCTGCGCTAACTGCCAGTCTTCCACCCTCACCCATACGGCAAACTGGCACTCTGAGTTGGGTGGCATATGCCTTCCCAACTTTTCCTCCACCTCAAGTGCTGCTCAAAATCCAAGTTTAAACTCTCTCATACCCTCAGACCAGTTCTCCCTTAAATACTCACCAGTATACCTAGCTATTCAAGCTATCATTAGTGTAGGAGCAGGCGCTTGACTGTCCAATGCGGGCATCTCGGACGCCTTCAAGTTTCTATCAATCGAGCCGCATCTCTGGCGATGGCACAGAATCAAGTGGAAAGGCTTGTACTATTTTGCCGCTAAATTGACCTTTGGCTCCGAAAGCAGCCCGTGGCCATTTGATACATTCGCCCAGTCCCTTCCCTGGATCCTGTCACATCACGCATATTCTCAGAAAATGATCCACTATCTAGACGACTTCCTGCTCATCGAGAAACCTAGTGAGCCCCCAGTAGATTTTAACAGCTTGAGATAGGTGTTCAACAATCGCAATGTGCCTATAGCAAAAAAAAAATGGCATATCAATGTTCATTCCGTTAGCATCTTCCTCCTCACCACAGGTAGTCATGGACGTCGCAGCCTCCACAGGCTTCGCGGCAATTTTTGGCCATCATTGGTTTGCAGCGCCACGGCCATCAGAAATTCTCCTGATTCCCGTGTTCAGTCAGTCCTCCTCTTTTGCTCAAACTCTACCCCATTGTTGCAGCAGCTCATGTAGGGGCAGCACCTGGTCAGGACAAACAGTGACGTTTGCCACAGACAATCAAGTCACAGCCAGTATCATAAAAAAAGGCAGATCCAAGTCGCTGGCCATCATGTCCTTCCTGCGCAGGCTGGTGCAACTATCCCTACAGCAACAGGTTAATCTCCTCTACGTCTACATCCCAGGCAAATGCTATACCTCGGCTGACGCACTATCCCGTTTTAACTTTGCATCATTAGTTTTTGCAGGAACCTGGAGCCGACCCGACCATGTCTCTTATTCCACCTTGGTCGCAGCTAAACGTTGGATTAAAACAACACCTTTACAATGCCACCTGCCTTATCAATCTATCAGTATCTTGCAACACCCTGAAGGCCTACTGTACCACCTGGAAGACCTATGACAGGTTCCTAGCCTCAAATCCCAGGGCAGTGTCAGCAGATCTCATCCACATCTTGGCTTTCACAGCACACGGCCACACACAGTTGGCATTGTCACACAATACCATTAGACTCTACTTAGCTGGCATCCAGCATTTTCATCTCCTTACAAGATCCTACCAAACCATCCTTCTTCGCCACCCATGCGGTCAAAACCATCCTACCCGCTATTCACAGGCAACAACACCAAACCAGTAGCAAAAGCCTACCTGTCACCAGCACCATATCCCGAGACATGTCTATCATCCTGTCACGTTCCCCTTTTGGGTCACTACCCAGCCCGGTCATTCAAACAGCCATCTACCTGGCCTTCTACGGCTTCTTACGCCCCAGCGAATCACTGTCACTGGCCAGTTGCCAGATATTACGTAGACGCCACTAGAGTTACTTCATCCTGCACCTCGTGGTCTCCAAAACACAACAGTCCGGTCCCGGGGCAGATATCAAACTTTCCAGACTCACAATGCCTGGTGCCCAGTGGCCATTTTAGATCAGTTATTAGCTCCTCTGTCTGACCTCTCGGAGGCCAGCCCATTGCTACCTTTTCCTGCTAACCCTCTAAATAGTAACCAATTCACCAGATATTTCAGGATTCTTTGCTCAACTTTGCTCAACTTGTCCCCGGCCAATATTCTGGACATTCCTTCCAGATTACAGCAGCGGCAGCAGCATCACAAAACTGGTCCTGGACCACATCATCAAGAAGATGGGCAGGTGGAAATCCACTTGCTTCGCTCGATACACCCCCAATCCTCAAGCAGAATGTCACAACCCACCAGCAAGCTTGCCCGATAGCATGTTATCAAACTCAAACAATTAATTACCTCCCTAACCGAGTCTTTTGCCGCCTTCTATTAGCATACCATCCAGCAGACCAGGGCAAAATTCAGGTCTACTTTATGTTGTTAGTCTTGTGATGTGTTTATGTGATTCATAGCTCTTCGGACAGAGGGCTCCGTCCATAAATAGGAAGGCCAGTATGGTGGCCTGAAATTATGGGAGGAGCCCGGGCGGGTATTTAAGCAGACCACCCATGAAGCTCTGGGTCGGCTCCAGTGTGCGGTACCCACCAACCCATTCCCCTTTTCAGGGCACTTCTCTTAAAAACAATTTCTCTACAAAAGCATCCATTTACTATCTTGGGTATGCCGCCTTCTATTAGCATACCGTCCAGCAGACCAGGGCACACTTCAGGTCTACTTTATGTTGTTAGTCTTGTGACGTGTTTATGTGATTCATATGTCTTCGGACAGAGGGCTCCGACCATAATTTATAATTGGCTCTGTGAGTAATAATTGGCTCTGTGAGTAAAAATGTATAATTGGCTCTGTAAGTAATAGTTTATACTATAATTGGCTCTGTGAGTAATAATTTATAACTGGCTCTGTGAGTAATAATTATCTCTATGAGTAAAAATGTATAATTGGCTCTGTGAGTAATAGTTTATACTATAATTGGCTCTGTGAGTAATAATTTATAACTGGCATTATGAAATACTCACCTTAGAATGAGGCCTCGGCATCTGATCCTGGTCCACGCCGAGGGAGCTGACATTTTGCCCTCTGCGATTCTTCCAGGTTCGCGGCTCCGGCGCTGTGAGTGGCCGGAGCCGCGAATATGGCACTCCCAGGCATGCGTGCGGGAGTCTTTTCCCCAGCAAGGTCTGGCAACATCTGCCGGACCTTCAAAGTGCATGCACCTATGATGTCACCGGCTGCATGCAAAGTGAAGAACAGGCTAACCTGTAGGTAAAAATAAAAAAAGGGTATACAACCACTTTAAAGTAAGACAAAAAAACAGCATCATATGGCAGCTCCGACCTACACTGGCCCCAATATGTCACATTAAATGAAAACAGGTACCTAATCAAATCAACACATCCTGAAACCCCAAATCTCATCACCAACCACCCCCCCTGTGAATGCCTTCAAACCCCCCCCCCCCTCAGGCTGCTCAGTCTAAAATGCTTGGGCCTATTTTTGGGCCCAGTCCAGGCCTGGATGTGATGTAAGGTGTTTGAAACCAGAAAGATAACCCATTTACTTCACATGAGATCATCATGGCCATCTTGTGGGCCTTCAACACTTGCTGTCCACAGTGGTTCTCATCCATGTGATATACACAGATAGTCTGCTGCTTCTGTTGGCTCTTCCCAGTGTTTCCCTGGTTAACTTATTGGTTTCAAGCACCTTACATCACATCCACCCAAAGACCCAAAGGAGATGGTTCACCATTGACTGACCACCTGGAAGATTGCCACCAGCTGGAGACTTATCAATACTCTTAATACCTTGCAAATGTGAGTGCATATTTATTGTTTTTCATTTCATAAATATGTTTTAATAAATTCCATACTTAGGTAGTGATGCTTTTCTCTCCTTATTTTTGTCTATTAGACCCCTGATGTCTCCCCTGCACCTAACTGAAGCTAATGGAGCATGGACTGTGCTCCATTAACTTTCCCCCAGCCACAGTTGCCAAGGGAAGAGACATCAGAAACAGAAAATTACATGACACTCCCCATGCAGGCCCACAGATGAGTGCAGTTTAGGGTACACGGTGGGGAGGTCATGTTTTCCAGGGGTTCGTGCAAGCAGTTTAGCTCCCATAGTGTTCAAAGGTATTTGCCACTATGTTCAGGGTTTACAAACTCCTGTCAAATGCCCAGTGAATTGAACTTTGCCCTGTTCATTCATCTGATATGAATTCCCTTAGGAAATCACCCTTTTTTGAGAAGATTGTTGCATTACAGTGTAAAGTGAAGCTGTCACATCACTCAATTTTCCGTAGCAGCTTAAAACCTGATAGAACAAATCTACATGCAGATCCTAAAGTAGAGTTCCACTCAAAAGAAGAAGTTTCACATGTTTGCTTCCCCCCCCTTCGGTGCCACATTTTGCACCTTTCGGGGGGGGAGGGTGTAATGGTATCTGTTCCTGACAGGTACCCATCCCCACTTCTGAGAGACCTGGCTGCGGTGAGATGCAGCGAGGTCCCCCAGAAGTTCAGCCCCCTCCTCCTTCCTCTGCCGTCGGGCCAGTTAGAAAGCACAGTGCACTTCACGCATTCACTGTAGGAAGTCGACTGTGAAGCCAAATGGTTTCTCTTACCACGCATGGCAGCGGCAGCACCCAATAGTGGATCGGAAAATCGTCTGGGGTGCCACTTTGCGGGATCCATGGACAGGTAAGTGTCCTAATATTAAAAGTCAGCAGCTACAGTATTTGTAGCTGCTGACTTTTAATTTTTGGAGGGGGGGGCTAAGGCTCCACTTTAACCGGTATTTCTGAATTCTCCAAACAATCCCAAATTCCATTAACCACTTGCCTACAGGGCACTTTCACCCCCTTCCTGCCCAAGCCATTTTTCAGCTTTCAGTGCTGTCACACTTTGAATGACAATTCCGCAATCATGCAACACTGTACCCAAATACATTTTTTAGAATTTTTTCCCCACAAATAGAGCTTTCCTTTGGTGGTATTTGATCATCTCTGCGGTTTTTATTTTTTGCACTATAAACAAAAATAGAGCGACAATTTTGAAAAGAATGCAATATTCTTTACTTTTTGCTATAATAAATATCCCCAAAAAAATCTATAAAAAAAACTACATTTTTTTCACAGTTTAGGCCGATACGTATTCTTCTACATATTTTTGGTAAAAAAAACATATATTGATTGTTTGCGCAAAAGTTATAGCAGCTACAAAAAAGGGGATAGATTTATAGCAATTTTATTATTATTATTTTTTTACTAGTAATGGCGGCGATCAGTGATTTTTATCGTGACTGCGATATTGCGGCGGACACATCGGACACTTTTGACACATTTTTGGGACCATTCACATTTATACAGCGATCCCTGCTGTAAAAATGCATTGATTACTGTATAAATATGACTGGCAGGGAAGGGGTTAACACTAGGGGGCGATCAAGGGGTTAAATGTGTTCCCTAGATTGTGATTCTTGCTGTGGGGCGAGGGGACTGACTGGGGGAGGTGACCAATGGTTGTCCCTATGTACAAGGGACACACCATCGGTCTCCTCTCCCTGACAGGATGTGGATCTGTGTGTTTACACACACAGATCCACGGTCCTGCTCAGTTACTGGGCACGCGCATTGGGTCCCCAGTCACGCGGCGGCGAGCGCGTGCCCCCTAGTGGCTTCTGAAGGCGATCACATCATATGACGTCCGCCCAGAACAACAGGGTCTTCCGCCCGCCGTCATTTGACGGTGGGCGGTTGACAAGCAGTTAAAGCAAAATGCATGCAGAAAATGTCCCCATGATTTTAATATTGATATAATCTGATACACGAGGTCAATAAAAAAAATTGATAATCTGCATATAGAATATACCACTCTTCTGTTACTTGGGTATTAGATTCCCATGCACAACGAGAGCACTGGAGGTGTATGCACAAAGTTTTACTACTACCAACTGCACCAAACAATACAACATAGCCCAGTCTGGTAACATCATTGGGCCAGCCTCTGGTGGTGGCTGTGGATATTTCTTACCTCTGGACAGTGTGGTGCTCATGTATCGACATGAGAGCACCATGCTGTCTAGAGGTAAGCCCCAGGCAGTAGAATAAATGCTTTACGGGGTATATCTATGACCGTCAGGGCTCACAGGAACTGGGTTGAATGATGTTGGGTGTAATTCAACCCAAAAAAGGAGCAATGACCAGAACTGAGAGCAGTGATTCTGTGAGGGACAGCGGAGAGGAGGTAAGTATTGCAGCAGGAACTTTTTATTTTTAACTTAAAAAAAAAATTGCAGCCTGACTTGTCTGGAGTCCTCATATATTGTCAAAGGTGTTTCCTGCCTCTACACTACTATTTTGTATTCTGTAGCACAAGTCTGTGTGATTTGTAATGCATATATTCAAAATGCTTGAGGAAAGGAAGCCATCCATCTTAGGTTTACTGCCAAAACACTGAAACAAAGCTGAGGTGTAGCAGTCAGTGCAGTAATTTATGGGTCTGATGAAAAATACAAAGGTCTTCTACAAGTAAACATAACAAAATACCAAACAGTTCATGAACATACAAGAGGTGAAATAATCTAATATAAGTCATTTTTACAATAACACTGTATTCAGTCAGGCAAAGCATATTGAGACTCGATAACCTAGAGGAAAATAACCTGTTTTATAGATCTGCATGTATTATGGAGGTGCAAATGTCAGAAATTAAAGGATTTACTTAATGCAATAAGCTGTGAAAGCCTGATGCAAAGGTTGCTACTTCTGCTACATTTACATGGCTGCAGACAGAATGTTAACATTAAAACAGTCAGATGTTTTTTAGCAGGGCAAATGGCAAAGTGCAGTAACTCATAACAACTAATCAGGATGTTGGAAGGTGTCGGTGAACTTCGCAAAAATACACTACTCTTTGCTTTAACTTATCAAATTGTTTATAAAAATAGAAGGTTTTTTATTTTTTTAAACATAAAAAAATACATGTATAGGGGTACACAAATGTATTTTAAATATCCACCAAGTACACTACTGGGAAAACATGTTAGGCAGGTGAGAAAATGCAGTAAAGTATGAATGCTTTCAAAAATATATTTTTTTCATTGTTTATTTTTATCAATTTACAAAATGCAAAGTGAGCGAACAGAAGAAAAATCGAAATAAAATCAATATTTAGTGCGACTATCCTTTGGCTTCAAACTTGTATCAATTCTTACATTTGCAAAAAGGTGCTAATCATCAATTTCATATGTAGGATGAAACACAGTCATTAACTGAAACAAAAACAGCTGTGCAGGAGGCTTAAAACTGGGTGAGGAGCAGCCAAACTCTGCTAATAAGGTGAGGTTGTGGAAGACAATTTCATGTCACAGGTCATACCATCCACCATGACACAATTGAACACTGCATCAAGACAAAAGGGAGGTATAGTGCATCAGCAAGGTCTTTTCCAGACAAAGACTTCAAAGCAGACTGGGATTTCAAGATGTGCTGTTCAAGCTTATTTGAAGAAGCACAAAGAAAAGGGCAATGCTGAGGGCTGTAGATGTAGTGGTCAGCCAAGAAAACCTGAAGTGATTGTAATTTTAAACATTTTATATAAAAATAAAAAACATGTCATATTTACCTGCTCTGTGCAGTGGTTTTGCACACAGCAGCCCCGATTCTCCCTATTTCGGGGTTCCCCGCCAGCGCTCTGGACCCCTTCCCCTTGCCGGGTGCCCCCATAGTAAGCTGTTTGCTGTGGGGACACTTGTGCATGCTCACTCCCGAGCCAGCTCTCTGCATCCATAAGACAGAGAGCATGGCTTAGCCCCATCCCCTGCTCTCGCCTCACTGGCTGTGATTGAAAGCAGCAGAAGCCAATGGCTCCTGCTGCTGCATCTCAGCCAATCAGGAGGGAGAGACCCAGGAGAGACTTGGGTCTCATGCACATTGATGGATCGAGATCGGGCTGAGGGGGGAGCTGCACACTGAAGGTTTTTTACCTTCATGCATAGAATGCATGAAGGTAAGAAACCTTCATCCTTTACAACAACTTTAATGCAACAGATGAAAGACAAGTCGTACTTACTTCCCTTTGCCATCAGAAGATGTCCAGCAGTGCCATCAGCACAGAACTGTTACACTCATCTACTCTCTGGAGAAGTCTGGTCAGAAGTGGTACTCATGGAAGAATTGGGGCCAAAAAGCCATACCTCACATGTGGAAACAAGGCTACATGACTCAACTATGCATGAAAACATAGTAACTGGGGTGAAGAAAAATGGCAGTAGGTGCTCTGGACCGATGAGTCAAAATTTTTAATCTTTGGCTGTAACAGGAGGCAGTTTGCCGAAGGGCTTGAGAGCGGTACAATAATGAGTGTCTGCAGGCAACAGTAAAGCATGGTGGAGGTCCCCTGCACGTTTGGGGCTGTATTTCTGCAAGTGGATTTGGAGATTTAGTCCAGATCAATTGTATACTCAATGCTGAGAAACACAGGCAGAGACTTATCCTTCATGCCCTACCCTCAGGGAGGCGTGTGATTGGCCCCAAATTTATTTTGCAGCAGGACAACTCCAAACATACAACCGATGTCATTAGGAATAATCTTCAGCGTAAAGAGTGTAAAGAACATGGAGTCCTGGAAGCAATGATTTGGCCCCCACAGAGCCATGATCTCAACATCATCAAGTCTGTCTGGGAGTACATGAAGAGACAGAAGGATCTGATGCAGCCTACAGATGATCTGTGGTTAGTTCTCCAAGATGTTTAGAGCAACCTACCTTCAGAAATTGTGTGCAAGAAGGCATTTACTTTTTATTTTGTCAATTGATAAAATAAACTATTAACACTTCTGTTTCTGAAAGCATTCTTATTTTTTAGCATTTTTTCAGACCTGCCTAAAAATTCAGCACAGTAGTGTATGTTTAGTGCAAATACTTATAAAAGTTAACCTACTGACTTCTAGACATGTGCATTACCGAAAAAATTGTTTAGTTTCGCTTTAATTTCCTTCTTTTTTTTTTATCGTTTATCGGGTCATTCATAATGATCGGCATTCGTTACTTCGGATCATTCGTAACTTTGTATGCATTCGTATTCGTTACATTCACTAACAGTTACTTTACCCAAATTTGAAAGGAACTTTCAATTAAAATATAAATCTAATCTATCCCAAATTAGCTGCTATGGCACAGAGACCCGAATAGAAGAATTACTGACTTTAGCTATTTTACTTATTTCCTTTAAATTATTTTCTAAATTTAACTCTATTCTTTTTAGTAAATAGATTCTTAAGGTTTTAACATATAAGTAGCACACTATTTATTACTGGTCATAGAAACCCATTTATTTATATCCAAAATAAATACGAATACGAATGCATTTATCTGAATGTAATCGATTCGTTAAACTCATAGGTTGAATAATTTTTCATTCTTTTGGATTTGTGGAATTTCGGATATTTGTTCTTTTGGTATTTCATACTTTTGAATTTAATTTTTTTCGGGTTTTCGTTCTGACCATTCGTTTTCATATAGGTGTTGTGACAGCAGGAAGGTAAAGTCACCTGGTTGCATCCAGGGGGGTAGGTATATTTCTCCCAGATTCAGGCTTTATGCCGACTTATACAACTAGGGAGAGAGTTGATGAAGCCCAGCTGAGGCTAGTGGGCTCATGGATGATTCATACCTCTAGGGAGAGGGCTGGGCGTCGTGCAGGCAGGGAGTTGATGAGACCAGCTGAAGCTTGTCAGCTCGTTTAAGGCCTCTATAAAAACTCCCAGATTCATTAGGTGTTTGCTCATGCCTGGACCCAGACCTGTGTGGACTGTCTAGGGAGAGTGAACCCCTGTGCGGTGAGACAAAGCCTGTGTGGCTATTTGTTTGGACATTTACTAAACCAGGGACTTAGGGACTAGGACAGCACCAGGCTGATCCCAGTTGTTAGTTAGGAAACCTGCATGTTTAGTCAGAGGTCAAGCTGACCAGGGTTTATTTTGTTTATGTTTCTTTTTGCTTTGCTGTGTTTTTTGTCACTGTAAATAGAGAAATAAACCGCACCTTTTTGATCTTGAAAACCACAACCTCCGTCTGCCGGGCCTGTTTTTGTGTGGGGAGCCCATCCAGGGGATCACACACACCCGCTGCCGAGCAAACCCCCCCACAGTTGGTGGAGAACCAGTGGCAGTTTTTTTTTAAGCCAGCATGGAGGAGATACTGAAACAGCTGGCTCTAGCAAATGCCAATCAACAGCAGACAAATGCAGGTTTGCAAAAGAGCCTTGCAGCTCAACAACAGAGCTTCGCAGCCCAGCAGCAAGCTCATCAACAGAGCCTTGCAGCCCAGCAGCAATCTGAGGCCCGCTTCATAGACCTGTTACAGAAGCAAGAGCAGAGACTACAACAAATGGAAGCAGTAATGCAGCAACGTCCGCAGACCAGTGAGGAAAGCCGTCCCACTAATACCGCGTCCTTTGGGGTGAGTCGTTTATTGACAAAAATGACTGGAGAGGATGATCCAGAGGTATTTTTGACCACATTTGAAAGGACTGCTGAAAGAGAAAAGTGGCCTGAGGAGCAGTGGGCTGGACTGGTGGCTCCTCTGTTAACTGGTGAATCGCAGAAGGCTTACTATGACCTAGAGCCTGACCAAGCAAAAGACTATGTGATGCTAAAAGCTGAAATATTGGCAAGGCTGGGTGTCACCCTGGCTGTCCGGGCTCAGCGTGTGCATAACTGGACTTTCCAGCTTGGAAAACCCCCCAGGTCTCAAATGTATGATCTCATTCACCTGAGCAGGAAGTGGCTACAGCCAGAGACTTTGTCCGCACCAGAGATTGTGGAACGTGTTGTAATGGATCGGTTTTTGAGAGCTCTTCCTACTGCCATCCAAAAGTGGGTAAGCCATGGAGACCCAGAGACGGCCGGTGGTCTTGTGGATCGTGTAGAGAAATACTTGGCTACAGAGAACCTGACGGCCTCTTCCAGAGACTCTCGGACTTTCCACCCTAAGACCAGACCATCCCCAGGGGCGGATAAGAGGATTCCAAGGGGTGAGGGTGGAGGGAGTGAGAGGGTGGGAGCTCTACCCAAAGTTTGGCGAGAACAGCCTGGGAAGTCAGGGGCTCAAGAGGCAGCCAAAAGGATTGTTTGCTACCGCTGCCGGCAAGCGGGACATATTGCAGCAAATTGCCCGGTTGTGGAGGAACCCATGCAATGTGACTTTCTGACGGACCGACGTCAGTCGCTGTGTGCGACAGTCGCATGCACTGCCATTCGGGGAACTGAGAAACATTTATGCAAAACGTGTATTAATGGTAGAAATGTTGTGGTATTGCTGGATTCAGGTAGCCTTGTGACCCTGATAAAGGCTGAATTAGTTAAAACAGAGGTCTCTGGGAATAGCAAGGTAGCTGTTATTTGTGTGCATGGGGACACCCGAGAGTATCCAGTGACTACAGTGTGTTTCGAGACCCCCAAAGGTACCCTCTCTCATCCAGTGGGGTTAGTATCTCAATTACCGCATGATGCCATTGTGGGAAGGGATTTTCCGAAGTTCTGGGAACTGTGGGATGATCCTGAGCCCCCCACTGGTGCCCCTATGTACCAGGAATGTGATAGCCAGAACTCCTCTGAGAGTGGTGAGGACTCTCCAGAATTTCCCTTGTCAGTATTGGCAGGGGAGACTCAAGAAACTGGAGAGGAGCCCACCTCCTCAGACGAAAACCTACCGTCTGTGGAGTTTTCTGATCTTGAGGTTCACAGGGAAAATTTTGCCACAGAACAGTTAAAAGACCCCGCCCTAATAAAGGCACGGGAAAACGTAGTGGAAATAGATGGCGAGTTAGTGAACCCAGATAATACCTGCACTTACCCATACTTCAGCGTAGAGAAGGACCTACTGTATCGGGTGGCAAAAAGGGCAGAAGAAACCGTTGAGCAGCTTGTGGTGCCCAAACCTTACAGGAAGTTGGTGTTGGAGTTGGCCCATGGGCACATTCTTGGAGGTCATCTGGGGACAGAGAAAACCCGAGAGAGGGTATTACAGAGATTCTATTGGCCTGGGGTGATGAAGGACATAGAAAATTATTGTTCCTCCTGCCCTGTGTGTCAGAGGTCGGCCCCGATGCCACATTTCCGTAGCCCGCTGGTCCCTCTACCCATCATTGAGGTCCCGTTTGAGAGAATCGCAATGGATTTGGTAGGTCCTATAATCAAGTCCGCTAGGGGGCACCAGTACATATTGGTTATAATGGACTATGCCACCCGTTATCCAGAAGCGATCCCTCTCAGAAATACCTCGGCCAAAACCATAGCCAAAGAGCTATCTCTTGTTTTTAGCCGGGTGGGTATTTGTAAAGAACTGCTTATGGACCAAGGTACACCCTTTATGTCCCGGGTTATGAAAGAGCTGTGTAAATTGTTCAAAGTGACGCAATTGCGTACATCTGTGTATCACCCCCAAACCGATGGGCTGGTTGAAAGATTCAACAAAACCCTAAAACAAATGTTGAAGAAAGTGGTGGATAGAGATGGAAAGGATTGGGACTGTCTACTTCCTTATTTGATGTTTGCTATTAGGGAGGTGCCCCAATCCTCTACGGGATTCTCCCCCTTTGAGTTACTGTATGGGAGACACCCAAGAGGGCTGTTGGATATTGCCAAGGAAACTTGGGAAAGTGAGAGTTCTCCCCACATGAGTGTGATTGAGCATGTCGCCCTGATGCAAGATCGAATTGCACAGGTAATGCCCATCGTGAAGGAACATTTGGCCCAAGCGCAGTTGGCACAGCAGAGAGTGTACAACCGTGGAGCCAAGACCCGTACCTTTTCCCCGGGGGATAGGATATTGGTACTTGTCCCTACGGTTGAAAGTAAATTCCTTGCCAAATGGCAAGGCCCCTACGAGATAATGGAAAAAGTGAGCGAAGTGAATTACAAGGTCAGACAACCAGGAAGGCGAAAGCCCGAACAGATCTATCACGTTAATCTGTTGAAAGCCTGGAGGGATAGAGAGTCCCTAGTCGCAGAAACTTGGTCACCAGCTCAAACTGGTTGCGTGATTCCGGAGGTTGGAATAGCAGCCACCTTGTCACAACCCCAACAACAGGAGGGTAAGGAGTTTGTGCTTCGCAACAAGGAGGTGTTCTCTGAGCTGCCGGGACAAACATCTGGGGTAGAGCATGATATTATTACCCCGCCCGGTGAAAGGGTGAAGTTAAAACCCTATCGGATCCCAGAGGCCCGACGGGAGGCAATACGGGAGGAAGTACAGAAAATGCTGAACTTAGGGGTGATAGAGGAGTCCCAAAGTGATTGGTCTAGTCCCATTGTGTTGGTGCCTAAACCGGATGGGAGCTGGCGATTTTGTAACGATTTTCGTCAGTTGAACAAAGTTACAAAATTTGACACCTACCCCATGCCACGTATAGATGAGTTGATCGACCGGCTGGGAACAGCCCGATACATGACGACTCTTGACCTCACAAAAGGGTATTGGCAAATTCCCCTGGCCATGTCGGCCAAAGAGAAAACCGCATTTGTAACCCCAGACGGGGCGTTCCAATATAAGATAATGCCGTTCGGGTTACAGAATGCGCCGGCCACATTCCAGCGGAAAATGGACCAGATACTGAGGCCCCATCGGAAGTATGCTGCGGCTTACCTGGATGACATAATTGTCCATAGCACAGATTGGGCCTCACATCTGCCAAAAGTGCAAGCAGTCCTAGACTCTATCCGGGAAGCGGGGTTTACGGCTAACCCCAAGAAGTGTACCATTGGGCAGGAGGAGGCCAAATATCTTGGGTACACCATTGGGAGGGGAGTAATAAAACCCCAACTCAACAAAGTCGAGGCCATCCAGAGTTGGCCACGTCCCAACAGCAAGAAGCAGGTACGAGCCTTTCTGGGAATAGCGGGGTATTATCGGCGCTTCATTCCCCACTTTGCTTCTAAGGCTGTGCCCCTAACCAACCTGACGAAAGGGAAAGGGTCGGTCATGATTAAATGGACCCCCGAGGCTGAGGCAGCATTCCAATTCTTGAAACAAGCCTTATGTAGCCAGCCAGTGTTGTACTCACCCGACTTCTCTAAAGACTTTGTCGTACAAAGTGATGCGTCAGATGTGGGGTTAGGAGCAGTATTGTCCCAGGTCTGGAACGGGGAAGAGCACCCAGTCATTTACCTCAGCAGGAAGTTGAAGTCCCATGAGGTAAATTACGCCACGGTTGAAAAGGAGTGTTTAGCGGTGAAGTGGGCTCTAGATTCCCTTCGGTACTATCTGCTAGGTAGGCACTTTGACATGGTTACGGATCACGCTCCGTTAAAGTGGATGGCTCAAAACAAGGAGACAAATAGAAGAGTGAATAGGTGGTTCCTGGCCCTACAGGAATTCAACTTCACAGTAAAGCATCGCCCTGGCGTTCAAATGGGGAATGTGGATGCTTTGTCTCGAGTACATGAATGCCTGATTGCTGGTGTTCCAACCCCAAGGTTAAAACAAGAGGGGGGGGTATGTGACAGCAGGAAGGTAAAGTCACCTGGTTGCATCCAGGGGGGTAGGTATATTTCTCCCAGATTCAGGCTTTATGCCGACTTATACAACTAGGGAGAGAGTTGATGAAGCCCAGCTGAGGCTAGTGGGCTCATGGATGATTCATACCTCTAGGGAGAGGGCTGGGCGTCGTGCAGGCAGGGAGTTGATGAGACCAGCTGAAGCTTGTCAGCTCGTTTAAGGCCTCTATAAAAACTCCCAGATTCATTAGGTGTTTGCTCATGCCTGGACCCAGACCTGTGTGGACTGTCTAGGGAGAGTGAACCCCTGTGCGGTGAGACAAAGCCTGTGTGGCTATTTGTTTGGACATTTACTAAACCAGGGACTTAGGGACTAGGACAGCACCAGGCTGATCCCAGTTGTTAGTTAGGAAACCTGCATGTTTAGTCAGAGGTCAAGCTGACCAGGGTTTATTTTGTTTATGTTTCTTTTTGCTTTGCTGTGTTTTTTGTCACTGTAAATAGAGAAATAAACCGCACCTTTTTGATCTTGAAAACCACAACCTCCGTCTGCTGGGCCTGTTTTTGTGTGGGGAGCCCATCCAGGGGATCACACACACCCGCTGCCGAGCAAACCCCCCCACAGTGTGTTCTAGGAGGACATTCCTCCCAGAACAACAGAGCCAAGCTAAAGCCATCTTTTGGCAATGGCGCGGTACTGAAGTGATTAAAACCTCACCTACCCAAGTGAAAACATGAAATCCTGCTCAATCCATATGTGAAGGATGCAATTTAATACACATGCAAAAAACTGTACCTCTGAGCTTGCAGCTTCATAAACATGAGTATGACCCTATAACAGAGTATTCCCCAATTTAGGGCAAGTAAAAAAAATGTTCTGTACAGGACACCAAGGTTGGGTCCTGGACAAGTGCTATGTGGCACCAGTGTTCGGGTTATGGTCCCTTTAAGGGAAGTGTGTGTGTCCTCAGGGGTCTTGTCTGTGATGGGTGGGAAATTTCGGGGTACCCATGTAAAGCAGAGGTCTGATTCGCAGTCCTCTCTGTATTACTAGAGGTATTTGGAACCCTGAATTTCAGAGGCCCTGAAGTGACATTCGGGTAGGAAAAGGGCCTTCACACCTGACTACAGGGACTCCAGTCCACACAGGGTTAAGAGTCTCCAGGAAGCAGCACTTAAAACAGGAAGCAGTATTAGGTGTGATGGTGTGTGAGTGGGAGTTGGAGAGAGACACTTGTTTGGAGTGCTGCCGGTTTCCTGGAAGCTGACAAATAACCAGACTGGGACCGTGCTAACCTTGGGGTAAAGTCCCATCTATGAACTATGTATTTCCTTATATTTTGTTTATGCTGTTGTGCTGAAGACAAACATACTTTTTCTGTTGCATTTTGTTAAGTTAAACGGCTTTGCACATGGTCCTGTGGCGCTATAACCCCCAGGCTTTACAGTTCTTAAATGACTAATCTCCTTTTGTAAGTGGATCTAAGTGGACAAACCAAGTCCAGAAGATCTGAACTGAATGTGACCCATAGGGGGAGATTGACTAAAACTGGTGCACTCAGAATCTGTTACAGCTGTGCATAGTAACCAATTGCCTTCTAACTTCAGCTTGTTCAATTAAGCTTTGACAATACAACCTGGAAGCTGATTGGTTTCTATGCAGAGCTTAACCAGATTTTGCACTCCCCAGCTTTAGTAAATAACCCCCATAGTGTGCAATATCCAATGTTCCACTCTTGGAGTTAAACTGTCAACTAAATATTTATATTCTCCACCACAAATCTCCAACAATCATTTATAATTGGTTAACACCAGAGGCTAGTAGTTTCAGGAGCTATTATGTGCAAATGCATAGTCACTTGAAGGTCTGCTGTTGACTATAAATATTTCAATGATCAAATTATCTGTTCTGAGGAAAAACTTGAAATTCTTATGGTCATAATAGCCCTCGTACCATACAACATCATACTCCAAATACCATGGGGGAAGAATAATATTCTCAACCCCAGTATTCAAAGTCACCTGATGAAGTTATGTTTCGTTTGGTGGCTTCTCTCTCCTTTAAGCCGTAACATCTGCAAAGGGTTCCTGAGCCTTTAAATGGTCTCTCAGTCTGGTTCAGTAGGAATCACAATCATGGGAAAGACTGCTGACCTGACAGTTGTGCAGAAAACCATCATTGACACCCTCCATAAGGAGGGAAAGCCTCAAAGGGTAATTGCAAAAGAAGTTGGATGTTCCCAAAGTGCTGTATCAAAACGCATAATAGAAAGTTATGTGGAAGGGAAAAGTGTGGAAGAAAAAGGTGCACAAGCAACAGGGATGACCGCAGCCTGGAGAGGATTGTCAGGAAAAGGACATTCAAAAGTGTTGGGGACTTTCACAAGGAGTGGACTAAGGCTGGAGTCAGTGCCTCAAGAGCCTCCACACACAGACGGATCCTGGACATGGGCTTCAAATGTCGTATTCCTCTTGTCAAGCCACTCCTGAACAACAAACAATGTCAGAAGCGTCTTACCTGGGCTAAAGAAAAACAGACCTGGTCTGTTGCTCAGTGGTCCAAAGTCCTCTTTTCTGATGAGAGAAAATTTTGCATCTCATTTGGAAACCAAGGACCCAGAGTATGGAGGAAGAATGGAGAAGCACACACTGCAAGATGCTTGAAGTCCAGTGTGAAGTTTCCACAGTCTGTGTTGATTTGGGGAGCCATGTCATCTGCTGGTGTTGGTCCACTGTGCTTCATTAAGTCCAGGGTCACTGCAGCCTTCTACCAGGAAATTTTGGAGCACTTCATGCTTCCTTCCGCAGACGAGCTCTATGGGGATACTGACTTCATTTTCCAGCAGGACTTGGCACCTGCCCACACTGCCAAAAGCACCAAAACCTGGTTCAATGACCGTGAGATTACTGTGCTTGATTGGCCAGCAAACTCGCCTGACCTGAATCTATGGGGCATTGCCAAGAAAAAGATGAGAGACATGAGACAGAACAATGCAGAAGAGCTGAAGGCAGATATTAAATCATCCCGGTTTTCCATAACACCTCAGCAGTGCCACAGGCTGATAGCTTCCATGCCACGCCGCATTGAGGCAGCCAGTAATTTCTGCAAAAGGGGCCCAAAAGTACATATGCATGCTTATACTTTTCAGAGGTCCGATATTGTTCTATATACAATCCTTGTTTTATTGATTGCATGTAATATTCTAATTTTCTGAGATTGTGGATTTGGGGTTTTCATTAGCTGTAAACCATAATCATCACAATTATGACAAATCACGGCTTGAACTATCTTGCTTTGCATTTAATGAGTCTATCTCATATATTAGTTTCACCTTTTAAGTTGCATTAGTGAAATAAATGAACTTTTGCACGATATTCAAATTTTTCGAGTTTCATCTGTATATGTTTTCCTACTGGTAAAACTTTTGCCAGATAGATTTCATTTTCCAGGAGATTCCAGTGATTATGGTGGCTCTGAGTTGTCCCCGCGGGTCATAGTACACAGATCTCATTAATTTAGTAGTGAATGCTCCTTGGGTGTTTACCACTTTGAGAATGTTTTCTGTCTCAAAGGCCCATTTATTACCTTGCTTACAGCAACTGGCTTTAAAAGCTTGGCTGTTGAAAGCCAGGTGCTAAGGAAGGGACACAGGCTTATCAGATGCGGTCTTCTACACCAGTGTTTCTCAACTCCAGTCCTCAAGGCACCCCAACAGGTCATGTTTTCAGGTTCTCCATTATTTTGAACAGGTGATTTGATCAGTTTTGCTGCCTTAGTAATTACTACAGCCATTTCATCTGAGGGAAATCCTGAAAACATGACCTGTTGGGGCGCCTTGAGGACTGGAGTTGAGAAACACTGTTCTACACCATGCTTAAAGTGGAGGTCACGTGAAAAAAAAAATATTAAAAGACAGCAGCTACAAATACTGCAGCTGCTGACTTTTAATAAATGGACACTTACCTTTCCTGGAGTCCAGCGATGTCGGCAGCCAAAGCCGAGCAATCGCTCGTCTCTCGGCTGCCCCCGCCGCCATCCTCTGTGAGGGAATCAGGAAGTGAAGCGTTGTGGCTTCACTGCCCGGTATCCCTACTGCGCATTCACGAATAGCGCACCGCGTTCCCAGTGGTCCCTGCTCTCTCCTGGGACCAGTGTGTTTCCCAGAAGACAGCGGGGGGGGGGGCAGGGAAGTGGAGTGACTCCCATGGGAGTCTCCCCCCCAGAAGTGGGTGCAAATACCTGTATTATACATGTATCTGCACCCCCCTCCCCCCTGTAAGGTGCAAAATGTGACACCGGAGAGGGGGGAGGGTTTCCGAAAAGCGGAAGTAACATTTTTGGGTGGAACTTCGTTTTAAGGCTCACAAGGCCACGTAAGATCTGGAAAACCTATTTTGCATGGTGTGAGTCTTTTTTGGGTATGCTTTTATTCTTTCTCTGTTACTTTTCTTCGTTGCCTTTCTTCTGGCTTTTCTCTAGCATGCAATTGAGCAGCAGGTGGCTTTTAGTACAATTTAAGAGTCAGATGTCAGCAATAGCAGTCTTGTTTCAGCACCCTCTGGTGTTGCTGCCTCTGGTTCTTACATTTTATTCAGGCGGTTAGGCACATTGCCCCTCCACCCAGACCATTATTGTCATCATGGGCCTTAAAGGGGTTGTAAAGGTTCATGTTTTTTCACCTTAATGCATAGGATGCATTAAGGTGAAAAAACATCTGACGATTGTCGACCCCCCAGTCCCTGTTTTACGTACCTAAATCCTGGAAAGTCCCGCGTCGCGAATGCGCTCAATCTTTGCTTCTCGGCTCTTCATTGGATATTTTGATAGCAGCGCAGCCATTGGCTCGCGCTGCTGTCAATCAAATAAAATGACGCGGGTGCCGGGGGGCGGGACTGAGTCATACACTCGGTGACTATGGATGCCGAGTGTATGACACGGGAGTGCGCCCGCAAGGTAACCCCCTCGGGAGAGAGCTTCCCTGAGGGGGTTAGCTATTGCAGGGAGGAGCCGAGAGAGCCGCCGAGGGACCCCAGAGGACGGTGTTCGGGGCCACTCTGTGCAAAACAAACTGCACAGTGGAGATAAGTATAACAGGTTTGTTATTTTTAAATGATACTATCACAGTTGCCAACAGTCCCGAATTTCCCGGGACAAGCACGATTTTTGGACCCTTGTCCCGAATTGGGCTTGTCCCGATTCGGGACAAGCCCAATTCTTTTTGTCCCGGTAAATTCGGGAATGTTTAGGGCTTAAAACGACGGCGGCTACACCAAAATGGCCGCCGCCACAAGTGTTCTTTTCTCTGACCTCTAGTGTGAGGAGAGGGGCAGCCAAACGCGGCTTCTCTCTTTCGGCGACCCCTCCCTTCACACAGAGTGAGACCAGACTGTGATCCTCATCCCACCGCTGCCGCCGACGCTGATCGCTGGGCCCGCGTGTGGAGGGGACTCTGATGCCTGTCAAGTGAAGTCAGTGTGGTGGGGGCTCATCATGGGGACAAAGAAGTGTGGTGGGGGCTCATCATGGGGACACAGAAGTGTGGTGGGGGCTCTGATGGGGTCACAGAAGTGTGGTGGGGGGCTCTGATGGGGTCACAGAAGTGTGGTGGGGGGCTCTGATGGGGTCACAGAAGTGTGGTGGGGGGCTCTGATGGGGTCACAGAAGTGTGGTGGGGGGCTCTGATGGGGTCACAGAAGTGTGGTGGGGGGCTCTGATGGAGACACAGAAGTGTGGTGGGGGGCTCTGATGGAGACACAGAAGTGTGGTGGGGGGCTCTGATGGGGACACAGAAGTGTGGTGGGGGGCTCTGATGGGGACACAGAAGTGTGGTGGGGGGCTCTGATGGAGACACAGAAGTGTGGTGGGGGGCACTGATGGGGACACAGAAGTGCGGTGGGGGCTCTGATGAGGACACAAGTGTGGAGGGGGCTCTGCTGGGGGCACCTGATGTAAGGAGGGACTCTGCCGGGGACACCTGGTGTAAGGAGGGACCATGCCGGGGACATTTGGTGTAAGGAGGGACCATGCCGGGGACACCTGGTATAAGGAGGGACCATGCCGGGGACACCTGGTGTAAGGAGGGACCATGCCGGGGACACCTGGTGTAAGGAGGGACCATGCCGGGGACACCTGGTGTAAGGAGGGACCATGCCGGGGACACCTGGTGTAAGGAGGGACCATGCCGGGGTCATCTGGTGTAAGGAGGGACCATGCCGGGGTCACCTGGTGTAAGGAGGGACCATGCTGGGGACACCTGGTGTAAGGATGGACTCTGCTGGGGAGGCACCTGATGCAAGGATGGACTGCTGGGGAGGCACCTGATGCAAGGACGGACTGCTGGGGAGGCACCTGATGCAAGGACAGACTCTGCTGGGGAGGCCATCTGGTGGCAGGTGACACACTTCCACTGATTCGGCATTATGGTTTGTTGAATGATTTGATTTTATATAACAATATAATAATAGAAATAATGCGCTTCAATCATCCTGACACCATAACAACCATAGTGCTGGGATGATTGAAGCGCCAACATCAGGTGTTTTGGAGTATCCTTATCTGCCAATTTTGTTAAACTTTCTGGAATACACACATTTCTGTTGTGGTGTAGGATCTGGCTCCTTTCTTCCTTCCTTTCTTCCTTACTTTCTTTCTTTCTTTCCTCCTTTCTTTCTTCCTTTCTTCCTTACTTTCTTCCTCTCGGACTCAAACCACACCCCTTCTGAGCCACTCCCATTTAAACCACGCCCACAATCGCTCGTAAAACGCACCCATTTTTCGTCGCGGTGCGTATGACACACCTACAAACAAATGCCCCGCCCTCTAATTATAGCAAGGCTCCGCCTCCATGCAAAAAAAGTGTCCAGGATTTTTTTTTGCAATGTTGGCAACTATGTAATATTTGAACCTTTAGTATCACTTTAACCTAGTATTGTCTGTGTTGCATATTGGGGAGATCCCACTACTATTTTTTTCTTAGGAAAGTGGCATTCCTAGTAGGTATTGCTTTGGCATGTAGTGTCTCAAAACTGATTATGTCTGGCACGCCTTCATTATTGGTTCTTCATAGGGACAAGATAATTGTGCATCTGAGACTCTTTCCTGTGTAAGGTGCTTTCATCATTTGTTCTAGTGCCAGTGGCGGAATTTTCAGGGTCGCAGCAGTCGCAGCTGCGACTGGGCCCTGTAGTTCCGTGAAGTCCGGGGGGCCCGCCCGCCGCCCGTGTGAGGGGCCCGCCCACCGCCCGCCAGTATGAGGAGCCGTTCCGCCGCAGGGATCGGGTGCTGACAAGGCAGTGGATGCAGGGGCGGCACCGCGGCAACCCCCCCCAAGACTCCCAAGCAGTGGCGGAATTTTCAGGGTCGCAGCAGTCGCAGCTGCGACTGGGCCCTGTAGTTCCGTGAAGTCCGGGGGGCCCGCCCGCCGCCCGTGTGAGGGGCCCGCCCACCGCCCGCCAGTATGAGGAGCCGTTCCGCCGCAGGGATCGGGTGCTGACAAGGCAGTGGATGCAGGGGCGGCACCGCGGCAACCCCCCCAAGACTCCCAAGACATCTCCCCTGCCTGCACCTCTGGCTGGCCGTTTAGAGTGCAGTGGGGAGATGTGGGAGGAGGTGGAAGGCGGCGATCGGCAGCTCTATGGTGCCTGTGTGGGCAGCAAGATCTCCCTGGGGCTTGTAGTACTCGAGTGTCAGTGTGTATACAGAGGAGAGGGGAGGGGAGGGGCCTCTGACCCGGGCAGGTATTAGTTTCACTTTCACTCTGCTTGCACAATGTTGCTGATGCCCGGGTCAGAGGCCCCTCCCCCCTCACATGGTTCGGATATAGAACTACTAGCCCCAGCAAGACCCCCCTGCCTGTGGACACCATAGAGCTGCCAATCGCCACCTCCACCAGCCAGGTACAGGGGAACCCCTGCAAGGGGGGAGTCAGCTGTTTGGGGACCCTGATGTAAGAGGGGGGGGTTTCTGGGGACACTAATGTAAGGAAGGGGGCCTCTGGGGACACTAATGTAAGGAAGGGGGCCTCTGGGGACACTAATGTAAGGAAGGGGGCCTCTGGGGACACTAATGTTAGGGGGGCTCTCTGGTGATCCTGGTGTAAGGGGGGGCTCTCTGGGGACCCAGGTGTAAGGGGGAGCTCTATGTGGACCCAGGTGTAAGGGGGAGCTCTATGTGGACCCTGGTGTAAGGGGGGCTCTCTGGGGACCCTGGTGTAAGGGGGGGCTCTCTGGGGACCCTGGTGTAAGGGGGGGCTCTCTGGGGACCCTGGTGTAAGGGGGGGCTCTCTGGGGACCCTGGTGTAAGGGGGGGCTCTCTGGGGACCCTGGTGTAAGGGGGGGGCTCTATGGGGACCCTGGTGTAAGGGGGGGCTCTATGGGGACCCTGGTGTAATGGGGGGCTCTATGTGGACCCTGGTGTAAGGGGGGCTCTCTGGGGACCCTGGTGTAAGGAGAGGCTCTCTGGGGACACTAATGTAAGGGAGGCTCTCTGGGGACCCCGATATAAGGGGAGGCTCTCTGGGGACCCTGGTGTAAGTAGGGAGGCTCTCTGGGGACCCTGGTGTAAGTAGGGAGGCTCTCTGGGGACCCTGGTGTAAGTAGGGAGGCTCTCTGGGGACCCTGGTGTAAGTAGGGAGGCTCTCTGGGGACCCCGATATAAGGGGGGGCTCTCTAGGGACCCTGATGTAAATGGGGAGGCTCTCTGGGGACCCTGATGTAAGTAGGGAGGCTCTCTGGGGACCCTGATGTAAGGAGGGGCTCTCTGGGGACACTAATGTAGGAAGGGAGGCTCTCTGGGGACCCTAATGTAGGAGGAGGCTCTCTAGGGACCCTGATGTAAGTAGGGAGGCTCTGTGGGGTCCCTGATGTAAGGGGGGCTCTCTGGGGAGTCCCCCTATGTGATGGTGTGTGTGTGGGGGGGCGGTATTGAAGGACCTGGCCTTGGGGCGGCAAAGGGAGTAAATCTGGGCCTGGGCAGAGGCAGCAATGAGACTGGGGGCAGACACTGAAAAATTAAGTCAGCAGACCTGCTGACACCAATGAGAGAAGGCGAGGGAGGAGCTTTCCTCTCTGCGTGGAATACCTATACGGTCTACCCATGAGGCAAGAAGGCATCCTGGCGGGAGATTAGAAGGCACGGTGACCGTGACCGATTGAACGGAATTCCCGGGGAATCGATTGATTGACGGTAAGTGACATTTTGCAGAGCTAAGCAATCGATGCCAACCTCCACCACCTGTGCCTCTTACTGATCCCATCCCCCCACCACTCATCTCATCCCTATCCCCCCATTACTTCTACAACAGAGGTGATGGGGGGGATAGGGATGAGATCAGTAAGAGGCACAGGTGGTGGTGGGAGAGGATGGCACTGCCACTGCAGCCACCCCCCTCAAGTACCACCACTGCCACCCCCCTCAAGTACCACAGCTGCCATCCCCCCTCAACTACCGCTGTTGCAACCCCCCTCAAAAAAAAGTATCAAAATCATGCTTTTTCGAGGGGGGGCCCTTTGTGATTTCTTGCACCGGGGCCCAGAGGTTTCTAGTTACGCCTCTGTCTAGTGCAGTCCATCCAGATGTGGGGTGCACACGAGACATTTTTGTTTTTCATTCAACCCAGCGGCTGAATAAAAAAAAAACAGATTGCCAATCTCCCCTGCTGTGCTTATTGTGTTATTACAGGGGAACTGCCCCCCTACCAGAACACACTGATCAGGTCTGGCAGCCAATGATAGGATACTGTTCGACAGAAGCCTGTCGTAAGGCAGCTGTACACACAGACCATCAGTTTATACCTTATACCAGGTTTTACTAGTTGAATGTGGCAGCATCAGCTGTTGCCAGTTTTGGGCACAACATTTTACAGGCAGTAGTATGACTGGCCTGTTTCTTTTAAGACAGTTTGTTTTTTTGTTTGACCTTGTCCTGCTCTGTTGTGGCACTTATTTGGTATGTCCCAGTTGATGATGATCTCAAGCAGAACTACAGTATGTCCTCGCGTATATCCAAGAGAAAATTCTTTTTTTTTGTACTTACCATAAAATCTCTTTCTCTGTGTTTATTGGAGGACAAAGTGCTTTTTTTTTGTGTAGATGCACATAGAGTACCACTCCTTCAGGTGAAACTGTACCTAGTAAGTGGTGATCTAAATCTGAAGCTGCAACCTCCAATGAATGTAAAGAAAAGGATTTTACAGCAAATACAAAAACATATTTTTTTTTTTTTTGTAAAGACACATCTCTGTCAGACATGGAATTTCATAGAAGGGTAGAATGAAATGAGTTTGCATAACTACCGGTATGCAATGCAATTCAGATTTTTCTCAGCCTATATTAAGGGCTCATTATTTTCAACTTTAACATGATAGCACATCTTTATAAAACACTTTCCTATACCTATGATAGGTACCACTTACCAATATTTGCTCAATGGTCTACTTGTGCTGGTAATAACCCCCAAAAAGTGAAATTTCACTGGTTAAACAGTGGTATTGAGGGAAAGATAAACATAGGCTTGTTGAAAAGAAGCCTATTCCAGTTATATCAGCTGTTTGTCACCAGCAGCAAAGCACTCTCTTAAAGCCAAGAAAAGAACATTAGCAAATTGTGTCTAAAACTGATCAGGCAAATTAAAGAGAAGTTCCACTGATAACAATATGCTTTATTTTAATTAACAACAGGACATTTTTTTTAAATGTAATTACAATTCTAATTACTGCTGATCCCTGCCATGCTGTTATTGTGTAGCTGCCAAATAAACAACACTTTCTCTGAAATGTGAATGCTAGACAAAATCTGAGAAGAATTTGAAACCAGTTGCATGTGAATACAGAAAATAGAGTGAGGGAACCATATTATAGCTGCTCAGTCCTTTCAAACTGCTGAACGGACAGCAATTTATTCCAACCATACTATTAACCTGCTTACAGTTGTCCCTTAATTCAATTTATCTCAAAAGGCAATGTATTAGTTCTTTCCATAGCAATATGATAAATATCATTTATTTATTTCCCATATTTAGGCAATATGTCATATTATACAGTGACATCTCACAACGATAAGGGGCTGAATATCCCCGAAAAACGCACAACTCTCTTGAGAGAACTCAAAAGAGGTAAGCCTTGGTTTGTTTTCCTGCAAGAAACACATTTTAAAACCTCTCACGTACCCAGGCTTACTGACTCCTACTTTACAGAAGCGTACCATGCCACAAACAATATAGCAAAATCCAAAGGCGTATCTATTCTAGTAAGCAAAACTGCTTCCTTCGAAATCACAGACAAGCTTATAGACCCGGAAGGAAGATATGTCTTCTTGAAAGGGAAGTGCTGTGGCATGCCACTCACTTTGGCTAATGTGTACTTCTCCAACACCTCCCACCTCACATTTTGCCAACATATGTTGTCTCAGCTAAAAGGATTCAGCTCGGGCTGTGTAATCTTAGGAGGGGTTATTCAAGAATAGACTACATTTTCACTTCCCAAAGAGACCTACATCTGATTACCGAAGCCAATATAGGGATTCAATCCATCTCTGACCACGCCCCTGTCTCCCTTTCCTTAAATTTGTCCAGACCCCCTTCCAAACCTAATACCTGGAGACTGAACCCATTGCTTCTGACGGACCCACAACTACTCCCTGGAATCTCCATGGCCATTAAGGACTTCTTTGCACATAACGCTACTCCTGACGCAGACCCCATGATGCACTATAACAGGGCAATTAATCAAAATAGGGACACATTGTAAAAGAGAAAGGGAAAAGACCATCAAATAGCTCACAGACAAAATTCATAATCTTGAGGCGAAACACAAGCAATCCCTGTCTGAACGCTCTGCACGTTCCCTATTAGACACTAGGAAAGCCCTTCAGCAACTTTTAGACGCCAAAACAAAAAGATTTCTGTATTTTAGAAAAAAGATCTATTACGAACACGGGACAAATCAGGCAAATTCCTAACCAAAGCATTGAAAGACGCCAAAACTAATCAAAATATATTAGGTATCAGAAACAAATCAGGAGTGGTCGATATCACCACAGATAAAATAGCCAAACACTTCCATGAGTATTACTCCAGCCTTTAAAACCTTCCTACCCCAGGAAACCCCCAACACACTCTAAAAAATAGACGTCAAGTAATTCAGGACTTTTTGAAAGACTCCAAACTTCCTACACTCCCTGAGGAGATCGCCCAACAATTAGACACCCCCATTGAGAAGACAGAACTCCAACAGGTCATTAAAGACCTAAAAGCAGGGTAAAGCCTGGGTCCGGACGGCTTCACCTCCATCTATTATAAATCTTTTACAGACACCCTCCTTGACCCTTTACAAAGAGCACTAAACTCCCTGTCGACCCCTAGAGATATACCGCCTACATTTCTTTCCGCACATGTAACTGTCATACCGAAACCAAACAAAGATCCTCTTGTAAGGTACCTGTGATAGGTAGTGTCCGAAGTGGAACTTGTGTGCTGAGGATTCAGGCGAAAACGTAGTCAGGCAGATTAGGTTGGCAACAGATCAGGCAAAATGGTACACGATCGAAATCCAGAGAGTGGTCAGGCAGGCAAAGGTCATACACGAGCTGGCAGTGAAGTACAAAATCAGCAGGCTGGAGAGTAGTCAGGAATTCAGGCAGAAGTTCAACACGAAAATCAGGATCAAAAGCAGTCACAACACCCAGGGAGCTATTCCACACAAACGGGCGCTGAGAGATAGCATCACTTCCTTTTTAAGGGCTGCTTTGATTGAAAATTGTCCACAGCTGGCAGCAGGTGGGGCTAGTGGTGGGGCTAGTGAGTCCAAGGTAATGTTTAACACTGGTAATGTTTAACACTGAGAGGACATTTCCAAAAGTCCAGATCTGCTCAGTAGCGCAACAGGTAAGGCTGCAGCTTTGGGACCAGGAAGATCCCGGTTCAAATACACCCAGGTACATGACAGGGCCCCCTCCCCAGTGGACCCCTCCGGGGGCCTAGCGGGGCTTAGTGGGAAAGGAGGCATGGAAGTCTCGAATAAGAGAAGGGGCATGCAGATCTTTGGCTGGAACCCAGGAACGGTCTGTGACAGGATATCCCTTCCAATGAACCAGATACCGAAGGCCACGACCCTGTCTTCTAGAATCAAGAATCTTGGAGACTTCAAACTCATTTTGTCCATCAACAAGAACAGGAGGAGGTAGCTGTTGTGTTCTGGAGTAGCGATTGAAAATTGCTTTTTGAGGAGGGAAACGTGGAACACAGGATGAATTCGGAGAGAGGAGGGTAATTTCAACCGATAGGAGACTGGCCCGACTCGAGCAATAATTCTGTAAGGACCAATGAATCGAGGGCCCAATTTGGTAGAAGGTTGTTTCAGTCTCACATATTTGGTTGATAGCCAAACTCTGTCCCCCACCACATATGGAGGTATATGGCGTCTTCGTTTGTTGGAAAAAAGTGCATACTTGCCTGCTGACTTCCGTAGTAATAAGCGAATCTTTTTCCAATGTAGCAGAATATTTTTAACCCGCTGATCTGCTGCTGGTACACCAGAAGAAGGCTGAAGTAGGGGAAAAGTCTGAGGGTGATAGCCTAGGGCTGCGTAGAATGGTGTGGTATGAAGAGCACTGTGCCAACGGGAATTAATGGCGAACTCAGCTAAAGGCAAATACTCAGTTGGAGTGTAAGGCATTGACATAATGTCGAAGATAGGTTTCTAGGGTCTGGTTCATACGTTCGGTTTGACCATCTGTTTGAGGGTGATGTGAGGTAGAGAGTGAAAGCGTTACTCCCAGTTTCTTGCAGAACGCTCTCCAGAATCGGGAAACAAACTGGGATCCGCGGTCTGAGACGACATTGGTAGGTATCTTCAAGCCTTGGGGAACACAATTCTGGGTTTCTTGTAACTGTTGGGAAAGAGCCGTAGAGATCTGTGCGACAATTTTGTGAGGTGGGATTATATACTGCTCGGTAGGTTGGTCTTCTTCAGAGGTAGCAAACTGTCTGGAAAGAGCATCGGCTTTCTTGTTTTTATGCCCAGGAACATAAGAAAGAACAAAATTAAAACGGGAGAAAAACAGAGCCCATCGAGCCTGACGTGAGTTCAAACGTCTTGCAGTCTGAAGGTACAGTAGGTTTTTATGGTCAGTGAGGATAGAAAAAGGTTTGGGAGCCCCTTCCAGAAGATGTCGCCATTCAGACAATGCCAATTTGATGGCCAGTAGTTCTCGATTCCCAACATCGTAATTCATCTCCGCTGGAGAAAACTTTCTAGAAAAAAATGCTACTGGATGGATTCTACCAGACTTAGGCTGTCTCTGGGAGAGCACGGCACCTGCTCCTACCTCAGAGGCATCAACCTCAACTATGTACTGGAGATCGGGATTTGGATGCTGAAGAATTGGAGTTTTGCTGAACATGTCTTTTAATTGCTGGAAAGCCAATTCTGCTTCTGAGGACCATACCTTGCAATTTGTACCTTTCTTAGTCATATCAGTAAGGGGGGCCGCAATGGAGGCAAAACCTTTGATGAAGCGTCTGTAGTAATTTGCGAACCCTAGAAAGCTTTGGAGCCCTCTTAAAGTGGTCGGTTGGGGCCATTGCAAGACAGCGGAAAGTTTTTGAGGGTCCATTTGGAAACCGGCAGCACTTATAATGTATCCAAGGAAAGGAATACGGCTTTGATGGAAACTGCATTTCTCAATCTTCGCGTAAAGATGGTTTTCTCTCAGTCGTTGCAATACCTGCTTTACATGCGAGATGTGCTCTAGATGAGTCTTGGAAAAGATTAAAATGTCGTCCAAGTAGATGATCACAAAACTGTTGCTGAAATCATGAAAAATTTCATTCATGAAACGTTGGAAGACAGCAGGGGCGTTACACAACCCAAATGGCATAACCAGATATTCAAAATGTCCATTACGAGTGTTGAATGCTGTCTTCCACTCGTCCCCGTCTTTAATTCGAATTAGATTATAAGCCCCTCGTAGGTCTAGCTTGGAGAAGATAACAGCCCCCTTAAGTACATCAAACAGTTCAAGAATGAGAGGCAAAGGGTAGGAGTCTTTTACAGTGATTTGATTTAACCCTCGATAGTCTATGCATGGTCGAAAACCCCCATCTTTTTTTTCAACAAAGAAAAAACCTGCCCCTACTGGAGAAGAAGAGGGTCGGATAAAACCTCTTTCCAAGTTGTCTTTTACGTATTCCTCCATGGATTTTTGTTCAGGCAAAGACAGGGGATAGGTCCTTCCTTTGGGAAGAGGTGCTCCAGGAATCAATTTAATTGCACAGTCAAAAGAACGATGTGGAGGTAAAACCTCTGCCTTTTGCTTGCAAAATACGTCTGCAAACGCATGGTATTCATGAGGCAAGGTAGGTGGGACGGCCACGGAAGCCAACATACAAGCAGGAAGTCTTTTGGGTTGAGACAAACAGTTTGAATGACAGAACGACCCCCAAGAGGTTAGTTCTCCATTTTCCCAATCAAAAGAAGGGTTATGTTGTTGTAACCATGGGTAACCAAGGATAACAGGCAGAAGTGGAGAATCAATAAGAGACAAGACAACTTCCTCTTTGTGGAGTACGCCTACCTGAAGGGTGATTGTTATAGTCTCAAATTTTACAATGCCATCTCCCAAGGGTTGTCCATTCACGGTGGTAATGTTCAGGGGTCTAGATTTTGGAACAAATGGGATATTATTTTTTTTAGCAAAAGTGTAGTCCAAGAATATGCCAGCAGCTCCAGAATCCACAAAAGCCTCACAGGAGACAAGTTTAGAGGGTAAATGGATAATTGCAGGAATGGTAATCTTGGTCTTGGAGGATATACCTGTAAGGTCTAAGCCAGCTCCTCCAACACTGGTTAGACCCTGCCTTTTACTGGACGGGAAGGGCAGACAGATAATAAATGTCCTTTAAGTCCACAGTATAGGCATAGGCCCAATGCACGCCTCCTTTGTTTCTCAGACTCAGTTAGGTGGAGACGGCTTACATCCATGGGTTCCACAGGTGTCTGGGGTTCAATTGAGATTTCAGGTTCTGGCTGAGGTGGTAATTGGAAGTTAGGGGCCAAACGGTAGACTGGCCTAGGAAACTTGCGAGTTCTAAGTCTCTCTTGGCACCTTTCATGATACCGGACATCCAGACGAACACAGAGCTCTATGAATTTCTCTAGGTCTTCTGGGGAATCCTTATAGACTAATTCGTCTTTGATGCGATCTGCAAGACCTTTTCGGAAGGCTGCACGTAATGCCCTTGAGTCCCAAGTAGTCTCAGCAGCAAGGGTACGAAACTCAATAGCATATTGTGCCACAGACCTGGTGCCTTGTTGCATGTCCAAGAGTGAGTACTCAGCTGCAGAAGCTCTATCTGGCTTGTCAAATACAGTCTGGAGAGAAGCCAGAAATTTGTCAGCGTCTTGCAGCACAGGATCATTGCGTTCCAGATAAGTAGAGACCCAGGCCAGGGCCTTCCCCTTTAACAAGGAAATTACAAAAGTCACTTTGGCAGAAGAAGTGCTAAAGGTCCCAGGGTTATTGCGGAAATGCAAACGGCAAACATTTAAAAAGCCTCTGCAGTCCTCAGTATCACCACCAAATTTGTCAGGCATAGGAAGTTTGGGTGGTACAGAAGAGGTGGGTTGGATCGTAGCAGGAGTAGGATCCAGAGTCTGGACCGTTGCAGAGGAAGCAGACAAACAAGATTTAAGCATAGTACAAAGTTCATCTAACTTGGCGTCCAGGGAAGAACGATGCTGTTCATGAGCTCCAATCAATTGTCCCTGACGTGAAATCGCCTTAACAATCTCAGCAGGGTCCACTGTCATTGTGGCCCGTTTGTAATGTAAGGTACCTGTGATAGGTAGTGTCCGAAGTGGAACTTGTGTGCTGAGGATTCAGGCGAAAACGTAGTCAGGCAGATTAGGTTGGCAACAGATCAGGCAAAATGGTACACGATCGAAATCCAGAGAGTGGTCAGGCAGGCAAAGGTCATACACGAGCTGGCAGTGAAGTACAAAATCAGCAGAAATTGAAAATAATACCTGTCACCTGTATCTCATAGGCACCACATCCCTTCATTACGAAGCTATATAGGAATATGAAGGTATTGGGACTTTTAAGGTGCAACAACTACACAATATTCAATATAAAAAATATAATTTTATTACAAAAAAATATATGAAAATTCATATGTACAAATATACATGAACCATCAAAATAAACATAATAGAGTTTCCAAAGTGCATACAGACAAAATTCTCTACATGTTTCGCCATTTTGTAGGCTTCCTCAGGAGTTTGTCATGCAAATACTGGAAACAAAAAAAGAAAAATAATAAATACATAATATTATTTACTCAAATTTCAAACTCAAAATTACAAAACAGAATATTATTAAGAAAAAAAGGATAACTGAAAACCATAACCAGCCCAATGGTTGCTCAAAAGTTCATCTCAAAATTAGATCTATTTATTCAAGGTATATGACCTTATTAGTATCAGTTGTAAGTACATTACCTGTAAATTTTGATGGTACAATCTAAAATGAAGAATGACCAGATAGCCAATGAGCTATCCCACACGGGGGCGCCCGTAAGGAGGGGATCATATGGTGTATCATAGAGGGGGAGAAATACTGGCACAAATAACCACCCGGATATTACTAGCACAGGAACAGAGGGCCATCTGGGGGAAATTACAAAGAAAATTCGAATGAAGTCAAATAACAATCTATGTATAAGAGTAAAGGCGTCTAATCTAGTTATACGGCACATACCCCATCAGTATTTACCTGTTTATGGCTGTTGATAGTAAAAAATATAAATTAGAATAGGCAAAAAAGGGGGCAGTATCTCCAAAGTACCCCAATCAGTGTCCACTCTAAAGGAAACAGAAATAGTGGAAATTACTATAAATATATATAATAATCCCCTCTAGTTGGTAATCAGAATTTTAATTTTTAGCCATATACTTGCTAGCTGATATATACCTGGTTAATCCAATTGGATAAAGTATGTCCACATTAGGGCATCTCTGCCGAAAAACTTGTTTTACAAAACCGATCAATCAGTTTACTGAAAAAATATAAAATATAAAAACCATTTGGGATTAAAGACCAAAGTAAACCAGACAACAGGATAAAAACCAATGTTGCCCATAAAGAGATCTAGTGCCTAAGTAATTTACCTTTGACTGATATCTAAGAACGTCTTCTCCCCAGAGTGTTGGTCATGCTACTGATTTACAAGGCTGCGATCCGGACTATATACCCCCCCTCCCCCTTCCCATTGGACGCACAATGGCGCCAAATCAATGGGCGGAGCGGGCACGTCAGTTCCGACATCCGCCCATCGTCAGATCCGACCCGGAAGTGACAATTCCACCACTGAAAAACCGGAGACGTCCGCCGGAAGCACCACCCCGCTCATCAGGAGAAAACATCCTGACGAGCTGGACGCACCATAAGACGGATCCGGAAGGGGAAAAAACATGCCTAAAGTATAGAAAAGGGCAGACTTCCTTTTAAAATCACGGCAGAAAGGGCACATTGGATGTTAAAAAATGGGGCCAGGATATCCGGTGGGCTTAGTCAGATGGCGCTCAGATTGTCTCCCAAAGGAGAACAAAGAGAAACGCCCTGGGCGCCCATATGATCACCAAATCCCCCCCAAAAAAAGAAAAGGGAAACGCCACCCTAAAAAATGTGGTAAACTCAATTGAAATCAATTACATATAATGTAGATTTATCAATGATTAAAGAGAGCCCCTATGGAATATAGAAATGGTACATTCAGTCACCTGTACATAAAGACAAATTTAATAAACAAAAATAAAAATAACAAAACAAAATTTAATTTGTTTTAAACAGAGTCTACATATACAGCATAACGATTTTTTTCCTACAAAAAGGGTTTGAAACTGATGGACTCATTTAACCCGGGATACATAGTAGCTCTCAAGGTATGTATCCATCTGGTTTCTCGTTGTAGGAGATTTTTGTCCACATCCCCACCTCTTTCATTAAGTGGTATGTATTCTAAAGCAAAGAATTTAATCTTTGACAGATCGAAGGAGTGGAAAAGACCACTATGTCTACTAATAGGAGTCTCCATTTTTTTCTTTTGAATGAGAGATACATGGTCTCTCATTCTGTGAAAGAAAGGCCTCTTCGTTTTACCAACATAGAAGGCCTTACAATCACAGATCATCAAATAAATTACGCCAATTGACTGGCAATTGCTAAAGAAATTTGGTCTATACGTAACTCCATTAGGGAGAACTATTTCAGTAGAATCATATATAAACCTGCAAAATTCACAATGACCACATGGGGCCGAACCCTTTCTACTCTCAACCCTCTTGATTTGGAGATGGCTATGAACTAATTGATCTTTTAAAGACCTAGATTTTCTATAGGTAATTTGGGGAAATGGCTTAATATATTTGGAGATAATCTCATCTGTTGCTAGCAAAGGCCAGAATTTTTCAATAATGTTTCTTACTTTCTGATGTTCACCAGAGAACCTGGTAATTAATCGTACCGTTTGGTCAGTAGTTTGAGGTTTCTTAGGATGTATTAGATCTTTCCTGTTTTTATTTTTTGCTCGTTTATAAGCTTTTTTGAGGGTTGAACGACTATACCCTCTAGCAATTAGTCGAGATTGGAGGGCAGAGGCCTCCGTCTCGAAATCGACTTCCTTACTACAATTTCTTCGAATTCGTAAATACTGACTGTATGGGATACTTTGTACCAGAGTCCTGGGATGAGAACTTGTGGCATGCAGGATGGTATTGCCTGAAGAGGGCTTTCTATATAATGAAGAGCCCAAGGTGCCATCAGAGTTTAAGTAAATAGAAATATCCAGAAAATGTATCACATTCTGGTCACAAATCATCGTAAATTTGAGATTAAAGGAATTTACAGCTAATGAAGACATAAAAGATGTCAATTCCTCTAAGGAGCCAGTCCACACAACAAAAATGTCATCGATAAAGCGTCGCCATATCAAGACTTTATCAAAAAACATTTCAAATGATTCTAAAGAAAAAATCTCCCATTCCCACCCCCCCAGGTACAGGTTGGCGTACGACGGGGCACACTTGGTCCCCATCGCAACACCCTGCACCTGGAGGTAGTGGGAACGGTCGAAAACAAAAATATTGTTGGTAAGTATGAACAGCAACAATTCCAAAATGAAATTGTTGTAGGGCCTGGCTCCAGGTCCTCTCTCAGAGAGGAAGCCGTCTATAACTTTAATACCCCTAGTGTGGGGGATAGAGTTATAGAGGGCTTCAACGTCTATAGCTACTAGCCATGACCCCGGTGGTACACATAGACCATCCAAAGATCTCAGTAGATCGGCGGTGTCTTGAATGTAGGAACTTAAAGAACCTACATGGGGCCTCAAATAGTCGTCTACCAGCTTACTAGCTGGTTCTGTAAGGCAACCAATCCCTGACACAATCGGACGGCCAGGGGGATTTTCCAAATTTTTGTGCACCTTTGGCAGAGCATAAAACGTGGGAAGTCTCGGCTTATCAATAACCAAGAATTCACA
Source organism: Rana muscosa (assembly GCA_029206835.1). Taxonomy (NCBI): domain Eukaryota; kingdom Metazoa; phylum Chordata; class Amphibia; order Anura; family Ranidae; genus Rana; species Rana muscosa. The sequence continues at coordinate 33,079,291 of CM055127.1, read as the reverse complement.
CGTCTTTTTGTCTAAAAGGTTATCACAAAATGCCCGATTAATGAGAATACGGTATTTTGTCTCCGCATATTTTACCTGTGCAAAAGGAATAGAGCGATACCAACTTTTATTTGAAAGGAGGTTCATGACCATCTGCTTATATTTGTTTAAATCCATTACCACTATGTTACCTCCTTTATCCGAGGGTTTTATCACTAATTGTTCGTTCTGTTTTAAAGATAACACGGCTTTTTGTTGGGATGGCTTAAGGTTGGTATTTCTTCTAAACCTTTTCCAATTGGTACTCTGTAGTTCCTTTGTAACTTGTTGGGTGAATGCCCAAATGTTGGGGTTTCCTTGGAGAGTAGGAAAGGTCCTGGATTTCGGTTTATATAGATTAGGTGGAGGAAAAATTCTCTCCGTGGAAATCTCATCTACGAGGCCAGACTGGGGTTCCTCAAGGGGGTCATCTAGTGGATTACCTTCTTCCCATAATTCCATTAATTCATTTATTGCCTGAATCTCCTTAATTGTTTTATTTTGCCAAAGATCTTCCCCCATGGAATCCATGGGAGAACGTTGATAATCCCTGTCAAACATAATCTTAAAAGTAAGTTTTCTCGCAAAGAGGTTGACGTCCTTTATAATTTCAAAGGCATCAACCTCCTGATCAGGACAAAAAGTCAGGCCAAGGCCCAAAACCTCCGTCTGATCCGGTGTAAGTAAATGTGAAGACAAATTAATTACTTGGAAATTACTTTGGAAGTTGCTTTGAGTGCCTGTGAAGGAATGGGTGTCTTTTTGTTGTCCACAATTGGGGGTGGTGAAAAGATTGGCGCAGTGCGAAGATCCCCTATATTGGGGATTTGAAAGTCCCCCGAAGGGGTAACTATTGATTGATTTAACTTCGGTGCATTAAGAATATTAGAAAAACTGGGTGTGGATAAATTAAGGTGACCATCACCTGTGGGATGAGTGGGAGGGGGTACATTTTTGGACTGTGAACGTAAACCCTGACGATTCATGTCCTGTTGAGTACGTTTAGAAAGCGCTGACATCGAAGGTGCTCGATCAGTCTTTCTTTTATTAGAACTAGCTGACATGTTTGAGGCATTACCTGGTAGGGACGAGGAAGATAAAGATGATTCATCGGAATCAGTGGCTTCCTGATTTTTATTTGTTTGCTTACGAGCTGAGGATTTGGATTTCCTCCATTGGTTTTCAGTAGTCCACCGATAGGCTGTGTTTGATTCATATGCCAGACGATCCCTATAGTATTTTTTATCCTTAGTTTTAAGGATATTGGAGACAAAAGACTCCAAATGTTTTTCTAAGAGAGCCTCTCTATTAGAGAAGGTTTCCTCCGTAGTCAAGTTGGAATTTTCAACATACAATTTTTCTATGTCGTTATTGACTATCTCTAAATCTTTAGCATAGTTTTGGCAAAGAGCCTCCATCATCTTAAATGAACATGACTGTAAGTTTGATTCCCAGTCTAATTTGAATTCTGTCTCCACTTTAAATATATTAGGAAAAATCTGTATACGTAATCCCCACGGTACAATTTTATCCTCTAAATATTTCAAGAAATACCTGCGATTCCAAAAAATACGTGCTTTCTTTTCCAATAAACGTTGAAGGCTATTGAAAAAGCGTTCAAGGGTAATCCCACCAAATGTAGACCCTTGGGCTAGATGGATTTTAGTCATAAGGCCATCAAATGCCGACCCTCTATAGGTAGCCTAATGCCGACCCTCCACCTAATCTATATAAACCGAAATCCAGGACCTTTCCTACTCTCCAAGGAAACCCCAACATTTGGGCATTCACCCAACAAGTTACAAAGGAACTACAGAGTACCAATTGGAAAAGGTTTAGAAGAAATACCAACCTTAAGCCATCCCAACAAAAAGCTGTGTTATCTTTAAAACAGAACAAACAATTAGTGATAAAACCCTCGGATAAAGGAGGTAACATAGTGGTAATGGATTTAAACAAATATAAGCAGATGGTCATGAACCTCCTTTCAAATAAAAGTTGGTATCGCTCTATTCCTTTTGCACAGGTAAAATATGCGGAGACAAAATACCGTATTCTCATTAATCGGGCATTTTGTGATAACCTTATAGACAAAAAGACGTGTGAATTCTTGGTTATTGATAAGCCGAGACTTCCCACGTTTTATGCTCTGCCAAAGGTGCACAAAAATTTGGAAAATCCCCCTGGCCGTCCGATTGTGTCAGGGATTGGTTGCCTTACAGAACCAGCTAGTAAGCTGGTAGACGACTATTTGAGGCCCCATGTAGGTTCTTTAAGTTCCTACATTCAAGACACCGCCGATCTACTGAGATCTTTGGATGGTCTATGTGTACCACCGGGGTCATGGCTAGTAGCTATAGACGTTGAAGCCCTCTATAACTCTATCCCCCACACTAGGGGTATTAAAGTTATAGACGGCTTCCTCTCTGAGAGAGGACCTGGAGCCAGGCCCTACAACAATTTCATTTTGGAATTGTTGCTGTTCATACTTACCAACAATATTTTTGTTTTCGACCGTTCCCACTACCTCCAGGTGCAGGGTGTTGCGATGGGGACCAAGTGTGCCCCGTCGTACGCCAACCTGTACCTGGGGGGGTGGGAACGGGAGATTTTTTCTTTAGAATCATTTGAAATGTTTTTTGATAAAGTCTTGATATGGCGACGCTTTATCGATGACATTTTTGTTGTGTGGACTGGCTCCTTAGAGGAATTGACATCTTTTATGTCTTCATTAGCTGTAAATTCCTTTAATCTCAAATTTACGATGATTTGTGACCAGAATGTGATAAATTTTCTGGATATTTCTATTTACTTAAACTCTGATGGCACCTTGGGCTCTTCATTATATAGAAAGCCCTCTTCAGGCAATACCATCCTGCATGCCACAAGTTCTCATCCCAGGACTCTGGTACAAAGTATCCCATACAGTCAGTATTTACGAATTCGAAGAAATTGTAGTAAGGAAGTAGATTTCGAGACGGAGGCCTCTGCCCTCCAATCTCGACTAATTGCTAGAGGGTATAGTCGTTCAACCCTCAAAAAAGCTTATAAACGAGCAAAAAATAAAAACAGGAAAGATCTAATACATCCTAAGAAACCTCAAACTACTGACCAAACGGTACGATTAATTACCAGGTTCTCTGGTGAACATCAGAAAGTAAGAAAAATTATTGAAAAATTCTGGCCTTTGCTAGCAACAGATGAGATTATCTCCAAATATATTAAGCCATTTCCCCAAATTACCTATAGAAAATCTAGGTCTTTAAAAGATCAATTAGTTCATAGCCATCTCCAAATCAAGAGGGTTGAGAGTAGAAAGGGTTCGGCCCCATGTGGTCATTGTGAATTTTGCAGGTTTATATATGATTCTACTGAAATAGTTCTCCCTAATGGAGTTACGTATAGACCAAATTTCTTTAGCAATTGCCAGTCAATTGGCGTAATTTATTTGATGATCTGTGATTGTAAGGCCTTCTATGTTGGTAAAACGAAGAGGCCTTTCTTTCACAGAATGAGAGACCATGTATCTCTCATTCAAAAGAAAAAAATGGAGACTCCTATTAGTAGACATAGTGGTCTTTTCCACTCCTTCGATCTGTCAAAGATTAAATTCTTTGCATTAGAATACATACCACTTAATGAAAGAGGTGGGGATGTGGACAAAAATCTCCTACAACGAGAAACCAGATGGATACATACCTTGAGAGCTACTATGTATCCCGGGTTAAATGAGTCCATCAGTTTCAAACCCTTTTTGTAGGAAAAAAATCGTTATGCTGTATATGTAGACTCTGTTTAAAACAAATTAAATTTTGTTTTGTTATTTTTATTTTTGTTTATTAAATTTGTCTTTATGTACAGGTGACTGAATGTACCATTTCTATATTCCATAGGGGCTCTCTTTAATCATTGATAAATCTACATTATATGTAATTGATTTCAATTGAGTTTACCACATTTTTTAGGGTGGCGTTTCCCTTTTCTTTTTTGGGGGGGATTTGGTGATCATATGGGCGCCCAGGGCGTTTCTCTTTGTTCTCCTTTGGGAGACAATCTGAGCGCCATCTGACTAAGCCCACCGGATATCCTGGCCCCATTTTTTAACATCCAATGTGCCCTTTCTGCCGTGATTTTAAAAGGAAGTCTGCCCTTTTCTATACTTTAGGCATGTTTTTTCCCCTTCCGGATCCGTCTTATGGTGCGTCCAGCTCGTCAGGATGTTTTCTCCTGATGAGCGGGGTGGTGCTTCCGGCGGACGTCTCCGGTTTTTCAGTGGTGGAATTGTCACTTCCGGGTCGGATCTGACGATGGGCGGATGTCGGAACTGACGTGCCCGCTCCGCCCATTGATTTGGCGCCATTGTGCGTCCAATGGGAAGGGGGAGGGGGGGTATATAGTCCGGATCGCAGCCTTGTAAATCAGTAGCATGACCAACACTCTGGGGAGAAGACGTTCTTAGATATCAGTCAAAGGTAAATTACTTAGGCACTAGATCTCTTTATGGGCAACATTGGTTTTTATCCTGTTGTCTGGTTTACTTTGGTCTTTAATCCCAAATGGTTTTTATATTTTATATTTTTTCAGTAAACTGATTGATCGGTTTTGTAAAACAAGTTTTTCGGCAGAGATGCCCTAATGTGGACATACTTTATCCAATTGGATTAACCAGGTATATATCAGCTAGCAAGTATATGGCTAAAAATTAAAATTCTGATTACCAACTAGAGGGGATTATTATATATATTTATAGTAATTTCCACTATTTCTGTTTCCTTTAGACTGGACACTGATTGGGGTACTTTGGAGATACTGCCCCCTTTTTTGCCTATTCTAATTTATATTTTTTACTATCAACAGCCATAAACAGGTAAATACTGATGGGGTATGTGCCGTATAACTAGATTAGACGCCTTTACTCTTATACATAGATTGTTATTTGACTTCATTCGAATTTTCTTTGTAATTTCCCCCAGATGGCCCTCTGTTCCTGTGCTAGTAATATCCGGGTGGTTATTTGTGCCAGTATTTCTCCCCCTCTATGATACACCATATGATCCCCTCCTTACGGGCGCCCCCGTGTGGGATAGCTCATTGGCTATCTGGTCATTCTTCATTTTAGATTGTACCATCAAAATTTACAGGTAATGTACTTACAACTGATACTAATAAGGTCATATACCTTGAATAAATAGATCTAATTTTGAGATGAACTTTTGAGCAACCATTGGGCTGGTTATGGTTTTCAGTTATCCTTTTTTTCTTAATAATATTCTGTTTTGTAATTTTGAGTTTGAAATTTGAGTAAATAATATTATGTATTTATTATTTTTCTTTTTTTGTTTCCAGTATTTGCATGACAAACTCCTGAGGAAGCCTACAAAATGGCAAAACATGTAGAGAATTTTGTCTGTATGCACTTTGGAAACTCTATTATGTTTATTTTGATGGTTCATGTATATTTGTACATATGAATTTTCATATATTATTTTATTATATTTTATTATATTTTTTTGTAATAAAATTATATTTTTTATATTGAATATTGTGTAGTTGTTGCACCTTAAAAGTCCCAATACCTTCATATTCCTATATAGCTTCGTAATGAAGGGATGTGGTGCCTATGAGATACAGGTGACAGGTATTATTTTCAATTTCTCCTTGTGATTATACCGGGTGGCAAACGCTCATTTTCTACCTGTCACCTCTATATCATTTTTGTAGTTCATTAGATTATTCTTTTGAATTGGGTTTAAAGATTAATCCTTTTATAGTTTCTATTTTGTATAACAGAGTCTTTTTTTCAATCAGCATGGCTACCTATAGAGGGTCGGCATTTGATGGCCTTATGACTAAAATCCATCTAGCCCAAGGGTCTACATTTGGTGGGATTACCCTTGAACGCTTTTTCAATAGCCTTCAACGTTTATTGGAAAAGAAAGCACGTATTTTTTGGAATCGCAGGTATTTCTTGAAATATTTAGAGGATAAAATTGTACCGTGGGGATTACGTATACAGATTTTTCCTAATATATTTAAAGTGGAGACAGAATTCAAATTAGACTGGGAATCAAACTTACAGTCATGTTCATTTAAGATGATGGAGGCTCTTTGCCAAAACTATGCTAAAGATTTAGAGATAGTCAATAACGACATAGAAAAATTGTATGTTGAAAATTCCAACTTGACTACGGAGGAAACCTTCTCTAATAGAGAGGCTCTCTTAGAAAAACATTTGGAGTCTTTTGTCTCCAATATCCTTAAAACTAAGGATAAAAAATACTATAGGGATCGTCTGGCATATGAATCAAACACAGCCTACCGGTGGACTACTGAAAACCAATGGAGGAAATCCAAATCCTCAGCTCGTAAGCAAACAAATAAAAATCAGGAAGCCACTGATTCCGATGAATCATCTTTATCTTCCTCGTCCCTACCAGGTAATGCCTCAAACATGTCAGCTAGTTCTAATAAAAGAAAGACTGATCGAGCACCTTCGATGTCAGCGCTTTCTAAACGTACTCAACAGGACATGAATCGTCAGGGTTTACGTTCACAGTCCAAAAATGTACCCCCTCCCACTCATCCCACAGGTGATGGTCACCTTAATTTATCCACACCCAGTTTTTCTAATATTCTTAATGCACCGAAGTTAAATCAATCAATAGTTACCCCTTCGGGGGACTTTCAAATCCCCAATATAGGGGATCTTCGCACTGCGCCAATCTTTTCACCACCCCCAATTGTGGACAACAAAAAGACACCCATTCCTTCACAGGCACTCAAAGCAACTTCCAAAGTAATTTCCAAGTAATTAATTTGTCTTCACATTTACTTACACCGGATCAGACGGAGGTTTTGGGCCTTGGCCTGACTTTTTGTCCTGATCAGGAGGTTGATGCCTTTGAAATTATAAAGGACGTCAACCTCTTTGCGAGAAAACTTACTTTTAAGATTATGTTTGACAGGGATTATCAATGTTCTCCCATGGATTCCATGGGGGAAGATCTTTGGCAAAATAAAACAATTAAGGAGATTCAGGCAATAAATGAATTAATGGAATTATGGGAAGAAGGTAATCCACTAGATGACCCCCTTGAGGAACCCCAGTCTGGCCTCGTAGATGAGATTTCCACGGAGAGAATTTTTCCTCCACCTAATCTATATAAACCGAAATCCAGGACCTTTCCTACTCTCCAAGGAAACCCCAACATTTGGGCATTCACCCAACAAGTTACAAAGGAACTACAGAGTACCAATTGGAAAAGGTTTAGAAGAAATACCAACCTTAAGCCATCCCAACAAAAAGCCGTGTTATCTTTAAAACAGAACGAACAATTAGTGATAAAACCCTCGGATAAAGGAGGTAACATAGTGGTAATGGATTTAAACAAATATAAGCAGATGGTCATGAACCTCCTTTCAAATAAAAGTTGGTATCGCTCTATTCCTTTTGCACAGGTAAAATATGCGGAGACAAAATACCGTATTCTCATTAATCGGGCATTTTGTGATAACCTTATAGACAAAAAGACGTGTGAATTCTTGGTTATTGATAAGCCGAGACTTCCCACGTTTTATGCTCTGCCAAAGGTGCACAAAAATTTGGAAAATCCCCCTGGCCGTCCGATTGTGTCAGGGATTGGTTGCCTTACAGAACCAGCTAGTAAGCTGGTAGACGACTATTTGAGGCCCCATGTAGGTTCTTTAAGTTCCTACATTCAAGACACCGCCGATCTACTAAGATCTTTGGATGGTCTATGTGTACCACCGGGGTCATGGCTAGTAGCTATAGACGTTGAAGCCCTCTATAACTCTATCCCCCACACTAGGGGTATTAAAGTTATAGACGGCTTCCTCTCTGAGAGAGGACCTGGAGCCAGGCCCTACAACAATTTCATTTTGGAATTGTTGCTGTTCATACTTACCAACAATATTTTTGTTTTCGACCGTTCCCACTACCTCCAGGTGCAGGGTGTTGCGATGGGGACCAAGTGTGCCCCGTCGTACGCCAACCTGTACCTGGGGGGGTGGGAACGGGAGATTTTTTCTTTAGAATCATTTGAAATGTTTTTTGATAAAGTCTTGATATGGCGACGCTTTATCGATGACATTTTTGTTGTGTGGACTGGCTCCTTAGAGGAATTGACATCTTTTATGTCTTCATTAGCTGTAAATTCCTTTAATCTCAAATTTACGATGATTTGTGACCAGAATGTGATACATTTTCTGGATATTTCTATTTACTTAAACTCTGATGGCACCTTGGGCTCTTCATTATATAGAAAGCCCTCTTCAGGCAATACCATCCTGCATGCCACAAGTTCTCATCCCAGGACTCTGGTACAAAGTATCCCATACAGTCAGTATTTACGAATTCGAAGAAATTGTAGTAAGGAAGTCGATTTCGAGACGGAGGCCTCTGCCCTCCAATCTCGACTAATTGCTAGAGGGTATAGTCGTTCAACCCTCAAAAAAGCTTATAAACGAGCAAAAAATAAAAACAGGAAAGATCTAATACATCCTAAGAAACCTCAAACTACTGACCAAACGGTACGATTAATTACCAGGTTCTCTGGTGAACATCAGAAAGTAAGAAAAATTATTGAAAAATTCTGGCCTTTGCTAGCAACAGATGAGATTATCTCCAAATATATTAAGCCATTTCCCCAAATTACCTATAGAAAATCTAGGTCTTTAAAAGATCAATTAGTTCATAGCCATCTCCAAATCAAGAGGGTTGAGAGTAGAAAGGGTTCGGCCCCATGTGGTCATTGTGAATTTTGCAGGTTTATATATGATTCTACTGAAATAGTTCTCCCTAATGGAGTTACGTATAGACCAAATTTCTTTAGCAATTGCCAGTCAATTGGCGTAATTTATTTGATGATCTGTGATTGTAAGGCCTTCTATGTTGGTAAAACGAAGAGGCCTTTCTTTCACAGAATGAGAGACCATGTATCTCTCATTCAAAAGAAAAAAATGGAGACTCCTATTAGTAGACATAGTGGTCTTTTCCACTCCTTCGATCTGTCAAAGATTAAATTCTTTGCTTTAGAATACATACCACTTAATGAAAGAGGTGGGGATGTGGACAAAAATCTCCTACAACGAGAAACCAGATGGATACATACCTTGAGAGCTACTATGTATCCCGGGTTAAATGAGTCCATCAGTTTCAAACCCTTTTTGTAGGAAAAAAATCGTTATGCTGTATATGTAGACTCTGTTTAAAACAAATTAAATTTTGTTTTGTTATTTTTATTTTTGTTTATTAAATTTGTCTTTATGTACAGGTGACTGAATGTACCATTTCTATATTCCATAGGGGCTCTCTTTAATCATTGATAAATCTACATTATATGTAATTGATTTCAATTGAGTTTACCACATTTTTTAGGGTGGCGTTTCCCTTTTCTTTTTTGGGGGGGATTTGGTGATCATATGGGCGCCCAGGGCGTTTCTCTTTGTTCTCCTTTGGGAGACAATCTGAGCGCCATCTGACTAAGCCCACCGGATATCCTGGCCCCATTTTTTAACATCCAATGTGCCCTTTCTGCCGTGATTTTAAAAGGAAGTCTGCCCTTTTCTATACTTTAGGCATGTTTTTTCCCCTTCCGGATCCGTCTTATGGTGCGTCCAGCTCGTCAGGATGTTTTCTCCTGATGAGCGGGGTGGTGCTTCCGGCGGACGTCTCCGGTTTTTCAGTGGTGGAATTGTCACTTCCGGGTCGGATCTGACGATGGGCGGATGTCGGAACTGACGTGCCCGCTCCGCCCATTGATTTGGCGCCATTGTGCGTCCAATGGGAAGGGGGAGGGGGGGTATATAGTCCGGATCGCAGCCTTGTAAATCAGTAGCATGACCAACACTCTGGGGAGAAGACGTTCTTAGATATCAGTCAAAGGTAAATTACTTAGGCACTAGATCTCTTTATGGGCAACATTGGTTTTTATCCTGTTGTCTGGTTTACTTTGGTCTTTAATCCCAAATGGTTTTTATATTTTATATTTTTTCAGTAAACTGATTGATCGGTTTTGTAAAACAAGTTTTTCGGCAGAGATGCCCTAATGTGGACATACTTTATCCAATTGGATTAACCAGGTATATATCAGCTAGCAAGTATATGGCTAAAAATTAAAATTCTGATTACCAACTAGAGGGGATTATTATATATATTTATAGTAATTTCCACTATTTCTGTTTCCTTTAGAGTGGACACTGATTGGGGTACTTTGGAGATACTGCCCCCTTTTTTGCCTATTCTAATTTATATTTTTTACTATCAACAGCCATAAACAGGTAAATACTGATGGGGTATGTGCCGTATAACTAGATTAGACGCCTTTACTCTTATACATAGATTGTTATTTGACTTCATTAGAATTTTCTTTGTAATTTCCCCCAGATGGCCCTCTGTTCCTGTGCTAGTAATATCCGGGTGGTTATTTGTGCCAGTATTTCTCCCCCTCTATGATACACCATATGATCCCCTCCTTACGGGCGCCCCCGTGTGGGATAGCTCATTGGCTATCTGGTCATTCTTCATTTTAGATTGTACCATCAAAATTTACAGGTAATGTACTTACAACTGATACTAATAAGGTCATATACCTTGAATAAATAGATCTAATTTTGAGATGAACTTTTGAGCAACCATTGGGCTGGTTATGGTTTTCAGTTATCCTTTTTTTCTTAATAATATTCTGTTTTGTAATTTTGAGTTTGAAATTTGAGTAAATAATATTATGTATTTATTATTTTTCTTTTTTTGTTTCCAGTATTTGCATGACAAACTCCTGAGGAAGCCTACAAAATGGCGAAACATGTAGAGAATTTTGTCTGTATGCACTTTGGAAACTCTATTATGTTTATTTTGATGGTTCATGTATATTTGTACATATGAATTTTCATATATTTTTTTGTAATAAAATTATATTTTTTATATTGAATATTGTGTAGTTGTTGCACCTTAAAAGTCCCAATACCTTCTTACAAAATCAGCAGGCTGGAGAGTAGTCAGGAATTCAGGCAGAAGTTCAACACGAAAATCAGGATCAAAAGCAGTCACAACACCCAGGGAGCTATTCCACACAAACGGGCGCTGAGAGATAGCATCACTTCCTTTTTAAGGGCTGCTTTGATTGAAAATTGTCCACAGCTGGCAGCAGGTGGGGCTAGTGAGTCCAAGGTAATGTTTAACACCGAGAGGACATTTCCAAAAGTCCAGATCTGCTCAGTAGCGCAACAGGTAAGGCTGCAGCTTTGGGACCAGGAAGATCCCGGTTCAAATACACCCAGGTACATGACACCTCTTCAATGCGCCAGCTACAGACCAATCTCTCTCCTCAACATTGACGTCAAGCTCCTGGCAAAAGTAATTGCCAACAGGCTTAGACCACTACTGCATGACATCATTGGACCTGATCAGGCGGGCTTTATGCCGGGCAGAGAGTCCAAAGATAATGTTACAAAAGCACTTAACCTAATCTATGCTCCACTGACGCGGAGAAGGCCTTTGATCGAGGAGCGTGGGACTACATGCTAAAAACGTGTCAATTTATTGGTCTGGGCACACGCATGATGACATGGATCACATCCCTTTATAAAAACCCATCAGCTCAAATTAAGATCAACGGATCCTTATCAGACACATTTCATATCAGCAATGGAACACTACAGGGATGCCCCTTTTCACCCCTCCTGTTTATCCTATCCCTAGAGCCGTTCATCAGAAGAATTCTGGCGGAAAGGGCGATACAAGGTTTTACAATCGTGGGCCGAGTGTTCAAGATCGCGGCTTATGCAGACGATCTGCTCTTTTTCCTAACCAACCCTCACATCTCTTTACCATTGCTAATGCAAGAATTCTCGCTATTTGGCTACATATACAATTTAAAAATTCATTTTTCAAAATCATAAGCCATGAACATTAATATACCCATAGACTCTCTTAAGAAAATTTAAGCTAACTGCCCCTTCAAGTGGGAACCCTTCACCCTTAAATACCTCGGAGTATGGCTGACTCCTAACATTTCACAGATCTACGAGCGTAACTTTCCGCCTATTCTCAAAATGATTGACAAAGACCTTCAGAACTGGCATTCCCGAAACGTCTCCTGGTTTGGCAGGGCTGCCATTTGCAAAATGACCATCCTGTCAAAACTCCTCAACTTGTTCCGTAATTTACCAGTAAAAACTCCCCAGAGTTTTTTTAAAGCCATCTCCTCCATCCAATTAAAATGTATTTTGGCACACAAACCCCCCAGAATTAAATCTAAATTACTGGCTCTATCCAAACTTAAAGGAGGAATGGGCATACCTGATTTCAAAAACTATTATTTTGCGGCCCACATATCAGAATCATTGACTGGCATTGTCACCGTAAATTTAAAGATTGGATACATGTGGAGGATGAACTAAGCCCCATACCCCTACAATTCTCCCCATGGATCCCATGGTCCAGCTATCCCACACCCCTAAAAGCACATCCTTTAATAGGTACCACATTAGAAATTTTCCATCGACTAACCAAACAGACTGACCTATCTACCCCACTGAGTCCATTATCACCCTTATTTAACAACCCTAACTTTCTACCAGGGGTGGAGAATCATTTCTTACATCCCCTAAATTTTGCTAATCCATTACTTGCCAGAGACTGCTTCCACAACAAGACCTTCAAAGACCTCAGACAACTTAAACTAGACAACAACACGCCTGACTTGCCACTTTGGACATACTTTCAGATAAGGAGCTATTTAAATCACCCCTCCAGGAGAAATAACTTTAGCAGTATCCCTACTGAATTGGAGTCAGTGTGCCTGGCGGGTGAACCCCTCCAAAAAGCCACCTCAAGTTCATACACTTGGATACAAGATCAACCGGACCATGGAGATGACAGATTCAGAGAGAGCTGGTCGCAGGCCTTGGATAGGCCAATTTCCGACAAACAGTCGAAGAGAGCTTGTTTATATTTTCGCCCTCAAATGTTCCCTCAGCTCCAGAACACAAGAAACAGCTTACAAATTACTAATACACTGGTACGCTACACCTGTGAAAATACACAACTGGTTCCCCCAGACACCCGACACATGTTGGAGATGTGAGAGAGACAAGGGTACCCTTTTCCACATCTGGTGGCAATGCCCTCTGATCGCTCCTTACTGGAATGTAGTCCGTGAGGCGATACTTGCAATCACAGAAACCAAGATGAAACTTGATGAGGCATGTTGTCTGCTGCATATTACAGATGTATCCTACCAGAGAAATAAAAACTCACTGTTTAAACACCTTTTAAATGCCGCTAAAGCACTCATACCACTTTTCTGGGAAATCTTCTAGCGTTCCCTCAATCCAAGATTGGTTGTTCTGTGACATAGAGGAGACAGTGGCCCAGTCCACTGACAACACTGACAGATTCTTTAAAACTTGGTCCCCCTGGTTTCTGTTCAAAGCAACTCAAGCATATGATGACATGCTGGCAGGGGACTGAGTCGCCTAACCTCTCCCTCCTAGATCTGAACGAACCCAATTTCCCCCAGTCTAGATATTGCAATAGAGGTGATAATATACAGTGGGGACGGAAAGTATTCAGACCCCCTTAAATTTTTCACTGTTTGTTATATTGCAGCCATTTGCTAAAATCATTTAAGTAATTTTTTTTTTTTCCTCATTAATGTACACACAGCAGAGTGGCCCGACGGAAGCCTCTCCTCAGTCCAAGACACATGAAAGCCTGCATGGAGTTTGCTAAAAAAAACACTTGAAGGACTCCAAGATGGTGAGAAATAAGATTCTCTGGTCTGATGGGACCAAGATAGAACTTTTTGGCCTCAATTCTAAGCGGTATGTGTGGAGAAAACCAGGCACTGCTCATCACCTGTCCAATACAGTCCCAACAGTGAAGCATTGTGGTGGCAGCATCATGCTGTGTTTTTTTTTTTCAGCTGCAGGGACAGGGCGACTGGTTGCAATCGAGGGAAAGATGAATGCGGCCAAGTACAGTGATATCCTGGACAAAAAACCTTCTCCAGAGTGCTCAGGACCTCAGACTGGGCCGAAGGTTTACCTTCCAACAAGACAATGACCCTAAGCACACAGCTAAAATAACGAAGGAGTGGCTTCACAAAAACTCCGTGACTGTTCTTGAATGGCCCAGCCAGAGCCCTGACTTAAACCCAATTGAGCATCTCTGGAGAGACCTAAAAATGGCTGTCCACCAACATTTACCATCCAACCTGATAGAACTGGAGAGGATCTGCAAGGAGGAATGGCAGAGGATCCCCAAATCCAGGTGTGAAAAACTTGTTGCATCTTTCCCAAAAAGACTCATGGCTGTATTAGATCAAAAGGGTGCCTCTACTAAATACTGAGCAAAGGGTCTGAATACTTAGGACTATGTGATATTTCAGTTTTTCTTTTTTAATAAATCTGCAAAAATTTCAACAATTCTGTGTTTTTCTGTCAGTATGGGGTGCTGTGTGTACATTAATGAGCACAAAAAATTAACTTAAACTATTTTAGCAAATGGCTGCAATATAACAAAGAGTAAAAAATGTATGGGGGTCTGAATACTTTCCGTAACCACTGTATAATGGTACTTTAAACATATGTACAACCTGATATCTACAAAGATATAGCATTCCTATATCCCTATTCTACCCCCCCCCCCCCACATATTTTTTTTCCTCTCCTCCTGCCTTATTTACTACTATTTCTAAGTTTTGCCTATACACACACAAACATTACTTTCTATTTTTATTTTTTTTTATGATTATATTGACTAATGCACACACATGGATGCGCTAACCGTCATCTCAGGGTTACAATTTGCTCTCAGTTAATGTTTTCCTTTTTGCTGAAGCAGTTCATAATGTTTCACGCATTACTTATCTGATACTGTACTGAATGTTTATAGGGAGCTGTGACTCCCCATTCGAATTTCTTATTTTTTTTCTCAATAAACTGGATGTTACAAAAAATAAATATGTCATATTATATAGCCCCAATTGGAGAGAAATGTACAATCTAAAGTCCTTATTACCGATACATCATAATTACACATGGGTTTTGTTTGCTAAAGCCTGGTACACACTCAAGCCTCGTACACACGGCCGAGTTTCTCGTCGCAAAAAAAAACGTTGTTTTTCTCGACGGGTTTCTTGTGAAGCTTGACGAGATTCTTGTGAAGCTTTCCTTGAATACACACTGTCAATCCAAAATCTCGTCGGTCTAAAAATGCGGTGACGTACAACATGTACGACGGCAGTATAGAGGGGAAGTTCCATTCTCATGGCGCCATCCCTTGGGCTGCTTTTGCTAATCTCGTGTTGCCGCGTGTTAGAAAAAGTTTGGGAAGAGACGATTCGCGCTTTTCAGACTTCGTGCTTTCAGATCGTTTTCTGCGGTTCAGTTGGTGCTTGTGGGTTCGTATCTTGTCTTTCAGGGCGAGTAGTCAGGTTGTATCTGTTTTTCAGTGCGTTCTTGTCCACTCGTTTCTGATTTTCAGGTCGTTCTTCATAGGCCTTGCTGTACTTCAGTGCGTTCTGTTTAGTTCGTTCTGATCAGACGACCATTTTCTAGCCATGTTGCGGATACGTTCTCATCATAGAGATTGTGTTGTGCATCGTCTTTGTGTTTCTGTTGGTCTTCTTGTCTTGGACCAAGACGAGTCTATGAACAGGGTGAGGAGGAGTTCATGGACCAAGAATTGGTTGCTCCAGCGGGACCAATTCTCTCACATGCCTCTGCTGTGGGAGATCGTGGAGAATAATCCTGAGGACTACAGGAATTTTCTTCGGATGTCTGACCCCATTTTTCAGCATCTGTTGGCTTTGGTGTCCCCCTATATCACCAGGCAGGACACCGTTATGCGGGAAGCCATCAGTGCTGAGCAGAGGTTCATCGCCACGTTACGCTACCTGGCGACGGGGAGAAGTCTGCAGGACCTGAAATTCACGACAGGCATCTCCCCCCAGGCTCTGGGCGTCATAATCCCAGAGACCTGTTCTGCCATCATCCAAGTCCTGCAGGATGACTATATGAGGGTAAGTTTTCGCATTTAATATCACATTCTATGTATTTCATATATGATAATGTATTGTATTTCTTTCATCCTTCCCTAATTAGCATGATTGTAATATGCTGTGAATGTCCCCTTTGTCCCCATGCATGCTGTAATTGTTTAAGTATTATTTTGGCCTACATGCATATTTCCCTTCACTTACCTCTCCAGCATGCTCTCCTGGGCCCAAACACATCTAGCCTAGTCTGTTAACAATGTATTTTTTCATCTCCATTGTAGTCCCCCCCCCCTCAAATGGTTTCCAAATTTTCCAGAATGTGATTTTTGGGGGGGTCCCAAACTCATCTAGCCCCCCCCAAAGAAAATCAATGGGCCATCAGAGGGGGGTGAGCAATGTGAGGATTGTGCATTTTATTTTCAATTTTAAATAATCCTTAAACAAAATGTTATACTTATGTTGGCCACAAATGTTTTTGTATAATCTGCTTGCAATGTTATTTGCAAAAGTACTAATATTTTTGTATCTTGTATGATTCCCCAACTTCCTTCCACGCCACAGGAATGGCAGACTGTGGCATTGGAGTTTGCCAGGTGGTGGGACTTCCCCAACTGCGGTGGAGCAATTGACGGGAAGCACGTCCGCATCGTGCCACCACCCCGTTCGGGCTCCTTTTTTTATAACTACAAGGGATTTCATGAGGGCGGTGGTGTCAGCACAGTATGAATTCCTCTATGTGGATGTGGGGAAGAATGGCCGGATGTCGGATGGGGGAGCCTTCGCACAGACGGAGTTTGCTCTTCGTCTACAGACTGATGACCTTGCATTGCCACCGGATGCAGGGAATGTGGAAGGACTCTCCTTTGTCTTTTTGGCTGATGAAGCCTTTGGTCTGGGTCCGCATCTCATGAGGCATTTCCCCCAGAGGACCCTCACCCCAGAGAGGAGGGTCTTCAACTACCGGCTGGCCAGAGCCCGAAGAGTTGTGGAGAATGTCTTCGGGATAATGGCCAGCCGGTTCCGTCTATTTTTAACAAGTACATGGCGGAGTACAAATTGAACTATAGAATTTTTTGTTGCTGTGTTCTGCACAATTTTTTGCGCAAGAAATCGACAACTTATATGGCCACAGTTGGGCCCGAGGCCGGACTTGCTGCAGACAATGCCCTGCCGGACCTCGAACATGTCCATGCTGGCTTGTCCCCCCAAAGTGGCCGTGCAATCCGGCAGAATTATGTAGATTATTTCATGGGTAGGGGGCCATTCCAATGCCAGACAATCTTTCATCGTTTTTTATATTTACCAATAAAAAATATCTGAACTTTCATTTTGTAGTTTTGCTTTGTTTATATTTTAGCTGTCTGCTACTTTTTCAAAGTGTACTTGTAGTGCCAATTGTATTTTCCTTAGCAGTGAAATTTTTGTGTTTACTAACAACAAAACTAAACCCAAAAAAGGTTATAGTGGTTAAAAAAAAGAGCAGCCACACTTTATATTTTTTCTTGTTTTTTACTCTGTGCACAATCACACATATGGTCTTTCGAACATTTTTTGTGTCTCTACATTTTTTAAACACATTTTTGGGTTTTCACCTAACATGGCAATTTTTTGTGCAAATTAAATTACAAAAACTCTCCTCAACATACCTCAAAATACAACAATGTAAACCTCTAGGCCAGGGATATGCGATTAGCGGACCTCCAGCTGTTGCCAAACTACAAGTCCCATGAGGCATAGCGAGACTCTGACAGCAGCAAGCATGACACCCAGAGGCAGAGGCATGATGGGACTTGTAGTTTTGCAACAGCTGGAGGTTCGCTAATTGCATATCCCTGCTCTAGGCAAGATCTCAGACCTTCTTTTTTTAAAGAAATGTCTATCTGCCCTTCATCAAAGATGGAGTGTTGTCACCCCTGAACAAGACACAATTTGAAGATGCACACAATTTTAGGGTGGGTAAAATAGGTTATTTACTTCCTCATCCCTATTGTCAACATGTGCTACCCGCCATCATGTGGGATCATTCCACATGTTTTGGGGGGGCAACCCCTTCTTCCTTTCACCTACTTGAGTTGTGAGGAAGAGGTTGCACCCCCAAAACACGTACATGGAGATCCTGTGATGGCAGATAGCACATGTTGACCCACTGTGTGCATCTTCAAAATTTGAGTTTTAGAAAAAGTGCTAAAAAAGTGACAAAATACTTTGAAAAAAAAGGGGGGTTTATTCTATTCGCCCCAAAACATCAATGATGTCCTTAAATGTATTCTCCATAGCATTCATCCTTTTCTTCATGAATTCCAGTTGAGTACTACAATCCATTATTTGTTGGATGATTCTTTGTGCACTATCACTGGAGAATCGTGGAATTTCAGCAACATGTTCATCCCCTAAAATAAAAATAAAATAATAAAAATCTCCAGCCCTACATCTCTTACCTGAAGCTGTGGTGACAGATACTGACCTGTTGTAGTGACAAGTTCCACCACCTCATACACCTCTCCTTCCTCCACCTCTCCTTTATTCAATTCTACTTCCTCCACATCCTCAGGTTGGGCTTGTTGGAGAGGTTGGAGTTCTTTAGAATGTGTAGGGTTCCTGGGCTCCGAGGAGTGGTGTCCTCCCAGTCTTCTCTCCCCTATGAGAATCAAACAAATGGTACACTTAACACACACATATATGAAATCATAACTATGAATATGAAACATTTCTTGCAGGTGGGGTACACTTGTCTGTTTTGGCACAGTTCTAAGCTGAAGACCAGATTTTAGAACTTAACAAAGCTGGAATACTGACCTTTTTGTGACAATTTTATCACATGGGCCCCCCCCCCAGTACCCACTGTAGCACCTGTGTGGGACACCCTAAAAAGGTTGTTCTGGCGGCCCAGACTATAGTACTCCTGTGAGTGCAGATGTGTAAACAACTGCTGAGTGTCCTCTCCTTTACATTGATTCAAGTTTGCATTTCATTCTAGTTACAAACACATCATCTAGACAACAATGTCATAACATTTATGGAATCTAAACAGACATTTTTTGCAAAAGATATTAAAACACGGATATTGACAATTCATCGTAGGTAGTGTGCAAACAATGTGTCTGTATCGACCCATTACTGTGCCCACTAAATTGTAGAAGATGTCATTTTAGAATGTAAAATATTAAAAAAAAACAACATGGAGCAACATGCAAGTTGTGAAATACAACAATAGGGACACAGGAGAAGTACTTACTTTTTTTAAGCATTCTGTTAATGCCCCTTAACTGCTCCGGCTCCCTCAGTTTGAGGTCAGACCACCTATTTCTGAGCTGCTCCTTTGATCTTTTCACACCGAAATTCTTCTTCAGACATTTCACTACTTGCTTCATAATTTTGTCCTTCCAAAGATTAGGGTGGGAATACGGCCCATGCTTTGCATCATAATCAGAATTGTTCAATATGGCCACCATCTCCGCCATCTCCTCAAAGGACATATTAGATGGCTTGTAGCGCCTCCTTGTTTGTGACGTTTCCCACTCTGGGCTTGTCTCCTCATTAGAATTGTCTGAATTCACAGACACCTGCTGTGACTCCACCATGACGCCTGCGCGCCGAAAGAGAAGGGGCGGGGAAACATCGATAAAGAACGTCATGGGCGGGCGACGTGTGTCACGCATGCGTAGTGTATATAAAGCTAACACACATGTGACGTACCTACTTTCTGTGTGCGGAGGAAGGATTTAAGAGCGCCGAACGTTACACCGAAGGTATGATTTATTACTTGGTACATCAGTGGCCTATACTGCATAGAGATTGAAGAGACATATATGGGCATAAAGATTACTCGAGTTTAGAGTGTGATTGAAATTTGTATTTTTGTCCTGGTGTTTTGTCTTGCAGAAACAATGAATGCTTTTCTAGAAAAATAATTTCTGTCAGAGTTTATTGATCGGTTAAGGGAGCTGCCCGCTCTGTGGGAGATCAAAAATCTGCAGCACAAAAAAAAAGGGGTAAGGAAAGCAGCGCTGGAGAGCCTGCTCCCATTTGTGCACACCAGGATGCCCAACGCAACCATTGAGCAGCTGGATACCAAAATTGGGACCTTGAGAGGCACATATAGGACTGCGCACAATCGGGTCCTGGCTTCTCAGAGGTCAGGAGCAGCAGCAGGAGAGATATATGTCCCACATTTGTGGTACTACGACAGGTTGGCCTTTCTGAATGACCACATTACACAGAGGAATCACTTTCTAGCCTTCCTTCCAGCCTTCCCTCCAGCCTTCCCTCCAGCCAAGATGATCCTTCTCAGGATCCGGAGGAGCCTTCCATCTTGGATGAAGACCCAGATCTGTCCGTCTGGAGCCAGGTATAGTATTTTCTAAACATTTATTGTGAAAAAATTAATGATGCAAAATAGATGTTAAGATGGGAACAAATTTAGTCAATCAAGAAAAAGTGTTTGACATAGCAATAGACAGTAGTGGGCAAAAAAGTTTGGGAGATGAATGCAAAATGATGGGGGCATAATGAGAGTAATAAAAATAAAATTATAATTATTTGCAACAGTAAATGAGCTGAACATTGTGGGGGTTCTTTACTAAAAGCAAATCCACTTTGCACTACAAGTGCAAACTACAAGTGCAAAGTGCTATAAAAAGTGCACTGAAAGTGCACTTGGAAGTAAAGTGGCTGTAAATATGAGGGGTAGATCTGAAATGAGGGGAAGCTCAGCTGATTTTATTATCCAATCATGTGCAAGCTAAATTTCAGATTTTTCTTTGCCTTGCATGTCCCCCTCAGATCTACAGCGACTGCACTTCCAAGTACACTTTTTCAATGCAATTTCAAGTGCACTTTTAGTTTGCACTTGTAGTGCAAAGTGGATTTGCCTTTACTAAATAACCCCCTGTGTGTGATTGATGAACCAAAACTCTAAAATATGTCCCTTTTTTTACACAGGAGGAGGTCAGCCAGGATGAGAGGTCGGAAAATGTCAGGCAGGAGGAGGCTGGGTTTAGTGGCAGAGAGGAGGTGGCTGGTCCAAGTGGCAGAGAGGAGGTGGCTGGTCCAAACAGTAGGACAAGGTGTCAGGTGCCTCCCATGCCACCAAGAAGGGCCAGGGGGATAGGGCTGTGAGTGTGGCAGCATTGGCCCTCATTAAAGAGGCACATGCCACCCTCCAGCAGCCCCCAACCCCTGATGAGGGCTATGCGGCATTGGTTGGCATGAAAATGTCCCAGATGCCAACAGAACAATGGCTACTTTGTGAGGCCCTGCTCATGTCACTTTTAAATAAGGGGTTGAGGGGGGAGACGCACTGAGACCACTGTAATTTGTGACCACGGCCATCCTCCTGCACCTTCTTCTTCTGAACCTCCTCCTTCTTCTTCTCCTCCACCTTCTTCTTCTCCACCCCCACCTCCTTTTTTTTTAAAACAATAGGTTTTTATTCATTTTTAAATGGAATACATATAAGTGTATACAAGTTGTGTTCCAATCTTTGTTTCAGGATAAAACATACAATACAGCACGGAGTAAGCATAATCACATTTCTCAAAGGTACAGTGTACATATATAGCATAGTTTCAGCGTAACTATCTTGCGTATCGTGACAAAGGTCAAAAGTACCAAGATCAGGGTGTACTATCAGATTTCCTAGATTATATAAACATTTCTGCTCTAGTCCACCTAGTCCAGGGGTACCATTCAGTTTGTGCTTTTTCGAATTGACCCCTACTTGAGGCTAGTGTAATCTCATAGTTATAATGTAAATTAACAAGATCAAGAGTATTTTCTGTCGTAGGTGGTTGGGTGTTTTTCCAAAGCCTGGTCAAGCTCAGCCGAGCTGCAAGAAGAACGTTGGTTATAACCATTCTCTGTGGCCTTGGGATCGACTCAATCATCAGATTGAGTAATGCCAGTGCCGGAGAGGGTGGTATGTGTTCCTGTGTAATATCCGATATGATGAGAAAAATGGTAGTCCAATATGGTTGTATTGAAGAGCACGCCCAGAGGATGTGAAGCAGGTCACCTCTCTCTGAGTTGCATCTCCAGCAAACGTCCGAAGTGGTGTTGTCAAATGATGCAAGTTTTGTGGGAGTGAGATACCAACGTAGAGAATTTTTTTGTGAGTTCCCAGAATGTGGAGTTTAGGGTTGCTTTGTATATTGAACGCAGTGCTATTTACCATTGTGTTTCAGTGAAGGTTTGTCCAAGGTCTGTGTCCCAGTGAAAGTGAGGTTTCGTTTTGGCAAGTTCCTGTTTCTGATGTAGGGTGTTATAGAAGAGGGAGATTCCTT
This sequence comes from Rana muscosa, assembly GCA_029206835.1. Lineage (NCBI taxonomy): Eukaryota > Metazoa > Chordata > Amphibia > Anura > Ranidae > Rana > Rana muscosa. Next base: position 33,056,970 of record CM055127.1, on the reverse strand, counting down.
TCATCCTTGAGGAGGGATTTGTCGGAAATGACCACACCCTAGGAGGGAGTGTGTAGAATGAATGAGCTAAGTGAGATAAGCAATGTTTAATCCGTATGTAGGTAAAGAGATCCGTATGGGGAAGGTCAAACTTCTGCTGCAATGTTTGGAACGTCATTATGGTGTTCTCCTGGAAAATGTATTGTATGTGTTTAATACCTTTTAGATACCCAGTGTGTCAGAGAAAGGTCTGTAGTGAATTGACAAAGTATGTCTAACGATAGCGGAGGAGAGAATGTGTACGCCATTGTTGAACCTAGGTTCACTCGTTTTTTCCAAGCTTGAGCAGAGGCTCTTATCGTGGGGGGAAGGGCTTTGGAGATGGGAGTACCATGTGGGGTTCTCAGCAACCAGCTTTGTAATGTATGGTGTTTAATCAGTGATGCTTCTAGATGTCCCCAAAGAGTATGAGGAGGGTTGTGGAACCAGTCTTGTAGTTGCGCCAGTATTGATGCCCAGTAATAGTCCTCAAACTCTATTGATCCTGCACCCCCTGCAAGTTTATGTTTGATAAGTGTATGCTTTGCGCATCTAGGTTTTTTTCCTTGCCATAGTAATTTGTTAAGAATTGTTTGGAGAGATTTCAAATAAGATGATGGGATAGGGATAGGGATGGTTCTGTATAAGTACAGCAATTGTGGAAGAAGTAACATTTTGAATGCGGCGAGTCTACCCGACCACGATAATATCTGTTTAGCTAATTTGTGGGCCTCATTCTGAAGCTTGGTAAGGAATGGTAAAAAGTTGCAGCTAAATAGATTTTTTTGCTGATCTCGGCAATTGAACCCCTAGGTACTGTGACAGCAGGAAGGTAAAGTCACCTGGTTGCATCCAGGGGGGTAGATATATTTCTCCCAGATTCAGGCTTTATGCCGACTTATACAACTAGGGAGTTGATGAAGCCCAGCTGAGGCTAGTGGGCTCATGAATGACTCATACCTCTAGGGAGAGTGCTGGGCGTCGTGAGACAGGGAGTTGATGAGACCAGCTGAAGCTTGTCAGCTCATTTAGGCCTCTATAAGAACTCCCAGCTTCATTAGATGTTAGCTCATGCCTGGAACCAGACCTGTGTGGACTGTCTAGGGAGAGTGAACCCCTGTGCGGTGAGGCAAAGCCTGTGTGGCTATTTGTTTGGACTTTTACTAAACCAGGGACTTAGGGACTAGGACAGCACCAGGCTGATCCCAGTTGTTAGTTTAGGAAACCTGCATGTTTAGTCAGAGGTCAAACTGACCAGGATTTATTTTGTTTGTTTCTTTTTGGCTTTGCTGTGTTTTTGTCACTGTACATAGAGAAATAAACCGCACCTTTTGATTTTGAAAACCACAACCTCCGTCTGCTGGCCCTGTTTTTGTGTGGGGAGCCCAACCAGGGGGTCACACACACCCGCTACCGAGTTAACCCCCTCACAGTTGGTGGAGAACCAGTGGCAGTTTTTAAGCCAGCATGGAGGAGATACTGAAACAGCTGGCTCTAGCAAATGCCAATCAACAGCAGACAAATGCAGGTTTGCAAAGGAGCCTTGCAGCCCAGCAGCAAGCTCATCAACAAGCCCAGCAGCAATCTGAGGCCCGCTTCATAGACCTGTTACAGAAGCAAGAGCAGAGACTACAACAAATGGAAGCAGTAATGCAGCAACGTCCGCAGACCAGTGAGGAAAGCCGTCCCACTAATACCGCGTCCTTTGGGGTGAGTCGTTTATTGACAAAAATGAGTGGAGAGGATGATCCAGAGGTATTTTTGACCACATTTGAAAGGACTGCTGAAAGAGAAAAGTGGCCTGAGGAGCAGTGGGCTGGACTGGTGGCTCCTCTGTTAACTGGTGAATCGCAGAAGGCTTACTATGACCTAGAGCCTGACCAAGCAAAAGACTATGTGATGCTAAAAGCTGAAATATTGGCAAGGCTGGGTGGCACCCTGGCTGTCCGGGCTCAACGTGTGCATAACTGGACTTTCCAGCTTGGAAAACCCTCCAGGTCTCAAATGTATGATCTCATTCACCTGAGCAGGAAGTGGCTACAGCCAGAGACTTTGTCCGCACCAGAGATTGTGGAACGTGTTGTAATGGATCGGTTTTTGAGAGCTCTTCCTACTGCCATCCAAAAGTGGGTAAGCCATGGAGACCCAGAGACGGCCGGTGGTCTTGTGGATCGTGTAGAGAAATACTTGGCTACAGAGAACCTGACGGCCTCTTCCAGAGACTCTCGGACTTTCCACCCTAAGACCAGACCATCCCCAGGGGCTGATAAGAGGATTCCAAGGGGTGAGGGTGGAGAGAGTGAGAGGGTGGGAGCTCTACCCAAAGTTTGGCGAGAACAGCCTGGGAAGTCAGGGGCTCAAGAGGCAGCCAAATGGATTGTTTGCTACCGCTGCCGGCAAGCGGGACATATTGCAGCAAATTGCCCGGTTGTGGAGGAACCCATGCAATGTGACTTTCTGATGGACAGACGTCAGTCGCTGTGTGCGACAGTCGCATGCACTGCCATTCGGGGAACTGAGAAACATTTATGCAAAATGTGTATTAATGGTAGAAATGTTGTGGTATTACTGGATTCAGGTAGCCTTGTGACCCTGATAAAGGCTGAATTAGTTAAAACAGAGGTCTCTGGGAATAGCAAGGTAGCTGTTATTTGTGTGCATGGGGACACCCGAGAGTATCCAGTGACTACAGTGTGTTTCGAGACCCCCAAAGGTACCCTCTCTCATCCAGTGGGGTTAGTATCTCAATTACCGCATGATGCCATTGTGGGAAGGGATTTTCCGAAGTTCTGGGAACTGTGGGATGATCCTGAGCCCCCCACTGGTGCCCCTATGTACCAGGAATGTGATAGCCAGAACTCCTCTGAGAGTGGTGAGGACTCTCCAGAATTTCCCTTGTCAGTATTGGCAGGGGAGACTCAAGAAACTGGAGAGGAGCCCACCTCCTCAGACGAAAACCTACCGTCTGTGGAGTTTTCTGATCTGGAGGATCACAGGGAAAATTTTGCCACAGAACAGTTAAAAGACCCCGCCCTAATAAAGGCACGGGAAAACGTAGTGGAAATAGATGGCGAGTTAGTGAACCCAGATAATACCTGCACTTACCCATACTTCAGCGTAGAGAAGGACCTACTGTATCGGGTGGCAAAAAGGGCAGAAGAAACCGTTGAGCAGCTGGTGGTGCCCAAACCTTACAGGAAGTTGGTGTTGGAGTTGGCCCATGGGCACATTCTTGGAGGTCATCTGGGGACAGAGAAAACCCGAGAGAGGGTATTACAGAGATTCTATTGGCCTGGGGTGATGAAGGACATAGAAAATTATTGTTCCTCCTGCCCTGTGTGTCAGAGGTCAGCCCCGATGCCACATTTCCGTAGCCCGCTGGTCCCTCTACCCATCATTGAGGTCCCGTTTGAGAGAATCGCAATGGATTTGGTAGGTCCTATAATCAAGTCCGCTAGGGGGCACCAGTACATATTGGTTATAATGGACTATGCCACCCGTTATCCAGAAGCGATCCCTCTCAGAAATACCTCGGCCAAAACCATAGCCAAAGAGCTATCTCTTGTTTTTAGCCGGGTGGGTATTTGTAAAGAACTGCTTACGGACCAAGGTACACCCTTTATGTCCCGGGTTATGAAAGAGCTGTGTAAATTGCTCAAAGTGACGCAATTGCGTACATCTGTGTATCACCCCCAAACCGATGGGCTGGTTGAAAGATTCAACAAAACCCTAAAACAAATGTTGAAGAAAGTGGTGGATAGAGATGGAAAGGATTGGGACTGTCTACTTCCTTATTTGATGTTTGCTATTAGGGAGGTGCCCCAATCCTCTACGGGATTCTCCCCCTTTGAGTTACTGTATGGGAGACACCCAAGAGGGCTGTTGGATATTGCCAAGGAAACTTGGGAAAGTGAGAGTTCTCCCCACAGGAGTGTGATTGAGCATGTCGCCCTGATGCAAGATCGAATTGCACAGGTAATGCCCATCGTGAAGGAACATTTGGCCCAAGCGCAGTTGGCACAGCAGAGAGTGTACAACCGTGGAGCAAAGACCCGTACCTTTTCCCCGGGGGATAGGATATTGGTACTTGTCCCTACGGTTGAAAGTAAATTCCTTGCCAAATGGCAAGGCCCCTACGAGATAATGGAAAAAGTGAGCGAAGTGAATTACAAGGTCAGACAACCAGGAAGGCGAAAGCCCGAACAGATATATCACGTTAATCTGTTGAAAGCCTGGAGGGATAGAGAGTCCCTAGTCGCAGAAACTTGGTCACCAGCTCAAACTGGTTGCGTGATTCCGGAGGTTGGAATAGCAGCCACCTTGTCACAACCCCAACAACAGGAGGTTAAGGAGTTTGTGCTTCGCAACAAGGAGGTGTTCTCTGAGCTGCCGGGACAAACATCTGGGGTAGAGCATGATATTATTACCCCGCCCGGTGAAAGGGTGAAGTTAAAACCCTATCGGATCCCAGAGGCCCGACGGGAGGCAATACGGGAGGAAGTACAGAAAATGCTGAACTTAGGGGTGATAGAGGAGTCCCAAAGTGATTGGTCTAGTCCCATTGTGTTGGTGCCTAAACCGGATGGGAGCTGGCGATTTTGTAACGATTTTCGTCAGTTGAACAAAGTTACAAAATTTGACACCTACCCCATGCCACGTATAGATGAGTTGATCGACCGGCTGGGAACAGCCCGATACATGACGACTCTTGACCTCACAAAAGGGTATTGGCAAATTCCCCTGGCCAAGTCGGCCAAAGAGAAAACCGCATTTGTAACCCCAGACGGGGCGTTCCAATATAAGAGAATGCCGTTCGGGTTACAGAATGCGCCGGCCACATTCCAGCGGAAAATGGACCAGATACTGAGGCCCCATCGGAAGTATGCTGCGGCTTACCTGGATGACGTAATTGTCCATAGCACAGATTGGGCCTCACATCTGCCAAAAGTGCAAGCAGTCCTAGACTCTATCCGGGAAGCGGGGTTTACGGCTAACCCCAAGAAGTGTACCATTGGGCAGGAGGAGGCCAAATATCTTGGGTACACCATTGGCAGGGGAGTAATAAAACCCCAACTCAACAAAGTCGAGGCCATCCAGAGTTGGCCACGTCCCAACAGCAAGAAGCAGGTACGAGCCTTTCTGGGAATCGCGGGTTATTATCGGCGCTTCATTCCCCACTTTGCTTCTAAGGCTGTGCCCCTAACCAACCTGACGAAAGGGAAAGGGTCGGTCATGATTAAATGGACCCCCGAGGCTGAGGCAGCATTCCAATTCTTGAAACAAGCCTTATGTAGCCAGCCAGTGTTGTACTCACCCGACTTCTCTAAAGACTTTGTCGTACAAAGTGATGCGTCAGATGTGGGGTTAGGAGCAGTATTGTCCCAGGTCTGGAACGGGGAAGAGCACCCAGTCATTTACCTCAGCAGGAAGTTGAAGTCCCATGAGGTAAATTACGCCACGGTTGAAAAGGAGTGTTTAGCGGTGAAGTGGGCTCTAGATTCCCTTCGGTACTATCTGCTAGGTAGGCACTTTGACATGGTTACGGATCACGCTCCGTTAAAGTGGATGGCTCAAAACAAGGAGACAAATAGAAGAGTGAATAGGTGGTTCCTGGCCCTACAGGAATTCAACTTCACAGTAAAGCATCGCCCTGGCGTTCAAATGGGGAATGTGGATGCTTTGTCTCGAGTACATGAATGCCTGATTGCTGGTGTTCCAACCCCGAGGTTAAAACAAGAGGGGGGGGTATGTGACAGCAGGAAGGTAAAGTCACCTGGTTGCATCCAGGGGGGTAGATATATTTCTCCCAGATTCAGGCTTTATGCCGACTTATACAACTAGGGAGTTGATGAAGCCCAGCTGAGGCTAGTGGGCTCATGAATGACTCATACCTCTAGGGAGAGTGCTGGGCGTCGTGAGACAGGGAGTTGATGAGACCAGCTGAAGCTTGTCAGCTCATTTAGGCCTCTATAAGAACTCCCAGCTTCATTAGATGTTAGCTCATGCCTGGAACCAGACCTGTGTGGACTGTCTAGGGAGAGTGAACCCCTGTGCGGTGAGGCAAAGCCTGTGTGGCTATTTGTTTGGACTTTTACTAAACCAGGGACTTAGGGACTAGGACAGCACCAGGCTGATCCCAGTTGTTAGTTTAGGAAACCTGCATGTTTAGTCAGAGGTCAAACTGACCAGGATTTATTTTGTTTGTTTCTTTTTGGCTTTGCTGTGTTTTTGTCACTGTACATAGAGAAATAAACCGCACCTTTTGATTTTGAAAACCACAACCTCCGTCTGCTGGCCCTGTTTTTGTGTGGGGAGCCCAACCAGGGGGTCACACACACCCGCTACCGAGTTAACCCCCTCACAGTACGTTATGTCGTGTTTCGCCCACGTGAAGTGATATTGGTTTTGAAGTAGATTTCTGGAGATCGCGTCTATTCCTAAATCTGTATGATTTTGTAGCGTTAACCTTGTAATATGAAAATTTACTGAACCACTGGAGGATATTTTGTACTTCTGCTAGGGAGGATTCATAATCATAAGGATGACATGACGTTTATTAGTCTCCTCGTGGCGTCAGACGCTTGTCCACCAGATGTGAAGCCTGATTGATTCCTGTGGATCAGATTGGGCATGATGTGAATCAATCGTGTGGCAATCATTTTGGCATAGATTTTCAAGTCTAAATTTAGGAGTGAGATTGGTCGGAAGTTTTGAGGCGCTACGGGTTCTTTCCCTGGTTTAGGCAGAGTGATTATTAACGCTTGTAGGGATTAGTAGTGGAAATTTAGCGGTGGAGGCCACGTCATTGTACAGGGTCGCAAGATGTGGTGCTAGCTGATGTGCAAACTTTTTAAAGTATTCCCCCGTGAGTCCGTCAGGGCCTGGTGATTTCCCTGAGGGGAGGTTGTTGATAGTCTCTATTATTTCTTGTACTGTGAAAGGGTCGTTGAGGCGGGAAATTTGTTCTGTCGTTAATGATGGGAGGCTAATACGTGAGAGAAAGTCAGTGATGTCATCTGGGGTAGGCTGATGCGTGTCAGGGTCTCGCTGTAGATTGTATAAGTCACTGTAGTAAGCGCTGAAGGCATCCACTATCTCTTGTGGGTTCCTGAGTGTTTCATTTGAGTGGGGATAGAATAAGTGATCTATTTTGTTTTTTATACGTCTTCCTTTAATGCGCTGTGCCAGGGCTTTACCTGCTTTATTGGACGTGGAGTATGAGGTGGCTTTTAATTTTCTCTGGATCTGTTCGTATGATTGGAGAAGGTGGAGTCTTAATTCTTGTCTAAGTGTTAAGATTTGTGCTGAGCATGTTGGGTTGAGTTTGGATTTATTTTGTTGTTCTAGTCTCGCTATTTGGGACAGAAGGGTGTCTATCCTCAATGATCTGTTCTTTTTGTGGCGAGAGCTAAGTTTGATTAATATACCTCTGATAAACGCTTTGTGCGCGTTCCACAACACGCCCGGGTCAGACACAGAACCTGAGTTTAGTTTAAAATATTTGGTTAATTGGGGGCGTGGCCTGGCTATGGGGGAGTGAGGACGCGTGTCTCTTCAGCTCCTCATCCACCGCCGCAGAATCAGCGCTGCAGAGGGGAGATATCACTCCCGGAACGTCGGGAAACATGTCACAAGGACGTCGGGCACTCTCCCAGCAATCGAGAGCGGATGGGACCCGACAGGAGCAACTGGATGCCTTCTTCAGCAGGCCCCACGGTACGGGACACGAGGCCTCCAAGATGGCGCCAACGCCAAAATCATCCAAGGCAGCTAAGGCTGCTCAGAAAGCACTGACACGGCAGCAGCAGCAGCTAGAGGACTCCCAGATACCCTCTCCGCAGATGGTGAGTGACACTGCCCCTCCACTCTCCCCGGGACCCTCAGCCCCCCCTGATCAGGGCCCTGATATGAATGACTTCATGGGAGACAGGGACAGGGACATAAGACGCCATATCTGGTCCCTCCCTACTCGAGAGGACCTGGAAAAGTTTACAACCAGGGTGGAGAGGGCCTTCAGGGAGGACATTGCCCAGCTCAAGGCTGACACTAACCACTTAGGGGCTAGGATGGAAACAGTGGAACAGAAACTTGAAGAGGCCCTGCCTGCCATCTCCATGCTTCAAGCCAGGTGCTGCGCCCAGGATCAAAAAATTGAGACTTTACTGTGTCAGTTGGATGATTTTGAGAACCGTAGCAGGCGTGCGAACATCCGCATAAGGGGTCTGCCTGAAGCCACAGCACCTAAAGATATTGTTCCTACTCTGGAGGATGTATTTAAAGAGATTTTGGGCCTGCCTGCTACTGCACCCATTGAGATTGACCGTGCTCACAGAGCCCTCAGACCGCCCTCTCAGGATGTGGACAACCCCAGGGATGTCATATGTAAGCTCCACAAGTATACACTGAAAGATAAGATCATGCAAAAGATGCGTGGGAAGCCATACTTTGACTTCGATGGGGCCCACCTCTATTTCTATCAGGACATTTCAAGGAGAACCCTCATGCAACTTAGGGCTCTCCGCCCCCTGCTGGAAGCAGTCCAAAAGGCAGGCCTGCCTTATCGCTGGGGATTTCCCTTCTACTTGCAAGCATCCAAAGAGGGCAGACAAGCCACGCTACGCACCAAGGACGACCTCCCACACTTTCTAAGCACCCTGGGTCTGGAACCAGTCGACTTTCCGGACTGGAGGGCCCCGCAAGACCACCCTGCCCTGCAGCTCCCTCAGCCCTGGCTGCCAGCTACCCGCAAGAGCCGCAGGAGGAACCGCAGGCGCCCCACTTCTGCCTCTCCTTCTGGCCCTGTGTCGTCACGACACTGAGTGACAGCTCCCTTCCCCTGACCGTTTTTTCTAGAAAAAAAGAAAAAGAGAAAATTTCCCTTAATTTTTTATTTTTTATTTTTTTGACTATATGTAAGGTCTGTTTCCTTCAGTACTGGTATCCTAACTGCTCTCTGAGGGGGACCCGGGTCCTCTAACTACGTCGATGCCTGGATCTGAGACCTGGCCACTCAATGTGTTACTGTTTGTTTGCCCTCCAACTGGACCTATTGCCTTTATAGCAGTGACAGATCATAGGCCCCTGTTGTTGTCCTTTTTTGGAGGGATTTGAAGCTGTGTCCCCGGTCCTGTCCCGACATACTCACTTTCCGGATACCTTGAACTCGTTCGCTATTTTTCACTTTTTTACCTTACAGACTTGCACTTTGCTTATTAGGGGTTCTCATGTTTTTATTTTCTATATTTTTTATTATTTGGAAGCACTCTCTCCCCCCTTGTATGTTACCTACTTGTTAGTACATGGCGGTGGATGGGGACTGACCCCCACACCCTTTCCTCCAGTGTTGGTCCACATTCCCCACGTAGACCGTACCTTCTTAGGTATATTTCCTAGTTCGGAAATGGGGGTGGGCATCGGGCGCTCCCCTCCTGTAGGGCTGGGACCGATGCGTACCCCCCAGGTATTTTATGTCATGGTATTGTTACCATTGCTGTCTTTTGTGCCTTATATGTGTTACCCTGTCTCTCACTGTTTTTTCTTCCCTCCGTTCTGTTTTTTTTTTTTTTTCCCTTTCTCTTTTCCATGCCTCTTTATAGGGTCTGCCTCCGGCTCCGTCTCCCGCCCTGCGCCTGCAGTCATACTAAGCGACTCGACTACCCCACAGACTTCCCATGGCATCCTTAAGGGTAATTTCTTATAACGTGCGTGGTCTCTGCTCCCCCTGCAAACGAAGTAAACTCTGGTGGGAACTGAAGCGTTCAGGGGCACATGTGATTCTCTTGCAAGAAACGCATTTCACCCCCCAGTCACCTCCCAAATTGCCCACCCATCTTTATAATCAGTGGTTCTTGAGCAACTCACCGGTCTCGAAATCTAGAGGCACGGCTATCGCCATTCATAAGTCTTGCCCCCTTCAGGTCATTGAGAGTAAGGTTGATCCTCAGGGGAGGTATGTTTTCCTAAAAGGGGTTGTAGAGGGCCAAAAGCTTACGGTAGCTACAATATATGCCCCTAATTCCAATCAGCTTACCTTTCTAGACAGTGCTTTGGACAGCCTGACAGACTTTAGAGAAGGTCCTCTGATTTTAGGTGGTGACTTTAATGTGAGCCCTGACCCCCAACTTGACACCTCGCACAGACGTCCTTCCCACTCTCACGCCTTCCTTAAACATTTTTGCAAATCCCTGCAGTCCCATCGCCTTCTGGATAGCTGGCGGCTGCTTCACCCCTCAGATAGGGATTACAGCTATTACTCAAAGGTTCACGATGTCTATACCCGTATTGATCTGATATGTGTGGACCAATTGGCTCTGGAGCTGCTGCAGGCCTCGTCCATCGGGAATATAACTATCTCTGACCATGCCCCGGTGACGGCCACTTTGGCCCTGCCCCAGGGCACCCGTAGGGCCTGGTCATGGCGCCTGAATGAATCCCTGTTGGACGACGTGGCCGCGGTCTCCGGAGTCACGGACGTCCTGTCCCACTATTTCAAGGAAAATACCACGGAAGGTATGAATGAAGGGGTTATCTGGGAGGGTCATAAGGCGGTGGTACGGGGAGAGCTGATCTCCCAGGGTGCTAGACTTAAGAAGGCCCGACAAGCAGACTTTACTAGGGTTCTTCAGGCGCTACAGCAGGCGGAACTTGCACATAAACAAGGCGGGGACCCGGAGGCTCTTGGGAAACTGACAAAGTTGAGAATATTGTTCTTACGCTTATTAGACCGGCAGGCACGTAAACAACTACGCTACTTGTCGCATAAATATTATGAACATGGCAACAAGTGTGGCCGCATGTTGGCCAGAGCCATCCGGAAGAAACGCGCGCTTATGTATATACAGAAGCTGCGCCTTCCCTCGGGTGAACTCACGGTCAGATCTTCCCAGATAGCCTCTGGGTTCCGAGACTATTATGCCACCCTCTATAATTTAGATTCAATGCAGACCCCTGAGGCCCAATCCGAGAGACTGTCTGACATCAGAACTTACCTGAACGCAGCTGGACTTCCCCTGCTGACTGACGACCAGTGTTCCATGCTGGAATCCCCTATTACGCCTGTTGAGCTTGGGGCTACGGTGAAGTCCCTGCCTAATGGGAAGAGCCCTGGTCCCGACGGGTTCACCAAAGCTTACTACAAAAAGTTCTTACCCCTGCTATCGGATTCGATGTGCAGTTATTTTAATTCTATAGCAAATGGGAATGCGATCCCTAGTGAGGCCCTTCTGGCCCACATCACTGTCATTCCCAAGGAGGGGAAGGACCCCACCGTGCCCCAGAGCTACAGGCCCATATCCCTTCTCAATGTAGACATAAAAATCCTTGCTAAAATCCTTGCGTCTAGGCTGAAACACCTAATCCCACTCATTGTACACCCGGACCAGACGGGGTTTGTCACGGGCCGAGAGGCTAGAGACAACTCCATCAGGGCCATACACCTTATTCACTGGGCTCGTGCTGCTCCTGATACCCCTCCCTACCTGATCCTATCCACCGATGCAGAGAAAGCTTTCGATCGGGTGGACTGGACTTACTTGCGCACTGTCCTTGAGGCTCTGGGCTTGCGCAAGCATATGTTGACATGGATCATGGCCTTGTACTCGGACCCGAGTGCTCGGGTCAAGGTCAATGGCTTTCTCTCTCCTAGATTCTCGATCAGAAATGGCACGAGACAGGGGTGTCCTCTTTCGCCTCTTCTGTTTGCCCTGGTGCTGGAACCGTTTCTACGCACTGTACGGGCGAACACTGATATCAAGGGACTGACGGTGGGTCGTACGGAGCACAAACTTTCGGCGTACGCCGATGATGTGCTCTTCCACCTGACGGACCCCCTGATTTCTTTGCCTAATCTGATGCGGGAACTTCAACACTTCGGGTCAATCTCAAATTTCAAGATCAATTACGCCAAGTCAGAAATACTGCCCATCCAGTTGCCGCCCTCTCTGGTGAGCAGGCTACAAACTGCCTTTCCTTTCACTTGGGCTAAATCGTCCTTGAAATATTTGGGTATACGGCTGACGGATAGGTTTGACACTCTTTACGCGACTAACTTTCCTTCCTTGATGACAACTGTGAAGGCTGACTTGGCCCTATGGACCAGGACGGCTTTCACCTGGATGGGGCGACTTAGTATCATAAAAATGAACATTCTCCCACGCATACTGTTCTACCTGCAAATGATACCCATGTCCTTGCCTAGGCGGTTTTTCACACAGATGTCCAGCTTGATCTCGACCTTTGTGTGGAATAATAGGAGGCCGAGAGTTGCGATCCGACTGTTGAATCGACCGAGGGATGTAGGGGGTCTGGGCCTTCCGGATATTCAGCGGTATTATAGGGCTATCGTCCTCCAGAGGATTCTTGACTGGCGCTTTCATAATAAATCCAAACTTTGGGTCTCCCTGGAAAAATACTTGGTGGGCAGGAATTTATCCTATGCCCCGTGGTTGGCCCGGGAGCACAGGGGACTGTCTGATTTTGTTTCTCCGCTGACGGTCCAGGCCCTTCGGTCCTGGGATCGCCTCAATGCCACTCTACCGATGGCGCCCCCTGTCTCCCCGTTGGCCCCCCTGGGAGGCTACCTTTGGTTCCCACCTGGGGAACAGATGGCCTTTTTTGGCCCTTGGGTAGACGATGGTAGCGCTAGTTGTGGAAAACTTATGCAGGATGGTAAGCTACTCTCTTTGGCGGCCCTTAGAGACCGTAAGGGGGGTTTCCCTATGGACTTTTGGCGCCATAGACAACTCCAGCATTTTTTTAAGGCTCAGGGGAACTCCATCCGAGATATCTCCAACCTCACGCCCTTTGAACGTCTCTTTGTGGCAGAAGAACCGGTCCCACACATGATTTCTGAGCTCTACCGCCTGCTCGGGTCCACTGCCTCAGTAATGAAACCTGCGTACATCAGGGCCTGGGAAAGGGACCTGGAGCTGGTCTTTTCGACTAACCAATTATCTTCTCTTTACCAACTGACTCGGTCTAGCTCTATTGACTCTAAGACGCAGGAAACAAATTACAAACTACTGCTGCGCTGGTACCGTGTACCGGCGGATCTCGCCAGGATTTACCCATCCATGTCAGATCGATGCTGGAGGGGTTGCGGATATAGGGGCACCCTTCTGCACATATGGTGGGACTGCCCAGTGATTAGACCCTTCTGGGAGGAAGTTAGGGCCCAAATCAAAGAGATAGTGGGTATTGACATCCCTCTCTCCCCGGTCCACTTCCTGCTTCACGTTCCTCCCATGCCGGTGAGCCGATACAAGAAAAGTGTACTGCCTCATTTATTGAATGCGGCTAATCGGTTGCTCCCTATATACTGGAAGCGTTCTCAAATTCCAGGCAGAGAGGAATGGCGCCGTAAGGTGGGTGACATCAGGGAGGCGGAGGATTGGATTTCCACCTGCAGGGGTACCCGGGATCGCTTCTCTGCTACCTGGTCGACCTGGGACGCATATGTCCTAGATCCCGGCCACGTGTCCTCCAGCTTGGATGTGGCCCTGTTGGAGCTTGCGGATCCGTCCCTCAAAGGGCGGCCTCGAGGTTCTCAGGCGGGAGCAGTGGGCTGAAACGTTTTGGGAATGTGACATAGTTGTCTAGCTGAAGGTGGGAGTTAGGCCGAGTGGTTCTCCTCCCCCCCCTTTTTTTTTTTTTCTCCCTTTCTAGCTACAAAATAAGTGCTGGGAGACTGGCGGGGCCTGGGGCGGAGACGGAGCTGGATGCGGGATTCCAGGTATGCTCTATACTATCTTGTCCTCTTTCTTTTCTCAGTCTGTACCTTCCCCCCTCCCTTATCTTTAATTTTTTTTTTCTTTTTTTTTTTTTTCTTTTTTTTTTGGTCCACTTTGGCTTCAGTCTGTACGGACCGTCTGTTGGTGGGTGGTCCGCTTGATATGCATTAGGCGATGGGTGCGGAGCTGGAGGACCGGTTGGCTTGACGGACTGAGGCACCTTATCATCACGAGGCCCCCTCCGCGGGACCCCCTGGACAGTTTGGGGGTCCGACACTTTTGTGTCACCGTGGTAAGGGGGCCTCGAATCAGGGGGGGCCCGGGCGTAGGTGTGTTATGGGGGGAGGTTAGTTGGAGGTGTTTTGTCGCCCCCCTCCTCCCGTGCGCGCTCGCCTGACCCTCCCTTCTACATTTGCTGGGCCCTGCACTACTGGTCCGGTCCGGGGAGCTGGCCGGCCTTGCCGCATGATTGTTCACATCTCTTCGGAGGGTGAAATTTTGTCTTATATTCGGCACCCTGGCGATTGGGGACTCGGCTCGCTCGTTGGGTGGTTGGAGTCCTCGCCGCTGAAATATCACTTGAATTTTTACTTTCATTTCTTGCATTTCTTATGCTTATGGCTGATTTGACTGTTTTTCTCTTGTAAAATTTTTTGTCATTTATGTCCTTAGTGTCTCTGTACCTCTGTTGTGTTATAACTTTAAAAAAAGAAAAAAGGGAAGGGCTGGTATATTACTTGGTGTTTCTGCCTTTAGATCTTGTAACCTGTGCTGTAATGTCCTGCCTTCCATAAATAAAGATTATACAAAAAAATAAATAAAAAATATTTGGTTAATTGGTCTATTATCTCTAGAGAATAAGTTGGATGTTGCAAGATATAGTTGTTCGCTCTCCACAAGAAAGTATTGGTTCGTTGCGAGGAGTCAGATATAGTAACGGTGACAGGGGCATGGTCCGACCAGGACGTGGTGTGGATTACAGCTGCGCTGATGTCTTGGAGTAGCCATTTGTCAATGAAAAAATTATCAATGCGTGAGTACGTTTTATGGAGAGGAGAGAAATATGTTTAATCCCTCTCCTCTACATGCAAGCATCTCCAAACGTCAAACAAATCATGGGAAACAACAACATTTTTCAGGGGAGATTCCCTGCGTTTTGATGCGGATGTAGAGTCAAGGTTGATTTCCGGGACCAGGTTAAAATCCCCACATAGGATTAAATGTCCTTGTTTCAGAGGGTGCATAATTTTGCGGAGGGAGTGAATTTGTTTGATATTTGGAGCATACACATTCACCAAAGTATACGTAGTATTATTTATGGTACACACAAGAATAATGTAACAACCTTCCGGATCGAGGGTAACATTTTTCAATTGGAATGTAACCGAGTTGTGCACCGCTATCATCACTCCTCTTTTTTTGGAGGTGAAGGGGGCGGTAAAAATCTGGGAAAAGTGTCTGTTCACACAGATAGGTGCAGCTGTGGAAAGAAAATGAGTCTCCTGAACGCACAGGACATCACACTTAAGGTCCAGGGCTGTCTTCCATAGTGAGTGCCTCTTTGCTGGATGGTTGAGTCCATTCGCATTGATGGATAATACCGTGATTGGCATTGTAGGTGTTATGTAGTTACGCAGAAAAGGGAAAAAGAAAAAATAGGATGTAAACACTTACAGTTCGTTGAAGATTAACTGGTTCTCTGGATTCAGAGGCTGGAACGTTCTGCAAGGATATATTCTGATAGACCCGCTGAGAGTAGATGGACGTACGGTACATGTAGAGAGGCGGCTGTAATACAAGAAAGTCAACCAAAAGAACTAAACAAGATAAAAATTGGAACTTGTAAGGCAGTCTCATTCGGTGGAATGACCACCAGAAAGAACGTTAGGTGGAGTAGAGAATAAAGGTTTACAACTAAACCACTAATAGGGGGTAAAAAACGTCAGTGTTCAACTGTGTAACAAATCAGAAGGCTGGAAGCCAGGGAGTGTATCAAACTTGTAGATATACATAGGCCCAAATAAAAGTTGAAAAAAAGAAAGAAAACTAAGTGAGAAGGCTTAGCAATCCTATGGATTCGATCGACAATCAAGTCTCTGGGTGATGTGTCCGGCAAGATCAAGTGCATAAGTTCTTTAGCATATTTAGGGAGGTCTAATGGCAGGATGGTTTCAGGGATTCCTCTGATTTTTACATTATTCCTCCTGGACCTGTCTTCTAAATCGGCCAGCTTGGCCTGTACCCAGGATTGTTCATCTCTTATGTCTGCATAGGAATCAACCAGGTCATTCACTGTTGAAGTGCATTCCTCCATGCTGCCCTCTAAGTGTGTCACCCTGTCATCCATAACATGCATGTCAGCGGTCATTTTAGTGAAGAGGGATGACAGGTCAGTCATCAGTGAGGTCTGGAGCGATAGCAGCATGTCCTTTAAGGTGGTGTCAATCACTGGTTGACCTGTTGTGGGGAATGAGGCCATGGAGGATTGTAGGGCCTGGTTGGCCTGGAAGTGATTAAAAGCCTGGGCCTCAATTTGTGAGGGCCGCGGCAGTGGCGGTGGTTCCATCCGCATACAGGCTTTTGCTGGGCTGCCTGTGATGGGGTTATCTCCTGTTCTGAGGGTAGGTGACAGAGGAGGGCAAGGGGGGTCCTGATCCCCCGGAATCTCGTCAGGGAGATCTGTGTAGGCCTCCGGGATCGCGACCGCGCCGGTGCCATTTTGGGTCTGACTAACCTTGCTGGCAGGCTTGGAGAAGAAGGCAGTCAGTTTTTTCGGTTGATGCTCCGTCATCCTCTTCCTGGACATGGCTGGCTGTGATGTCTGAGGTGTTAGGAGGCAGGATGACCGTGGATTGTCCGCGGGTTTGGGCCTTAGACGCTTCTTTTCACTCCCTTAGCCGACGAGCACAGAGTCTAAGCAGCCATCACCAGTGCTGGCAGACCACGCCCCCCACCTCCACCTCCTTTTTCACAACCTCCTCCTTCTTCTTCTCCTCCCCCTCCTTCTTCTCCACCTCTACCTCCTTCTTCTCCACCTCCACCTCCTCCTCCTGACATGAGTAAACCTCCAGAGGCACAGCCTCCAGCCAGGCGGACAAGGAAGGCTGCAGAGAAGGCTGCAGGGAAGCCTACCAAGGAGGCTGCAGGGAAGCGGAGCAAGAAGACCAGGAAGTGATTCCCTTGCTTCAATGTGGTCTGTGACAGAAGGCAGCCTGTTGTAGTTCCACAGACTTGGGACATGTATCTAACCTGCTGCTGTTCCTGACCTCTGGGAGTCCAAGACCAGATTGGGCTCACTAATGTTTGTGCTTCCCAAGGTCCCAATTTTGGTGTCCACACACAGTTGCACAAATTGCAGCAGGCTCTCCAGCGCTGCCTTCTAGTTTGTTTATTCTTATTTTCTCTACCAGAATAAATGGCATTCATTTTTACAGTTAATACTTGCCTATGTGTTTTTGTTAAAGCAAAATATTTAGCTGGTGAGTAGGCAGGTAATTTTCTAAAATTAGAAAGCTAGATTTTAAATGGGACAGATAACACCAAAAAATATCCTTGAAGGACAAAAAATAGAAGATAATTTTTTTTATAATTGTTTTAAATTTACACAGGAGAAAAAAAAATGGAGATCACTAGAAATTCAATAAGATTTTAAAATGCATATCTGAAAAAATTATTCCAAATAAAAAATAAAAAAAATCGTGCTTGAGAAAATAAAATAACATATTCATGAGATCTGCATTCAGAAATGTTGCAAAAAGTTAGTCAGAAATCTGTGTGAATATCTGCAGCCAAAAACGTTCATTATTGTTCATTATTGTTCATTATTGTACCATTCTAAAGAATATTTTAATGTGCAGCATTTAAACGATGCAAAAATTGTTAACGCGTGACGAATGTGCTATCTCCATTACGAACGCTAGTTTTACAAGAAGGTGCGCTCCCGTCTCATACTTGATCCTGACCATGCACGGTTTTTGAAGACTCGGAAGAGCATACACACGACCGGTTTTCTCGTCCAAAAACAGTCTGAGGAGAATCACGCAGAGAAAAAATGAGACTCCGACGAGAAAAAAGACAGCAGGTCTTCTTTTTTCTCGTCGAGATTTTGGCCAGTTTTCTCGAAGAGAAAGCATACACACAAACGTTTTTCTCGGCAAGAAAGCTCTCCCAACAGTTTTCTTGTCATTTCTTGCCAAGAAAACCGGTCGTGTGTATGCGACTTAATAGTTTTATCATGTTCGACCCAACAAATTAAAAGAAAAAAAAACTGACAGATCCGATCGGAGCCACCACACTAACCATCCAACGTTAGTACAGTGATCTCCCCCGCTGAGCTGTTGGACCGGCTTCTATACACACGAGCCAAATGTTGGCTGGTTTTTATTGAACTGGACAATGTCTCCCGACATTCAGCACGTGTTTACCAGGCTTAAAAGGAAAATACACAAGAGCAGGGGAAAATCGCTATGAACACTGCAGGCTTGTGTTGCTAATTAATATGAGCACTCAGGGCCGGCGCTCCCACTAGGCGGCCTAGGCGACCGCCTGGGGCGCACTGCCGCCTAGGGCGCCCGGCCTCTGTTTATTCTACTCCTGCACTGTCCTCCACAGAGCTTGCACACAATCCACCAGTGCCCTGACATGTCAAGCAGCGCCGCCAGCCACCCCCCCGAGCGCGTCTTGAGTTCTCCGCTCTGACATGTGTCACATGGCATGGGTCCCGGCTGCAACCCCCCAAGGGCGCTCTCCGCTCTCTGATGTGTATCACTGTCATGTCCTGGTGTCACCATGTCAAGCATCCCCCTGTATGCTCTCCGCTCTGAGATGTTTTCAGAATCAGGCAGCAGCCCTCCCTCTCCGCTCTGTCTGACACTTTGTGTGACATGTGTCCACAGTTCAGCACCGAGGCCGCTCTCTGCTCTACAGTGTCCAGCAGCACAGCCCAGCGCCCCCCCGCCCCCCACGCTCTCCTGGCCGTGTCAGTCTGGGGCAGACATGGATGCGATACATCATGGGATTTAGCGGGGCGCCGCACCTGGTGGCGGCTCCCCGGGCTTGGGGGACAGGTACAGCCTGGAAGAGGCACCGGTGTGTATCCAACCCCCCTCCCCCCCAGAACACTCTCCTGGCCCTGTCACACACAATCACACTGCTGAAGTGGTGTAAATCATGATGGGACAACATAGCGTGGCGCATGACAGCGCCTCTTCAGGCTTGGGGACAGGTGGAGGCGGAGCCTGGAAGAGGTACCCGACACAGAGGCAGGTACAGGGTAAAGCAGAATAGGAAGAGGAACAGGCAGCAAGCAGCACAGGGTCACGCTGATAAAAGTTTACTGAGCCCAAGACCATCACCTCACATGGTAAAAACTGTTGCTGTCTGTCTTGGATAATGAGATTGTATAATATATATATTGACAATGACATGCAATTTGCAAATGTTTGTGTATTTGATGGGCACAGGTGAGGCAGAATTTGATGGGCACAGATGAAGCGCCATTGATGAGCACAGGTGAGACTGTATTTGATGGGCACAGGTGAGACTGTATTTGATGGGCACAGGTGAGACTGTGTTTGATGGGCACAGGTGAGGAAAATTATTGCTACGCAGCCACACTCACAAAGTCAACACAAGATCACAACAATGAACAATACAGGGCACAATGAGACAACAAATTTTCCAATAACAGCAATTAGCACCCATAAAAAAAATACAAACTATACTCTAATAAACCATCCATGCAATTAAAATATAACATAGAATAAATAACACAGATAAAAAAATTACCAAATTCCAAATACACCACTTTCTCTACCATTACCTTAAATAATAATTAACATAATACCGACCTACTATAAACACTACATAACAATCCTGATCATAAACCAGATTTAAATCTTCACGTGGGCACAGCCAAAAATTATTTCCTGCGACACTCTGTGGTGCATCATGGTTGTAACAATCTGTCACTCTTGGCATTCCGCTGACTGACCAGCATATTGTGGAGTGGGTGGGAGGAGTTCTCCAAGACTGAATGTACCTTGAACAACATTCTTCTCTCCAACACTGTTGTTAAAGACTCCATCCCCAATCCAACAACATCACTGGCCTTGCGAATCAGCTTGTTGAGTCTGTTGGTGTCAGCCACCCTAATCCTGCTTCCCCAGCATGCCACTGCATACAAGAGAGTGCTGGCCACCACAGACTCATAAAACATCTTTAGCATCGTCCAACAGATTTTAAAATACCTCTGTCTCCTATAGAGTACCTCAGTATTCTTGCTCCAATCCAGCTTATTATCTATGTGCACTCCCAGATACTTTTTGTCAGAAACCATGAATCAGACCGAGACAGAAGTACAGTTAAATCACACTTTTTTAATAATAATAATAAAAAGTTAAACAGAGTAAGCGTAGTCAAAACATAGCCAGAGTTCAATAACCGGATTGGGTAGTCGGTCAAGCCAATGTCAGAGAGCCAGAGATAAACGTAGTAGTACAACATGCAGGATTAGGAGCCAGAAGGAACGTCATCAGAGCAAGTCCACAACAGGAACACAGGAGAAAGTCTCTGTGATGTTGACAAAGGCGAAGGCAGAGATTAAGTGAGCTGGAAGGCTTTAAGTAGGCAGGACTGACGAGCAGATCATCAACAGGTGAGTCACTGTGGAGAGAAAGGAGATGGCAATTAGCCGACAGCTGAGTGGCCAGCTCAGAGAAGGAAGGGATGAGCCCAGCCCTGACACTTGTAACTCTCTACTACAGCCACATCCACTCCTCAGATGGAGATGGGGGTCTCTGGTGCCTTTCTCCTTCTCAAATCCACAACCGGCTCCATTGTCTTTGTCGCAATTAGATACAGGTGATTAGGGATGGGCGAACGGTTTGGCCCGAGCATGAGTTCGGGACGAATATTGGCCGTTTGCTGAACACCCGAATTATCAGGATGTTTGACCGTTTGTTCGGCCCGCCGAAGACCACAATGCAGTGCACCGCCGCACAGTGCATTGAAAGCCCTGATTGCATTGAAAACTTTGCCCAATCAGGGCACAGAGCACTGTCAGAGCCATGATTGGACACTGTCATTATGACTGTATCCAATCCTGCCCCACGCTATAAAAGTACTCTTTCCATAGCGGCCATTTGTAGTGTGATAGCGACGTGGAGAGAGACAGAACAGTGCTCTGTTCAGTGCTATTAGACAGTTAGTGTGCTATTCTAATTCTATTATCAGTGTAGAATATCAGTTTTGTGTACATCTAGGCATAGTTCAGTGTGAGTGTAGTGCGATCATTCATCTTTACATTACTGTGAATGTAGGGATAGTTCAGTCAGTGTAAGTGTAGTGACGGTTTACCACTGTATATTTTATTGCGTTACTGCAAGTTTAACGCCATATATTTCAGTGCGTTGCGTGCCATTTTATGCAGTACATTTCTGTGCGTTAGTGCACGCTTAACGCATTATATTTCAGTTGCATTACTGCAAGTTTAACGCTGTAGAGTTCTGTGCATTACTGCAAGTTTAACGCCATAAATTGCGATACTGCAAGTTTAACGCCATATAGTTCTGTGCGTTACTGCACGTTTGATGCAGTATATTATAGTGTATCCGTGGAGTGGGTCTGTGTAGTGAATACTCAAAATAAAGTGCACCAAACACCACTTTCCATTGATTAAAGTGCATCCACGTACACATTTACACATCTCTTTTATTAAACACCCCCTCATCTTGTCTGGGAGGACAGCAAAGAGAGGCGGATGTTCCTATGGCACTGTAAGGGGGCCAGCAGCGGTTGTTGTTGAGATTTTTATGAAGATGTATTTAATATGTATTGTCATAGTGTCACCCAGTGTTAGTACTTCCGCAACCCGCTCTAAAGAGCTGACTGGGGCAGTCTGAGGCTGGTTGAATCCCGTTTGGTAGGGGAAAACGTCTTGAGGATGGAGTGTGATGTTTGCAGCGTGCGGATATGCTCGCCAGCGGGGGCCCTCTGTGCATTAGCACGGACGATCGTTGAGGAGGGGATATGCTCGCTCTGCAACGACATCATTGGTTATAGGCAGATACGTGCTCTTGTCTCTGCTGTGTCTGATCAACATTGATCGGGATTCGTATCGCGCGTCTGCAGATAGCCTCCCTCCCCCATTCAATAATAGTATAATCTGAATATGTGTTATTCTATGGAATAGCGCAGAATAAGGATTCCTATCAACGGTAATATGAGAGCTTCTGATCGTTTCATAGTCAGGGAGAATGTCCATGTTTTAAAGCAATACGGCTTAATTTGCTGGGAGCATGCGCGTTTTCCCCGCCTGGACACGCCCATAGGACTTTAGCCATCATGCGTTATTGTATTCATTGTATGTATTTCAATTGTATCCTTTAATGTTGCATTTCTTGAGTGGTATTCATGTACTGGATTGTATGGGAAACCCTGTTGGAAGGGATGTCCTTGTATGGTCATTCTCCTGTGTGGAGGGGACATCCTGTGATGTCCCCTCCCATGGAGGAGGTGATTGGTTGCTGCAGCCAATCACTTCCTGTCTGTGAGATCTTTTGAGTCTAATAAAAGTCTCTGATGAGGTGTCGGCTTGGCACTCTATGCTGGGAGGCTGAGATGAGAACATAGCTTTGTGGTGCTGCCTTCTTGGGATGGATGGGACGTATGAATGGTGAGTGGAACTTAGCCTAAAGATAGCATTATTGCAAAAGGATGAAATTTAAAGTGTGCATGTTTAGCACAGGAAATATAGGCTGCGTGCTCTGCATGGAACCTATATTTCCATGACAGTTAAATGGCGGGCCAGGACCTTTGGGAATAGATGGAGTCCCTTTGGGCATCGGAACGAAATGGGGGGAGAGTGGATCTACGTTCCGATGCGTAGGGGCTCTGCTCTGTAAACGAACAAATTTTTCGTCTTTTTGAAATAATGCTTTAAGTTTGCAGTATGTGTGTGTGTGTGTGTGTGTATGTCTGCGAATCCGATCGTGCGTGCGTGTGTGTCTGTGAATCCGATCGTGTGTGTGTGTGATTTTGTTGGGAGAGAGATCGTATGCCTGTGAATCAAATCGTATGTATGTGATTAGATTGTTTGGCTGCATTGTTAGTCTGGTCCCTGTGTGCCATGTGCTTTAGTGGGGTAGGGGCAGGCAGCATGGCCATCAGTGACCAGCATGTTTGATAGTTCTGTGTATCTGACTTTCCAATTTTCAGAACAAAGTTGTGTGTAGTGTTTGAGACTGTGTGAATGCTGATGGAACTGTATATTGTGTATGAAATGAGAAATATAGACTGTATGTGATTAGATTGTTTGGCTGCATTGTTATTGATGGCCGCTGCATTGAGCCATAAGCCATGTGCTTTACTGGGGGAGGGGCAGCCAGCATCTATCAGTTACAATGGTAAAAGTTGGTGACTCTCTGTAAATAGCATGCAGGAGTTTTGTGCTGGGGGAGGGCTACGCCCTGAGAGATGATCTGATGTTATACTGTATGTGTGTAGTGTTTGAGATTTCTATGAAAAATAGAAATGGATAAATTGTGATTTCTACCTTTGTATGGGACAAAGACACATGTCCCCATAAGTGTAAAAATATTTTAAGTAAAGGGTCTGTTGGGTTTTTAAGTTGAAAGCAGCCTGCTGCAAGGCATTGCTGGAAGCCAGACAATAGTAGCTGTTTTGTTGAAAGGAATACGCCCTTTGAATGTTTGCGATGGCTTGTTATGGAAACTGATGCCACTGTGTGTGTGTGTGTGTGTGAACTTTACATAGAGGAAAGTGTTATTTTAAGGTTGTGCATGTAACTTACATTATTGAATGCGCTGTTTAGTGGCCAAAGGGTTTTTAAAATGTTTTAGTGGTCATGTGACTCAAGACACACATTTTTCAGTGGATTTTGATGGTCATTTAGAAAAGTTTTAATGTTTGTCAGTGTTTGCGGAGATGTTTTGGCTAGTAGTAAAGAGATGCTGGTTTTGGCGGGAAAAAGTAATGGCGCCATTCCTGGCTTTTGTTGTTGGCCATGTGGTTTGTCTGCCATCTTGAAGCGCAGTGTTTCCTTAGCCTGTGGGTGTCCTATGGGGGAACGCACAGCCACTTTTCCTTTGGGTGTGATACCATGTGACCGTGCTGTGGCATTCGTCGGCTATTTTGCTGGTGGAAATTCTCAGTTTTTGATGTTTGGTGCGAATTGAGTAGTGCAGTCTTTTCTGCATTGGAATCTGGAGGCCATTTTTGTTTTCCTTTATGTGGGGGAAGCCATGTGGTGTTCAGTGTGATGTCCCATGCTGGTTTTGGTGGGAAAAATTGCATGCGTTAATGGCGCCATTTTTGTTGTTGTCCATGAGGTGTGCGGTGGTCATCCACCATTTTGTTGTCCATGAGGTGTGCGGTGGTCATCCACCATTTTGTTGTCCATGAGGTGTGCGGTGGTCATCCACCATTTTGTTGTCCATGAGGTGTGCGGTGGTCATCCACCATTTTGTTGTCCATGAGGTGTGCGGTGGTCATCCACCATTTTGTTGTCCATGAGGTGTGCGGGGGTCATCCACCATTTTGTTGTCCTGGCTTGTCGGCCATCTTGAGAGACGTTTACAGTTTGAGATAGGAAGTTCCGGGTTGGCAAACACAGCGCCTGGATGCTATATTAACATTTGTTGATTGGCGCAGTTTTTCGCCTGTTTTATGCGTTTACAGTTTGACCTGTGCACTGCTGGGGAGAGTAGTGAGACACCAGGATGACATACTGAGAGGCTGTTTTCGTTTAATGTTGAATTTGCTGGTTTAAATTGTTTTTCTAAGCATCGCCTTTTGAGTTGAGTAGAGTGGTATCTTGATACAGCGCGGTCTTACCCCGAGGGGTCCCGACGCGCTTGCAGACACATGCTGGGGCCCATTTATAGAGGGAATCTGGTTGACCTACCAGCATGTCTTTGGAGTGTGGGAGGAAGCCAACACAGACACAGGGAGAACATGCAAACTCCATGCAGATGGTGTTAGGATGGGGATTTTTCTGTTTTCATTTAAGTGAATGTAAACTATTGCAGGGTTAGCTGACTTTGCAGTATATGAGCGGCGTTTTTTGTATTGAATTTCGTTTTTAAGTGAAATCCCTACTTTACACTGAATTTGATAGATTGTAAGACTAACAGAATTTTTGTACACAGTGTGTGTGTGTTGTTTTTATGTTTAAATATTTGGGAGTTTCCCAGAAGGCAATTCATTTTTTTAAGCTTGTATTGTATAGCCTGTAGAGGAGGAGTGGGTGTTGTTAGAAACTCCTAGAGCCATCTTTTTGCAGGAGTTTTGTATTTGAGTCTCAACTTGTGGTTTGACTTCTGGGGGATGTGTGGGTCGAGAGGGGAGATTCCCTCCTATTTGCAAAAGGGGGGGTTTATTCCATCATTTCCTTGACAAAGGTTTTTTTTAAATTGTTGAAATATATATGATGTTTAGCCATGGATTTTTTGGTGTCTTAATAGACACGGCAATGTGGCTGGGCTCCCCCCTCCCCCTCCCTCTTCCTGAACAAATGATATGTAAATAAACCAGTTTTTTTATAAAGTAGCTGAACATGTAACAGGAGGTTCTTTTCAGCATTTTATATATCAACAGGAAGTTGGTGGGAGGAGCTTGGGGTTTTTAAAGGTGAGCCATGAGATTTGTGTTTGAAACAGAAAAATGCTTTCCATTTTCCTTCCAAAGTGTTTTAAGTTTTGTACTGTAATACAGTTCTGGGTAGAGAGCAAACGGGGGGGCATCAACATTATTGTATCATCTAGATACAGAGAGAAGCCACATTGTTCTGCATGTGATAAATGGGCGTAAGTGTTCTGTGTGGTTTGGTCTGGCGACGCAGTGTATGGGTGTATAGCGGAAAACGCTTGTGTATGCATACACTGTGAGGGGTAGAGGCCTAATTCGGGGGTTGATCTGTGGTTGTTGCTGTAGTTCCAAAAGTGTTGGGACAACAAGCCATAGAGTTGACGCCTCGGTTAGGGTTTCTAGTTGGGGGACTGGACCAGATATAGTGGTTGTAGTTCTTCAATCCATCGTATAAGAAGACACCGGGCGGTGCTCTCCGAAATGGGAGCAACGGTTTAACCTGGACGCAGGTTTAAGACGATAAGCCGATTCGAATTGCCATGGACACAAAGAGGTCTGTGCAAAGGGAAGGAATGGAGGCTTCCCACAGTCAGACGGTCACACGGTGCACGAAGCCTAGTTTTGGGGCAAAGGCCTTTGAACCCCCAAAATATTAACATAGGTGGTCCAAGGATACTATTTTGGGTATCCCTCTGGAATGGATGTAGTTCAGCTGCGGCTTCAGAAATCTGTAATGATGAGTGTTGATGGAGGGGTAGTACACGCTTTTGTGATTCTCAGAGGAGGAACGGTGGTTAAATTCTCATGCCCGTTTGTTTGATCTTTGTATGGCTGGTCCATGCAAGGTTCTTGAGCTGCTCTCATGTTTGTCCCATTGTTTTGTTTTTTTCTATTGCTGAAAGAGTGAAGGGAGAATTCTGGCTGTTTTTGTTTTTTTGATTTTTGGTTTTGGAAACTGTGAAGTATCTCCCCCACATTTGTATCTGAATGTTTGTATGTAGTAACGTGAATATGTTCGAACTTACCGCCACGATCCTCTGATGCGTCGCGGCTGTTGTATTTTTGTAGGAACGGGAAAAGTAAGGGTTACAGAGGGTTTTGTTTGAATTGGTTTTGAAAGAATGTCATTGACAATTTACCAATGTACAGGAATGTCATTATTGTTTACCATTCTTTGCAGGTTAAATATGAAGGATAGAGTAATGATTTTGCTTATAAGTATTTTTCAGATCCAAGGAGTTTCTGAAAGTGTATGTACACAGAGAGCAGGTGTATGTAGACAGCTGTACATATGGATAAATATGAGTCTAAGGAGGTAAAAGTATCATAGGCTATTTCATTGTTTCTTTTTTCCTGCACCACACATTTCTTCCTTCAGTCTGTAATGAGGAAGAAAATGGGGGGAGAAGTGATAAATGTAAGAATGACAGTTTTTTTTCAAACAAATAATGTAACCTCTGTAATTCTAACCAAGTTTGTGCCAAGACTGTCTTTCTTTGATAGAATTTGAATCGGCGAGCAGCAGTCTGGTGAAGTAGGTTCCCATCCCAGATGCTAAGAACCTTTTGTCAATGGTTCCAGGTATTGTAAGTCACGCACAGGTTATGCAGTGACCACAGTCGCGATTTCTGGGTTATTATCATATGAGGGTTGTTTGGAATTCAATCAAAACCATAGTCGTACTTTCCTCATTAGCTGTCACTTATATTCTCGGCTGATGGGGTGGGTGCGATCACTGTGACATGAACTTCAAAATGCCCACCTG
This sequence comes from Rana muscosa, assembly GCA_029206835.1. Taxonomy (NCBI): domain Eukaryota; kingdom Metazoa; phylum Chordata; class Amphibia; order Anura; family Ranidae; genus Rana; species Rana muscosa. The sequence goes on along the minus strand of CM055127.1, from coordinate 33,029,853 downwards.
GACCCTGACACAAAAACCAGTTTACATTCTTTCTAACCAGGTGACTGGGTCGTGGTAAAGAAGCTTGAGGGATGGAACCACGCCAGCCACTGCAAGAAGCGGCTCAACCACACCAAAGAATGAGTATTATCTTTGTTTATTTATATATTTTGTTGTTTAGTAAATTTTTAGCAAGGGTAACGATGAAAAGCATCCCAAGTTATTATTTAAAGTGTAATTCCTGACTAGCTATGAAAACGAACAGGACCGATTGCTGGGTCTGTTCTGAGTCTCCACCGAGTTTTAGTCCCCAGCGATGACAGCGGTACATGCCATTTATGATGTTATTATGGGTATGAGGAGTTTTGACAAACTGGTGAAGACTCCGAACAGACACTTGTCAATGGAATCTAACGATGCATTTTTGGAGGGTAAAATTGGTTAGTTTTAATAGCTCTGCCTCTTGTCGGTTTGGGTATCTAGGTAGCCCACAAGTGTGTTTGAACTTTAGTTTGGTGTTTATGTGAATCTGCAGCTTATAAGGTAATTCCCCCAATGCAAGAGGTTCATGTGTGATGGTGAAGCTGTCCCAGCATCTTATGACACGGCCGATCGCGAAGATCTGATGGCGCGAGAAATGAGGAATGGCAGGGACAGCTAGAAGGGAATTGTTCACCAACCCCGACCAGGTCTGGGCATGGTGTCCTGGATGTACAAGGTGGGGGGGGCTCGGGCTTGGGATACGATTGAACAATTCTCATCCGTTAAGGATAGGGTTCTTCATGTAACTGTTGAAGCCAGAGCTATAGCTAGTGAAGGATGGGAGTCCTTTTAAGGGTCTGGGAATCTTTGGGGATCTAATTTTTATTTTACAGCGGATCGTGGTTAAAGGAAGTGGGAATATATATACGCATGTCGTTTTTATTTCTATTTTTTCTATGTCGTGACAAGGTGCTCCTGTTGCCTGATTTGACGCGTGACCAGAGTTTTCTTGATGAGACGCCCCGAAGCCGGACCCACATACAAGACACAGAGGATCACAGACGGATCGGCGATTACTACAGCTCACCATGTCGTGTCCTCCTTTATAAGTCATGCCCCTGAAGAATAGTCTACATGTCAAGCCGTGTTTTTCCTTTTTTTGGACTGTAAGGACTGATTCATTTCCAGGTGTAAGAAGCAGATCAAGTTTCATCGATGGACATGGGGTGCATATGACAAAAAAGGAGGACTGTTGTGGAGATTTTTATGAAGATGTATTTAATATGTATTGTCATAGTGTCACCCAGTGTTAGTACTTCCGCAACCCGCTCTAAAGAGCTGACTGGGGCAGTCTGAGGCTGGTTGAATCCCGTCTGGTAGGGGAAAACGTCTTGAGGTTGGAGTGTGATGTTTGCAGTGTGCGGATATGCTCGCCAGCGGGGGCCCTCTGTGCATTAGCACGGACGATCGTTGAGGAGGGGATATGCTCGCTCTGCAACGACATCATTGGTTATAGGCAGATGCGTGCTCTTGTCTCTGCTGTGTCTGATCAACATTGATCAGGATTCGTAGCCCGCGTCTGCAGATAGCCTCCCTCCCCCATTAAATAATAGTATAATCTGAATATGCGTTATTCTATGGAATAGCGCAGAATAAGGATTCCTATCAACGGTAATATGAGAGCTTCTGATCGTTTCATAGTCAGGGAGAATGTCCATGTTTTAAAGCAATACGGCTTCATTTGCTGGGAGCATGCGCGCTTTCCCTGCCTGGACACGCCCATAGGACTTTAGCCATCATGCGTTATTGTATTCATTGTATGTATTTAAATTGTATCCTTTAATGTTGTATTTCTTGAGTGGTATTCATGTACTGGATTGTATGGGAAACCCTGTTGGAAGGGATGTCCTCGTATGGTCATTCTCCTGTGTGGAGGGGACATCCTGTGATGTCCCCTCCCATGGAGGAGGTGATTGGTTGCTGCAGCCAATCACCTCTTGTCTGTGAGATCTTTTGAGTCTAATAAAAGTCTCTGATGAGGCGTCAGCTTGGCACTCTATGCTGGGAGGCTGAGATGAGAACATAGCTTTGTGGTGCTGCCTTCTTGGGATGGATGGGACGTATGAATGGTGAGTGGAACTTAGCCTAAAGATAGCATTATTGCAAAAGGATGAAATCTAAAGTGTGTGCATGTTTAGCACAGGAAATATAGGCTGCGTGCTCTGCATGGAACCTATATTTCCACGACAATGTGTCCACAGGCAAAGGTGGACATGTTCAGTCCTCAGGCAGGGCATCATTTCCTCTGTTTAGTGATGTTGCCTGTGCTATCCAGCCACAGCATGCAAATCATCCTGTCAGAATGTTTATACTGAAATATTAAAATAATATTATATTTATGCAAACATCTATGTTTTGAGAGATAACTAAATTTTTCCACAAATACAACCAAGTAATTCAAGTTTGTTTTTCCGTGCTATTTTTAAAAAAAAATTTAACCATAGATTTTTATTGAATTTTACAGAATACACAGTGGCGGAATTATCAAGGTCGCGACAGTTGCAGTTGCGACTGGGCCCTGTAGTTCCACCAATTCAGGGGGGCCCGCCACCTGCCCGTTCGCCTGTGTGAAGGGCACACCTGACTGTCTTGTCACTGTGTGTCCACTCTGGCTGCTGTTCGTTCCACCGCGCCCGCGGGGAGGGGGGCTTTCGCCCGCTGAGGGGAGACAGAGAAAGCAGAGCAGAGGCAGCGCTGAGACTGTGTATGTGTACCGCCCGCCCACGCCTATTCAGACACATAGAGAATGTAGGGAGGCGGGGCGGACACTGAAAAATTAAGTCAGCAGACCTGCTAACACCAATTGAGAGAAGGCAGGGGAGGAGCTCTCCTCTCTGCGGCTGCATGGAGTACCTGTACCGTCGGATGCTGGAGGAGGCACGGTGATGGAATTCCCGGGAAATCGGTTGATTGACGGTAAGTCAATCACGTGACATTTTGCAGAGCAATCAATCCCAACCTCCACCACCTGTGCCTCTTACTGATCCTATCCCCCCACCACTGATCTCATCCCTATCCCCCCATTACTTCTACAACAGAGGTGATGGGGGGGGATAGGGATGAGATCAGTGGTGGGGGGATAGGATCAGTAAGTGGCACAGGTGGTGGTGGGAGAGGATGGCACCACCTCTGCCACCGCAGCCACCCCCCTTCAAGTACCACCGCAGCCCCCCCCTCAAATACCACTGCACCCACCCATCTGAACTACCACTGCAGCCCCCCCTCAAATACCACCGCAGCCACTCCCCTGAAGTACCACCACAGCCACCTCCCCTCAAGTACCACCGCAGCCACCTCCCCTCAAGTACCACCGCAGCCACCTCCCCTCAAGTACCACCGCAGCCACCTCCCCTCAAGTACCACCGCAGCCACCTCCCCTCAAGTACCACCGCAGCCACCCCCCTCAAACACCACCGCAGCCACCCCCCCTCAAACACCACCGCAGCCACCCCCCCTCAAACACCACCGCAGCCACCCCCCTCAAGTACCACTGCAGCCACCCCCCTCAAGCACCACCACAGCCAACCCCCCTCAAGCACCACCACAGCCAACCCCCCCTCAAGTACCACCGCAACCCCCCCTCAAATACCACCACAGCCACCCCCTGAAGTACCACCGCAGCCACCCCCCCTCAAACACCACCGCAGCCACCCCCCCTCAAGTACCACCGCTGCCACCCCCCTCAAGTTCCACTGCAGCCCCCCCTAAAATACCACCGCAGCCACCCCCTGAAATACCACCGCAGCCACCCCCCCTCAAACACCACTGCAGCCACCCCCCCTCAAACACCACTGCTACCACCCCCCCTCAAACACCACCGCTACCACCCCCCCTCAAGTACCACTGCAGCCACCCCCCTCAAGTACCACTGCAGCCACCTCCCTCAAGCACCACCACAGCCAACCTCCCTCAAGTACCACCGCAATCCCCCCTCAAATACCACCGCAGCCACCCCCCTGAAGTACCACCGCAGCCACCCCCCTCAAACAGCACCGCTGCCACCCCCCTCAAGTACCACTGCAGCCCCCCCTTAAATACCACCGCAGCCACCCCCCCTCAAACACCACTGCAGCCACCCCCCTCAAGTACCACCACAGCCACCCCCCTCAAGCACCACCACAGCCACCCCCCTCAAGCACCACCACAGCCAACCCCCCTCAAGTACCACCGCAGCCACCCCCCCTCAAGTACCACCGCAGCCACCCCCCCAAGTACCACCGCAGCCATCCCCCCTCAAGTACCACCTCAGCCACCCCCCCTCAAGTACCACCTCAGCCACCCCCCCTCAAGTACCACCACAGCCACCCCCCTCAAGTACCACCACAGCCACCCCCCTCAAGTACCACCGCAGCCACCCCCCTCAAGTACCACCGCAGCCACCCCCCCTCAAGTACCACTGCAGCCACCCCCCATAAGTACCACCACAGCCACCCCCCTCAAGTACCACCGCAGCCAACCCCCCTCAAGCACCATCGCAGCCACCCCCCCTCAAGTACCACCACTGCCACCCCCTCAAGTACCACTGCAGCCACCCCCCTCAAGTACCACCACTGTCACCCCCCCCCCCCAAGTACAACCGCTGCCACCCCCCCTCAAGTACCACTGCTGCCACCCCCCTCAAGTATGTTTTACTTTGTTGTAGAGTGTAAAAAAATAAATATCAAAAACATGCTTTTCAGGGGGGGGGGCCCTTCATTATTTCTTGCACCGGGGCCCTGAAGTTTCTAGTTACGCCTCTGAGAATACACATACAATATAAAGCTCTACAGTTATCACTATATAGTAACAAAATGTGCATCCAACATCAAACTTACAAGTATGAAAATTTTGTTTTTGTGTGGACTACTCATACTAATACATTTCACAACCTCAACAGGATATAGAGCCTGTCACCCCTTCCGGGTTCACACTGTGATCAAGCCCTGTATAAGGATAGAGAGTAGCCCTCCTTGAACCTTAATGAGGGTCCTTGGAGTTGGAACTCACCGTAAGTTCAGTACATGCAAGTTAACAATCTATAAACCAACCTTGAAATACTTTTAAAGCCTATTTAAACACAAATGTCATTCGAGGGGTGGAGAGAAATTCAAAGAGTCTGTGTAATATCTCCTATTATGACCACCCCTTGTATTAGTTCTTACCATTCAATGACCTGAGGTATCTATTGAGTATCAAAAGTAGGGATGAGCTCGGTGTTCGAGTCGAACATACGTTCGACTCGAACATCGGCTGTTCGATCGTTCGACGAAGATCGAACGATTTGGGCCGTTCGCGCCTAATTCGAGTGACGCGAACGGCCCACAATGCACTACGCCATCGCAGTGTCATCCAGGCGCTGTGATTGGCCAAGCATGCACTGTGACCCCGCATGCTTGGCCAATCACAGCGCCGGCAGCGAGGAGAGCAATGATTGGCCACAGGCAGGATGCCTGTGGCCAATTATTGCTGAGGGTGTTTAGTACACGCCCCACACTATAAAAGGCCGCCAGCACGGCGGCCTAGTGTAGTGTGTTCCGGAGCAGGGAAAGAGAAGCATAGGCAGGGACAGTGACATTTATTTTTTCTTGCTTAACCTGGATTCCTTTAGTTTAGGGAAAGAGAAGGATAGGTAGGGAGAGTGTCAGTGTGTTTTACTGTGCGAATCCTTGTTTCTAGGGACAGGGAAGGACAGTGAGGGAAATTCTCCTTGTGCTATAGTGTGCTTTAAAAAAACATTTTTTCTAGGGACAGAAAACTATAGGTAGGAAGAGTGTCAGTTTCTTTCACTGTGATAATCCTTGTTTCTAGGGACAGGGAACGACAGTGAGGGAAATTCTCCTTGTGCTATAGTGTGCTTTAAAAAAACATTTTTTCTAGGGACAGAAAACTATAGGTAGGAAGAGTGTCAGTTTCTTTCACTGTGATAATCCTTGTTTCTAGGGACAGGGAAGGACAGTGAGGGAAATTCTCCTTGTGCTATAGTGTGCTTTAAAAAAACATTTTTTCTAGGGACAGAAAACTATAGGTAGGAAGAGTGTCAGTTTCTTTCACTGTGATAATCCTTGTTTCTAGGGACAGGGAAGGACAGTGAGGGAAATTCTCCTTGTGCTATAGTGTGCTTTAAAAAAACATTTTTTCTAGGGACAGAAAACTATAGGTAGGAAGAGTGTCAGTTTCTTTCACTGTGATAATCCTTGTTTCTAGGGACAGGGAAGGACAGTGAGGGAAATTCTCCTTGTGCTATAGTGTGCTTTAAAAAAACATTTTTTCTAGGGACAGAAAACTATAGGTAGGAAGAGTGTCAGTTTCTTTCACTGTGATAATCCTTGTTTCTAGGGACAGGGAAGGACAGTGAGGGAAATTCTCCTTGTGCTATAGTGTGCTTTAAAAAAACATTTTTTCTAGGGACAGAAAACTATAGGTAGGAAGAGTGTCAGTTTCTTTCACTGTGATAATCCTTGTTTCTAGGGACAGGGAAGGACAGTGAGGGAAATTCTCCTTGTGCTATAGTGTGCTAAAGCATTCCTCATCAACCATCTTTGAAATCCTTGTTTTTTGGACAGTCAGGGAAATTGTCGTTGTGCTATTCTGTGCAAAAGCAATCATCCTCAACCATATTTAGAAATCCTTAAGTAAAGGGACAGAGAAGGACACCTGAAGGTAGCCCTTATTGCTTTTTTCCCATCTCCCTGCAGGCCATCTATTAGAATGTCTGGAAGGCAAACAAGGAGAGGCAGACAGTCAGGAGGCAATAAAAGAGGGCAAGCAGGCTCTGTGTCTGGGGGCAACAGTGCTGGTCGTGGACGCGGTGCATTGTCATCAGCACATGGCCATGGGACACGCTTGTCCTTTTCGGCAGCTGGACATGTTGAGCCACATCATGCCGAAGACTTGGTAGAGTGGATGACCAAGCCCTCCTCCTCCTCCTCATCCTCTCTCACCCAGGCTCAGGGTACTGGCAAAGCAGCTGCCAAAGCGTCCTCTTCCCTGGTATCAATGTCAGACTCATCATCAGTCACTCCTTCCCTAGACCCACCATGTCCTCCTCCTGAGGAGTCCCCCGAACTGTTTGAGCACAGTGTTGGGTACATGCTCCAGGAGGATGCCCAGCGTTTCGAAGGGTCTGATGATGAAACCCAGCTACAGGAAGGCAGTAGCGTGAGAGCAGACAGAGGGGATGCTCAAGAAGGACACCAATCTGGCAGTCATGTTCCAGCAGCTGCAGCATACTGCCAGATTGGCTCCAGTGATGAGGAGGGAGGGGATGATGAGGTCACTGACTCCACGTGGGTGCCTAATAGGAGAGAGGAGGAGGAGGAGGATGAGGAGGAGGCACATCTCCAACGAGGCAGGATGCCCTTTGGTGGCCAGCGTAAGGGCAGTACACCGACGGAATCACACCGCAGAGCTCCGCCTGTGCAGGGCGCTGCCTCTGCCCGTCATTCAAAAAGTTATTTGGTGTGGGCCTTTTTTGAGGCTAGTGCATCAGATCGCACAGCTGCTGTTTGCAACATATGTCTCAAGCGTATATCGCGTGGCCAAAACATCAGCCGCTTGGGTACCACATGCCTGACCAGACATATGTTGACCTGCCATGCAGCTCGTTGGCAAGCCTACCTCAAAGACCCACACCAAAGAACAAAGCGGACCTCTCCTTGCACCGCATCAGCTGGGATCTCCAACCCCACTATAACTTCAGTCCTCTCTGAAACATGCACTGAGAGGAATGAAGGTGTAGAATTAGGTGTGTCACAGCCAAGTACTTGCGGGCACTCTGCTAGCAGTACACCGACGTCCGATTCTAGCAGGCAAATTTCCCTGCCCCAGCTGCTGGACCGTCGAAAGAAGTTCACTCCCAGCCATCCACATGCCCAGCGGTTGAATGCTAGCTTGGCTAAATTGCTAGCGCTTCAACTGCTGCCTTTTCAGTTGGTAGACTTGGCCCCCTACCGTGAGTTTGTGCAATGTGCGGTTCCTCAGTGGCAGGTTCCCAAACGCCACTTTTTCTCACGGAAGGCTATTCCGGCTCTCTACCGGCATGTGGAAGGCAATGTCTTGGCCTCGCTGGACAGGGCGGTCAGCGGTAAGGTGCATATTACCGCTGACTCATGGTCCAGCAGGCATGGACAGGGACGTTACCTTTCTTTCACGGCCCATTGGGTCACTCTTTTGGCAGCTGGGAAGGATGCAGGACAAGGTGCAGTAGTGTTGGAGGTTGTTCCACCGCCACGCCTCCAAAATGCTACTACTGGTTGTGACACACCTCTCTCCTCCACCCCCTCCTCTTCTTCTTCCTCCATGGCCTCTTCCTGTGGTTTGTCCTATGAACCAGCGGTGCTCCGTAGCCGTTCAAGGGGCTACGCAAGTACGCAGGCAAAAAGATGCCATGCCGTGCTTGCGCTGGTGTGTTTGGGGGACAGAAGCCACACTGGGGCAGAGGTCCTGTCTGCTCTGCAGGGCCAGGCCGAGAGGTGGTTGACGCCACGCCAGCTTAAGCCAGGAATGGTGGTTTGCGACAATGGCACCAACCTCCTCTCCGCCCTCCGACAGGGACAACTGACCCATGTGCCCTGTGTGGCTCACGTCCTTAACCTGGTGGTGCAGCGGTTCTTGGGCAGGTACCCGGGCTTACAGGATGTCCTGAGGCAGGCCAGGAAAGTCTGTGTGCATTTCCGCAGATCTTATAATGCCAGTGCTCGCCTGGCTGAGCTGCAAAAGGAGTTGAACCTGCCCAAGAACCGCCTTATATGTGACATGCCCACCAGGTGGAACTCAACGTTGGCCATGCTGCAGCGGCTGCACACGCAGCAGAGGGCCATCAATGAGTACCTGTGCGACTACGGCACCAGGACAGGGTCAGGGGAGCTTGGTTTTTTTTCTCCACGCCAGTGGGGCATGATCAGGGATGCATGCACTGTCCTGGCACCATTTGAGGAGGCCACGAGGATGGTGAGCAGTGACAGTGCATGCATCAGTGACACTGTACCTCTTGTCCACCTGTTGGAGCACACGCTGCGTGGAATAATGGACAGGGCACTTGAGGCAGAACAGAGGCAGGAAGAGGAGGACTTCCTTGCCTCTCAAGGCCCCCTTTACCCAGACAGTGTTCCTTCTGTCCCACCCATCGCACAGGAAGAGGAGGAGGAGGAGAAGGAGGAGGATTGTGTCAGCATGGAGGTGGAGGCTGGCACTCAGCATCATCAGCAGCAGTCTTTTAGGGATGATTTACAGTCCCAAGAAACCAGTGGACTTGTACGTGGCTGGGAGGAGGTGGCTGCGGATCATGTCGTCCTTAGTGACCCAGAGGACTCCGGAGCGAATGCCTCAGCAAACCTACGCTGCATGGCCTCCCTGATCCTGCAAAGTCTGCGGAAGGATCCTCGTATTCTTCGGATCAAGGAGAGGGACCATTACTGGCTGGCCACTCTCCTTGATCCACGGTACAAGGGTAAGGTTGCGGACCTTATGTTACCGTCGCAGAGGGAGCAGAGGATGAAACAACTCCGGGAGGCCTTGCAGAAAGGTCTGTGCAACGCGTTCCCAGAGACTGGGAGGTTACAAACTCCTGGTCCTGGACAACGAGTTGCTGAGGCTTCGGCCAGTCAAAGAAAGAGCGGTGGGGAAGGTGGCCGTCTGACCGATGCGTTCAGACAATTCTTTAGTCCGCAGCCCCAAAGTATCATCGGTTCCAGCAACCATCGCCAGCGTCTGATAAACATGGTGCAGGAATATCTAGGGGCAAGGTCAGACTTGGACACCTTCCCCACCGAAAATCCTCTGGCTTACTGGGTCTTGAGGATGGATCACTGGCCAGAGCTTGCACAGTATGCAATTGAGCTACTGGCCTGTCCTGCATCCAGCGTTCTTTCGGAACGCACATTCAGTGCTGCTGGAGGATTTGTCACGGATCACAGGGTGCGCCTGTCCACCGACTCGGTTGATCGACTGACTTTCATCAAGATGAACCAGTCTTGGATCACCACCAGCTACCACACACCTGATGCTGATATAACAGACTAATTGATTTTAACATGTCACATCCCTTCAAGACTGATGCTGATGCTGAGTGCCTGTGCTGTTATGTTGACTGGCTATCCTCCTCCTCCGAGTCCTCAATGATACGATTGATGATGATAGCTTGGAAGATCATTTTTGTTTATGGGTGCCGCCACCAGTGGCTAAGGCCCAATTTTTCAGCCCCTGTTTTACAGGGGCGTGTAATTACAATTTTTTTAGCAATAATTTGCCATAGGGCTCATTGCTGTGCTCCAAGTACAGTATCTGTGAGGGGTTGGAGTGTTGTGGCACCAGTGCCTAAGGCCCAATTTTTCAAGCCCCTGTTTAACAGGGGCGTGTCATTACAATTTTTGAAGCAATACTTTGCAACAGGGCTCATTGCTGTGCTCCAAGTACAGTATCTGTGAGGGGTTGTAGTGTTGTGCCACCAGTGCCTAAGGCCCAATTTTTCAGCCCCTGTTCAACAGGGGCATGTAATTACAATTCTTGATCTAATAATTCACAGCAGGGCCCATTGCTGCACCCACCAAGAGTAACTCTGAGGGCTTACAGTGTTGTGGCAACGCCACCACCACCACCACCACGAAAGGCCCAATTTTTCAGCCCCTGTTCAAAAGGGGCATGTAATTACAATTCTTGATCTAATAATTCACAGCAGGGCCCATTCCTGCACCCACCAAGAGTAACTCTGAGGGCTTACAGTGTTGTGGCAACGCCACCACCACCACCACCACGAAAGGCCCAATTTTTCAGCCCCTGTTCAAAAGGGGCATGTAATTACAATTCTTGATCTAATAATTCACAGCAGGGCCCATTCCTGCACCCACCAAGAGTAACTCTGAGGGCTTACAGTGTTGTGGCAACACCACCACCACCACCACCACCACGAAAGGCCCAATTTTTCAGCCCCTGTTCAACAGGGGCATGTAATTACAATTCTTGATCTAATAATTCACAGCAGGGCCCATTCCTGCACCCACCAAGAGTAACTCTGAGGGCTTACAGTGTTGTGGCAACGCCACCACCACCACCACCACGAAAGGCCCAATTTTTCAGCCCCTGTTCAAAAGGGGCATGTAATTACAATTCTTGATCTAATAATTCACAGCAGGGCCCATTCCTGCACCCACCAAGAGTAACTCTGAGGGCTTACAGTGTTGTGGCAACACCACCACCACCACCACCACCACGAAAGGCCCAATTTTTCAGCCCCTGTTCAACAGGGGCATGCAATTACAATTCTTGATCTAATAATTCACAGTAGGGCCCATTGCTGCACCCACCAAGAGTAACTGTCAGGGCTTACAGTGTTGTGGCACCAGCACCACCATCAAAGGCCCAATTTTTACTACCACTGTTCAACAATTATATGTAATTAAAATTCCTGATATAATAGTTGACAGCAGGGCGTTCCAGCACCAACCAAGAGTAAATGTGAGTGCTTACAGTGTTGTGCCAACACCAACAACTAAGGGGCCTATTTCTGCAGAGTATATACGGCAGGTCCCTACTTTCAAACATCCAACTTACAAACGACTCCTACTTGCAAACGCAAGAAGACAACAGGAAGTGAGAGGAAATCTACCCCTTGGAAGGAAAATTCTCTCCTGTAAGAATTAATATGGGAGAAAGGTGTCTCCTCTGTACTGATGCTTTATCAGCAATCCTTGTTTCAAGAAAAACACCACATTTCAAAAACAGTTGTCATTGGGACGGAAAGTGAGGTGAAATGTTCTGAACAGGGGCACAGACAGCAAAACAAATGTTACAGGGGTGATAACCCTTCCCTATGTTTTCCAAAAAAATTGATTTTTTGGCTGGAGCTACACTTAAACAATGTACCTGTTCAAAATTACAAACACATTCTACATAAGAACAAACCTACAGTCCCTGTCTTGTATGCACCGCCTGTATACGGCTGTTCAGAGTGTATAGGGCCTTTTTTATTTTGTGTGCGGTGTTCCCCTTAATATCCATACAAGACCCAAAGGGGCTGGTAATGGGCTGGGGTAGGGGGGGGGGTCATGGGGTAGCTATGCCATTTTTCTTAAAGATTTTCATCCATATTACTGGGACCAGACATTACATTAAAGCCGCAAGCAGTTTTAAATGGCTTTTTTTTCCTTTAGAAGTGTCATTTTGTGCAGGGACAGTTCTAAACACGGGAAACACGTGGCACTTCACAGGCATACTTTAGACACCCCCCAGGTACGATATTTAAAGGAATATTTGACTTTTTTTTTTTCACTTTATGCATCATTAAAATGACTGCTCCCGAAAAACGACCGTTTTTAAAACTTCTTTTTGCATTGATACATGTCCCCTGGTGCACAACCCGGGTTCCCAAACCCTTTTTAGGACAATAACATGCATAATAGTTGTTATAATTAGCACTTTAGAATTCGAACGTTCGCATCCATTGTATTTAATAGGGTTCTAATGTTCGTACGAACTTTCGGTCCGTTCGCGGGTTCTGGTGCGAACCGAACCCGGGGGTGTTCGGCTCATCACTAATCAAAAGTCACAGGAGTTACAAAAGTCACAAATGTGATGAGGCATATTGAGAAGTTCTCCAATTTTCCCAGTGTCTATGGAAAGCTGAAAATCTTCTTTCCTTGTATGCAAGAAGTTTTTCCATTACATAATGAGCATTAGCTCTAGAAATCACCTCTGCAATTTTTGGAGGTGATTGTGAGCGCCATTCCCTTGCTAATGGAATACGAGCTGCGAATAATATATGAGCAACCAATTTCCTCAGTAGCGGAAGTAATTTTTCAATACCAATGCTTAGAAATGCCAGTGCAGGATCTAGTGTCATTGTGGTACCAGTAGTGTTTTGAACAAGGGAAGATACTTCCTTCCAAAAGGTTTTAATCACTCTGCAGTTCCACAATATGTGTAGTAGGTTACCAGTAGACTGACAGTTTCTTTCTGTGCTATTTTAAAGACAAGTGACAACAATGATATGTTAAAAATATATATTTTATTAACAAAAATTCAGTGTAAAACAATATCAGGTATCTTTCGTGATAATACAAAAATGTATATGCTTTTAACCACTTAATCCCTGGACCAATACGCAGCTTAAAGACCAGAGGTGTTTTTACAATTTGGCACTGCGCTGCTTTAACTGGAAATTGCGCAGACATGCAATGTTGTACCAAAACTAAATTTGCGTCCTTTTCTTCCCACAAATACAGCTTTCTTTTAATGGTATTTGATTGCCTCTGCGATTTTTATTTTTTGCAATATAAATGGAAAAAGGCAGAAAATTTGGAAAAAAAATGATTTTAAAATTTTTGTTATAAGAAAAATCGAATAAACTCAATTTTAGTCATACATTTAGGCCAAAATGTATTCAGCCACATGTCTTTAGTAAAAAAAATGTCAATAAGCGTATATTTATTGGTTTGCGCAAAAGTTATAGTGCCTACAAGCTAGGGTACATTTTCTGGAATTTACACATCTTTTAATTTATGATTGCCTATCTCATTTCTTGAGGTGCTAAAATGGCAGGGCAGTACAAAACCCGTCCAAATGACCCCACTTTGGAAAGTAGACACCCCAAGAAAATTGCTGAGAGGCATGTTGAGCCCATTGAATATTTTTTTTTTTTTTGTCCCAAGTGATTGAATAATGACCAAAAAAAATATTTTTTTTTTTACAAAAAGTTGTCACTAAATGATATATTGCTCACACATGCCATCGTTATATGGGGAATTGCACCCCAAAATACATTTTGCTGCTTCTCCCGAGCACGGGGATACCACATGTGTCTGACTTTTTGGAAGCCTAGCCACGTACGGGGCCCCGAAAACCAAGCACTGCCTTCAGGATTTCTAAGGGTGCAAATTTTTGATTTCACTCCTCACTACCTATCACAGTTTCGAAGGCCATAAAATGCCAAAATAGCACAAAACCCCCCCAAATGACCCCATTTTGGAAAGTAGACACCCCAAGATATTTTCTGAGAGGCATGTTGAGTCCATGGAATATTTTTTTTTTTGCCACAAGTTGCGGGAATATGACAAACTTTTTTTTTTTGCACAAAGTTGTCACTAAATGATATATTGCTTAAACATGCCATAGGCATATGTGAAATTACACCCTAAAATACATTCTGCTGCTTCTTCTGAGTACGGGGATACCACATGTGTGGGACTTTTTGGGAACCTAGCCGCGTACGGGACCCTGAAAACCAAGCATTGCCTTCAAGATTTCTAAGGGCATAAATTTTTGATTTCACTCCTCACTACCTATCACAGTTTTGAAGGCCATAAAATGCCAAGATGGCACAAAATCCCCCCAAATGACCCCATTTTGGAAAGTAGACACCCCAATCTATTTGCTGAGTGGCATGTTGAGCCCATTGAATATTAACATTTTTTGTATCAAGTGATTGAATAATGACAAAAAAAATAAAACATTTTACAAAATGTTGTCATTAAATGATATATTGCTCACACATGCAATGGTTATATGTGGAATTGCACCCCAAAATACATTTTTCTGCTTCTCCTGAGTAGGGGGATACCACATGTGTGCGACTTTTTGGGAGCCTAGACGCGTACGGGGCCCTGAAAATCAAGCACTGCCTTCAGGATTTCTAAGGGCGCAAATTTTTGATTTCACTCCTCACTACCCATCACAGTTTTAAAGGCCAAAAAATGCCAAGATAGCACAACCCCCCCCCCCAAATGACCCCATTTTGGAAAGTAGACACCCCAAGCTATTTGCTGAGAGGCATGGTGAGTATTTTACAGCTCTCATTTGTTTTTGAAAATGAAGAAAGAAAAAATATTTTATTTTTAATTTTCAAAACTTTGTGACAAAAAGCGAGATCTGCAAAATACTCACCATACCTCTCAGCAAATAGCTTGGGGTGTCTACTTTCGAAAATGGGGTCATTTGGGGGGGGGGTTTGTGCCATCTGGGCATTCCATGGCCTCCGAAACTGTGATAGGCAGTGAGGAGTGAAATAAAAAAAATTACACCCTTTGAAAGCCTGAAGGCGGTGCTTGGGTTTTGGGGTCACGTACGCGGCTAGGCTCCCAAAAAGTCTCACACATGTGGTATCCCTGTACTCAGGAGAAGCAACAGAATGTATTTTTGGGTGTAATTCCACATATGCCCAGGGCATGTTTGAGCAATATATCATTTAGTGACAACTTTGTGCAAAAAAAATTTACATTTTTTAAAAATTTTATTTTTCCCGCAACTTGTGTCAAAATATAAAATATTCCATGGGCTCGACATGCCTCTCAGCAAATAGCTTGGGGTGTCTACTTTCCAAAATGGGGGCATTTGGGGGGGGGGGTTTGAACTGTCCTGGCATTTTATGCACAACATTAGGAAGCTTGTGTCACACATCTTTGTGACACTTTTTATTTACATGAAAACATTTATTTTTTTTTGCAAGAAAATTACAGTGAACCCCCAAACATTATATATTTTTTTAAAGCAAAGGCCCTACAGATTAAAATGATGGGTGTTGCAAAATACACTTTTTTTTCATTTTAATGCACTAAAACACACTATATTGCCCAAATATTTGATGAAATAAAAAAGATGATCTTAGGCTGAGCACATGGATACCAAACACGACATGCTTTAAAAATGCACACAAACGCGCAGCGGCAACAAACTACATACATTTTTAAAAGCCTTTACAGGTTACCACATTAGATTAACAGAGGAGGTCTACTGCTAAACTTACTACCCTCAATCTGACCTTCGCGGTGATACCTCACATGCATGGTGCAATTGCTGTTTACATATGATGCCAGACCGACGCTTGCGTTCGCCTTTACGCAAGAGCAGGGGGTGCTTTTTTTTTTTGCTATTTTATTTTTAAACTGTTCCTTCCATTTTTATTTATTTTTTACCATTTTTATTGTTATCTCAGGGAATGTAAATATCCCCTATGATAGCAATAGGTAGTGACGGGTACTCTTCTTTTTTATTTATTTTTATTGGGGTAACCATTCAAAGTCCAGCAACATACCAGTGCGTTGCTGGTCCTTGTTTGACATGTATTGTAATCTTTTTTTTCATGCAGCCTGTTGGCTGAATGAAAAAAAGATATTAATCGGTGGGTATGCCCACCATTAGAATACCTCCCTTCATCCACCGACTTCTAATTATGGGCATACATGCACCATTTATATATGCCGAAGCATGGGGGCATCCTCCCGCAAAAAAGTTATGCCGCATACACACGGTCTGACTTTTCCACGGGCAAACCTCCATTGGAATTTTGACCGTATGTACGTGGCATTAGGAGCAAAATCGCACCTCCGCCCCTGCTGCCCCCATGCTTCGGCATATATGCTCTTTTTTTTAACTGTGGTGGTGAAATCACCTCCTAGAGCACTGGAGTCACGGCTTTATGTATCGTGGGAGCAAACGCTCTTGCTGTCAAGATAAATAAATCCGCGCTGCAGCTGAATGGCGCACCTGAAAACAAAAAATTACATACCTGAAAAGCAAGCATGATAAAACATAACAATAAAACATTGCAGAATAGAATACAGTAAAAAAGAGCAGAACAATAGAGAGAAAATAGAGAGAGAGAGAGAGAGAGAACAATAAAACAACAACTGTTTTTGGTTCTTTTATTTGATATTTTTTTTGTGTTTTTTTTTCTTACGTTTTTTTTTTTTCACACTTTTTTTTGTAACTGTAACAACTGTAACGGTTCGGGTCTCTCAAAATGCGATGGCATCTTGGGAGACCCTGTGTAAGTGTGTCCTAGTCTGTGAAATGCTGTACCCTACGCTAAAACTTCACTAGAGTGTGGAAGCGTTCAAAACATTTACCAATGCACAGACCAGGATTGTCAGGACAGAGTGGACAAAAATAACGGGTGTCACGCCTAAATCCGCGCTTGCTACAGACACAACATCTTTTTTGGGGGGCTCGTTGGGAAGGGGTACTCTCGAGGACATATGGAAAATGCCTCTCATGCAGCCGGCTTACTGCATTTGGTTGGGAATGGTGAGTTGCAGAACCGCCTGGATACAGGACGTCTGTGACTATCTCATCCTGGAATTTGAGGAAGGATAAAGTCCCGCCTGAAGCTCTGTATAGCACATGAGCATTCAGCAAAGCCAATTGAAATAAGGATAGAGACACTTTTTTGTACCAGCGTCTCTCCTTACGGGCAATGTGATACGGTGCCAACAACTGGTCGTTGAGGTCCACCCCTCCCATATTTTAGTTATATTCGTGGACACAGAGGGGTTTCTCCACAACACCAGTCGCCGTACGAATTTGGACTGTCATGTCTGCGTGAAGGGAGGTAAGAAGGAAAACATTCTTATTATCCCTCCACTTCACACCGAGCAAATTATTACACTTCAAGCAAGCTCTCTCCCCCAGCCTAAGATGGGAATCTACAAGCCCCTGGGGAAAGCCCCGGCGATTAGGTCGCACAGTGCCACATGCTCCAATCTCATGATCAAGCAAGTGACTAAACAGTGGCACGCTCGTGTAATAATTGTCCACATATAAGTGGTACCCCTTTCCGAAAAAAGGGTGACACCAAGTTCCACACTATCTTGCCAGTGCTCCCTATGTAATCTGGGCAGTTCTCCGGCTCAACCTGACTATCTTTTCCCTCATAAACCATAAAGCTCCATACATAGCCTGTTGCCCTGTCACAGAACTTATAGAGCTTGACCCCATATCTGGCACGCTTGCTGGGAAGGTACTGTTTGAAAGACAAGCGGCCAGAAAATGTAATCAGGGACTCATCAACGCAGACAACTTGATCGGGAGTAAACAAGGCTGCAAAACGTTCGTTGAAGTGGTTTATGAGGGGCCGAATTTTGTAGAGCCGATCAAATTCAGGGTCTCCACGTGGACGACAAAGTTCATTGTCATTGAAGTGCATAAACCGCAAGATCTGCTCGTATTGTTTCCTGGACATGGAGGCAGAGAACACGGGCATATGGTCAATTGGGCGCGTGGACCAATAGGCGCGCAATGACGAGAATTTATGTGTGCCCATGTTGAGGGAAAGGCCCAGAAAGGTTTTAAATTTGGGAACCGTAATTGGTTTCCAATCTCTGGCAATGGAAGGCAACTGGGCACTAGCGGCGATGAATTGACCAGCATATAAATTACTCTGGTCCACAATAGATCTATAGAGATCTTCCGTGAAAAACAGCAAATAAAAATCAAGTGGCGTAAAATCAGCTGTTTCCACCTGAATACCGGGTTGGCCAGTGAATGGGGGAAGTACGGGTTCTACAAAAGTGTTGGGCACCCTATCAGGATAGGCGAATTCTGCAGGAAGGGCACTATGGGCTCGATGGGCCTGCCTTTGTCTTCTTCTTGGTGGCAGCGGGACACTACTTGTGCTTGCCACCTCGCCAGCTTGAACTGCACTTATGGGACTCGCCACGTCACCAAGTGATACTGCAGTGCTGGATGTACGTCCAGGGTGTACTAGGTCGCTGGTGCTTGCCAGTTCACCAGAAGGAATAGCGGCGCTAGTACTACTCTGCTCCATAATATGAGAGCCCTGTGGTTCTTGCTCCTCAACAACATCAGAAGATTGGGATCGGGTACGCCTGACCTTAGCAGGGACCTCATCTTCGTCGTCAGAGCTATCTGATATGGAGCCACTGTCTTCTACGGGGTGGTATTCTGAGCCGGAATCTGACAGATGCGGGACCTCCTCTTCACTATCTGTCATGCTCAGAATCTTGTAGGCCTCTTTTCTAGTGTACCTTCAATTTGCCAAATTGGGCTCTAAATTTAGTGGTACACTAGTAAGATTCACAGGTAAAAAAGCACCTGACTGTCAGCAAATTTATCAAACGCTACCAAAAAAACTGTTAGCGATCGCAGGGATCAGGCCTGTCTCTGCGAACGCTGCAGTTATGTGTGTTGTGTTATGTAAGTCACAGTGATCGATCGATACTGCACTTGGGTGGGCTGGGCTGGGCTGGGCGGAGGGGCTAAACGCAGGTGCTAGCAGGTATCTGGGCTGATCCCCCTAACACTGCGTTTTTGGGAACCCTAAACCGCTGGGGACGCTAGTATAGATCTGATAAGATACTATACCACTAAGGGAGATGTATGTTTTGCACATGGGTGTTAGCGTTACTGGCCTTAACCTGACACTGCCTGGGGCAACGCAGACCCTAACTGATGCTAAAACCTAATTGATATCACCCGCCGGGCGATCAGGGGGTTAAACTTTTATTGGGTTATATACGGCGGGTGCCCTGATGCTATAAAAAGCAAACTAACCAACCAGCGTCACCCGTAACACTTATACGGTGATCACTGGTTAAAGGGTTAACTAGGGGCAATCAGGGGGTTAAAACCTTTATTAGGTGATATATGGCGCTATATAAAAACCTGACGGGTAACCTAAATAACAAAATAACTAACTGGCTAACCAGTGACACCAGTGACACTTATACGGTGATCACTGGTGAAAGGGTTAACTCTAGGGGCAATCAGGGGGTTAAAACCTTTATTAGATAATATATGGGGGTACTTGACGCTATAAAAACCTGGCGGCAAACCTAAAAAAAAACTGGCTACCTAGCGGCACCAGCGACACTAATACAGAGATTAGAAAAATGACCGTTAGTGACACTGGCGATAGGGGGTAAAGGGGTTACCTGGGGGGGGGGGGCTACCCTGGATCTAAAGGGGCCTAAACCTAACTGCCCTGCAACTTTTTACTGTCACAGATGACACTAAATGCAGTGATCAGTAAATAAATGTTCATTGCAATCAGTGACACTGTGACTGGGGGCTGGGTAGTGACCTGGGGGGTGATATGGGGGTGACTGGGGTGTGAAATGTTTGCCTATGTGTACCTATGTATCAGTGTAGTGTTGGTGCACTAACCTGATGTCTTCTCTCCTCTGCGCTTTGGACGAAAAGAGCGCCGCATGGAGAGATGACATCACTTCCTCTGCCTGTGTTTACATTACACAGGCAGAGGAAGCATCTCATTCGCCGGGAGCGATCGCGAGGGGGTGGCCAGAAACCAATGGCCGCCCCCTCATACCGGATCGCTCCTGAAGCGATACCGACTGCCGCATGTACCGGGAGGGGACCCGATCGGACCCCCCACCCATACGAAGGCAGGCACGTACAGGTACGTGATTGTGCCTGTCCGTGCCATTCTGCCGACGTATATGTACATGGGGCGGTCGTTAAGTGGTTAAATATCAAAGATATATGATACAGATGATAATCACACTTCTACACAAACTCGTATTACAAAATACCATATTTCAATGCTTAAATGATAAATTGGTAAATTTAGCTTTCCGTAGCTTCACGGACTTATAAACACAAAGGTGTTGGCTTTAACACTTGTGACTACTTCTCAAAACACATAGACCTTCAAACTTCCTCTTTAACCCCTCCATACCGGGCCATTGGGAAATGACGCCGGCAGGAACCCTCTCTCCCTCCGGGTGGACGTCATATGACGTCCTCCGCTTTGAGGGGGGATATCTGAATGATGCCTGCAGCTAGAGGCATCATTCAGATATCCTTGTTTAGAGCCGGCGATCCTGCGCATCATAAGAATGATCATAGCGGCGATTCCGCCACTTGATCGTTCTTATAGGCGGCGGGAGGGGACATCCCCCCCCCCTCCCGCCGCCATCCGGTGCTTCTCCGGGCTCTCCCGTGCGATCGGGGACCCGGAGCGAATCGTCGGCGCCGGTGGTGGGTCACATGATGAGCATAGAGATGACTGGTGACCAGATGGTCACCAGTCATCTCTATGATCGTCGGAGGCCCGGGCGCGATGTGATGACATCACGCTCGGGTCCTCAAATGTAAACAAAGCCGCCATTGCGGCTGTAAGTATGAGATCAGTGAAATTTATTTCACTGATCTCATGCTTTCCAGCCTGGAGGAGAGATGTGGGGTCTTATTGACCCCGCATCTCTCCATAAAGAGGACCTGTCACATACATTCCTATTACAAGGGATGTTTACATTCCTTGTAATAGGAATAAAAGTGTAAAAAAAAAAAAAAAAGTGTAAAAAAAAAAAAAGTAAAAATAAAAAAAAACAAGTAAAATAAAAAAAATAATAATATATTTTTTTTTAAAACGCCCGTCCCCAATAGCTCGCGCTTAGAAGCGAACACACACGTAAGTCCCGCCCGCATATGTAAACGCCGTTCAAACCACATATGTGAGGTATCGTCGCGCGGGTTAGAGCGCGTGCAACAATTCTAGCACTAGACCTCCTCTGTAACTCTAACCTGGATAACCTGTAAAAATTTTCAAAGCGTCGCCTATGGAGATTTTTAAGTACCGAAGTTTGGCGCCATTCCATGAGTGTGCACAATTTTAAAGCGTGACATGTTAGGTATCTTTTTACTCGGCGTAACATAAGCTTTCATATTTTACAAAAAAAAATTGGGCTAACTTTACTGTTTTGTTATTTTTTTCATTCATGAAACCATTTTTTTCCCCCAAAAAAAGGCGTTTGAAAAATTATTGCGCAAATACCGTGCAAGATAAAAAGTTGCAACGACCGTCATTTTATTCCCTAGGGTGTCTGCTAAAAAAAACATATATAATGTTTGGGGGTTCTGAGTAATTTTCTAGCAAAAGAATGATGATTTGTACATGTAGGAGAGAAGTGCCAGAATAGGCCCGGTATGGAAGTGGTATAAAAAGTAGGCTTGTGCACAACGGAAAAATTCGGTTAGTTTCGGTTCGTTTCTTTTCGGTCCTGTTGATTCGTAATCATTCGTAATTTTGCTAGACGGGATTTTTCGTGTTCGGACTAATTCGTATTTTCGCAAGCGACATTTTTCGTTGAATTTTTAGTTGATTTATAATTCGTACTTTCGGTAGAGTACATTGTTTTTTGTTGATTCTGGACACAACTCCTACTTTCGTAACTTTTTTTGGGTTCGTTGATTCGTAATTTTCTGTGTCTCTCTCACGACGACGCTGCCTATTATGCCGAATGTGCTTCGAATGGATTTGTACTTTTCTAAATACATAGCGGTTATTTGTAACGATTCGAAATCTCGTATGTTACTTTCGTTTTTTACATGCGGCTATAGCCTCCGCCCCTGTACACCATTTTGAGAGGGTTCAGCACGGTGAGGGAGAAGCAGAGAGCAGAGCAGAGTGTTATTGTGCTTCGTATGGATTCGTACATTCGTAACTTTTTCATAACGAATTATGCCGAAGACATTCGGGCATTCGCTATTTGCGGTATAATTTATTTCGGATTCGGTCTTATTCGTAATTGCTTTGTTCGGAAATTCGAATGCTTCCGAATGTCCGAAAGTTGCTAAATTCGGACGAATTTCGATTCGTTACGAAACGAATTGCACAAGCCTAATAAAAAGCCCTGTATGGAAGTGGTTAAAAATGCATGGACAAAATGTTATACTGTGCACCTAGCTTGATAATTTAATCAAGACTTATTTTAAAATTTTTAATGAATCAATTTTTAAACACATATCAAAACCATTGTACAGACTTTGGTCTTAGATTTGTAGAGACAGACAAAAATGTGTATGTCTCTTAATTAGGGATGAGCTGAACACCCCCCGGTTCGGTTCGCACCAGAACCTGCGAACGGACCGAAAGTTTGCGTGAACTTGAGAACCCTATTAAATACAACGGACGCGAACGTTCGAAATCTAAAGTGTTAATTATAACTACTAATATGCATGTTATTGTCCTCAAAAGGGTTTGGGGACCCGGGTTCTGCCCCAGGGGACATGTATCAATGCAAAACGAAGTTTTAAAAATGGCCGTTTTTCTGGAGCAGTCATTTTAATGATGCATAAAGTGAAAAAAAAATAATGAAATATTCCTTTAAATATCGTACCTGGGGGGTGTCTAAAGTATGCCTGTGAAGTGGCATGTGTTTCCCGTGTTTAGAACTGTCCCTGCACAAAATGAAATTTCTAAAGGAAAAAAAGCCATTTAAAACTGCTTGCGGCTTTAATGTCATGTCTTGTCCTGGCAATATGGATGAAAATCTTTGAGAAAAATGGCATGGCTACCCCATCACCCCCCCCCACCCCAGCCCTTTACCAGCCCCTTTGGGTCTTGTATGGATATTAAGGGGAACCCCGCACCCAAAATAAAAAAAGGCCCTATATACTCTGAACAGCAGTATACAGGCGGTGCAAACAAGACAGGGAACTGTAGGTTTGTTCTTAAGTAGAATCTGTTTGTAATTTTGAACAGGTACATTGTTTAAGTGTAGCTCCAGCCCAAAAAAAAAAAATTTTTAAGCTTTTTTGAAAAAACATAGGGAAGGGTTATCACCCCTATAACATTTGTTTTGCTGTCTGTGCACCTGTTCAGAACATTTCACCTCACTTTCCGTTCCAATGACAAATGTTTTTGAAAAGTGGGTTTTTTATTGAAACAAGGATTGGTGATAAAGCATCAGTAGAGAGGAGACACCTTTTTCCCATATTAACTCTTACAGGAGAGAATTTCTCTTCCTAGGGGTAGATTTCCTCTCACTTCCTGTTGTCTCCTTCCGTTTGCAAGTAGGAGTCGTTTGTAAGTTGGATGTTTGAAAGTAGGGGCCTGCCATATATACTCTGCTGAAGTTTGCCCCTTACATGTTGGTGTTGCCACAACACTGTGAGCCCTCACAGTTACTCTTGGTGGGCGCTGGAACGCCCTGCTGTGAACTATTATATCAGGAATTGTAATTACATGCTGTAACGGCACCCCAAGTATGAAAGGGGTTAACGCCGTTTAGGATATTCCCTCTCTGGACACACATCCACTGCCGATCCTCCACAGTCAGGCGACCGCTTCCCATAGGATTAATCCTTCCAAACATACGAGACAAACACTCTTTATGTAGTTTCCAAAACAGGGAATGAATTTATTACCAGTACATGGTAATACATTTCTCTTCAAAACCCTTCCCTCCCATCCTTGGGGAACAGGGCGGGTTAAACTGTCCAATGACAATGGTCATACAGGTCAGGTGTGTTCAAACTTCTCTTTCAGTAAACAGTCTTAGCAGGAGGGGTGATCCCCCCCCCTCCTCACAGAAAGACACTTAAACATCCCATAATCAGGGATGAGCCGAACACCCCCCTGTTCGGTTCGCACCAGAACCTGCGAACAGACAGAATGTTCGTGTGAACTTTAGAACCCTATTAAATACAATGGACTCGAACGTTCAAAATCTAAAGTGCTAATTATAAAGGCTAATATGCAATTTATTGTCCTAAAAAGTGTTTGGGGACCCGGGTCCTGCCCCAGGGGACATGTATCAATGCAAAAAAAGGTTTAAAAAATAGATGTTTTTACGGGAGCAGTGATTTTAATAATGCTTAAAATGAAAAAATAAAAGTGAAATTTTCCTTTAAATTTCGTACCTGGGGGGTGTGTATGATATGCATGTAAAGTCACGCATGTTTCCCGTGCTTAGAACTGTCCCTGCACAAAGTGTCATTTTTGAAGGAAAAAAAAGTCATTTAAAACTCACTCGCGGCTATTAATGAATTGTCGGCTTTTATCAATACATAGAAAAGTCATTGATAAAAAAAAAAAAAAAAGCGTGGGGGTTCCCCCAAATTCAATTACCAGGCCCTTCAGATCTGGAATGGATATTAAGGGGAACCCCACCGCAAATTTAAAAAAAAAATGGCGTGCGGTTCCCCCTAAATATACATACCAGGCCCTTCAGATCTGGCATGGATTTTAAGGGGAACTCCACCCCAAATTGAAAAAAAATGGTGTGGAGTCCCCCCAAAAATCCATACCAGACCCTTATCCGAGCACGCAACCTGGCCGGCCGCAGGGGAAGAGGGGGGACGAGAGAGCGGCCCCCCCTCCCTCCTGAACCATACCAGGCCACATGCCCTCAACATGGGGAGGATGTCCCCATGTTGATGGGGACAAGGGCCTCATCCCCACAACCCTTGCCCGGTGGTTGTGGGGGTCTGCGGGCGGGGGGCTTATCAGAATCTGGAAGACCCCTTTAACAAAGGGGACCCCCATATCCCGGCCCCTCCCTATGTGAATTGGTAAGGGGTACATTGTACCCCTACCATTTCACGAAGAAAGTGTCAAAAAATTTAAATAAAAACACACAAACACCTTGGAAAAGTCCTTTATTTAAAAAAAAAAAAAACATTCCAGCAATGAAATCCAGTGTCCCGCGGCGATCCCGATGTCCAGCGCTGTTCGTCATTGGCTGAGCCTGAGCGGACCTGATGGGGAACTTCCTCCGCAGTGTTTTAAATGTATAGACCTGCCCCTTCTAAAGTTCCCCATCAGGTCCGCTCAGCGGACCAGATGCGGAACGCGAGAAGGGGCGGGTCTATACATGTATTACAAAGTGAGAGAAGTTCCCCATCAGGTCCGCCCCCTCGGTATGTCAGACCCCGCCTACGTCATTGGCCTGAGCGGGAAACTTCCTTCACTGTGTAAATTTTAATTACACAGTGAAGGAAGTTCCCCGCTCAGGCCAATGTCCGCTGAGCGGACCTGATGGGGAACTTTGAAAGGGGCGGGTCTATACATTTAAAACACTGCGGAGGAAGTTCCCCATCAGGTCCGCTCAGGCACAACCAATGACGGACAGCGCTGGACATCGGGATCGCTGCGGGACACTGGATTTCATCGCTGTAATGTTTTTTTTTTTTTTTTAATAAAGGACTTTTCCAAGGTGTTTGTGTGTTTTTATTTACATTTTTTGACACTTTCTTCGTGAAATGGTAGGGGTACAATGTACCCCTTACCAATTCACATGGGGGGGGGCCGGGATCTGGGGGTCCCCTTTGTTAAAGGGGTCTTCCAGATTCCGATAAGCCCTCCGCCCACAGACCCCCACAACCACCGGGCAAGGGTTGTGGGCATGTGGCCTGGTACGGTTCAGGAGGGAGGGGGGGGCGCTCTCTCGTCCCCCCCTCTTGCCCTGCGGCCGGCCAGGTTGCGTGCTCGGATAAGGGACTGGTATGGATTTTTGGGGGGACTCCACCCCATTTTTTTTACATTTGGGGTGGAGTTCCCCTTAAAATCCATGCCAGATCTGAAGGGCCTGGTAATTGAATTTTTTTTTTTATCAATGACTTTTCTATGTATTGATAAAAGCCGACAATTCATTAATAGCCGCGAGTGAGTTTTAAATGACTTTTTTTCCTTAAAAAATGACACTTTGTGCAGGGACAGTTCTAAGCACGGGAAACATGCGCCACTTTACATGCATATCATACACACCCCCCAGGTACGAAATTTAAAGGAATATTTCACTTTTATTGTTTCATTTTAAGCATTATTAAAATCACTGCTCCTAAAAAAACTGCAGTTTTTAAAACTTTTTTTTGCATTGATACATGTCCCCTGGGGCAGGACCCAGGTCCCCAAACCCTTTTTATGACAATAACTTGCATATAAGCCTTTATAATTAGCACTTTAGATTTCTCCCATAGACTTTTCGAATTTGCCGCAAACACCCCAAATTGTTTGTTGTTCGGCGAACGGGCGAACAGGCAATGTTCGAGTCGAACATGAGTTTGACTCGAACTCAAAGCTCATCCCTACCCATAATAGGCAGCCAGACGGTCTACAAAGCTCCAATCCACATCACCACAGTAGCAGACTTAATTACCACAAGCCACAATAGACAATAGAATGCAATCACACCCCATCACAGCAAATATTACACAACCGCCCACACACAATATACACCCATGTACTGTATATACAGCATTGAATATGACTATCCCAGATCATGGTGGGGTTCTCATTCCCCATGTGCCCCAAGTGACCCCTGTCACACATCTCCCCTTTCGGCAGGAGACTAACACAGGAGACCACCCAAGACGGGTTGACTCCGAAGTTAGTTTATATTTCCATTCGTCTAATGCCTGGACAACCCATCAACATTGCACAAGGAGGCCGGGACGAATAATGGAATTCAGTTCTGGAACAGTCACTTGCTTTGCTCTCTCAATGGCTCCCAAAACTTGTTGCTGGTGCTCTTGGGAAAGGTAAGGCAAAACCTGGGCGCACATCCCATTTAACCTTTTGACAATTTCAGCCTGTTTGTGCATTTCAATGTTTAAGCCATGGGACATCTCATAATACATGACGTAGTGTCGTTGCATCTCCGATTTCTCACTGGCCAACTTGTCACATTCCAATTTTAGACTGTGATATTGTGCCTGATCTAAGGTACATGTCGGGGAAGATAATCTTACCCCGTTCTCAGCCGCAATCAGGCCGGTTCCAGCAGCATGGGTCTGGGCACAGGTAGTCACTGGGTTGGATTAAGCGGGGCCCATCGGGGCGTAAGCAGAAACGAGGGGGGCCAAATCATTCCCCAGTAGTACATCCGCTGGCAAATCCTTCATCACCCCTACATTCACATGTCCCGAACCAACCCCCCAATCCAGGTGAACCCGGGCAACGGGTAGCCGGAAGATGGTGCCTCCCGCTACTCTTACGGCTACAGTGTCTCCGGTGTGTTGGTTCTCTGGGATGAGGTTCTTCTGTAGTAGGGTCATGGTGGCACCAGAATCACATAGGCCATTGGCTACCTTTCCGTTGACCCAGACAGTCTGCCTGTGTTGCTGCCGGTTGTCCCGGTTAGCTGCTTGTATGGGATCAGCCTCGTGCAAGATGCCCCAATGTTCTTCCTCCTCAACGCAGTGGGCCACAGGCATGGATGTCTCCACGACTGGGACTGCCTGGCTGAATTCAATGGACAGTCTGGCTTTTTGTGCCCTAGCTGTTTACATCCGAAACACCTGATGGGTTGTGCGTCGTCCTGGGAGTTGAACCTGGGCTGCTGAGGATAAGTGGCCGCTGGGGTGGGTGCTGAAGTTGGGTTAGAGGCTGATAAACTGGGCCAAGATAGTGGATAGCGCTCGCTTTCACCTGACCTTCGAGAGTCCAGATATTCATCGGCCAAAGTAGCC
This sequence comes from Rana muscosa, assembly GCA_029206835.1. Taxonomy (NCBI): domain Eukaryota; kingdom Metazoa; phylum Chordata; class Amphibia; order Anura; family Ranidae; genus Rana; species Rana muscosa. Next base: position 33,001,914 of record CM055127.1, on the reverse strand, counting down.
GCTTGCTGTACAGTCCGTGGTCGCTTATCTCGCACCCAATCCCGTAGTACCGGAGGGGTGTGGTTAAAGAACTGTTCTAAGAGTACTAGCTGGGTGATGTCCTCTATGGTATGAGCGCGGCTTCCCTGAAACCAGCCCTTAAGGTTTCGCTGCAGACGATGTGCCCACTCCACGAATGTTATGTGGGTTTGTTTCCGGGATTCTCGAAACTTAGTCCGGCTGGCTTCGGGTGTAATGGCAAATTGGGCTAGCAGAGCTTCTTTTACCCGGTCATAGTCTTTAGCGTCCTCATCCTCCAGGGCCCGATACGCATCCGCCGCTCTGCTCGTTAAATTACTTGACAGTAAGGCGACCCAATCTTGGGGCAGTACTTCATGTATCTGGCATAGTCTCTCAAAGTCCTGCAGGAACGCTTCAATTTCCTCCTCTCCTTCCTTAAATAGTTTGAACGCCCGAAAGGGCAACTTACGGACAGGCGCTGAATCTTTAGGCGTTGTCTTCGATTGCCGTATTTCCGCCATTCTCCGCTCATGTTGCTGCTCTAGTTCTCTCTCTTGTCGCTCCAGTTCTCTCTCTTGCCGCTCATCCTGCAGCTGGATGTCTTTAATGGCTTCCTGTATGGCGGTCTCTGATGGGTTAGCACCATATAATGCCAACCGCTGTCGAACTCGTTGCTGAAACAAGTCTTCAACTGACCGAGGTCCTGTATCACCATCCCTCTGATCCATCTCGGCTAGCTCCCTAATCAAGGTGGCCTTGTTCTTTGTCCCACCGGTCCCTCCACGGCTCTCAAGTAAGTCTTTCAGCGTGGCTTTCCTGCAGGCTGCATAGCTGGTCATTCACTGTGGTGGTTTGGAGTGTCCCAGTAACTGGAGGGAAAATCCCACCGCTGCCAACCAATGTAACGGCACCCCAAGTATGAAAGGGGTTAACGCCGTTTAGGATATTCCCTCTCTGAACACACATCCACTGCCGATCCTCCACAGTCAGGCGACCGCTTCCCATAGGATTAATCCTTCCAAACATACGAGACAAACACTCTGTATGAAGTTTCCAAAACAGGGAATTAATTTATTACCAGCACATGGTAACACATTTCTCTTCAAAACCCTTCCCTCCCATCCTTGGGGAACAGGGCGGGTTAAACTGTCCAATGACAATGGTCATACAGGTCAGGTGTGTTCAAACTTCTCTTTCAGTAAACAGTCTTAGCAGGAGGGGTGATTCCCCCCCCTCACAGAAAGACACTTAAACATCCAATAATAGGCAGCCAGATGGTCTACCAAGCTCCAATCCACATCACCACAGTAGCAGACTTAATTACCACAAGCCACAATAGACAATAGAATGCAATAACACCCCATCACAGCAAATATTACACAACAGCCCACACACAATATACACCAAATATATACCATGTATATACAGCATTGAATATGACTATCCCAGATCATGGTGGGGTTCTCATTCCCCCTGTGCCTCAAGTGACCCCTGTCACACATGCCATTGTTGAACAGTGGTAGGAAAAATTGGGCCTTTGGTGGTGGTGCTGGTGCTACAACACTGTCAGCCCTCACAGTTACTCTTGGTGGGCGCATGAATGGGCCCTGCTGTGATTTATTAGATCAAGAATTGTAATTACATGCCCCTGTTGAACAGGGGCAGAAAAATTGGGCCTTAGGCACTGGTGCCACAACATTGCAACCCCTCACAGATACTGTACTTGGAGCACAGCAATGAGCCCTGTTGCAAAGTATTGCATCAAAAATTTTAATTACACGCCCCTGTTAAACAGGGGCTGAAAAATTGGGCCTTAGCCACTGGTGGCGGCACCCAGAAACAAAAATGTATTTCCAAGCTATCATCATGACATTGATCATTGAGGAGGAGAAGGATAGTCAGTCAACATAACAGGACAGTCACTCAGCATCAGCATAGGCAGTCTTGAAGGGATGTGACATTTCAAAACAAATTATTCTGTTATATCAGCTTCAGGTGCTTGGTAGCTGGTGGTGATCCAAGACTGGTTCATCTTTATGAAGGTCAGTCGATCAACCGAGTCGGTGGACAGGCGCACCCTGTAATCCGTGACAAAGCCTCCAGCAGCACTGAATGTGCGTTCCGAAAGAACGCTGGATGCAGGACAGGCCAGTAGCTCAATTGCATACTGTGCAAGCTCTGGTCAGTGATCCATCCTCAAGACCCAGTAAGCCAGAGGATTTTCGGTGGGAAGGGTGTCCAAGTCTGACCTTGCCCCTAGGTATTCCTGCACCATGTATATCAGACGCTGGCGATGGTTGCTGGAACCTATCATACCTTGGGGCTGCGGACTAAAAAATTGTCTGAACGCATCGGTCAGACGGCCACCTTCCCCACCGCTCCTTCTTTGACTGACCGAAGCCTCAGCAACTCGTTGTCCAGGACCAGGAGTGTGTAACCTCCCTGTCTCTGGGAACGCGTTGCACAGACCTTTCTGAAAGGCCTCTCGGAGATGTCTAATCCTCTGCTCCCTCTGCGACGGTAAGATAAGGTCCGCAACCTTACCCTTGTAGAGAAAAGGGAGCCGTGCTCAGGTGTAGAAATCCTCAAAATTACCTCCTCCCAGCAGCCAAGGGTGCAGGCAATGCCAATATCAGCAAACAGGAACAAAAAAGTCTTCTAGATAGCAGCACTCCGAAAATTCATAGCTATGAATAAGCACTAGTACAGTGTAAAACGCGTTAGCCAGTTTTTTGACCAGTGTGACGTGATGTGCAGTGTGTATTTGGATCCCTGAATTTTAAAATAAAGGCTTTCATTTTTGGAGTGCTGCTATCCAGAAGACTTTTTTGTTCCTGTTAACCTTACCCTTGTACAGTGGATCAAAGAGAGCGGCCAGCCAGTAATGGTCCCTCTCCTTGATCCGAAGAATACGAGGATCCTTCCGCAGACTTTGCAGGATCAGGGAGGCCTTGAGAGGCAAGGAAGTCCTCCTCTTCCTGCCTCTGTTCTGCCTCAAGTGCCCTGTCCATTATTCCACGCAGCGTATGTTCCAACAGGTGGATAAGAGGTACAGTGTCACTGATGCAGGCACTGTCACTGCTCACCATCCTCGTGGCCTCCTCAAATGGTGCCAGGACAGTGCATGCATCCCTGATCATGCCCCACTGGCGTGGTGAAAAAAAAACAAGCTCCCCTGACCCTGTCCTGGAGCCGTAGTCGCACAGGTACTCATTGATGGCCCTCTGCTGCATGTGCAGCCGCTGCAGCATGGCCAATGTTGAGTTCCACCTGGTGGGCATGTCACATATAAGGCGGTTCTTGGGCAGGTTCAACTCCTTTTGCAGCTCAGCTAGCCAAGCACTGGCATTATATGATCTGCGGAAATGCACACAGACTTTCCTGGCCTGCCTCAGGACATCCTGTAAGCCCGGGTACCTGCCCAAAAAAAACGCTGCACCACCAGGTTAAGGACGTGAGCCACACAGGGCACATGGGTCAGTTGTCCCTGTCGGAGGGCGGAGAGGAGGTTGGCGCCATTGTCGCAAACCACCATTCCTGACTTAAGCTGGCGTGGCATCAACCACCTCTTGGCCTGCCCCTGCAGAGCTGACAGAACCTCTGCCCAAGTGTGGCTTCTCTCCCCCAAACACACCAGCGCAAGTACGGCATGGCATCTTTTTGCCTGCGTACTTGCGTAGCCCCTTGAACGCCTACGGAGCACCGCTGGTTCCGATGACAAAGCACAGGAAGAGGCCATGGAGGAAGAAGAAGAGGAGGGGGTGGAGGAGAGAGGTGTGTCACAACCAGTAGTAGCATTTTGGACGCGTGGTGGCGGAACAACCTCCAACACTACTGCACCTTGTCCTGCATCCTTCCCAGCTGCCAAAAGAGTGACCCAATGGGCCATGAAAGAAAGGTAACGTCCCTGTCCATGCCTGCTGGACCATGAGTCAGCGGTAATATGCACCTTACCGCTGACCGCCCTGTCCAGCAAGGCATGGACATTGCCTTCCACATGCCGGTAGAGAGCCGGAATCGCCTTCCGTGAGAAAAAGTGGCGTTTGGGAACCTGCCACTGAGGTACCGCACATTGCACAAACTAGCAATTTAGCCAAGCTAGTATTCAACCGCTGGGCATGTGGATGGCTGGGAGTGAACTTCTTTTGACGGTCCAGCAGCTGGGACAGGGAAAATTGCCTGCTACAATCGGACGTCGGTGTACTGCTAGCAGAGTGCCCGCAAGTACTTGGCTGTGACACATCTAATTCTACACCTTCATTCCTCTTAGTGCAGGTTTCAGAGAGGACTGAAGGTATAGTGGGGTTGGAGATCCCAGCTGATGAGGAGCAAGGAGAGGTCCGCTTTGTTCTTTGATGTGGGTCTTTAAGGTACGCTTGCCAATGAGCTGCATGGCAGGTCAACATATGTCTGGTCAAGCATGTGGTGCCCAAGCGGCTGATGTTTTGGCCACGCGAGATACGCTTGAGACATATGTTGCAAATAGCAGCTGTGCGATCTGATGCACTCGACTCAAAAGAGGCCCACACCAAAGAACTTTTGGAATAATGGGCAGAGGCAGCGCCCTGCACAGGCGGAGCTCTGCGGTGTGATTCAGTCAGTGTGCTGCCCTTACGCTGGCCCCCGGAGGGCATCCTGCCTCGTGGGAGATGTGCCTCCTCCTCATCCTCCTCATCCTCCTCTCTCCTATCAGGCACCCACGAGGAGTCAGTGACCTCATCATCCCCTCCCTCCTCATCACTGGAGCCAATCTGGCAGTATGCTGCAGCTGCTGGAACATGACTGCCAGATTGTTGTCCTTCTTGAGCATCCCCTCTCTCTGCGCTCACGCTACTGCCTTCCTCTAGCTGGGTATCATCATCAGACCCTTCAAAACGCTGGGCATCCTCCTGGAGCATGTACCCAACACTGTGCTCAAACAGTTCGGGGGACTCCTCAGGAGGACATGGTGGGTCTAGGGAAGGAGTGACTGATGATGACATTGATACGAGGGAAGAGGACGCATTGGCAGCTGCTTTGCCAGTACCCTGAGCCTGGGTGAGAGAGGATGAGGAGGATGAGGAGGGCTTGGTCATCCACTCTACCAAGTCTTCGGCATGATGCGGCTCAACACGTCCAGCTGCCGAAAATAAGGACAAGCGTGTCCCATGGCCACGTGCTGATGACAATGCACCGCGTCCACGACCTGCACTGTTGCCCCCCCACACAGAGCCTGCTTGCCCTCTTTTATTGGCTCGTGACTGTCTGCCTCTCTTTGTTGGCCTTCCATACATTCTAATGGCCTGCAGGGAGATGGTAAAATCAGCAATACGGGGAAGCTTCAGGTGTTTACTGTGCAGGAGGCACCTACACCCACTGTAACTACTTGCAGATGCCTGTCTGTGTTACACAACAGAACAACACCACGACGAGCAATAAGGGGTAGTGTATACTGTGCAGGAGGCACCTACACCCACTGTAACTGTTAGCAGATGCCTGTCTGTGTTATACAACAGAACAACACCACGAGCAATAAGGTGTATACTGTGCAGGACGTTTAGCAAAGAATATCACTGACACTGTCAGCAATACGGGGTAGCTTCAGGTGTTTACTGTGCAGGAGGCACCTACACCCACTGTAACTACTTGCAGATGCCTGTCTGTGTTACACAACAGAACAACACCACGACGAGCTATAAGGGGTAGCGAATACTGTGCAGGAGGCACCTACACCCACTGTAACTGCTTGCAGATGCCTGTCTGTGTTACACAACAGAACAACACCACGACGAGCAATAAGGGGTAGCGTATACTGTGCAGGAGGCACCTACACCCACTGTAACTGTTAGCAGGTGCCTGTCTGTGTTACACAACAGAACACCACGATGAGCAATAAGGGGTAGTGTATACTGTGCAGGAGGCACCTACACCCACTGTAACTGCTTGCAGATGCCTGTCTGTGTTACACAACAGAACAACACCACGACGAGCAATAAGGGGTAGCGAATACTGTGCAGGAGGCACCTACACCCACTGTAACTGCTTGCAGATGCCTGTCTGTGTTACACAACAGAACAACACTACGACGAGCAATAAGGGGTAGCGTATACTGTGCAGGAGGCACCTACACCCACTGTAACTGTTAGCAGATGCCTGTCTGTGTTACACAACAGAACAACTCCACGAGCAATAAGGGGTAGCGTATACTGTGCAGGAGGCACCTACACCCACTGTAACTGCTTGCAGATGCCTGTCTGTGTTACACAACAGAACAACACCACGACGAGCAATAAGGGGTAGCGTATACTGTGCAGGAGGCACCTACACCCACTGTAACTGCTTGCAGATGCCTGTCTGTGTTACACAACAGAACAACACCACAAGCAATAAGGGGTAGCGTATACTGTGCAGGCGGCACCTACACCCACTGTAACTGTTAGCAGATGCCTGTCTGTGTTACACAACAGAACAACTCCATGAGCAATAAGGGGTAGCGTAGACTGTGCAGGAGGCACCTACACCCACTGTAACTGCTTGCAGATGCCTGTCTGTGTTACACAACAGAACAACACCACAACGAGCAATAAGGGGTAGCATATACTGTGCACGAGGCACCTACACCCACTGTAACTGTTAGCATTTGCCTGTCTGTGTTACACAACAGAACATCTCTACGAGCAATAAGGGGTAGCGTATACTGTGCAGGAGGCACCTACACCCACTGTAACTGTTAGCAGATGCCTGTCTGTGTTACACAACAGAACAACTCCACGAGCAATAAAGGGTAGCGTATACTGTGCAGGAGACATCTACACCCACTGTAACTGCTTGCAGATGCATGTCTGTGTTACACAACAGAACAACACCACGACGAGCAATAAGGGGTAGCGTATACTGTGCAGGAGGCACCTACACCCACTGTAACTGTTAGCAGATGCCTGTCTGTGTTATACAACAGAACAACACCACAAGCAATAAGGTGTATACTGTGCAGGACGTTTAGCAAAGAATATCACTGACACTGTCAGCAATACGGGGTAGCTTCAGGTGTTTACTGTGCAGGAGGCACCTACACCCACTGTAACTACTTGCAGATGCCTGTCTGTGTTACACAACAGAACAACACCACGACGAGCAATAAGGGGTAGCGAATACTGTGCAGGAGGCACCTACACCCACTGTACCTGCTTGCAGATGCCTGTCTGTGTTACACAACAGAACAACACCACGACGAGCAATAAGGGGTAGCGTATACTGTGCAGGAGGCACCTACACCCACTGTAACTGTTAGCAGGTGCCTGTCTGTGTTACACAACAGAACACCACGATGAGCAATAAAGGGTAGTGTATACTGTGCAGGAGGCACCTACACCCACTGTAACTGCTTGCAGATGCCTGTCTGTGTTACACAACAGAACAACACCACGACGAGCAATAAGGGGTAGCGAATACTGTGCAGGAGGCACCTACACCCACTGTAACTGCTTGCAGATGCCTGTCTGTGTTACACAACAGAACAACACCACGACGAGCAATAAGGGGTAGCGTATACTGTGCAGGAGGCACCTACACCCACTGTAACTGTTAGCAGATGCCTGTCTGTGTTACACAACAGAACAACTCCACGAGCAATAAGGGGTAGCGTATACTGTGCAGGAGGCACCTACACCCACTGTAACTGCTTGCAGATGCCTGTCTGTGTTACACAACAGAACAACACCACGACGAGCAATAAGGGGTAGCGTATACTGTGCAGGAGGCACCTACACCCACTGTAACTGCTTGCAGATGCCTGTCTGTGTTACACAACAGAACAACACCACAAGCAATAAGGGGTAGCGTATACTGTGCAGGCGGCACCTACACCCACTGTAACTGTTAGCAGATGCCTGTCTGTGTTACACAACAGAACAACTCCATGAGCAATAAGGGGTAGCGTAGACTGTGCAGGAGGCACCTACACCCACTGTAACTGCTTGCAGATGCCTGTCTGTGTTACACAACAGAACAACACCACAACGAGCAATAAGGGGTAGCATTTACTGTGCACGAGGCACCTACACCCACTGTAACTGTTAGCATTTGCCTGTCTGTGTTACACAACAGAACAACACCACAACGAGCAATAAGGGGTAGCATATACTGTGCACGAGGCACCTACACCCACTGTAACTGTTAGCAGATGCCTGTCTGTGTTACACAACAGAACATCTCCACGAGCAATAAGGGGTAGCGTATACTGTGCAGGAGGCACCTACACCCACTGTAACTGTTAGCAGATGCCTGTCTGTGTTACACAACAGAACAACTCCATGAGCAATAAGGGGTAGCGTAGACTGTGCAGGAGGCACCTACACCCACTGTAACTGCTTGCAGATGCCTGTCTGTGTTACACAACAGAACAACTCCACGAGCAATAAGGGGTAGCGTATACTGTGCAGGAGGCACCAACACCCACTGTAACTGCTTGCAGATGCCTGTCTGTGTTACACAACAGAACAACACCACAACGAGCAATAAGGGGTAGCATATACTGTGCACGAGGCACCTACACCCACTGTAACTGTTAGCAGATGCCTGTCTGTGTTACACAACAGAACATCTCCACGAGCAATAAGGGGTAGCGTATACTGTGCAGGAGGCACCTACACCCACTGTAACTGTTAGCAGATGCCTGTCTGTGTTACACAACAGAACAACTCCACGAGCAATAAAGGGTAGCGTATACTGTGCAGGAGACATCTACACCCACTGTAACTGCTTGCAGATGCATGTCTGTGTTACACAACAGAACAACACCACGACGAGCAATAAGGGGTAGTGTATACTGTGCAGGAGGCACCTACACCCACTGTAACTGTTAGCAGATGCCTGTATGTGTTACACAACAGAACAACTCCACGAGCAATAAGGGGTAGCGTATACTGTGCAGGAGGCACCTACACCCACTGTAACTGCTTGCAGATGCCTGTCTGTGTTACACAACAGAACAACACCACGACGAGCAATAAGGGGTAGCGTATACTGTGCAGGAGGCACCTACACCCACTGTAACTGCTTGCAGATGCCTGTCTGTGTTACACAACAGAACAACACCACGACGAGCAATAAGGGGTAGCTTCAGGTGTATACTGTGCAGGAGGTTTAGCGAAGAATATCACTGACACTGTCCCTGCCTATCCTTCTCTGTCCCTGCACGCCAACTCACTGTAAATGCACAAGGTTTCAAAGGATGTCACTGACACTCTCCCTGCCTATCCTTCTCTGTCCCTGCACGCCAACAGACTGTAAATGCACAAGGTTTCAAAGGATGTCACTGACACTCTCCCTGCCTATCCTTCTCTGTCCCTGCACGCCAACACACTGTAAATGCACAAGGTTTCAAAGGATGTCACTGACACTCTCCCTGCCTATCCTTCTCTGTCCCTGCACGCCAACACACTGTAAATGCACAAGGTTTCAAAGGATGTCACTGACACTCTCCCTGCCTATCCTTCTCTGTCCCTGCACGCCAACAGACTTTAAATACACAAGGTTTCAAAGGATGTCAAAAACACTGTCCCTGCCTATCCTTCTCTGTCCCTGCACGCCAACACACTACACAAGGCCGCCGCGCTGGCGGCCTTTTATAGTGTGGGGCATGTACTAAACCCCCCTGAGCTATGATTGGCCACAGGCATCCTGCCTATGGCCAATTATGGCTCTCCTCACTGCCGGTGCTGTGATTGGCCAAGCATGCGGGGTCATAGTGCATGCTTGGCCAATCATCAGCCAGCAATGCACTGCGATGCCGCAGTGAATTATGGGCCGTGACGCTCCACTCGAATTTGGCGCGAACGGCCCATAACGTTCGATCTTCGTCGAACGATCGAACAGCCGATGTTCGAGTCGAACGTGTGTTCGACTCGAACATGAAGCTCATCCCTAGCCAGGAGCCAATAATTCATTATAGCCGCGAGTGCTTTTAAATTACTTTTTTTCCTTCAGAAATGACACTTTGAGGGGGGGCGTGTCCGGACTTGGAACAGGACAGACGTGTTGGTGATGAGCTCCTCTCATCCAGCACGAATCCACCGCCATCCGCTGCCTGTTTTGCCCTGGTGGGGCCCCGGACTGCCTGCTTTTGTCCTGGGACATTCTCTGCTTCAGCCCCGGCTGCTCCTGTGAACTCTGGCTGGTTGTGTTTGCTCCTGGCCTGCAGCTGGTTCCACGCTGCCGAGGTCCTCCGCCATCTTGGGGCCTACGGATCCTCCGGTGCCTTCCGATTGCCGCGATCCGGGGGGTAGGGAGGTCACTCTACTCTCGCACCTGCCAGCTACCGCTGTGACACCGCCGGAGGACTTAGAGTGGTTCTCCTGGGGCCTCCTGAGAGACAGCTCCCGGCTCCGGCCTGTGCAAGTAGCGGGGGCCATCTTGCTACTCCCGGCGGTTGCTCCTCCGTCGCCTTGCGGACCTCCAGGCTGTTCTTTACCATCCCTCAGTGCCACCGGAGCTGACCATTCCTGCACCCGCTGCCGAGGACTGCTGCAACACCAGCCACAACCACCCGGGAATCGATAGGCCTATACACAGCAGCGGCGGCCATCTTGCTACACCCGACGGCTGTGCCTGACTCGTTCCCGGTCTTCCTGGATCTTGGATGTCTGTCTGCCTCCTCACACGGTAAGCAAGGCTCATTGCCAAGACACATTGGCCCTGGTGGTCTAGCACCTACAGTTTGGCTGAGGAACTCTCATAGAACTTTGCAGTGGTACGGCAACCATTTTGCTACTCCCTGACAGGTACACAGGGCCTATCCACCTCCTCTGAACTTGTTTTAAGCCTCATCTTACCACCAAAACATCCTGTTCAGAGGATACAGAGTTCCAGGGAAGTCGTACGGCTGTTGCTTCACGCAGTTAGACAACCAGTATTCACTGCCGTCCTTTGCCTATCTCACCCTGGTTGAACTTTGAGTCATCTTCACAGCTGGCAGATATACCTACTAAATAGTGGCCATCCCAGTTAACATGGCGGATGCCATCTGAGTGAGCTCAGGGACCCGACTGCTCTCCGAGACCTCTGAGATGCTATTATTGCCACTTATAGCTCCGGGGTAAGACTGACCGTCCACTACACTACTTAGGCATCTCATGGGCAAAGTTGGCCAGCAGCAGCGATATTACAAACCTTTGTTTGGGCAACGTGAGGGATCAAACATGGAACAATTTGTCACTAGGTCACAATCTGCATCCTCAAGTTGCCCCGCAGACCCCTTTGCCGCGATGGACCCCTCCCTGGGAGCAGAGAATGCTGTGAACCCTCCACTAGCTGACACCCAGGGCCCAGATTCTGACCAATTCTTTCTACAAGAGATTCTCACCCCAGAAATCCTGGATGCCAAGTTAGATGCTAAGTTGCAGCTCTTGCTTCAACGAATCACATGCAACGTTTCGGCAGAGGTGAACAAGCTAGCTGCAGAACTGAGAGGGGAAATAAACCAAATTGGGGAACGTACAGACACTCTTGAGACTAAGTTCGATGAGATGGTAAACTATGTACAGACTATTGAGGAGGAGAACCACAATCTACGTCTTTCTGTTTCTCAACTACAATTACAGCAGGAAGACTTGGAAAACAGGGAAAGACGGCAGAACCTGCTCTTCAGAGGTATCCCGGAAACAGTAGGGAAACCTGACTTGCGCGCCTATCTTCTAGGTCTTTTTAATACCTTGGCCCCCACAATTGTGGATATAGATTGGCACCTAGACAGGGCTCATCGATCTCTGGGTCCAAAACCTCAGACTGGAGCTAGACCCAGAGATGTGATAGTGAGGTTCCATTTTTTTGAAAGTAAAGAGGCCCTAACTATGGCTACACATAATAAATCCCAACTTACATACAAGGGGGCAAAACTGCAATATTTTTGCGGTCTCTCATTACCCTTGCTAAACGAAGGAACCTCCGTCCACTCACCTCTCACTTACAACATCACAAGATTCCATACTATTGGGGATTTCCCTTTTGCCTTATTGTTTCCAAAGATGGAGCTCAATATACCCTGAGTGAACTGCAGGAGGGTGAAGCTTTCCTGAAAAACCTCGGCCTACCTCCCCTCCCGGAAAAAGATCTGATTCCTCCTGCTGCTCAGGTTTGTCCACCTCCCAACACCCCCAGCCGCATCTGGACCCCAGTGAGGGGCAAATCCAAGAAACATCTCTCTACACCTCAATGTCTACGTACCTCCAAGCAACCTCCTTGAATCTTTTGCAGGTTTCTCCCTGGATCCATACTTCTTTGCTTTGTGCATATCCGTTTCTCCATTATTTGACAGAAACAAAGGATGCTGCTCTGGTTTACAAAAGTTTGTATCTACCCTGTTTCCTGTTCGGGGTAGAGTTTTTTTCTTCCCATACCCATGGGGTACTATTATTAGTGTATTGTTTTTTTTTTCTGTCTCATCATGCCTCAATTAAGAGTTGTTCCTGTTTATTTGCTGTCTTTTTTTTTTTTTTTACTGTTAATAGGCCTTCTAATGTCAGACTTATTCAAATGTTATCTAGCTCTTTAGGCGAGCAGTCGGTCCTTTCCATCTCTCTACCCAGAGTCTCCTGATGGAAGTCCGTATGTGCCCCTACCTGACCTTGGACCATGTCAAGGGCCTTCTGAGAGCAGATGCCTCTCAGGTCTTCAAGCACTTAAGTTCTATTTTTCTTTTTATTTTCTGTTGTTTTTTTTTTCTATTATGTCCATGAATATAGATCAGCTCTGTAGGTTGAAAAATAATTGCTCTTGTTTTCCTAACCCAATGCAGTTCCATTTCAGGGTGTATTTGTTGATACTTGGGTATCGCACGGTTGTTGTTAACAGCGATGTTCATAAACAGCCCAGTTTTTATTTTTTTGTTTATTGTAGTTTACTGTTCTTTATATTTACTGTCCTTACACGAGCCTATTTGACTGGTTTACACACATGGCTTTAAGGATCATGTCATATAATGTGAAAGGTCTGGGTTCCATCCGCAAGCGCTGGATGGCCCTGAAGGATTTTAGGGCCTCGGTTGCAGATGTGGTGATGATCCAGGAAACCCACTTCCGGCAGGTGGTTCATTCAAATTTGCCTCGAAGTTCTTCCCCACATCATTCCTTGCCTCTGATTCCACGGGCAAGGCAGGAGTGCCGATTTTGATCAAGAAATCATGCCCTATTAAGGTTAAAAACTCTCATGCTGACCCTCATGGTAGATTCCTCATTCTAAACTGCGAATGTATGACCACTTCTTTCACCCTTGTGAATCTCTATGCTCCCAATACAGGTCAGATTGACATTCTCGACAAACTTTTTGACTCCCCTCAATACTGTTCTCAACCTTTTATGATCATTGGTGGAGACTTTAATCTGGTTATACTACACCTTCTAAAAAGGTTTCATCTCAGGCCAATTCTTTCCGCAAGTGTATTAGGTCTCGTCAACTTTTCGACTCATGGAGGATCAGGCACCCCTCCGCCAAGCAGTTCACGTTTTACTCCCCAGCCCATAGGATGTACTCACGTCTTGACCATTTTTTTATTTCAGCCCCACTCATCTCCTATGTGGTCGAGTCAGACATATTACCCATTACATGGTCGGACCATGCTCCCATTTTACACACAAGGCTGTATTTCGTGGTGCTTGCATAGCTGAAAGCTCTCAGTTTAAAAAGGATAGAAATGGACTTATACAGTCCCTTACGTCCACTCTGGTAACCGCAGAGCGGAGGCTGTTGAGTGCCCCCACGGTTTTGAAATTGCAAAAGGTTACCTCACTCAGAGAACAAATTAAAGTAATACAGCTTGGCAGGGCAGCTAGATCCTTACTCTGGACGAAACATACATTTTATGAATATTCGAATAAGCCCCATAGGATGTTAGTTAACAAATTACACCCACGTCCATTCAATTCCCTCCCTGACTTCCTTCTACAGGCTGATGGATCTAGAACACACTGCCCCCGTGAAATGTCAAACATTTTTGGCAAATTCGATCATAGATTGTACAACTGTCTGACCCCGGAGAATCACTTTAATTTTACCCATGAAAAATTTGAGGCATTCTTCTCTGACATCAAACTTCCAAGACTATCCTCAGTAGATTTAGCTAGCTTGAATACGGCTGTAACGGCTGAGGAACTTTTGGTTGTAATTAAGGATCTCCCATTACATAAATCATCTGGCCCTGATGGTTTGCCCTATTTTTACTACAAGACTTTCTTTGACACTCTGTCTCCACACATGTTGACCTTATACGAATCCCTGCTTAAGGGTACACCCCCACATTCATATTTCTCCCACTCTTACATTTCAGTCATCCCAAAGCCTGGTAAGGATCCCTCTATCCCGGATAACTACAGGCCCATAGCACTTTTAAATTCAGACTACAAAATATTCACCAAAATTCTTGCTTGCAGATTGTCTAGGCTCATTCCCAAATTGATCCATAGAGAGCAGGTGGGCTTTGTTCCTGGCAGGCATGCGGGGGACAACACTCGCCGTACAATAGATCTAATAGATCTTTTGGACAGATCTCCGTTCAGCATTAGTTTTGAGTTTAGATGCACAAAAGGCCTTCGACAGGCTGAGTTGGCCCTATATGTTTGCTGTCTTAAAAACATTCGGTTTCAGAGGCCCTTTTCTGAAAGCTCTAGGGCAGGGGTCTCAAACTGGCAGCCCTCCAGCTGTTGCAAAACTACAAGTCCCATCATGCCTCTGCCTGTGGGAGTCATGCTTGTAACTGTCAGCCTTGCAATGCCTCATGGGACTTGTAGTTTCACAACAGCTGGAGGGCCACCAGTTTGAGAACCCTGCTCTAGAGGCCCTTTATTCAACAGTTACAGCCCAGGTTCAGATGTCATCCTTCCTGTCGCCTGGCTTCCCCATGACAAATGGAACTCGGCAGGGGTGTCCTCTGTCAAGATTACTTTTTATTTTATGTCTAGAACCCCTGGCCGAGTCCATACGCACTCATCCGGATATCCGTGGGGTGGTGATACGACAGGGAGAATATAAATTGTCGCTCTTTGCGGATGACATTCTGCTCACCATTACTAGTCCTTTGATTTCTCTCCCTTCACTGCATAAATTACTGACCTCTTTTGGTGCCATTTCCGGTTACAAGGTTAACACTTCCAAAACTGAGGCACTCCCCATACACATCTTGCAATCATTGTTATCTCAGCTTAAAAACTCTTATCCCTATAAATGGTGCAATGCTTCCATCAAATATTTAGGTGTCCTCCTTACCCCCTCTTACTCTTCTCTTTATTCTGCTAACTTTCCCCCTCTGGTTCTAGACATTAACAAATCCCTGTCGACCTGGACAAAATATTCCCTGTCCCTTTTGGGTAGGATTAATGTGCTCAAAATGTCTATTTTACCCAGACTGCTGTACCATTTTGAAACATTACCAGTTGCCATACCCGCTTCTCAATTAAAAGCAATTCAGAGGAGTTTTCTAAAGTTCATATGGGGCGATAGGGCTCATCGTATAGCGAGTTCAGTGGTATTTGCCCCGAGATCCAGGGGGGAATTGGGTGCTCCAGATATTATTAAATATTATTACGCCTCACATTTGAGGGCTATTGCCTCGTGGTCTTCTCTACACGCACCAAATCAATGGACCGCCATTGAAAAGGGGGTGTTGTACCCGGTTCACCCATGCTCCTTGGTCTGGGACGCCCTCTCATCCCTGGATCCCATTTTCAAATGCCAATGCACTGCTCCAATGACTTTCACCTTAACCATTTGGCGTAAGTGCCTCAAGGGTTTTCATCTTGCTTCACCAACCATACCAGATAGCATGTCCCTGGGCAGGGTTTTTCCTTGGCTTAATTCCCCTCTTTTTCAGCTCCGGAATTTGGTCCATCCTATCATGCGGAGATTACATACTTTTGATACTCTACGTGAGAAATTTGATATACCCCCCCAACTTTTTCATTTCTATTTACAGGTTAGGCATTTCTTTCATTCCAAGTCTCCAACCCTGACTCTTGATAAACCAACCGTTTTTGAATATTTATGCGCACAGGGTCCTCACCAACTTCACTTAATATCCTCCATTCACCGTATCCTCCATGAGTCGACCCCTCTTACCGAGACCATGCACCCCTACATGAGGAGGTGGTCCCATTTTATTGGCAGACCTATTACGGTTCAGGTATGGGATAGGATTTGGTCCTCTGTTTTCAAGTCCTCAAAATGTGTAACCCAAAGGGAAACGTCCATTAAGATCCTCATGTTTTGGTATAAAACGCCTGATGTAATTCTTAGATATGATTCCTCAGTCTCGTCGCTGCTGGCGTTGCGAGACTGACACTGGTTCCTTGTTTCATATTTTTTGGCAATGTTCTATGATCCAAACCTTCTGGCATGATGTAAGGCTACTAATACAAGAGGTGGTGGATGTATCCCTTACGCTCGATCCCTTAAATTATTTGTCGGGCCTTCCTTTTTCAGGCGTAACCAAAAAAGTTAACCGACTTATCTCCTATATTTTGCTGGACGCCAAATGGCTCATTCCATTGTGCTGGTTGTCTAAGGCACCTCCTCCGTAGTCCAGATTTCTTCATCTGGTGGCCGATATTCGGAGGATGGAATATTTGACAGCCTCTGTACATGATATCATCCCCCAATTTGATAAAGTTTGGGAGCCTTGGGATCGATCGGAATATGGGACCCCTATACCAACTGCCACATCTTGAACTGTACTAACATTGTAATGTTTTCGATGGTTTTGAATTTTTATTATTTACCTACAAGTAGTTTACTTTGTATATTCTTTGATATGCTGTACTGAACACCTCTGTGCTCTGTTCTTATGGACATTGCTTGTCTTTACCTTCCATTTCTTTGCTTTTCTCTGATATCTTGATGTTTTTGATATCTGTATATTGTACATTATGTAACAATATTATGTCTGTCCTTTTAAAAATCAATAAAAATACAATTATAAAGAAATAAATAAAAATGACACTTTGTGCAGGGACAGTTCTAAACACGGGAAACACGCGCTGCTTTACAGGCATACTATACACACCTGGAAAAACACTAATGGAACTAGGAGATGGACTTAAGACGGCAAAAGATATCTTGATAAAAGTACATTAATACATTTTAGAAAAAATCACATTTATAATAAACATTGGTATAGGATCCAGAGTAGAGTTCTAATCACACTTCCCAGGAGTTACAATAGCATGTAAAACTCAGATAAAACAATGCATATCCAACAAGCACAAAAACCGGGTTGAACGATGTACACAGGGAGTGGATGGCCTTATTCACGAGAGCGTTCCTCCAGGTGTGTTTGGCCAGAGACGCCAGGCGGTTTATACCAATGAAGGCCTGTTGCTAGGGCCAAACAGCGGTAATCTGTCAACAATGGCCCCAGAGGGTAAAGTAACTTGGCTTAGAGCTTCAAGCAGGACGTAAACTGGCGGACCTGAATGGAACCTCTTTTTGTGTTTGTTGGATATGCATTGTTTTATCTGAGTTTTACATGCTATTGTAACTCCTGTCTGAGAAGTGTGATTAGAACTCTACTCTGGATTCTATACCAATGTTTATTATAAATGTCATTTTTTCTAAAATGTATTAATGTACTTAATGTACTTTTATCAAGATATCTTTTTCTACAAATAAAAACCCCTAGATTTTTTACAATATCTACCTATGTGCCGTCTAAAGTCCATCTCCTAGTTCCATTAGTGTTTCTCCATGATTATCGGGACGTTGGCACATTTATGCTAGTGCATCCACAGTGTCACCCTGTGGGGATGCATATTTAAGCATCTCCTTTCAATACTACACACACCCCCCAGGTACAAAATTTAAAGGAATATTTCACTTTTATTGTTTCACTTTAAGCATTATTAACCACTTAAGCCCCGGACCATTTGGTAGCTAAAGGACCAGAGGTGAATTCAGAATTTTGCACTGCGCTGCTTTAACTGTAAATTGTGCGGACATGCAATGTTGTACCCAAACGAAATTTGCGTCCTTTTCTTCCCACAAATAGAGCTTTCTTTTAATGGTATTTGATTGCCTCTGCGATTTTTATTTTTTGCGATATAAACGGAAAAAGACTGAAAATTTTGAAAAAAAATTATATTTTCTACTTTTTGTTATAAGAAAAATCGAATAAACTCAATTTTAGTCATACATTTAGGCCAAAATGTATTCAGCCACATGTCTTTAGTAAAAAAAATGTCAATAAGCGTATATTTATCGGTTTGCGCAAAAGTTATAGCGTTTACAAACTAGGGTAAATTTTCTGGAATTTACACAGCTTTTAATTTATGACTGCCTATCTCATTTCTTGAGGTGCTAAAATGACAGGGCAGTACAAAACCCCCCAAATGACCCCATTTTAGAAAGTAGACACCCCAAGGAAATTGCTGAGAGGCATGTTGAGCCCATTGAATATTTTTTTTTTTTTGTCCCAAGTGATTGAATAATGACAAAAAAAAAAAAAATTACAAAAAGTTGTCACTAAATGATATATTGCTCACACATGCCATGGTTATATGTGGAATTGCACCCCAAAATACATTCTGCTGCTTCTCCTGAGTATGGGGATACCACATGTGTGGGACTTTTTAGGAGCCTAGCCACGTACGGGACCCCGGAAACCAAGCACCGCCTTCAGGATTTCTAAGGGCGCAAATTTTTGATTTCACTCCTCACTACCTATCACAGTTTTGAAGGCCATAAAATGCCAAAATAGCACAAACCCCCCCCAAATGACCCCATTTTAGAAAGTAGACACCCCAAGGAAATTGCTGAGAGGCCTGTTGAGCCCATTGAATATTTTTTTTTTGTCCCAAGTGATTGAATAATGACAAAAAAAATAAAAATTACAAAAAGTTGTCACTAAATGATATATTGCTCACACATGCCATGGTTATATGTGGAATTGCACCCCAAAATACATTCTGCTGCTTCTCCTGAGTACGGGGATACCACATGTGTGGGACTTTTTAGGAGCCTAGCCACGTACGGGACCCCGGAAACCAAGCACCGCCTCCAGGATTTCTAAGGGCGCAAATTTTTGATTTCACTCCTCACTACCTATCACAGTTTTGAAGGCCATAAAATGCCAAAATAGCACAAAACCCCCCCAAATGACCCCATTTTGGAAAGTAGACACCCCAATCTGTTTGCTGAGAGGCATGGTGAGTATTTTACAGCTCTCATTTGTTTTTGAAAATGAAGAAAGAACATTTTTTTTTTTTCTTTTTTTTTTCAATTTTCAAAACTTTGTGACAAAAAGCGAGATCTGCAAAATACTCACAATACCTCTCAGCAAATAGCTTGGGGTGTCTACTTTCCAAAATGGGGTCATTTGGGGGAGTTTTGTGCCATCTGGGCATTCCATGGCCTCCGAAACTGTGATAGGCAGTGAGAAGTGAAATCAAAAATTGACACCCTTAGAAAGCCTGAAGGCGGTGCTTGGTTTTTGGGGTCCCGTACGCGGCTAGGCTCCCAAAAAGTCTCACACATGTGGTATCCCCGTACTCAGGAGAAGCAACAGAATGTATTTTGGGGTGTAATTCCACATATGCCCATGGCATGTTTGAGCAATATATCATTTAGTGACAACTTTGTGCAAAAAAAAAAAAAAATATATTTTTTCCGCAACTTGTGTCAACATATAAAATATTCCATTGACTCGACATACCTCTCAGTATATAGCTTGGGGTGTCTACTTTCCAAAATGGGGTCATTTGGGGGGGTTTTGAACTGTTCTGGCATTTTATACACAACATTAGGAAGCTTACATCCACTCTTCTAACCACTTGAAGACAAAGCCCTTTTTGACACTTTTTGTTTACATGAAAACATATTTTTTTTTTTGCAAGAAAATTATGTTGAACCCCCAAACATTATATATATTTTTAAAGCAAAGGCCCTGCAGAATAAAATGGTGGGTGTTGCATTTTTTTTTTCTACACAGTATTTGCGCAGCGATTTTTCAAACGCATTTTTTGGGGAAAAAATACACTTTTTTTAATTTTAATGCACTAAAACACACTATATTGCCCAAATGTTTGATGAAATAAAAAAGATGATCTTAGGCCGAGTACATAGATACCAAACACGACATGCTTTAAAATTTCGCACAAACGCGCATTGGCGACAAACTACATACATTTTTAAAAGCCTTTAAAAGCATTTACAGGTTACCCCGTTAGATTTACAGAGGAGGTCTACTGCTACAATTACTGCCCTCGATCTGACCTTCGCGGTGATACCTCACATGCATGGTGTAATTGCTGTTTACATATGACGCCAGACCGACGCTTGCGTTCGCCATTGGGCAAGAGCAGGGCAGGACAGGGGTGCTTTTTTTTTTTTTTTTTTTTATTATTAATTTTGCTTTTTTATTTTATTTTTAAACTGTTGCTTCCATATTTATTTATTTTTATCACTTTTATTGTTATCTCAGGGAATGTAAATATCCCCTATGATAGCAATAGGTAATGACAGGTACTCTTTTTTGAAAAAACTGGGGTCTATTGGACCCTAGATCTTTCCTCTGCCCTCAAAGCATCTGACCACACCAAGATCGGTGTGATAAAATGCTTTCCCAATTTCCCAATGGCGCTTTTTATATCCGGGGGGGGACATTCCCTCCCACTGCTTGTAAAAGCAGTCCAGAGGCTAATTAGCCACTAGGATTGCTTTTACATGAAAGCCGGCCGCTGGCTAAAAAGAATGATACCAAGATGATACCTAAACCCGCAGGCATCATTCTGGTATAAACATTCAAAGTCCAGCAACATACCAGTACGTTGCTGGTCCTTGTTGGACATGTATTGTAATCTTTTTTTTCATGCAGCCTGTTGGCTGAACGAAAAAAAAAGATTGATCGGTGGGTATGCCCACCATTAGAATACCGCCCTTCATCCACCCACTTCTAATGATGGGCATACATGCACCATTTATATATGCCGAAGCATGGGGGCATCTTCTCGCAAAAGTTATGCCGCGTACACATGGTCAGACTTTTCCACGGGCAAGCCTCCGTCGGAATTTCGACCGTATGTACGCGGCATTAGGAGCAAAATCGCTCCTCCGCTCCTGCTGCCCCAATGCTTCGGCATATATGCTTTTTTTTTTTTAACTGTGGTGGTGAAATTACCTCCTACAGCACTGGAGTCGCAGGAATCAGGCCTGTCTCTGCGAACGCTGCAGTTATGTGTGCTGTGTTTTGCAAGTGACAGTGATCGATCGATACTGCACTTGGGTGGCATGGGCTGGACGGAGGGGCAAAACGCAGGTGCTAGCAGGTATCTGGGCTGATCCCGCTAACACTGCGTTTTTGGGAACCCTAAACTGCTGGGGACGCTAGTATAGATCTGATCAGATCAGATATTGAGCTGATCAGATACTATACCACTAAGGGGGGTGTATGCTTCACGCGTGGGTGTTAGCGCTACTGGCACTAACCTGACGCTGCCTGGGGTGTGACGCAGACCCTCTCTGATGCTAAATCCTAACTGATATCACCCGCCGGGCGATCAGGGGGTTAAACCTTTATTGGGTTATATACGGCGGGTGCCCTGACACTATAAAAAGCAAACTAACTAACCAGCGTCACCCGTAACACTTATATGATGATCACTGGTGAAAGGGTTAACTAGGGGCAATTAGGGGGTTAAAACCTTTATTAGGGTAATATATGGGGGTACCTGACGCTATATAAAAACCTGACGGCGAACCTAAAAAAAAATTACTGGCTACCTATCGGCATCACCGACACTAAGACAACGATCATAAAAACGATTGCTTAGCGACAGTGGTGATAGGGGGTGAAAGGGTTACCTGGGGGGCGATCAGGGGGTTAAACCTTTATTAGATAATATATGGGGGTACCTGACGCTATAAAAACCTGCGGCGAACCTAAAAAAAATTACTGGCTACCGATCACCGACGCTAAGACATCGATCAGAAAAATGATCGCATAGTGACGGCGGTGGTGATAGGGGGTGAAAGGGTTACCTGGGGGGTGATCAAGGGGGTTACACCTTTATTAGGTAATACCTAATGTTAAACCTTTATTAGGTAATATATGGGGGTACCCGACGCTATAAAAACCTGCGGCGAACCTAAAAAAAATTACTGGCTACCGATCAGCATCGCCGACGCTAAGACATCGATCAGAAAAATTATCGCTTAGTGACAGTGGTGATAGGGGGTGAAAGGGTTACCTGGGGGGGCGATCAAGGGGGTTAAACCTTTATTAGGTAATATATGGGGGTACCCGACGCTATAAAAACCTGCGGCGAACCTAAAAAAAATTACTGGCTACCGATCAGCATCACCGACGCTAAGACATCGATCAGAAAAATGATCGCATAGCCACGGCGGTGCTAGGGGGTGAAAGGGTTACCTGGGGGGTGATCAAGGGGGTTAAACCTTTATTAGGTAATATTTGGGGGTACCCGACGCTATAAAAACCTGCGGCGAGCCTAAAAAAAATTACTGGCTACCGATCAGCATCGCCGACGCTAAGACATCGATCAGAAAAATTATAACTTAGTGACAGTGGTGATAGGGGGTGAAAGGGTTACCTGGGGGGCGATCAAGGGGGTTAAACCTTTATTAGGTAATATATGGGGGTACCCGACGCTATAAAAACCTGCGGCGAACCTAAAAAAAATTACTGGCTACCGATCAGCATCACCGACGCTAAGACATCGATCAGAAAAATGATTGCTTAGTGACAGTGGTGATAGGGGGTGAAAGGGTTATCTGGGGGGTGATCAGGGGGTTAAACCTTTATTAGGGGGGGTTAGGGGGCTACACTGGACCTAAGACTAAACTTTGGTGACACTTTTACAGTCACAAATGTCACTGATTGCAGTGATCACTAAATAAATGGTCACTGCAATCAGTGACACTGTGACTGGGGGCTGGGGGGGCTGGGGGGTGATCTGGGGGGGCCTGGGGGGGCGATTTATGTGCCTATGTGTCCTGGTGTCAGTGTAGTGTTGTGTGTACTAACCTGGCATCTTCTCCTGTACGGCGCTCGGTATATGTGAGCGCCCCAGGAGAGATGACATCACTTCCTCCTTCCTGGCAGGCAGGGGAAGCTCTCTCATTCGCCGGGAGCGATCGAGAGGGGGTGGCCGGAATCGAACGGCCGTCCCCTTATGCCGGATCGCTCCCGAAGGTAAAACGACCGCTCACTGTAAAGAAGGGGGTCCGATCGGACCCCCCAACTATACAAAGGCAATCACGTATATATACGTGATTGTGCCTGTCGGTGCCATTCTGCTGACGTATATTTACAGTGGGCGGTCGTTAAGTGGTTAAAATCACTGCTCCCGAAAAAACTGAAGTTTTTAAAACTTTTTTTTTTGCATTGATACATGTCCCCTGGGGCAAACACTTTTTATGGCAATAACTCTCATGTAAGCCTTTAAAATTAGCACTTTAGATTTTTCATGTTCGAGTCCCATAGACTTTAACGGTGTTCGGAAGTTCAAACTAATTTATTGCCTGTTCGCAAGTTCTGGTGCGAACCGAACTGGGGGCTGTTCGGCTCATCCCTAGTAGAAGAGATAGAGAGATTAGTGGGAGCCCATAGTTCAGGAAGATGTGCTGTGGAAGCACATTCTGAAGAAGATGTGGGTGGAGTGCCCCTTTAGAAAAAGGGTTAGGCAGGTAAGACTCCTGCTGTTGATAGTTGGCACAGAGGTGCCAAGGTGACGTGCTGGAGGAAAACCACCTAAAAAAAGGAATGGGCCTACGCAGCTAATGGATGGCACAGAGGTGTCCCATCCATGGTGATGGGTTTATGTGTTCCTCCCTCTGGTTCGAAACAAGGGGGGAGAATATGTGGCAGTGGGACTCCGTGCTACCTGGAAGATTGCTGGTTTATGCCAGAATTTCGAGATAGAGGCATGCCGATTGCACAGCTGTGTACTGGGCTATTTAGTTGTGACCTGACTATGGCATAAAGCCCCACATAACAGACAGGAAGTCTGTGCATGGGAGTCAGGTGGACTCCCATTCCTCTAAGAGGAGTCAGAGGCTGGATGGGGCAGCTAGAGCGTGCATGTCTGCAGGAGGCAGATGTAGTTTGTGACAGAGCAGCAAGGAGCTGGTCGGGAGTAGCTAGGACTAGGAGAGAGCTTGACTCTAAGAAACTCTTTTAGTCTGAGGAGAAGACCTTAGGCCTAGGCTGGAGGCCTGAAGCAGCCGTGTTGGCAAGAGAGTAAGCCAGGAGGCTGAAGTATTTTGATTGTACAAGATACAGTAATGGTGGAACCACCTGCGTGGGCTACTGATGTCTCTTGTGAACTTTCCTGATCTTTTAAATAAAAGGGCTACCAGGCCCTTAAAAATACAATTTTGGACTCATTAAAAACGTACCTACCGCTTGAGTCTGATCACCTAAATCTTACATATATATACATACACACACAGTATCTTACAAAAGTGAGTACACCCCTCACATTTTTGTAAATATTTTATTATATATTTTCATATGACAACACTGAAGAAATTACACTTTGCTACAATATAAAGTATTGAGTGTACAGTTTGTATAACAGTGTAAATTTGCTGTACCCTCAAAATAACTCAACACACAGCCATTAATGTCTAAACCACTGGCAACAAATTGGGCCCAATTAGCCATTTTCCCTCCCCGGTGTCATGAAACTCGTTAGCGTTACAAGGTCTCAGGTGTGAATGGGAAGCAGGTGTGTTAAATTTGGTGTTATTGCTCTCACTCTCTCATGCCTCATACACACGACCGTGTTTCTCGGCATGAAAAAAAAACAAAGTTTTTCCCGACGGGATTCCTCTCAAGCCTGCCTTGCATACACACATTCAGGACAAATACCGCCCATCCAAAGCGCAGTGACATACAACACATACAACGGGACTATAAAGGGGAAGTTCCATTCAAACTGCGCCACCTTTGGGCTGCTTTTTCTGATCTCGTGTTATCGTGTGTTAGTAAAAGTTTGGTGAGAGACGATTCGCGCTTTTCAGTCTTTGTGCTTTCCAGATAGTTTTCTGCTGTTCAGTAGGTGCTTGTGGATTCGTATCTGTCTTTCAGTGCATGTAGTGAGTTCATATCTGTTTTTTCAGTGCGTTCTTGTCCGCTCGTTTCTGATTTTCAGGTCGTTCTTCATAGGCCTTGCTGTTCTTCAGTGCATTCTGTTAGTTCGTTCTGACCAGCCGACCATTTTCTAGCCATGTTGTGGGTGCATACTCGTCGTAGAGTTCGTGCTGTGCAGGGGCTTGGTTTGGGGGTTTATGCTTTAACCCAAGTCCAGTCCATGAACAGGGTGGTGGGGAGTTCATGGACGAAGAATTGGTTGCTCCAGCGTGACCAATTCTGTCACATGCCTCTGCTGCGGGGGATCCAGAAGAATAACCCTTATGACTTCAGGAATTTTCTCAGGATGACGGACCCTGTTTTTCACTGTCTGTTGGCTTTGGTGTCCCCCTATATCACGATGCAGGACACCGTCATGCGGCAAGCCATCACTGACGAGCAGAGGCTAGTCGCCACATTGCGATGCCTGGCAACTGGTAGAAGTCTGCAGGACCTGATGTTCTCGACAGGCATTTCCCCCCCAGGCTCTGGGGATCATTATACCAGAGACCTGTACTGCCATAATTCAAGTCCTGCAGAAGGACTATCTTAAGGTAAGTTTTCTCCTTTAACATCACATTCTATGTATTTGGTAGTGTGGTACCCCACCAGTGGATGAATACAGGATTCTCAACCAGGCAGGTTGATGGGCTCCAGGGTATTTGCTTGTTTTGGAGGAAACTGGCTTTTCAGTTTCCTCATGATTTACTAAAGTCCACTTTGGAACCTGGAGCCTGGAGATTTCTTAGAGGGATGAAATCCCCAGTCCTGGATCAGGGTTTTGAAACTCACCGGCACACTGATTGTTCAGGTGTGTGTGGGCCTGATAGTAGAGTCAGGACCAGCATTCTGGGCTCCACCCTCCCAATGAGTGCAGGTGTGCACTGGGGAAGCCATAGAGTGCAAGTATGCACTGGAGAAGCCAGAGAAGGGTTGTCTGCACACTGGAAGCCAGAGACCCAGGTCTGAGGGTCAGAGCAGTGGACCTAAGTCTGAGGCTCAGAGCAGCGAGGGGCTGCTATCTAAATGGACGGTGTTGCCAATGGAATAGTCTGTAGGAGACAGACAAGAGCCTGAAGTGGAAGGCCTGAGCAACACTGCTGTATGTATAAGCCAGGAGGCTGGATGTCATGTTATTGATGAAAAGGAGTGTTGAAACCCCTGCGAGGGAAACCTTTGATTTTGTTTGAACTTCTTTTAATAAAAATGGGCAAATAAAGCCCTAAAAAAGAAGACCCAGTGAGTGGCGGTGTCTTTCAAGCTCTACCTTTGATGCTAGTCTTTCACACGTGGTGGAGAATGCGGGCACAATCTGAGATCCCTACAATCGAGTAAGTTCATCTGTTATATGAACTGTGTTTTTATTGCCAGAAACTGCATAATCTGTGTGTGTGCAGGTGAGGAGAACCTGCAAGAGAAAGGTAACTAGCCTTAAAGAGACAGTGCTCCAATTTGTTGCTGAACTGTGCAAAAAAGTTTTTTTGGAGTGATTGTGTGTATGGGGCGATCAAAATGCCTAAAAGAAGCAAGGATGGCTGAGATGATAGATAGAGCTCTGTGGCTGGAGGGGTTTTTACTGTCTGATTGAACCCCATACATGCCTAAACAGAGTTTTCCAAGGGAAAAGAGGGCTGCTGTTGTCCCTAGCAACCCTGGTGCAATGAGTGCACAGATGACGGCTAGCGTGGAGAGTCCACCAGCGTTTGAATCTGCAGTGGATTGGTGCAAGCAACACCTGGCAGGATTGGACCAAGCTAAAGTGGAAGGCAAGCCAACCTTCGATACAAAAAGAGAGCTGCCGGATGTCCATGCCTGGGAGAGGGGTGTTGTTGCCCCTGGCAACGCTGCTGCAGTTAAACCAGCAGCTGTTGCGAAAAGTGTGAAAGTGATACAGCTTGAGACACGGTCCAGCAGATGCAGTGTGGGAAACCCTGACAAGACATGGAACCAAGTGCGCTGTTTGCGGTGCAGTGAGTGGGGGCATGCAGTCTCCATGTGCCTTTTGTCCCTGGCTCCAGTGCAAAGCTACCTAGCAAAACAAAGGTCTGAGAAGCCTGTGTTATATGCCAGAAGAGAGGCTGATCAAAGGCCAGGACAGAGAATGGTTGCCCATAGCAAAACAGAGGAGGCCAGTCGGGCTGTCTGTGGAACATGGGGTGTGCCTCCCAAGGGTCATGAGAAGTGGCTTCCAGAGGAGCCAATACAGCATGTTGGAGAGAGCCAGCAAAGCTCTGCTGGGAGACTGCGATCTCCCATGGCAACGAGAGTGGAAGTTGTGCCTGGAGGGAATCATCAGGAGAGAAACCCACTGGGGAAAAGTTATCCAGTACCTTGCCTGGAATGTGGCCAGCTGGGGTACGAAATATTGTCTTGCCCTAGATTCTGGGGTGCACCTTGAGGTAATGTTGCTGAGCAGAACTCTTAACCTGTGGGCCAAGATTCCTTTGCAAATATGTTTGCAGTCACCCCTGGCAACAAGGAGGAGTTTTCTGTGGTGTCTGAAGGGGGTGCTAAACAGTGGGAGATGCCTGCTGTGATTTCATCCCATGGCCACCAGGGGGAGTTGGCCAGTAAATGTGCGGCTGAGGACTGGTTCCTAAGACAACATACTCAAATGAAGATGGTGACCCCAACTACAGTGGTGGGTAAAACTATCTTTAATGAAATGATGCCTGGAACTGCTGATTTCAGGTATAAAAGAACTGGCTACGAGACTGTCCATGATGATGTGAGAGTGACCCCAGTTAGTGGGGCCACAGAATGTGCGCTTGAGAATGACTTTTTCATACCCAGTGGGTATGCAGGGGTTAAAGTCCAAACAGAACCTGTGTTGATGACTAAAAGTGTTGTGTCTAATGTCTGCCAGTCTCAAGTTGGCAGTGGGCTAGGACAGGCTGCAAAAACTAAAAATGCTATAAGTGTTACTGTTAATGAAAAGTTTGCTGCTGTTGGGAAAACCCCAGGTTCTTCCAGAGCAAAAGCTGTTGTCACAAATGGGTCGTTGCCTGTAGCAATTGGTGGTAAGACAGCACAGTTGTCCCCAGAAATCTCCAGGGAACTTCATGTATTGGAGTCGGAGGTTGCCATGGACAACTGTGATGTCACTCTGGTGGGACAGAGTGGAACTGTACCGTGTAATGGTAATGTGTTAGTGCAAGCTGCTAGTACTAAAAATGTGCCGGTAAATGGTGGGTTAAGACAACCTGTGAAAAATGCAAAGGTGTGTGAGGCTTAGGAAGCGCCGCCCGAGCAAGGTGGTGGTTGTGGTGGTTTGCAACCTGTGGTGCTAAAACATGTGTTACCGAAGTCTGCCATGATTCGTAATTTGGGTGAGGAATCTGCACCTAAACCCGTCTGTTCTAATGTGTCTCCTTGGGCGGATGGATCAGGGCCGAGGAGCGCCGGTGAATGGAGCACAGCTACAACAGATTGTGATATTTGGGGTAAAAATCTAATGTCCCTGATAGATGAGGCTTTCATGCACAAAAATAAGGTGGACAAAGTTTCTGCTGTGCCAGCAGGAGGGACGGCAGAACAGCTTATACCTGAGGGCGCAGTGGCTGCTGCAGGGGTTAACCCTTGTGAGAAATATGGACCATATAAGGGCGAGCACACAGCAGACACTTTGTCCGTAACCTACAAAAATGATGCTGACATGGCGTGTCAAAGCGACGTTGTCACTGGTAATGTGAAACAGTTCATTGGTGCTGAACCTGAGAAGTTGGGTATGAGTCAAGCACCTGGCAGCGCTCTGGTAGAGCACCAGGCTGTGGTTGTCTCCAGCTGGGAGAAGGTTCCATTAAACCTTGCAACCTCTCACGTCTCAGCAAGTGAGTCTGTCTGCATCCCCAGTGTCAGGAAAGTCCCCAGGAAGGACTTGGGTCTGTAGCCAAGGGTATGATTTCTAACAAAAGTGTTAAAGGAGATGCTTAAACTTTGGGATTAGGGATGACCCGAACACCCCCCGGTTCGGTTCGCACCAGAACCTTCGAACGGACCAAAAGTTCGCGCGAACGTTAGAATCCTATTAAATACAATGGACGCGAACATTCGAAATCTAAAATGCTAATTATAATGACTAATATGCACGTTATTGTCCTAAAAAGGGTTTGGGGGCCCAGGTTCTGCCCCAGGGGACATGTATCAATGCAAAACGAAGTTTTAAAAACGTCCGTTTTTCGGGAGCAGTCATTTTAATGATGCATAAAGTGAAAAAAAGTCAAATATTCCTTTAAATATCGTACCTGGGGGCTGTCTAAAGTATGCCTGTGAAGTGGCATTTGATTCCCGTGTTTAGAACTGTCCCTGCACAAAATTTGTAAAGGAAAAAAAGCCATTTAAAACTGCTTGCGGCTTTAATGTAATGTCTGGTCCCGGTAATATGGATGAAAATCTTTGAGAAAAATGGCATGGCTACCCCATCACCCCCCCCCCTACCCAGCCCATTACCAGCCCCTTTGGGTCTTGTATGGATATTAAGGGGAACCCCGCACCCAAAATAAAAAAAGGCCCTATATACTCCGAACAGCAGTATACAGGCGGTCAAACAAGACAGGGACTGTAGGTTTGTTCTTAAGTAGAATCTGTTTGTAATTTTGAACAGGTACATTGTTTAAGTGTAGCTGCAGCCAAAAAATAATTTTTTAAGCTTTTTGGAAAACATAGGGAAGGGTTATCACCCCTGTAACATTTGTTTTGCTGTCTGTGCACCTGTTCAGAACATTTCACCTCACTTTCCGTCCCAATGACAAATGTTTTTGAAAAGTGGGGTTTTTATTGAAACAAGGATTGGTGATAAAGCATCAGTAGAGAGGAGACACCCTTTTCCAATATTAACTCTTACAGGAGAGAATTTACCTTCCTAGGGGTAGATTTCCTCTCACTTCCTGTTGTCTCCTTCCGTTTGCAAGTAGGAGTCGTTTGTAAGTTGGATGTTTGAAAGTAGGGGCCTGCCGTATATACTCTGCTGAAATTTGCTCCTTACATGTTGGTGTTGCCACAACACTGTGAGCCCTCACAGTTACTCTTGGTGGGCGCTGGAACGCCCTGCTGTGAACTATTATATCAGGAATTGTAATTACATGCCATTGTTGAACAGTGGTAGGAAAAATTGGGCCTTTGGTGGTGGTGCTGGTGCTACAACACTGTCAGCCCTCAGTTACTCTTGGTGGGCGCATGAATGGGCCCTACTGTAAATTATTAGATAAAGAATTGTAATTGCATGCCCCTGTTGAAGAGGGGCAGAAAAATTGGGCCTTTGGTGGTGGTGGTGGTGTTGCCACAACACTGTAAGCCCTCACAGTAACTCTTGGTGGGCGCAGGAATGGGCCCTGCTGTGAATTATTAGATCAAGAATTGTAATTACATGCCCCTGTTAAACAGGGGCTGAAAAATTGGGCCTTAAGCACTGGTGCCACAACACTGCAACCCCTCACAGATACTGTACTTGGAGCACAGCAATGAGCCCTGTTGCAAAGTATTGCATCAAAAATTGTAATTACACGCCCCTGTTAAACAGGGGCTGAAAAATTGGGCCTTAGGCACTGGTGCCACAACACTGCAACCCCTCACAGATACTGTACTTGGAGCACAGCAATGAGCCCTGTTGCAAAGTATTGCATCAAAAATTGTAATTACACACCTCTGTTAAACAGGGGCTGAAAAATTGGGCCTTAGGCACTGATGCTGGTGCCACGACACTGCAACCTCTCCCAGATACTCTAGTTGGAGTGCAGGAATGAGCCCTGCTGCAAAGCATTGCATACATTTTTTTAATTACATGCCCCTGTTAAACAGGGGCTGAAAAATTGGGCCTTAGCCACTGGTGGCGGCACCCAGAAACAAAAATGTTCTTCCAAGCTATCATCATGAATCGGATCATTGAGGAGGAGGAGGATAGTCAGTCAACATAACAGGACAGTCACTCAGCATCAGCATAGGCAGTCTTGAAGGGATGTGACATTTCAAAATAAATTATTCTGTTATATCAGCTTCAGGTGCTTGGTAGCTGGTGGTGATCCAAGACTGGTTCATCTTTATGAAGGTCAGTCGATCAACCGAGTCGGTGGACAGGCGCACACTGTGATCCGTGACAAAGCCTCCAGCAGCACTGAATGTGCGATCCGAAAGAACGCTGGATGCAGGACAGGCCAGTAGCTCAATTGCATACTGTGCAAGCTCTGGCCAGTGATCCATCCTCAAGACCCAGTAAGCCAGAGGATTTTCGGTGGGAAAGGTGTCCAAGTCTGACCTTGCCCCTAGGTATTCCTGCACCATGTATATCAGATGCTGGCGATGGTTGCTGGAACCGATCATACCTTGGTGCTGCGGACTAAAAAAAATTTGTCTGAACGCATCGGTCAGACGGCCACCTTCCCCACCACTCCTTCTTTGACTGACCGAAGCCTCAGCAACTCGTTGTCCAGGACCAGGAGTTTGTAACCTCCCAGTCTCTGGGAACGCGTTGCACAGACCTTTCTGCAAGGCCTCCCGGAGATGTCTCATCCTCTGCTCCCTCTGTGACGGCAAGATAAGGTCTGCAACCTTACCCTTGTACCGTGGATCAAGGAGAGTGGCCAGCCAGTAATGGTCCCTCTCCTTGATTCGAAGAATACGAGGATCCTTCCACAGACTTTGCAGGATCAGGGAGGCCATGCAGCGTAGGTTAGCTGAGGCATTCGGTCCGGAGTCCTCTGGTTCACTAAGGACGACATGATCCACAGCCGCCTCCTCCCAGCCACATACAAGTCCACGGGTTTCTTGGGACTGTAAATCATCCCTAAAAGACTGCTGCTGTTGATGCTGAGTGTCAGGCTCCACCTCCATGCTGACACAATCCTCCTCCTCCTCCTCCTCTTCGTCCTCTTCCTGTGCGATGGGTGGGACAGAAGGAACACTGTCTGGGTAAAGGGGGCCTTGAGAGGCAAGGAAGTCCTCCTCTTTCTGCTTCTGTTCTGCCTCAATTGCCCTGTCCATTATTCCACGCAGCGTATGCTCCAACAGGTGGACAAGAGGTACAGTGTCATTGATGCATGCACTGTCACTGCTCACCATCCTCGTGGCCTCCTCAAATGGTGCCAGGACAGTGCATGCATCCCTGACCCTGTCCTGGTGCCGTAGTCGCACAGGTACTCATTGATGGCCCTCTGCTGCGTGTGCAGCCGCTGCAGCATGGCCAACGTTGAGTTCCACCTGGTGGGCATGTCACATGTAAGGCGGCTCTTGCACAGGTTCAACTTCTTTTGCAGCTCAGCCAGCCGAGCACTGGCATTATATGATCAGCGGAAATGCACACAGAATTTCCTGGCCTGCCTCAGGATATCCTGTAAGCCTGGGTACCTGCCCAAGAACCGCTGCACCACCAGGTTAAGGACGTGAGCCACACAGGGCACATGGGTCAGTTGTCCCTGTCGGAGGGCGGAGAGAAGGTTGGTGCCATTGTCGCAAACCACCATTCCTGGCTTAAGCTGGCGTGGCGTCAAACACCTCTCGGCCTGCCCCTGCAGAGCTGACAGAACCTCTGCCCCAGTGTGGCTACTGTCCCCCAAACACACCAGCGCAAGCACGGCATGGCATCTTTTTGCCTGCGTACTTGCGTAGCCCCTTGAACGCCTACGGAGCACTGCTGGTTCCAAGGACAAAGCACAGGAAGAGGCCATGGAGGAAGAAGAAGAGGAGGGGTGGAGGAGAGAGGTGTGTCACAACCAGTAGTAGCATTTTGGAGGCGTGGCGGCGGAACAACCTCCAACACTACTGCACCTTGTCCTACATCCTTCCCAGCTGCCAAAAGAGTGACCCAATGGGCCGTGAAAGAAAGGTAACGTCCCTGTCCATGCCTGCTGGACCATGAGTCAGCGGTAATATGCACCTTACCGCTGACCACCCTGTCCAGCGAGGAATGGACATTGCCTTCCACATGCCGGTAGAGAGCCGGAATCGCCTTCAGTGAGAAAAAGTGGCGTTTGGGAACCTGCCACTGAGGAACCGCACATTGCACAAACTCACTAAAGGGGGCCAAGTCTACCAACTGAAAAGGCAGCAGTTGAAGTGCTAGCAATTTAGCCAAGCTAGCATTCAACCGCTGGACATGTGGATGGCTGGGAGTGAACTTCTTTCGACGGTCCAGCAGCTGGGGCAGGGAAATTTGCCTGCTACAATCGGACGTCTGTGTACTGCTAGGAGAGTGCCCGCAAGTACTTGGCTGTGACACACCTAATTCTACACCTTCATTCCTCTCAGTGCAGGTTTCAGAGAGGACTGAAGGTATAGTGGGGTTGGAGATCCCAGCTGATGAGGAGCAAGGAGAGGTCCGCATTGGTCCTTGGGTTTGGGTCTTTAAGGTACGCTTGCCAACAAGCCGCATGGCAGGTCAACATATGTCTGGTCAAGCATGTGGTGCCCAAGCGGCTGAGGTTTTGGCCACGCGAGATACGCTTGAGACATATGTTGCAAATAGCAGCGGTGCGATTTGATGCACTCGACTCAAAAAAGGCCCACACCAAAGAACTTTTGGAATAACGGGCAGAGGCAGCGCCCTGCACAGGCGGAGCTATGCGGTGTGATTCAGTCAGTGTGCTGCCCTTACGCTGGCCCCCGGAGGGCATCCTGCCTCGTTGGTGATGTGCCTCCTCCTCATCCTCCTCCTCCTCCTCTCTCCTATCAGGCACCCACGTGGAGTCAGTGACCTCATCATCCCCTCCCTCCTCATCACTGGAGCCAATCTGGCAGTATGCTGCAGCTGCTGGAACATGACTGCCAGATTGCTGTCGTTCTTGAGCATCCCCTCTCTCTGCGTTCACGCTACTGCCTTCCTCTAGCTGGGTATCATCATCAGACCCTTCAAAACGCTGGGCATCCTCCTGGAGCATGTACCCAACACTGTGCTCAAACAGTTCGGGGGATTCCTCAGGAGGACATGGTGGGTCTAGGGAAAGAGTGACTGATGATGACATTGATACGAGGGAAGAGGACGCATTGGCAGCTGCTTTGCCAGTACCCTGAGCCTGGGTGAGAGAGGATGAGGAGGATGAGGAGGGCTTGGTCAGATGCCTGTCTGTGTTACACAACAGAACAACACCACGACAAGCAATAAGGGGTAGCGTATACTGTGCAGGAGGCACCGACACCCACTGTAACTGCTTGCAGATGCCTGTCTGTGTTACACAATAGAACAACACCACGACGAGCAAAAAGGGGTAGCGTATACTGTGCAGGAGGCACCTACACCCACTGTAACTGCTTGCAGATGCCTGTCTGTGTTATACAACAGAACAACACCACGAGCAATAAGGTGTATACTGTGCAGGAGGTTTAGCAAAGAATATCACTGACACTGTCCCTGCCTATCCTTCTCTGTCCCTGCACGCCAACACACTGTAAATGCACAAGGTTTCAAAGGATGTCACTGACACTCTCCCTGCCTATCCTTCTCTGTCCCTGCACGCCAACACACTGTAAATGCACAAGGTTTCAAAGGATGTCACTGACACTGTCTCTGCCTATCCTTTTCTGTCCCTGCATGCCAACACACTACACAAGGCCACCGCGCTGGCGGCCTTTTATAGTGTGGGGCGTGTACTAAACCCCCCTGAGCTATGATTGGCCACAGGAATCCTGCCTGTGGCCAATTATGGCTCTCCTCGCTGCCGGTGCTGTGATTGGCCAAGCATGCGGGGTCAAAGTGCATGCTTGGCCAATCATCAGCCAGCAATGCACTGCGATGCCGCAGTGAATTATGGGCCGTGACGCGCCACTCGAATTTGGCGCGAACGGACCATAAAGTTTGATCTTCGTCGAACAATCGAACAGCCGATGTTCGAGTCGAACGTGTGTTCGACTCGAACACGAAGCTCATCCCTATATAAGCCTATCTCATCTACCCCATAAAAGAAACCTACACTGAAGACCAGACCGGAGCAGCTTCAGAATAGGTAAGTATAGGCATATTTTATTTTGTAGGGTAGATGAAGCAGGGATGAGAAACGTAACCACTTAACGACCGCCCACTGTAAATATACGTCGGCAGAATGGCACCGACAGGCAGAATCACGTATATCTACGTGACTGCCTTTGTATAGTTGGGGGGTCCGATCGGACCCCCCTTCTTTACAGTGAGTGGCCGTTATTTGTTTGGGAGCGATCAGGGATGAGGGGACAGCCGTTCGATTCCGGCCACCCCCTCTCGATCGCTCCCAGCGAATCGAATCCTTTCCCTGCCTGTGTAATGTTTACACGGGCAGGAGGAAGTGATGTCATCTCTCCTGCGGCGCTCACATATACCGAGCGCCGCACAGGAGAAGATGCAGGTTAGTGCACAAAACACTACACTGACACCAGGACACATAGGCACATAAATTGCCTCCCCCAGGCCCCCCCAGACAACCCCAGATCACCCCCAAGATCACCCCCCAGCCCCCAGTCACAGTGTCACTGATTGCAGTGACCATTTATTTACTGATCACTGCAATCAGTGACATTTGTGACTGTAAAAGTGTCACTACATTTAGTTTTAGGTCCAGTGTAGCCCCCTAACCCCCCCCATATAAAGGTTTAACCCCCTGATCGCCCCCCAGATAACCCTTTCACCCCCTAGCACCGCCCTCGCTAAGCGATCATTTTTCTGATCGCTGTCTTAGCGTCGGTGATGCAGATCGGTAGTCAGTAATTATTTTTAGGTTCGCCGCAGGTTTTTAGGTTCGCCGCAATTTTTTTTAGGTTCACCGCAGGTTTTTATAGCGTCAGGTACCCCCATATATTACCTAATAAAGGTTTAACCCCCTTGATCGCCCCCCAGATAACCCTTTCACCCCCTATCACCACTGTCGTTAAGCGATCATTTTTCTGATCGCTGTCTTAGCGTCGGTGATGCAGATCGGTAGCCAGTAATTTTTTTTAGGTTCGCCGCAGGTTTTTATAGCGTCAGGTACCCCCATATATTACCTAATAAAGGTTTAACCCCCTTGATCGCCCCCCAGGTAACCCTTTCACCCCCTATCACCACTGTCGCTAAGCGATAGATTTTCTGATCGCTGTCTTCGTGTCGGTGATGCCGATCGGTAGCCAGTAATTTTTTTTAGGTTCGCCGCAGGTTTTTATAGCGTCAGGTACCCCCATATATTATCTAATAAAGGTTTAACCCCCTTGATCGCCCCCCAGGTAACCCTTTCACCCCCTATCACCACTGTCGCTAAGCGATCGTTTTTCTGATCGCTGTCTTAGTGTTGGTGATTCCGATCGGTAGCCAGTAAAAAAAATTTAGGTTCGCCGTCAGGTTTTTATATAGCGTCAGGTACCCCCATATATTATCTAATAAAGGTTTAACCCCCTTGATCGCCCCCCAGGTAACCCTTTCACCCCCTATCACCACTGTCGCTAAGCGATCGTTTTTATGATCGTTGTCTTAGTGTCGGTGATGCCGATAGGTAGCCAGTAATTTTTTTTAGGTTCGCCGTCAGGTTTTTATATAGCGTCAGGTACCCCCATATATTACCTAATAAAGGTTTTAACCCCCTAATTTCCCCTAGTTAACCCTTTCACCAGTAATCACCATATAAGTGTTACGGGTGACGCTGGTTAGTTAGTTTGCTTTTTATAGTGTCAGGGCACCCGCCATATATAACCCAATAAAGGTTTAACCCCCTGATCGCCCGGCGGGTGATATCAATTAGGTTTTAGCGTCAGAGAAGGTCTGTGTCACACCCCAGGCAGCGTCAGGTTAGTGCCAGTAGAGCTAACACCCACGCGTTAAGCATACACCCCCCTTTAGTGGTATAGTATCTGAACAGATCAATATCTGATCTGAGCAGATCTATACTAGCGTCCCCAGCAGTTTAGGGTTCCCAAAAACACAGTGTTAGCGGGATCAGCCCAGATACCTGCTAGCACCTGCGTTTTGCCCCTCCGTCCAGCCCAGGCCACCCAAGTGCAGTATCGATCGATCACTGTCACTTACAAAACACAACACACATAACTGCAGCGTTCGCAGAGACAGGCCTGATCCCTGCGACTCCAGTGCTGTAGGAGGTGATTTCACCACCACAGCTTAAAAAAAAAGCATATATGCCGAAGCATTGGGGCAGCAGGGGCGGAGGGGCGGAGGAGCGGAGGAGCGATTTTGCTCCTAATGCCGCGTACATACGGTCGAAATTCCGACGGAGGCTTGCCCGTGGAAAAGTCTGACCATGTGTACGCGGCATAACTTTTGTGGGAAGATGCCCCCATGCTTCGGCATATATAAATGGTGCATGTATGCCCATCATTAGAAGTGGGTGGATGAAGGGCGGTATTCTAATGGTGGGCATACCCACCGATCAATCTTTTTTTTTCGTTCAGCCAACAGGCTGCATGAAAAAAAAGATTACAATACATGTCCAACAAGGACCAGCAACGTACTGGTATGTTGCTGGACTTTGAATGTTTATACCAGAATGATGCCTGTGGGTTTAGGTATCATCTTGTTGTCATTCTTTTCAGCCAGCGGCCGTCTTTCATGTAAAAGCAATCCTAGTGGCTAATTAGCCTCTGGACTGCTTTTACAAGCAGTGGGAGGGAATGTCCCCCCCGGATATAAAAAGCGCCATTGGGAAATTGGGAAAGCATTTTATCACACCGATCTTGGTGTGTTCAGATGCTTTGAGGGCAGAGGAAAGATCTAGGGTCCAATAGACCCCAGTTTTTTCAAAAAAGAGTACCTGTCACTACCTATTGCTATCATAGGGGATATTTACATTCCCTGAGATAACAATAAAAATGATTAAAAAAATAAATAATATGGAAGCAACAGTTTAAAAATAAAATAAAAAAGCAAAATTAATAATAAAAAAAAAAAAGCACCCCTGTCCTGCCCTGCTCTTGCCCAATGGCGAACGCAAGCGTCGGTCTGGCGTCATATGTAAACAGCAATTGCACCATGCATGTGAGGTATCACCGCGAAGGTCAGATCGAGGGCAGTAATTTTAGCAGTAGACCTCCTCTGTAAATCTAACGGCGTAACCTGTAAAGGCTTTTAAAGGCTTTTAAAAATGTATGTAGTTTGTTGCCAATGCGCGTTTGTGCGAAATTTTAAAGCTTGTCGTGTTTGGTATCTATGTACTCGGCCTAAGATCATCTTTTTTATTTCATCAAACATTTGGGCAATATAGCGTGTTTTAGTGCATTAAAATAAAAAAAAGTGTATTTTTTCCCCAAAAAATGCGTTTGAAAAATCGCTGCGCAAATACTGTGTAGAAAAAAAAATGCAACACCCACCATTTTAATCTGTAGGGCCTTTGCTTTAAAAATATATATAATGTTTGGGGGTTCAACATAATTTACTTGCAAAAAAATATATGTTTTCATGTAAACAAAAAGTGTCAAAAAGGGCTTTGCCTTCAAGTGGTTAGAAGAGTGGATGTAAGCTTCCTAATGTTGTGTATAAAATGCCAGAACAGTTCAAAACCCCCCAAATGACCCCATTTTGAAAAGTAGACACCCCAAGCTATATACTGAGAGGCATGTCGAGTCCATGGAATATTTTATATGTTGACACAAGTTGCGGAAAAAAGACAATTTATTTTTTTATTTTTTATTTTTTGCACAAAGTTGTCACTAAATGATATATTGCTCAAACATGTCATGGGCATATGTGGAATTACACCCCAAAATACATTCTGTTGCTTCTCCTGAGTACGGGGATACCACATGTGTGAGACGTTTTGGGAGCCTAGCCGCGTACGGGACCCCAAAACCAAGCACCGCCTTCAGGCTTTCTAAGGGTGTAAATTTTTGATTTCACTTCTCACTGCCTATCACAGTTTCGGAGGCCATGGAATGCCCAGATGGCACAAAACCCCCCCAAATGACCCCATTTTGGAAAGTAGACATCCCAAGCTATTTGCTGAGAGGTATGGTGAGTATTTTGCAGATCTCGCTTTTTGTCACAAAGTTTTGAAAATTAAAAAAAATTAATAATAATAATAATATTTTCTTTCTTCATTTTCAAAAACAAATGAGAGCTGTAAAATACTCACCATGCCTCTCAGCAAATAGCTTGGGCGTCTACTTTCCAAAATGGGGTCATTTGGGGGGGTTTTGTGCTATTTTGGCATTTTATGGCCTTCGAAACTGTGATAGGTAGTGAGGAGTGAAATCAAAAATTTGTGCCTAGAAATCCTGAAGGCGGTGCTTGGTTTTTGGGGTCCCGTACGCGGCTAGGCTCCCAAAAAGTCCCACACATGTGGTATCCCCGTACTCAGGAGAAGCAGCAAAATGTATTTTGGGGTGTAATTCCATATATAACCATGGCATGTGTGAGCAATATATCATTTAGTGACAACTTTTTGTATTTTTTTTTTATTTTTTTTTGTCATTATTCAATCACTTGGGACAAAAAAATATTCAATGGGCTCAACAGGCCTCTCAGCAATTTCCTTGGGGTGTCTACTTTCTAAAATGGGGTCATTTGGGGGGGTTTTGTGCTATTTTGCCATTTTATGGCCTTCGAAACTGTTATAGGTAGTGAGGAGTGAAATCAAAAATTTGCGCCCTTAGAAATCCTGAAGGCGGTGCTTGGTTTTCGGGGGCCCGTACGCGGCTAGGCTCCCAAAAAGTCCCACACATGTGGTATCCCCGTACTCAGGAGCAGCAGCAAAATTTATTTTGGGGTGCAATTCCACATATAACCATGGCATGTGTGAGCAATATATAATTTAGTGACAACTTTTTGTAATTTTTTTTTTTGTCATTATTCAATCACTTGAGACAAAAAAAAAATATTCAATGGGCTCAACATGCCTCTCAGCAATTTCCTTGGGGTGTCTACTTTCCAAAATTGGGTAATTTGGGGGGGTTTTGTTCTGCCCTGCCATTTTAGCACCTCAAGAAATGAGATAGGCAGTCATAAATTAAAAGCTGTGTAAATTCCAGAAAATGTACCCTAGTTTGTAGACGCTATAACTTTTGCGCAAACCAATAAATATACGCTTATTGACATTTTTTTACTAAAGACATGTGGCTAAATACATTTTGGCCTAAATGTATGACTAAAATTGAGTTTATTCGATTTTTCTTATAACAAAAAGTAGAAAATATCATTTTTTTTCAAAATTTTCTGTCTTTTTCCGTTTATATCGCAAAAAATAAAAATCGCAGAGGCAATCAAATACCATTAAAAGAAAGCTCTATTTGTGGGAAGAAAAGGACGCAAATTTTGTTTCGGTACAACATTGCATGTCTGCACAATTTACAGTTAAAGCAGCGCAGTGCAAAATTCTGAAAACAGCTCTGGTCCTTTAGCTACAAAATGGTCCGGGGCTTAAGTGGTTAAAGGCCTAGTAGTAATTTGAGATCTATCTTTATTGGATATATTTTATAGCAAAAAGTAGAAAATATTGTATTTTTCTTTTTTTAAATAGTCAGTCTTTCTTTTTTTTTATCACAAAAAATAAAAAACCCAAGTGAAGATTAAATACCAGCAAACTGAAACCATATTTTGGTGAAAAAAATTATATAAATTTTGTTTGCATACAGCATTGCATGACCACGCAATCGGCAGGTAAAGTAACTGTGAAAAAAATGGTCTGGTCACGAAGAGGGTAAAATAGTAACAGGTTAGATTATAAATGCAAGGGCAGAAATTGCTGGCTTGTTTTTATGGTCTAAGGTTTAATTCAATCTTATTTTATTCAATATAGAAACAAAGAAAGACAGATATTTTCGTAAACATTACAAACAGCAATAAGGTACACCAACAATAGGCATTGTGTGTGTCAGAACAAAAAAATGTGTAGGTTACATATAAAAGGATTGAAAGCATGCATATAAGGTCCATTAGGAGACTTTTTGTGATAGCAATCCCTCTAAAACCTTCATCCTCATTTCAGTTAAGGGGATCATGGGTGCCCTGTATGTAGTGCATCAGAAGAGATTATATAAAAATCTGTATGAAAAATATGACGTAGGGGTCACACATTGAATCAGTAACAATAGATAAGTCGAAGCCATGGAAAGAAAAAGGAGCAGGAGCAGACAAGAGGGGGCAGGAAGATAGGGGACAAGAATCACTCCATCATGGTCCCAGGGCGATGTCATCTAGGCCATGTTTAACCCAGGAGATAAACTCAGAGGAGTATGGGAACACGGACCATGAAGTCCAGGTGAGAGTTAGTTCGTTTTTACCATATTCCTCTGCCAACAGACGTTCAAGGTCCCTTATGTGGTCCACTTCAGTAGCCCAATGTCTGCCTCTGCATTTCTAATCTAACCTGATACTATTTTACCCTCTTCATGACCAGACCATTTTTTGCAGTTACTTTACCTGGCGATTGCGTGGCCATGCAAACAAAATTTATATAATTTGTTTTTTGATGGATTTGAATGTACCAGG
This sequence comes from Rana muscosa, assembly GCA_029206835.1. Taxonomy (NCBI): domain Eukaryota; kingdom Metazoa; phylum Chordata; class Amphibia; order Anura; family Ranidae; genus Rana; species Rana muscosa. The sequence goes on along the minus strand of CM055127.1, from coordinate 32,960,446 downwards.
GAGTATAGATAAGAGAGCCACCTCTGGTGAAGGGTGAATAGAAGTCACCATCAGTTTGCAGTATAGTTTGAAGATCTATTGCCAATACCCCTGCACAGGAGAGCATTCCCACCAGATGTGGAGCATGGTTCCCCGGGAGCTAAGACACCGCCAGCAGGTATCTGGTACTGCCGAGTTGAAATGGTTTATAGTCGATGGGCATCTGTACCATCTCGTTACCATTTTAAACCCCCTTTCCTGGGTCTTAGTGGCTAGAGATAGTTTGTGTGTCAGGATAAAACATTTTTGCCAGTCAATAGGGAAGATAGGGTGATGTAGGTCTGCCTCCCAGGCCACTGTAAACGGTGGGAGGTCAGGGGAGGATATATTGAGCAAAAGGGAGTAAAGTTGAGATACCACATGTGTTGGAGGTTCCGCCTGCATGAGCAGTTCCTCAAATCCTGTTGGTTCAGCAAGGATGTCTGGAATGGATGGGAAAGTCCGGATGTAGGAAGTAGTCTGTTGTCTCTGATGCCACTGCATGGGGTGTCGGGAGGTCGGACCGGCAGGGATATCTGTCCTTAAAGTGGGGTCTGCTCGAAGGACTTGGGCAAGTCTCCTATGATCTTCTTTTCGCCATGGTCTGAATCTTATTACATACATAGCTGGTGGAAAGGCCGGGGTCCCAAAGATGGGAGTCATAGGCCCCATGTGGTTCAATAAGCCCCTTCTAGACAGCATGCAATCCCAGATCTGAATCGTTTGATGGGTAAGGTCATTGAGGGGGCCCGAACCCCCTCGGACCATGGGAAAGGTCCATGGGAGAGCGGAGAGTTCAATTGGGTTCATGTGACTTTCCAATTGAACTCAAAGCTTGGTTGAAGAGTGGTGAAACTAATATAGTATGCGAGTGAGCACCGCTGCTTTATGGTATAAGGAGGCATCCGGGGCTCCAGGCCCCCCCACACCTTTGGAAGAGATAATGTTTTTATACCGTATTCTGGGACGGGCAGAATTCCAAATAAATTTGGAAAACAGTTGGCGTAGTTTATTGAAGTACGAATTAGGTATGTGTATAGGAATGGTTTGAAACAAATACAGGAACCGAGGGAGAACATCAATTAAATAAATCTGCTTGGACCCTAAGAAGTAGGTGTGCAAAGTTCTGGGAAAAGAGCTGGGATGCATCCGCCGGTATTTGAATTCCAAGATACCTGATGGAAGTGGAACCAGTTTTGAAGGAGGAAGTAGTCGATCGTCTTTGTAGGTCCAACTTAGGCAGGGATATGTTAAGGATTTCCGATTTATTGTAGTTTACCTTGAAGTTGCTAACTGCTCCAAATTTCTGGAACTCCTGCAAAACTGAGGGCAAGGTGTGTGGATGTGTCATGAACAGGAGCAGATCATCTGCGAAGAGGGCGAGTTTAGTATGGGTGGGCCTGACTGTTATGCCTTGGATAGAGGAATTGTTACGTAGAGCAATAGCCAGATGTTCCATAGTTAGAACATAGAGGAGGGGGGACGATGGGCATCCCTGTTTTGTCCCGTTAGAAATAGAAAAGGCTGGAGATAGTGAACCATTCAGTCTAATCCTAGCAGATGGAGAGGAGTAAAGGGATATTTTTCATATTAGTTCCCAAGCCTATTTGCTGCAGGGATAGTCAAAGGAACTGCCTGTCTACTCAGTCGAATGCCTTCTCTGCATCGACTGTTAAGAGGCATAATGGGATATTATGGGACCGGGCATAATTAGTTAGAAGAAGGGTCTTTAGGGCATTGTCCCTAGCCTCACGGCCACTCACAAAGCTGACCTGATCTAAGTGTATTATCCCAGGTAACAATGGTTGTAATCTATTGGCTAGGATTATAGCAAAGACTTTCAAATCGACACCAATCAAAGATATCGGCCTATAGTTTGTGCAAAGAGTAGGGTCTTTGTCCGGCTTTGGGATGAGGGATATGTGGGCCTCGAGTGTTTGTGGAGGAAACATTGAGCCCTCTGTCAAAGAGTTGAACATCTTAGTTAGAAAGGGTGTGAGAAGGGTGGCAAAAAGTTTATAAAACTTAGGAGTGAAGCCGTCTGGGCCTGGGCTATTTCCACTTGGGTACCCACTATGGCTTTGGCAACTTCATCCTCTGTGAAAAGGGTTTCCAGATCAGCAATGGTGTCACCATCTAATGTAGGAAGTGCGGTTTCCGAGACATAGGATAATTGGTCTTCCACCCCGGTAGAAGGGGAACCTGTCAATATGGTCTAAGCGTTAAGCTTTACTTCTTTATCCTTAAATACCTGAGTCAATTACGTAGCTTAATAAATAATGCAGCCAGTGAGTTTGGGTCTTTAGATCTACTTTTTCCCAGTTAATGACACACTAAGTAGTCAAAGATCAGAGCCCTGGAACTAGCATCCAAACAAAGTAATTAATTCTCATACTTCTAACTTCCGATCCAGTTTTCTTTTTAAAATGCTTGTAAGTACAATATACAGAAAGAGCAGACTTTAGGGACCTTGGTAAGATGTGTGCAATCTTGAATTGCTTGATTCATGTTAATCAACATAACATTTTTAATTATTGCATCAGTGAGTATTTTCAATTAAGTACTAAGAAGCTTGATTTATCTCTCATGATTGCTGAAAATTATCATTCCAAAAAATGTTTTCTATACTTTTAAAGCTTGTACACATGACGCATGTTTTTACAGAAATATTTCACAGGGGTTTAACTCAAAGATAAGTGTCATTAGCTTGCAGTATATAAGCAGTTCTGTCAAAAACCAATGGAGAGATACTAATGTCAATAAAATCAGAAGCATGTGAATTTTTTTCATTGCGCATTGTTTTTGGATACATTTTATCTTCCTTTTCACATTTATGTCTATGCTTTCAGCAGATCTACTATTTTCTTTGTATATACTCAAAATCCAACTGAAGCCAGAGCTTATAATTTATTTTTGATAGTGTAAGGAAAGATTAGAACTTCTATCAGTTTTGTTTTTTTGCTGTCTTTGTCTTTACTGGAGATATTTTCCTTCACTTCCTGTACAGTGCTTCTTGCAGCATAAAATGGAACTCGCTTATCAAAATGATAGCCAGTCCAAGCAATTTTGGGTGCTCCTAACAAGGTGATGTCTATATGCATGAGCCTAGCATATTTATTAGAAACCCTACCCTTGGGTTTCTATAGTAACAGGATACCAAAGATGAGAGGATTGTTGTGAATAAATTCATTCATATCAGATTTTTTTGACATTGTGATCATATGATTGCATAGTGATCACCGGGCCGCGGGTATCGGGATCCTCAATCCATTGTATCCAGAGTACACAACAGTCATGGGAACAGTACACTGCGCACCCCTAACCTGGAACCGCTGGATGACTTACATGTGTGTGATCCAGTCTGCCCACGTCGGCTGCTGCAGTAAAACTTTTGTGGGTGGTTGACAAGTAGCTATACTGCAAACCAATGCCACAGTCATTGGACTCCCAAAATACTCCTAATTACTGTGCCACAAGTCACATTCTCTCAGACATACAAAGAAAAGGGATAATTATTTAAAAAATATGTTATTTCCATTATTTATTTATTTATGATTTTCTGCAGATAGAAAGCTATCAATTTGTCTTAGAAGTACCATAACAAACTAGCAACTGTTGGGATAATGAACACTTTGGTCAGGACTATGTAGCATACAACTGCTTGTGAAATGCAGAAGTCAGGTGTATGTAATATACAACATAACATACAAAGTGCAGCAGCAAGTAAGAGAGGGAGGTAGGGATACAAAGAAGGGAGGGGGAAGAGAGGCATAGAGTAAATGAGAGAGGGAGGAGAGAGAGTGTAGAGTTGAAAGGGAGGGTGGAAGAGGGGGGAGAAGAGAGAGAATGAAGGGAGGAGGTAGAAATGAGAGGGAGGGAGAGTGTCACTGTCAGGGGTCAGGCTCAGAGACTAGTAGCTATAGCAGTAGAGAGACTCCCACCAACCACCAGGATAAGTAAAACAAGCTGATGGAGGCTCACCCGTGGTGTGGGGTCTAAGCCCTAACCAGTATTTACCAGAGCAAGTGGTTTTCCGCTTGGGATCAAGCCGAAGCCTAGTCGAGGAACAAGCCAAAGGTTGCTAACGAGTGAGGTACACAGAGGAACAGGGTATTGGCTGCAGGGAGCACAGTAATCTGGCAAAGAGGAAGTGCAGATACATGGCTTTAATCAGGAAGTTCATGGGAGATGGAAAGAGTTCAAGGTTCACCAGAAACGAGAGAAAAGGCAAGAAAGTCCAAAAGATCAGAGAGGGATCTGTTCAGAATCTCAAGTGGCACTGCCAGACACAGCACAGGTTGTAGGTTTAGATCCTGGTCCTGACAGTTCTCTCCTCCTTCAAGAAGGGCCACTGGATGTCTTAGGGCCAGGTTTGTGAGGAGACATATGGTGGAATTCCCTTATTAATCTAAGGGCATGAATGTTCTCCTCAGGTTCCCAAGAATTTTCTTCTGGTGCATATCCATCCCATTGGAGAGGATACTACCATTTGCTTCTAAAGATCCTGGCATCAAGAATTTTTTCAGCCACTAATTATTCTTCACCTTGCACCTCAACAGGTGGAGGGGATGCTAGAATGCTCCCAGAGAAGGATTTTTATGAAATGGTTTGAGCAAGGATACATGAAACATGAGATTCATTCTCATACTGTCAGGAAGTTTTAAGTGAAAAGTAACTGGGTTAATTTGAGTTGAAACCTGGAGAGGTCCCATACTTTTGGTCCTTTTTTGCAGATGGAATGTGTACCTTCAAATGCTTTGTTGATAACCAAACTTTGTCACCCGCATGAAAGACAGGAAGTGATCTGCAATGTCTGTCAGTAGCTTTTTTGTATCATTCCTGAGCCTTCTTCAAAGTCTCTCCTCAATCAACTGCAATGTAGTTACAGTATATACTCGAGTATAGGCCGAGTTTTTCAGCACATTTTTTTGTGCTGAAAATGCCCCCCTCGGCTTATACTTGAGTCACCTTTTTGTGTCTGATCTCCCAAACTTTGGGGACCCAGTACCGGCCCCTGGACCCCAAACTTGGCACACATGTAGCCCCACTCTTCCTCTACAAGTGTGCACAGTTTGTTGTCCGGGGGACCTATGGCTGGGGAGCATCGATTTTTCAAAGCCCGGCACCCCTTCCATAGACCCCCATGTTAAACGGTAATTTCTCTGGTGATTTTGGGGACCCAGTACTGGCCGGTCGTAGGTCCCCTGGACCCGGAACTTGGCACACATGTAGCCCAATTTCTCCTCTACAAGTGTGCAAAGTTTGTTGTCTGGGGGACCTACGGCAGGGGAGCACCGATTTTTCAAAGCCGGGCACCCCTTCCATAGACTCCCATGTTAAACGTCAGTCTAGTCATGGACACAGTGAGGCATGGGCACAGTGAGGCATGGACACAGTGAGGCATGGACACAGTAAGGCAAAGTGAGGCACAGTGAGGCATGCAGATGGACACCCTAGGCTTATACTCGAGTCAATAAGTTTTCCCATTTTTTTATGGTAAAATTAGGTGCCTCAGCTTATATTCAGGTCGGCTTATACTCGAGTATATACAGTAATCTGTTTGTAACAGCAGCAATTGTAGCTCAGATAGGGGGATCAGGAATAAAAATGTGATGATATCTGTAAAGAAAAAATTACTTTAGGCAGTGGAACTATATTTAGAATTGTTATGATGAAATTCTACCGTAGGAAGATGGTCCATCCAGTCATCTTGAAGATAATTGGCAAAACATTGAAGACACTGCTCCAGAGTTTGATTGGTCCTCTCGGTTTGATCATTATACTGGTGATGAAAAGCAGAGGACAGATTGATTGTAACACCTTATGCTGAGCAAAAACTTTTCCAGAATTTTAAAGTAAACTGCACTCCTCTGTCTGACACTAGTGTACATCATCTGGGATTCCATGTAGTTTATCAGTTTCACAGTTTGTTTAAACGTGGGCACCCCCTTAACTGGTCTAAAATGAGCCACCTTAGCAATATGGTCGACAACTACCAGCATAGTGGTCATTTATTTTGAGGGAGGTGACTGGAGCAAACCCAAAGGATAAAATCAGGGTGTCTTATTGTGTGCACAGGTCAGGCACAAGGCCACATAGATTTTGACATCTTACTTGTAAAATGAACCATGATAAAAATTCTTCTGTCTTAGAAACCCCAAAATGCCCAACAAGTTTGGAGTCACACACCAACTTGGGGGCTTCAACCCGAGCAAATTCAGGTACATAGAGACGATGCTCTTGAATTCAAAAGCCGCTCATATAAGCAAGGTTAATAAGCTTGATGATTGAGAAGTGAGTCTTTATTATGCCCATCATTGAGAAGATTCAAGAAAGTCTTAGAACTTGTGGCCCCTAGGAAATTATTTTGAGGCAGGATCATACAGAGTTGCTTTCCTGGAGGGGCACAGACAATATCCACAATAATGCATCAGCCTTATCACACCTTGACACAGGTTGATGCAAGATAATAAAATTAAACCTGGGAAAGAATAGTCTAGAAGACAATCTCATGGCAGAACAAACTAATTCTAGATTTTTATGATCAGTGAGAATTGTTACAGGATGATTAGCCCCTTCCAGCAGATTCCCCCATTTTTTTTAAAAAAAGCTTCCTTAATTGCCAGAAACTCCTTATTCCCAATGTCATAATTATGTTTTGCTGAAGACATTAAGCAAAGAAATACCCACAAGGATGAAGCTGTATCTTTTATGCTTTTAGCTGAGAAAGTATAGTTCCCATGGCAGAGTCTGAAGCATCCACTTCCAACGATAAAGGGTAGTTCAGGATTAGTGATGAGCCGAACACCCCCGGGTTCGGTTCGCACCAGAACCCGCGAACGGACCGAAAGTTCGAACGAACATTAGAACCCTATTAAATACAATGGATGCGAACGTTCGAATTCTAAAGTGCTAATTATAACAACTATTATGCATGTTATTGTCCTAAAAAGGGTTTGGGAACCCGGGTTCTGCACCAGGGGACATGTATCAATGCAAAAAGAAGTTTTAAAAACGGTCGTTTTTCGGGAGCAGTCATTTTAATGATGCATAAAGTGAAAAAAAAAAGTCAAATATTCCTTTAAATATCGTACCTGGGGGGTGTCTAAAGTATGCCTGTGAAGTGCCACGTGTTTCCCGTGTTTAGAACTGTCCCTGCACAAAATGACACTTCTAAAGGAAAAAAAAGCCATTTAAAACTGCTTGCGGCTTTAATGTAATGTCTGGTCCCGGTAATATGGATGAAATTCTTTAAGAAAAATGGCATAGCTACCCCATGACCCCCCCCCCCTACCCCAGCCCATTACCAGCCCCTTTGGGTCTTGTATGGATATTAAGGGGAACCCCGCACATAAAATAAAAAAGGCCCTATATACTCTGAACAGCCCTATACAGGCGGTGCATACAAGACAGGGACTGTAGGTTTGTTCTTATGTAGAGTCTGTTTGTAATTTTGAACAGGTACATTGTTGAAGTGTAGCTCCAGACCAAAAATCTATTTTTAAACTTTTTGGAAAACATAGGTAAGGGTTATCACCCCTGTAACATTTGTTTTGCTGTCTGTGCCCCTGTTCAGAACATTTCACCTCACTTTCCGTCCCAATGACAACTGTTTTTGAAATGTGGTGTTTTTCTTGAAACAAGGATTGCTGATAAAGCATCAGTACAGAGGAGACACCTTTCTCCCATATTTATTCTTACAGGAGAGAATTTTCCTTCCTAGTGGTAGATTTCCTCTCACTTCCTGTTGTCTTCTTGCGTTTGCAAGTAGGAGTCGTTTGTAAGTTGGATGTTTGAAAGTAGGGACCTGCCGTATATACTCTGCAGAAATAGGCCCCTTAGTTGTTGGTGTTGGCACAACACTGTAAGCACTCACAGTTACTCTTGGTTGGTGCTGGAACGCCCTGCTGTCAACTATTATATCAGGAATTTTAATTACATATAATTGTTGAACAGTGGTAGTAAAAATTGGGCCTTTGATGGTGGTGCTGGTGCCACAACACTGTAAGCCCTGACAGTTACTCTTGGTGGGTGCAGCAATGGGCCCTGCTGTGAATTATTAGATCAAGAATTGTAATTACATGCCCCTGTTGAACAGGGGCTGAAAAATTGGGCCTTAGGCACTGGTGGCACAACACTGCAACCCCTCACAGATACTGTACTTGGAGCACAGCAATGAGCCCTGTTGCAAAGTATTGCTTCAAAAATTGTAATGACACGCCCCTGTTAAACAGGGGCTGAAAAATTGGGCCTTAGGCACTGGTGGCACAACACTGCAACTCCTCACAGATACTGTACTTGGAGCACAGCAATGAGCCCTGTTGCAAAGTATTGCTTCAAAAATTGTAATTACACGCCCCTGTTAAACAGGGGCTGAAAAATTGGGCGTTAGGCACTGGTGGCGGCACCCATAAACAAAAATGATCTTACAAGCTATCATCATCAATCGTATCATTGAGGACTCGGAGGAGGAGGATAGCCAGTCAACATAACAGCACAGGCACTCAGCATCAGCATCAGTCTTGAAGGGATGTGACATGTTAAAATCAATTAGTCTGTTATATCAGCATCAGGTGTGTGGTAGCTGGTGGTGATCCAAGACTGGTTCATCTTGATGAAAGTCAGTCGATCAACCGAGTCGGTGGACAGGCGCACCCTGTGATCCGTGACAAATCCTCCAGCAGCACTGAATGTGCGTTCCGAAAGAACGCTGGATGCAGGACAGGCCAGTAGCTCAATTGCATACTGTGCAAGCTCTGGCCAGTGATCCATCCTCAAGACCCAGTAAGCCAGAGGATTTTCGGTGGGGAAGGTGTCCAAGTCTGACCTTGCCCCTAGATATTCCTGCACCATGTTTATCAGACGCTGGCGATGGTTGCTGGAACCGATCATACTTTGGGGCTGCGGACTAAAGAATTGTCTGAACGCATCGGTCAGACGGCCACCTTCCCCACCGCTCCTTCTTTGACTGGCCGAAGCCTCAGCAACTCGTTGTCCAGGACCAGGAGTTTGCAACCTCCCAGTCTCTGGGAACGCGTTGCACAGACCTTTCTGCAAGGCCTCCCGGAGTTGTCTCATCCTCTGCTCCCTCTGCGACGGTAACATAAGGTCCGCAACCTTACCCTTGTACCGTGGATCAAGGAGAGTGGCCAGCCAGTAATGGTCCCTCTCCTTGATCCGAAGAATACGAGGATCCTTCCGCAGACTTTGCAGGATCAGGGAGGCCATGCAGCGTAGGTTTGCTGAGGCATTCGCTCCAGAGTCCTCTGGGTCACTAAGGACGACATGATCCGCAGCCACCTCCTCCCAGCCACGTACAAGTCCACTGGTTTCTTGGGACTGTAAATCATCCCTAAAAGACTGCTGCTGATGATGCTGAGTGCCAGCCTCCACCTCCATGCTGACACAATCCTCCTCCTCCTCCTCCTCCTCCTCCTCCTCCTCCTCTTCCTGTGCGATGGGTGGGACAGAAGGAACACTGTCTGGGTAAAGGGGGCCTTGAGAGGCAAGGAAGTCCTCCTCTTCCTGCCTCTGTTCTGCCTCAAGTGCCCTGTCCATTATTCCACGCAGCGTGTGCTCCAACAGGTGGACAAGAGGTACAGTGTCACTGATGCATGCACTGTCACTGCTCACCATCCTCGTGGCCTCCTCAAATGGTGCCAGGACAGTGCATGCATCCCTGATCATGCCCCACTGGCGTGGAGAAAAAAAAACAAGCTCCCCTGACCCTGTCCTGGTGCCGTAGTCGCACAGGTACTCATTGATGGCCCTCTGCTGCGTGTGCAGCCGCTGCAGCATGGCCAACGTTGAGTTCCACCTGGTGGGCATGTCACATATAAGGCGGTTCTTGGGCAGGTTCAACTCCTTTTGCAGCTCAGCCAGGCGAGCACTGGCATTATAAGATCTGCGGAAATGCACACAGACTTTCCTGGCCTGCCTCAGGACATCCTGTAAGCCCGGGTACCTGCCCAAGAAGCGCTGCACCACCAGGTTAAGGACGTGAGCCACACAGGGCACATGGGTCAGTTGTCCCTGTCGGAGGGCGGAGAGGAGGTTGGTGCCATTGTCGCAAACCACCATTCCTGGCTTAAGCTGGCGTGGCGTCAACCACCTCTCGGCCTGGCCCTGCAGAGCAGACAGGACCTCTGCCCCAGTGTGGCTTCTGTCCCCCAAACACACCAGCGCAAGCACGGCATGGCATCTTTTTGCCTGCGTACTTGCGTAGCCCCGTGAACGGCTACGGAGCACCGCTGGTTCATAGGACAAACCACAGGAAGAGGCCATGGAGGAAGAAGAAGAGGAGGGGGTGGAGGAGAGAGGTGTGTCACAACCAGTAGTAGCATTTTGGAGGCGTGGCGGTGGGACAACCTCCAACACTACTGCACCTTGTCCTGAATCCTTCCCAGCTGCCAAAAGAGTGACCCAATGGGCCGTGAAAGAAAGGTAACGTCCCTGTCCATGCCTGCTGGACCATGAGTCAGCGGTAATATGCACCTTACCGCTGACCGCCCTGTCCAGCGAGGCCAAGACATTGCCTTCCACATGCCGGTAGAGAGCCGGAATAGCCTTCCGTGAGAAAAAGTGGCGTTTGGGAACCTGCCACTGAGGAACTGCACATTGCACAAACTCACGGAAGGGGGCCGAGTCTACCAACTGAAAAGGCAGCAGTTGAAGCGCTAGCAATTTAGCCAAGCTAGCATTCAACCGCTGGGCATGTGGATGGCTGGGAGTGAACTTCTTTCGACGGTCCAGCAGCTGGGGCAGGGAAATTTGCCTGCTAGAATCGGACGTCGGTGTACTGCTAGCAGAGTGGGCGCAAGTACTTGGCTGTGACACACCTAATTCTACACCTTCATTCCTCTCAGTGCATGTTTCAGAGAGGACTGAAGTTATAGTGGGGTTGGAGATCCCAGCTGATGCGGTGCAAGGAGAGGTCCGCTTTGTTCTTTGGTGTGGGTCTTTGAGGTAGGCTTGCCAACGAGCTGCATGGCAGGTCAACATATGTCTGGTCAGGCATGTGGTACCCAAGCGGCTGATGTTTTGGCCACGCGATATACGCTTGAGACATATGTTGCAAACAGCAGCTGTGCGATCTGATGCACTAGCCTCAAAAAAGGCCCACACCAAAGAACTTTTTGAATGACGGGCAGAGGCAGCGCCCTGCACAGGCGGAGCTCTGCGGTGTGATTCCGTCGGTGTACTGCCCTTACGCTGGCCACCAAAGGGCATCCTGCCTCGTTGGAGATGTGCCTCCTCCTCATCCTCCTCCTCCTCCTCTCTCCTATTAGGCACCCACGTGGAGTCAGTGACCTCATCATCCCCTCCCTCCTCTTCACTGGAGCCAATCTGGCAGTATGCTGCAGCTGCTGGAACATGACTGCCAGATTGGTGTCCTTCTTGAGCATCCCCTCTGTCTGCTCTCACGCTACTGCCTTCCTCTAGCTGGGTTTCATCATCAGACCCTTCGAAACGCTGGGCATCCTCCTGGAGCATGTACCCAACACTGTGCTGAAACAGTTCGGGGGACTCCTCAGGAGGAGGACATGGTGGGTCTAGGGAAGGAGTGACTGATGATTTGTCTGACATTGATACCAGGGAAGACGACGCTTTGGCAGCTGCTTTTCCAGTACCCTGAGCCTGGGTGAGAGAGGATGAGGAGGAGGAGGAGGGCTTGGTCATCCACTCTACCAAGTCTTCGGCATGATGTGGCTCAACATGTCCAGCTGCCGAAAAGAAGGACAAGCGTGTCCCATGGCCATGTGCTGATGACAATGCACCGCGTCCACGACCACCACTGTTGCCCCCAGACACAGAGCCTGCTTGCCCTCTTTTATTGCCTCCTGACTGTCTGCCTCTCCTTGTTTGCCTTCCAGACATTCTAATAGATGGCCTGCAGGGAGATGGGAAAAAAGCAATAAGGGCTACCTTCAGGTGTCCTTCTCTGTCCCTTGAAACAAGGACTTTCACAGTGAAAGAAACTGACACTCTCCCTACCTACAGTTTTCTGTCCCTAGAAAAAATGTTTTTTTTAATCACAATATAGCACAAGGACAATTCACTCACTGTCCTTACAGGTCCCTGGAAACAAGGACTTGCAGAGTGAAAGAAAAAAAACACTCTCCCTACCTACAGTTTTCTGTCCCTAGAAAAAATGTTTTTTTTAATCACAATATAGCACAAGGAGAATTCACTCACTGTCCTTCCAGGTCCCTGGAAACAAGGACTTGCAGAGTGAAAGAAAAAAAACACTCTCCCTACCTACAGTTTTCTGTCCCTAGAAAAAATGTTTTTTTTAATCACAATATAGCACAAGGACAATTCACTCACTGTCCTTCCAGGTCCCTGGAAACAAGGACTTGCAGAGTGAAATAAACTGACACTCTCCCTACCTACAGTTTTCTGTCCCTAGAATAAATGTTTTTTTTAAGCACAATATAGCACAAGGAGAATTCACTCACTGTCCTTCCAGGTCCCTGGAAACAAGGACTTGCAGAGTGAAAGAAAAAAAACACTCTCCCTACCTACAGTTTTCTGTCCCTAGAAAAAATGTTTTTTTTAATCACAATATAACACAAGGACAATTCACTCACTGTCCTTCCAGGTCCCTGGAAACAAGGACTTGCAGAGTGAAATAAACTGACACTCTCCCTACCTACAGTTTTCTGTCCCTAGAATAAATGTTTTTTTTAAGCACAATATAGCACAAGGACAATTCACTCACTGTCCTTACAGGTCCCTGGAAACAAGGACTTGCAGAGTGAAAGAAAAAAAACACTCTCCCTACCTACAGTTTTCTGTCACTAGAAAAAATGTTTTTTTTAATCACAATATAGCACAAGGACAATTCACTCACTGTCCTTCCAGGTCCCTGGAAACGAGGACTTGCAGAGTGAAATAAACTGACACTCTCCCTACCTACAGTTTTCTGTCCCTAGAATAAATGTTTTTTTTAAGCACAATATAGCACAAGGACAATTCACTCACTGTCCTTACAGGTCCCTGGAAACAAGGACTTGCAGAGTGAAAGAAAAAAAACACTCTCCCTACCTACAGTTTTCTGTCCCTAGAAAAAATGTTTTTTTTAATCACAATATAGCACAAGGACAATTCACTCACTGTCCTTACAGGTCCCTGGAAACAAGGACTTGCAGAGTGAAAGAAAAAAAACACTCTCCCTACCTACAGTTTTCTGTCCCTAGAAAAAATGTTTTTTTTAATCACAATATAGCACAAGGACAATTCACTCACTGTCCTTACAGGTCCCTGGAAACAAGGACTTGCAGAGTGAAATAAACTGACACTCTCCCTACCTACAGTTTTCTGTCCCTAGAATAAATGTTTTTTTTAAGCACAATATAGCACAAGGAGAATTCACTCACTGTCCTTCCAGGTCCCTGGAAACAAGGACTTGCAGAGTGAAAGAAAAAAAACACTCTCCCTACCTACAGTTTTCTGTCCCTAGAAAAAATGTTTTTTTTAATCACAATATAACACAAGGACAATTCACTCACTGTCCTTCCAGGTCCCTGGAAACAAGGACTTGCAGAGTGAAATAAACTGACACTCTCCCTACCTACAGTTTTCTGTCCCTAGAATAAATGTTTTTTTTAAGCACAATATAGCACAAGGACAATTCACTCACTGTCCTTACAGGTCCCTGGAAACAAGGACTTGCAGAGTGAAAGAAAAAAAACACTCTCCCTACCTACAGTTTTCTGTCACTAGAAAAAATGTTTTTTTTAATCACAATATAGCACAAGGACAATTCACTCACTGTCCTTCCAGGTCCCTGGAAACGAGGACTTGCAGAGTGAAATAAACTGACACTCTCCCTACCTACAGTTTTCTGTCCCTAGAATAAATGTTTTTTTTAAGCACAATATAGCACAAGGACAATTCACTCACTGTCCTTACAGGTCCCTGGAAACAAGGACTTGCAGAGTGAAAGAAAAAAAACACTCTCCCTACCTACAGTTTTCTGTCCCTAGAAAAAATGTTTTTTTTAATCACAATATAGCACAAGGACAATTCACTCACTGTCCTTACAGGTCCCTGGAAACAAGGACTTGCAGAGTGAAAGAAAAAAAACACTCTCCCTACCTACAGTTTTCTGTCCCTAGAAAAAATGTTTTTTTTAATCACAATATAGCACAAGGACAATTCACTCACTGTCCTTACAGGTCCCTGGAAACAAGGACTTGCAGAGTGAAATAAACTGACACTCTCCCTACCTACAGTTTTCTGTCCCTAGAATAAATGTTTTTTTTAAGCACAATATAGCACAAGGAGAATTCACTCACTGTCCTTCCAGGTCCCTGGAAACAAGGACTTGCAGAGTGAAAGAAAAAAAACACTCTCCCTACCTACAGTTTTCTGTCCCTAGAAAAAATGTTTTTTTTAATCACAATATAACACAAGGACAATTCACTCACTGTCCTTCCAGGTCCCTGGAAACAAGGACTTGCAGAGTGAAATAAACTGACACTCTCCCTACCTACAGTTTTCTGTCCCTAGAATAAATGTTTTTTTTAAGCACAATATAGCACAAGGACAATTCACTCACTGTCCTTACAGGTCCCTGGAAACAAGGACTTGCAGAGTGAAAGAAAAAAAACACTCTCCCTACCTACAGTTTTCTGTCCCTAGAAAAAATGTTTTTTTTAATCACAATATAGCACAAGGACAATTCACTCACTGTCCTTCCAGGTCCCTGGAAACAAGGACTTGCAGAGTGAAATAAACTGACACTCTCCCTACCTACAGTTTTCTGTCCCTAGAATAAATGTTTTTTTTAAGCACAATATAGCACAAGGACAATTCACTCACTGTCCTTACAGGTCCCTGGAAACAAGGACTTGCAGAGTGAAAGAAAAAAAACACTCTCCCTACCTACAGTTTTCTGTCCCTAGAAAAAATGTTTTTTTTAATCACAATATAGCACAAGGACAATTCACTCACTGTCCTTACAGGTCCCTGGAAACAAGGACTTGCAGAGTGAAAGAAAAAAAACACTCTCCCTACCTACAGTTTTCTGTCCCTAGAAAAAATGTTTTTTTTAATCACAATATAGCACAAGGACAATTCACTCACTGTCCTTACAGGTCCCTGGAAACAAGGACTTGCAGAGTGAAATAAACTGACACTCTCCCTACCTACAGTTTTCTGTCCCTAGAATAAATGTTTTTTTTAAGCACAATATAGCACAAGGAGAATTCACTCACTGTCCTTCCAGGTCCCTGGAAACAAGGACTTGCAGAGTGAAAGAAAAAAAACACTCTCCCTACCTACAGTTTTCTGTCCCTAGAAAAAATGTTTTTTTTAATCACAATATAACACAAGGACAATTCACTCACTGTCCTTCCAGGTCCCTGGAAACAAGGACTTGCAGAGTGAAATAAACTGACACTCTCCCTACCTACAGTTTTCTGTCCCTAGAATAAATGTTTTTTTTAAGCACAATATAGCACAAGGACAATTCACTCACTGTCCTTACAGGTCCCTGGAAACAAGGACTTGCAGAGTGAAAGAAAAAAAACACTCTCCCTACCTACAGTTTTCTGTCCCTAGAAAAAATGTTTTTTTTAATCACAATATAGCACAAGGACAATTCACTCACTGTCCTTCCAGGTCCCTGGAAACAAGGACTTGCAGAGTGAAATAAACTGACACTCTCCCTACCTACAGTTTTCTGTCCCTAGAATAAATGTTTTTTTTAAGCACAATATAGCACAAGGACAATTCACTCACTGTCCTTACAGGTCCCTGGAAACAAGGACTTGCAGAGTGAAAGAAAAAAAACACTCTCCCTACCTACAGTTTTCTGTCCCTAGAAAAAATGTTTTTTTTAATCACAATATAGCACAAGGACAATTCACTCACTGTCCTTACAGGTCCCTGGAAACAAGGACTTGCAGAGTGAAATAAACTGACACTCTCCCTACCTACAGTTTTCTGTCCCTAGAATAAATGTTTTTTTTAAGCACAATATAGCACAAGGAGAATTCACTCACTGTCCTTCCAGGTCCCTGGAAACAAGGACTTGCAGAGTGAAAGAAAAAAAACACTCTCCCTACCTACAGTTTTCTGTCCCTAGAAAAAATGTTTTTTTTAATCACAATATAACACAAGGACAATTCACTCACTGTCCTTCCAGGTCCCTGGAAACAAGGACTTGCAGAGTGAAATAAACTGACACTCTCCCTACCTACAGTTTTCTGTCCCTAGAATAAATGTTTTTTTTAAGCACAATATAGCACAAGGACAATTCACTCACTGTCCTTACAGGTCCCTGGAAACAAGGACTTGCAGAGTGAAAGAAAAAAAACACTCTCCCTACCTACAGTTTTCTGTCCCTAGAAAAAATGTTTTTTTTAATCACAATATAGCACAAGGACAATTCACTCACTGTCCTTACAGGTCCCTGGAAACAAGGACTTGCAGAGTGAAAGAAACTGACACTGTCCCTACCTACAGTTTTCTGTCCCTAGAATAAATGTTTTTTTTAAGCACAATATAGCACAAGGAGAATTCACTCACTGTCCTTCCAGGTCCCTGGAAACAAGGACTTGCAGAGTGAAATAAACTGACACTCTCCCTACCTACAGTTTTCTGTCCCTAGAATAAATGTTTTTTTTAAGCAAAATATAGCACAAGGACAATTCACTCACTGTCCTTACAGGTCCCTGGAAACAAGGACTTGCAGAGTGAAAGAAACTGACACTCTCCCTACCTACAGTTTTCTGTCCCTAGAATAAATGTTTTTTTAAGCACAATATAGCACAAGGACAATTCACTCACTGTCCTTCCAGGTCCCTGGAAACAAGGACTTGCAGAGTGAAAGAAACTGACACTGTCCCTACCTACAGTTTTCTGTCCCTAGAATAAATGTTTTTTTTAAGCACACTATAGCACAAGCACAAAACACACTGACACTCTCCCTACCTATCCTTCTCTTTCCCTAAACTAAAGGAATCCAGGTTAAGCAAGAAAGAAATAACAGTCACTGTCCCTGCCTATGCTGCTCTATCCCTGCTCCGGAACACACTACACTAGGCCGCCGTGCTGGCGGCCTTTTATAGTGTGGGGCGTGTACTAAACACCCTCAGCAATAATTGGCCACAGGCATCCTGCCTGTGGCCAATCATTGCTCTCCTCGCTGCCGGCGCTGTGATTGGCCAAGCATGCGGGGTCACAGTGCATGCTTGGCCAATCACAGCGCCTGGATGACACTGCGATGGCGTAGTGCATTGTGGGCCGTTCGCGTCACTCGAATTTGGCGCGAACGGCCCAAATCGTTCGATCTTCGTCGAACGATCGAACAGCCGATGTTCGAGTCGAACGTATGTTCGACTCGAACACGAAGCTCATCCCTATTCAGGATCAAAATGTACCAATATTAGTGCGGAAGTGAAAAGAGTCTTTAGCTTACTAAAGGCAGTCTATGCCTGAAGTCACCACACAAAATGCATTTCTTTCTTTGCCAGCTACTTAATTGGTGCGTTTACCTTAGAAAAGTTCTTTATAAATTTCCTGTAGAAGTTGGCAAATTGTTTCTAGGTGCAGGCCAATCTGCTTTGTTCTTGGGATCCATGCTCACTCCGTCTGGAGAAATGGTATATCCCAAGAACTGGTCTGAGTTTGTTCAAACTCACATTTCTTCAGTTTGATGTAAAGGCAGTTCTTAATCTTTAAAAGACAGTGCAAACATGCTTGCAATGTTCCTCCAAGTTGTCAGAAAAGATAAGAATGTCACCCAGATATGCAATAACAAATTGGTCTAGCAGGTCTCGAAAAACCAAGGACTTGAAATACCCATATCTGGTTCTAAAGGAAGTTTTCTATTCGTCTCCTTGACAAATGAGGACATGGTTATATGCCCCCCGTAAACTCAGTTTTGTAAAGACATTGGCCAAATGGAGTCTTTCCAACATTTCAGCAATTAAGGGAAGCAAATAATGTAGTTATTTTTTTCAAATCCTTGTAATCGATGCAAGGACGCAAGGTGGAGTCCTCTTTTTTTCAACAAAAAGCAGGGCTGCCCCTGCAGGAGACATTGATAGTCTGATAAAGCCTTTTACTAAATTCTCTTCAAACCACTCCCTGAGCACCTTTTAATTCAGGTTCTGACAGATTAAAAAGGTGACCAAAAGGCATTTCTGCCTCTGGGAGCAGCTCAATGGGACAATCGTATTAGTGAGCTATAGAGATGGGCCGAACTACCCCCTGTTTGGTTTGTGCCAAAACTCTTGAACATTGCGAAAAAAATCGGAGCTGAGTAATGAACCCAATTGAAGACCCGAAATGGAAAAATCAAAAATGCCCATTTTTTAGGGCTCATGCCACGTACACACGACCGTTTTTCATGTCATTGAAATAAAACAAAGTTTTTCTCGACGTGATTTTTCATGTTTCCTCTCAAGCCTGCCTTGCCTACACACTATCGTTGAAAAAAATGATCTAGCAAAGCGCGGTGACGTCCAACACGTACGACGGCATTATAAAGGGGAAGTTTCATTATGTTCGCGCCACCCTTTTGGCTGCTTTTGCTGATTTCGTGTTACCGCGTGTTAGTAAAAGTTTGGGAAGAGACGATTCGCGCTTTTCAGTCTTCGTGCTTTAAAGATCGTTTTCGGAAGTTCAGTTTGTGCTTGTGGGTTCGTATCTGTCTTTCAGTGCTTGTAGTCAGTTCTTATCTGTTTTTGCAGTGCGTTCTTGTCCGCTCGTTACTGTTTTTCAGCTCGTTCTTCAGAGGCCTTGCTGTTCTTCAGTGCGTTCTTTTAGTTCGTTCTGATTAGACGACCGTTTTGAAGCCATGTTGCGGGTACGTTCTTGTCGCCGAGATCGTGCTGTGCTTGCTTCTGGGCTTGTTGCTATGTCCCAGATCCGGTCCATGAACAGGGTGAGGAGGAGTTCTTGGACCAAGAATTGGTTGCTCCAGCGGGACCAATTCTGTCACATGCCTCTGCTGCGGGAGATCCAGGAGAATAACTCTGATGACTACAGGAATTTTCTTAGGATGTCTGACCCCGTTTTTCAGCAGCTCTTGGCTTTGGTGTCCCCCTATATCACCAGGCAGGACACCGTTATGCGGGAAGCCATTACTGCTGAGCAGAGGCTAGTTGCTACGTTGCGCTATCTGGCAACAGGGAGAAGCTTGCAGGACCTCAAGTTCTCGACAGGCATCTCCCCCCAGGCTCTGGGCGTCATTATCCCAGAAACCTGCTCTGCCATAATCCAAGTCCTTCAGGAGGACTATATTAAGGTAAGTTTTCTCCTTTAACATCACAATCTATGTATTTTATGCTTGCTAATGTATAGTATTTTTTTAACAGTCTCTAATTACCATGATTGTAATATGCTGTGAATGTCCCCTTTGTCCCCATGCATGTTGTAAGCTTTTAATGGTCCTTTTTTTGGGCCTACATGCATATTTCCAAAAACCAACCTCTCCAGCATTATATCCTGGGCCCAAACACACCTATCCTAGTCACTCCCCAATGTTTTTTGTCAGCTCCATTGTAGTGCTTAGCTTGGCCGAAAACCCCCCCCCCCCCCATATTTTTTTGATTTTTTCTAATTCCAAAAAAATGTTACATAGTACTACAGCCTTTATTTATGATGTCCCCAACTCATCTCAACCCCCCCCCCCTAAAATAATTTCACAGGTCCATCAGAGGGGGTGATGTTTTTTGTGGTCATTTTTAGCTCTTATTAAAGCGGAGCTCCACCCTAAAGTGGATTTTCCGCTCATCGGAACCCTCCCCCCTCCGGTGTCAAAATTGACACCTTTCAGGGGGGAGGGGGGTGAAGATACCTGTTTAAGACAGGTATTTTCACCCACATCCGGGAGTCCTCTCTGCGGCAAATCTGCGGGAGACAAGTCACTTCCCGCAGAATACCCGTAGTGTTCTTGGAGACACTTGGCTCCCAGAACACAGGAGGACCAGTCCAAACTGCGCAGCGCTTCTCGTGCATGTGCGGTAGGGAACCGGGCAGTGAAGCCGCAAGGCTTCACTGCCTGGTTCCCTCACCGAGGATGGCGGAGGGGGCAGCAGAGTGACGAGCGATCGTTCGTCCTCTGCTGCGGACGTCGCTGGACTCCAGGACAGGTAAGTGTCCAAATATAAAAAACCAGCAGCTGCTGGCTTTTAATATTTTTTTGGGCTGCGGAGCTCCGCTTTAAAATACTCCTTCCAAATTAATGCTATACTGATGTTTTGCCAAGTGGGTTTTGTGATAATCTGCTTGCAATGTTTAGGTATCAAAGTCTTAATTTTTTTGGTTTGACTCCACAGTTACCTTCGACGCCACAGGAATGCCAGAATGTGGCATCTGAGTTTTCTCAGTGGTGGAACTTTCCCAACTGTGGAGGAGCCATTGATGGCAAGCACATCCGCATCATGCCACCACCCCAATCGGGATCCTTTTTTTATAATTATAAAGGGTTCCACAGTATTGTGCTGATGGCGGTGGTGTCTGCCAACTATGATTTCCTTTATATTGACATTGGGAAAAATGGGCGGATGTCTGACGGTGGTGTTTTTGCCCAGACCGATTTCGCTGACCGGCTTCTATCAGAGGACCTGGCATTGCCACCTGCGACAGACAATGAAGATGGCCTACCCTTTGTGTTCCTGGCAGATGAGGCGTTTGCGCTAGGTCCCCATTTGATGAGGCCTTTTCCACAAAGGACCCTCACCCCTGAGAGGAGGGTCTTTAATTATAGGCTGGCCAGAGCGAGAAGGGTGGTAGAAAATGCCTTTGGCATCATGGGCAGTCGTTTCCGCCTTTTTATGACCGCTCTCAACATGGCGGAGTACAAATGGAATCATCTAATAATGTGCTGTTGCATCCTACACAATTTTAAAAAAAAAACATTCCAAGAATTACTTTTCTTCAGTTGCCCTTCAGGGCACCCAGTTCTCAGATGGACCATTGCCAGCCCAAGTAGCTGGCCCTACAGGCTTGGCCCCCCAAAGCAGGCGTGAGGTGCGCCAACGCTATGTCGAGTATTTTATGGGTAGGGGGGCCATTCCAATGCCTGATCATATTTGAAAAAATCTTTGGAATAAAAAAATACTTTCTAATGAAAACATCTTGTTTGTTTTTATTTTGGTTGATTTCATCTTTCTCCTAGGTCAGTGATGGTGAACCTTGGCACTCCAGATGTTTTGCAACTACATTTCCCATGATGCTCAACTCCACTGCAGAGTGCCTTAGCAACATGGGAAATGTAGTTCAAAACCATCTGGGATGCCAAGGTTCACCATCACTGTCCTAGGTTATACTAGTGCAGTTATAGTGCCATGTTTCATTTTCTGAAGCAAATTACCATAATTTTGAGTGTAAACACACCCATTTTTTTGGGGGGGGGGGCAACATTGATATAAGAAGCCACACATTGTTGATTTCAAAATATTTTTAATAGGAGCACAATTTTTTGGTAATTTTTATAAAAATAGAAAATGTTATTATTATTTATTTTTTTGGGGGGATAATTTTTTTGATAAAACGCATGAAACATATGTACAACATGTACAATAGTACTTTAAAAATTTAAAACCTTACAAATAAAAATAGAAAATCAACAAACAAAAAACAAAATATAATTTTCACCCATATAAAAGTTTTAAACCCTCCCAAGAACCTGTTCTATTTTTTTTAGTCTTTGCTCCAGCTGCTTGGTGTTTTGCCTCATCTGAAACAAGTTTTCTTTAATTTGTTCCAGGTCACGAGAGCAGACCCTCAGTTCTTTTAGCAACATCTGGGCAGTGTGTCGGGTGAAGGTTGCTTGGGCCGCAGGCATTAAAGTACCTTAAATAAAAAAAAAAAAATGTCTTAATAAATATACATGCCTACATCAATTACCTGAGGCTGTGGTGTATGACACTGACCTGTTGTGTTGCCATTTTCCACTTCTTCAGCCACATCCTGCGGTTGTGGGTCTTGGGTTGGTGGTGCGGGGTTCGCAGCCTCCTGTCTCTTAGCTCTTTGAAGCCCTATGAGATAGAACCCAAAGGTAGACTTGAGTAACTAAATATATTTAGGCCTGAAAGAGGAATATTAATCATTCTTTGGAAGTGTGGTACAATTGTATTTTTTGAAAATATTTCTAAGCTGAACACATGATTGTATCCATTCCCAAAGCTGGTAGATTGATCTATTTTGGTCAGGTTTCACACATGGAAACACACCAAGTATCCATTGGATCACCTGTGTGTGACACCATCAAAAGGTTGTTCTTGTGGCCCACACTTGTGCTAATGAGTCCAGATGTGTAAGCAGCTGCTGAGTAGGGATGAGCTTCGAGTTCGAGTCGAACTCATGTTCGACTCGAACATTGCCTGTTCGCCCGTTCGCCGAACAGCGAACAAATTGGGGTGTTCGCGGCAAATTCGAAAAATCTATGGGAGAAATCTAAAGTGCTAATTATAAAGGCTTATATGCAAGTTATTGTTCTAAAAAGTGTTTGGGGACCGGGGTCCTGCCCCAGGGGACATGTATCAATGCAAAAAGAAGTATGTCGGACCCGCCTACGTCATTGGCTTGAGCGGGGAACTTCCTTCACTGTGTAATTTAAATTTACATAGTGAAGGAAGTTCCCCGCTCAAGCCAATGACGTAGGCGGGTCCGACATACCGAGGGGGCGGACCTGATGGGGAACTGCTCTCACTTTGGTAATACATGTATAGACCCGCCCCTTCTCATGTTCCGCATCTGGTCCGCTGAGCGGACCTGATGGGGAACTTTAGAAGGGGCGGGTCTATACATTTAAAATACTGAGAGGGAGTTCCCCATCAGGTCCGCTCAGGCACAACCAATGAAGGACAGCGCTGGACATCGGGATCGCCGCGGGACACTGGATTTCACCGC
The DNA here is from genome assembly GCA_029206835.1 of Rana muscosa. Classification (NCBI taxonomy): domain Eukaryota; kingdom Metazoa; phylum Chordata; class Amphibia; order Anura; family Ranidae; genus Rana; species Rana muscosa. Next base: position 32,937,556 of record CM055127.1, on the reverse strand, counting down.
TGGAATGTTTTTTTTTTTTTAAATAAAGGACTTTTTCAAGGTGTTTGTGTGTTTTTTTTAAACATTTTTTTACGCTTTCTTCGTGAAATGGTAGGGGTACAATGTACCCCTTACCAATTCACATAGGGGGGGCCGGGATCTGGGGGTCCCCTTTGTTAAAGGGGTCTTCCAGATTCCGATAAGCCCCCCGCCCGCAGACCCCCACAACCACCGGGCAAGGGTTGTGGGGATGAGGCCCTTGTCCCCATCAACATGGGGACATCCTCCCCATGTTGAGGGCATGTGGCTTGGTACGGTTCAGGAGGGAGGGGGGGCCGCTCTCTCGTCCCCCCCTTTTCCCCTGCGGCCCGGCCAGGTTGCGTGCTCGGATAAGGGGTCTGGTATGGATTTTTAGGGGGACTCCACGCCATTTTTTTTGAAATTTGGGGTGGAGTTCCCCTTAAAATCCATGCCAGATCTGAAGGGCCTGGAATGGATATTTGGGGGAACCCCACGTCAATTTTTTTTTAAATTTGCGGCAGGGTTCCCCTTAATATCCATTCCAGACCTGAAGGGCCTGGTAATTGAATTCTGGGGAACCCCCACGCTTTTTTTTTTTTTTATCAATGACTTTTGAATGTATTGCCGGGAGCCGACAATTCATTAATAGCCGCGAGTCAGTTTTAAATGACTTTTTTTCTTTCAAAAATTACATTTTTTGCAGGGACAGTTCTAAGCACGGGAAACATGCGCCACTTCACATGCATATCATACACACCCCCCAGGTACGAAATTTAAAGGAATATTTCACTTTTATTTTTTCATTTTAAGCATTATTAAAATCACTGCTCCCGAAAAAACGGCCGTTTTTAAAACTTTTTTTGCATTGATACATGTCCCCTGGGGCAGGACCCGGGTCCCCAAACACTTTTTAGGACAATAACTTGCATATTAGCCTTTATAATTAACACTTTAGATTTCGAACGTTCGAGTCCATTGTATTTAATAGGGTTCTAAAGTTTACACGAACATTTTGTCTGTTCGCAGGTTCTGGTGCGAACCGAACAGGGGGGTGTTCGGCTCATCCCTGCTGCTGAGCATACTCTCCTAACCGTACACTGAATCCAGTTACATTAGTTAAATATAGTTACCAACACATATACACAACCATGTTTCTAATTAGTTCTCACATAAACAGTTCAAGATGTAAATTTTCATGTTCTTGGGCATAAGATTCAGTCGTAGGAATCATCGTTCAATCGTTCACTAAATGACGATCCTTTGGTCCGATTCAGTGTTAAGTACATTTGATCATTCCTAATAATAGGCATTTTCAAATTTAGTTATCACTGTATTCTCCCAAAAACATTGTATTATTGATAATGAACGAGGATTTCTACGATCGATTCTTGTGCCCCACAACATGAAAATTGACATCTTGAACTGTTCAAGATGTCCGGTTTCATGTTCTTGGGCACAAGATTCAGTCGTAGGAATCATCGTTCATTACCAATAATACAATGTTTTGGGGGAATACAGTGATAACTAAATTTGAACATGCCTATTATTAGGAATGCTCAAATGTACTTAACACTGAATTGGACCAAAAGATCGTCATTTAGTGAACGTTTGAACGAGGATTTCTACGATCGATTCTTGTGCCCAACAACATGAAACCGGACATCTTGAACTGTACTACATACATTAAATAAAAAGCACATGCAGCACCACGCTATTAATAAAAATCTGAGTAAATGTAAATCTACTTACTTTTTCGGATCACTTTTTTTATTTTCTTGTATTGCTCCGGCTCCCTTAACTTAATGTCCGACCATCTTTTTCTGATCTGTTCTTTCGATCTACGAACCCCAAATTTCCTGACCAGAGTTTGTACCACTTTATCTATGATCTGACCCTTCACCTGATTCGGCTTCTTATATGGGCCATGTTTCGCATCATAATCCTCCCTCAGTAATATGGTGACCATTTCCACCATCTCCTCAAACGCCATGTTTGTGGCTTTGTATCTCCTGGAGCTGGTCTTGCCTACTTCCACACTTTCCTCTTCATCTCGGTGAGTCTCCGCCATGTTGTCAGTCTCCGTCATTAAGGACGAGCGAGAAGGGGTGGGAAAAGTAGTATAACGAACGTCAGGGGTGGGAAAGCGTGCGGAGCGTCATGCATGCGCACTGTAATATAACGGAAATAAGCATCGTTGAAAGCGACGTTCAGTGAGTGGAAGAAGGTCGGAAGTAACGAATGTGTAGATCGCGGGTACGTAACATTTTTCATACTTGATATGTCGAGGGTTGAGCGGACCCGAACTGTAAAGTTCGGTACCGTACAGAACTATTGTGTTTTTGGGTCCCGGACCCGAAACATAACAATTCACTGTATGTTCGGGTCCGGTGTTGGGCAATATGCATGTAAATTCGCGCTTGCTTCCCGTGCTTTTAGAACTGGCCCTGCACAAAGTGTCATTTTTGAATCAAAAAAATACATTTAAAACTCACTCGCGGCTAGAATGAATTCTCGGGGCCCGGCAAATGGCAATACATAGAAAAGTCATTGATTGAAAAAAAAAAAACGTGGGGGTCCCCCCAAATTCTATTTGCAGGCCCTTCAGATCTGGAAAGGATTTTAAGGGGGGGAACTCCACCCCAAATTAAGCAAAAAAATGGCGTGGAGTCCCCCCAAAAATCCAGACCAGACCCTTATCCGAGCACGCAACCTGGCAGGCCGCAGGAAAAGAGGGGGGGACAAGAGAGCGCCCCCTCCTGAACCGTACCAGGCCACATGCCCTCAACATGGGGAGGATGTCCCCATGTTGATGGGGACAAGGGCCTCATCCCCACAACCCTTGCCGGGTGGTTGTGGGGGTCTGCGGGCAGGGGGCTTATCGGAATCTGGAAGAACCCTTTAACAAAGGGGACCCCCAGATCCGGGCCCCCCCTATGTGAATTGGTAATGGGGTACATTGTACCCCTACCATTTCACCAAAAAAGAGTACAAAATGTAAAAAATGACAATAGACGGATTTTGACAATTCCTTTATTAATGTCTTTTTCTTTCTTCCATCTTCTTCCTTCTTCTTCTTTTCTCCATTCCAGTTTCTTCCTCCATCTTCCTCTTCCTCTTCATCTTCATCTCTATCTCCATCTTCATCTTCCTTCTTCCTTCGGTGTTCTCATCCGCATCTTGCTCCGGCATCTTGCTCCGGCTTCTTCTTTCTTTGTCCGCTCCATTTGAATTGGAGGTTCCCGCTGTGTGACGCATCAGTCCTTCAGTTCTCCTCTTGGTCCGGTGACCCCGCCCCCCTCTGACGCACATGGATTTCACGGGGACTTTCCCCGTGCTGTCAGAGGGGGACGGGGCCACTGGGTCGCAGCGGACCTAGAGGAGAACTGAAGAACTTAAGCGTCACACAGCGGGAAACTCCAATTCAAATGGAGCAGACGAAGAAATAAGAAGGGAAGACGCCGGAGCAAGATGCGGATGAGAAGACCAAAGGAAGAAGGGAGATGAAGATGGAGATGAAGATGAAGAGGAAGATGGAGGAAGAAACTCGAATGGAGAAAAGAAGAAGGAAGAAGATGGAAGAAAGAAAAAAACATTAAATAAAGGAAAAAGGCGTTTGTGGGACTTTAAATGAGGCGGGAATCAAAGGAATAGCCGCCTCCATCCCTGTAATCGATTAAAAAGAGAGGAGCACCTGGTGGGACTTTAAGTGAAGCACATGACAGCAAAAGAAGAGGTCAAGTGACCGGGATATAACGTTTATTTGTATTGTATAGTTTCATATAAAAAATATTTATGGGCATATAACATCCAAAATATTACGGGCACATAACCTCTAAAAAAGCTTTAAGCATTTTCAACACAAATTACATAGTAATCCACAGTACAAATGAACATATAAGGAGAATAAAACAAATCATAATTACAGTCATAATGTAACCAAAGTGACGTTGGGCTATATGGGCTAAGTAGTCTATCTAGATTAATATCAGGGTACAAGAATGGGGGGAGAAAAAACAACAATGAGAATGAGATGATAAAAAATATATAAGGACATGATTTGGACCGGTTGAAAGTTAGTATTGTTGATCCATGGTAAGATAAGAGTTGACAACTGAAAACGTGAATGGTAGGTAGCTCGACGCGTTTTGCGGTTTCATGACCGCTCATCAGGAGCAATGATTCATGGAAATTATCTGAAAGCAAAAGATATGGGTTCCAGATAGTCTCAGAGGTACAGTTTGGGAGAATTTAATGCAGGCTAAAATTAGCGAGGGAGACACAAAACAAGGGGAGAGGATACATTTTTTTTTTAAAGAATAGGAATGAGGAAAAATAAAAAGAATGATTACAACATAATGTTGTGCTCAACTTACCTCTGCGTCAGCGCAGCATCAGCGCGGCAGCAGGAGCCACCGATAAACCAACAAGGCATCGTCACCGGGAGCAGCAGTGACATACAGGGGCGATGAAAACAAAGACAGGCAACTCCTGGACCATAAGTGTAGGTAAGTGATCCAGATGGGAAATGACAATGGTAACCCCCAAAGGGGACCTATGTGAAAAAATAATAATGTGTTAATGGGAGTGAATAATGGATGTGTGTAGATGTGGACGAAGGGTAGTGGGGTATGGGAGTGTAGTAATTGGAGTGGGACGAGAAGGAAGGAAAGGGTGGGTGAAGGTGCAGAGATGAATGACCAAAGTGGGATAGGGAAGCAAGGAAGACCAACAAGGGACGGAGGAATTCCAATGAAACTTAAAGGGGATGAGGAATAGGAAGGTAAAAGAATACCTAAGGTGAAAATGAGGAATGGATAGTCCGGGGGCTGTGTAGTTGATCCATGTTGTGACGGAATGGTATGTGTGAAGTATGGCCAGGAGGTGCCTATAAAAGGTACATCGCCACAGGCAAACCCCCCTCATCAAACGGGCGGACACCAGGGGGGAGAGCGGAACGCTTTCACCTGGGCGGCTCAGCCATCCGGCGATTAGCGCCAGATCAGCTCTCCCGTGTGTCCGCCGATGCGATGGGTTCCGCCGGCGGCAGCATGCCAAACAAATGCACGGCGCCATGGCGTGCGGCATGACGTCAGCACGCAATGGCCGCACATCCTCCCATCATGCAAATCAGGGAGGAGGCGGAAAGGGGGAGGGGCATACTGCATACCCTGAATCAGAAACGATGATGGACAGACCGGAGCAACCCATGACAGTGAAAATACTGTGCCGACGGAGACCAGGAACACAATGAACAAAAAGAAAAAGGCAGAAAAAAACTTTAAAAAATAGAAAAGAGGATTAGATTGATTATAAAAGTAAAAAAAAAATTGTAATGAATATAGTATTCTTTGGTAGTTGTTGTAATGGCTTATGAAAAATAAATAAAAAATGAAATAAAATTATGACGAATGAATGAGATAAATATAAGTAACTGTAAGGGAAATAAATAAATAAATTAATACTGAAAAGGACGGGCTTAACCACTTAACGACCGCCCACTGTAAATATACGTCAGCAGAATGGCACCGACAGGCAGAATCACGTATATGTACGTGATTGCCTTTGTATAGTTGGGGGGTCCGATCGGACCCCCCTTCTTTACAGTGAGCGGTCGTTTTACCTTCGGGAGCGATCCGGCATGAGGGGACGGCCGTTCGATTCCGGCCACCCCCTCTCGATCGCTCCCGGAGAATGAGAGAGCTTCCCCTGCCTGCCAGGAAGGAGGAAGTGATGTCATCTCTCCTGGGGCGCTCACATATACCGAGCGCCGTACAGGAGAAGATGCCAGGTTAGTACACAGAACAGCACACTGACACCAGGACACATAGGCACATAAATCGCCCCCCCAGGCCCCCCCAGACACCCCCATATCACCCCCCAGCCCCCCCCCCAGTCACAGTGTCACTGATTGCAGTGACCATTTATTTAGTGATCACTGCAATCAGTGACATTTGTGACTGTAAAAGTGTCACCAAAGTTTAGTCTTAGGTCCAGTGTAGCCCCCTAACCCCCCCCTAATAAAGGTTTAACCCCCTGATCACCCCCCAGGTAACCCTTTCACCCCCTATCACCACTGTCACTAAGCAATCATTTTTCTGATCGATGTCTTAGCGTCGGTGATGCTGATCGGTAGCCAGTAATTTTTTTTAGGTTCGCCGCAGGTTTTTATAGCGTCGGGTACCCCCATATATTACCTAATAAAGGTTTAACCCCCTTGATCCCCCCCCAGGTAACCCTTTCACCCCCTATCACCACTGTCACTAAGCGATAATTTTTCTGATCGATGTCTTAGCGTCGGCGATGCTGATCGGTAGCCAGTAATTTTTTTTAGGTTCGCCGCAGGTTTTTATAGCGTCGGGTAACCCCATATATTACCTAATAAAGGTGTAACCCCCTTGATCACCCCCCAGGTAACCCTTTCACCCCCTAGCACCGCCGTCACTATGCGATCATTTTTCTGATCGATGTCTTAGCGTCGGTGATGCTGATCGGTAGCCAGTAATTTTTTTTAGGTTCGCCGCAGGTTTTTATAGCGTCAGGTACCCCCATATATTATCTAATAAAGGTTTAACCCCCTGATCGCCCCCCAGGTAACCCTTTCACCCCCTATCACCACTGTCGCTAAGCAATCGTTTTTATGATCGTTGTCTTAGTGTCGGTGATGCCGATAGGTAGCCAGTAATTTTTTTTTAGGTTCGCCGTCAGGTTTTTATATAGCGTCAGGTACCCCCATATATTACCTAATAAAGGTTTTAACCCCCTAATTGCCCCTAGTTAACCCTTTCACCAGTGATCATCATATAAGTGTTACGGGTGACGCTGGTTAGTTAGTTTGCTTTTTATAGTGTCAGGGCACCCGCCGTATATAACCCAATAAAGGTTTAACCCCCTGATCGCCCGGCGGGTGATATCAGTTAGGTTTTAGCGTCAGAGAGGGTCTGCGTCACACCCCAGGCAGCGTCAGGTTAGTGCCAGTAGCGCTAACACCCACGCGTGAAGCATACACCCCCCTTAGTGGTATAGTATCTGATCAGCTCAATATCTGATCTGATCAGATCTATACTAGTGTCCCCAGCAGTTTAGGGTTCCCAAAAACGCAGTGTTAGCGGGATCAGCCCAGATACCTGCTAGCACCTGCGTTTTGCCCCTCCGTCCAGCCCAGGCCACCGAAGTGCAGTATCGATCGATCACTGTCACTTGCAAAACACAACACACATAACTGCAGCGTTCGCAGAGACAGGCCTGATCCCTGCGACTCCAGTGCTGTAGGAGGTAATTTCACCACCACAGTTAAAAAAAAAAGCATATATGCCGAAGCATTGGGGCAGCAGGAGCGGAGGAGCGATTTTGCTCCTAATGCCGCGTATATACGGTCGAAATTCCGACGGAGGCTTGCCCGTGGAAAAGTCTGACCATGTGTACGCGGCATAACTTTTGCGAGAAGATGCCCCCATGCTTCGGCATATATAAATGGTGCATGTATGCCCATCATTAGAAGTGGGTGGATGAAGGGCGGTATTCTAATGGTGGGCATACCCACCGATCAATCTTTTTTTTTCGTTCAGCCAACAGGCTGCATGAAAAAAAAGATTACAATACATGTCCAACAAGGACCAGCAACGTACTGGTATGTTGCTGGACTTTGAATGTTTATACCAGAATGATGCCTGCGGGTTTAGGTATCATCTTGGTATCATTCTTTTCAGCCAGCGGCCGGCTTTCATGTAAAAGCAATCCTAGTGGCTAATTAGCCTCTGGACTGATTTTACAAGCAGTGGGAGGGAATGTCCCCCCCCCGGATATAAAAAGCGCCATTGGGAAATTGGGAAAGCATTTTATCACACCGATCTTGGTGTGGTCAGATGCTTTGAGGGCAGAGGAAAGATCTAGGGTCCAATAGACCCCAGTTTTTTTCAAAAAAGAGTACCTGTCATTACCTATTGCTATCATAGGGGATATTTACATTCCCTGAGATAACAATAAAAGTGATAAAAATAAATAAATATGGAAGCAACAGTTTAAAAATAAAATAAAAAAGCAAAATTAATAATAAAAAAAAAAAAAAAAAAAAAAAAAAAGCACCCCTGTCCTGCCCTGCTCTTGCCCAATGGCGAACGCAAGCGTCGGTCTGGCGTCATATGTAAACAGCAATTGCACCATGCATGTGAGGTATCACCACGAAGGTCAGATCGAGGGCAGTAATTTTAGCAGTAGACCTCCTCTATAAATCTAACGGGGTAACCTGTAAATGCTTTTAAAGGCTTTTAAAAATGTATGTAGTTTGTCGCCAATGCGCGTTTGTGTGAAATTTTAAAGCATGTCGTGTTTGGTATCTATGTACTCGGCCTAAGATCATCTTTTTTATTTCATCAAACATTTGGGCAATATAGTGTGTTTTAGTGCATTAAAATTAAAAAAAGTGTATTTTTTCCCAAAAAAATGCGTTTGAAAAATCGCTGCGCAAATACTGTGTAGAAAAAAAAAATGCAACACCCACCATTTTATTCTGTAGGGCCTTTGCTTTAAAAATATATATAATGTTTGGGGGTTCAACATAATTTTCTTGCAAAAAAAAATATGTTTTCATGTAAACAAAAAGTGTCAAAAAGGGCTTTGTCTTCAAGTGGTTAGAAGAGTGGATGTAAGCTTCCTAATGTTGTGTATAAAATGCCAGAACAGTTCAAAACCCCCCCAAATGACCCCATTTTGGAAAGTAGACACCCCAAGCTATATACTGAGAGGCATGTCGAGTCCATGGAATATTTTATATGTTGACACAAGTTGCGGAAAAAATAATGTTTTTTTTTTTTGTTTTGTTTTTTGCACAAAGTTGTCACTAAATGATATATTGCTCAAACATGCCATGGGCATATGTGGAATTACACCCCAAAATACATTCTGTTGCTTCTCCTGAGTACGGGGATACCACATGTGTGAGACTTTTTGGGAGCCTAGCCGCGTACGGGACCCCAAAAACCAAGCACCGCCTTCAGGCTTTCTAAGGGTGTCAATTTTTGATTTCACTTCTCACTGCCTATCACAGTTTCGGAGGCCATGGAATGCCCAGATGGCACAAACCCCCCCAAATGACCCCATTTTTGAAAGTAGACACCCCAAGCTATTTGCTGAGAGGTATTGTGAGTATTTTGCAGATCTCGCTTTTTGTCACAAAGTTTTGAAAATTGAAAAAAAAAAGAAAAAAAAAAAATGTTCTTTCTTCATTTTCAAAAACAAATGAGAGCTGTAAAATACTCACCATGCCTCTCAGCAAACAGCTTGGGGTGTCTACTTTCCAAAATGGGGTCATTTGGGGGGGTTTTGTGCTATTTTGGCATTTTATGGCCTTCAAAACTGTGATAGGTAGTGAGGAGTGAAATCAAAAATTTGCGCCCTTAGAAATCCTGGAGGCGGTGCTTGGTTTCCGGGGTCCCGTACGTGGCTAGGCTCCTAAAAAGTCCCACACATGTGGTATCCCCGTACTCAGGAGAAGCAGCAGAATGTATTTTGGGGTGCAATTCCACATATAACCATGGCATGTGTGAGCAATATATCATTTAGTGACAACTTTTTGTATTTTTTTTTTTTTTTGTCATTATTCAATCACTTGGGACAAAAAAAAAATATTCAATGGGCTCAACATGCCTCTCAGCAATTTCCTTGGGGTGTCTACTTTCTAAAATGGGGTCATTTGGGGGGGTTTTGTGCTATTTTGGCATTTTATGGCCTTCAAAACTGTGATAGGTAGTGAGGAGTGAAATCAAAAATTTGCGCCCTTAGAAATCCTGAAGGCGGTGCTTGGTTTCCGGGGTCCCGTACGTGGCTAGGCTCCTAAAAAGTCCCACACATGTGGTATCCCCGTACTCAGGAGAAGCAGCAGAATGTATTTTGGGGTGCAATTCCACATATAACCATGGCATGTGTGAGCAATATATCATTTAGTGACAACTTTTTGTATTTTTTTTTTTTTTGTCATTATTCAATCACTTGGGACAAAAAAAAAAAATATTCAATGGGCTCAACATGCCTCTCAGCAATTTCCTTGGGGTGTCTACTTTCTAAAATGGGGTCATTTGGGGGGGTTTGTACTGCCCTGTCATTTTAGCACCTCAAGAAATTAGATAGGCAGTCATAAATTAAAAGCTGTGTAAATTCCAGAAAATGTACCCTAGTTTGTAAACGCTATAACTTTTGCGCAAACCGATAAATATACGCTTATTGACATTTTTTTTACTAAAGACATGTGGCTGAATACATTTTGGCCTAAATGTATGACTAAAATTGAGTTTATTCGATTTTTCTTATAACAAAAAGTAGAAAATATCATTTTTTTTCAAAATTTTCGGTCTTTTTCCGTTTATATCGCAAAAAATAAAAATCGCAGAGGCAATCAAATACCATTAAAAGAAAGCTCTATTTGTGGGAAGAAAAGGACGCAAATTTCGTTTGGGTACAACATTGCATGTCCGCACAATTTACAGTTAAAGCAGCGCAGTGCAAAATTCTGAATTCACCTCTGGTCCTCTAGCTACCAAATGGTCCGGGGCTTAAGTGGTTAAAGTGGTCAACTAAACAAATATATCGAATGGATCTAGAATTCGAATTGAAATGTATTATGTTGATAATGATGAAAAAAGGGGGGAAGAATAATGAGTTCTGCAAGAAAAGAAAAAATCTGGAAGTTTGGGCTAAAAAGATCTAGGGACATAGATGTTCGTGGTCCTGGTTAATGAATAAGTAAAAAATACATAATAATAATGAGATGTTTAATAAATTGACTGCTGCCATGTGCTTCCATCCCTAAATTGTTTGTGTCTCCCTCGCTAATTTTAGCCTGCATTAAATTCTCCCAAACTGTACCTCTGAGACTATCTGGAACCCATATCTTTTGCTTTCAGATAATTTCTATGAATCATTGCTCCTGATGAGCGGTCATGAAACCGCGAAACGCGTCAAGCTACCTAACATTCACGTTTTCAGTTGTCAACTCTTATCTTACCATGGATCAACAATACTAACTTTCAACCGGTCCAAATCATGTCCTTATATATTTTTTATCATCTCATTCTCATTGTTGTTTTTTCTTCCCCCATTCTTGTACCCTGATATTAATCTAGATAGACTACTTAGCCCATATAGCCCAACGTCACTTTGGTTACATTATGACTGTAATTATGATTTGTTTTATTCTCCTTATATGTTCATTTGTACTGTGGATTACTATGTAATTTGTGTTGAAAATGCTTAAAGCTTTTTTAGAGGTTATGTGCCCGTAATATTTTGGAGGTTATATGCCCATAAATATTTTTTATATGAAACTATACAATACAAATAAACGTTATATCCCGGTCACTTGACCTCTTCTTTTGCTGTCATGTGCTTCACTTAAAGTCCCACCAGGTGCTCCTCCCTTTTTAATTAAATAAAGGAATTGTCAAAAACCGGCTATTGTCATTTTTTTACATTTTGGACACTTTTTTGGTGAAATGGTAGGGGTACCCCATTACCAATTCACATAGGGGGGCTGGGATCTGGGGGTCCCCTTTGTTAAAGGGGTCTTCCAGATTCCGATAAGCCCCCTGCCCACAGACCCCCACAACCACCGGGCAAGGGTTGTGGGGATGAGGCCCTTGTCCCCATCAACATGGGGACATCCTACCCATGTTGAGGGCATGTGGCCTGGTACGGTTCAGGAGGGGGGGGCGCTCTCTCATCCCCCCTCTTTTTCTGCGGCCTGCCAGGTTGTGTGCTCGGATAAAGGGTCTGGTCTGGATTTTTGGGGGTCCTCCACGCCATTTTTTTAATAATTTGGGGTGGAGTTCCCCTTAAAATCCTTTCCAGACCTGCAGGTCCTGGTATGGATATTTGGGGGGACCGCACGCATTTTTTTTAACATTTGCGGCAGGGTTCCCCTTAATATCCATTCCAGACATGAAGGGCCTGGTAATTGAATTTGGGGGAACCCCAACGCTTTTTGATTTTTAGTATCAATGACTTTTCTATGTATTGCATTTGACGGGAGACAACAATTCATTATAGCCAGGAGTGATTTTTTATGGAATTTTTGAAATTCTCGAATGACACTTTGTGCAGGGACAGTTCTAGGTACTCCTTTACTTTTTTGGAGCCATTTTAGTCCTCAGAATTTCGGGCCCCATTGACTTCAATGGGGTTTGGGTTCGGGTCAAGTTCCGGCCCGAACTCGAGCTTTTTACGAAGTTTGCCCAAAAGCATATAACACAAACATCCAGGTGTCCGCTCAACTCTATGATGACTGATCAATTGCTGAGTTTGTGGCCTTTATATGGTGAGAAAGATTAGTAGTAGTCTTGACTGACATTAGATTTTTTGTCTGTTTTTTGACTTGCAGAAAAAATGCAGGTATTTAAAGACCCTGATTTCATGTTAGAATTCCTGCAAAGGTGGAAAAATCTTCTGGTTTTATGGGAGACCAAAAATAAGCAAAATAAAAATAAAGACGCCAGGAAGAGAGCACTGGAGACCTTGCTGGAATTTGTGCAAACTCAGATCCCCACAGCAACAATACAGGATGTGAAGACGAAAATTGGGACCATTAGGGGCACATACCGGACTCAACGAAACAAAGTCCGAACATCTATGCGGTCAGGAGCAGCTGCAGAGGACAGATACAAGCCGAATCTATGGTACTACCAGCATCTAAATTTCCTGGATGACCACCTGGAATCAAGGGAATCCCTTTCCAGCCTTCCCCCCAGAACGAGCTCCAGCCTTCCCTGCAGCCAACCCTCCAGCCTTCCCTCCAGCCAAGTTGAGGTTTCTTTGGAGGAACAAGCTGAACTCCTGGAGGAGCCTGATTTGAACATTTGGAGCCAGGTATAATATTTAGCTAAAGATTTCTTGTACTAAAAGTCTAATGTGGTCAAAGATGTTAAACTTGTGTGAAAAATGTTTGCATTTTAAAAAAAGTGTTTGACATATCAATAGACAGCAGTGACCAAAAATTATGGGAACAAGAATGAAAAATGCTGGTGTCAGAATGATTAACTTTAATATTTATTTGCATTCAATTAGCAAATGTTGAGGTGACAAATGTGTGTGATAGATGAAGCAAAAAATTACAATATGTACCTTTTTTATACAGGATGAGGAGGCAGGCGCCAGTGTGACCCAGGAGGAGGCAGGCGCCAGTGTGACCCAGGAGGAGGCAGGCGCCAGTGGAACCCAGGAGGAGGCAGGCCCCAGTGGAACCCAGGAGGAGGCAGGCCCCAGTGGGACACAGGAGGAGGCAGGACCCAGTGGGACACAGCGGAACACCAGGCCCCAGATACCTCTGCTGCGTATTCCCCAAAAAAGGGCAAGGAAGCTTATTCAGATGGAGGAGGAGACCCAGGCCCTAATTAGGGAGGCTACTGCGGCCCTCAGAGAGCCCCCCACCGCTGCAGAGGGATTTGCTGCCCTTATTGGGCACAAACTGCCCGAAATGGAAATGGTACAGCGGCTAAAATGCGAGACCCTGATCTTGAAGGTCGTAAATATGGGCATGTTGGGAAAACTCAATGACTTTACGGACGTTGTGGATGTTTCTTATGTCCTTGCTCATGTTCCTGCTCCAGTTCCTGCCCCACTCCCTGCTCCTGCCCCACTCCCTGCTCCTGCCCCAGTCCCTGCTCCTGCCCCACTCCCTGCTCCTGCCCCAGTCCCTGCTCCTGCTCCAGTCCCTCCTCCACGGACACAGCCTCCAAGGAAGGCTGCAGGGAAGCCTGCAGGGAAGGCAACAAAGAAAAGCAGGAAATAAGCCCAGGATATGTCCTTCAGATGGTCCCAATTTTCGTCTTCTCATCCTTTGTTGTTTGCTGTGGTGATCTGTGTCTGCACTAATTTAAGCAGGGTCTCCAGTGCTGTCTTCCTGGCTTCTTTAGTTTTACTTTACCTGTGGTTTTGTTTTGCCTTAACCTTTAATTTGTTTTTAGGCCAGAATAAATGGTATTTTTGTTTCATGATAAATATTGAACATGTGTTTTTATTCTAAATAGACAGTTTGCTAGTGAGTAGGCAGGGAAATTGGAAAAACAAATTGTGAAATTAACAAGGGACACTAACCTCCTTGAGGGTAAATTAGAATAAATAATAATGTTGTTGTGGTAACTTGACACACTCAAAAATATCAAATAATATTGGAAAACAGTCTAAAATATTAACAAAAAAATTATCAAAAATAACATCTTCAATACAAGATGGAAACTCAAAAATATTGGGTATTTAGGGAGATCTGGCTTACAATAAATATAGATTAATCATGAGAAAACAATAAATAATAAAGACAAAAGTTTTTCATAACTCTGTGAGAATATCAGCAGCAAAAGAATTGGATTATTGCAGCATTATAACGAAGAAAAGAATGCGCTGCATTAAACGATGCAATAATTTCCAGCATGACGAATGTGCTATCTCCATTACGAACGGTAGTTTTACCAGAACGAGCGCTCCCTTCTCATCACTTGCTTCTGAGCATGCGCGCTTTTTTCACGTCGTTAAAGCCTACACACGACCGTTTTTCATGACGAGAAAAATGACGACGTGAAAAACAACGAGAAAAATTAGAGCATGTTCCAATTTTTTCCTGCCCATTTTTCACGTTGTGAAAAATGCTCTGAAGCCCACACACGATCGTTTTTAATGACCATTTTTAAAAAATTTATTTTTCTCGTCATTAAAAACGGTCGTGTGTACGCGGCATTAGATTCAAGTTATTGGGCATAAAAAGGGTATGGGGTCCGGGTACTGCCCTAGAGGACATGAATCAATGACAAAAGAGTTTGTTAAAAACATAATTTTTAAATGAGCAGTGATTTACTGATGCTTAAAGTAAAAAAATATATAACATTTTTTTTTTTTAATATAGTGCCGGTAAAGTGGCAAACCTGTACCGTGTATAGAACCTGCTACAGCAAAAAATTGCATATATAAAGGCCAAAAAAAAATTTTTTCCCTGCAAGCTTTCTTTATTTTAGAAACAACGGCTTGAGGAGCCAGTCTGTATGATGAGGCCACAATTTAGAGCACTCGGAACAAGATTAGAGATTTTTCTGGATAACTTCTGGTGTCTGTTTCACAGACTTTGAATAGAAGTTACAGTTGCGGAAAGATTGGGCTTTGGATGTTGGTGGTCCCTTCACACCGTAACCCTATAGAGTTACTCTTGATGAAAGCAAGAATTGGCTTTGCTGTCAAAATTTTTAATGATATGTACCTGTCAAACAGTTGCGGAAAAATTGGCCCTTGGGTGTTAATTGTGCCCATAAAACCTATACCAAAAAGTTTCTTCACAATAAAACCAACACCCACAAAGCTAGGCAGCCTAGACAGTCTTGCACAGATTCCACATCCCAAAAACACTTAATCTGTTCACAACGGCATCAGAGGCTTGATAGCGGCTGCTAATCCAGGAATGATTCATTTTGATAAATAACAGCCGGTCAATGAAGTCTGTGGACTGACACGTTCTTTTATCTGTCACAAAACCTCCGGCAGCACTGAATGCCCGTTCGGAAAGCACGCTGGATGCAGGGCAACCCAGTAGCTCAATTACATACTGGACAAGTTCTGGGCAATGGTCTATTCTCATGACCCAGTAGCTTTCGTCAACTGGAAAGCTCTCTATCTCTGTTTTCACCCCTAGATAATCTCCCACCATGTGATGCAGACACTGCGGATGAGATGTAGATGCTGACAGCTGGGCACTGAGGACTTAAAAAATTTTGAAATGCATCATTGAGGCTGCCCTCTTCTCCACTGCTCTGCCGCAAGTGCCCTGTCCATAATGCCATGCAGAGTCTCCACAACAGGGATAATTCACTGATGCATGCATTGCCATGGCTTGCCATCCTTGTCACCTCCTCAAATGATGATAGTACAGTGCATGCATCCTTTATCAGCAGCCACTGGCGTGGGGAAAAACAGCCCAGCCGGCCTGCGCCTGTCATTGTGCCATACTCGCACAGGTATGATGGCCCACTGTAGCATTGCCAATGTTGAGTTCCACCTGGTAGGCATGTCGCAAATCAGGTGGTTTATGGGCAGGTGAAATTCCCACTGAATTTCAGTCAACCGAGCACTGGCTGTGTATGACCGCCTACAGGCTACAGGCTCTTCTGGCCTGTTTTAGCAGATCTTCCAACCCTGGGTACCTACATAAGAAACGCTGCACCACCAAATTGAGGACATGTGCCAGGCCTTTTTCTCCTCTTTATTCGCTCTTATAATAATAGGCTAAGACAGCTTGTTCATTGTTTAGCGATGGAGTAATACTTAATCACCACAAAATTGTTAAATCTTTTAGATCTTTTTGGTGTGCTGCAAGGCAAAGTTTGAGAAACACTGGCTTAGGGGGTACTGGTGGTTCATAGGGCAATTCAGCAGAGGAGGGCATGGAGGAGGAGGAGAGGGTGGAGCTGACATCATCGTTGTATGGCGATGTGACGGCAAAACAAGCTGCAGCACTGACCCCTGTCCTGCATCCTTTGAGTTGCAAGCAGAGTTACCCAGTGTGCTGTGAACGAAATATAGCATCCCTGACCATGCTTGCTGGACCACGTGTCAGCAGTAGGGTGGACCTTGCGGCTGACTGCCTTGCCCAATGATGCCACAACATTGCCTTCCACGTGAAAGTACAGAGCTGCCATTGTAGTAGAGCACATTCTGAAAACTCACTGAAGGGGGCAAAATCCATCAGGTGGAAACGCAGGAGTTGTAAAGCCAGCAGCTTTGACAAACTTAAATTTAGACGCTGAGCATGTGGGTGCCATTGACTGTATTTTTTTTGCTGCATTAGATTGCCTGCTATAGTTTAGGGCTGGTGGTGTGCTGCTGGCAGACATGCTGCAAGGACCTCTGACACCCTTTGCTATACCATCATCCCTGTCAGTGGAGTCTGCTGAGAGGTCATGAGATATAGTTGAGTAGACCTGAAAGGTGAGGAGTGAGGAGAAGCAATGGGCTGAGTGGTGGGAGGCTAAATGCCTTGTCAAGCATGTTTTACCCAAATAGTTGGTGTTTTTGCCACACTTGATCTGCTTGAGGGAAATTTTGCAAATCGCAACAGTGCGATCGGCTGCACATGTGCTAAAAAAGGCCCAGACATCTGAGCTGTGGGAAGTGGGCCGGGAGATAACAACTCCACAATGTGATGGAATAAGGTGGCTGCTCTCTACCCTTCCATAATGGCTTCTTTGTTGGGGTTGTGCCTCACCCTCACATTCTTCCTCTGCTCTATCCGACACCTCAGTTGCGTCATCATCATCAACCCCTCCATCCTTATAACTGAAGCCAACGCGAGAGAGCGCCCCCCTCCTGAACCATACATGCCCTCAGGGGGGTGTTCGGCTCATCCATAATCTCCACTCCAATATCACACTGCAAATGACTGCTGTGGAAAGGATCCTTTTATAGCGGGGTGGGTCTATGAGCAATGAGCCTTGATTGGGCACAGTCATCATTACTTTCTCCAATCATGGCTCTAACAGTGTGCTGTGCCCTGATTGGGCAAATCCTTCAGGGATTCCAATAAACTGTGAGGTGTGCAGTGCATTGTGGGGCGCTCGGTGGGCCAAACATATGGTCGAATGCCCTGACAATTTGGGTGTTTGGCCCGAATTCATCCTTGGCCCGAATTCAAACTGTTCGCCCAACACTAGTGAGCTATTGCCATACAAAGTGAAGCCCTATCATAAAACAATAATCAACAAATTGTAAAAGTACAAATGAGAGAAAATAAAAATCAGTCTTTTCCCAAAAAGTCAGTGCTTAACCACTTAACGACCGCCCACTGTAAAAATACGTCGGCAGAATGGCACCAACAGGCAGAATCACGTATATATACGTGACCGCTTTTGTATGAGCTAATTTTTGATCAGTGTGTCGTGATGTGCAGTGTATGCTTTGGATTCCTGGACTTTTGAAATAAAGGCTTTTTATCTTGGAGTGCTGCTATCCAGAAAAATCCTTTTCCTGTTTTGCTCATACTTGCATTGCTTGCACCCTTGGTTGCTGGGAGGAGGTCATTTGGAGGATATCTACATCTGAGCGGCTCCCTTTCTCTGTTTCATCGCTTTTGTATAGTTGGGGGGTCCAATCGGACCCCCCTTCTTTACAGTGAGCGGTGGTTAAGTGTTCGGGAGCGATCCGGGTTGAGGGGACGGCCGTTCGATTCCGGCCACCCCCTCGCGATCGCTCCTGGCGAATGAGAAAGCTTCCCTGCCTGTGTAATGTTTACACAGGCAGTGGAAGTGATGTCATCTCTCCTGCGGCGCTCACATATACCGAGCGCCGCACAAGAGAAGATGCCAGGTTAGTGCACAAAACACTACACTGACACCAGGACACATAGGCACATAAATAGCCCCCCAGGCCCCCCCAGACACCCCAGATCACCCCCCAGATCACCCCCCCAGCCCCCAGTCACAGTGTCACTGATTGCAGTGACCATGTAGTTACTGATCACTGCAATCAGTGACATTTGTGACTGTAAAAGTGTCACTAAAGTTAGTTTTAGGTCCAGTGTAGCCCCCTAACCCCCCCTAATAAAGGTTTAACCCCCTGATCGCCCCCCAGATAACCCTTTCACCCCCTATCACCACTGTCGCTAAGCGATCATTTTTCTGATCGCTGTCTTAGCGTCGGTGATGCCGATCGGTAGCCAGTTATTTTTTTTAGGTTCGCCGCAGGTTTTTATAGCGTTGGGTACCCCCTTATATTACCTAATAAAGGTTTAACCCCCTTGATCGCCCCCCAGGTAACCCTTTCACCCTCTATCACCACTGTCGCTAAGCGATAGTTTTTCTGATCGCTGTCTTAGTGTCTGTGATGCCGATCGGTAGCCAGTAATTTTTTTTAGGTTCGCCGCAGGTTTTTATAGCGTCAGGTACCCCCATATATTATCTAATAAAGGTTTAACCCCCTTGATCGCCCCCCAGGTAACCCTTTCACCCCCTATCACCACTGTCGCTAAGCGATCGTTTTTCTGATCGCTGTTTTTGTGTCGGTGATGCCGATCAGTTTAGGGTTCCCAAAAACGCAGTGTTAGCGGGATCAGCCCAGATACCTGCTAGCACCTGCGTTTTGCCCCTCCATCCAGCCCAGGCCACCCAAGTGCAGTATTGATCGATCACTGTCACTTGCAAAACACAACACACATAACTGCAGCGTTCGCAGAGACAGGCCTGATCCCTGCGGCTCCAGTGCTGTAGGAGGTGATTTCACCACCACAGTTAAAAAAAAAAAAGCATATATGCCGAAGCATTGGGGCAGCAGGGGCGGAGGAGCGGAGGAGTGATTTTGCTCCTAATGCCGCGTACATACGGTCGAAATTCCGACGGAGGCTTGCCCGTGGAAAAGTCTGACCATGTGTACGCGGCATAACTTTTGCGGGAAGATGACGACATGCTTCGGCATATATAAATGGTGCATGTATGCCCATCATTAGAAGTGGGTGGATGAAGGGCGGTATTCTAAAGGTGGGCATACCCACCGATCAATCTTTTTTTTTCGTTCAGCCAACAGGCTGCATGAAAAAAAAGATTTCAATACATGTCCAACAATGACCAGCAACGTACTGGTATGTTGCTGGACTTTGAATGTTTATACCAGAATGATGCCTGCGGGTTTAGGTATCATCTTGGTATCATTCTTTTCAGCCAGCGGCCGGCTTTCATGTAAAAGCAATCCTAGTGGCTAATTAGCCTCTGGACTGCTTTTACAAGCAGTGGGAGGGAATGTCCCCCCCGGATATAAAAAGCGCCATTGGGAAATTGGGAAAGCATTTTATCACACCGATCTTGGTGTGGTCAGATGCTTTGAGGGCAGAGGAAAGATCTAGGGTCCAATAGACCCCAGTTTTTTTCAAAAAAAGAGTACCTGTCACTACCTATTGCTATCATAGGGGATATTTACATTCCCTGAGATAACAATAAAAATGATAAAAAATAAATAAATATGGAAGCAACAGTTTAAAAATAAAAGAAAAAAGCTAAATTAATAATAAAAAAAAAGAAAAAAAGCACCCCTGTCCAGCCCTGCTCTTGCCCAATGGCGAACGCAAGCGTTGGTCTGGCGTCATATGTAAACAGCAATTGCACCATGCATGTGAGGTATCACCGTGATGGTCAGATCGAGGGCAGTAATTTTAGCAGTAGACCTCCTCTGTAAATCTAACGGGGTAACCTGTAAAGGCTTTTAAAGGCTTTTAAAAATGTATGTAGTTTGTCGCCAATGCGCGTTTGTGCGAAATTTTAAAGCATGTCGTGTTTGGTATCTATGTACTCGGCCTAAGATCATCTTTTTTATTTCATCAAACATTTGGGCAATATAGTGTGTTTTAGTGCATTAAAATTAAAAAAAGTGTATTTTTTCCCCAAAAGATGCATTTGAAAAATCGCTGTGCAAATACTGTGTAGAAAAAAAAATGCAACACCCACCATTTTAATCTGTAGGGCCTTTGCTTTAAAAATATATATAATGTTTGGGGGTTCAATATAATTTTCTTGCAAAAAAAAAATATGTTTTCATGTAAACAAAAAGTGTCAAAAAGGGCTTTGTCTTCAAGTGGTTAGAAGAGTGGATGTAATCTTCCTAATGTTGTGTATAAAATGCCAGAACAGTTCAAAACCCCCCCAAATGACCCCATTTTGGAAAGTAGACACCCCAAGCTATATACTGAGAGGCATGTCGAGTCCATGGAATATTTTATATGTTGACACAAGTTGCGGAAAAAAAAATATATATTTTTTTTTTTTTTGCACAAAGTTGTCACTAAATGATATATTGCTCAAACATGCCATGGGCATATGTGGAATTACACCCCAAAATACATTCTGTTGCTTCTCCTGAGTACGGGGATACCACATGTGTGAGACTTTTTGGGAGCCTAGCCGCGTACGGGACCCCAAAACCAAGCACCGCCTTCAGGCTTTCTAAGGGTGTAAATTTTTGATTTCACTTCTCACTGCCTATCACAGTTTCGGAGGCCATGGAATGCCCAGATGGCACAAACCCCCCCAAATGACCCCATTTTGGAAAGTAGACACCCCAAGCTATTTGCTGAGAGGTATGGTGAGTATTTTGCAGATCTCGCTTTTTGTCACAAAGTTTTGAAAATTGAAAAAAAAAAAAAAAAAATTTTCTTTCTTCATTTTCAAAAACAAATGAGAGCTGTAAAATACTCACCATGCCTCTCAGCAAATAGCTTGGGGTGTCTACTTTCCAAAATGGGGTCATTTGGGGGGGGGTTTGTGCTATTTTGGCATTTTATGGCCTTCGAAACTGTGATAGGTAGTGAGGAGTGAAATCAAAAATTTGTGCCTAGAAATCCTGAAGGCGGTGCTTGGTTTTCGGGGTCCCGTACGCGGCTAGGCTCCTAAAAAGTCCCACACATGTGGTATCCCCATACTCAGGAGAAGCAGCAAAATGTATTTTGGGGTGCAATTCCACATATAACCATGGCATGTGTGAGCAATATATCATTTAGTGACAACTTTTTGTAATTTTAATTTTTTTTGATCATTATTCAATCACTTGAGACAAAAAAAAAACTATTCAATGGGCTCAACATGTCTCTCAGCAGTTTCCTTGGGATGTCTACTTTCCAAAATGGGGTCATTTGGGGGGGTTTTGTACTGCCCTGCCATTTTAGCACCTCAAGAAATGAGATAGGCAGTCATAAATTAAAAGCTGTGTAAATTCCAGAAAATGTACCCTAGTTTGTAGACGCTATAACTTTTGCGCAAACCAATAAATATACGCTTATTGACATTTTTTTTACTAAAGACATGTGGCTGAATACATTTTGGCCTAAATGTATGACTAAAATTGAGTTTATTCGATTTTTCTTATAACAAAAAGTAGAAAATATCATTTGTTTTAAAAAATTTCGGTCTTTTTCCGTTTATATCGCAAAAAATAAAAATCGCAGAGGCAATCAAATACCATTAAAAGAAAGCTCTATTTGTGGGAAGAAAAGGACGCAAATTTCGTTTGGGTACAACATTGCATGTCCGCACAATTTACAGTTAAAGCAGCGCAGTGCAAAATTCTGAAAACAGCTCTGGTCCTTTAGCTACCAAATGGTCCAGGGCTTAAGTGGTTAAATGTTGGAAAAAATATATAACAAGGTCCACAAATGTGCAGAAAGTGCTTCCAGTATCTAAAAAGGAAGGGCTATATAGTGCTATATACCGTAATCCAAAAGGGCTAACTCCAGAGAGAAAACACCCCAGAAATATAGTGAAGTTGAAAGAGAGATTGGGTACTTTCTGGAATTATTTGGCTTTCAAACAAATGACAAACCAACAACACTTTGAGGATAAAACCCAAACAAATCCACGATGGATGATGGAACAACACTCTGACCCAATTTCACTTCCAATCCGTAGGGACAAATAAAATACAAATTCTCATAGTGCAGTTCATCCCTTATATAAAATGTATTAAAGATGAAGAATAACACTCACATTTAGTATAAGATTAAAAGACATTAAAAATCCCAAAAGCTGCAGCAATTATAGTGTCGCCAACGGATTCCTTCAAGCCAGCAGCCGCTATGCATTGTGATGTCATGTAAGGCACCAACGGTGCGTTTCGTCATAAGTTTGATGTCAGCAGGGACGTGGCTAAATGACTTACACGCTGAAGGTATAAATGCAACACAAGCGGAAGAGGAATTCCTTCTAGCCTTATGATCAGCAGGAAGTAATTAAACAGGCGCATACAAATTAATCTCCAAAGTGCCATCTCGTGACAAGAAGGGTAGTTACAACCAAAAAATATTAAAATACTAAAACAGTATATTATAAATAAAAATTATAAAATAAGATAATAATCTTATAATCTGCTCACCCTAAAAAATGGGGGAAGACAATGTGTACGGGGGAAATCCCTGAATCCAACCACTAGAAATCAAAAATATGTATATGCAAAAATAAATAACCACACTAAGGCTTCGTGTACACATAGCCTACTTTGACCGACTACCGTGGGAAAATGCAAAAATAATTGAGTTTAGGAGCTTTGGCAAAAAAACGCCAAAATCTCCTAAAAGTTTAGGAGCTGTAGTGTACGTGAAGCCTTAAAAGAAAGAAGGTGTCAGTAAATAATTACATAAATGGAAGGAAAAATAAATTGATATAGACAAGCTGTTAACTATTATTATTAAAACAATTTACATCCCATGCAATGTTAAATCCAAATGGGGTGAATGTCTTCAGATGGTAAATTCATTGCATTTCCAACCACGAGATTTCCAGTCTCACATGGCAACCTCTCAAATTTGGGGTTCATTTATCAATTAAAATACAATAAAAATGTGCCAGGCTCCCAATCTCCAAAAAATATAAATGTGCAATATCATACAAAACAAGTCCTAACTGATTAAAAATAATGTCCTTCATATACATCAAGTGTTGAAAAAAATAAATAAAAAAATTCATGATATTGGCAGCTCATCAAAAGTGCATAACTGTGAAATTCACATCCAAAAGATTTTCATAATATTGTAAACCACTTCTTCCCAATCACCACTATGCTCTCAGTGCTCTAATGGTGTGATATGCAAGCATGTAAAATCACATCCAGCTCGGTTCTCTCCAGTCAGGATAGTAATATTGTCTTGACCACATGATGTATAGTTACTCCCATGCCATGTTAAAATAGAGAGGATGCCCCCATAGGGTACTATTGTAAAAAGAACGCTTTGTTATAGTTAAAGCGGAGGTCCTACTAAAATAAATAAATATTAAAAGCCAGCAGCTACAAATACAGCAGCTGCTGACTTTTAATATATGGACACTTACCTGTCCAGGGCGCCCGCAATGTCGGCAGTCAAAGCTGATCTGTCGCTCGAGGATCGGCTGCTGCCGCCGCCATCTTCGCCATCTTCGGTAAGGGAATCAGGGAGTGAAGCATTTTGGCTTCACTTCCCGGTTCCCTACTGCCCATGCGCGAGTCGCACTGTGCGATCTTACTGGTCCCTGCTGTCTTCTGGGACCTGTGAGTCTCCCAGAAGACAGCGGGGGGGGACAGAATAGGCGCCGGAAGTGGCGTAGATCACCGAGGTAGTGGGAGCAAATACCTGTATTTGACAGGTATCTGCTCCCTCCTCCCCCCTGAAAGTTGCCAAATGTGACACCGGAGGGGGGGGGATTCCAAAATGTGGAAGTTCCATTTTTGGGTGGAACTCCACTTTAAAATGCTGCGTACATAGATAAAATTACTACATGCATTCACAGGGGTACCGTTCTTCCTGGTTTGACGTAATTTCCTGTTCATGATCCCTATGATCGTGTGTAGAAGGTTTTGTATCTGTTAACCTGTGCCAGCAGCTGTGCTCCTTTCTTTTCACTTTATAACAAAATATGTTTGAATCTAGAGCGGAGTTATACATGTTTGTATGGGTGAGGTAATTGATCAGCATTCCTTTTATGAAACGCATCCGAGAGAACTCTGGTATTGTGGAACCAGGTTGAAATATGACTGGGTAGTTACCACATCAAATTGTGATTCCTTGATCTGTGGAGAACTTGTTTGACAAGGTTCTCTACAATGCTCCTTGCAATGGTGGGATGTAAAATTTTATAGTCTGTGCTCCCCAATTATTGGAGGGATTATGGGTAGAAAACCAAGGACTGCCAAGGCTGACAGGATATTTGGGTTACATAATCATTTGAAAGCTGATAGTATCACAATGGTCAGACTTAAATTGGAGTTCAAGAGTAACGGTTTAGTGGGCAATAGGCATTGAGGATAGGTGAACCATCAACCGTCTCCATATGAATAGTGGCAGATTTATTTCTTGTTTGAATATTATTGCTTTTGGCAAACTCTATGTTCATAACGTTCCCTCCTGCCGAGTTCAGCCGAGTCCAGCATAGAAGAAGCATAGAATTTCATGACCCTCAGTGAAAGGTTTATTCGGGATGACAATATTAGATAGTAGAGAATTCACTTTATTTTCTTCATGGATTTATGGGTAGATAGACTGGGAAATGATTTTTAGTCAGTGCTCAGGCACTATAACATCAGTCGCAGCAATTGTTCTTTTGGCTTTGTTGGGACAGACATCTCATCTCTTTCTCCTGAGTAGAAACTGATCTTTTATTAACATCAACCTGCATAGGTTGAGAAGTGTTAGAATCTGGAGAAAACTGTTGCATCCTTCTGAACTAACTGACTAGTAGTGATGAGCCGAACACCCCCGGGTTCGGTTCGCACCAGAACCCGTGAACGGACCGAACGTTCGTACGAACATTAGAACCTTAGAACATTAGATTAGATTAGAACATTAAATACAATGGATGCGAACGTTCAAATTCTAAAGTGCTAATTATAACGACTATTATGCATGTTATTGTCCTAAAAAGGGTTTGGGAACCCGGCTTCTGCACCAGGGGACATGTATCAATGCAAAAAGAAGTTTTAAAAACGGTCGTTTTTCGGGAGCAGTCATTTTAATGATGCATAAAGTGAAAAAAAAAAAGTCAAATATTCCTTTAAATATCGTACCTGGGGGGTGTCTAAAGTATGCCTGTGAAGTGCCACGTGTTTCCCGTGTTTAGAACTGTCCCTGCACAAAATGACACTTCTAAAGGAAAAAAAAGCCATTTAAAACTGCTTGCGGCTTTAATGTAATGTCTGGTCCCGGTAATATGGATGAAAATCTTTAAGAAAAATGGCATAGCTACCCCATGACCCCCCCCCTACCCCAGCCCATTACCAGCCCCTTTGGGTCTTGTATGGATATTAAGGGGAACACCGCACACAAAATAAAAAAGGCCCTATATACTCTGAACAGCCGTATACAGGCGGTGCATACAAGACAGGGACTGTAGGTTTGTTCTTATGTAGAATGTGTTTGTAATTTTGAACAGGTACATTGTTTAAGTGTAGCTCCAGCCCAAAAATCTATTTTTAAACTTTTTGGAAAACATAGGTAAGGGTTATCACCCCTGTAACATTTGTTTTGCTGTCTGTGCCCCTGTTCAGAACATTTCACCTCACTTTCCGTCCC
Source organism: Rana muscosa (assembly GCA_029206835.1). NCBI lineage: Eukaryota > Metazoa > Chordata > Amphibia > Anura > Ranidae > Rana > Rana muscosa. The sequence goes on along the minus strand of CM055127.1, from coordinate 32,911,524 downwards.
AATGACAACTGTTTTTGAAATGTGGTGTTTTTCTTGAAACAAGGATTGGTGATAAAGCATCAGTACAGAGGAGACACCTTTCTCCCATATTAATTCTTACATGAGAGAATTTTCCTTCCTAGGGGTAGATTTCCTCTCACTTCCTGTTGTCTTCTTGCGTTTGCAAGTAGGAGTCGTTTGTAAGTTGGATGTTTGAAAGTAGGGACCTGCCGTATATACTCTGCAGAAATAGGCCCCTTAGTTGTTGGTGTTGGCACAACACTGTAAGCACTCACAGTTACTCTTGGTTGGTGCTGGAACGCCCTGCTGTCAACTATTATATCAGGAATTGTAATTACATATAATTCTTGAACAGTGGTAGTAAAAATTGGGCCTTTGATGGTGGTGCTGGTGCCACAACACTGTAAGCCCTGACAGTTACTCTTGGTGGGTGCAGCAATGGGCCCTGCTGTGAATTATTAGATCAAGAATTGTAATTGCATGCCCCTGTTGAACAGGGGCTGAAAAATTGGGCCTTTCGTGGTGGTGGTGGTGGTGGTGGTGTTGCCACAACACTGTAAGCCCTCAGAGTTACTCTTGGTGGGTGCAGGAATGGGCCCTGCTGTGAATTATTAGATCAAGAATTGTAATTACATGCCCCTTTTGAACAGGGGCTGAAAAATTGGGCCTTTCGTGGTGGTGGTGGTGGTGGCGTTGCCACAACACTGTAAGCCCTCAGAGTTACTCTTGGTGGGTGCAGCAATGGGCCCTGCTGTGAATTATTAGATCAAGAATTGTAATTACATGCCCCTGTTGAACAGGGGCTGAAAAATTGGGCCTTAGGCACTGGTGGCACAACACTGCAACCCCTCACAGATACTGTACTTGGAGCACAGCAATGAGCCCTGTTGCAAAGTATTGCTTCAAAAATTGTAATGACACGCCCCTGTTAAACAGGGGCTGAAAAATTGGGCCTTAGGCACTGGTGGCACAACACTCCAACCCCTCACAGATACTGTACTTGGAGCACAGCAATGAGCCCTGTTGCAAAGTATTGCTTCAAAAACTGTAATTACACGCCCCTGTTAAACAGGGGCTGAAAAATTGGGCCTTAGCCACTGGTGGCGGCACCCATAAATAAAAATGATCTTCCAAGCTATCATCATCAATCGTATCATTGAGGACTCGGAGGAGGAGGATAGCCAGTCAACATAACAGCACAGGCACTCAGCATCAGCATCAGTCTTGAAGGGATGTGACATGTTAAAATCAATTAGTCTGTTATATCAGCATCAGGTGTGTGGTAGCTGGTGGTGATCCAAGACTGGTTCATCTTGATGAAAGTCAGTCGATCAACCGAGTCGGTGGACAGGCGCACCCTGTGATCCGTGACAAATCCTCCAGCAGCACTGAATGTGCGTTCCGAAAGAACACTGGATGCAGGACAGGCCAGTAGCTCAATTGCATACTGTGCAAGCTCTGGCCAGTGATCCATCCTCAAGACCCAGTAAGCCAGAGGATTTTCAGTGGGGAAGGTGTCCAAGTCTGACCTTGCCCCTAGATATTCCTGCACCATGTTTATCAGACGCTGGCGATGGTTGCTGGAACCGATCATACTTTGGGGCTGCGGACTAAAGAATTGTCTGAACGCATCGGTCAGACGGCCACCTTCCCCACCGCTCCTTCTTTGACTGGCCGAAGCCTCAGCAACTCGTTGTCCAGGACCAGGAGTTTGTAACCTCCCAGTCTCTGGGAACGCGTTGCACAGACCTTTCTGCAAGGCCTCCCGGAGTTGTCTCATCCTCTGCTCCCTCTGCGACGGTAACATAAGGTCCGTAACCTTACCCTTGTACCGTGGATCAAGGAGAGTGGCCAGCCAGTAATGGTCCCTCTCCTTGATCCGAAGAATACGAGGATCCTTCCGCAGACTTTGCAGGATCAGGGAGGCCATGCAGCGTAGGTTAGCTGAGGCATTCGGTCCGGAGTCCTCTGGGTCACTAAGGACGACATGATCCGCAGCCACCTCCTCCCAGCCACGTACAAGTCCACTGGTTTCTTGGGACTGTAAATCATCCCTAAAAGACTGCTGCTGATGATGCTGAGTGCCAGCCTCCACCTCCATGCTGACACAATCCTCCTCCTCCTCCTCCTCCTCCTCCTCCTCCTCTTCCTGTGCGATGGGTGGGACAGAAGGAACACTGTCTGGGTAAAGGGGGCCTTGAGAGGCAAGGAAGTCCTCCTCTTCCTGCCTCTGTTCTGCCTCAAGTGCCCTGTCCATTATTCCACGCAGCGTGTGCTCCAACAGGTGGACAAGAGGTACAGTGTCACTGATGCATGCACTGTCACTGCTCACCATCCTCGTGGCCTCCTCAAACGGTGCCAGGACAGTGCATGCATCCCTGATCATGCCCCACTGGCGTGGAGAAAAAAAAACAAGCTCCCCTGACCCTGTCCTGGTGCCGTAGTCGCACAGGTACTCATTGATAGCCCTCTGCTGCGTGTGCAGCCGCTGCAGCATGGCCAACGTTGAGTTCCACCTGGTGGGCATGTCACATATAAGGCGGTTCTTGGGCAGGTTCAACTCCTTTTGCAGCTCAGCCAGGCGAGCACTGGCATTATAAGATCTGCGGAAATGCACACAGACTTTCCTGGCCTGCCTCAGGACATCCTGTAAGCCCGGGTACCTGCCCAAGAACCGCTGCACCACCAGGTTAAGGACGTGAGCCACACAGGGCACATGAGTCAGTTGTCCCTGTCGGAGGGCGGAGAGGAGGTTGGTGCCATTGTCGCAAACCACCATTCCTGGCTTAAGCTGGCGTGGCGTCAACCACCTCTCGGCCTGGCCCTGCAGAGCAGACAGGACCTCTGCCCCAGTGTGGCTTCTGTCCCCCAAACACACCAGCGCAAGCACGGCATGGCATCTTTTTGCCTGCGTACTTGCGTAGCCCCTTGAACGGCTACGGAGCACCGCTGGTTCAGAGGACAAAGCACAGGAAGAGGCCATGGAGGAAGAAGAAGAGGAGGGGGTGGAGGAGAGAGGTGTGTCACAACCAGTAGTAGCATTTTTGAGGCGTGGCGGTGGAACAACCTCCAACACTACTGCACCTTGTCCTGCATCCTTCCCAGCTGCCAAAAGAGTGACCCAATGGGCCGTGAAAGAAAGGTAACGTCCCTGTCCATGCCTGCTGGACCCTGAGTCAGCGGTAATATGCACCCAACCGCTGACCGCCCTGTCCAGCGAGGCCAAGACATTGCCTTCCACATGCCGGTAGAGAGCCGGAATAGCCTTCCGTGAGAAAAAGTGGCGTTTGGGAACCTGCCACTGAGGAACCGCACATTGCACAAACTCACGGAAGGGGGCCGAGTCTACCAACTGAAAAGGCAGCAGTTGAAGCGCTAGCAATTTAGCCAAGCTAGCATTCAACCGCTGGGCATGTGGATGGCTGGGAGTGAACTTCTTTCGACGGTCCAGCAGCTGGGGCAGGGAAATTTGCCTGCTAGAATCGGACGTCGGTGTACTGCTAGCAGAGTGGCCGCAAGTACTTGGCTGTGACACACCTAATTCTACACCTTCATTCCTCTCAGTGCATGTTTCAGAGAGGACTGAAGTTATAGTGGGGTTGGAGATCCCAGCTGATGCGGTGCAAGGAGAGGTCCGCTTTGTTCTTTGGTGTGGGTCTTTGAGGTAGGCTTGCCAACGAGCTGCATGGCAGGTCAACATATGTCTGGTCAGGCATGTGGTACCCAAGCGGCTGATGTTTTGGCCACGCAATATACGCTTGAGACATATGTTGCAAACAGCAGCTGTGCGATCTGATGCACTAGCCTCAAAAAAGGCCCACACCAAAGAACTTTTTGAATGACGGGCAGAGGCAGCGCCCTGCACAGGCGGAGCTCTGCGGTGTGATTACGTCGGTGTACTGCCCTTACGCTGGCCACCAAAGGGCATCCTGCCTCGTTGGAGATGTGCCTCCTCCTCATCCTCCTCCTCCTCCTCTCTCCTATTAGGCACCCACGTGGAGTCAGTGACCTCATCATCCCCTCCCTCCTCATCACTGGAGCCAATCTGGCAGTATGCTGCAGCTGCTGGAACATGACTGCCAGATTGGTGTCCTTCTTGAGCATCCCCTCTGTCTGCTCTCACGCTACTGCCTTCCTGTAGCTGGGTTTCATCATCAGACCCTTCGAAGCGCTGGGCATCCTCCTGGAGCATGTACCCAACACTGTGCTCAAACAGTTCGGGGGACTCCTCAGGAGGAGGACATGGTGGGTCTAGGGAAGGAGTGACTGATGATGAGTCTGACATTGATACCAGGGAAGAGGACGCTTTGGCAGCTGCTTTGCCAGTACCCTGAGCCTGGGTGAGAGAGGAGGAGGAGGAGGGCTTGGTCATCCACTCTACCAAGTCTTCGGCATGATGTGGCTCAACATGTCCAGCTGCCGAAAAGAAGGACAAGCGTGTCCCATGGCCATGTGCTGATGACAATGCACCGCGTCCACGACCAGCACTGTTGCCCCCAGACACAGAGCCTGCTTGCCCTCTTTTATTGCCTCCTGACTGTCTGCCTCTCCTTGTTTGCCTTCCAGACATTCTAATGGATGGCCTGCAGGGAGATGGGAAAAAAGCAATAAGGGCTACCTTCAGGTGTCCTTCTCTGTCCCTTTACTTAAGGATTTCTAAATATGGTTGAGGATAATTGCTTTCGCACAGAATAGCACAACGACAATTTCCCTGACTGTCCAAAAAACAAGGATTTCAAAGATGGTTGATGAGGAATGCTTTAGCACAGTATAGCACAAGGAGAATTTCCCCCACTGTCCTTCCCTGTCCCTACAAACAAGGATTAGCACAGTAAAACACACTGACACTCTCCCTACCTATAGTTTTCTGTCCCTATAAAAAATGTTTTTTTAAAGATGGTTGATGATCAATGCTTTAGCACACTATAGCACAAGGAGAATTTCCCTCACTGTCCTTCCCTGTCCCTACAAACAAGGATTAGCACAGTTAAATACACTGACACTCTCCCTACCTATAGTTTTCTGTCCCTATAAAAAATGTTTTTTTAAAGATGGTTGATGATCAATGCTTTAGCACAGTATAGCACAAGGAGAATTTCCCTCACTGTCCTTCCCTGTCCCTACAAACAAGGATTAGCACAGTAAAACACACTGACACTCTCCCTACCTATAGTTTTCTGTCCCTATAAAAAATGTTTTTTTAAAGATGGTTGATGATCAATGCTTTAGCACACTATAGCACAAGGAGAATTTCCCTCACTGTCCTTCCCTGTCCCTACAAACAAGGATTAGCACAGTTAAACACACTGACACTCTCCCTACCTATAGTTTTCTGTCCCTGTAAAAAATGTTTTTTTAAAGATGGTTGATGATCAATGCTTTAGCACAGTATAGCACAAGGAGAATTTCCCTCACTGTCCTTCCCTGTCCCTACAAACAAGGATTAGCACAGTAAAACACACTGACACTCTCCCTACCTATAGTTTTCTGTCCCTATAAAAAATGTTTTTTTAAAGATGGTTGATGATCAATGCTTTAGCACACTATAGCACAAGGAGAATTTCCCTCACTGTCCTTCCCTGTCCCTACAAACAAGGATTAGCACAGTAAAACACACTGACACTCTCCCTACCTATAGTTTTCTGTCCCTATAAAAAATGTTTTTTTAAAGATGGTTGATGATCAATGCTTTAGCACACTATAGCACAAGGAGAATTTCCCTCACTGTCCTTCCCTGTCCCTACAAACAAGGATTAGCACAGTAAAACACACTGACACTCTCCCTACCTATAGTTTTCTGTCCCTATAAAAAATGTTTTTTTAAAGATGGTTGATGATCAATGCTTTAGCACACTATAGCACAAGGAGAATTTCCCTCACTGTCCTTCCCTGTCCCTACAAACAAGGATTAGCACAGTAAAACACACTGACACTCTCCCTACCTATAGTTTTCTGTCCCTATAAAAAAAGTTTTTTTAAAGATGGTTGATGATCAATGCTTTAGCACACTATAGCACAAGGAGAATTCCCCTCACTGTCCTTCCCTGTCCCTACAAACAAGGATTAGCACAGTAAAACACACTGACACTCTCCCTACCTATAGTTTTCTGTCCCTATAAAAAATGTTTTTTTAAAGATGTTTGATGATCAATGCTTTTGCACAGTATAGCACAAGGAGAATTTCCCTCACTGTCCTTCCCTGTCCCTAGAAACAAGGATTAGCACAGTAAAACACACTGACACTCTCCCTACCTATCCTTCTCTTTCCCTAAGCTAAAGGAATCCAGGTTAAGCAAGAAAAAAAAATGTCACTGTCCCTGCCTATGCTTCTCTTTCCCTGCTCCGGAACACACTACACTAGGCCGCCGTGCTGGCGGCCTTTTATAGTGTGGGGCGTGTACTAAACACCCTCAGCAATAATTGGCCACAGGCATCCTGCCTGTGGCCAATCATTGCTCTCCTCGCTGCCGGCGCTGTGATTGGCCAAGCATGCGGGGTCACAGTGCATGCTTGGCCAATCACAGCGCCTGGATGACACTGCGATGGCGTAGTGCATTGTGGGCCGTTCGCGTCACTCGAATTAGGCACGAACGGCCCAAATCGTTCGATCTTCGTCGAACGATCGAACAGCCGATGTTCGAGTCGAACGTATGTTCGACTCGAACACCGAGCTCATCCCTACTGACTAGCAGAAAATGCATGCCAACATTACTTCCACTCATTCCCAAGCTTATCTTTTACCTGTTCAGAGAGCCCTAGGCGGAACTGACATTTTTGCGCTTCTAGGTTCCAAGTGGTATCTGCAATCCAATGTTGGAATTCAGCTGTGTACTCAGTAATGGAGCGTCTACCCTGCCGCAACATGCTGTCTTGTTCTACATAAGAGCAGGCCCAAGCTAGGGCGTCCTCAGTCAAGATGTTAAAAACAAACCATACCTACTTTCTCTCAGAAGTACCATATTTATCGGCATATAACACGCACAGGCGTATAACACGCACCCTAACTTTAAGAGGGAAGTTTCAGGAAAAAACTTTCCACAGCCCCCTGCGTATAACACACAGGCACAGTTTATCCTCTATTTTCAGGGTAAAAAAGTAAGTGGTATACGCCAATAAATACAGTAAATGCAATCAGTTGCATTTGGAAATATATGTGACACTGATTAAGGAAACCTCTGAAATGGCAGTGGTCTCCATTGAACGTGAATGGTAGAGGTACAGTATATGTGCTTTAGCATCATCTCAGGAAAGCAACTCCAGCAATTGTCTCTTCAGAACATGGATTTCTTTGTTACCCTTTTGCCACACTTTCCAATTTGGCAATTTTTTTCTTGGTAGGTAACACTGAACTCTCGCAGCTCTACAATTTTCTGCCTGAAAGAAGCCACAGAAGTTGCTATAGCAGCCGCCAGATTATTCTGTCGTGGTTAGGGTCTAGGCTCGGAGACAAGCAGGTCACCCTGGCTGATGACATGGGCCCACCCAAGGTGCAGGGTCTAAGTACTAACCAGTATCCCATAGAACTCCTGATGGTGTTTTTTTTTGGGGGGGGGTTATTAGTACTAGGTTGCTCAGGATCACCCCACCAGAAGGTGAGTAAGCTGGGGCTCCAGTAGCAGATATAGAAGGTAGGGATCGAGCAGAAGTATAGTCAGAAAACTGGCCAAAGGTCAGTAACAAGTGGTTGCAGGTTGAGATCAAGCAGAAGCCTAGTCAAAGAACAAGCCAAAGGTCGGTAACAAGTGGTAGTGGAGATAAGGACAACTGCAGATACACAAAAGAGGCAAGATATTAGCTTTACAGAGCACAATAATCTGGCAAACAGGAACTGCAGAGACACAGCTTAAATCAGGAAGTTCATTTAAGGAGGAAAGAGTACAAGGTTCCCCAGAAACAAGAGACGATGCATGAAAGTCCAAGGGTTCAGGCAGGGAGCTGTGCATCCCCTCAGGTGGCTCAGCAAGAAGAGCCACTGCCGGATGCAGCAGAGGTTGTAGGTTCAGATTTGGTCCTGACAGAGAGAAATAGGGGAGAGTGGGGGAAAAAAAACTGTTTTCTATGTAATAACCATCAAAGAGAGGAAGATGCTTATCACTGAACACTACTGGTGGCATGTTCTATTATATGCATACTACTAGATAGAGGCTGATTCTAAGTAACACAGAATGTATGGGACATTTCTGCTTCAATAATCCCTATAAGCAAAGAGAATTCCACTTATTGTTACATCATGTCAGACACATCAATTCCATGGCTTAGATTGCTAGCTTGTGTGTTCCTGCATCTGTCTGTATATTTTAAATAGTTACTGAATTATACAATCAGCTTGCCTATGGCTTGATTTAAGTTGGGATGTTAACCCTAATTGCCATGACTTTCAGTTAGTTTGTCTACAATCCTCTTTCTATCCAATTTACTGTGTGTGCGCCTCAGTGATAAGTGTTAGCAACCGCCAATATGCAAACCCAGAGATTGCAACCTGGAAAACTTAACTCAACACATCCAAAAAAAAAAACTGTTTAAAGATCCTATATTTTTTGGCTGTAACCAGCCATGATCTGCAAAGGAACTAAAGCAGGAAATACATTTTTACTCTTAAATTTGCATTAACTTTGTATTACCTTTCTGGTTTCTGGGACCTTGTGGATTAAGGGTTTGTATAAAATAAATGCGCTATTTAATAAATCCTTTGTATTAGGTGTTTAGGACTTTAGATATTTACCTTGATACTGTGTGTACAACATTTGCTATGTCTGTGTTTTTTCCTTTTAAAATGTTTACAGATTTGGGTTAGACCTCTGTCAACAGACTTTGGGCTTGTGTTGATGGAATGGCTAAATTGGGCACAAAACTTTGGGCCCACTTCCTTGGGATTGCAGCCACCCCACTCCCATAGTCTAGCATGATTTAGCAGGGTCATATTAATGTGTATATAGGCTCTCAGGTATTCAGTGCAATGGCCCCTTTAAATATGTTAATGGGGGATTGTGCCAATCAGATCCCACGGAATATTCGGGAAGGCCGCTGGGAAGCTATAAAAGGGCTCCGGCAGCATCAGCTGGCCTCTCAGCGTGCATGGCCGTGCAGTTCCTTGCGGACGCATTGTCTTATTTCCAGATGTCCAGGTTTTGGCAACTACTCCCAGAGGCAGATGGAAAAACAAACAAGGTGCCTCTAAGTGCAGAAGTATAAAACTTTTAATATCCCCTAAAAGGGTTAAAAACACTTACAAGATAGTGGATGAAACAGGCATGTAGCAGGTAAGTGCGTCCAGGACATCTTCCAGTGGCAGGGCAGTCCCAGTCTTTGATGGTAAAGCTTCCAGGGAAGTCCACGAGATAACAGCTGATTGTGCTGTGAATGTTCAGAAGACACAGTAACGCTGGAGCCTGGGGATGACGTCAGAGGAACCGAGACAGAAACCAGCATGGAACACAAACAGGAAGTGGACAGGAAGTGTGTCATGGAGGCGGGACACATTTCGGAACAGCTCATTGGTTCCTTCTTCCGCCAGTGACGATGGTTCCATAAGGGCTAGAATTCTTATAGTCTATGGGGCTGATTTACTAATAACAGTGCGCTGCGCTGATTCTAACCTTAATTGGTGCGCCGGATAACTCCTTCACTTGGCGCAGGAACCGGCAGCGCACAGCGGCGCACTGTTATAGTAAATACAAATGTCAGCGGCGCTCTATTGAAAATGAATGGTTCCCTATGGGAGCCCATTGATTTGAATAGAGGTCGCCCGGGAAGTCGGATGAAGCGGATCCGACTCACGGGGCAACTCGTGTGCAGGCTGACACAGGGACAGCGCGACTTTGTGAGGCAACTTGGACACGACCTGAGCTTGAAGCAGCCGCTCAAGTCGTGTCCTAGAGGCGACTAGCTGGCCGAGAATATCTCCAGCGCGATGGCATCGCGCTGGTTCTCGGCAGCCTCGCTGTCCCGTGTTTGGTATGAATCATGAAGGGGAACTCCACGCCAAATTTTAATGAAAAAACCGGCATAGGTTCCCCTTCAGGAAATACCAGGCCCTTAGGTCTGGTATGGATTTTAAGGGGAACCCCCTAAGCCAAAAAAACGAAGGGAAACCCCAGATACCGGCCCCCCACCCTATGTGAATGAGTATGGGGTACATCGTACCCCTACCCATTCACCTGGTGGAAAAAAAGTCAATAAAAAACACAACACAGGTTTTTAAAGTAATTTATTACACTGCTCCGGGGGTCTTCCTGCCGGGCACCCCGCTATCTTCTTCCAGCTCTTTTGCTAGCAGGGTCCCGGGCTTCATCGTCGCCTTCTTCCGACTTCAGGGGTCTCTTGTTCTGTTTTCCGGTGTCGTCTCCGCGCTCTCCGGTTCTTCTCCCGCTCTCCGGTGCCTTCTCCACGATCTCCAGTTCTTTCTGCCTTCTGCCGGGCGCCCCGCTATCTTCTTCCAGCTCTTTTGCTAGCGGGGTCCCGGGCTTCATCATCGCCTTCTTCCCTCTTCTCTCCGCCCGATGTTGCCTCGTCGCTGTCCGCCGCTACAATGCTCTGGCAGCGGAGCGCGCCCACTTATATTGGCGTGGGCGTGGTCACCGGGTGATGCCACCGCTGACCCTGCTATAAGCAGGTTAAAAAAAAATGCCGCAAATTTGCGGTACTTGAGTTTTGGATGCGGGTCCATTGAATTCTATTACATCCAAAACACTGTTTTTGGCCTGGAAAAAAATCTGCAGTTGCATTTAAACTCGTTTTTCACAAAGCCTAAAAATGGCTTCAGACGCCAAAGATTTCCAAGTTTCAGACGCGGTACCGGCGTCTAGACGCATTTTAGTTTAGAAGCGTTTTTAAAGGTGACCTATTTTTTGATAAACTCAAAATTTAGGGCAAATGAGGAAAAAACATTAAAAAAATATATATACCGGTATATCAAAAAAATAATGCAATTGCTTCCATTGCATTGTGGACAATCCACAACTTGGGGCAGGTGACGTGGCAAGTGGACAATCCACAACTTGGGGCAGCTGACGTGGCAAGAGGACAATCCACAACTTGGGGCAGCTGACGTGGCAAGTGGACAATACACAACTTGGGGCAAGTGATGTGGCAAGTGACACGCTAAATACAACTACACTGCTGCTCTCTCAGCTGCTGATACTCACTCTGGTCTCAAAAAATAGCTGAAATCGTTAATAATACTGTTTTTGGAGCTTAGGGCGGCTCCTTATCATGTTTCCTAACTAAACGCATATAGACGCAAATCTGGTAAAACGCGGCATGCAACCGCCACAAAGCGCGCCTTTCTAAACGCCGCTTTCAAACTTAGTTCTGAACACTTTGCACCAGCGTCCCATGTACATGGGGCCTAAAAACACCTATGCCATTTACAGATCAAAAATGCCATGGTGGCCATGAGGCCATAGGCTAACATGGAGAGACGTTTTTAAGCTGCAAAAAACGCTCAAACAAGTGGCTTGAAAAACGTCTGTGTGCATGTAGCCTTATACTAACCACTTGCGCACTGGCCACTTAAACCCCCTTCCTGCCCAGACCAATTTTCACATTTCAGCGCTGATGCACTTTGAATGACAATTGCGCGCTCATACAACACTGTAACCCAATGAAAATTATTTTTTGGCACACAAATAGAGCTTTCTTTGGTGCTATTTGATCACCTCTGCGTTTTTTTGTTTTCTATAAATACAGAAGACCGAGTTTAAAAAAAAAAAATGATATTTTAACCACTTCAGTACTGGGCCTATTCTGGCACTTCTCTCCTTCATGTAAAAATCATACATTTATGGCTATAAAATTACTTCAAAACCCCAAACATTATATATGTTTTTTTAGCAGACACCCTAGGGAATAAGATGGCGGTCATTGCGCAATAAATTTTCCAACATCTTTTTTTGGGGTAAATAATGGTTTCATGAATGTAAAAAAATTACAAAACAGTAAAGTTAGCCCAATTTTTGGGGATAATGTGAAAGATGTTGTTATGCTGAGTAAATAGATACCTAACATGTCACGCTTTAAAATTGCGCACACTCATGGAATGACACCAAACTTCAGTACTTAAAAATCTCCCTAGGCGATGCTTTAATTTTTTTTACACGTTACCATTTTGGCATTACAGAGGAGGTCTAGTGCTAGAATTGTTGCACTCGTTCTAACGCACGCAGCAATACCTCATATGTGTGGTTTGAACTGCGTTTACATATGTGGGCGGGACTTACGTGTGTGTTCGCTTCTGAGCTTGAGCTACCGGGGACATGGGCGTTTTTTCTTTTTTTGGATTCATTTTTTTTTGTTTTTTACTTTTTTGTATTTCTTACTCTTTTTTTAACTTTTTTGTTTTTTGGATCACTTTTATTCCTATTACAAGGAATGTAAACATCCCTTGTAATAGGAATCTATTGTGACAGGTCCTCTTTATGGAGAGGTGCAGGGTCAATAAGACCCCACATCTCTCCTCCAGGCTGGAAAGCATGAGATCGGTCAAAAAAATTCACCAATCTCATGCTGACAGCCGAGATCACGGCTTGGTTTACATACGGGAACCCGGTGTGATGTCATAACGTCGCACCCTGGCCTCCGATGGTCATAGAGATGACTGGTGACCATCTGGTCACCAGTTATCTCTATGCTTCCCATCCAGCGCCGGCCAAATCGTTCTCCGAGCCCGAGATGGCATGGGAGAGCCCGGAGAAGCACCGGATGGCGGCGGGAGGGGGGGGAACGTCCCCTCCCGCCGCCTATAAGAACAATCAAGTGGCGGAACTGCCGCTATGATCATTTTTATCGTGCACAGAATCGCCGGCTGAAAAGAATGATATCTGAATGATGCCTGCAACTGCAGGCATCATTCAGATGTCACCGCACAAAGCCAAGGACGTAATTTGATGGTGGGCGGTAGGAAAGTGGTTAATATTTCGAAAATTTAGACAAAAGGTAATTTTACTCCTTCATTGATGGGCACCGACAAGGTGGCAAGGGTGGGCACTGAGAGGTGGCATTGCTAGTTGGCACTGGTGGGCATTGAGAAGTGGCACAGCTAGGTGGCAATGATAGGCAGCACTGCTAGGTGGCACTGATTGGCAGCAGTGGTGGGCATTGATAGGTGGCACTGGCTACTGATTGTCAAAGATGACGCAGAATTGCCTCTTCCTCTTCGGGCCCGATGTCCCTTGCACATAAGCCGGTGATTGCCATTTTTTATACTCATGCTGTCAGCACAAGGAGAAAAAAAAAACCATTACCCAGCGTTTGTTTACATAACGTGATCAGCTGTCATTGTCTGACAGCTGATCACATGGTAAAGGGCAGGGATCGGCCCCTTACTGGGATCTGTCATCACCCGAGTCTCAGTGACTCGGTGACCACAGCGCGCGCGCGCGAGAAGGGGACGACGTTTATTGACGGACGCCTGGCAATTGAGGACCATGCTGTGGCTGGCGATCAGTTATAGCGCTGATCTCAAGTGATTAAAGAGGGTCTAAATGGGCCATTGACATGCATCACAATTCAACCTAGGAATGTGTCTTTGCAAAGTTAAGCTAAATGAAATCCTTTCTTATTTTTGCTTGGGGATAGAGTGCAGAGGGATTACACGTCTAGAAAGTTTTTGGGGGATGTCTGCACCCCTGATAAGGTGAAGACAACTCCCAAATTTGGCCACTTTATCCTTCCAAATAATTCACTCTGTCACATAGCCACACAGGAAGTGAGGGTAAATCCCTACCAATGTCTTTCCTTAGGGACACACAGGTCAATCTAAATACTTTGCCCATTATGTACATTGCGCTCCAGCATTTTGCTGGTTACACCCCAAATTATTAGTTTTTTTGGACTTTGGGGTTTATTTAATAAAGGCAAATCTACTTTGCACTACAAGTGCACTTGCTGGATATCCGAAAGGGAAATGCAAGCAAACAAAAAAACACCATCTTTGCTTTTACATGATTGGATGTTACAATCACCAGTGATCCCTCAGATTTTCAGCAGCTACACTTTTACTGCAGAGTGGATTTGTCTTTACTAAACCCCAAACTACCCAATGATTTGGGGTGTACACAACAAAGTCCTAGAGTGCAATTTTCTTAATGGGGACACTAGTTAGATTGATCTGTGTGTCCCCAAGAAAAGACATTGGTAGGGTTTTACCTTCACTTCCTGTTTAGCTGTGTGACAGGAAGTGAAGCCAATTTTACTACAAGGGGACACAAAGCCCAACCTTTAAAAAAAATAAAAATAAAAACACAAGCAGGGGTTCTAACACTTACTTTGTTTCCCTCAAAATGCCCACAATTAGAATTGTATTGCCTTGAGCTATTTTTAAGTGCAGTGCTCTAAATCAGTGCTTCTCAAGTACCCCCAACAGGCCATGTTTGCAGGTTTTCCTTCATCTTGCACATGTGCTTTAAATCACAGTCAATGGTTTGGTATTTGACAGCAATTCTCCATAAGATAAATTCACAAAACATGTCCTGTTGGGGGTACTTGAGGACTGAGGCTGAGAACCACTGCAGTAAAAAGGAAAATTGAATACTTACCGCTCTGTATTTTTCATTTCCTGGTGACTCTCCATGGCAGCACACAATTCATGCATATGCTAGCATGAAGGCACCAGGGTAGACAAATCACACCTGTTGTTTTGACATGCCAATCAGCTGTCACATTTGTTGCAAAGAAAACGCAAAACAAACCTCAAAACTTTGTATCAAATTTTATTGGTCAACAAACCAAAGAATAATAAAAAATAAGAAATAAAAAATTAAAAAACAGGGTCAATTTGAAACAGTTACAGACTCACAACATCTTGATAAAGATTTGGCCAAATAGTGCAGCACAGACAATTAAATCAAAGTGAACAAACGACAAACTTTAACAACATCAAAATTAGTTCAGGGGAACATTTCCCCCACACCAAAAAATACAATCCACAAAATAAACCAAACACCTGTTTTGCAAAGCCATAACAAATAAAATGCATGTGTTACAAACTCAATAAGGACACCAAAATGTACATTTTCACACACACACACACACACACACACACACACACACACACACACACACACACACACACACACACACACACACACACACACACACACACACACACACACACACACACACACACACACACACACACACACACACACACACACACACACACACACTTGCCTCTTTTCAGGGTAAGGGAGAGGATACTAACTGTGAGCTTTATATAACCTATGTTTGTGAGCTAATGAGGCAATTGAAAACACATGCACAGTCCATGAAACACCCAAAATGCAAGTTCACCCAATGTAGAGACTGAACTTCAAAGTGGCTACACCTCTTAAGGATGTCCTTCAATTACTAACCCATAAAAACACTCTGTGAACATGCCCCGAAATATCCAGGTGCTGTTCACACACAAAAAGCACCAAAAAAAAATCTAAGTCCCTGGGAATGCGCATAACAACACAAATGCAGCTATCAGAAAATAACCCCCCCTCCCTGTCCAAAATTAAGCACATCATCCAGCATGCTACAAAATTAGGGATGGGACAATCACCCCCCCCCCCCCCACCAACAAATACCATTGCAGTCTATGGGAACTGACTTGTTAATTTTGCTAGTCCCCACTTGGCTGGCTTTTCTTCTAGTTATTGGCCTTAAAATGGGGGCCCAGGTCACCCTATCAATGTCACCAATTTGGACAACACCAAAAACAAAACAAAGAGAAGTGCCTTTAAATATGCCAAATTGCTTAAGGGCCATTTCACACCACATACAGTCCATTGCGTTTTTATGCATCAAAAATGCATGGAAAGTTGGTTATATGGTTCTAAATGGCAGTGTTTGTTCCAGTGCGTTCCAGTTCCCCAAAAAAAGTAGAACATGCTGCATTTTACCTGCACTGGAACGCAGCAAAACGCATCATAAACGCACTGGAACGCACCGGAACACACCTAAATGCACCAAAAACGCACTGAACACACTTGTCTTTCTCTTTGGTTAATAAAAAAGAGGGGTGAAAAAAAAGCACTGGACTGCATCAAAAACGTAACAAAAATGCACTGGAACACATCAAAAACGTGCATGCAGAAAAGCACCTGGAACGCATCCGGATTGCGTTTCTATGGTGTGAACTGGCCCTTCCAGGTGCTTTTCTGCATGCGCGGTTTTGACACGTTCCAGTGCATTTTTGATGCGTTTTTGATGCAGTCCAGTGCTTTTTTTTCACCCCTCTTTTTTATTAACCAAAGAGAAGGACAAGTGTGTTCCAGTGCATTTTTCATGCGTTTTTGATGCAGTCCAGTGTTTTTCCCCCCTCTTTTCACTTAGGACAAGTGTGTTGCAGTGCGTCTTTGGTGCATTTAGGTGTAGTCCGATGCATTCCAGTGCGTTTTTGGTAGGTTCCGTTGCATTTTTGATGTGTTTTACTGCGGTCCAGTACAGTTCTGTACCTAAAAAATGCAGCATGACCATTTTTTTTTCCTTTATGAAACGCACTGGAACGGACTGCAGTCGTGTGACCTATGCCATTGGCATTAATGTGATCAACTTTCTTTGCGTTTTTCATGCACAAAAAAAACGCACTGCACTGCATCCGGTGTGAACTGGCCCTAAATATCATACCTGGGGGGTGTCTATAGTATGCCTGTAAAGTAGCGCATGGAGGTTCCCACTGTGCGACGCTTCAGTTCTTCAGTTCTCCTCTGGGTCCGCTGCCACCCGGTGACCCCGTCCCCCTCTGACGCACATGGATTTCACGGGGACTTTCCCCGTGGTGTTAGAGGGGGGGGAGCCACCGGGTGGCAGCGGACCAAGAGGAGAACTGAATCGTCACACAGCGGGAACCTCCAATTCAAACGGAGCGGCTGAAGAAGAAAGAAGAAGCCGGAGCAAGATGCGGACGAGAAGACCGAAGGAAGAAGGAAGATGAAGATGAAGATAAAGATGAAGAGGAAGATGGAGTGAGCGCCTCCTCCCGTCCGCCGACAACACTATAGTAAATGGCAAATAGGGCTGCACTACAGGTGCTAATGTTTTGTAAATACCAAAACAGCCATTGCGCGCGCAGATGCACCGTTACTCATGACGCAAATGTTTTGTAAATCAGCCCCTATGTGTTGTAAAGGTGGCGGGACTTGTGGACGTCAATCAAATGAAAAGCAACACAGTGTTTTAGCAGCAGAACGCTGCCAAATGACTATACACTGTTTACACACAGAAATAAAAATAATAATACAAATAATAATAAAAATAAAATTAACAATAGAAGGAGGACCATAGCTGGACAGCATAATAGGACAGAATCTGCATACTACTTAATGCTCAGTTTGCATACTCATTTTTTGTTGGGGAAAAAAAAAAAAATTATGTATGACATAAATATTTAAACATACAACATAATCTATTATTGACGATATTAAAATCCATATAAATTACAGTTAAAACAGGGGAATTATTATCAGGGAGAATAAGGATATGCATACACATATGTATGCATACATCAAAAACGCATGAAAAACGCATAATACACCAGACATAAAGGGAGTTAAAAATGGGGGAATTGTTATTAGAGAGATAAGAATATTAATACACATATGTGTGCAAACATAAAAACACATGAAAAACGCATAGTACACTAGACATAGAGGAGGATGAACATTATAGAGGATTGCTTTATACACTGGCACTAATTTCAAAATCCTCCAAGGGCCAAGACACTTTAAGAAAAAATCAAAAACAGGGGAATTATTATCATCAGGGGGAATAAGGATATGCATACACATATGCATGCATACATAAAAACGCATGAAAAACGCATAGTGCAACAGACATGGAGGGAGTTGAAAATAGGGGGATTATTATCAAAGGGAATAAGGATATGCATACACATATGTATGCATACATAAAAAAAGCATGAAAAACGCATAGTACACCAGACATAGAGGAGGATGAACAATATAGAGGATTGCTTTATACAATGGCACTAATTTCAAAATCCTCATTTAAATCTACCGGGGCGAAAACACTTAAAGAAAAAATCCAAAACATTTCCCTACGACAAAGCTTGCAAAAGCACTCAGCTGATGGTAGGTCTCTAGGCATCGCCTCAATCACCCAAACCGAAAGACCTTCAGTAGATTTTTGGTGATGTTCAAGGTAGTGCACCGCTGATGGGGACACCACTGATGGGGACATGGGTGTCCCCATCAGCGGTGTCCCCATCAGCACAGCAATGTCCCCATCAGCGGCGTCCCCATCAGCAGTATCCCCATCAGCGGTGTCCCCATCAGCGATGATGGGGATGATGCTAATGGGGACACTGCTGATGGGGACACGGCTGATGGGGA
The DNA here is from genome assembly GCA_029206835.1 of Rana muscosa. NCBI lineage: Eukaryota > Metazoa > Chordata > Amphibia > Anura > Ranidae > Rana > Rana muscosa. The sequence continues at coordinate 32,893,189 of CM055127.1, read as the reverse complement.
CATTGCTGTGCTGATGGGGACATTGCTGTTCTGATGGGGATATTTCTGTGCTGATGGGGACATTGCTGTGCTGATGGGGACATTGCTGTGCTGATGGGGACATTGCTGTTCTGATGGGGATATTGCTTTTCTGATGTGGACATTGCTATGCTGATGGGGACATTGCTGTGGACACTGCTGATGGGGACATTGCTGTTCTGATGGGGGCATTGCTGTTCTGATGGGGGCATTGCTGTGCTGATGGGGACATTGCTGTGCTGATGGGGACATGGCTGTTCTGATGGGGACATGGCTGTTCTGATGGGGACATGGCTGTTCTGATGGGGACATGGTTGTTCTGATGGGGACATTGCTGTGCTGATGGGGACATGGCTGTTCTGATGGGGACATTGCTGTAGTGATAGGGACATTGCTGTTCTGATGGGGATATTGCTGTGCTGATGGGGATGCATTGCTGTGGACACTGCTGATGGGGACATTGCTGTTCTGATGGGGACATGGCTGTTCTGATGGGGACATGGCTGTGCTGATGGGGACATGGCTGTGCTGATGGGGACATGGCTGTGCTGATGGGGACATTGCTGTGCTGATGGGAATATTGCTTTTCTGATGGGGACATTGCTGTCCTGATGGGGACATTGCAGTGGACACTGCTGATGGGGACATTGCTGTGCTGATGGGGAAAATCCACATGTCTGAAAGACAAACCATTCAATATAGGCATAAACTTAGCAATAGCTCTATTAACATTTTTTCTCATCTAATCAAAATGTTTCCATTCGGGGGAACACCAAATCAAACGAGGAACGATCTCCGAAAATACCAATATACAATCAGGTAGAACAGTATGAATATTCATAAAATCTTTTTTTATATCAGAAATAACATCTAATGTCCTTCGGAGACCCAGGTCGTTCCCAGCCAAATGGAAAACAATAATATTAATCAGAGGCCATTTTAAATATAACAAATATAAAACTCTACTTAAACTAGCCCAAGTCAAGCCCCTATGCCCATACCAATACAATTTAACATTAGCAGAATTTAGGCCCAGATTACCACCATAACATCTCATTTCAGCTCTTCTATGGGCCCAGTAAACGAACGAGTGACCGACGATCCAAGTAACAACTGGAGAATCTGAAAATTAAATAGAATAATTAGGATGAACATAAGAGCTATAGCAATTGGAAGATTATCTACCTGTTTTTTTAATAGCAGCAACATCAAAACCCACATTGGTAGCAGCAGTTACAGCAACAATACGAAATGAATGAGAAGAGATTGGTAGCTGTCCCAATCCCAAATGATGTAAACATTTCTTTAAAACAGAATTAAATTGAAAAATAGTCAACAAAGTATTATCTGAATGAATGAGGAATTGTCTATCAACAAACAGACGCACAAGCATATAACGGTGGACAAGAACTACCGCACATATAGACGCATTAGTATGTTTGTGAATGGTGATCCACCTACCGTGACCAAACTGATCTGTTTTACTCTTGCGTAAAAACAAACGAACAACGTCAGAATGAATAGACACAGCAGCCAAAGGAAGACCTAAACAAGCAAATCGATTAGGAGGAAGCAATTCAGATATCCTAAAAGCACCATAAAAGCACAAACAAAAAGCAAGCTTAAACAATAAAGCCTCAAAAGTCGAGAAACAGACAACATCAGTAGCAGAACAAAATCTTATCAACAAATCAATAGTAATTGGCAATCTCCTGTCAGGCAAGACATGTTTCTTATGATACCCTTTCATTGCCTGTTTAACAGCAAAGAAACTAGAACACGGGCTTCACCATTCAAGTTTTTAAAAAACGAAACTCCCGCCAATATTTTAACAATGTGAGAATAAGAGTAACCTCTTTCCATTAAAATATTCAAGAAAAATAAAATTAAATCCTCAGAACTCTGAGCGTTCGAAAATTCAGAACTTCTTAGAAAGGAATGCCACAAGTCCCACGCAGCTTCGTAACATGCTCGCGTGGACGGCGCTAAAGAATCTTTAATAGCAGTCATCACAGGACTCATATTATTGACCAAAGATGTGGAGGACAGGACAGCCCAATTTTGTCCGCATCCGGAACCAGCTCCCGAAACCTTTGTAACTGTTGACGAGATAATGAGTCAGCAATATTATTAGAAATTCCAGGCACATACTTTGCTTTTAACCAGATATTTAAGTCCAAGCATTGAAACACTAAAAAACTAAGAACAGAAATAACAGGAAGTGATTTAGAAACCAAACAATTAATCGCGAAGACAACACCCTTATTATCAGAATGTAGAAGTATCCTCTTATTCCTAAACTGATCGCCCCACAAATCAAGAGCAACAACAACAGGAAATAATTCCAAAAGAACAATATTAGAAACAAGACCTCTCTCAACCCAGGAAGAATGCCAAAGATCAGCCGACCAATGACCTTGCCAAAAGGCACCGAAACCTAACGAGCCAGAAGCATCCCTAAACAAATTAAGAGCAGAAGCCAAACAAAAGGGATCTTGCCAAAGAGAACAACCATTAAAAGTACTCAAAAATGTATGCCAAACCAATAAATCATCGCGGATATCGTGTCCTTGCTGATATTATGGAACTTTTATCAGAGATTGACTCACTTAAACACACTAGAGTCCAGGAACTTCTTGCCATTATTCCGAATTATTTTTTTAAACCACTCCCCCAATTTAGTCATGCACAATATGGTGCCTTATGCCATTCGTTTCAAAGATTGGTGAAATTGCTCACCTTTGCCAATCAACAATGGTGGGATGAATTTTTCCTTCAAAAATATATATCTGCTCATATTACTGCTAGAGGCCTTAGGATTTTAAAAACATGTTCCTTTTTAGATACGGAACAACAGAAAGAATGGTCCTCTATCTCTATCTGAATTGTGTACAAATAAGTGGATCAGTATTATTATAATACAGAGACACATTAAATATGAACAAGTGGTACACCAGATACAGATCCTGATCTCTCAAATCACGGAATTGACCTCTCATTTACCTACTTTTTTTTTTAAATCAGAAAAAGTTTTATTGAATGTTACCAAACATATCATACACATTGTACACGAAAAAGGTCCAAAAATAAAACAGAAACAGTACATTAGGATTAACACAGTCCGTACACAGCCCCAGATCCTTCCTCATAGTGCAAATAAAGAGGTTCAGTGTAGGTAACAACAAAATATCAGACAAACATCACAAAAAAAAAATACAGTAAGGCACATAACTTACAATTAACCACTCTCTCTTCTCCCCCTCCCCCCAAATGGTGTTGTACGGGAATAAACGAATAAAGCATGTAAGTGATTGTTCCACACGGGTACCCCCTGCCCGCCAACCTATCATGTGATTCCATAATATTCAACACAATCCATGAAACCCCTCCCCCCTATAGTTCGGCACAACTCTTAGCATTGCAGCAATCTATCTTTGACCAATTGGTGGGGTGCTAACCCTGGGACATTAAGCCATGCCTGCCACATTGAGTGAAACTTACGCATTGCCTTCCTGTGCTGATATGTAAATTTTTCTCTAATTAATAGTTTGTTCACCCGATCAATCCACTGTCCTCTGGTGGGTACCCTGGGGGTAATCCAAAGCTGAGCTATCAGCTTGCGTGCCACATATAATAAACGGATAACCGCCGTAAAAACCGGCGGAGATAGGAGTTCCTCATCCAGGGCACCCAGCAGACATACAATGGGGGTTCTTGGTACAGCAAAGACGAACACCTGTGTAATCACGTCAAGTACCTCAGTCCAATATCGGAAGAGTTTGGGGCATTTCCAGAATATATGCATGAGATCTCCATGATCTCTCATGCACTTGGGACACAATGGGGAGTCTCTAAGCCCCCACTTATGTAGCCTGGCCAGAGTTCTATACACCCTGTGCAGCAGGTATAGATGTGACAGCCTCTGGGAGGGAGACACCGAAACCACAGGAGCCGCCGTCAGACAGGCAATCCACGTCTCCCCATCAATAGTCCCCACATCCTCCTCCCACTTATCCCTGCATGGAAGACTAGCTGGATCCTGGAGCGCGAGTAAAATATGGTAGCCCCTTGAAATCATACCCTTTTTTTCTCCTTCCATGAAAGTTCCCTGGATTATGGCGTGGTCAGTTAGCCTAAGTGGTTTCTGCCTGGGTTGTACCTGCAGTGCATTACGCAACTGTAGGTACTTAAAGAAGTCAGAGCGAGGTATATCAAACTCAGCCTGGAGTTCCAAAAAGGATTTGAGGATCCGGCCATTGTATAATTGTGCTAAGAATCTTAGTCCTGCAGCTTCCCATTGTCTAAATCCTGTAAGTTTGTATAATTCTTTATAATGAAGATTACGCCAGATGGGGGTGAGCGGTAGGAATCCCCTAATACCCAATAACCGTTTAACAGAAGTCCATAGAGTTTTTAGTAGAAGCAGTGAGGGGGTCCTACCCAATAGATGTGCATGGCCAGCCTCCAAGCCAGACAACGCCGGGGCCTCGTCTGTCGGAGTGGCCGGAGTGGCCAGAAGTCTGCGGATAGGGTCTGATGTATTCTCCAAGCCCCAACCCCCCAGCTGCTGCAATTGAGCAGCTAGAAAATAGGCCCTGGCATGTGGAACCGCTAATCCCCCCTCATCCTTGTTATATTGTAAGATAGAGAGTCTAATTCTCGCCGTCTTCTTGCGCCAAATCAGTTCTCTAAATTGGGAGTCAATCCTATCAAACCAATAGCGTGGAATCCACACCGGGGAATTATGACTTATGTATAATAACTGAGGAGCCCACACCATTTTTATGAGGTTCACCCTCCCAACCACCGATAAGGGTAATTTACACCAGGCGCTACACTTGTCTCGAAATTTTGCAAGTAACGGGGCAAGATTGAGAGGAATGTATTGAGAGACGTCCGGGGACACCTGCACCCCCAGATATCGGAAGGAGAACACAATTTGTACCATCGATGCACAGTCCGGAAGGGGCACCACCAGGGGATCCAAAGGCATTAGCACTGACTTATTCCAATTAATGGAGAAGCCAGACAATGCACCAAAGATCTTAATGCAATGCATAACAGTAGTCAAGGAGCCCTGCGTGTCACCCAGGTATAGTAGGGTATCGTCTGCATACAGGGAAATAACATCCATCCCCATGCCATGCTGGAATCCCATGATCGCACCGTCCCCCCTTATTCACGCAGCTAGAGGTTCCAGTGCCAGGGCAAAGAGCAGGGGTGAAAGCGGGCACCCCTGCCTAGTGCCTCTGAACAATGGAAATGGGTCAGAAAGCTCCCCATTAATTCTGACTCTGGCCGATGGGTTAGCATACAGCAGTTTGACCCAATTAATAAAATTGACACCCAGCCCTGCACGCTCCAACACCTTCCACAGATAAGGCCACTCGACGCTGTCGAAGGCCTTAGCTGCGTCCAGCGAAAAAATGGCCCTGTTGCCTGTGTTTTCCACAGGCAACTGTATGTTTTAATAAAGTCTCCTTATATTTTGAGCTGTGGATCTAGTGGGTATGAATCCCGACTGGTCCTCATGGACCAGTTTGTGGACCACCTTTGACAATCTCATTGCCATCACCCACGCCAATAGCTTGACCTCGGCTGCAAGCAACGAGATAGGCCTATAGGAGTCAGGCTGCAAGGCCTCTTTACCGGGTTTCAGTAGAACTATTATAACCGCTTCATTCATTGAGTCCGGAAGTACTCCCTCTCTAAGTGCCTCATTATAGACCCTCACTAGCATAGGTAGTAAAGTGGCAGAATATCGTTTGTACACCTCGGACGGGATGCCATCAGCCCCTGGGGACTTGTTATTCTGGGTCTGTTCTAATGTGGTAGCTAATTCGTCCTCCGATATAGGGGCATCAAGCAGAGCTGCGTCCAAAGCAGACAAACAAGGCAGTTCACACTCCCCTAGAAATCCCAGAATGTCTCCCTCCGGGGACCGCACCTTTGAAGTGTATAAATCAGCATAGAATGATCTGAAGATTTGCATTATCATAGAAGTTTGGTTGTGGGCCACCCCCTAGGGGTCACACAGGGTCGAAACCATTGAGGTAGACCTCTGCGTCCTTGCTAATAAGGCTAGCATGTGGCCAGTCGACTCCCCTTCCTCAAAATGGGATTGTTGCAAGAAAAACCGCTTGTTTTCAGCCAGTTGTAGAGCCAGCTGAGTAGACATTGCCTGTGCCCCCAACCAGACCCTCTTTGTATCCGCTGTAGGGTTAGAAATATATGCCTCCTCCGAGTCCCTCAGTGCCCGGCAAACCTCCCCCTCCCAGGCCTTAGTGTCTGTTTTTATCTTATTAATAGTGGTAATAAATTTACCTTGCAAAAAAGCCTTAGCAGTATCCCAAACAACCCCCACCCTGGTGGAGTCTATATTCTCCTGTAAGAACCACTTCAAGTTCTCCCTAATCGGGTCTGGGTTCGGGAACAGAGAAAGCCAGAACGGATTCAATTTCCAGCTTTTAGGTTTTGTAGTTGTAGATAGCGTGATCGTAACCCACAAGGAGGAGTGGTCAGATATATGTCTGTCTCCGTATCCAGAGTTAATAACCATCCATAGTAATGGGGCGTTACTTAAACCCATATCAATTCTAGAGAGGCTCCCATGCGCTGTTGAGCAACAGGAATATTGTCTAACCTGGGGATGGCTCACACGCCACACATCCGTCAGCCCAAGCTCCTCAAGTAGTTCGGCAAAGGGTGTGGACCCACCATTTCGGAGGGGCACATTGACTGGCACTGGAAGTTTGTCCAGGTTGTGGTTGAGATAATTGTTAAAGTCCCCCACCGCCAGCAGCGGAACATCTGGGAACCGCGCCATAAATTGTGCCAGACGCCTGAGGATCTCGGCCGAATAAGGAGGTGGGATATACATACCCGCCACAATACATAAAACATGTGATAAATTACACAATAAGAACACATATCTTCCCCCCGGATCAATGAGCTGCTGTATGCATTGGAACTGTACATCCTGCCGAATCAGAATGCTCACCCCCCTGGCATAGATAGAGTAAGTAGAGTGAAATTTTGATACATATACCCGGGGACCAAAACTGGGAGTACTATCTGAGGGGAAGTGCATCTCCTGTAAACATACAACACCCGCCCCAGCAGCCTTGAGATGTCTGAGGACTGCCAAACGTTTCACAGGACTCCCCAAACCCCGGACATTCCAAGACACAATTTTAACACTTGCAGACATAAGGGCATAGCATAAGGAAATGGAGGGCCCCTCCAGGACCCTCAGCAGAATAACTAATGTCATAAGGGGTACATTTGCCTGTAAAAGAAAAACCAACATGAAATGTCCAATGGTAGCGAGACCTGAGATAAATTGTACAATCTGGTGCTGTCCAGTCAGGTGGGGCGTCAATTCCATACAGCATGGGGCTCCGTGCGTGGGCCAAGATCATTGCAAAGTCTGGTAAGGAGAGGGAGAGAGCAACACAATCAAAAAAATTAAAACAAAACAACTGTAGAATCAAACTTGGAGCTAACCGGGCTCCCAGCCACTGGGGCCGTAGTGCAAAGATCCCCCAGACAAAAGCTCTGGGGGGGGGGGACAGCAGTGGAAACTCCCGCAGAAATATTTTCTGGGTGGTAAGAGGTGTTTCACATTTGCAGCCAGCATGTAGTAAACATTGATACAAAAGGTTCTGTATCCTCCATCTTCCGCCTGAACTAGAGAAATAAATAAAAGGCTCCTCCTGATAGCAGCATCTTATTCCTGGGCAGGTTGTTGTCTGGCATCTCTAAGTGCTCTGTCCTCACGGTCTAGCCATTGCGCAGCTGCAGACGGATGGTCAAAGAAATGGGCTTCTCCCAGAGCCGTGACTCGGAGCCGAGCAGGGTATAGCATGGCGTATTGCAGGTTGAGGTCCCTAAGTCTCTTCTTAACATCATTAAATGTAGCCCTCCTCTTTTGCAGTTCAGCAGAGAAATCAGGAAATAAAGATATTTTAGAATTATCAATAGCCATTTTCCCAGCTGAGGTTCTGGCTTTGGACAGAATAGCATCCCTGTCTTTATAATTAAGGAGCTTGAAAAGAAAGGCCCTGGGATGGTTTCCAGGGGACAGAGGGCGGGATGGCACCCTGTGTGCCCTCTCCACAGCAAAGAGGGGTGAGAAAGCGTCTCTACCAAACGTGGATGTAAGCCACTGCTCAATAAAGTCCACCGGGTTTTTACCCTCGGCACGTTCAGGAATGCCCAGGGCACGTATATTACTGCGTCTCATGCGATTCTCCATTTCATCGAGTCGCGCTGCATGCGCTTCAATGAGGTGGCAATTATGCATGGGGGGTAAATCATCCTCCACTGTACTCAATCTGCCCTCAATCGCAGCAGTTCTCTCTCTCAGTTTTTGCATGTCATGGCGCACATATGAAATTTCAGCTTTTACCCCTTTAATATCATCAGATAGCGCAGTGATAGATAGATTGCAGGATGTTATCGTCGTGAGTATATCCCGCAGTGTGGGTTCTGCAGCATCTGGGTCAGGGGATGTGCTCTGAGGCCTAATGGTGGTGTCCTTAGGAGTACTCACTGTGTGCCACTCAGGCGACAATCCGTCCGCATCCTCCAAGGGGACCGTGTCATCCGCCTCCATTGCGCTTCCAGAAGATTCTCCACAGGCTGGGGAATTAATAAGATCATCTTTGTAGGACTTTCCGCCAAACAACCGCTTTTGTGCGGCTTTCAGGTGTTGTTGCCTGGCTGCACGTTGCTGGTCGGCGCCATCTTGGACATGGACTTCAGCCTGGGCCTTCCCGGAGTTTAGCCTCTTAGACATGGGTCCGAGCGCTGCAGATAGTATCACCAGGATCCGGATGTCCCACGATGTCGGTGCTGCGATTTGCGGTGCTGTTAAGCATCAGGATCAGGTAGGAGAAGGATAAATGCACGGATGGCCGGCGGAGCTGGAGGTGCACACGTCCTTCTACATCTGCTGCTAGGCCAAGCCCCCCTCAATTACCTACTTATTGGCTATCTACCATCACTAAAAAAATCAATAAGAGAGAAGACCTTCTCACTAAATTTAAACTTGGAAAATTCCAGAGAGATTTGGGTGATTATAATAAAAAAATATATATTCTCATGGAAACGTACATCTAATTGTAATATTCCATCTCTTATGGATATTAACCCTTATGCCCCTATAGTTAACCAGCATCCGAAAACCATAGCACATGATAGAGTGCCCCTCAAGTCTCCTACATCCCTATCACTACCTAACCTACAGAGAAATTACACCAAAAAGGTCCCCCCGGTATTACATTCATCCATACCTGGTGTTGACTAGGGATGAGCTTTGAGTTCGAGTCAAACTCATGTTCGACTCGAACATTGCCTGATCGCCCGTTCGCCGAACAACGAACAATTTGGGGTGTTCGCGGCAAATTCGAAAAGTCTATGGGAGAAATCTAAAGTGCTAATTATAAAGGCTTATATGCAAGTTATTGTCCTAAAAAGTGTTTGGGGACCTGGGTCCTGCCCCAGGGGACATGTATCAATGCAAAAAAAAGTTTTAAAAACGGCCATTTTTTTAGGAGCAGTGATTTTAATAATGCTTAAAATGAAAAAATAAAAGTGAAATATTCCTTTAAATTTCGTACCTGGGGGGGTGTGTATGATATGCATGTAAAGTGGCGCATGTTTCCCGTGCTTAGAACTGTCCCTGCACAAAGTGTCATTTTTGAAGGAAAAAAAGTCATTTAAAACTCACTCGCGGCTATTAATGAATTGTCGGCTTTTATCAATACATAGAAAAGTCATTGATTAAAAAAAAAAAAAGCGTGGGGGTTCCCCCAAATTCAATTACCAGGCCCTTTAGGTCTGGAATGGATATTAAGGGGAACCCCGCCGCAAATAAAAAAAAAATGGCGTGGGGTTCCCCCTAAATATCCATACCAGGCCCTTATCCGAGCATGCAACCTGGCCGGCCGCAGGGGAAGAGGGGGGGGACGAGAGAGCGGACCCCCCTCCCTCCTGAACCGTACCAGGCCACATGCCAGTATGTCCCCATGTTGATGGGGACAAGGGCCTCATCCCCACAACCCTTGCCCGGTGGTTGTGGGGGTCTGCGGGCGGGGGGCTTATCGGAATCTGGAAGACCCCTTTAACAAAGGGGACCCCAGATCCCGGTCCCCCCTATGTGAATTAGTAAGGGGTACATTGTACCCCTACCATTTCACGAAGAAAGTGTCAAAAAATGTAAATAAAAACACACACACCTTGGAAAAGTCCTTTATTAAAAAAAAAATAAAAAAATAAAAAAAAAAACATTCCAGCGATGAAATCCAGTGTCCAGCGGCGATCCCGATGTCCAGCGCTGTCCGTCATTGGTTGTGCCTGTGCGGACCTGATGGGGAACTTCCTCCACAGTGTTTTAAATGTATAGACCCGCCCCTTCTAAAGTTCCCCATCAGGGGGCGGACCTGATGGGGAACTTCTCTCACTTTGTAATACATGTATAGACCCGCCCCTTCTCATGTTCCGCATCTGGTCCGCTGAGCGGACCTGATGGGAAACGAGAGAAGGGGCGGGTCTATTCATGTATTACACAGCGAACGAAGTTCCCCATCAGGTCCGCCCCCTCGGTATGTCAGACCCCGCCTACGTCATTGGCCTGAGCGCGAAACTTCCTTCACTGTGTAAATTTAAATTACACAGTGAAGGAAGTTCCCCGCTCAGGCCAATGACGTAGGTGGGGTCGGACATACCGAGGGGGCGGACCTGATGGGGAACTTAATTCGCTGTGTAATACATGTATAGACCCGCCCCTTCTCATGTTCCGCATCTGGTCCGCTGAGCGGACCTGATGGGGAACTTTAGAAGGGGCGGGTCTATACATTTAAAACACAGCGGAGGAAGTTCCCCATCAGGTCCGCACAGGCACAACCAATGACGGACAGCGCTGGACATCGGGATCGCCGCAGGACACTGGATTTCATCGCTGGAATGTTTTTTTTTATTATTATTATTATTTTTTTAATAAAGGACTTTTCCAAGGTGTGTGTGTTTTTATTTACATTTTTTGACACTTTCTTTGTGAAATGGTAGGGGTACAATGTACCCCTTACCAATTCACATAAGGGGGGCCGGGATCTGGGGGTCCCCTTTGTTAAAGGGGTCTTCCAGATTCCGATAAGCCCCCCGCCCGCAGACCCCCACAACCACCGGGCAAGGGTTGTGGGGATGAGGCCCTTGTCCCCATCAACATGGGGACATCCTCCCCATGTTGAGGGCATGTGGCCTGGTACGGTTCAGGAGGGAGGGGGGCCGCTCTCTCGTCCCCCCCTCTTCCCCTGCGGCCGGCCAGGTTGCGTGCTCGGATAAGGGTCTGGTATGGATTTTTGGGGGGACTCCACGCCATTTTTTTTACATTTGGGGTGGAGTTCCCCTTCAAATCCATGCCAGATCTCAAGGGCCTGGTATGGATATTTAGGGGGAACCCCACGCCATTTTTTTTTAATTTGCGGCGGGGTTCCCCTTAATATCCATTCCAGACCTAAAGGGCCTGGTAATTGAATTTGGGGGAACCCCCACGCTTTTTTTTTATCAATGACTTTTCTATGTATTGATAAAAGCCGACAATTCATTAATAGCCGCGAGTGAGTTTTAAATGACTTTTTTTCCTTCAAAAATGACACTTTGTGCAGGGACAGTTCTAAGCACGGGAAACAAGCGCCACTTTACATGCATATCATACACACCCCCCAGGTACGAAATTTAAAGGAATATTTCACTTTTATTTTTTCATTTTAAGCATTATTAAAATCACCGCTCCCGTAAAAACGTCTATTTTTTAAACCTTTTTTTGCATTGATACATGTCCCCTGGGGCAGGACCCGGGTCCCCTAACACTTTTTAGGACAATAAATTGCATATTAGCCTTTATAATTAGCACTTTAGATTTCGAACGTTCGAGTCCATTGTATTTAATAGGGTTCTAAAGTTCACACAAACATTCTGTCTGTTCGCAGGTTCTGGTGCGAACTGAACAGGGGGGTGTTCGACTCATCCCTGGTGTTGACCTATCACCTAGCCATACACAGGTAATCCCTAGTTCCAATCACAGGATATCTTCTCCTCCTTCTTTTCATACAAATGAAATTAATATGAGTACCACGATGCCTATTCATATAAATGACACCAGCATTATCACTTCAATGCCTATTTTATCTGTTGACCAAACATCATCTAACCTACCTATAACCTTTGGTCCAAATTCCTTATATGTACCCACTACTAGCGAGGCCCAATCTTCTGAATCCTCTCCGGTCTCTTTTTTAGTATTAGACCCCCCCCGGACCAAACCTTTAAAAAGAAAGCACAAAGCAGAGGATGCCAGGGTAGAGGAAGTAGATCCAAGTCCAGACCACAGGAAAAAGAGAGTACAGTAAAAAATCTTCAATCTCTCTACACACCAGCTGTCTAGTGACAAAATCTCTTTACTCAGTCGGGGCCTTAATTTTGCACCTTCTGCTCAACCAAACACCTTTCTTTTATTTACTGATTTAAATAAATTTATACGTCGTCTTACTTTAAAACAATTTTTTAATATAAAGTCCACCCACCACATGCCTAATCAATCTGAGGTTTACCCTATCCCAGCCAGTCCCCTGTGTAATGATAATATGACTCATGATGATCATGTCTGTTTAGCTCTCTTAGAAGACCTTTATTGTCCTAATACTGAACCTGACTATGAGCATTCTGCCAGGGCCTTTTTGTTTGATAGTTCAGTGAATGAGCAAATACAGTATACCCAGCATCTTATGACCTCGCCACCAATTCAGAATAATAAATTCAGACATGTCTCCGTCTTTTATCCCACGAAGTCTAAAAGGTTCCTGTATTGATGCTTTTTACCGTATAGTACACGCAGAGAGGTAAAAATAAGACTGCCCATAATCTTACTCAGTCTGAAAAGAAGGCTCTTGAGGCCCTTACCAATAATTTTAATTTAACGATTAAATCTGCTGACAAGGGAGGGGGTATAGTTGTCCAGAATAGATTTGATTATGTCACAGAGGCAAATAGACTCTTCTCAGACAGTAACACATACATGAAATTGCAGACTGACCCCTTGCCTCGTTTTACTATAGAAGCTGCTTTCCTTGTCAAGGATGCACTCCGTGATGCTGTTATTACTAAATATTAAGCTTTTTTTTTAGTTGGGACCATTAATTTTACCCCATATTTTTATCACCTACCTAAGGTGCATAAAAATCAAACAAATCCCCCCGGACGACCTATAGTGGCAGCAATGGGAAGTATTACCAGTGGCTTTTCACAATATGTTGACCAGTTCCTCCAGCCACTTGCTCAATCAATGCAGTCTTACATTAGAGATGGTACCCACTTGTTACAACTCCTCTCCCCTTATTCTTGGGAGCCCACTTACCTGTGGGTTTCACTTGATGTCCAGTCTCTGTACACCTCCATACCACACAATGTGGGATTGCGTGCTGTCCAATCCTTTTTATGTCAGAATCCCTTATTGAATTCCAGGCAAGCATCCTTTATTTTAGAGGCAACTGCTTTTTGCCTCACTCATAATTACTTTCAATTTGAAAAATACTTCTTTCTGCAGGTAAACGGGACTGCGATGGGAGCTAATTTTGCGCCATCATATGCAAATATTACTATGGGATACTGGGAATCATCTCACATTTGGCATAACAACCCCTTTTCATCTCACATCGTGTTTTTTGGAAGATATATAGATGAGTGATCATTATCTGGGATGGCAGTGTATCCTCAGTCTCTGATTTTGTTTCTCACTGTAACAACAATAATATGGGTCTTAATTTCACTTCAGTCATAGACGAACATCAGTTGGCCTTTCTTGATCTGGAGCTCTTCTTTATTGGGAAGGACATCCATGCCAAGTATTTTACTAAGCCTACGACTGGTAATTCATTTTATAATTATAAAAGTTGCCATCACCCTCAGTGGCTTAACAATATACCTAAAAGCCAGTATTGCAGATTGAAAAAGAACTGCACTAGGGATACCGATTATGAGACTCAAAGTAAGATCTTGGAGGGAAAATTTCTTGATAAAGAATTCCCAGCCGATATTGTCAAAACAGCCTATTCCTTATATAAAGATACGTCTATTCCATCACGTTCTAAGATCCAAGCCGACACTAACACTAACAATAAAAACTATATACGGTTTGTCACTCAATTTCACTCCCGTCACAGACAGATGGAGGGCATCGTACGGAAACAATGGCCCTTATTGTTGCAGAATAAACACCTTTTTCCTGCTTTACCAAAAAAGCCCAAATTTGCCTATAGAAAGGCCCCTAACATAAAAGGTAAAGTGGCACCAAGTAAGTTAAAAGAAAAACCCTTACCGCCAGGGTATTCTATCCCTACATTTTTAGCTATTTCAGGCATGTATCCGTGCCCTTTGTAAGACCTGTAGGTTTGTCAAGCATGGCCAGAAGGACTTTTGTGTAAAAGGAAAAACGTACCCCATCAAAGGTTTCCAGACTTGTTCCTCTGACCATGTAGTCTATTGCTTGACATGTCCTTGTGGTTTGTTCTATGTAGGGCAAACCATGTAGGGCGAACCATTAGACTATTAGACCACTGCGCAAATGCTTTGGTGAACACCGCCATTTTATTACCGATGGTCTAGACAATCATAGTGTCCCTAGGCACTACTACCAAAGATCTATTCTTATTTTTATTCTTATTTTTATTTGTGTGTGTAAACAGTGTATAGTCATTTGGCAGCGTTGCTAAAACACTGTGTTGCTTTTTATTTGATTGACGTCCACAAGTCCCGCCCCCATTACAACACAGACCATAAGAAGTCTAGCCCTTATGGAACCATCGTCACTGGCTGAAGAAGGAACCAATGAGCTGTTCCAAAATGCGTCCCGCCTCTATGACACACTTCCTGTCCACTTCCTGTTTGTGTTCCATGCTGGTTTCTGTCTCGCTTCCTCCGACGTCATCCCCAGGCTCCAGCTTTACTGTGTCCTCTGAACATTCACAGCACAATCAGCTGTTATCTCGTGGACTACCCTGGAAGCTTTACCATCACAGACTGGGACTGCCCTGCCACTGGAACATCTCCTGGACGCACTTACCTGCTACATGCCTGTTTCATCCACTATCTTGTAAGTTAAAAGTTTTATACTTCTGCACTTAGAGGCGCCTTTTTTGTTTTACTGTTTCCATTAGAGATTGCTTGTCTCCCTGAGTGCTGCCTAAAGTGTGTGAAGATTTTCTACCCTCTCCAACACAGACTTTATCTGTCAGGATTCAAATGCTTGGAGCGCCCTGGATATACACATTTTCCCAGAGGCAGACGAGGTGGGTTGTCAATGCCCAATGGGACTGTGAGACTTGATCTCAAGCTGGTGCAGAAGGCCATCCGCAACTTGATGGCTCCCCATACTTTGGTTAACTATGCAGCCGCCTGGAGGAAATGGGCCGCCTTTGCTGTGGGCCATGGTTTTATTCCTGTGTCTCCGACTGAGTTGGCACTTTTGTGTTTTTTGGCATCTTTAATGCAATGTGGTTACTACTATGGTCGTGTGGCTAAAGTAATGGCCGGGGTTTCCTTTTTCCTTCACCTTCTGGGTCTCCCTTCCTGCATGGAGTTCTTCTCGATTAACCTCTTCAGCCCCAGAAGGGTTTACCCACTTTCTGACCAGGCCATTTTTGTGATACGGCACTGTGTCGCTTTAACTGACAATTGCACGGTTGTGCGACGATGTAACCAAACAAAATTGACGTCCTTTTTTTCCCACAAATAGAGATTTCTTTTGGTGGTATTTGATCACCTCTACGGTTTGAATTTTTTGTGCTATAAACAAAAAGTACCTGTGTAGTGTGAGTACCTGAGTGTGTGGCTTGTTGGTCCCTGTATATTGTGTGTACCTGTGTATTGTGAGTACACGAGTTCTGCAAGTGCATGTGGTCTGCGAGTGCACGTGGTCTACGAGTGCACGCGGTCTGCGAGTGCACGCGGTCTGCGAGTGCACGCGGTCTGCGAGTGCACGTGGTCTGCGAGTGCACGTGGGCAGCGAGTACCTGTGTATTATATTGTTGAGAATTAGTGTCAAGAAACTAGTTGTTAGGTAATTTGGACAGGGTATAATCCCCAATCTTCATTAAATTAGTAGGTACGATGCCCAGTGGGTGTGGAGATGCGACTCGGTGTACATCTTGCGGGATGTATGCGTTCCCTGATCATCTGATCGAGGGTGCATACTACTTTGCAAAATGTAAGCACATTGTTTCCCTGGAAGTCCAGGTTCTGAATCTAGGGAAGCAACTGTCAGCACTGAGAAGACCCTCCATACTAAAGGAGAGCCATAAACGTACCCGGCAGGGGCCAGCACAGAGGCGGGTGGAGACAAAGAGGTGCAGGCACTAGAAATGAGTGGATGGGTGACAGTCAGGAAGGATAGAGGGGGAAGTGCCAGGGAGGCCGATTCTGGGCTAGAGCATCCCAATAAGTACGCTCCATTGAGTGACATTGGTAAAACCGGTCAGGGACCAGCACTGCTGGAGCTAAGGGACTCTCCTAACTGCCAGGGGAAAAACTTCTTCAGTTAGAGTGGGGGGGAAGTGAAGAGAAAGGATAGACCGATTCTGGTGGTAGGGGACTCAATTCTTAGAAGGACAGAGAGGGCAATCTGTCACAAAGACCTGAAGCGCCGAACTGTATGCTGTCTACCGGGCGCTCGGGTTCAGCACATAACGGATCTGGTGGACAGATTACTGGGAGGGGCTGGGAAAGAACCGGCTGTCATGGTGCACATTGGCACCAATGACAAATTTAGGCAGATGGAGTGTCCTAAAGAACGGTTTTAGGGACTTAGGAGCTAAATTTAGGAAAAGGAACTCCAAGGTAGTATTCTCAGGAACTCCAAGGTAGTATTCTCAGTAGTATTCTCAGGAATACTACCGGTACATTGAGCCACACCAGAAAGGCAGAGGGAGATTACAGAAGTAAACTAGTGGCTGAGAAGCTGGTGTGGTATGGAGGGGTATGGGTTCCTGGAGAACTGGGCCGACTTCTCAGTCGGTCACCATTTCTATAAAAGGGACGGACTGCACCTAAATGAGGAGGGTGCAGATCTGCTGGGAGTGAAGATGGCCAAAAAGTTAGAGGGGTTTTTAAACTAGGCGAAGGGGGGAGGGTCCAGAGGTAGAGATAGTCAGACTTAGCAATGAACATATTCCAGAGGGTAGTATTGGGGGCATTAATGGTAGGTTAACTAAAGCACATAAACCCGAGGTAAGTATAGTAACAAGTCCTATTTGCACTCTCGGAACACCCAATAAGAGGACAGTATGCGACCGGTCTAAACTACATGGCATGTTCAATAAATGCCAGGTGCCTGGCAGACAAGATGGGTGAACTAGAGATACTGTTGAACGAGGAGGAATTCTATTTTGTGGGATATTCTGAGACCTATTTCAACAGCTCTCATGATTGGCTAGCAACCATTTAAGGGTATTCCCTTTATCACAGGGATAGAGAGGGTAAAAAAGGGGGAGGGGTATGCTTATATATCAACAATAATGTACAAGTGAATGTGAGAGATGACATCAATAAGGGAGCTAGGGAGGGGGTGGAATCCTTATGGGTAGAGCTCCAAAGGGATGAAGCGAAGGGGAAAATAATACTGGGAGTATGCTATAGGCCCCCTAACCTGAGGGAGGACGGGGAGAGGGACCTCATATCACAATTTGGATTAGCAGCAAGGATGGGAAGTGTTATCATAATGGGGGATTTTAATTATCCAGACATAGACAGGGCAGAGGAAACCACGCATTCGTCTAAGGCTCGCCAGTTCCTAAATGTCTTGCAGGACAATTTTATGGGTCAGAGGGTAGACGCACAACTAGAAACAAGGCGTTACTAGATCTACTGATTGCCAACAATACAAACCTGATCACGGATGTAGAAATATGGGGCAATTTAGGAAACGGCAATCACAGGTCAATTGGCACAATTAGGAAACACAAGGGGAACACAAAGACAATGAATTTCAAAACAGCCAACTTCCCTAAACTATGAACCTTGCTAGAAGATATAAATTGGGATAAAATCTTAGAAACAAAGAACACAGAGGAGAGATGGGTTTGCTTTAAGAGCATATTAAACAAAGGCATTAGCCAGTGCATCCCATTGGAAAATAAATTTAAAAAAGCAAACAAAAGTCCTGGATGGCTTAACTCCAATGTAAAAATGCATATAAAAGCAAAGGAGAAGGCCTTAAAAAAATACAAGGCTGAGGGATCATCATCAGCATTCAGACTTTACAAAGAATGCAACAAGATATATAAGGGTGCAATTAGGGCGGCTAAGGTAGAACACGAAAGACACATAGCGGAGGAGAGCAAAAAAAAAATCGCAAAAAATTCTTTAAGTATATAGACAGTAAAAAAGGGAAGACAGACCATATTGGCTCCATAAAGAATGAGGAAGGACATCTGGTTACAAAGGATATGGAGATGGCAAAGGTATTGAATTTATTCTTCTCCTCAGTCTTCATGAGGGAATCGGGGGCCTTCAGTAACCAAAACTGCAGTGTTTGTCCTCATGACACAACACAGGAAGCACCCTAATGGCTAACAGAGGACAGAATTAGAAATAGACTTGGACTTGGGAGACTTAACATTAATAAATCACCGGGACCAGATGGCTTGCACCCGAGGGTACTTAGGGAACTCAATCAAGTAATTGCCAGACCATTGTTCCTAATTTGTACTGACAGTCTACTGACTGGAATGGTACCAGCTGATTGGAGAAAAGCCAATGTAGCACCAATATTTAAAAAAAGGGCCAAAATACATCCCTGGGCATTACAGACCAGTTACCCTAACATCAATAGTATGCAACCTCTTGGAGGGGATGATAAGGGACTATTTACAAGATTTTAGTAATGAGAACGGTATCGTTAGCAGTAATCAGCATGGATTCATGAAGAATCGTTCTTGCCAAACCAATCTATTAGCCTTCTATGAGGAGGTGAGCTGCCATCTAGATAAAGGAAGGCCCGTAGACGTGGTGTATCTGGATTTTGCAAAAGCATTTGACAGTTCCCCATAAACCTTTACTGTACAAAGTAAGGTCCATTGGCATGGACCATAGGGTGAGTACATGGATTGAAAACTGGCTACAAGGGCGAGTTCAGAGGGTGGTGATAAATGGGGAATACTCTGAATAGTCAGGGGTGGGAAGTGGGGTCTAGGGATGGGCGAACGGTTTGGCCGGAGCATAAGTTCGGGCCGAACTTTGGTTGTTCGGATATTCGGCGAACAACGAACAATATGCGGAGTTCGGGGCAAATTCGAAAAGCTGTGGAACCCCGTTAAAGTCTATGGGGCACTAACATGAAAAACCAAAGATGCTAATTTTAAAGTCTTATATGGAAGTTATTGCCATAAAAAGTGTTTGGGGACCAGGTTCCTGCCCCAGGGGACATGTATCAATGCATTTATTTTTTTTAAAACGTCTGTTTTTTCAGGAGCAGTGAGTTTAATAATGCTTAAAGTAAAACAATAAAAATGTAATATTCCTTTAAATTTCGTGCCTGGGGGGTGTCTATAGTATGCCTGTAAATTGGCACATTTTTCCCCATGTTTAGAACATTACCACAGCAAAATGACATTTCTAAAGTAAAAAAGTCATTTAAAACTGATCGCGGCTGTAATGAATTCTCGGGTCTCGGCAATATACATAAAACTCATTTTAAAATATGTCATGGATTCCCCCCAGTCCATTACCAGGCCCTTTGGGTCTGGTATGAATATTAAGGGGAACCCCGAACCAAAAATTAAAAAAAAAATTGCGTGTGGGTCCCCCCAAAATCCATACCAGGCCCTTTAGGTCTGGTATGAATATTAAGGGGAACCCTGCACCCAATTTTAAAAAAATGGCATAGTTGTCCTCCCCAAAATCCATACCAGACCCTTTAGGTCTGGTATGAATTTTAAGGGGAACCCTGCGCCAAAATAAAAAAAAGGCATAGGGGTCCCCCCAAAAATCCATACCAGACCCTTATCCGAGCATGCAACCAGGCCCCCCCTCCTGAACCGTACCAGGCCACATGCCCTCAACATGGTCAATATTCTGGTAAAATATAATCAATGAGACTGTGCCAAGTAAATAGATACCCAGCATGTCAAACCTTAAAATTGTGTGCGCCCATGATATGGCAGTACCCTCTATTTTTTCATAGGCATCAGGGATCATCTAAAAGTGGACAGACTAGGATATAGTTGGACAGATTGTGGTAGGGAGGATGGGAGAGGCTCAGAAAAAGTCCTGGAGACAAGCATAGGGGGATTCTGACAAGGAAGCTAGAGAGCAGGAGGTCTTGGAATGAATGAAGAGAATGATTAGGTTGGTATTTTGAGACTAGGTTAGTGATGTAGCTGGGGGCTGAGTAGTGGATGGATTTGTAAGTTTCTGTTAGTATTTTTAATTTCATTTGTTGGGTGAGTGTATTTGTTGCATATATACCTTGTCTTGGTGTTGTGCAAGTGAAGCAACTGCACTTCCAAAGTGCACTGTCTATTTGCCTTTAGTAAATCAACCCAAATGTGAAAAAAGGTAAACTTTGGCGTTAAGAACTATAATGATTTCCATCATTTTATGCCCAGTTGCTACAGTATAACACTGGATCTATACCAAACAAGTCTGTTATTTTTTGCATTATAATGTTTTAATTTGCAGCTAGTGCTCCCAAAGCGGATGTTAAAATCATTTTTTTCAGTCATGAGCAGTTCAGAAAGCTATTTTCTAGTTTAAGCATTCTGGGTACTAAAAGATTCTGCAGCAGTAAATTTGTGCTCATCACACTTCATGTCTGCTGTATCCCTACATATCAAAGGTTAATGTCTGCTGCAAGATAAATATATGTGACAATATACACAAGGCCTCCTGCCTTGCTGGATGCGACAGCACTGTATTTCTTTTTAATGACTACTCGAGCAAAGCAGATATAGCATGACTCTAGCAGCTGACCCCATTTTTAACAAAGGATATGCAAATTTTTTGCTTGTTTACTCTTTTTATTGTCCTATTTGTTTAGCTTTGCCAGGTTCTTGTTGTGATTTGTTGCTATTAAATTACCATGAAAAATAGAAAAAATATTGCGCTAAATGTAAAAACTAAAAAACAAGAAACAAAAAGCAGCTACACAACAATGTGACGAAAATTGTAAACGTGATAGAAATAAAAAAGTAGCGCTGGTAATTAAGGAAAAAACAAATAAATGTCTCTCAAAATATATAGTGAAAAATAAATGAATATCACACCAACCTAAAGGGATGTGTATGAGTTCACTATAAACTCCATAAAAAACAACATATGTAATCGTGAAGGAAAAAGAAAAACATGTGCAGTGTCCGTCAAAATAACCCGTGAAGGCACAATGCAAGGAAGGACATGTAGGCTGTAGGTCATCAAGGAAAAAACATCTTCCGACTATAGGAGATAGATTAAACACTCTTACCAGAGTCCGTGGATCTGCCTACCGAGGTAGCAGATCATGTAAGCATGGGAGATCCAGCCACAGGACCAGTCGGCTTGTCTGATGACTCCTAAGCTGCTGGAATCTTGGCCATTACGACTCGACAATCCTTAGATCCGAACCTTGGATGGATATCCCCAATGGATACAACGAACCTGAACTCCTAGGGTATCACCCTGTTTCCAATTGGTATAGGAGAGATTCGACCACCAAAGACCCCCGAAGGGGGTAACTGAATGATGCAGAGTAACTCCAGGTAAGCCCTCTCCAAATCCCATGCAGAAAAGAAAGAGACAAGGCTCCAATGGTGCAGGTCAAAAGGGTAGTATACGGTTTTATTGGAATAAAACCACAAAAATAAACATAAAACGTGATCACAGATAAGAATAAAACAAAGCAATATGGGGAGTGGCGTACCAAGCCCTACGCGTTTCGTCTACATAAGACTTCTACTGGGGCATCCAAAATTACCACCCTGTTAAACTAACTAAGGATTGCTAATAAGGGTTTTCGCTACATGAGCTCCTATGAATGGTTTCTAATGCCACTAAGAAATGGAGAACTTGCAATGCGCTGCTCATTATAAGCAGGGAAATATAACTGGAACAGGGAGTTAGACTATAGCAGATCGAACACAAAAATGTATTTTTCTTAAATTCTTTTACAAAGGTTTATTGATAGAAAAGAGAATACAAAAAGGGGGTCGGTGAGTCGGTGGTCCTGCACCACAACGGTGATTACTATTTAGTTAAGTGAAAATCTACATTTAAATGCAAACCTATACTTACCTAGAGACACTTTTTCTTTTTGACAGTAGGATACAGCAAATTAACTATTGAGTTGAACTGAATTGAACTGAAACTAAGCAAAGTAAAGCCAAAAAGTAATAGAAATGAAGCAAGTGAAACAAAACTTTATATAAAATGCTATAAAATGCTATACGCTGCATGCTGTATGCTACATAAGTGAAATCATATGGTCAAAGATGAAAGGATTTCATGAATAGTGTTGTGGCAAAATTGGTTGTTTGCAGAGCACACAGCCATTTTTGCCTTGTGCTAAATAAGGCTTCTTAAACTAAGATTCACTCACCATCATTCGAACCCAATTCATTCAAAGAAGGAAGCATCACCAGACTGGTCTTATCATCAAGGCATCCCAGCATCAACTGCCCGCCTCGAGCCTTAAGGCTCCTTTTTATTATCAAAAGATCTCACCAGCAGATAATCACCTCCCCCATGGGAGTGGTCATCACAGTATGTGACCTCCATGGGAGTGGTCATCACAGAATGTGACCTCCTCCATAGGAAGTGAGGACACAGCATCTGACCTCCATGGGAGTGGTCATTACATGATGTCCTCTTTACACAGCAAATGTCCATATAAAGATATCCCTTCCAACAGGGTTATATAAATACATACAATACATGACATGTATACATTCAAATAGACTAGCAGTGACATGCACTGATTCCAATGACGGGAACCATATGACAATTATGGCTCAATGGACCACAATTGTCGTATAGTTATGCTATAGTTCTTGTGGACGCAGATCTGTCCGCTCTGAGTCATTTAATGCCAACGCCAAGAAGTGGCCAGTCCCTTGGCGAGGCATAAAACAAATATCCCTTAAAGGAGCAAACATCGCTGTGTCCACAGGAAGATTTTCACGCCACCGGTCTTCCACCAACGTCTGTATGTGCAAATACGCTCAGATGAGCGCATTGCAGCAAAACCGACACTGGGGGACATCTGACAACATACATTAATAAAATTTTCCACAACAGTCCTCCCTTTTTGTCATATGCACCCATCAATGAAACTTGATCTCCTTCTTACACCTGGAAATGAATCAGTCCTTACAGTCCATAAAAACGAAAACGCGGCTTGACATGTAGACTCTGTTCTTCAGGAGCATGACTTATAAGGAGGACACGACATGGTGAGCTGTAGTAATCACCGATCCGTCTGTGATCCTCTGTGTCTTGTACGTGGGTCCGGCTTCGGGGCGTCTCATCAAGGAAGCTCTGGTCATGCGTCCAATCAGGTAACAGCTGCACCTCGTTACGACATAGAAAGAATAGAAATAAAAACAACATGAGTATATATATTCCCACTTCCTTTAACCACGATCCACTGTAAAATAAAAATGAGGTCCCCAAAGATTCCCAGACCCTTAAAAGGACTCCCAACCTTCATTTAGCTACAGCTCTGGCAATCGTATCTTAAGCTCAAGCCCCCCCCCCCGCTTTGCATGCAGGACACCATGCCCAAACCTGGTCGGGGTTGGTGAACTATTCCCTTCTAGCTGTCCCTGGCATTCTTAATTTCTCTCGCGCCATCAGATCCTCGTGATCGGCCGCGCCATAAGATGCTGGGACAGCTTCACCATCACGCATGAACCTCTTGCATTGGGAGAATTACCTTATAAGCTGCAGATCCGCATAAACACCAAACTAAAGTTCAAACACACTTGTGGGCTGCCTAGATACCCAAACCGACAAGAGGCAGAGCTATTAAAACTATAACCAATTTTACCCTCTAAAAATGCATCGTTAGATTCCATTGATAAGTGTCTGTTCAGAGTTTTCACCAGTTTGTCAAAACTCCTCATACCCATAATAAATGGCATGTACCGCTGTCATCGCTGGGGACTAAAACTCGGTGGAGACTCAGAACAGACCTAGCAATCAGTCCTGTTCGCTTTCTGAGCTAGTCAGGAAATACACTCTAAATAATTACTTGGGATGCTTTTCATCGTTACCCTTGCTAAAATTTACTAAACAAAAAAATATATTAATTAACAAAGATACTACTCAGTCCTTTGGTGTGGTTGAGTCGCTTCTTGCAGTGGCTGGCGTGGTCTCATCACTCAAGCTTCTTTACAACGACCCAGTCACCTGGTTGGAAAGAATGTAAACTGGATATTGTGTCAGGGTCCAGAAGGGACTCGTGAACCCTGTGGTAGACATTTTGAAGTTCATGTCACAGCGATCGCACCCACCCCATCAGCCGAGAATATAAGTGACAGCTAATGAGGAAAGTATGACTCTGGCTTTGATTGACCTCCAAACAACCCTCATATGACAATAACCCAGACATCGGGACTGTGGTCACTGCATAACCTGTGCGTGACTTACAATACCTGGAACCATTGACAAAAGGTTCTTAGCATCTGGGATGGGAACCTACTTCACCAGACTGCTGCTTGCCGATTCAAATTCTATCAAAGAAAGACAATCTTGGCACAAACTTGGTTAGAATTACAGAAGTTAACGTTATTTGTTTGAAAAAAAAAACTGTCATTCTTACATTTATCACTTCTCCCCCCATTTCCTTCCTCATTACAGACTGAAGGAAGAAATGCGTGGTGCAGGAAAAAAGAAACAATGAAATAGCCCATGATACTTTTACCTCCTTATGCCCCATACACACAATCGTTTTTCATGCCGTTAAAAATGCCATTTTTAAAAATGGGCATTAAAACCGATCGTGTGTTGTGAGGGGGTTAGCTCGGCAGCGGGTGTGTGTGACCCCCGGGATGGGCTCCCCACACAAAAACAGGCCCAGCAAACGGAGGTTGTGGTTTTCAAAATCAAAAAAAAGGTGCGGTTTATTTTCTATTTACGGTGACAAAACACAGCAAAGCCAAAAGAAACATATAAACAAAATAAATCCTGGTCAACTTGACCTCTGACTAAACATACAGGTTTCCTAACTAACAACTGGGATCAGCCTAGTGCTGTCCTAGTCCCTAAGTCCCTGGTTTTAAATGTCCAAGCAAATAGCCACACAGGCTTTTTCTCACCGCACAGGGGTTCACTCTCCCTAGACAGTCCACACAGGTCTGCTTCCAGGCATGAGCTGACACCTAATGAATCTGGGAGTTCTTATAGAGGCCTAAATGAGCTGACAAGCTTCAGCTGGCCTCATCAACTCCCTGTCTGTACGACGCCCCACACTCTCCCTAGAGGTATGAGTCATCCATGAGCCCACTAGCCTTATACAACTCTCCACCTAGTTGTACAAGTCGGCGTAAAGCCTGAATCTGGGCGAAATATATCTACCCCCCTGGATGCAACCAGGTGACTTTACCTTCCTGCTGTCACAGTGTATGCTCCAGAGCATTTTTAACGGCGTGAAAAATGGCCATTAAAATTTTCGAACATGCTCTATTTTTTCACGTAGTTTTTCATGTCGTTTTTTTTAACGACGTGAAAAACGATAGTGTGTATGCCTTCACGAGGAGAAAAAAACGCGCATGCTCAGAATCAAGTATGAGACAGGAGCGCACGTTTTGGTAAAGCTAGCGTTGGAAATGGAGATGGCACATTCATCACGGTGGAATTAATAGCATCGTTTTAATGCTGCGCATTCCGTTCTTCTTTTGATAATGCTTAAATAATTACCTTCTTTTGCTAATGATATTCAGAGTTATGGCAAACTTGTTTCTTAAGTAATTCCTAATTGATCTAATGATTGTAAAATATTCTTGTTAAGCCACATCTCCCTCATAAATTCATAACTAAATGTCAAGCTCACAAAAGTTAGCTTTATTAATTTTTTTTGGGCTTCTTTGATATATGTAGGCTTTTTTTTTTTTTTTTTTTGTTGATTTAGAAAAAAAAAATTGTGTGTAAAGTTATCACACCAACCTTCTAAATTTTTCGCATTTTGCCTCAAGGAGGTTTGTGTCCCTTGTTAATAACAATAATATTATTTGAAATGTCCCTGCCTACTCCCTAGCAAACTCTCTTTTAAACTAGAAATCGCATAGTCAAGTATTTTAAGCAAAAAAAAAGAATCCTTTATTTAGGTACATTACAAATTAAAGGGGAAGGCAGCACTGGAGAGCCTGCTTGCATTTGTGCATCCTTTGGACCCCACAACAACCATCCAAGATGTGAAAACCAAACTCTTGAATTCCTAAAACAAAAAGGAGCCCAATCTTGGCTTGAACTCCCAGAGGTCAGGAACAGCAGCAGATAAGTCAGATATGTCCCCAGTCTGTGGTACTACAGCAGGCATTATTTTTTCCTCTTCCTTGTAGCCTTCTCTCCAGCCTTCTCTGCAGCCTTTGTTGCTTGCTTCCTCGGAGGCTTGGGATCAGGAGGAGAGTTTGTGGCAGGAGGAGTAGTAGGAGGAGTAGTAGGAGGAGTAGTAGGAGGAGGAGGAGGAGGAGGAGGTGGAAGAGGAGGGACAACCTCAGTGAGGTCTGTGAACTTGGTCAGTTACCCAAGCAACCCCCTGTTAATGACCTTCAGAATAAGGTTCTCACTATATAGGCGTTGCCTTAAGTCCATTTGGCTTAACTTATGGGCCAGGACTGTGGCATAGCCCTCCTCAGCAGAGGGTGCCTCTCTGAGGGCCGCAGTAGCCTCTTTTAGGAAGGCTCTTGTTTCCTCCTCCACCTGCCTAGCTCTCCTTGGCCCTCGTTGGATAATTTTCAGGGGAGGCATCTGGGCTCTTGTGCTGGGCCCAGCCTCCTCCTGTGTGCCACTGGGCCCTGCCTCCTCCTGGTCCCCAACATCACACTCTTCCTGGCTCTGCTCTGGCTGTAAAAAAAGAAAGGGACATTCTTTATTTTTTGCCTCCATCAATCACACACATTGTTCACCTCCAGACATTTTTAAATTGAATGGCAAAAGGAATTAAATTTCCATAGATTCCGCCTCATGATATTGTTGCCTTGTCCCCATCAAATTTGACTACTACTATCTCTTGCTCTGTAAATCCTAATTTTTTCTAACATTAAATACCTAACAATACTAACATCAATTTAAAATCATCACTTTTGTAACATATAAATGTAGATATCAATACTTTACCTCGCTCCATATATCCAAATTTGCCTCCTCAAGGACCTCATCTTGATCCTCAGAGGAAGCCAGAGCAGGGTTGCTAGGAAGGCTGGAGGGCTGGCTGCAAGGAAGGCTGGAGGTTTGGCTACAAGGAAGGCTGGATTGACCTCTGGGGGGAAGGGTGTACAGAGATTCCCGCACTTCCAGTTGGTCATCCAGAAAAGATAACTTGCTGTAGTACCACAGACTGGGTTTATAGACCTTATCTGCTGCAGCACCTGACCTCTGGGACTTCAGGACCATATTCCTCTGGGTCCTGTATGTCCCCCTGATGGTAGCAATTTTGGTTTTCACATCTTGGAGAGTTGTTGTGGGTATCTGGGTTTGGACAAATGCAAGCAGGCTCTCCAGTGCTGCTGTCCTGGCCGCTTTATTTTTATTGACACCACTTTTGGTCTGCCACAAGATAGGGAGTTCCTTCCATTTATCTATGAAGTCCCCCATAAACTCCGGATTTTTGAAAGTATTCATTCTCTCTGTAAAATCAAGAACCAAGAAAATACATATGTTTCAGGCAACATTCATCAAATCAGCATTTTGGACAGATATAAAAGCCCCAAATCTCCTCCTCTGATGAAACACAAATCCTTAAAATGTTATGTACCTTGGTCAACACGTTCGTTGCTAACTCCCTCTCCTGGCAAATGAACATATTTTCGACACATGGATCCTCACTTGATATACACTGCGCATGCGTGAAACTCTGCACGCTTTCCCCGCCCCTGACATTCGATATTGTACTTTCCCCGCCCCTTCTCGCTCTTCGTAGGGCTTAACAACATGGCGGAGACACAGGTGGCTGAGATTACCTCTACAGAGGAGGAAATTCCTGAGGAGCCCAAATCCCGATCCCGGAGATATAAGGCATCCAACATGTCATGCGAGGAAATGGTGGAGATGGTCGCCATTTTGAGGAGGGAGGATTATGATGCCAAGCATGGGCCGTATAAAAGGCCTAATCTTGTCAAGACAAAAATTATGGGCAAAGTGGTCAAAACTCTTCACCAAAAATTCGGGGTGTGCAGAACGAAGGAACAGCTCAGAAAACGATGGTCTGATCTGAAGTTGCGGGAGCCCGACCAATACAAAAGAATCAAGAAAGTTTTAGGAAAAAGTAAGTAATTTTTATACATTTTCACTGCTAAAGATTATTACTTGTATTAAGTCGTGTATATTTGACTTTGATATAGTACAGTGAAAGATACCAACTTTCATGTTCGTCCGCACAGTAAACGGACGTAGTAAACCTCTTTCTCCGTACAGTTCATAAAACTATGTTTTTGGATCATCCAGTGTGAACACCCAAATTTCTAAGTTTTTTTTGGGGAGCTAATTCTGTAAACAAGTTGCTTTATTTTTATAATCCAAATGACATTTTTTTTTAAATTAAAAGGGTATGCATTGTAATGTTAAAGGCAGAGAATGCTCAGCAGCTGATTAAACATCTGAACGCAGTAGTACAAGTGTGGGCCAAAACCCCAAAATTTTTAGAGTGTCACACACAGGTGATCCTGTGTATATACTTTGGGGTGTTACAATGTGTCAAACTTTATTTTAAAAAGTATATGCTCTGGTTTTGGCTATGTATCCAATCATGTGTTCAGGTTGTCACTGGGGGTACATTTAAAAATGGACCACACTTCCAAATAATCTTTCAAAATTTACTTTTCAGGGTTTTTGTTGGAAAATAATTATTATTTACTAATGAAACTATACCTTTTATTGCAATCTCCATAGGGCTTCAAAAAGCTATGTCAGATGAGCCTATAAATCCAACACCTTCAACAATACCCCCAGAACCACATGATGGAGAGGAACGTGAAGTTGAGGAAGTGGAAAGTGGCACCACAACAGGTCAGTGTCAAACCAGACAGATGCAGGTTAATAGATGTAGGCCTACATATTCTATACTACATGTTTTTTTTTTGATTTAGGTGCAGTTCTGGCCGAAGACCCCGAAAAGTTTACACATCACAGTGCCCAGATCCTGATCCAATACCTCATGGTCTGCTGTCGTGACCTTGAAAAAATAAAGGGAGACTTGATAGAGATCAGGGAAAATACCAAGCGGGTTGAGGAAAGGCTACAAAATATCATGGCTGTGCTTGGGCGTGTATAATGTTTTAACACAAAAGAACGTTGAACTTGCTGTGTTTTTGCAGGTTTTTTTGCTTTTAAGCTTTAATGAATAGTACATGTTTACATTTACACAAAAAAATTTAAGATTGTTTTTTTATGCATGGCTGTTCATGCGTTTTACCCCCATAAATATTTTTCATACATCTACATTTAAAAGGAAGTTCACTAAAACAAAATAAAAAAAGGTATTTTCTTACCAAGAATTTGTGGCTTCATTATGTAAATGTTGTGCAAAGTGAACTAATCAATGTTTTGTGTTTACACTGACAATGAAGGCTAATTAAGAATGCTAAATACACATGGCACTACAAGTGCACTAGGTAAACCTACGAGAAACCTAAAAGAATATTAAATTAAAACACAATACCAATATTTTCTCTTAAAAAAGTTTTATTTTAACAAATAATAATGTTAAACATCCTCAGGCATATCAATGGCCCCCCTACCCACAAAATATTCAACATATTTTTGTCTGACATCACGTCCGGTTTGGGGGGCCAAGCCTGAACGGCCAGCTTCCAGGGCCACTAAATTATCTGATTCCAATAATGAGGCCTCAGGCCCACTCAAAGTCATATAATTTGAAGAATGCACCCTCAGAAAATTATGGAGCATGCAACAAGTCATTACTACATGGTTCCATTTATAAGGGGCAAGGTGGATGGAGGTGAGGAACAGGCGGAATCGGCTGGCCATGATGCCAAAGTCATTTTCCACCACCCTTCTTGCTCTGGCCAGCCGATAGTTGAACACCCTCCTCTCAGGGGTGAGGGTGCATTGCGGGAATGGCCTCATCGAATGGGGACCCAGGCCAAACGCCTCATCCGCCACAAAAACAAATGGGAGTCCCTCCACATTCTGCTCCGCTGGTGGCAAGGCCAGCTGATCCAATAGGAGCCATTCCCCAAACTCAGTCTGTGCAAAGACTCCTCCATCTGACATCCTGCCATTCTTGCCAACGTCCACATACAGGAATTCGTAGGTGGCCGACACCACTGCCATCATGACGATGCTGTGGAACCCCTTATAATTATAATAAAAGGATCCCGAATGGGGTGGTGGGACGACCCGAACATGCTTGCCGTCGATGGCCCCTCCACAGTTCGGAAAGTTCCATCGTTGGGCAAACTCAGATGCCACATTCTGCCATTCATGTGGCGTAGAAGAGAACTGTGGAATTAAATTAAAAATAAATTAATACTTTGAGACAGAAACATTGAAAGCAGATTTAAGAAAACCATTCATGGCCAACATTAGGAGAAACAGAAAAATTAAAACATTATTAGTAAGCAGCAACAAACCAAAAACAAACCCAAAAGAAAAACTGGGGGGGGGTTGAAGATGAGTTGGGGAGATCACAAATGAAGGCTGTAGCACTCTGTATGAAGTTTAAATAAATGTAACATTCCTAGGCAATCTTTAGGGTGCGTTTAGGGTAAAGCACTACGATGGAGCATAGAATAAAATACATGGAAATGACTAGGCAAGGTGGGTATGGCCCCAGGATAGCATGCTGGAGAGGTTAGGTAAGGCAAATTTAAATGTAGGCCTAATAAAAACATTCCAAAAAAACAAAAAAACATGTGGAGAAAGGGGACATTCCCTGCAGCTAAGAATCATGGGAATTAGGGACTGCTAATAAACCCCCCAAAAAAAAGATTAACAAATAAATACATACAATGTGAGGTTTTAAATAAGAACACTTACCTTAATATAGTCCTCCTGCAAAACTTGAAGGATGGCAGAACACGTCTCTGGTATAATGATACGCAGAGCCTGGGGGCATATGCCTGTGGAGAACTTTAGGTCCTGCAGGCTTCTCCCAGTCGCCAGGTATCGCAACGTGGCAATGAGCCTCTGCTCAGCACTGATGACTTCACGCATAACGGTGTCCTGCCTGGTAATGTAGGGGGACACCAAAGCCAACAGATGCTGAAATACGGGGTCAGACATCCTGAGAAAATTCCTGTAGTCCTCAGGATTATTCTCTCTGATCTCCCGCAACAAAGGCATGTGACAGAACTGGTGCCGCTGGAGCAACCAATTCTTGGTCCATGAACTCCTCCTCACCCTGTTCATGGCCTGGAGTCGGGAAAAAGCATGAACCCCGGCACCAACTACAGCACGAACTCTACGGCGAGTACGTAGCCGCAACATGGCTAGATAACGGTCGGCAGCTCACAACGAACTAGAAGAATGAACGGAAGAACAGCAAGGCCTATGAAGAACAAGCTGAAAAACAGGAACGAGCAGACAAGAACGCACTGAATAAACAGATACGAACTGACTACAAGCACTGCAAGACAGATACGAACCCACAGGCACAAACTGAACTCCACAAAACTATCTTCAAAGCACGAAGACTGAAAAGCGCGAATCGTCTCTCACCAAACTTTTACTAACACGCGGTAACACGAAATTAGCAAAAGCGTCATTAGAACAGAACTTCCCCTTTATAGTGCCGTTGTACGTGTTGTACGTCACTGCGCTTTGCTTGAACGTTTTTTTTTAATGATCGTGTGTATGCAAGACAGGCTTGAGAGGAAACATGAAAAAAAACGACGAGAAAAACGTTGGTTTAAAAAATGGCATTAAAAACGTACGTGTGTACGTGGCATTAGACTTGTATTTATCCATATGTACAGCTGTCTACATACACCTGCTCTCTGTGTACATACACTTTCAGAAGCTCCTTTGGATCTGAAAATACTTATAAGCAAAATCATTACTCTATCCTTCATATTTAACCTGCAAAGAATGGTAAACAAAAATTACATTCCTGTACACTGGTAAATTGTGAATGACATTCTTTCAAAACCGATTCAAACAAAACCCTCTGTAACCCTTACTTTTCCCATTCCTACAAAAATACAACAGCTGTGACGCATCGGAGGATCGCCGCGGTAAGTTCGAACATATTCACGTTACTACATACAAACATTCAGATACAAATGTGGGGGAGATACTTCATAGTTTCCAAAACCAAAAATGAAAAAACAAAACAGACAGAATTCTACCTTCACTCTTTCAGCAATAGAAAAAAAATACAATGGGACAAACATGAGAGCAGCTCGAGAACCTTGCATGGCCCAGCCATACAAAGTTCAAACAAACGGGCATGAGAATTTAACCACCGTTCCTCCTCTGAGTATCACAAAAGCGTGTACTACACCTCCATCAACACTCATCATTATAGATTTCTGAAGCCGCAGCTGAGCTACATCAACTCCAGAGGGATACCCAAAATGGTATCCTTGGACCACCTATGTTAATGTTTTTGGGGTTCTAAGGCCTTTGCCCCAAAACTAGGCATTGTGCACCGTGTAACCGTCTGACTGTGGGAAGCCTCCATTCCTTCCCTTGCACAGACCTCCTTGTGTCCATGGCGAATCGAATCGTCTTATCGTCTTACTCCCGCGTCCAGGAGAAACCATTGCACCCATTTCGGGGAGCACCGCCCGGTGTCTTGTTCTACGGTGGATTGAAGGACTACAACCACTATCTGGTCAAGTCCCCCAACTAGAAACCCTAACCGAGGCTTTATCACCCCCCCCGAATTAGGCCTCTACCCCTCACAGTGTATGCATACACAATCTTTTTCCCCTATACACCCATACACTGCGTCACCAGACTAAACCACTCAGAACACTTATGCCCGTTTACCACCTGCGGAACAATGTGGCTTCTCTCTGTATCCAGATGTTACAACAATAATGGTGATGCCCCCCTGTTTGCTCTCTACCCAAAACTGTATTACAGTACAAAACTTCACAAAACTGGAACAAAATATAAAACACTTTTAAACTCCAAAATGCTTTCCATTTTCCTTCCAAACACGAATCTCATTGCTTAACCTTTCAGAAAACCCCAAACTCCTCCCACCAACTTTCTTCTGATACATAAATGCTGAAAAGAACTTCATATGGCATGCTCAGCTCTCAAAAAAAAAAAAAAGGTTTATTTACATATCAACGTACAGGAAGAGGGAGGGGGAGGGGGGAAGCCTAGCCCCATCACCTTGTCTATTAAGACACTAAAACAAATCCATGGCTAAACATCATATATATTTCAACAATTAAAAAAAAACCTTTGTCAAGGAAATGATGGAATAAACCCCCCTTTTTCAAATGGGAGGGAATCTCCCCTGACCCCAACATCCCCTGGAAGTCAAACCACAAGTTGAGACTCAAATACAAAACTCCTGCCAAAAGATGGCTATACAGTACAAGCTTCAAAAACAATGAATTGCCTTCTGGGAAGCTACCAAATATTTAAACATAAAAACACACACCACTGTACAAAAACTCAGTTAAAGTTAGTCTTGCAATCTATCAAAATTCAGTGTAAAGTAGAGTTTTCGCTTAAAAACAAAATCCAATACAAAACCCGCCGCTCATATACTGCAAAGTCAGCTAACCCTGCAATAGCTTACATTCACTTAAATGAAAACAGAGAAATCCCCATCCTAACACCATCTGCATTGAGTTTGCATGTTCTCCCTGTGTCTGCGTTGGCTTCCCCCCACACTCCAAAGACATGCTGGTAGGTCAACCAGATCCCATCCATAAATGGGTCCCAGCATGTGCATGTGTCCGCAAGCACGTCGGGACCCCTCGGGGTAAGACCGTGCTATATCAAGATACCACTCTACTCAACTCAAAAGGCGATGCTTAGAAAAACAATTTAAACTAGTAAATTTAATATTAAACAAAAAGAACCTCTCAGTATGTCACCCTGGTGTCTCACTACTCTCCCCAGCAGTGCACAGGTCAAACTGTAAACGCATAGAACAGAAGAAAACTGTGCCAATCAACAAATGTTAATATAGCATCCAGGGGCTGATGTGCAAAAAGCAGTGCACACTCAGCAAAGGCACCAGCCACTAGATACCAAAAAATAATGTCCAATGATTAGAAAACATATGATAAAAGTCCAGATGAATGCCCAGATGATGCAATAAAAACCCCCAAAAATTAGACCACAATACTGAATTATAGAACTAAATGATGGATTAATAGTCCCATGCAAGGGTATAAATCCAACAAATCACAAGATGAGATCAGTCATCGTCTTTGTTATTTCCTCCCGACTCACCTCTAACCTGGAACTTCCTATCTCAAACTGTAAACGCCTCTCAAGATGGCCGACAAGCCAGGCCACAACAACAAAATGGCGCCATTAACGCATGCAATGCAGTTTTCGATTTCGCCAAAATCAGCACAAACTTCCCTACCAGCCAAAAACTGACAAACATGGGACATCAAATGAACACTTAAATATAAAAATGCAAGACCACATGGGTTCCCACACACAAAGGAAAACAAAAATGGTCTCCACCAGATTCCAACACAGAAAAGACCGCACTACTCAATTCGCACCAAACATCAAAATCTGTCCCAAAGGCCGCGAAACTCCACCAGCAAGACAGCCGACGAATGCCACAGCAAGGTCACATGGTATAGCACCCAAAGGAAAGGTGGCTGCACCTTCCCTTATAGGATACCCACAGGCTAAGGAAACAAGATGGCAGACAAACCACATGGCCAACAACAAAAGCCAGGAATGGCGCCATTAACGCATGTACTTTTTCCCGCCAAAACCAGCATCTCTTCACTACTAGCCAAAACATCTCCACAAACACTGACAAACATTACAACTTTTCTAAATGACCATCAAAATCCACTGAAAAATGTGTGTCTTGAGTCAGCTACACTCCACAAGGCTCATGCCATCTCCACAAAGCCACATACCTGAGACACCACACAGGCCCTTAGGTCTGGCATGGATTTTAAGAGGAACCCCATACTCCGAAAAAACGTTGTGGGGGTCCCCCCAAAATCCATACCAGACCCTTATCCGAGCACGCATCCTGGCCGGTCAGGAAAGGGGGTGGGGACGAGCGAGCGCCCCCCCCTCCTTAACGGTACCAGGCCGCATGCCCTCAACATGGGGGGCTGGTGCTTTGGGGCAGGGGGGAGCCCTGCGGCCCCCCCACCCCAAAGCACCCTACTCCCATGTTGATGAGACAAAGGCCTCTACCCAACAACTCTGGCTGTTGGTTGTCGGGTCTGCAGGCGGGGGGCTTATCGGAATCCGGGAGCCCCCTTTAATAAGGGGGTCCCCAGATCCAGGCCCCCCACCCTATGTGAATGAGTATGGGGTACATCGTACCCCTACCCATTCACCTGGTGGAAAAAAAATGTCAATAAAAAAACACACTACACAGGTTTTTAAAGTAATTTATTAGACAGCTCCGGGGGTCTTCTTCCAACTTTGGGGGTCTTCTTCTGACTTCGGGGGTTCTCTTCCGACTTCGGGGGTTCTCTTCCTCTGCTCTCCGGTGTTGTCTCTGCACTCTCTGGTTCTTCTCCCGCTCTGTGCCTTCTTCCTTCTGCCGGGAGCCTCCGCTATCTTCTTCCAGCTCTTTTGCTAGCGGGGCCCGATCTTCATTGTCGTCTTCTTCCCTCTTCTCTCCTCCCGATGTTGACTCATCGCTCTCTGCCACTATAATGCCGTGTGTGCGGAGCGCAGCGACTTATATAGGAATGGGGCGTGGTCACCGGGTTTTTCCACCAGGTGAATGGGTAGGGGTACGATGTACCCCATACTTATTCACATAGGGTGGGGGGCCAGGATCTTAAAGGGGGCTCCTGGATTCAGATAAGCCCCCCACCCGCAGACCCCGACAACCAACGGCCAGGGTTGTCGGGTAGAGGCCCTTGTCCTCATCAACATGGGGGCAGGGTGCTTTGGGGTGGGGGGGCCGCAGGGCGCCCCACTGCCCCAAAGCACCAACCCCCCATGTTGAGGGCATGCGGCCTGGTACGGTTCCGGAGGGGGGGCGCTCGCTCGTCCCCACCCCCTTTCCTGACCATCCGGGCTACGCGCTCGGATAAGGGTCTGGTATGGATTTTGGGGGGACCCCCATGCCGTTTTTTCTGCGTATGGGGTTCCTCTTAAAATCCATTCCATACCTAAGGGCCTGGTATGCTCCGGGAGGGGAACCCATGCCGTTTTTTTATTAAAAATTTGGCGTGGAGTTCCCCCTCAAGATAACAGCGGTGAGATCGCGGTCAGCCACTGTACACTTCCCTCTCCTCTCCCAGGTCAGCAAATCCACAGCTAAAACGCAAAGGAAACACTGAACGACTGATTGCGAACTTGGCAAAGACTCCGGAGCTCAAAAACGCACAAGTGTGAACCCAGCCTTATGCCCCATACACACGATCATTTTTAATGTCATTTTTAAAACTGACGTTTTTCTCGTCATTTTTTTTTCTTGTTTCCTCTCAAGCCTGTCTTGCGTACACACCATCATTTTAAAAAATGTTCAAGAAAAGCGCAGTGACGTACACCACGTACGACGGCACTATAAAGGGGAAGTTCCGTTCGAATGGCGCCACCCTTCATGTTAGTAAAGTTTGTTGAGAGACGATTCGCTCTTTTCAGTCTAGTGCTTTTCAGTCCATTACAGCATGACGAATGTGCTATCTCCATTACGAACGCTAGTTTTACCAGAACGAGCGCTCCCATCTCATACTTGATTCTGAGCATGCGCATTTTTTTTCACGTCGTTAAAGCATACACACTATCGTTTTTCACGTTGTTAAAAAAAAGACGTGAAAAACGACGTGAAAAAAGAGAGCATGTTCGAAATTTTTAATGCCCGTTTTTCACGTCGTTAAAAATGCTCTGGAGCATACACACGATCATTTTTAATGGCCATTATTTTTAATGGCATTTTTAACGGCATGAAAAATGATCGTGTGTATGGGGCATTAGAGAAAATGGCACTAGATAAAGAAAATCCGTTTGCTCCAGAATCCAGGATCAATAGTCCAGTTGAACTGTAAAATCAAGGCGATAATAAGGCGATAACAAGGATCCCTGTATTGATTTAATAAGGACACATTTTCTTTAAAAAAAAATTGTGTTTTGTTTGTTTTTTTTCCCTTGTATTTTTTCTCATACCTGTGTTTTTTTTTTTCTTTTTTCACGGGACAGGACATTAAAAAGATAGTGATTGATATACTGCTGTTTTTTTTTTGTTTTTTTTATGTTTTTTTTTTGGCGGCTTTTGTCTTTTTTCCTTTGTTTTTGTATTATTAACAAAACACAGCTGGGAGGATTTGAGGGAAATTTCGCTCTTTCTTCCTTCCTTTCTAAAAAAAAAAAATAAGAAAAAAAGAGGAAAAAAAATATGGCACCCAAAAAGGGTAATAGAACACCGCAATCACAAAAAAGCAAAAAAGACAAAAAGAAGGACATAAAAAAAAACACACCACAGGAGCTCAAGAAACCCAAACAACAGACATTAGAGTTGAGCGGACACCTGGATGTTCAGGTTCAACGGGTTCTGCCGAACTTCGGTAAAAAGTTAGAGTTCGGGACTGAACTTGACCCGAACTTGATCCCGAACAGGAACACCATTGAAGTCAATGGGGACCCGAACTTCTGAGGACTATTTGCGCTTGTTTCCCGTGCTTAGAACTGTCCCTGCACAAAGTGGCATTTCTGAAGGAAAAAAAGTAATTTAAAACTTACTCGCAGCTATTAATGAATTGTCGGCTCCCGGCAATACATAGCAAAGTCATTGATAAAAAAAAAAAGTGTGGGGGTTCCCCCAAATTCAATTAGCAGGCCCTTCAGGTCTGGTATGGATATTAAGGGGAACCCTGCCGCAAATTTTTTAAAAAAATGCGTGCGGTTCCCCCAAATATCCATACCAGGCCCTTCAGGTCTGGTATGGATTTTAAGGGGAACTCCACCCCAATTTTTTTTTAAAAATGGCGTGGAGTACCCCTAAAAATCCAGAACAGACCCTTTATCCGAGCACGCAACCTGGCAGGCCGCAGGAAAGAGAGAGCGCCCCCCCCCTCCTGAACCATACCAGGCCACATGCCCTCAGCATGTTGATGGGGACAAGGGCCTCATCCCCACAACCCTTGCCCGGTGGTTGTGGGGGCCTGCGGGCGGGGGGCTTATCGGAATCTGGAAGACCCCCAGATCCCCGCCCCCCCCTATGTGAATTGGTAATGGGGTACATTGTACCCCTACCATTTCACAAAGAAAGTGTAAAAAAAAATAAAAAAAAAATACACAGACACCATTGGGAAAGTCCTTTATTACTTGTCCCCCACCCACTGTCAATTGACGGCGGGCGGAGGATACTCTCGTTCTGGGAGGACGTCATATGACGTCCTCCCTTTAAAACGAGCTAGGAGGCGCGCGCTTGAAGCCAGCGGCGCGCGTGCGCGCCCGCCGCGTTCACGAGGCCCCGGTGCGCGTGCCCGGCGGCCGCGATTGTCGCCGGGCACCCGCGATTGCCCGGGAAACGAGCAGGAAAGTGGATCTCTGTGTGTAAACACAGAGATCCACGTCCTGTGAGGGAGAGGGGACCGATGGTGTGTCCCTTGTACATAGGGACAACCATCGGTCACCTCCCCCAGTCAGTCCCCTCCCCCCACAGTAAGAACACATTGAGGGAACATATTTAACCCCTTCCCGCCCCCTAGTGGTTAACCCCTTCCCTGCCAATCACATTTATACAGTAATCAATGCATTTTTATAGCAGGGATCGCTGTATAAACGTGAATGGTCCCAAAAATGTGTCAAAAGTGTCCGATGTGTCCGCCACAATATCGCAGTCACAATAAAAAAATCACAGATCGCCGCCATTACTAATAAAAAAAATAAAAAATAAAAATGCTATAAATCTATCCCCTATTTTGTACACGCTATAACTTTTGCGCAAACCAATCAATACGCGCTTATTGCGATTTTTTTTTTTACCAAAAATATGTAGAAGAATACGTATCGGCCTAAACTGAGGAAAATTTTATTTAAAAAAAAAAAATGGGTATTTATTATAGCAAAAATTAAAAAATAGTGTTTTTTTTTCCAAACTGGATGCTCTTCTTTTGTTTATAGCGCAAAAAATAAAAACCGCAGAGGTGATCAAATACCACCAAAAGAAAGCTCTATTTGTGGGAAAAAAAGGACGCAAATTTCGTTTGGGAGACACGTCGCACGACCGCGCAATTGTCATTCAAAGTGTGACAGCGCTGAAAGCTGAAAAATGGCTTGGGCAGGAAGGGGGTTTTCGTGCACAGTAGGGAGGTGGTTAAAAATAAAAAAATTAAAAATTAAAAAAAACATTCCAGCGATGAAATCCAGTGTCCCGCGGCGATCCCGATGTCCAGCGCTGTCCAGACGAAATGTCATTGGCTGAGCCTGAGCGGACCTGATGGGGAACTTCCTCGGCAGTGTAATAAATGAATAGGCCCGCCCCTTCTAAGGTTCCCCTTCAGGTCCGCTCAGCCAATAACGTAGGTGTAAGGCTGAGGACCTGATGCGGAACGTGAGAAGGGGCAGGTCTATTCTTGTATTAAACTGTGGATGAAGTTCCCCATCAGGTCCGCCCCCTCGTATGTCAGACCCCGCCTACGTCATTGGATGAGCGGACCTGATGGGGAACTTCCTCCGCAGTATAATACATGAATAGACCCGCCCCTTCTCACGTTCTGCATCAGGTCCTCAGCCTTACACTACGTCATTGGCTGAGCGGACCTGATGGGGAACTTTAGAAGGGGCAGGTCTATTCATTTAATACACTGCCGAGGAAGTTCCCCATCAGGTCCACTCAGGCTCAGCCAATGACATTTCGTCTGGACAGCGCTGGACATCGGGATCGCCGCGGGACACTGGATTTTATCGCTGGAATGTTTTGTTTTTTTTTAATAAAAGGACTTTCCCAATGGTGTCTGTGTATTTTTTTTACAATTTTTTACACTTTCTTTGTGAAATGGTAGGGGTACAATGTACCCCATTACCAATTCACATAGTGGGGGGCCGGGATCTGGGGGTCCCCTTTGTTAAAGGGGTCTTCCAGATTCCGATAAGCCCCCCGCCCGCAGACCCCCACAACCACCGGGCAAGGGTTGTGGGGATGAGGCCCATGTCCCCATCAACATGGGGACATCCTCCCCATGTTGAGGGCATGTGGCCTGGTACGCTTCAGAAGGGGGGGGCGCTCTCTCGTCCCCCCCTCTTTTCCTGCGGCCTGCCAGGTTGCGTGCTCAGATAAAGGGTCTGGTCTGGATTTTTGGGGGTACTCCACGCCATTTTTTTTTTAATTTGTGGTGGAGTTCCTCTTAAAATCCATACCAGACCTGAAGGGCCTGGTATGGATATTTGGGGGAACCGCACGCATTTTTTTTTAATTTGTGGCAGGGTTCCCCTTAATATCCATACCAGACCTGAAGGGCCTGGTAATTGAATTTGGGGGAACCCCCACGCTTTTTTTTTATCAATGACTTTTCTATGTATTGCCGGGAGCCGACAATTCATTAATAGCCGCAAGTGAGTTTTAAATTACTTTTTTTCCTTCAGAAATGACACTTTGTGCAGGTACAGTTCTAAGCACGGGAAACAAGCACGACTTTACATGCATATTGCCGAACACCGGACCCGAACATACAGTCAATTGTTCGGGTCCGGGACCCCAAAACCCAAAAGTTCGGTACGGACCCGATCTTTACAGTTTGGGTCCGCTCAACCCTAACAGACATCAAATAATTTTTTCAACAACTACAAGCTTCACAAACATCACAACTATCACAAACATCGCAGGAGTTGCTGAATATTGTGGAATCATCCACAAATTTAGGAACATCGGGGGATGAGGAGATTAGCCATTTTTGGAATAGCTCACCAATAGGGATGAGCTTCGAGTTCGAGTCGAACATTGCCTGTTCGCCCGTTCGCCGAACAGCGATCAATTTGGGGTGTTTGCGGCAAATTCGAAAAGCCACGGAACACCCTGTAAAAGTCTATGGGAGAAATCTAAAGTGCTAATTTTAAAGGCTTATATGCAAGTTATTGTCATAAAAAGTGTTTGGGGACCCGGGTCCTGCCCCAGGGGACATGTATCAATGCAAAAAAAGTTTTAAAAACTCCCGTTTTTTCGGGAGCAGTGATTTTAATAATGCTTAAAGTGAAACAATAAAAGTGAAATATTCCTTTCAATTTCGTACCTAGGGGGTGTG
This sequence comes from Rana muscosa, assembly GCA_029206835.1. NCBI lineage: Eukaryota > Metazoa > Chordata > Amphibia > Anura > Ranidae > Rana > Rana muscosa. The sequence continues at coordinate 32,851,589 of CM055127.1, read as the reverse complement.
TATAGTATGCCTGTAAAGTAGTGCTTGTTTCCCGTGCTTAGAACTGTCCCTGCACAAAGTGTCATTTCTGAAGGAAAAAAAGTCATGTAAAAGTACTCGCGGCTGTAATGAATTGTCGGCTCCCGGCAATATAGAGAAAAGTCATTGAAAGTCATTGATAAAAAAAATGCGTGGGGGTCCCCCCAAATTGAATTACCATGCCCTTCAGGTCTGGTATGGATTTTAAGGGGAACTCCACCCCAAATTAAAAAAAAATGGCGCGGAGTTCCCCCCAAAAATCCATACCAGACCCTTTATCCGTGCACGCAACCTGGCAGGCCGCAGGAAAAGAGGGAGGGATGAGAGAGCACCCCCCCTCCTGAACCGTACCAGGCCACATGCCCTCAACATGGGGAGGATGCTTTGGGGGTCTGTGACCCCTCAAAGCACCATGTCTCCATGTTGATGGGGACAAGGGCCTCATCCCCACAACCCTTGCCCGGTGGTTGTGGGGGTCTGCGGGCGGAGGGCTTATCGGAATCTGGAAGACCCCTTTAACAAAGGGGACCTGCAGATCCCGCCCCCCTATGTGAATTGATAAGGCTTCCATTTCGCAAAGAAAGTGTAAACATTTTTAAAAAAACACACAGACACTGTTGGGATAAGTCCTTTATTAAAAAATAAAAAATAAAAATAAAAAAAATATTCCAGCGGTGGTAATCCACTCTCAGTCTCCACTTCAACGCTGTCGGTATCCTGCGATGGATGCTCTCCTCTCCGGGGTCCAGCGGTCAATGATCTCCTCTCCATCCATGTCCAGGCTCCAGCGATGAGATGTCCAGCGCAGCGCATCCTGTCTCCACCAGAGACACCCCGGGAATATTGTCGCCGCAGCCTGACAGGTCTCATATGTAGCTGAGGACGGGGCCACCCATCACGTGACCCCATCCCCCTTTGATGCAAGGGGAAACCCAGGCTTACCTAGTGACGTGCGGGTGACCCCGCCCCCCTCTGATGTAACACAGGTTTCCGTTGCATCAGAGGGGGCGGGGTCACCCGCACGTCACTGGGTAAGCCCAGATTTCCCCTTGCGTCAGAGGGGGACGGGGTCACATGGGCCAGTCCTCAGCTACATACGAGACCTGTCAGGCTGCGGCGACGATATTCCCGGGGTGTCTCTGGTGGAGACAGGATGTGCTGCGCTGGACATCTCCTCGCTGGAGCCTGGACCTGGATGGAGAGGAGATCATCCACTGCTGGACCCAGGAGAGGAGAGCATACATCGCAGGATACCGACAGCGTTGGAGTGGAGACCGAGAGTGGATTACCACCGCTGGAATCTTTTTTTTATTTTTTATTTTTTATTTTTAATAAAGGACTTATCCCAACGGTGTCTGTGTGTTTTTTTACAAATTTTTACACTTTCTTTGAGAAATGGTAGGGGTACAATGTACCCCTTACCAATTCACATAGGGGGGTGGGATCTGGGGGTTCCCTTTGTTAAAGGGGTCTTCCAGATTCCGATAAGCCCCCTGCCCGCAGACCCCCACAACCACTGGGAAAGGGTTGTGGGGATGAGGCCCTTGTCCCCATCAACATGGGGACATGGTGCTTTGAGGGGTCACAGACCCCCAAAGCATCCTCCCCTTGTTGAGGGCATGTGGCCTGGTACGGTTCAGGAGGGGGGCGCTCTCTCATCCCCCCCTCTTTTCCTGCGGCCTGCCAGGTTGAGTGCTCGGATAAAGGGTCTGGTATGGTTTTTTTGGGGTAACTCCACGCCATTTTAAATTTGGGGAGGAGTTCCCCTTAAAATCCATACCAGACCTGAAGGGTCTGGTATGGATATTTAAGGGGAACCCCACGTATTTTTTTTTCAAATTTGACGCACGGTTCCACTTAATATCCATATAGACCTGAAGGGCCTGGTAATTGAATTTGGGGGGACCCCCACGCATTTTTTTTTTTATTATCAATGACTTTCAATGACTTTTCTCTGTATTGCCGGGAGCCGACAATTCATTATAGCCGCGAGTACTTTTAAATGACTTTTTTTCCTTCAGAAATGACACTTTGTGCAGGGACAGTTCTAAGCATGGGAAACAAGCGCTGATTTACAGGCATACTATACACACTCCCTAGGTACAAAATTTAAAGGAATATTTCACTTTTATTGTTTCAATTTAAGCATTAATAAAATCACTGCAGTTTTTAAAACTTTTTTTGCATTGATACATGTCACCTGGGGCAGGACCCGGGTCCCCAAACTTTTTTTATGATAATAACTTGCATATAAGCCTTTAAAATTAGCACTTTAGATTTTTCATGTTCAAGTCCCATAGACATTAACGGTGATCGGATGTTCGAACAAATTAATTGCCTGTTCGCAAGTTCTGGTGCGAACCGAACTGGGGGGTGTTCGGCTCATCCCTACTCACCAATAGCCACAATCAGATTGGCAACAGAACAGGAGGAAATAGAAAAATAAAAATGGTATATGAATACATATATCCGGTCTCTCCCCACTAGGGGAGATATGGATCAGTATGTACACAGACTGGAAACCTCATATAAAATGGAAATACAGGAACTTAAAACATCTATGCAAGATACACAAGAGAAAATAGGTACAATCAATTCTAGAATGACAAACGTAGAACAAAAATTGATGCAAGCAGATGAGAAAATACAAGAACAAGATGAACGAATAAAACAAGCTATAAATGCCCTAGATGAGCAAGAAAATAGAAATAGAAGAAACAACATAAGAATTAGAGGACAATCAGAAAATGTGAGCTCAGGGGGGGAATGGCGACCGGACTCCAAGATGAATGCTTAGCCTAGGAGCTCCGCTATCCCACCGGAGATAATCCACCACCATCAGCATCCACCGGTGACATCCAAGGCCTCATACAACGCCATCCAGTTGGTAATACCCCGCTGAACAGAAAGAGGATGACAAGGAACCGCAAAAAGCCACAGCAGCCGCAGAAACTGGACAGTTTCTTCTCTTTAGCCGTGCACGGGCTTCAACAAAATGGCGGCGTTGCCAGAGACAAGCAGCAGGAATACAGGCCTGGAGCGCAGCACAACAGCCGCGGTCTGCCAACAGATTCCACCCTCCCGGCCTTATCACTCAGTGGGTCCTCCTCTGGGACAGCCAGTCCTTCCACAAGAAGCCCAGCCAAGTCCAAGCCGAGGAGGGACTCTCCACTCAGACCGCTGCCTGTCCCGAGCATGGAGGTAAGCGGGCCTCATCCTGTCACCACAAGCCAGCATTCACAGGGAGGGGATCCAATAGCAGACTTTCCCACAGCAGACAGGCCAGTGTCAGACACAATGTTAAAGGACATGCTGCTGTCCCTGAGATCCTCCCTGCAAACAGATATGTACAAGGGGTTAAATGAATGCCAGAGGGAAGTTCAAGCCCTGGAGAACAGAGTTAACCAGGTAGAAACCAAAATGGAGGAATACACCTCATCATACAATATGATGGTGGAGGCCCATACAGCGCAGGGAGAGGACATAGAGTGAATAAAGGACAAAATGGCGAACCTCGAGGATAGGTCCAGGAGGAATAATCTCAAACTCAGAGGCATACCTGAATCTGTTCCCTCTAATCAGCTCCTACAATACGCCCAGGCCCTGTTTTCTACTCTGTTATCGGAGGCAACGGCTCAGGATCTCCTCGTAAACAGGATCCATAGGGTTTCCAAACCGTCGTTCCTCCCTGATGACACTCCCAGAGACGTCCTGCTGAGGGTACATTTTTACCACATCAAGGACCAAATCTTACAAGCCTCGCGCAAGCCAGGAAACATCCCCCAGCAATATGCCATTGTTAGACTACTGCCCGATTTGTCCAGACACACACTACAATGACATCGCAACCTGCTGACTATCACCAAGGCACTGAGGAATCACAATATCCTCCACAAATGGAAATACCCTGCTACACTCTCCATTACTCATAATGGGAGCACCATTTCAGTGTCCAAATTGGAAGAAGGGCTGGGTGCCCTATGACAATGGGGAATGCTCCCTGATCAAACCTCCCTACAACCACCTCTCTCAGGCCCGCAACCCATGAAAAGCGACTGGCAGGTGATATCCCACAAGCGCTCTTCTAAAAAGAAAACCGGTGGAAACGCATGATCTTTATCCACATCCACGCACAAATATGTCCGGGGTCGAGATATCACTGTTTGACTCTCCTATACACCCCCACCCTCTCAGTAGCAGCTACGACTGCACGAGGATCAGTTTATGGATCCACTTCTTACTCTAACCCAGTTGACTATTTTTGTTCTTTTTTGTCTTTTCTATTGTTTATTTGATATACACAGTTTCATCCGAAGTGACATGAACACCATCGCTGAAGAATATAAGAACCAGATTCCCTCCACATGCAGCATGACAGCAATCAGGAGTGAATCCCACTGGAACAGTAAGTAACCGCACAACATCTCCATACAAAATCTACCACATATGTTACAATGACAATCAAATTTCTATCACTTAATGCCCGGGGACTAAATCACTCAGCAAAGCGATTCTCCATGTGGAAAGAAGCTTGTAAACAAGGGGCGGACATTCTTTGCGTACAGGAAACACATTTCCAACGAAATAACGCCCCACACTGTTCGCATAAAGACTTCCCGTTTGTATATACGGCATGTACACCTAACAGCAAAAGAGGAGGCGTTTTACTAGCCATCAAGAACTCTCTTTCCTTCCAACCCAAAGACATCATTCTGGATGAAGGAGGCAGGTACATAATTGTTTCAGGTGATAATAATTCCAAACCATACATGATCGTCACGGTGTACCCCCCGAACTCACACCAAGTCCGCTTTATAAAGAAAGTTCTCAACAAAGTAAACTCCATGAAATATTGCAACCTTCTGATATGCGGGGACTTTAACATTACCTCAGATCCGTCACTGGACACTTCCTCAGGTAAAGCTAAAGACACTCTGTCACTCCAGTCCCTGATCCACAATGAGGAACTGTTGGACACTTGGAGATGCCTTCACGCGAACAAAAGAGACTACACTACAGGCTCAACAATTTAATAAGGTTCTCACAGAATTGCGTGATTTAGAATCCCAAAACAAAAAATCACCATCAGCACCCTTAGCTAAAAAATTCAACTCCCTCAGAGAAAGAATTAGGGAACTTCTGACACAACAATATGATAAACATCTTAGAAGCCTAATGCCCCGTACACACGATCGTTTTTCATGCCGTTAAAACTGCCATTTTAAAAAATGGCCCTGAAAAATGATCGTGTGTATGCTCCAGAGCATTTTTAACGACGTGAAAAACGGCCATTAAAAATTCCGGACATTTTTTCACGTCGTTTTTCATGTCGTTTTTTTTAACGACGTGAAAAACGATAGTGTGTATGCTTTAACGACGTGAAAAAAAACGCGCATGCTCAGAATCAAGTATGAGACGGGAGCGCTCGTTCTGGTAAAACTAGCGTTCGTAATGGAGATAGCACATTCATTACACAGTAACGGACTGAAAAGCGCGAATCGTCGCTCAACAAACTTTACTAACATGAAGAGTGGCGCCATTCGAACGGAACTTCCCCTTTATAGTGCCATCGTACGTGTTGAACGTCACTGCGCTTTGCTTGATCGTTTTTTTTAATGATGGTGTGTACGCAAGGCAGGCTTGAGAGGAAACATGAAAAAAAAAAACGAGGAGAAAAACGTTGGTTTAAAAGATGACATTAAAAACGATCGTGTGTACGGGGCATAAGACTAAGTTACTACTCCAACGCCAATAGAGCAGGTAAATATCTAGCGAATAGACTCAAAGCTGCTCGTACCAAAACTAGAATAGCATACTTAAAGAGCCCCACTTCATCACACAAAATTATCAACCCCCAAGAAATAGCAAACCAATTTGCAGAATATTACAGCTCATTATACAACCTGCATAAATATCCCAATACCCCTCAACCGACTGCAGACAAAATTCAATTGTTCCTAAAGAAAATAAACCTCCCTTCACTATCAGAGCAACAGCTAGAGGAACTGAATGCACCAATCAAGGCCCAAGAGGTAGAAAAAATTATACATTCCCTTCCAAACGGGAAATCACCCGGACCCCATGGATTCTCTAACGAATACTTTAAAACATTTAAATCCATAACCATATGTCAAAGGTCTTTAATAAAGCTGCGGACTCTGCATCCCTATCCCAAGAGATGTTGAGAGCACACATAGTGACGCTACCAAAACCGGGTAAAGACCCCAATACACCAGCAAATTTTAGGCCCATATCCATTCTCAATACAGATACTAAGGTTTACGCAAAACTATTGGCCAAGAAACTAACGCATATCATACCTTTAATCATCCAGCACGACCAAATGGGATTTGTGAAGGGGAGACAAACCTCTGATGCAACGAGGAGAATTATTAATGTGTTACACCACGCTGAACAAACTCAAACTCCTTCTCTGTTGTTATCCATAGATGCAAAGAAGGAGTTTGATAGAGCCCATTAGACTTATATGGAAAGAGTTTTAGACAAGTTTGGTTTCAAAGGTTCCATATTGAAAGCTATTATGGCCCTCTACTCTTGTCCTTCTGCACAGGTATATTCTGCAGGTTATCTATCTACACCCTTTACAATCTCGAATGGGACCAGAGTTGCCCCTTGTTACCAACCATTTTCAATTTAATGATAGAAACGCTGGCTGAAGCTATTAGATCTCACTCCTTGATTACTGGCTTCCAGTTTGGCTCTGGCAAACACACCATTAACCTATTTGCGGACGACGTAATTCTTCTCTTGTCCAACCCGCTCACAACTCTAAAAGAAGCACACAAAATCCTCACGGCTTTTTGGGATATATCCTATTACAAAGTTAATTTCAATCCCTAATACTAGACTTAGGAGTACAACCCCACACAAGAGCCACACTACAAGCGCAATTACCCTATACATGGAGCCCAGGAGGCATCACCTACTTAGGTATTACACTTACAAACAAAATATCTGCACTTGCCAAAGCCAATTTGTCCCCGCTGGTAGCCAAACCGGAAGCCCAGTTCAGGGATATATCAAAAAAGGAAATATCATGGATGGGTAGAGTATCTTCTTACAAAATGTTGATACTACCGCAAATATTGTATGTGTTCCGCACCCTGCCGATTAACATCCCTCACCATTACCTTGAGAGCCTAACAAATCTTGGTTGGAAATACATATGGAATGGTAAAAAAGCTAGATGCTCACGAAACAATTTAACATCTCATAGACAGGCAGGTGGGGAGGGACTAGTGGACATTTATGACTACCTGTGGGCGGTACGATTAGATCAAATTAAATATTGGTTACAGGAAACTGATGCACCACTTTGGGTAGACGTAGAGAACACCATATCGCCGACAAATTACTTAAAACTACTACTTCTGAGAGAGAGATGGACACCATGGGATACGGCCACACTATCTCCTCCAATGCAGACTTCCATAAGGGCTTGGAGATTCCTTCTAGAACAAAACCAACAAGATACACAAGGCACAAAATTCTAATTACCCTTGAAGATGCTCGAAGCCAAAATCCCAATGCTGAAGGTCACGGACCTGATTGACCAGGGCATTACACACATATCAGACCTGTATATGGGAACAAAACACAAATCTGTAAACCAAATTATGACACAATACCACCTCATGAACGTCAAACTGTTCAAATGTCTGAGAATCACACACTTCCTTCGACCATTACCGGCACCAACTATAGCCCTTCCGAGTAAAGTATGGCAATTCTACTCCACAGCCAAACTAGACACGAAAGGCATATCCTTCTTCTACAACATGTTCCGAGACAAATTGATGTTCTCAAAAACTGTAGCAATGAAAAAATGGGAGGTAGATCTAGGTACCACTTTCTCAGGAGAACAATGGAAACACGCCTTTAAGGAAATACATAAAGCCTCTCACTGTGTCAAACACTGGGAATTAGCAATTAAAATGGCAAATAGATGGCACTATACTCCGTTCAGAATAGCCACATACTTCCCAGGAGCGTCACCTAGTTGCTGGAGAGAATGTGGTCAAGTAGGGAACTTACTACATATGCTATGGCACTGCCCAAACATAAAAAGCCTATGGAACCAGGTTTTCCAAATAATTTCAACTTTAACAGGAGTAATCACGACCCCAGATCCAGCTCTAGCACCTCAGACCAGTTATAACTCACATACCGTATATACTCAAGTATAAGCCAAACCGAGTATAAGCCGAGGTACCTAATGTTGCCACAAAAAAATGGGAAAACTTACTGACTCGAGTATAAGCCGAGGGTCAACAATGCCTCACTGTTCCCATCCCTACTGTTCCCATCATTACTGTTCCCATCCTTACTGTTCCCATCCTTACTGTTCCCATCCTTACTGTTCCCATCCTTACTGTTCCCATCCTTACTGTTCCCATCCTTACTGTTCCCATCCTCACTGTTCCCATCCTCACTGTTTCCTATCCTCACTGTTTCCTATCCTCACTGTTCCTATCCTCACTGTTCCTATCCTCACTGTTTAAATTTTACATTGTAAATAGTACCTGAAAAAAAGGTGAGGCTGCGGCGTCCATCGTTCAAATCCCGCGGTCTCTTCCTGGTCCCTTCCGTGATAGGCGATTCTCAGCAGACACTCTCCGCCTATCACAAACGTTCTCTCATCCTCAGTTTCCCAGCAGACACTGTGTTGGGTGTTCCGCCAATCACAGACGTCTGCTGGGAAACTGAGGATGAGAGAACGTTCGTGATAGGCGGAGAGTGTCTGCTGAGAATCGCCTATCACGGAAGGGACCAGGAAGAGACCGCAGGATTTGAACGATGGACGCCGCAGCCTCAACTTTTTTTCAGGTACTATTTACAATGTAAAATTTCGCTGACTCGAGTATAGGCCGAGGGGGGGGACTTTCAGCCCAAAAAAAAGGGCTGAAAATCTCGGCTTATACTCGAGTATATACAGTACTTCTAGAAACACTATCTAAGATTCTGCATAATTGGAAATCCAGCAAAGCCATAAATATATCTGACATTTCCACTGCGGTCCATAGGAACTACACATTTGAACGACTAATAGCTATTAATTCTATGAGTTGCAAAAAGTTTGACAATTGTTTGTCCATTTGGCCCAAATGCTTTTGATGTATCGTCAAGATGCTTTACTGTCATGATTTTTCTTTCTTTCTCTGAAATATGAGGATGTATATCGGTTGATGTGTATATCAATTTAACCTTTGTACTTTGTTAAATTTTGAAAATATTCAATAAACACTATCGAAAAAAAAAGAAGAAAATGTGAGCTCAAAGGATTTGATAACAACACTACAAAATTTGTTTAAGGAATAAATACAGGATCCAGCTGAAATAATAATTGATCGCGCACACAGAATAATGGGATTAAGAAAAATAGACCCTAGCAGACCAAGAGATGTAATATGCAGGATGCATTATTCTCAAACAAAGGATAAAATCATGCTAGCTGCACGGCAAAACAAAAGCATACAACACGAGGGAACACAATTAATATATTTTCAGGACTTATCAAAATATACACTGGATAGGAGAAGAGCACTAAAGTTTCTGCTGGAACAACTTATAAAGAAGGATCTCCAGTACAGATGGAAATTTCCATTTCAATTACAAGTTAAAAATGAAGGATTAATAGCAACTTTCATGGACATGGAGGATCTGCTGGAATTCTTGAGGACTTTCCGGGTTCCGGAAATAGAATTACCAGACTGGCCGAAGATGCATATGGGAACAGTCAGAAGGCCATAAAGGGACTTGGACATTGGAGTGGGGGAGTGGTGGGGGGACTGTGGGATTGGGTGGGGGGACGGATTGGGGGGGAGGATTGGATTATATTGAAAGAACACTAGCTAATTACTAACCAATCACAAACACTGCTGAATGCACAAAACAACACATATAAGAAATAGCACAAGTAATACACGGACACATTTATAAAGGCACAATAACAAAGGAATATGAAGAGAGGGGAGTAGGGGGAGAGTAATAGGGAGAATAGAAAAGGAAGGGGTAAGTTTTTCAATTTTCCATTTTTTTTTCTCCTTCCACAAAAGGCCAAAATAGAACTAAAGTTTCTTTAAATCACAAATGCACTGATACACAATAAGGATAAATGTTAAAACACGGTGGGTAATATGGGGGGTATTTTTTTCCCCTTCCCTCCTGGTTCTTCCCCCCTCCCCCCTTCCCTTCACGTGGCCCCTCATCCCTCCCCATCCCTAGTAACATCGATTTTGGCATAAGTTGACTCGGCCCCTCGTCCCTCCCTGCTTTAACTAGATTGTATTTGTTATGTACTCTTATGGTAGGGGAAAAGGGGAGAGGGCAAAGAATTAAGAAGAAACTGTTGAATTTCTATATAATGATTATTAATGTTTTTGAAATGAAAGGAAAGAGTTTAGGTATATAAAAATGCAATTAAACGCAAAATAAGAGAAGAAAGGATAATGGGAAAAACTGTCCAACAAACTTTATAAAGGATCTGAAAAGCGACATGTATGGTCTTGACGGGTAGCAGATCGGGGAAAGCAGCCCTGGTTCCCCCCCTGATAGGGACCTTATGTATAGTAAGACAGACTTGATTAAAGTCAATATAGTAGTGAGTAAGACGAGTGGAGTGTGTTGAATGAGTTAGGAGAACGAGTGGTTAATGAGTGAGTATACAATAGTTGTGTTTTTTTTTCCCAGTGTTTTTTCTCTCCCCATTTTTTTCTCCCCGCTTATCTCCAATTGTTCACCCCCCTTCATATTTATTTTTTTTAAATGGAGGGGGTAAAATTTTGTTCTTTAAATGCAAGAGGCCTTAATTCACCCTTTAAAAGATCTCAAATTTTAAATTCATTTCACAAACAAAAGATCGGAATTATTATGTTTCAAGAAACACATTTTCGTTCAGATCACATCCCTAAAATAAATAATAGAAATTACGTTACTTGGATTCATGACACATTTCCCTATTCTAAAGCAAGAGCAGTATCTATTGCGTTCCACTAAGATATACCCCATCAAATATTGCAAAATTGGAAAGGTAAAGATGGCAGATCCTTAATTTAAAGGGTCATGCTATATGGAATAATATTTACAATCATAAATTTATGTTTACCAAATTACGAACAAATTAAGGTTGGAATAAAATCTTTTGTGGAAGCAATGGAAAATGCGGAAGGAACAATAATCATGTGCGGAGATTTTAATTTTATAATGGACACAAAAATAGATACAACTAGTACTCACTCCCATAGAAAAAATAGTAAATTAAAGGAGTTCAAATATCTACTGGAAAGATACCAAATGGTAGATATATGGAGGGCTCAATATCAGACGGAAAAAAACTATTCATATTACTCAAATATACATAACTCATATCACAGAATAGATTATTTTTTTATTAACCAATCCGGTCTGATGATGACACTCTCAACAGATATAGGTAATTTCTCCTGGTCAGATCATGCTCCGATATATTTGGAACTCAGGATAATTGAATATAAAAAACCAAGGGGAACATGGAGACTGAATGACAACTTAATTAAAAACAAAGAATGCAAAAATTACATCCAACAAGCAGTGGGAGAATTTTTGTTAACCCATGAAAAGCATGATACCTCAATTCCCATACAATGGGAAACACTTAAATGCGTTTTACGGGGACTGTTCATCAACCACGGATCAAGACTAAAAAAGGAAAAATAACAGAAAAAATTAACTTAAACAGAGCCTTAAATCAGGGGATAAATTAGCTCTAAAAGAAAAACAAATACAGTTACAGTCCTTGCTTGATGAAGAGTCCCTCCGCCTGAGGGATAAAAACAAAACACAATGGTATCAACAAGGAAATAAAACAGGAAAAATATTAGCTAGAACTATAAAAAATCAACAACCCATGACCTCCATAGTCAAAATCTTAAAAATGAATGGAGAATTGACTTATGATCCAAAATAAATATCTAAAACTTTTCGTACATATTATTCTAAGCTAATATAAATATACAACAAGAAAATAAATGAAGAGATAAAAAAGGGGAAAAGATTTGTAAATACATAAAAGAAACCGCTCTACCTTTAGGCCTCATGCCCACGGACATTTTTAAAATCGAGCTGTAAAGCTAGGTTGGACGCCAGGAAAACCGGCGTTAAAAAACGCGAAATTTACCGTGTTTTTGCGTGTTTTTTTAGCGTCAGCATTAGTTAGCGTTTCTTAAAGAAAAACACATCTCTAGGCTATATACACTCCCAAATTTCCCACAATGCCACAGAAAAAAAAGAAAACATGTTACAGAGCATGTGTCGGTGCCATTTTGATAGGAGAGAGAGAGGAGACAGTCTATTTTAGCATTTTTGCAATTTCTTATTTTTCGGGAGTAATATGGATCCTGTCATGTTGAAAATTGATGAGGCAATCCTTCTGATCATCTTGCGGAGGCAGCGGAGAAGGAGACAGGAGGAGGAGAGAAGCTTCGATGATCTGTTGCAGAAGCTCAGGCCAAGGCTGACCAGGATGGACACTGTGATGCGGAGCTCTGTGTCACCGAAGGAACGGCTCCTTGTGACACTCAGGTAAGTGCAATACACATATGGGTTAGGGTTTGGGAATACAGTTAGGGGTTAGGGTATAGGGTTAAGTGATATGGTTAGGGGTTAGGGTTAGGGGATAGGGTTAAGTGATAGGGTTAGGGGATAGGGAATAGGGTTAGGGAATAGGGTTAGGGTTAGGGTTAGAGGATAGGGTTAAGGGTTAGGGTTAGGGGTTAGGGTTATGGAATAGGGTTAGAGGATATGGTTAGGGGTTAGGGTTATGGAATAGGGTTAGAGTATAGGGTTAGGGGTTAGGGTTATGGGTTAGGGTTAGGGAAAAGGGTTAGGGTTAGGGGTTATGGGTTAGGGGTAGGGGTTAGGGTTAGGGGTTATTGTTAGGGTTAGGGTTAGGGGTTGGGGTTAGGGGTTAGGGCTAGGGAATAAGGTTAGGGAATAGGGTTAGGGGTTAGGGAATAGGGTTAGTGGTTAGGGTTAGGGGTTAGGGCATAGGGTTAGGGAATAGGGTTAGGGGTTAGGGAATAGGGTTAGGGGTTAGGGGTAGAGGTTAGGGTTAGGGGTTTGGGGATAGGGTTAGTGGTTAGGGTTAGGGGATATAGTTAGGGGTTAGGGTTATGGAATAGGGTTAGAGTATAGGGTTAGGGGTTAGGGTTATGGAATAGGGTTAGGGCGGGGTCAGGGGTTAGGGTTAGGGGATAGTGTTAGGTGATAGGGTTAGGTGATAGGGTTAGGGGATAGTGTTAGGGGATAGGGTTAGGGGATAGGGATAGGGTTAGGGGATAGGGTTAGGGTTAAGGCAAGGGTTAGGAATTATTTTTATTCAATAGTTTTTCAATATGTGACATTTTTATCTTATCTTAGGTTCCTTGCCACAGGACAGAGTTATGTATCTTTGCATCACTATTTCCTACTTGGCCTCACAACGGTGTCCAGGGTAATAAAGGAAATGTGTGGCAATATGGGAGGAGTTACATGAGGTGGTAATGCCAGAGCCCACAGAAGAGATCTGGGAATCAGTGGTTGACACATTTTGGGAGAAAACTCAGTTCCCAAATTGTATTGGTGCCCTTGATGGGAAACACATCAGGGTGAAGAAGCCTCCCCACTCTGGATCATCGTATTTCAATTACAAGAAATATTTTTCAGTGGTCCTACTAGCACTGTCCGATGCACATCTTAAATTCCTTTTTGTGGATGTGGGAGCATATGGAAGCCAAGGTGACGCCTGTATATTCCGTGAGTCGGCCTTCGGACGTCGCGTACATGAGGGACGACTCAATATTCCTGAAAGCAGGCCTCTACCCTGCACTGAGGAACCCAGCTTACCATTAGTGATGGTGGCAGACGAGGCCTTTGGACTGGCTGAAAACCTTATGAGGCCATTCAGTGGCTATGGTCTCAGCCATCGTCAAAAAATATACAATTATAGGCTCAGCCGTGCACGCCGTGTTGTTGAATGTGCATTTGGGGTGTGTACGGCCAAATGGCGAGTTTTGCTCACAAGTATGCAACTTGATGTGGAGAACGCAATTAAAGTAGTCCTGGCATGCTGCGTTCTGCATAATTTTCTAAGGGACAGTGACAGCAGCAATGTTGAACTGGAGCCCAGTAACCAAACTCAGAGGGTCCAATTTATGGACTTGCGGTCAACGGCACGTGTCATGAGCATTCAAAACCAATTTGCTGCATTTTTTTAATCCCCTGATGGAGAAATGTCATGGCAGAATCATCATGTGTAATTTAAAAAAATGGAATACAGATGTATTCAGATTCAGAAAAATTTGATACAGATATAGATCCTGATAAATTTTCAATACAGATGTATACAGCTTAACTTTCTTGTGTTTTTTGGAAATAAAGATTGTTCTTTTTATGTCCATTTTTCAATGATTGTTCAACAAGTCCATTTGACTGTGCCTTCAGGCAAGTGTATGCTAAGCCTGTAATGGGCTAGCATACGCTCGTCTGAAGGCAGAGGGGAAAGGACTCCCTTTGCCCTCTTCCTTCGGGCAAGCGTATGCTAAGCCCGTAATGGGCTAGCATACACTCGTCTGAAGGCAGAGTGCAAAGGACTCCTTTGCCCTCTGCCTTCGGGCAAGCATATGCTAAGCCCCTTTTGAGTCCTTTGCCCTCTGCCTTTGGGCAAGCGTATGCTAAGCCCGTAATGGGCTAGCATACGCTCGTCTGAAGGCAGAGGGCAAAGGAGTGCTGTTGTGCATCATATAAAACACCAATTGAACAATTTTTTTTTTAATCCAAAAATAAATTTATTTAGCAATAATAAAGGGCTTGATACATCACATCTGGTGATAGGTGGGGGTGGATATTTGCTCACTATGGGGATGTGGGGATTGGGGATGGGGCTGGCGTTCATTCCAAACATCCTGCTGGTAGCGGGGTAAAGGGTTTGAGGGGTGAAAATGGGAGGTGGAAGGAGAAAAATCACTTTGGGGGTGTGGCATAAAAAAGGATGTCTGAGACGGGGTAGGTGGTGGCTGGCATTGCTGAGTGGTCTGATAATGAGAGGGGGGTGCTAGCACTGCTGAGGTCCTGGGGGCCATTGGGGGATCTTGAGAAGAATTATATGCATCACATGGAGGTGGCCTACCACTCAATTTTGCTTGTCGGCATTGCATTGCCATACCATACATCCGATAAATACAATCCTTCTCTTCGTCTCCCCCAATGTCCTCCAGGATATGATAAAGGCTACGGCAGAAGCAAGCGCGTGGGTTGTTGGTATCTAAAAAAGCATCGACACTGTGCCTCTCCTGCCGCACTTCCTGCAGCAGTGCTAGCAGCCTGTCATCTCCCTCAATAGTGCAGCCACCCCTCGTCTGACGTCCACGACCACGGCCACGAACACCGCCATGACTGGGACGCTCCCCACAGTCCTGACTGCCAGTCGCGGACAGTTCCAATGGCCTGGATTCCTGCAAAAGAACAAATAATTTTACATTCACATATACATGGACAGACAGACAATGAGATAAACAGGCAGACATCAGCACTTACCTCATCAGGGCACTCCACACTACCCTCATCAATTGTATTCGGCGATGGATTGCCACTGCACACCATGGGACTGCTGGGTCTTTCCACATTTTCGTCCTCTGCAGCCACCTCCCTGTCTCTGGAAATGTTAGATGTTGTCCTGCAGACAATGAAATAAAGGAATAAACTTAAAGTGATTGTAAACCCACTTATACAACATGCACCTACAGGTAAGCCTAGATTAAGGCTTACCTGTAGGTGCATGAAATATCTCCTTAACCTACACGTTTAAGGAGATATTTGCTTTTAGAAACGGCGCCGCTGACGTCACGCGCATGCGCACTAGCGGGCCAGCATCGTAGCCGGTTTTCTGAATGAATTTAGCCGGCCCGAGCACGCGTACGTGTGACGTCATCGCCGCTCTGGGGCCAATCACAGCGCCAGAGCGGCGATAAACAGAAGAGACGTTGAAGCAAGATGGCGGCGGTGGAGGTGTCCGAGCATCACTGCGGGGGCTTTGATCTCAGGTAAGTCATTCATAATGAGCTAGTATGCTATGCATACTAGCTCATTATGGTTTTGTCTTGCAGGTTTGTTAAAAAAATAAATAAATATATATATATATATATATATATATATATATATATATATATATATATATATATACACGGGTTTACAACCACTTTTAATCAATAGCCATGGAAAATACCGCCAGAAAACCTATGTACATAAAAAAAAAAAACTTACGGTCTGCTGCTGTTCCTCATATTTTCTCGTAGGAACCTCAGTTCCTTGTGATACACATGAGGCTTTTTGGTAGGGGCTGGTATTCCACTTTTCGCTGCTTTGTCCTCGTCTGTCAAGTCCCTCCTGACTCTATCTCGGAGTGATTTCCATCTTTTTTGTAAAATCTTGCCTAAAAAAACATGTAAACAAGGGTTTTATATGCAATCTTCATTTACAATAACCACTTCACGCCCAAGGTACGTCTCTGGACATCCTTGACTTTGTGTGGTGATATCTGAATGATGCCTGCAGCTACAGGCATCATTCAGATATCGTCTTTTAGAGCTAGCGATTCGGTGCACGATCATAGCAGCTGTTACCGCCGCTTGGTCGTTCTCCCACTGCCCTACGGTGCTTCTACCAACTCACCACTGCGATCGGTGAGCCGGACAACAGATCCACCGGCCCTGGATGCCTACCATAGATATTTACTGCGGACCAGTCTTTTTTTTTTCTGGTTTCCCAGCCTAGAGGTGAGATGTGGGGGTCTTATTGACCCCTTTATCTCAATGTAAAGAGGACCTGTCATGCTTATTCCTATTACAAGGGATGTTTACATTCCCAAAGTGATCAAAAATTGTTCTATTTTTTTATGTGTCAAAGTGAGTTTAAAATAGAGCAATAAATTATTTTATTTTTTAATGTTCCCCCGTGCCTGTGTGCTCGCACACAGAAGCGAACGCATACGCAACTCCCGCCCACATATGACATTGGTGTTCAGACCACACATGTGAGGTATCGCCCTGAACGTTAGAGCGAGATCAATAATTCTAGTCCTAGACCTCCTCTGTAACTCAAAACATGTAACCAGTAGGATTTCTAAGTACCAAAGTTTGGCGCCACTCTACAAGCATGTACAATTTTGAAGGGTGACAAGTAAGGTATCTATTTACTAGGCTTAACATAAACTTTCAAATTATGTCGAAAAATTGGGCTAACTTTACTTTTTTTTTTTAAAAGCATGAAACTGTATTTTTTTCTAAAAAAATACGGTCGAAAAATGTATGCGCAAATAACGTGTGAGATTAAAATTTGCACTGAGCGCCATTGTATTCTCTAGGGTCTAAAAAAACATATATAATGTTTGGGGTTTCTATGTAATTGACAAAAAAGAAGATTTTCATGTAGGAAAGAAATGTCAGAATTGGCCTGGATGGGAAGTGGTTAAAAACAGATCATGCATTCAAGGAAAAGACTTACTTATCTCCTTTCTTTCTCCACTTGTACAGTCTTCCCAGCCAGGGGTGAGAGCAGCACTGATGTCCTCCCACGTAGCTACCTTTCTAATGTGGTCTCCATGTTGAGGATGTGCCACATCCCACAGTTCAGGATGGGACTGAACTGCAGTAATTAGCTCTCGTTGGGCCACAGCAGTTGCCATCTTGTCTGTTGTCTCCTCTGTACTATCCACAAGCACACGGCTGTGCAAAGGAATCCTGGGAAAATAATATCCAGACAGGAATTTCCTGTCTTTACACTGTCCAATCATCTTTTTACATAGAAAAACGTCCGAAGCTCTAAAACGCAACCGCAGCATTTGTGCGCGTTTTTGCGTGTTTTTTGACGCTTCGCGGTTTTTTCTGCCTAACGTCGGCGCCGCGGAACGCACTGGTCCTGGGTTTTTCTTACAGCTTAAAAACGCCTATGCCATTTGCAGCTCAAAAATGCCTAGGTGGGCATGAAGCCATAGACTAATGTAGCGGGGTATTCCCCTTTAAGAGAGAGACAGGTCTTTCCGGGTGAGAGGTGAGTCAGGAGGAAGTAGAGAAAAGGGAAAATGTTATACTTACCTGACGGTAATTTTCCTTTCCTGATGCAAGCATGACAGCATAGACGTATGGGAAGGCTCCGCCTCCCTGCCCAATTCAGGACCGGTTATATTATAAAAGTAGGTCTTCTACCTTCCTGCAGTATTCTCGTAACTTAGTATCACTGCGAAGGCCTTTATTATATTTTCGTGATATTTTCATTTTATTTATTTTTTTTTTTATTTTTTTTTGGGAGGGGACCTATATGCTGTCATGCTTGCATCAGGAAAGGAAAATTACCGTCAGGTAAGTATAAAATTTTCCCTTTTCCTGACACAGCATGACAGCATATACGTATGGGATGCACCAAATCACCAGACAACAAGGGTGGGTACTGCTCAAGTGTTTAAGAGGATTAGCTCTATCCCCACTAACGACTGAGATGTATTGTAGTTAAGACTGCTGGGTCCACAAGAATGGACCCCCAAACGTGTTGAATGTAGACCAGGTCGTAGTTTACATATCAACTCTGGAGGAACTATTTTGGAGTTTCGTCAATGCATGCACAATCAGACTGGAAGAGCGGTCTCTGCCCTCATCTGATGGGTTTTTCCTAGTCATCTAAGCTTTGACTAACTTGATCCGCACCACTGCGATTGTCTTCGTTAGACAGTGATTGTCTTTTTCCGATGCCGTTAGGCCTGATGAGTCTATCGTTTTTCTCCTAGAAGAAGGGCCAATTCTAGGTCTCTTTTAAACCTTGACTATTTTCAATGTTCGTGGTACTTCAAACACTTTAGTTTGGATATGCCAGAAGGCCGATGTTCTATCCCAGATTGCAAAGATACCAACCTTTGTATAGTGTTGAGGAAGATACTAGAGCCATTTTGCCTGATCATTTCAGCAACAAGGAAGTTTATAGCTTGACACTTGGATGTCTGAGATCTTTCTAGACCTATTCGCCAAAAGGAATACTTATTCCATGTTACTGGCCATATTTAGGATGTCCTATCCCTCTAAATGGAGAGTGAGATAATGTGTCTCACACTATTTGGAAGACTAAATGGGGAAAAGAATAACTTGCCCAGGTCTTTCGGAATTGGTTGCTAAGATATGCAAACGTTACTGGATCCCACCGTTACTGGATCCCACCGTTACTGGATCCCACCGTTATTGGATCCCACCGTTATTGGATCCCACCGTTGCCGGATCCCACCGTTGCCGGATCCCACCGTTGCCGGATCCCATAGAGTGAGGACACGACTGAGTTTCATGTATCCTTTAATGCCGTATCTAGGCTTACTTGTATACAATGCAATCCTTACAGTAAGGAGCAGAGAATTCCATCCTTTAAATTCTGTAGGTTTTTCTCCTATCTAATGTACTTGAAGTTTGGAGTAGGTGCTCTGACCTCCATAGGATTTCAAACACTAAACGGTGAGACCTCTACTTCTTGGTCTCCAGCCTCTAGATATAACTTGTATGAAATTTGGAAGATACCGTTGGCTACGCTGTATGAGGTGTTGGATCTCAAGAAGGAGAATAGGAGGAGGTTCTCGGATCTGAGACTGTACCCGCGGATATTATGGCCTGCAAGCCACAGGGCAATTATTGTTATCACCACCGAATGACTGCAAATCCGGATAAGGATCCTGGAGAGTATTAGGTTTGTTGAATATACATATTGGCTAATTTGCCGACCCAGTTGGCTGTCATTAGTTTCTCTGCTTCCACCTCTGGGAAGCCACCCAGGTTACAGTCAGACCAATATCTTGATAGCCTTATCTGTTGCCCATCTCTTGACCAGCTTTTTGTTTTGGAGACCATCCCTTGTCATCCGACGGCTTTTGTATCTTACGCCCTCTGGCCGTAAGTTCTAGAAAACCTTACTTAACGTGCTGGGAGATACATCTGACAGAAGTTGACTAGTTTTGCATTCCTTCTTGACAGCGAAGATAGGACTGCCCCATTTTGCTGAGTCTTTTCAGCATAGTTGAGGCTTATTTGTTGCGTTTCGGAAAGACTCCAGTCTGCGACCGCTATAACTCTGACTTTTGGACACCTTATCCTCCATTGGCATGAATACCCGACGAGTAACCACTTGGGATGATTGGTATGCCTAATAGCTGATACGCTGACAGATTAGTTTGTTTAGCTACCTCCCCAAGAGGGGACTTTTCTACTCTGTGGAGTTACTGTTTCTAGTGCAGGAAGTAAGTCTTTCCTTACTACAAAACCAGTTAACACAGTTGTCAACCTTCCCTTGGGCACCTCGGACCTCATGGTTTACTACCGGCTACTTTATTGCTCTTGCGACCGTGGGATGCAACCCATGGGAAAGAGCCATTTGTTCAAGTGAGATACTTATACTGTTGCTCTCTCTGAGTGTAACTTTATTGTATTTATTTTCAGAGATTCAGAATTGCTTCCCGGTAGGTCATTGTTGTGATGAGACTAGTTGGTCTCTCGATGATGGTCTCTCGATGATGGTTCCTCCCAACTCGATCAGAGTCTGTACTGGGACTCTTTTCCCAGAATCTGGAAGTCATTGCG
This sequence comes from Rana muscosa, assembly GCA_029206835.1. NCBI lineage: Eukaryota > Metazoa > Chordata > Amphibia > Anura > Ranidae > Rana > Rana muscosa. The sequence continues at coordinate 32,830,935 of CM055127.1, read as the reverse complement.
CCAGTCTGTTGTCCAGACAAGGCTCACCAGAAGTCCTTGGTCCCGCAAGTCAGCCCTTACTGGACCCAATATCCCAGGAAATGTCTGGAGTTTGTGGAAAGGTCACAGTCTGCCAGATGAACTCGTAGTGAACTCTAATTGCCAGGCGAAGGTACTTGCTGCAACATGGGTCTTTTGAAGTGTGTATACAGTATACACACACACACACTTGTGGATGACCACAACATACAGGATATATAAGGTAATATTGACATATAATCACACATAGGTTGGACTTGATGGACCTGTGTCCATCCTCAACCTCACCCCCTATGCAACCATGCAAATATACAACTTGCTAGGTCTAAAGACCATCGACAGTCTTAGCCTAGGTTTCCACTATTGCGACCTAAAATCGTGCGATTTACTGTGATTTCTATGTGTCTTGAATCAATAAGAAAAAGGAAAAAAGAAAAAATATGAAAAAATATATAGTCGCGCTAACTTATGAATTTGAACATAAGCCCATCACTGGGTAACTGAAAAAATCCAAATATCAACAGTGATAACATATAAAAAGCTAAGTGAAAAGCAATATATAATCTATGTGAACAGATAATTAACAGAGAATTAACTGTGAATAAAAAATTGGTTATTGTCCAAAAATACTGTAGAGCAGAAAAACCCCTCAAAGTTCATATTCAAAAATCCATAATGAAAAAAACACCCGTGAGGCGATATCCAAAATTAATAAAGAAATGAAGAAGGAAAGGATTCAGATCTTCTTAGACTTAAATTCGTGACTTTCACCACCACCAGTAGAAGTTACTGCTTACCGAACAGCGATGGTCCCCTATGACGGAGGACCTCAAACAGCCTTAAGTAATGCTCAGTTAAGCCTCCAGAGTGTAGCCAGTGGTAAACCTCAGTTGTTTTAATAGCCCGACAGCTCATATAGCATCATACAGGTATTCAACGTGGACCATGAAAAAAAGGGGGGGACACTAGATAGTGTAAATTCCTTGGTGAACATTTATTAAAATAATGAAAACATACTCACAAGAGCAGTTAAAAAGACAGCTTAAAAGTATCACAGCGCCGACCGGTCAATTGGCGCTGGCACACACACGTCCGTGGAAGTCGAGCAATGGAGGGTGACGTCAGCACAAAGCTCGTATCCTGCCCTATGCGTTTCGTGAAAAATCACGTCGTCTCGGGGCACTGTCTTGAATCAATGCCTGTGTATTCTTGATGTCTATGGCCCCAAGTTAGATCACAGTGGGCTTAAAAGTAGTGTAGGGACTACTTTACCGTTGCAGCGACTTGGGGGGGTCGCACCGCTATGAACGATACTCCTTGGAAATCATATGGTATGATTTGTGGAGGTCAAGCCTTACTGACGGCTGGAGAGATTAATTGCAACGATGGCCTGTGCAATTTTTGGATCCTTAACCTTCCGCCTGTTATTCAAGTCTTACTTTTGACTAACGACCATGTAATCACAACCCTTGTGCTCTGATGCATCATGAAGGGAATGCAATGAATTGGTAGAGAAATGAAAAAAAAATCCATTGGCTTCCTTAACCACTTAAGCCCCGGACCATTTGGTAGCTAAAGGACCAGAGGTGAATTCAGAATTTTGCACTGCGCTGCTTTAACTGTAAATTGTGCGGACATGCAATGTTGTACCCAAACAAAATTTGCATCCTTTTCTTCCCACAAATAGAGCTTTTTTTTAATGGTATTTGATTGGCTCTGCGATTTTTATTTTTTGCGATATAAATGGAAAAATATCGAAACTTTTGAAAAAAAATTATATTTTCTACTTTTTGTTATAAGAAAAATCGAATAAACTCAATTGTAGTCATACATTTAGGCCAAAATGTATTCAGCCACATGTCTTTAGTAAAAAAAATGTCAATAAGCGTATATTTATTGGTTTGCGCAAAAGTTATAGCGTCTACAAACTAGGGTACATTTTCTGGAATTTACACAGCTTTTAATTTATGACTGCCTATCTCATTTCTTGAGGTGCTAAAATGGCAGGGCAGTACAAAACACCCCCAAATGACCCCATTTTGGAAAGTAGACACCCCAAGGAAATTGCTGAGAGGCATGTTGAGCCCATTGAATATTTTTTTTTGTCCCAAGTGATTGAATAATGACAAAAAAAAATAAAAAATTACAAAAAGTTGTCACTAAATGATATATTGCTCACACATGCCATGGTTATATGTGGAATTGCACCCCAAAATACATTCTGCTGCTTCTCCTGAGCACGGGGATATCACATGTGTGGGACTTTTTAGGAGCCTAGCCACGTACGGGACCCCGGAAACCAAGCACCGCCTTCAGGATTTCTAAGGGCGCAAATTTTTGATTTCACTCCTCACTACCTATCACAGTTTCGAAGGCCATAAAATGCCAAAATAGCACAAAACCCCCCCAAATGACCCCATTTTGGAAAGTAGACACCCCAAGCTATTTACTGAGAGGCATGATTAGTCCATGGAATATTTTATATTTTGCCACAAGTTGCGGGAATATGACAAACTTTATTTTTTTTGCACAAAGTTGTCACTAAATGATATATTGCTCACACATGCCATGGGCATATGTGAAATTACACCCCAAAATACATTCTGCTGCTTCTCCTGAGTACGGAGATACCACATGTGTGGGACTTTTTGGGAGCCTAATCGCATACGGGACCCCAAAAACCAAGCACCGCCTTCAAGGTTTCTAAGGGCATAAATTTTTGATTTCACTCCTCACTACCTATCACTACCTATCACAGTTTTGAAGGCCATAAAATGCCAAGATGGCACAAAACCCCCCAAATGGCCCCATTTTGGAAAGTAGACACCCCAAGCTATTTGCTGAGAGGCATGTTGAGCCCATTGAATATTTTTTTTTTGTCCCAAATGACTGAATAATGATAAAAAGAAAAAAAAAAGAAAAAATGTACAAACAGTTGTCACTAAATGATATATTGCTCACACATGCCATGGTTATATGTGGAATTGCACCCCAAAATACATTCTGCTGCTTCTCCTGAGTACGGGGATACCACATGTGTGGGACTTTTTGGGAGCCTAGCCGGGTACGGGGCCCCAAAAACCAAGCACCGCCATCAGGATTTCTAAGGGCGTAAATTTTTGATTTCACTCCTCACTACCTATCACAGTTTTGAAGGCCATAAAATGCCAAGATAGCCCAAAACCCCCACAAATTACCCCATTTTGGAAAGTAGACACCCCAAGCTATTTGCCGAGAGGCATGGTGAGTATTTTACAGCTCTCATTTGTTTTTGAAAATGAAGAAAGACATTTTTTTTTTTTTTTTCAATTTTTAAAACTTTCTGACAAAAAGCGAGATCTGCAAAATACTCAACATACCTCTCAGCAAATAGCTTGGGGTGTCTACTTTCCAAAATGGGGTCATTTGGGGGGGGGGGGTTTGTGCCATCTGGGCATTCCATGGCCTCCGAAACTGTGATAGGCAGTGAGGATTGAAATCAAAAATTTACACCCATAGAAATCCTGAAGGCAGTGCTTGGTTTTCGGGGTCCTGTACGTGGCTAGGCTCCCAAAATGTCTCACACATGTGGTATCCCCGTACTCAGGAGAAGCAACAGAATGTATTTTGGGGTGCAATTCCACATATAACCATGGCATGTTTGAGCAATATATAATTTAGTGACAACTTTTTGTACATTTTTTTTTTCCTTTTTGTCATTATTCAATCACTGGGGACAAAAAAAAAATATTCAATGGGCTCAACATACCTCTCAGCAAATAGCTTGAGGTGTCTACTTTCCAAAATGGGGTCATTTGGGGGGGGGGGGGGTTTGAACTGTCCTGGCATTTTATGCACAACATTAGGAAGCTTATGTCACACATCATCCACTCTTCTAACCACTTGAAGACAAAGCCCTTCTGACACTTTTTGTTTACATGAAAACATTTTTTTTTTGCAAGAAAATTATGTTGAACCCCCAAACATTATATATTTTTTTAAAGCAAAGGCCCTACAGATTAAAATAGTGGGTGTTACATTTTTTTTTCCACACAGTATTTGCGCAGCGATTTTTCAAACGCATTTTTTGGGGGAAAAACACACTTTTTTTATTTTTAATGCACTAAAAAACACTATATTGCCCAAATGTTTGATGAAATAAAAAAAGATGATCTTAGGCCGAGTACATGGATACCAAACACGACATACTTTAAAATTGCGCACAAACGCGCAGCGGCGAGAAACTACATTCATTTTTAAAAGCATTTAAAAGCCTTTACAGGTTACCACGTTAGATTTACAGAGGAGTTCTACTGCTAAAATTACTGCCCTCGATCTGACCTTCGCGGTGATACCTCACATGCATGATGCAATTGCTGTTTACATATGACGCTAGACCGACGCTTGCGTTCGCCTTTGCGCAAGAGCAGGGGGGACAGCGGTGCTTTTTTTTTTATTATTATTTATTTTGCTTTTTTATTTTATTTTTAAACTGTTCCTTCCATATTTTATTTTTTTTTATCATTTTTATTGTTATCTCAGGGAATGTATATCCCCTATGATAGCAATAAGTAGTGACAGGTACTCTTTTTTTGAAAAAAAATGGGGGGTTAGACCCTAGATCTTTCCTCTGCCCTCAAAGCATCTGACCACACCAAGATCGGTGTGATAAAATGCTTTCCCAATTTCCCAATGGCGCTGTTTATATCCGCCAGGGGGCATTCCCTCCCACTGCTTGTAAAAGCAGTCTAGAGGCTAATTATCTGCTAGAATTGCTTTTACATGAAAGCCGGCCACTGGCTGAAAAGGATGATACCAAGATGATACCTAAACCTGCAGGCATCATTCTGGTATAAACATTCAAAGTCCAGCAACATACCAGTACGTTGCTGGTCCTTGTTGGACATGTATTGTAATCTTTTTTTTCATGCAGCCTGTTGGCTGAACGAAAAAAAGAGATTGATCGGTGGGTATGCCCACCATTAGAATACCTCCCTTCATCCACCCACTTCTAATGATGGGCATATATGCCGAAGCATGGGGGCATCCTCCCGCAAAAAAGTTATGCCGCGTACACACGGTCGGACTTTTCCACGGGCAAGCCTTTGTCGAAATTTCGACCGTATGTACGCGGCATAAAAGGTTATGCCGCGTACACACGGTCAAACTTTTCCACGGGCAAGCCTCCGTCGGAATTTCGACCGTATATACGTGGCATTAGGAGCAAAATCGCTCCTCCGCCCCTGCTGCCCCCATGCTTCGGCATATATGCTCTTTTTTTTTAACTGTGGTGGTGAAATCACCTCCTACAGCACTGGAGTCACGGCTTTATGTATCGTGGGAGCAAACGCTGTTGCTGTCAAGATAAATAATTCCGCGCTGCAGTTGAATGGCGCACCTGAAAACTAAAAATTACATACCTGAAAAGCAAGCATGATAAAACATTGCAGAATGGAATACAGTAAAAAAGAGCAGAACAATAGAGAGAAAATAGAGAGAGCGAGAGAGAACAATAAAAGGACAACTATTTTTGGTTTTTTTCTTTTATATTTTTTTGTGTTTTTGTTTTTTACGTTTTTTTTTTTTCTTTTTTACACTTTTTTTTTAAACGTTAACAACTGTAATGGTTCGGGTCTCTCAAAATGTAATGGCATCTTGGGAGACCCTGTGTAAGTGTGTCCTAGTCTGTGAAATGCTGTACCCTATGCTAAAACTTCACTTTTGAGTGGTAGCGTTCAAAACATTCACCAAGGCAAAGACCAGGTTTGTCAGGACAGAGTGGACAATAATAACGGGTGTCACGCCTAAATCCGCGCTTGCTACAGACACGACATCTTTTTTGGGGGGCTCGTTGGGTAGGGGTACTCGGGAGGAGATGCGTATAATGCCTCTCATGCAGCCGGCTTACTGCATTTGGTAGGGGATGGTGAGGTGCAGAACCGCCTGGATACAGGAGTTCTGTGACTATCTCATTCAGGAATTTTAGAAGAGATAAAGTCCCGCCTGAAGCTCTGTATAGCACATGAGCGTTCAGCAAAGCCAATTGAAATAAGGATAGAGACACTTTTTTGTACCAGCGTCTCGCCTTACGGTCAATTAGATACGGCGCCATCAACTGGTCGTTGAGGTCCACCCCTCCCATATTTTTGTTATATTCGTGGACACAGAGGGGTTTCTCCACAACACCAGTCGCCGTACGAATTTGGACTGTCGTGTCTGCATGAAGGGAGGTAAGAAGGAAAACATTCTTATTGTCCCTCCACTTCATAGCGAGCAAGTTATTACACTTTACGCAGGCTCTCTCCCCCAGCCTAAGACGGGCATCTACAAGCCGCTGGGGAAAGCCCCGGCGATTAGGTCGCACGGTGCCACATGCTCCAATCTGATGATCAAACAAGTGACTAAACAGTGGCACGCTCGTGTAATAATTGTCCACATACAAGTGGTACCCCTTTCCGAATAAGGGTGACACCAAGTTCCACACTATCTTGCCAGCGCTCCCTATGTAATCCGGGCAGTTGACCGGCTCAACCTGACTATCTTTTCCCTCATAAACCATAAAGCTCCATACATAGCCTGTTGCCCTTTCACAGCACTTATAGAGCTTGACCCCGTATCTGGCACGCTTGCTGGGAAGGTACTGCTTGAAAGCCAAGCGGCCAGAAAATTTAATCAGGGACTCATCAACGCAGACAGCTTGATCGGGAATAAACAAGGCTGCAAAACATTCGTTGAAGTGGTTTATGAGGGGCCGAATTTTATACACTGTAGAGCCGGTCGTATTCAGGGTCCCCACGTGGACGACAAAGTTCATTGTCGTTGAAGTGCATGAACCGCAAAATCTGCTCGTATCGTTTCCTGGGCATGGAGGCAGAGAACACGGGCATGTGGTCAATTGGGTGCGTGGACCAATAAGCACGCAATTACGGGAATTTATGTGTGCCCATGTTGAGGGAAAGGCCCAGAAAGGTCTTAAATTCGGAAACCGTAATTGGTTTCCAATCTTTGGCAATGGAAGGCAACTGGGGATTAGCGGCGATGAATTGACCAGCATATAAATTACTCTGGTCCACAATAGATCTATAGAGATCTTCCGTGAAAAACAGCGAATAATAATCGATTGGCATAAAATCAGCTGTTTCCACCTGAATACCGGGTTGGGCAGTGAATGGGGGAAGTACGGGTTCTGCAGAAGTGGTGGGGACCCAATCAGGATAGGCGAATTCTGCAGGAAGAGCACTATGGATACGATGGGCCTGCCTTTGTCTTCTTATTGGTGGCAGCGGGACACTACTTGTGCTTGCCACCTCGCCAGCTTGAACTGCACTTATGGGACTCGCCACGTCACCACGTGATACTGCAGTGCTGGATGTATGCCCAGGCTGTACTAGGCCGCTGGTGCTTGCCAATTCACCAGAAGGAATAGCGGCGCTAGTACTCCTCTGCTCCATGATACGAGAGCCCTGCGGTTCCTGCTCCTCAACAACCTCAGAAGATCGGGATCGGGTACGCCTGACCTTAGCAGGTACCTCAACTTCGTCGTCAGAGCTATCTGACATGGGGCCACTGTCTTCTACGGGAAGATATTCTGAGCCTGAATCTGACAGATACGTGACCTCCTCTTCACTATCTGTCATGCTCAGAATCTCGTAGGCCTCTTTACTAGTGTACCTTCGACTTGCCATTTTGGGCTCTAAATTTAGGGGTACACTAGTAAGATTCACAGGAAAAAATGCACCCGACTGTCGTCAGCAAATATATCAAACGCTACAAAAAAAACTTAGCGGTCGCAGGGATCAGGACTGTCTCTGCGAACACTGCAGTTATGTGTTTTGTGTTTGGTAAGTGACAGTGATCGATCGATACTGCACTTGGGTGGGCTGGGCTGGGCTGGGCTGGGCGGAGGGGCTAAACGCAGGTGCTAGCAGGGATCTGGGCTGATCACGCTAACACTGCGTTTTTGGGAACCCTAAACCGCTGGGGACGCTAGTATAGATCTGATCAGATACTATACCACTAAGGGAGGTGTATGCTTTGCGCGTGGGTGTTAGCGTTACTGGCACTAACCTAACGCTGCCTGGGGCGACGCAGACCCTCTCTGGCGCTAAAACCTAATTGATCTCACCCGCCGGGCGATCAGGGGGTTAAACCTTTATTGGGTTATATACGGCCGGTGCCCTGATGCTATAAAAAGCAAACTAACCAACCAGTGTCACCCGTAACCTTTATATGGTGATCACTGGTGAAAGGGTTAACTAGGGGCAATCAGGGGGTTAAAACCTTTATTAGGTTAAATATGGGGGTACCCAACGCTATATAAAAACCTGACGGGTTACCTAAATAACTAAATAACTAACTGGGTAACCAGTGTCACCAGTGACGCTTATATGGTGATCACTGGTGAAAGGGTTAACTCTAGGGGCAATCAGGGGGTTAAAATATTATATGGGGGTACCTGACGCTCTAAAAACCTGCGGCGAAACTAAAAATAAATAACTGGCTATCTAGGGCACCACCGGCACTAAATACAGCGATCGAAAATACGATCGCTTAGTGACGCTGGCGTTAGGGGTGAAAGGGTTACCTGGGGGGCGATCAAGGGGTTAAACCTTTATTAGGGGGGGTTAGGGGGCTACCCTGGACCTAAAGGGGCCCAAACCTAACTGCCCTGCAACTTTTTACTATCACAGATGACACTAAATGCAGTGATCAGTAAAATAAATGATCACTGCAATCAGTGACACTGTGATTGGGGGCTGGGGGGTGACCTGGGGGGTGATCTGGGAGTGACTGGGGGGTGAAATGTGTGCCTATGTGTACCTATGTGTCAGTGGACTGTTGGTGCACTAACCTGCTTCCTCTCTCCTCGGCACCGGATTTGAAAAGACCGCCGCGAGGGAGATGACATCACTTCCTCCTGCCTGTGTTTACATCACATGGCGGAGGAAGCATTTTCATTGGCCGGGAGCGATCGCGAGGGGGTGGCCGAAATCGAATGGTCACCCCCTCATCTCTGATCGCTCCCCAATGATAAACGGCCGCTCACTGTATAGGAGGGGGGTCCGATCGGACCCCCCAACTGTACAAAGGCGATCACGTACACTCTACGTGATTGTGCCTGTCGGTGCCATTCTGCCGACGTATATATACAGTGAGCGGTCGTTAAGTGGTTAATGCACAGGACCCACAGATCCTAAGCTCAAATTTACATATAACTGTCAGCTGACCCTATTGGTGGCTTGGGTTTAGGCAAATAAAGATAATTCTTGATTCTTTATTCTCCGCTATAGTTCTCCCAGGTCTAACCTGTCATTCACTCTGTTACTTTGCCTTTTGGCCATCCTCTGGTCATTGGTGATTAACATAAGGAATTAATCCTCCTTCTAAATATCACCAGATCCGACTTGAACAGTCACCACTCTGACTTAAAGCGGCATGTGTTTACTTGTGGGATGGGACATAAGGGTTCACTGACCATAATGATTACTGGAGAAACCGCATATAGTTTTGTATTCGCAGTGTCTGAACTGCATCATTGGCTACTCCATTTTCAATCTAGGATCCGCCATCATAGAGATTTTATCACAGACCAGAGCTCTGCTTTCATCCTGTCTGGGGTCCTGACAGTCTGGCTACCGAAGTGAGCACAATCGCAGGACACAAAACACTACTTAACAGCAGTATGAACCTTCTTCATCCCTGGCTCTATTTGCTGTCCCAGGGTCTCTGCAAAGGATATTGCCTCTTCTGTTGGAAGAATGACACCTTTGGTTAATCTGATGCAGCCTGTTTGGCCGACTGCTTTTGAGGCAGAGGTACCCTTTAGATGCCTTTGTTTGAATAGCTTAGTCCCCGAGCTCCACACAGTCAGCTTGGATGGGGTTAAAGTATCCACCTTTTGCTTCTGATATGCCAACTTGTCATAGCAATTTCCCAGAAGCAAGCTCTGAGGTAGAGGTTGCCTTTAAACAAGCATAATTGTTTTATTAGGCTTGGTATGGAACCATTAGTGACTGTAGGCCTTTTCAGTCTCTGCACCTTTGTCACTGTCTTTGGCCTGCCACCTTGTTTTGCATTTTGGCCGACACACCAGTTACCACCAGACCACTATGATTACTGTAGAGACTTCTTGATCTGCCTCCACTGGCAGTTAACTACATAGTGGTTCTTTCAGGGCTGAAGAGGATCTGTCCCCTGTTGCAGAAGTAGGTTGACTGGTGTTGGTGTTGAGGGCTGGAGAGATTTACGCTCATTATGCCCATAATGTGCACTCTTTTAGGATATACCATATACCTACCTGCCCTCACCTTAGTTAAAGTTGCTGGTCTCTAGGAAGGCTGATTGCTACTGGTTCACAGATGAGCTGAAGCCTGGAGCCATGCCTGGGGTATTTGCCATAAGTAGTAACCACTACAAACCACATATCTTTCTGTGGGGTACCCCAAATAATACAAGCAATTGCATATTGCTAACAGGTAAGTACTAAGGAATGTGACTAAACAGATCCTGACTTTTATTTTAGAACCAAGGTCAGCATGTAAATGCATAGAAATAAACACATCACAGTCATTCACACTGTAGAGTTAATGTAATCATAGACAAGCAGCGCAAGTTAATAGTCATCTGACAATTAGCACTAGCAGGTTAAACCTACCTTAGACACATGTACCACCAAGGATCATACCACAAGCAAGCATCAATACACAGTGAGCCCAGCCTGCAGGGCCAGGCCCTGCATTAAGAGGAAAGGGTTCAATATCACCTGTTATCAGTTCAAGCATTAGCAAAACTGCAGACACAGACTTCAATCTGTGAAACATTGGTAAACAAAGTGGCACTATGTATAGCCAGTTAGATTCACAAGTGTGATATATGCTTTTCAGAAATGCAAACCAACAGCATACCTGCAGAAAATAAGTAAAGACTGTAGGGCCAGGCTTGTTCAGTTAGTAGGAAGGCTTCAGCACAGCACAGCACACCTGCTATCATCATTAGCAGTATTGCAGACACAACCACAACCCTTCAGAAATGCAAGCTTAACCACATACTTGCAGCAGTAACTGAATAGAATTTTGCACCATGTGGTGCCTTACCACCTGCATGCTTCATGTCCAAACAGACAGTCCAATGAATGTCCATCCATGGCATCATGATAAAGGAGCACTCCCTAGAGACCAGATACCCTCACCCCCATATCTTCCTGGATCTTGAGAGGGGGGTGGGGTCTCCCCCATATAGGCGTTCATGTCTGCCTTTACAGCGGGGAGCTTCGTCACACCTGAACCTGAACCTGTGCGGCTTGGCCAGAAGCGTCCGGCAAGGTGAGGGAAAAATAAAAATTCTGCTTTTTAGCATTAGCATAACCGGCTGTAGCAGTGAGGAAAAAAAAGAGAATACTGCAGGAAGGGAGGAGACCTACTTTTATAATATAACCGGTCCTGAATTGGGCAGGGAGGCGGAGCCTTCCCATACGTATATGCTGTCATGCTGTGTCAGGAAAATACTTTACTGGAAGTGAAAGCAGAGGAGAGAGACTATGTTGCCCAGAATCCTTTTCGGCATGTTCCACCCCAGAGACTCATGGGAGGGGTTATAAAAGGAGGAGGCGAGGCTGGGCTCGGCCTCTTTGGGACACGAGACTTCAGTGACTGATCCCCCTGTGCGGATGTGCCGGAGTGCAGGGCCTGAAGCCTGAGGCCTTGCGCAGCACCAAAGAGCCTTCCACCCCACTGCGAACCTGGGTGGCATCTGACTTCGCTTGTCTACAGCCTTGGTTGGATCGGGGACCCGATCGCTGGAGACACTGTGTGTGTGAGGACACAGTCGGTGGAAGTTCCCGGACTGGGATCGCGTCCGGACGGGTGAGAGGGCGTATGCTCAGACCATATACTGTTGTTGCTAATGTGCCTATAGACTGCCGTGGCCCACAAGTTTATTTCTGATACTCTCACCGGAGATCCATATCAGAGCGGAACTTAGAGGTCATGAAGTAACGTGTTTAGTTCATCACAACCTTCCCATTGGATTACAAATGGTATTCTGTTAATGTGCACCACCTTTAAAGAATTACCGGTGAAGAAACCATCATCCCCTATAGACTGAGTCTTAGATATCTGAGCCAGGCCTGGCCAGCTAGTTAGTCCATTTGGTTACTGCGTCACAGGACGCCTAGTTAACGGTCGCCCACGCGGCGCACCTTTACTGTTCATTTTAAATGCATAGTGTGTTATTACTGCAGGGCTCTGCAATTTATTACCTGTGGACTGTTACCACTGTTAACTTTTCTTACCAAAAGCTTAAAGTAAATTTGATACCCTTTTCATTATTGTCTTGGTGTCTGGGTTTACTCATACAGTATAAGAATATATATATATTGCTGCCAATACTAACTGTGCCAGTAGGGGGTCGAGTACACTGCCGGGGGTTGGCGGAGCTGTTTTCAGGGCCCAAACTAAATTTGCGGCCTTCTTAGTTGAAGGTATCGCTACACGTGGGGGTTCTCGTCTGGGATCCTGATACAGCAGGTGAACGCCAGAAGTACCAGCATGGACCCCATCAAAGTAGTCAAATGGTGCGAAGCAGAAGGGACACGCTCAGAAGCGAGCGTGGCCATTGAACTTCCAGGGAGTGACTGGGGAGAGAAACGAATTAAAGAGGTGGTACAAACATTGTCCCCAGATAGAAAGGCTTACGTGGTCGCAGTGAGACTAGACCCAAGGACCAACTGCACCTATGCACTGATAGAGTGGGGACAGGATGTCCCTGAAAACTTCCACGGTGCCAGTATAAAATTGTCCGAAAAGACTGAGTTCCACCTGACACATCCCAGTCAGAAGCAGTTAGAACCCTTGGACAGGAAAGCAGGGGCTGCTGTTAAATCGCAGGCAGAACAACAGCTGGTTGATCTGAAATGACAGTACCGTAACATACAAGAGAGGTTTCAGGAGACTTCCAGTATGATAGCCGAATGCATTAATGGGTTACGTGTCGCTTTTGAAGATCAGAAAGATGGTCAGATAACGCCCAAACCTGGGAAGGTACCGAAGAAACGAGTTCAGGGCCGCCTGCAGGAAGTAACCATCCGGAAGGATTTCCGCATTGACGGCCAGATAGGAGAAAGAGGGCTGTAATCCATGCCATCAGCCCAGGTTCAAGTGTCAGGGGCATGTTAGAGAGGAAGAGTGGATTGACCCTGAACCAGCTAAAGAGGATACTGACTATTATGAGGAGGAAGATGCCGCCAAGCTATTTCATCGACTGATAAATATGACCCAGGATAGTAGAGAGACTCCTCAGAACTTCCTATTCCGGGCCATTGAGCTCAAGGACCGCCTGTTGTCCACATCCAAGGATGAAGGAACTGGGGAGCATTTTGGAGCCGAGCTAGTCCAAAAGAAATTCCGGAGATCTGTGACTACGGGATTGAGGAGTGACTATATCAAGCTACAGCTGAAGCAGCATTTGGAAGACCCCTCAACTCCAGATGAGGTCCTCATTGAGAAAGTGAATGAAGCAGATAAGATGGAGATTGAGAGGGACCAAAAACAGAGGAAACTTCAACCTCCTAGCACCACAAGTGCCAAAGTACAGCAGATAGATGTCCCTTCAGACACTCGGGAACTCAGTGTACTGGCAGCAAGCACTGAACAGGGATCATGGTCTTCACCTATTCACCACCTCCCCGCAAGTCAGACTGGACTGGAGAAGCTGTTCCAGACCCAGAAAGAAATACTGGAGATGATGACGATGTTGATGACTCGTCTGGTGAAACCCCAGACAGAAGAAGTCTCACCACTCAAGGCACCGGAGACTCCTACCACTAACCGCTCTATGAAACCAATACAGAGAGCCTGCTTCAAATGTGGAGGAGTAGGACATCTCAGGCGAGTGTGCCCAAGCCCGGTAGTTGAGGAAAAGTCCAAACAGCTGGCGGGAAACTTCAGAGGGCCCCGGTGAAGGAGCCAACCTGGTGCCCATCATCTTCAGTAAGCTCCAAACTGAATGAGAAGCTAAGGAAGAGAAAAGACAAAACTCCTCAGAGGAAGTACAATATCCCTCAGCAGGGGTACACCCCAAAGAGAGAGGGCCAAACCCCTCAGAAGAGGCACAGCATTCCCCAAAGGGAGTGCACACCTAAGAAAAACAATAATATCCCTCAGCGGGTCTGTACGCCCGTTGAAAGGAGGGAAAATCGATGCATACCAGGCCCAAGAAGGACTAGAGTCCAAAGGAAGTTGGAAGAGAGAGGGTCCGAAGGGAAAGGACCAGAAGAAGGCGACCCCTGCCAGGCCATATCCGGAGAAGCTGGTAGGCCCATCTCCTATAGTGCCCATTCAAGTGGAGGGAGTCTACACCAGAGCCATCTTGGATACTGGGGCACAAGTGACCCTATTATACCGGGATTTCTACGATAAGCATTTGAGTCACCTGCCCATCCAGAAGATAGAGGAACTAGAAATATGGGGAATCGGAACCCAGAGCTTCCCCTACGATGGCTATCTGCCCGTTAAGATGACCTTTGACCCATCGGTGGCTGGGAAGGCCGAAGTGTTTGATACCCTGGCAGTTGTGTGCCCTCGGCCGCCAGGAGCCAACAAGAGTTCCCTTATAATAGGGACGAACACGGACCTGGTCCGAAGACTCCTAACCCCTCTAGTGAAAGAGAAGGGGCCAGCGGCCACAAAGATCCACCCCATGCTGAAGACGGCCTACCAACGGCTGGTCCTAGAGCAGAAGACCCCTGGGGAGGGGATAGGGAAGGTGTGGAGACTTGGAAGAGAAGGGGTAGTGTTGCAGCCCGGTGAAGTAACCTGTCTCAGAGCCACTGTGAAGCTTACTTGGGAGCAACCTGGACCCATTGTCATGCTGGAGTCTGACCCAAGGGAAGAGTCCTCCGGTCTGGAAGTGATACCAGAAGTGATTCCGCTAAAGGCCCTGAAGAAGGCCCATTGTAGAGTTCCAGTGAGTGTTAGAAACACTACCAGAGGCCCCATGGAAATCCCAGCCAGAATTCTGCTAGGCCAGGTGAGCCCTGCTGCCCCGGTCACCCTGTCAGAAGTCAAGGGGACGGGTGAAGTAAGAGATGTTTGGGAGAAGCTGTCCATGCAAAACCCGAATCTGCCCAGGACTTGGAAAGAGAGAGCCAAGACCCAGTTGACCAGATGGGAGAAGATCTTCTCCAAAGATGAGTTCGATGTGGGGTGTGCAAGGAGTGCCACCCATCAAATCCGCCTCCAAGAAGATAAGCCCTTCAGAGAGAGGGTCAGGCGGGTCCCACTAGCGGATCTGGAGGATCTAAGGGTACAACTTGCAGAACTCAAAAGGACTGGTGTGATCTAGGAGTCTAGAAGCCCCTATGCCTCCTCGATAGTGGTGGTCAGGAAGAAGAATGGGTCATTGAGGCTCTGTATAGACTACAGGACCCTCAACAGGAGAACCATCCCCGACCAGTACACCACTCCGAGGATAGAGGACGCTTTACAGAGTTTGTCTGGAGCCAAGTGGTTCAGCGTTATGGATCTCAAGAGTGGATACTACCAGATCCCTATGCATCCAGAAGACAAGGAGAAGACAGCCTTCATAACCCCAGTGGGGTTCTTCGAGTTGATCGAATGCCTCAGGGACTGTCTGGAGCTCCTGCTACCTTCCAACGTCTCATGGAGAAGACTGTAGGAGACATGAATCTTATTGAAGTCCTTGTATATCTGGACGATGTCATTGTCTTTGGGAGAACCCTGGAAGAACAAGAAGAGAGGCTGGAAAAAGTGTTGAGAAGACTCAGTGAGGAGGGACTCAAGCTTTCGCCTGAGAAGTGTCCGTTCTACAAGTCTTCTGTGAACTATCTGGGGCACATAGTGTCTGAAGAAGGGGTGGCCACAGACCCTGAGAAATTGGAGGCAGTTACCTCCTGGTCACGACCCACCACAGTAACAGAACTCAGATCCTTCTTAGGGTTCTGCTCCTATTACAGGAGGTTTGTGGAAGGATTCGCCCGAATTGCTAGACCATTGAATGAACTGCTCAAGACTGAGGGAGAAGAGGACGACTCAGGGCCCAGGAAGCCGGGAGAGTCAGTCAAAGATCAGTGGAACCAGAAATGTAAAGAGGCCTTCCAGGCATTGAAGAAGAGCCTAACCACTGCTCCAGTCTTGGCCTACGCAGACCCAACCAAACCCTATGAGCTACACGTAGATGCTAGTCATGACGGTCTGGGAGGAGTACTTTATCAAGAGCACGAAGGGCAACTACGGCCTGTTGCCTACGTGAGCAGGAGCCTGACCCCCTCTGAGAAAAACTAGCCCACTCACAAGCTGGAGTTCCTGGCCCTTAAGTGGGCGGTAGAGAACAAGCTCAAAGACTACCTGTATGGGGCGGAGTTCACTGTGAAGACCGACAACAACCCCCTTACCTACCTATTCACTACAGCAAAGCTGGACGCCACTGGACACAGGTGGCTGACCACATTGTCTGGATTCAATTTCAGCCTAAAGTACAGGCCAGGGATTGGGAATCGAGATGCAGACGCTTTGTCCAGAAGATCTCATGGTTCCACCCATGACATGGAAGACTGGACTCAAGTGGCACCAGACGGGGTGCGGGCCCTATGTCAGGGGGCGGAATTGCAAGCTAGAGGGGGCTCAAGGGCGGAAGAGATAGGAGTTACCATGGTAGGAGTCCCCAAACGATACTGTGGAGTAACTCAACTGGAGGAAGACCATCTGCCAAAACTGTCCAAAAAGGAGCTAAGATGTGACCAATTAGAAGACCCCATGGGGAAATTAGTTCTGGAAGCCCTGGAGAATCAGGATCCAAACAGACTTCTGAGTCACTCCTCAAAGGAAGCTCGCCTGTTGAGGAAAGAGTGGGACAGGTTACAGGTGCATCAGGGAGTGGTCTACCGAAGGGGCCCCTCTGATGACCTGGAAGATAAATGGCAATAGTTTCTTCCGGAAAAACACAGAGAGACTGTTCTGATGGCCCTACATGACAATCATGGCCACTTAGGGGCGGAAAGGACCTTTCAACTTGTCAGGAGTCGGTTCTATTGGCCCTGCATGAGGGCAGAAGTAGAAGAATACTGCCATTCATGTGCACGCTGCATCCAGAGGAAGACTTTACCCCATCAAGCTGCCCCAATGGGCCATCTACAGAGTCAAGGCCCAATGGATCTGGTATGCATTGATTTCCTCTGCCTCAAACCCGATCTGAGTGGACTAGGAAATGTTCTGGTGATAACCGATCATTTCACCCGGTATGCCCAAGCTTTCCCAACCAAAGACCAGAAGGCTCCCACAGTAGCCAAGGTACTCATGGAGAAGTAATTTGTCCATTATGGGCTGCCACAGCGACTCCATTCAGATCAAGGAAGGGACTTTGAGAGTCGGCTGATCCGGAAACTCCTGGATTCGTTAGGAATCAAGAAAACCCGAACCACACCTTACCACCCACAGGGAGATGCTCAGCCGGAGAGGTTTAACCGAACCCTGCTCAACATGTTGGGAACTCTGGATAGTGAGAAGAAACAACACTGGAGAAAACACATAGCAGCTATAGTACACGCTTACAACTGCACCACCAGTGATGCTACAGGCTACTCCCCATATCGACTCATGTTTGGGAGAAAAGCAAGGTTACCTGTGGACCTGGCCTTTGGCACCTCTTTAGACCATTCCTCAGCCACATCCCACAAAGGATATGTGGACAGGCTCAGACACAGCCTGAAAGTAGCCTATGAACAAGCTCAAGCGGCCTCAGATCAAAGGGGAGCCCGAAACAAAAGAAACTTCGACTTGAAGGTCCGGATACAAGACCTGCAGCCCCGGGAACCGACTACTGCTACGCAATCTGGGGGTCCCTGGAAAACACAAACTTGCAGACAGATGGAGATCTGAACCCTATGTCATCTGTAGGAAGCTGCCGGGCCTACCTGTTTACAAGTTGAAGCCACCTGCTCCCACTTGCTGAAGCAGTCAGGATACCCTCAGTAGGGGACTCCCCTGAACCAGTTTCTATTCTGGATACCCCCAGGCCAAACACTCAGTCCCAGACCTCTCGGACTGAAGATATAAAAGCTTCTGAACTCAGTGGAGATGAGGAGGGAGAGCTTGACTGGCTGTGGCCTTCCCCAACTCAAGGGACTTCTGCTATAGATCTTCCAACTACTGAAGGCACTATAGATACACAACTGAATGCAGAAGCCATTGAATTCATCCCATATAGTCCTTCATTTGATTACTGGAAAGATGCCCGTGAAGTTTACCCTGAACAGGACCCTAGAGACTCTATCTATCCCTCGGCTCCTGAAGCAGATGTTACAGAGCCTGCCATGTTGCCTGAGCCTGTTACAGAAGAGGAGCCTGTGGCGCCAGAGCCAGAAACCCCAAGAGAACAAAGAGCCAGCAGAGTCATAAGGCCTCCCAGAAAGTTGACCTACCCACAAATGGGGAAGAGCTCAGAAGATTCAGTGATCACTGCTAGGAGGAGTGTAGAGAATCCGGACCCCTCCACTGTACGTTTGGTGGAGGGCAACCCCAGCTCACTTCCTGGCACAATTAGACAGGTCGGCCCCACTGAAGCGAACTGTGGACAGGACAGCTCCCCATCACATGATGATTGGTGGGAGGCTCCTCTGTCAATCCTATGCGACCGCATTGAAGCTAAAAGTTTTGCAGATCTAAAAGTGTTAGATGTCTTTGGGGACCAAAGAGTTTAAGTGGGGGGAGTGTGTAGCGGGGTACTCCCCTTTAAGAGAGAGACAGAACTTTCCGGGTGAGAGGTGAGTCGGGAGGAAGTAGAGAAAAGACTTTACTGGAAGTGAAAGCAGAGGAGAGAGACTACGTTGCCCAGAATCCTTTTCGGCATGTTTCCACCCCAGAGACTCATGGGAGGGGTTATAAAAGGAGGAGGCGAGGCTGGGCTCGGCCTCTTTGGGACACGAGACTTCAGTGACTGATCCTCCTGTGCGGATGTGTCGGAGTGCAGGGCCTGAATCCTGAGGCCTTGCGCAGCACCAAAAGAGCCTTCCACCCCACTGCGAACCTGGGTGGCATCTGAATTCGCTTGTCTACAGCCCTGGTTGGATCGGGGACCCGATCGCTGGAGACACTGTGTGTGTGAGGACACAGTCGGTGGAAGTTCCCGGACTGGGATCGCGTCCGGACGGGTGAGAGGGCGTATGCTCAGACCATATACTGTTGTTGCTAATGTGCCTATAGACTGCCGTGGCCCACAAGTTTATTTCTGATACTCTCACCGGAGATCCATATCAGAGCGGAACTTAGAGTTCATGAAGTAACGTGTTTAGTTCATCACAACCTTCCCATTGGATTACAAATGGTATTCTGTTAATGTGCACCACCTTTAAAGAATTGCCGGTGAAGAAACCATCATCCCCTATAGACTGAGTCTTAGATATCTGAGCCAGGCCTGGCCAGCTAGTTAGTCCATTTGGTTACTGCGTCTCAGGACGCCTAGTTAACGGTCGCCCACGCGGCGCACCTTTACTGTTCATTTTAAATGCATAGTGTGTTATTACTGCAGGGCTCTGCAATTTATTACCTGTGAACTGTTACCACTGTTAACTTTTCTTACCAAAAGCTTAAAGTAAATTTGATACCCTTTTCATTATTGTCTTGGTGTCTGGGTTTACTCATACAGTATAAGAATATATATATATTGCTGCCAATACTAACTGTGCCAGTAGGGGGTCGAGTAAATTGCCGGGGGTTGGCGGAGCTGTTTTCAGGGCCCAAACTAAATTTGCGGCCTTCTTAGTTGAAGGTATCGCTACACTAACATGGACAGGCATTTTTAAGCTGTAAAAAAAGCGGCTGTAAAAACGTCCGTGGGCATGAGGCCTTATTCTCAAGAGAAATAACGGAAGAACTGGAAAAATAAATCTCACTTGAAGAAATTCAACAAGCTATCTCTGAACTGGTCGTGGGCAAAAGCCCAGGACCAGGCGGATATACTTCCAGATTTTACAAATCATTTCAAGATATATTAATACCATCCTTAAAAAAACATAACTCCATATCTAAAACACAAACTTTTACAGCACAAAGTATGGAAGCTCATATAACATTGATTCCAAAACCTGAAAAAGACCATACATTATGCAATAACTACCAACCAATTTCTTTGACAAATATTGACACAAGACTATACTCTAAGATTATTTCTAATAGATTGACACCCATTTTACCTGGGCACATAAACCTAGACCAAACGGGTTTTTACGAAAGGGCGAGAAACGAGGGACAATATTATAAAAACCTGTACATTGGTAGAATATGCTCATAGAACTGCCATCCCAACATGTCTGTTATCTATTGATGCTGAGAAAGCATTTGATAGGGTGGGATGGCAGTTCCTACAAGAAACAATAATTCAGATAGGAATGGGCCCAAAAATGCTGAGTAGGATTATCGCGTTGTATTCGAATCCAAGGGCCAAAATCAGAACAAATGGAATGTTAAATATAGAAATATCAAATGGAACTCGACAGGGATGTCCCCTATCCCCTCGTTTTATATAATAGTAATGGAACATCTTATACAAGCAATAAGGAAAAACAAGGATATACAAGGGATTAGTATCAAAGACAAAGAATACATAACAGCAGTATATGCAGATGATTTATTAATATACGTGACTAACCCCATTATAACAATACCAAATTTAATAAAATAATTTAAACGATTTGGGGAATTAAGTAACTTTAAAGTTAATTATGATAAGTCTGAAATGTTAAATGTGTCACTAACAGAAAAAACACAGTCATTATTGCAAAAAGACTTTCTGTTTAAATGGCAACAAGAAGCAATAAAATATTTGGGAATATACATACCAAGTAACTTAAACCAGTTACAAGACATGAATTACAACGCGACAATCCGAAAGGTAATGAAATTAATACATAAATATGAAAAACAACGCATTCATGAATGGGAAGAATTAATATAGTAAAAATTGATATATTACCAAAATTACTGTATATTTTCCAAACAGTACCCTTAGTTATTTAAAAAAAAAATAATGAATGAATTAAGAAAAGCAATAGGAAGTTTCATTTGGGTCCAAAAAACACTGAGGATAAAAAGAGAAATTTTAATTAGAACTAAGGTAAATGGAGGTTTAGCATTACCTGACTTCTCGAAATATCTACAAGCAGCCTCTCTGACTAGGATTATAGATTGGTATCACAACATAGAGGATAAACAATGGGTTAAACTAGAGGAAGATATTATAGGAGTACAACTTAAAACCCTCCCCTGGATAAAACCCCATTTAAGACCCGAAAATAAAAAATGGGAGAAAATATTTGCAACAATACATAAAACATCTACAGCGATCAAATATCAAGAGAGAAACTATAAAATAGTAATGAGATGATATTGGAGCCCAGTAGCATTAAATAAAATAAATAATGGCAATACAGAGACTTGTTGGAGATGTATGGAAGGTAGAGGGACTACAGATCACATCTGGTACAGATGTCATCTGGTGAATAGTTTTTTGGATTAAAATATTTGAGATATATCAGAAAGTATCGAGAGTAGCGAGGACTCCAAGTATAGAGATCTCATTGTTATCCCTGATAACAGAATTAATAAAGAATGTTAAGACGGATATTCTTCACCACATGACAATGGCAGCCAGAACAATAATAGCTTGTAAATGGAGAGAAACTAAAAGCCCAACAATAACAGAATGGATATGTGAAATTAACAAAATAAAATGTATGGAAAATCAGATAAGAGAAGAAGGATATATATAGAATCAAATGCCAGGAATATGACAAAAATGGGATGAATTTCGGTCCTCGGCAAATATGATAGAATAATATCTATAAATAGAAAAGAACAGGTAACCCCCCTATGGGGATATAAAATGAAAGAGGTAAGAAGAGGGAATGGGGAGACATATTTTATATACAGTGCCTTGCGAAAGTATTCGGCCCCCTTGAACTTTTCATCCTTTTGCCACATTTCAGGCTTCAAACATAAAGATATAAAATTTTAATTTTTTGTGAAGAATCACCAACAAGTGGGACACAATTGTGAAGTGGAACAAAATCTATTGGATTTTTGAAACTTTTTTAACTAAGAAAAAAATGAAAAGTGGGGCGTGCAAAATTATTCGGCCCCCTTGCGTTAATACTTTGTAGAGCCACCTTTTGCTGCGATTACAGCTGCAAGTCGCTTGGGGTATGTCTCTATCAGTTTTGCACATCGAGAGACTGAAATTCTTGCCCATTCTTCCTTGCAAAACAGCTCGAGCTCAGTGAGGTTGGATGGAGAGCGTTTGTGAACAGCAGTTTTCAGCTCTTTCCACAGATTCTCGATTGGATTCAGGTCTGGACTTTGACTTGGCCATTCTAACACCTGGATACGTTTATTTGTGAACCATTCCTTTGTAGATTTTGCTGTATGTTTGGGATCATTGTCTTGTTGGAAGATAAATCTCCGTCCCAGTCTCAGGTCTTTTGCAGACTCCAACAGGTTTTCATCCAGAATGGTCCTGTATTTGGCTGCATCCACCTTCCCCTCAATTTTAACCATCTTCCCTGTCCCTGCTGAAGAAAAGCAGGCCCAAACCATGATGCTGCCACCACCATGTTTGACAGAGGGGGTGGTGTGTTGAGGGTGATGAGCTGTGTTGCTTTTACGCCAAACATATCGTTTTGCATTGTGGCCAAAAAGTTCGATTTTGGTTTCATCGGACCAAAGCACCTTCTTCCACATGTTTGGTGTGTCTCCCAGGTGGCTTGTGGCAAACTTTAGACGAGACTTTTTATGGATATCTTTGAGAAATGGCTTTCTTCTTGCCACTCTTCCATAAAGGCCAGATTTGTGCAGTGTACAACTGATTGTTGTCCTGTGGACAGACTCTCCCACCTCAGCTGTAGTTCTCTGCAGTTCATCCAGAGTGATCATGGGCCTCTTGGCTGCATCTCTGATCAGTCTTCTCCTTGTCTGAGCTGAAAGTTTAGAAGGACAGCCAGGTCTTGGTAGATTTGCAGTGGTCTGATACTCCTTCCATTTCAAAATGATCACTTGCACAGTGCTCCTTGGGATGTTTAAAGCTTGGGAAATCTTTTTGTATCCAAATCCGGCTTTAAACTTCTCCACAACAGTATTACGGACCTGCCTGGTGTGTTCCTTGGTCTTCATGATGCTCTCTGCGCTTTCAACAGAACCCTGAGACTATCACAGAGCAGGTGCATTTATACAGAGACTTGATTACACACAGGTGGATTCTATTTATCACCATCAGTCATTTAGGACAACATTGGATCATTAAGAGATCCTCGCTGAACTTCTGGAGTGAGTTTGCTGCACTGAAAGTAAAGGGGCCGAATAATTTTGCACACACCACTTTTCAGTTTTTTATTTGCTAAAAAAGTTAAAAATATCCAATAGATTTCGTTCCACTTCACAATTGTGTCCCACTTGTTGGTGATTCTTCACAAAAAATTAAAATTTTATATCTTTATGTTTGAAGCCTGAAATGTGGCAAAAGGATGAAAAGTTCAAGGGGGCCGAATACTTTCGCAAGGCACTGTATATATATATTTTTGTGATTGACATGATGGGGTATGAATGGGTATGGTAGAGAGTAAGAATAAGTTAGTGTGAATGTAGTAGTTATTTATGATAGAGAAGCTAATAGATATTAATCAAGGCTCTCTTTATTTTTATTTCAATACATAACAAGAAGGAACAATTGTGTATTATAATGAACCTTGTATAATTGTAAACATTCTGTATAAACTAATAAAGAAAAATTGAAAAACAAAACAAATAAGTGCAACAGTGTGATGGTTACATCAGACATAAGATAAAGAGGAGGATCCCAACAAAGTGATGCTATATATGTGGTACAAAATTCATCAGAACAACAAGAAAATAGGAGGGGAAAAAACTGTAGCGATACTCCATAATAAAAAAAAAGTCAATATCTCAAAATATGTTGTTTGGTAGGTACAAATGCAAAAAAAAATAATAAAAAGAGAAAGGCAACATAAAGGGGTGCATACATTCTTATATCAACCGCATATTGATTATGGATAAGAGAGAAAAGAAATTAAAAAAATAATAACAAATAATAAGATAAAGTGAAGTTCTTTTCATTTTTGTTTTTTCCCTTAGTTCAGTCTGTTTATTTTGTTTGTTCCGTATCACTGTCAGAATGTTTATACTGAAATAATAAAATAGTATTGTATTTAAGGAAATATGCAAATCTTATTTTTGGGAGATTTACAATTTCCCTACAATACAAACAAGAAATTTAAGTTTGTTTATCCGTGCTATTTTGAAGACAAGTGACACAAGTGTTACAATTTAAAATATAGATATTCATTAACTAAAGTACAGTGCAAATTAAAATCAGTTATAATTTGTGATAAAACAAATAAATGATATACAGTACTTCTACATATCAGAGACAAATTGTGATTAATGTTCAGATAATATTCACATACATTTCTATGCAAGCTCTATATTACAAGATATCACATTTCAATACTTAAATGATACTTGTACATTTAAAACTTGATAAGCCCATTCACACAGGGACTTGTGCCGCGACTGTGCTGGGCGATCTGCAGACGACTTCAAAGGAGACTTCCAAAATGACTTCTGTATTGAAGTCAATGGAAGTCGCCTTGAAGTCGTCTTGAAGTAGTACAGGAACCCATTTCTATGTCGGAGCGACTTCAGTCCCTCCACTTAGAACGGTTCCATTGTACAGAATGGGACGCGACTCGTCAGGCGACTGAGACACCTGACGAGTCGCCCCTGTGTGAATGGGGTAACTCTTGAATGGCTTCCGTGACTCCAACGACTAGTAAACAATTTTGTTTATCTTAGCTACGGTGTAATCTCTTCTCAAAACAAACAGACCTTCTCTCTTAAATGCATAAACAAAAATGTTATATTATGCACAGCTTGATAATTTGATCAAAGCTTATATTTTAGATTTAGAATGAATCAATGATTTAACACATACTATAATCAATCCAAATCTAAGACTTTAAAGTCAGTATTATGAGATATAACAATATACAGGTATGTATCTCCCTTGTTTTAGAAGTGAAACCAATTCATACTGCAGTTAGAATTTACCTCATTCCAAAACTGATCTAACAATAGATTGGATTAGTCAAGCATAGGTTCAAGCAAACTTTAATTACCTAAACAGGTATACATGAAAAGATTAATACTATACCAGGTCTTTTAGAGTTCTGTCAGTTTGAGAAGCTTCACGTGAGGTGATGATGAGTCCCATAAGACTCCTTCCAACCCCCTACATGTTTGCTTTTCAAGATCTCCTCTTTAAGCCCGAGAGCGAGAGACAATCTTTCTTCCTTCCTTCAGCTCGCATTCCCCCTCTAAGATCGAGATCCTCTGAGCTTTGTGTCACACCTTCTTATCTTACTCCAAAAGTGTGTGTGTGTGTCACAGCAATGTAATTGATGACGTCAAATGACGATGTGTTTTGGTAGGTTTTCATAGCAACCAAGTATGCGGTCATCTTGAGTAATATAATTTTTAACCAGTAGGGGCAGTAGTGTATAAGGAATGACTCCTAATGTTAGGGTCACAAGGCCTAATATAGTTTATGACCCCTTTTGACCTAATCTTAGAAAAACACAATTAATTGTCAAAAACTGCCAAGCATGTGTCAATTAGGGATGAGCCGAACAGAACATGCGAACAGGCAATAAATTTGTTCGAACATCCGAACCCTGTTTAAGTCTATGGGACACGAACATAAAAAATCAAAAGTGCTTATTTTGAAGGCTTATATGCAATTTATTGTCATAAATAGTGTTTGGGAACCCGGGTCCTGCCCCAGGGGACATGTATCAATGCAAAAAAAAAGTTTTAAAAACAGAAGTTTTTTCAGGAGCAGTGATTTTAATAATGCTTAAAGTGAAACAATTAAAGTGAAATATTCCTTTACATTTCGTACCTGGGGGGTGTATATAGTATGCCTGTAAAGCAGCGCTTGTTTCCCGTGCTTAGAACAGTCTATGCACAAAATGTCATTTCTGAAGGAAAAAAAGTAATTTAAAAGTACTCGCGGCTGTAATGAATTGCCGGTTCTGGCATTACAGAGAAAAGTCATTGAAAGTCATAGATAAAAAAATAATAAAAAATGCGTGGCGGTCCCCCCAAATTCAATTACCAGGCCCTTCAATTCTGGTATGGATATTAAGGGGAACCCTGCGCCAAATAAAAAAAAAATGGAGTGTGGTTCCCCCCAAATATCCATACCAGACCCTTCAGATATGCATCTTTGATGTCTATTGACGCTAGAAATTTTCCTCCCGGCAAGGTCGAAAAGACTGACCGGATTGACTCCATGCGAAAGGAGCGGATGATTAGGAACCGATTCAGATCTTTGAGATCTAGAATGGGTCTGACATCTCCAATCAGTTTCGGTACCATGAAGAGATTTGAATAAAACCACATACCCTGCTCTTCTGAGGGGGGTCTCTATGATTACACCCGGAGAAATCCATCTGTCTAGCCCCAGAAATAAAGACCTTCTTTTCACTGGGTCTTTGGGGATGTTCGAACTTAGAAAGCAAACCGGAGGAAACTTCTGAAACTCTAGTTTGTAGCCTAGGGGTACCACAGAGATGACCCATCCGTCTCGGATCTCTTCTTGCCAAGCCCCTGAAAACCACAGAAGTCTTCCCCCCACCTCGATCGAGCGGGGGCGCCCCTTCATAAGGAGGCCTTGGGACTCTGTTTAGTAGGCTTCTGCCTCAGGCACTTCTGTTGTCCTATGCAAATAAACACCTAGGTAAACAGTTCCATAAAAAACAAGTACATATGTATACAGAATTAATGTAAATAAACATATGTATGGAGCATGTGTTAAAGCAATATGCCTCTATGGAAGCATGAGTTCATACAAATATGCTTTTAGGCAAGTATGAAAAGTGTGCGCTGTACACACGCATTCATGTAGCACGTGTGCCATGGAACAAGCATCTTTGCAAAGCAAGCATGCGTTTATGAAAAGTGTTATGCAACATTACGCAACACATATCTATGCAGCCATGTATTCTTATGCGATCATGAGGAATCATGTATATTTAAGTAAACATGTATTAACATGCCTCATTATGCAACCATGTATCTTTAGGTGATCATGCATCTTTAGGCGATCAAGCATCCTTATGCGATCCAGCATCTTTATGCCATCAAGCATCTTTATGTGATCCAGCATCTTTATGTGATTAAGCATCTCTGTCCGATCAAGCCTCTCTTCTTGATCAAGCCTCTCTGTGCGACCAATAACCCTTGTGTGATCAAGCACCGGTGTGCGATCAAGCATTCTTGTGTGATCAAGCACCCTTGTGCGAACAAGCATCTTTATGAAATTAGGCATCCTTGTGCAATCAAGCGCCCTTGTGCGATCAGGCCTCTCTGTGCGATCAAGCACCCTTGTGCGATCAAGCATCTTTATGTGATCACGCATCCTTGTGTGATCAAGCATCTCTGTGCGATCAAGCACCCTTGTGCGACTAAGCATTTTTATGTGATCAAGCATTTTTATGCGACTATGTAAAAACCATATATATCTATACAAACATAAACATGCATCTTTATGTGACCATGTATCCTTAAGCGATCCTGTCACCTTATGCGATCACGTGTCTTTATGTGATCAACAATAAACATGTTTTGTTTTTACACAA
This sequence comes from Rana muscosa, assembly GCA_029206835.1. Lineage (NCBI taxonomy): Eukaryota > Metazoa > Chordata > Amphibia > Anura > Ranidae > Rana > Rana muscosa. The sequence goes on along the minus strand of CM055127.1, from coordinate 32,803,220 downwards.
ACATGTCCAAACATGCATTTTGTACACCCATGATCATGTATTTTTATGCAAACGTGAACTGGTAAAAACAGTTATCTTCAGCAACCGTGCGTTTCAGCAACTGTGTGGTCCAGCAACTGTGCGTTTCAGCAACTGTGCGTTTTAGCAACTGTGTGCTCCAGCAAATGTGCGTTTCAGCAACTGTGTGCTTCAGCAGCTGTGCGTTCCAGCAACTGTACGTTCCAGCAACTGTGCGCTCCAGCAATCGTGTGCTTTAGCTAGTTTGTAAGCAAGCACCTGCTCAACTGCAGTTGGTCCCATACTTAGACCTGCAGGATACTAAGCACATTTGCACTATATTGGAGATACAACTCCTTAAAATGAACCCATGCTCATGTTTTTTCAAACATGTACTTTAAAACATGCATTTAAGCAATAAATTTGCAAGCACGTATATTATGCTGTTCCTGCCTACAAGCAGTTACTAACACTTAAAGTGAACTGCTAATCATCCAGGGGTGTATCTACTTACAGATGTACTGGCCCCTTGGATAGGCAGAAAATATGCAGCATGTAATCATGACTTGTCTTCACCCAGTTCTCCCATAGCAAGTACTCACACACTCACGGGCCACCGTTCTGTCTCCAAGGCCTATCTGAACCTACCACCACATGGCATGGCCGCCCATCCTCTTCCTGCCTATATAAAAATAGGCTAGACTTGAGCGAACCTGCTCCCTCCAGTGGCTGGGGGAGAAACAGCAGCTCGCATGAGTAAGAGCACATAGCATGATTGAACAGCACACTGCTCACAGTGGCCACCGGGAGAACAGACAGTCAGATCTCTCTTTTTTTTTAAAGAGAAACTGCAAACAAATGCAGCCTTACTATTCCCGCCGCAGGACTCTGTAGATAACAGGAGTCCAATCTTCACTCATCACGGCGAGCATTGTCATGACAGACTTTCAAGGACTTGGGTCCCCTTTGTAAATGGGGTCCTCTCCCTTGGACCTGTACAGCACCCTGCCAGAGCAACCTTTGGTATAGCATATGTGACCAAGCAGCTGGATCCCAGGGTCCAGCCCTCAAAAGAGGAGCATTACAGGCAGCAACCTCGTCTTCTTCCTCAAGGCTCGGGTACCATTCACTTTGGCCTTTTTTTACACTTTGAATGGATCCGATAGTATGGCCCCTTGATCCTGACAAGAATCTTCTTAACGGAGCTCTCTTAGCACATCATTAACTGTGACCCACACCTTAGACACTGGCGAAAAAACTGAGGTGTTCCCTGTATGGGAGGGGTTATATAGAGGGGGACTTCCTGCCTTTTGAGTGTACCAGTGTCCATTAACCTATAGGTGGCGTATAACCCACATAATAATTACTATGGCTGCTCTGTGTCCCGTGATGTACGATAAAGAAAGCCACACTGATTTGATTGTTTCCCCTGACACAATATGACCTACACTGCAGAGGAATGGCATACATGGGTGTCGTCCATGAACGAAGCCTCTCCTAAAGCCCATGCACAAAAAGGTCCACTAAGAATTTGCCAGGGTCCATGCTGAAAAAGAAGACTACTGGGACCCTGTACTCTGGAGTTATGAGACTAAGATAAATGTTTTTGGAACTGATGGCTTCAAAACTGTATGGATATGAAAATAATAGAGCTAGCACAAAAATGGAAAATTATATAAAGAACAGCGCCTGCATCCCTATAGATAAATTTTGGAAAGACCCCTCAATTGAATGGGGGGGGGGTTTGTTGCATGGGATTATGACGGCGCTTGTATGAATATTACAAGTAATTACAAATAAACCCATGAGAAGGATATATAAAAAAATATAGCAATTTTATTCATGATTTATACAACAACATTAATAAAAAGGGGAAAGGAGAGTTACAAAACATTGCACTCTATCCTTGTAAGTCGCCAACGTTACAGTCCTACATGTTTCACCTATTCAAGGCTTCTTCAGGGACGTATGAAGACTTAAATTGAATCTAAAAGGTGATACAAATATGTATAAACAATTCATGAGTATGTGTTTAATATATGAAACAAGAACAATTTAATGAAATAAACAATGATATTTGATGACAAAAAATCGTATTGAAACAATACCTCAAAGAATCCTGGTTGCCTTAAAACCGTAGAGATGTCCCAGTAATAAGTCGACTTAACTGGGAACGATTTTATGGAAAAAGAGCATCCGCGCTAGCACGTGTTCAAGTTCAATCATCCCCACATGTAGATTCCAGAGATTCCAATAAGGAGAATACTTGTAGCACCTACTCTAATGTGGCCTTAAAAAATATATATAAAAATATAAATGAATCATGCCTCTTAAGCTGTCTAATCAAATATTATATGAAAAACAATAAAAATTATTTTAATAGGCTTACATGTTGTTATAATTGTAGGTGCATACTCTGGGAGCCTGAAGAATCACAATACCGCACTCAGAAAAATAGATAAATCTCATGTACACTCTATATCAAACAATGACACAGAGAAAAGGAAAAAATTTGTAAAGACGTTGGCAAAAAGTTCAAAACGAAAACTCTGCAAGGCCCGACAAAAAAATGTGGCGCCGCACAGTACGTTCAAACAAAATATTTACCTCAAATTTAAATTAGAAAGGCCTCCAGGTAGTCAACACAGAGATAAGTCTGACAGACTAATCATTAGAGATGTACAGAACTATTCGCCGGCGAACAGTTCCCGGCGAACATAGCTTGTTCGCGTTCGCCGCGGCCGGCGAACATATGCGATGTTCGGTCCGCCCCCTATTCATTATCATTGAGCAAACTTTGACCCTGTACCTCACAGTCAGCAGACACATTCCAGCCAATCAGCAGCATACCCTCCCTCCCAGACCCTCCCACCTCCTGGACAGCATCCATTTTAGATTCATTCTCAAGCTGCAGTCTTAGCGAGAGGAGGGACAGTTTAGCTGCTGCTTATTTTATAGGGAAAGCTAGGCTAGGCAAGTGTATTCAGTGTTCACTCCACTCCTGAAAGACTCATCTGATCTCTGCTGTAAGCACAGCGTCCTGACAGCACCCCAAAAAGCCCTTTTTAGGGCTGGTAAAACACCAGTCTGCTTCTTTTTTTTTTCCTGGACAGCATCTATTTTAGATTCAGTCTGTACTTAAGCTGCAGTGTTAGCCAGAGGAGGGACAGTTTAGCTGCTGCTGATTTTATAGGGAAAGCTAGGCTAGGCCAGTGTATTCAGTGTTCACTCCACTCCTGAAAGACTCATCTGATCTCTGCTGTAAGCACAGCGTCCTGACAGCACCCCAAAAAGCCCTTTTTAGGGCTGGTAAAACACCAGTCTGCTTTTTTTTTTTCCTGGACAGCATCTATTTTAGATTCAGTCTGTACTTAAGCTGCAGTGTTAGCCAGAGGAGGGACAGTTTAGCTGCTGCTGATTTTATAGGGAAAGCTATAGGCAAGTGTATTCAGTGTTCACTCCACTCCTGAAAGACTCATCTGATCTCTGCTGTAAGCACAGCGTCCTGACAGCCCCCCAAAAAGCCCTTTTTAGGGCTGGTAAAACACCAGTCTGCTTTTTTGTTTTTTCCTGGACAGCATCTATTTTAGATTCAGTCTGTACTTAAGCTGCAGTGTTAGCCAGAGGAGGGACAGTTTAGCTGCTGCTGATTTTATAGGGAAAGCTAGGCTAGGCCAGTGTATTCAGTGTTCACTCCACTCCTGAAAGACTCATCTGATCTCTGCTGTAAGCACAGCGTCCTGACAGCACCCCAAAAAGCCCTTTTTAGGGCTGGTAAAACACCAGTCTGCTTTTTTTTTTTCCTGGACAGCATCTATTTTAGATTCAGTCTGTACTTAAGCTGCAGTGTTAGCCAGAGGAGGGACAGTTTAGCTGCTGCTGATTTTATAGGGAAAGCTAGGCTAGGCCAGTGTATTCAGTGTTCACTCCACTCCTGAAAGACTCATCTGATCTCTGCTGTAAGCACAGCGTCCTGACAGCACCCCAAAAAGCCCTTTTTAGGGCTGGTAAAACACCAGTCTGCTTTTTTGTTTTTTCCTGGACAGCATCTATTTTAGATTCAGTCTGTACTTAAGCTGCAGTGTTAGCCAGAGGAGGGACAGTTTAGCTGCTGCTGATTTTATAGGGAAAGCTAGGCTAGGCCAGTGTATTCAGTGTTCACTCCACTCCTGAAAGACTCATCTGATCTCTGCTGTAAGCACAGCGTCCTGACAGCACCCCAAAAAGCCCTTTTTAGGGCTGGTAAAACACCAGTCTGCTTGTTTTTTTTTCTGGACAGCATCTATTTTAGATTCAGTCTGAACTTAAGCTACAGTGTTAGCCAGAGGAGGGACAGTTTAGCTGCTGCTGATTTTATAGGGAAAGCTAGGCTAGGCCAGTGTATTCAGTGTTCACTCCACTCCTGAAAGACTCATCTGATCTCTGCTGTAAGCACAGCGTCCTGACAGCACCCCAAAAAGCCCTTTTTAGGGCTGGTAAAACACCAGTCTGCTTTTTTGTTTTTTCCTGGACAGCATCTATTTTAGATTCAGTCTGTACTTAAGCTGCAGTGTTAGCCAGAGGAGGGACAGTTTAGCTGCTGCTGATTTTATAGGGAAAGCTAGGCTAGGCCAGTGTATTCAGTGTTCACTCCACTCCTGAAAGACTCATCTGATCTCTGCTGTAAGCACAGCGTCCTGACAGCACCCCAAAAAGCCCTTTTTAGGGCTGGTAAAACACCAGTCTGCTTGTTTTTTTTCCCCGGCACAGTAGCTTACATAAAAAAAAACACAACAGTTTTGACTGCAGTAGATGAGCAGTCAGTTGCCTGCCAGCGTGTGTGTCAGACCTACAGTGTCTACTGTGCCAACTTCTGCCAGTGCACAGTGCCACTCATATCTGGTGTCACAGTAGCTTGCACGCATAGTACAACTAAACTAATCTAAAAAAAATGACAGGCAGAGGCAGGCCACCCCGCAGGGGCTGTCGTGGTCGTGGTGCTGTGATTCCCTTTGGCCCTAGAATAATGCCCAGTGTTCAGGGGCCACGTACCCTCAACTCGAAAAGTTCTGAGGACATAGTTGACTGGCTAACACAGGACAGCCAATCTTCTACAGCTTCCGCTCGGAACCTTGACGCACCATCCTTCTCCAGCTCAGCTTTGGGCACCTCTCAAGTTACCACTCGCCCGCCTGCCGCCACCACCAACACTAGCACCACAGTTGCTTCACTTGATCTGTCAGAGGAGTTATTTACACATGAGTTGGAAGAAATGAGTGATGCGCAAACATTATTGCCAGAGGATGTAGATAAAAGGGATATGTCTCAGTCAGGCAGCATTACACACATGGATGTACGGTGTGATGATGATGATGTTGTACCCGCTGCTGCTTCCTTTGCTGAGTTGTCAGATACAAGTGAAGCGGTTGATGATGACGATGTGGATGTCACGTGGGTGCCCGCTCGAAGAGAAGAAGAACAGGGGGAAAGTTCAGATGGGGAGACAGAGAGGAGGAGGAGACGAGTTGAAAGGAGGGGTAGGTCGTCGCAAGGAGCTAGTGGCACAGTCAGACAGCATGTATCGGCACCCGGGGTCAGCCAGACAGCACGCCAATCAACGCATGCTGTTGCCACCACCAGAATGCCGCCATTGCAAAGCTCAGCAGTGTGGCATTTTTTTTGTGTGTCTGCCTCTGATAACAGCGATGCCATTTGCAACCTGTGCCAAAAGAAACTGAGTCGTGGGAAATCCAACACCCACCTAGGTACAACTGCTTTGCGAAGGCACATGATCTCACATCACAAACGCCTATGGGATCAACACATGATGACGAGTACAAGCAGCACACAAGCTCAAAGCCACCATCCTCCTCCTGGTCCAGCATCTTCAGCCACGTCAACCACTGCTGTCCTCCTTGCCCCCTCTCAACCATCTGACACTACGTCTCTCGCCTTGAGCAGTTCCTGCTCATCTGCCCACAGTCAGGTGTCTGTCAAGGACATGTTTGAGCGTAAGAAGCCAATGTCACAGAGTCACCCCCTTGCCCGGCGTCTGACAGCTGGCTTGTCGGAACTCTTAGCCCGCCAGCTTTTACCATACAAGCTGGTGGAGTCTGAGGCCTTCAAAAAATTTGTAGCTATTGGGACACCGCAGTGGAAGGTACCCGGCCGAAATTTCTTTTCACAAAAGGCAATCCCCAACCTGTACTCTATTGTGCAAAAGGAAGTCATGGCATGTCTGGCACACAGTGTTGGGGCAAGGGTCCATCTGACCACTGATACCTGGTCTGCAAAGCACGGTCAGGGCAGGTATATCACCTACACTGCTCATTGGGTAAACCTGCTGACGGCTGCCAAGCATGTAATGCGTGGCTCTGCAGAGGAGTTGGTGGGGACACCACCACGACTTGCAGGCAGGCCTGCTGTCACCTCCTCTACTCCTCCTACTCCATCCTCTTCGATAACCTCCTCGGCTGAGTCCTCTTCTGCTGCTGCGTCTTGCTCCACATCAACAGCACCCCCCCAGCTCCCCAGGGGCTATTCCACATCCCGGATACGACAGTGTCACGCTGTCTTGGGGTTGACTTGCCTGAAAGCAGAGAGTCACACCGGACCAGCACTCCTGTCCGCCCTGAACGCACAGGTGGATCAGTGGCTGACTCCGCACCAACTGGAGATCGGCAAAGTGGTGTGTGACAACGGAAGCAATTTGTTGGCGGCATTGAATTTGGGCAAGTTGACACATGTGCCGTGCATGGCACATGTGTTAAATCTGATTGTACAACGCTTTGTGCATAATTACCCAGACTTACAGGATGTCCTCAAGCAGGCCAGGAAGGTGTGTGGCCATTTCAGGCGTTCCTACACAGCCATGGCGCACTTTTCAGATATCCAGCGGCGAAACAACATGCCAGTGAGGCGCTTGATTTGCGACAGCCCGACACGTTGGAATTCAACACTCCTAATGTTCGACCGCCTGCTCCAACAAGAAAAAGCCGTCAACGAGTATTTGTATGACCGGGGTGCTAGGACAGCCTCTGCGCAGCTGGGAATTTTTTTGCCACGTTACTGGACGCTCATGCGCAATGCCTGTAGGCTCATGCGTCCTTTTGAGGAGGTGACAAACCTAGTCAGTCGCACTGAAGGCACCATCAGCGACATCATCCCATTTGTTTTCTTCCTGGAGCGTGCAGTGCGAAGAGTGCTGGATCAGGCCGTAGATGAGCGTGAAGAGGAAGAGGAAGAGTTGTGGTCACCATCACCACCACCAGAAACAGCCTTATCAGCATCGCTTGCTGGACCTGCGGCAACGCTGGAAGAGGAGTCTGAGGAAGAGGAGTCAGAGGAGGAATGTGGCTTTGAGGAGGAGGAGGAAGACCAACCACAGCAGGCATCCCAGGGTGCTCGTTGTCACCTATCTGGTACCCGTGGTGTTGTACGTGGCTGGGGGGAAGAACAGACCTTCAGTGAGATCAGTGAGGACGAGGAACAGGACATGAGTAGCTCGGCATCCAACCTTGTGCAAATGGGGTCTTTCATGCTGTCGTGCCTGTTGAGGGACCCTCGTATAAAAAGGCTGAAGGAGAACGACCTGTATTGGGTGGCCACGCTACTAGACCCCCGGTATAAGCAGAAAGTGCCAGAAATGTTACCGAATTACAGGAAGTTGGAAAGGATGCAGCAGTTCCAAAATAAATTAAAAAGTATGCTTTACACAGCGTATAAGGGTGATGTCACAGCACAACGGGAATCTAACAGGGGAAGAGGTGAAAGTAATCCTCCTCCTACCACGACCATGCCGGCAAGGACAGGACGCTTTACAGACGTATTGTTGATGGAGGACATGCGGAGCTTTTTAAGTCCTACGCATCGCCACAGCCCTTCGGGGTCCACCCTCAGAGAACGACTCGACCGACAGGTAGCAGACTACCTCGCCTTAACTGCAGATATCGACACTCTGAGGAGCGATGAACCCCTTGACTACTGGGTGTGCAGGCTTGACCTGTGGCCTGAGCTATCCCAATTTGCGATAGAACTTCTGGCCTGCCCCGCTTCAAGTGTCCTTTCAGAAAGGACCTTCAGTGCAGCAGGAGGTATTGTCACTGAGAAGAGAAGTCGCCTAGGTCAAAAAAGTCTAGATTACCTCACCTTTATTAAGGCATGGATCCCGAAGGGACTGACAGTGGGCGATACATTTGACTAAAAAAGGCCTGATGAGATGAGCTGCTACAGCAGCGGCTGCAACAATACCTAATTTTACAGGCATGTATACATGCCTAATTTTTCTGGCCTCTGGTGCTGCACTGTGGCTGCAAAAAAAACAAACAAAAAAACACATACCTGTGTCAATTCCCCTTCGTGATCGTTACCTTGTTGTGGTGAAGGGGCTTGCGTATCACAATGAAGCGACCACCTCTATGAGTGTGTTGGCAATGGCGTTGTTGGCACACCCCAGATGGTAAGGTCGTTGCTTCATTGTGAACAGACCAAAAGCGATCGGCTTGATAATTTTGCATAGAAAAAACATAAATTTTCTTTGTGATCATCTAAGGTGATCATTAAAGCCTTGCGGTTGTGCAAATGGACTGTTTGCAGTTGTTTGCGGTGCGTTAAACGGGGAGTTTGGTCTGTCCGAGTTTGGTCTGTCACTGTGAAGCGGGCGTAACCCTTACACTACCTGATCGATACAACATCATACCTGATGTTTTAAAGCACGTTATTCCAAACACATTAGGAATGTTAGGTGATTTATGCCCTTTATGGATTAAAACCCGACTCTGCGTCAACTACGTAATTTTCCATGGGAGTTTTGCCATGGATCCCCCTCCAGCATGCCACAGTCCAGGTGTTAGTCCCCTTGAAACAACTTTTCACTATTGTGGCCAGAAAGAGTCCCTGTGGGTTTTAAAATTCGCCTGCCTATTGAAGTCTATGGCGGTTCGCCGGGTTCGCCCGTTCGCGAACATTTGCGGCAGTTCACGTTCGCCGTTCGCGAACGGAAAATTTTATGTTCGCGACATCACTGCTAATCATGAATCCACGGACCGGTAAAGTCTGTATGGATAGAGGCCAATTAGTCATATGGTAAGAATGACCCGATGAATGGGTCATATTGCTGTGGTAAAAAACATACCGGCTTGCCGAGTGTCGATGGCGTGGCTCCCAGATGAGGTCCCATGACGGTGTCATACCTAGATGGGTCCTATTTATATCTCCTGTGTGCGTTGTGCTGGCGGCGCCGTATATGACGTAATTACGTCAAACGGCGTACTACGGGCGCTGGATGGTGACAGAGGTATAGAGTCAATGATACCGTGAATGGGGGAGGTACCGCATGCGCAGTGAACCCCGGCAGATGAAAATGTGCTTGTGCCGCGGCGCAACCGCAGACCAACACACGCATCGCCAACGTCAGGTCCACGTCACAGGGTCCTCCCCCACACACACAAAGGTGTACGTCGCCAATCGGACAAGTATAACATCCATGCCTCCGCTTGGGTTCAGCAATATGGATTGCTGATGCTTGCCCCCTAGCGCCCGTAGTGGAATACTTGGAATGTAAGTGGGCCGATGGACAAGTACCGTGTAAGCGCGGATGTCAAAAAAGTAATGCATAGCAAAATACTATTGGAGGCTGATACCATCAAATAGAAAATGATATAAGGAAAGAGAGCAAAAGGGGTGGCAATATAAATTACAAAATCATGCATAGAAATTGTAGAATGGATATACATGCCACCTCACTGATGGAACATTCTGTTGCCTAATTGAGTAAAAATATGAACACCCGATGGCGTTGGGGCGTAAACGGAATAAGGCTTACAGGATAAAAAGCGGATATTGCTAAAAACTTTGCAAAAGTACATCAATAATTAAGAATAAGACAGAACAAAATGAGATGAACAAAAATAATATTTATATAGAAAAACTATTCACGATCAAAATATATAAATCAAAATTGATGAGAGCGGGGAGGATCTAGGTTGAAATATAGATCCTACATCCCTTGTGGGAAATACCTCTACCCAAAGAAGAGGGTAGTTCAAGGGTGTAACCAGGTGTCGTGCAATGTAGGAGCATAGACAGGCTATGGGGAAAGGGATGAGGGAGGGAGGAAAGGAAGGGAAGGGGGGGGGGAATAAAATAATAAATATAAATATAAAAAGGGGGGAAGGGGGGAGGGGAAGGGAAGAGAGAGAAGAGGAAGGAAAAATGCGAGTCGATGCCATGAAATCCAGATCACTGCTCATAGTGTATGGAATGGTTGTTAGAGGAAGGGTTTGTAGCTTATACCTTCATTTAAACCCGGATATTTAGTAGCCTGAAGGCGATAAATCCATTTTGCCTCGATTTGAAGTAAACGTTGATCGACGTCACCACTTCTCTCGTTTGTAGACATGTGTTTCAAGGCAAAGAAGCCTATCATTTTAAGATTGTGGTTATGGAACAAACCCATATATAACGGCAGAAATTACATTTCCCACATGCATATGTACCTGTCTTCACTGGTTTGGTGAGAATGTCAGTGCTGTAGTGGCTAGACACAGTGTTATCTCAGATAGAACGCGATCGCTTGTATGTTATTTCTGGATAAGATTTTATGTATCTATTGATTCTTTCATCCGAAGTCAGTAGATACCAAAATTTGTTAAATATTTTTTTAATGGACGTGTGCTGTCGGTTATACTTTGTTATAATTCTGGTTGAATCAGGTTTATTTCTGTCTTTGGTGTTGTAGATCAAAGTGTTTCTGTCTAAACATCTCACTTTGTTAAACGCTCTTTTTAAGCAAGTCTTAGTGTATCCTCTGGATCTCAAGCGTGCATATAGTTTGTTGGATTCACTAAGAAAGTCCGTATCTTCAGAGCAATTACGCTTAAGTCTGAGATACTGACTATAGGGTATGCTAGAGATGAGTGATTTCGGGTGCGAACTCGTGGCATGCAAAAGAGTATTGCCTGCCGTGGGCTTTCTGTAAAGTATTGAGCATAGAGTGCCTTTCTCATTCACAAACAACTCGACATCCAGGAATGTAATTCTCTCCTGGCTATAGTTGTAGGTAAATTTTAAATTGTGGTTATTGATTTGTAGGTTATCCAAGAAGCACATCAGATCGTCTTTTGATCCTGCCCAAATCATCATGACATCGTCAATGTAACGGTGCCATGTGAGTATGTGGCTAAGAACAAAGTGCAGATCATCATTGGCAAAGAGATCACGCTCCCACCCCCCCAGATATAGGTTGGCATATGAGGGGGCACAGCCAGCCCCCATAGCCACCCCCTGCACCTGGAGGTAGTGCGATCGTTTGAAAAGGAAGACGTTATGAGTAAGGATGAATTCTAACATTTCAGTGATAAAATTGTTGTATTTACGACAGTCTTTATCGCGTTCATTCAAGAAGCTGCGTACAACCTGTATCCCGAGAAGATGTGGAATTGAGTTATACAATGCTTCAATATCGATAGCCACAAGCCATGCGCCTTGTGGTATCGATAAACCATCAGTGATTTTGAGTAGTTTAATGGTGTCTTTTACATGTGAGAATAGACTGCGTACATGGGGATATAGATATTCGTCAATAATCCTATTGACGTTTTCTGTTAGTGAACCACAACTTGAGATGATGGGACGTCCGGGAGGGGGTATGACCACCTTGTGCACCTTAGGAAGCGCATAAAAGGTTGGTGTGAGTGTTTTTTCTATGTTAAGGAATTGGTAGGTATTAGTGTCTATGACTCCAGATGTGTGTGCACTGGTTAAAATTTCTTTATATTTTCTGATGCTTGAAATGATAAAAGAGGCTGGTACTGGTCTGTACCAGTCTCTATTTTCTATGATATCATAACACATTTTTTCATATCCTGATCTATTCACTACCACTACATTCCCTCCTTTATCTGATGGTTTAACAACCATATAATCATTGTTGCGTATGGAATTAAGAGCTGCTTTAAGTTTCGGATTAAGATTGGAAGGAGGTCCTTGTTTCCAGTTGGTGGATTCAATCTCCTTGGTCACCTGCAGGACAAACGCCCAAATATTGTCAGTATCTCAGACTTAAGCGTAATTGCTCTGAAGATACGGACTTTCTTAGTGAATCCAACAAACTATATGCACGCTTGAGATCCAGAGGATACACTAAGACTTGCTTATAAAGAGTGTTTATCAAAGTGAGATGTTTAGACAGAAACACTTTGATCTACAACACCAAAGACAGAAATAAACCTGATTCAACCAGAATTATAACAAAGTATAACCGACAGCACACGTCCATTAAAAAAATATTTAACAAATTTTGGTATCTACTGACTTCGGATGAAAGAATCAATAGATACATAAAATCTTATCCAGAAATAACATACAAGCGATGGCGTTCTATCCGAGATAACACTGTGTCTAGCCACTACAGCACTGACATTCTCACCAAACCAGTGAAGACAGGTACATATGCATGTGGGAAATGTAATTTCTGCCGTTATATACTGCAAGGTCCCAACATTAACCTGCCCAACGGGGATAGTTGGACACCGAGAAGTAGAGGTACCTGCCAGACAACTGGAATTGTCTACCTTATGAAATGCAGCTGCGGTGCATTCTATATCGGTAAGACCAAAAGGAATTTTTTTGTTAGGATTCGTGATCACATATCGGCAATTTCTAAAAAACTAATGGAAACCCCCATCAGTCGACATATGGGTTTGCTCCATAACCACAATCTTAAAATGATAGGCTTCTTTGCCTTGGAACACATGTCTACAAAGGAGAGAGGTGGTGACGTCGATCAACGTTTGCTTCAAATCGAGGCAAAATGGATTTATCGCCTTCAGGCAACTAAATATCCGGGTTTAAATGAAGGTATAAGCTACAAACCCTTCCTCTAACAACCATTCCATACACTATGAGCAGTGATCTGGATTTCATGGCATCGACTCGCATTTTTCCTTCCTCTTCTCTCTCTTCCCTTCCCCTCCCCCTTCCCCCCTTTTTATATTTATATTTATTATTATTTATTTATTTCCCCCCCCCTTCCCTTCCTTTCCTCCCTCCCTCATCCCTTTCCCCGTAGCCTGTCTATGCTCCTACATTGCACGACACCTAGTTACACCCTTGAACTACCCTCTTCTTTGGGTAGAGGTATTTGTCACAAGGGATGTAGGATCTATATTTCAACCTAGATCCTCCCCGCTCTCATCAATTTTGATTTATATATTTTGATCGTGAATAGTTTTTCTATATAAATATTATTTTTGTTCATCTCATTTTGTTCTGTCTTATTCTTAATTATTGATGTACTTTTGCAAAGTTTTTAGCAATATCCGCTTTTTATCCTGTAAGCCTTATTCTGTTTACGCCCCAACGCCATCGGGTGTTCATATTTTTACTCAATTAGGCAACAGAATGTTCCATCAGTGAGGTGGCATGTATATCCACTCTACAATTTCTATGCATGATTTTGTAATTTATATTGCCACCCCTTTTGCTCTCTTTCCTTATATCATTTTCTATTTGATGGTATCAGCCTCCAATGGAATTTTAATATGCATTACTTTTTTGACATCCGCGCTTACACGGTACTTGTCCATCGGCCCACTTACATTCCGAGTATTCCACTACGGGCGCCAGGGGGCAAGCATCAGCAATCCATATTGCTGAACCCAAGTGGAGGCATGGATGTTATGCTTGTCCGATTGGCGACGTACACCTTTGTGTGTGTGGGGGAGGACCCTGTGACGTGGACCTGACGTTGGCGATGCGTGTGTTGGTCTGCGGTTGCGCCGCGGCACGAGCACATTTTCATCTGCCGGGGTTCACTGCGCATGCGGTACCTCCCCCATTCGTGGTATCATTGACTCTATACCTCCGTCACCATCCAGCACCCGTAGTACGCCGTTTGACGTAATTACGTCATATACGGCGCCGCCAGCACAACGCACACAGGAGATATAAATAGGACCCATCTAGGTATGACACCGTCATGGGACCTCATCTGGGAGCCACGCCATCGACACTCGGCAAGAAGGTATGTTTTTTACCACAGCAATATGACCCATTCATCGGGTCATTCTTACCATATGACTAATTGGCCTCTATCCATACAGACTTTACCGGTCCGTGGATTCATGATTAGTCTGTCAGACTTATCTCTGTGTTGACTACCTGGAGGCCTCTCTAATTTAAATTTGAGGTAAATATTTTGTTTGAACGTACTGTGCGGCTCCACATTTTTTTGTCGGGCCTTGCAGAGTTTTCGTTTTGAACTTTTTGCCAACGTCTTTACTCATTTTTTCCTTTTCTCTGTGTCATTGTTTGATATAGAGTGTACATGAGATTTATCTATTTTTCTGAGTGCGGTATTGTGATTCTTCAGGCTCCCAGAGTATGCACCTACAATTATAACAACATGTAAGCCTATTAAAATAATTTTTATTGTTTTTCATATAATATTTGATTAGACAGCTTAAGAGGCATGATTCATTTATATTTTTATATATATTTTTTAAGGCCACATTAGAGTAGGTGCTACAAGTATTCTCCTCATTGGAATCTCTGGAATCTACATGTGGGGATGATTGAACTTGAACACGTGCTAGCGCGGATGCTCTTTTTCCATAAAATCGTTCCCAGTTAAGTCGACTTATTACTGGGACATCTCTACGGTTTTAAGGCAACCAGGATTCTTTGAGGTATTGCTTCAATACGATTTTTTGACATCAAATATCATTGTTTATTTCATTAAATTGTTCTTATATTAAACACATATATTAAACACATACTTATGAATTGTTTATACATTTGTATCACCTTTTAGATTCAATTTAAGTCTCCATACGTCCCTGAAGAAGCCTTGAATAGGTGAAACATGTAGGACTGTAACGTTGGCGACTTACAAGGATAGAGTGCAATGTTTTGTTTATTTGTAATTACTTGTAATATTCATACAAGCGCCGTCATAGTCCCATGCAACAAACCCCCCCCCCCATTCAATTGAGGGGTCTTTCCAAAATTCAAAACTGTATGGCGGCACAAAGGCGAGGAGTACAAAGAAAAATGCATGGTGCTGTTGCGGTTTAAAATCTATATTTAAGATTTAATATCTCAAAGATATGATATGGGTTAAATAAGAGTTCTTTTGACCAAAAGTAAACATAATGAACATTTATTGTGTATTTGTTAAAATCTAATCTAACACACAGAAACTATCTACCGTATATAGTCTTAAACAAGCAGAAAATAGTAGGTTAAAATATACAAAGTATTTACATGGAGGAATATAGAGCATATTCCTCTAAAACATTAAAGTACAAGCGTGTGCAGTTGTTTCAAGTAAGACAGACCTTTCCCATAGTTACCCTTTTAGAACCATCTTGCAGGCTACCTTTCCATAAAGAGAACTCCCTTCTATCTCTCCTCTGAGTATATATCTCTATCCTGATACCCCATAGGTTGGCCTAGCTTGGGTCATGATTGGAGGGCTTACTCCATAAGTCAGCCCCCTTTCATGCAAATCCTGGTGACTCTATCTGGGCAGGAGATTTGATTGAATTTTCCCAGGATTATAGGTGAGGCTCTCTTCAGTGTATATCCCAGCATGGGACTCATTGAAGAGAGTGGGTTTAACAAATGTTAAATGGACTGTAGTGCGTTTCTGCAAATGAATCATGGTAACTGTGATTTGGTTCTCTTAAAAACATTCCCTCTGTTAGGAGAGAGGGAACTTGTTCCAGATATAGATGTCATTCAGTAGCAGCTGAAAAGGAAGGTTATTATTATTGATGAACTAATCTGCATGAATTTGATTTGCATGGGGTTCATCGAATCCTGCTTGATCTTCAAAACCCAAACTTGGCTGTGAATCCCATAGAAATCTATGGGGGGGAAATTCTGATACTAAACTCTTCCCATTTTCAACACTAAAAGTCAATCTATGATAAAAAAGGGAAAGGGGAGCAAGACACTGTACTGGGGGAATAAAAAAAAAAATGGACAGCTAAGAGAAGGTCCATTTAATGTGCCTGCGAGGGAAACATGATAAAAACACCAATTCTTAACCACTTCCTTACTGGGCACATATACCCCCTTCCTGCCCAGGCGAAATTTCAGCTTTCAGCACTGTCACGCTTTGAATGACAATTGCTTGGTCGTGCGACGTGGCTCCCAAAAAAAATTGACGTCCTTTTTTTCGCACAAATAGAGCTTTCTTTTGGTAGTATTTGATCACCTCAGCGGTTTTTATTTTTTGCGCTATAAACAAAAATAGAGCGACAATTTTGAAAAAAAAGCAATATTTTTTGATTTTTGCTATAATAAATATCCCAATTTTTTTTAAAAAAAAATATTTTTTCCTCAGTTTAGGCCAATACGTATACTTCTACATATTTTTGGTAAAAAAAAATCGCAATCGGCGTTTATTGATTGGTTTGCGCAAAAGTTATAGCGTTTACAAAATAGGGGACTGTTTTATGGCATTTTTATATATATATATTTTTTTTTATTAGTAATGGCGGCGATCAGTGATTTTTTTTTGTGACTGCGACATTATGGCGGACACATCGGACACTTTTGACACTATTTTGGGACCATTCACATTTATACAGCGAACAGTGCTATAAATATGCACTGATTACTGTATAAATGTGACTGGCAGGGAAGGGGTTAACACTAGGGGGCGAGGAAGGGGTTAAATGTGTTCCCTGGAGTGATTGTTACTGTGGGGGGAGGGGAGTGACTGGGGGAGGAGACCGATCTGTGTCCCTATGTACAAGGGACACAGCATCAGTCTCCTCTCTCCCTGACAGGACATGGATCTCTGTGTTTACACACAGAGATCCACGTCCTGCCTCTATAACTGCCGATCCCGGGTGCATGGCGGACATCGCGGCCGCCAGGCACGCGCATCGGCATTGCAGTGACGCGTCGGGCACGTGCTCGCGCGCCCCCCAGTGGCCAAATTAGAGGAGGCCGTATAATAATGGCCTCCCGGCATTTGACAACTACCTTGCGGCCGTATATACTCGTACGGCGGGCGCGAGGTGGTTAAACCACTATACGTCGGCAAAGAGGCACGTTCCTACGAAACAACATATTGGTATGTTGTCACCTTTAACAGCCGCCAGAGGGGTGCGCCCGCTGCCTGGCGGGGGACCCGGTGCACATGGCCGACGGGCGCAAGAGCCAGCACGGGGATTTGTGTGTGTAAACACACAAATCCCTGTTCTGTCAGGGGAGAGGAGACAAATTATTTGTTACTAGTAAGTAGGAACAGAGAAATGTCTCCTCCCCCAGTCAGTCCTATCCCCATACAGTTATGCCCTGTACACACGATTGTTTTTTCCATTGAAAAAAGTCTGACAGACTTTTTTCATCGGAAAAGCGATCGTGTGTGGGCCCCATCGGACTTTTTTCCATCGGTGTTAAAAAAATAGAACATGTTTTAAATTTTTCCGATGGAAAAAAACGATAGGAAATTCCGATCGTCTGTGTGGAACTCCAACGGAGAAAAAACTCATGCATGCTCAGAATCAAGTCGACGCATGCTCAGAAGCATTGAACTTAATTTTTCTCGGCTCGTCTGAGTGTTTTACGTCACCGCGTTTTGGACGGTCTGAATTTTGTCTGATGGTGTGTAGGCAAGACTGATGAAATAGCTGGGAGCAAAGAAAATGGGATTTTTAATGGTGCAGAAATGACAAAGTATCAAGCAGATTATAATAAAATATTTTTATTTTGACACAAAATAAAAACAATGGTAAAAAACGGTGTAGAGTGATTGTTACAAACAGTACAGTTGAATTGGACAGTTGGATGGCCTAACTCCCGACATGTTTCGCCCCTAAATCGGGCTTCTTCAAAGGGGAAGCACTGTCCAATAGGTGACATACACCTTCTACAAAATACAGAAAAAGACACACACAAATACATATACAATCCATTAATAATGATAACCAAAAACATATATTATAATATTAGTGATAAAAAGGTCTATGCATGCACAATTCACCCCCCTAGGGTCAAGCCCCTTACCTCTCTATACACTCCAGCCAGCCCAGATGGTCGCGTCCCCAATGGTAGTACCGGAACCCCGCCCAGGGCACATCCAAGGATCACAGGGGGCAGCAAAAAAAACCGCAAGGGGAGAAAAAACGACCCGTGGCCTGGGTAATATCTAAAGTTGAAAATTAAAGATATGTCCTGTGAGAAGGAAATACACATGGACACACAGATCCCCATAAATCCATATATATGTGGCCCCAGAAAACACATTGCCTAAGCAATGCGTCTCCCGGCAATAATATTACCCAAAAATAGAATAAATTATTGTTGATGATGGTAACTTACACAAGCTACAGGTGTAATTGACTTGATTCCTGGGACGGCAAGGACAAACGATTCACAAATGTATAAGCAGTAGTTCCCAAGTGCTGAAAAAGTAATTTGTGATATATGGTAAGAAAAGAGTTAATGAAGCTCCAACACAGATGTGAGAGCAGACTCGGAAAGAAATATATTTAGTCACTAGACAGGATTTAAACAGGGGCAAACCATGCCTCAAAATCAGATTTCTCAAAAAGAGAATACTACAACAAACATACTTAGATGAAGCAGAAAGGAACAGAAGAAGAATAAGCCTGCCTACTACAGCAATGAGAAACGATTTACCTTGTGAACATAAAGCGATCGTATGGTCCCAGGGGCTCAGCAGCATCTCTGCACTGAAATCCCTGGTTTATATATACCCCCCATCCGATCACATGGACCGGAAGTGGACACAGGCTGTACTGCACATGCAGCGGCGCCATTGTATGATGTCATTCCGCATCGCCACTCTGAACCAGAGTTAAGGAGAGCAAAGAGACAGGAAGCAGTGGAGCACTCTTGTGGTGGAATTAGAGAAGACACTCCAAAGGGGCTTTTCAAGGAATGAATGTTACAGTGGAATGCCTGCATGCCAGTCAGCAAAATGGGCGTCCAGTCGCAACTGTAACGCCCTTGGGTGTCCAAATGATCTTGAAAAAGTGCTAAGCAGAGTCAGGGGCATCCACCAGGGACAACGCCACCCTGAGCAGTCCGATGGGTGAAGAGAGAGGCTTGGCACCAATAGCTGTACCCGGGTGGCAAAGAAGCATGCATATAATGAAAAACATTTATAATAAGATTATAACCAAAGTAAACAACAATGTACAAACAAAAAAATTATTATAAATGTGTATATGAGTGAATAAGTGATAATGTAATACATGAAAATTCCATAATATCTTCATATTTACAAAAAAATACACATTACACAAAGGGGCTGATTTACTAATAACAGTGCGCTGCGCTGGTTCTAACCTTAATTGGTGCGCCGGATAACTCCTTCAGCGGCACAGCGGCGCACTGTTATAGTAAATACAAACATCAGTGGCGCTCTATTGAAAATTAATGGTTCCCTATGGGAGCCCATTGATTTGAATAGAGGTCGCCCAGGAAGTCGGATGAAGCGGATCCGACTCGCGGGGCAACTCGTGTGCCGGCTGACACAGGGACAGCGCGACTTTGCGAGGCAACTTGGACACGACCTGAGCATGAAGCAGCCGCTCAAGTCGTGTCCTAGAGGCGACTAGCTGGCCGAGAATATCTCCAGCGTGATGGCATTACGCTGGTTCTCGGCAGCCTCGCTGTCCCGTGTTTGGTATGAATCATGAAGGGGAACTCCACGCCAAATTTTACTTAAAAAAATGGCATAGGTTCCCCTTCAGGAGCATACCAGGCCCTTAGGTCTGGTATCGATTTTAAGGGGAACCCCCTAAGCCAAAAAAACGGCGTGGGGGTTCCCCCAAGATCCATACCAGGCCCTTAGGTCTGGTATGGATTTAAAGGAAAACCCCCTAAGCCAAAAAAACGGCGTGGGGGTCCCCCCAAAATCCATACCAGACCCTTATCCGACCACGCAACCTGGCAGGCCGCAGGGGAAGAGGGGGGACGAGAGCGGCCCCCTCCCTCCTGAACCGTACCAAGCCGCATGCCCTCAACATGGGGGGTGGGTGCTTTGGGGCAGGGGGGCGACCGGGTGATGCCACCGCTGACCCCGCCCCCGTAGCACGTCACAGTCCCATCATTCCTCTGGACTTTGACATCATACGGGGGCGGGGTCAGCGGTGGCATCACCCGGTGACCACGCCCATGCCAATATAAGTGGGTGCGCTCCGCTGCCAGAGCATTGTAGCGGCGGACAGCGACGAGGCAACATCGGGCGAAGAGAAGAGGGAAGAAGGCGACGATGAAGCCCGGGACCCCGCTAACAAAAGAGCTGGAAGAAGATAGCGGGGCGCCCGGCAGAAGGCAGAAAGAACCGGAGATCGTGGAGAAGGCACCAGAGAGCGGGAGAAGAACCGGAGAGCGCAGAGACGACACCGGAGAACAGAACAAGAGACCCCCGAAATCAGAAGAAGGCGACGACGAAGCCCGGGAACCCCGCTAGCAAAAGAGCTGGAAGAAGATAGCGGGGCGCCCGGCAGAAAGACCCCCGAAGACGACGAGGAAGCCCGGGACCCCGCTAGCAAAAGAGCTGGAAGAAGATAGCGGGGCGCCTGGCAGGAAGACCCCCGGAGCTGCCTAATAAATTACTTTAATAACCTGTGTTGTGTTTTTTATTAACTTTTTTTGCCACCAGGTGAATGGGTAGGGGTACGATGTACCCCATACTCACTCACATAGGGTGGGGGGCCGGTATCTGGGGGCCCCCTTATTAAAGGGGGCTCCCAGATTCCGATAAGTCCCCCGCCCGCAGACCCCGACAACCAACAGCCAGGGTTGTCGGGAAGAGGCCCTTGTCCCCATCAACATGGGGACATCCTCCCCATGTTGAGGGCATGTGGCCTGGTACGGTTCAGGAGGGAGGGGGGCCGCTCTCTCGTCCCCACCTCTTCCCCTGCGGCCTGCCAGGTTGCGTGCTCGGATAAAGGGTCTGGTGTGGATTTTTAGGGGACCCCATGCTATTTTTTTAAAATTTGGCGGGGTTCCCCTTAAAATCCATACCAGACCTGAAGGGCCTGGTATGGATTTATAGGGGGACCCCCACGCTATTTTTTTTTTAAGTTTGGTGGGGGTTCTCCTTAAAATCCATACCAGACCTGAAGGGCCTGGTAATTGAATTTGGGGGAACCCCCACGGGCCTGGTATGGACCTGGGGGGGGACCCCACGCTGTTTTTTTCCCATTTTTTTTTTTTTTTAGAGCCGGCAATGTTTATTTTTTTTACATTTCCTTTAACAACCAGCTATAAGCAGGTTAAAAATTTGCGGTACTTGCGTTTTGGATGCGGGTCCATTGAATTCTATTACATCCAAAACACTGTTTTTGGCCTGGAACAAAAATCTGCAGTTGCGTTTAAACTCGTTTTTCACAAAGTCTAAAAATGCCTTCAGACGCCAAAGATTTCCACGTTTCAGACGCGGTACCGGCGTTTAGACGCATTTTAGTTTAGAAGCGTTTTTAAAGGTGACCTATTTTTTTACATTGATAAACTCAAAAATTAGGGTATATGAGGAAAAACCATTATATATATATATATATACACCGGTATATCAAAAAAATAATGCAATTGCTTCCATTGCATTGTGGACAATCCACAACTTGGGGCAGGTGACGTGACAAGTGGACAATCCACAACTTGGGGCAGCTGACGTGGCAAGTGGACAATCCACAACTTGTGGCAAGTGACACGCTAAATACAACTACACTGCTGCTCTCTCAGCTGCTGATACTCACTCTGGTCTCCAAAAATTGCTGAAATAGCTGAAATCGTTAATAATACTGTTTTTGGAGCTTAGGGCGGCTCCTTATCATGTTTCCTAACTAAACGCATATAGACGCAAATCTGGTAAAACGCGGCATGCAAACGCCACAAAGCGCGCCTTTCTAAACGCCGCTTTCAAACTTAGTTCTGAACACTTTGCACCAGCGTCCCGTGTACATGGGGCCTAAAAACAATTAAGAAGATAGCACTGGAAGAGAGACTGGAGGAAAGGAGAATGAGAGGGGGGTGTTAGAAATATTGCTTTGGACGGCTATGGGGTTTAGCAGGGGGGGGGGGGGGAGTTGGTTTTTTTTCTCTTTTGCACCCCAGGGGTTTAATATATATATTTTTTTTCTTCTGTTTTTTGTTTTTGGACCAAATCGTGAATATAGATATAGATATACAGTAGATAAGGGGGTAGGAGAGTTCCTGCTTTAAGGGGTTTTTTTTTTCTCTTTTTGCTTGAAAAAGAGATCTGGCGCAAAGGGGGGAGGGGGGGGGGTTGGGGTGGGGGGTTTACTTTTTTTTTCCTGTTTGGAATTAGTTTTTTGGGGAGGGGTGGGGGGGATGTTAGTGGCCTACTTCATCACCTTCCTACAGGAGATGTACAACAGGGTGGGAAACAATATGGGGAGTTTCTCCATTTTTATTTTTTTTCTTATAAGATGTATAAGACTTATAAGACTTACACAAGACTAGTAGACTAGTAGATAGTAGGTAGTGGGGACACAGGGAGACATAGGTAGGAGAAGAGGACTGAGATCGGGATTGGGATTGTACCTTGTCCCTCCCCCCTTCTCCCCTCTTTTAGAGGGTCACATCAAGGGGAGTAATCAGGGGGAATAATCACACACACTAGTAATAGTATATAGTAAATATATAGTAAATATAGTAAATAAAAGAACACAATAAAAGGGGGTCCCTTTTTTTTATTTTTATACAATACATTAATTATTAATTATTAAAACTATTAATTATAAATATATTCACGTACACATATTCACATACACGCACGCAGGGACAGATAGAAACACTTTACACCGTACACGGAAAGGAATGTAGGGGAGGGGAGCAGGGGTAGGAGGGGGAGGGAAAGGGAATAAAATAAAAAATGGTGATGATAAAGTTAAAAGAGGTGGCTAGAAATTGTTATTGTTGATATTACTGATATTATTATCGCTATTAGCTTACTAAGCGGGGTTTTTATTTATTTCTTATTTATTTATTTTTTTGCAACCTGGGGGGTGGATCCAAGGAGAATTTTTTTTTTTTTTTACCTTTCCCATATCTATCTGTATTTCTCTTTTTGTGTACTTGCTAAAGGATATACTGCAATAAGATAATGGATATAAATATATATGTGGGGGTGTGTAGATAGACATAATTAAAGAAACTTGGACATAGATGAAGATAAATACAGGAATGTGATACAAAGGAATATGGTAATATAACATACGGTATACTACGCCCTTCACTTTGAGGAGAGGGACCCATTGCTGGGGGATTTTTTTATTTTTATTTCTTTTTTTCCCTTTGTCTTTTGTTTTTTGTTTTTGCTTTTCCGCCCTACTTCTCATTATTTTTATATACATGAGTAAGGAAGATGGGAAGACAGGATTTGTAACCAGGGACGAGTAAGAGATAAGGCAACGCTGGGTCTGGTTTATGTAAGATCTGATTTGATTTGAATGTAAATATATTGAATGTAAATATGCACCAAGACGTGGAAAATGGAGCGGGGGGTAGAGCCGGGACTCACATCCCCGGATCTTGCGCATCCACTTCCCCCTAGTAGGCTAGCACTCATAAAGTGTGGGGGGATTGGAGTGCTTAAAGCTAAATAGCTTTGCATACTTCAGTACACCGAGGTATTAGAGGTTGGGGGGAGGGGGGGTTTGAGGGAGGGTTTTTCCTTTTATTTTTTTTTGTTTTTGTTTTTTGTCTTGTTCCCACCCCGGATTGTCTGTGAATAATATTTGCTATCTTACGACCAGAAATGGATACGTTGTCAATAGTATCAATCAATGTCAAGGGGTTAAATACTTCTGAAAAAAGACGTATACTCCTTCAGGACCTGAAACGTGCGGGGAATGATATAGCATTTATTCAGGAAACGCATTTTAGGGAATGTAGTATCCCTTTTCTCAGAAATAGATTCTTTCCGACTGGATACCATGCCCTTAATCCGGTGGCTAAAAAAGGGGGAGTGTCTATATTGATATCTAACAGGATTCCATGGACATGTACAGACTCTCTGGCGGATGCTGGAGGACAATATCTGCTCCTGAAGGGCAACATTGGAGGATCTGAAGTGACCCTGGTCGCTTTTTATGCTCCGAATGCCCAACAAGATATATTTTTTTAAAGATTTTTGGATAAACTCTCGAGATTCCAGAAAGGTCAACTGATTATGGGGGGGGATCTGAATATACCCTTGGTTCCGAACGAAGATACTTCCTCTGGAGTCTCGGCGGCACCACCAGGTACACGGAGACGGATCTTGCGGTCTTTGCAGGGAGGGAGGCTAGTAGATGTATGGCGACTGTTTCACCCAGGAGAAAGGGATTACTCCTTCTATTCCGCTCCGCATAAGATATACTCACGTATTGACTATTTCTTTATCCCACATAATCAATTACATGCGGTAAAGGAAGTGGGAATTGGAAAGATTACGTGGTCAGACCACGCTCCAGTATCCCTGAAATATAAGCTCTCGGACATTCAACTCCCCGGCGCAAGGAGTTGGAAACTAAACGAAAGTCTTTTACAAGATGATACAGTTTTGGAAGATGTCCGGAGGGAAATAACATGGTACTTTCAGACCAATGATACTCTGGACTGCGACCCGGGTGTGATCTGGGAGGCCCATAGGCGGTGATACGGGGAGTATTAATAAAACATGGGGCACGGATTAAAAGGGAAAGAGAAGCAAAATTAACATTATTAATGGCAGACATCTCCAGGTTGGAAATATTACATAAACAGAACGCCAACTCAGTATTGGAAAGAGATTTATTGACTGCGCGTAGACAGGTTACAGACTTACTCCTTTATAAAGCTAAGAGGGCAATTCAGACAGGAAGAAAACAGAATTATGAATATGGTAACAAATGTGGGAAACAACTTGCGAACTCCTTGAGGGAACACCAAGCTAAGACGTATGTCCCAATGATTACGGGTGCGGAAGGTGGGAAAATTACACTACCGAGGGAGATAGCACAAAGGTTTGGAGATTATTATGCATCCCTGTACAACCTACAGCCAAAACTCCAGAATCGGACTGTTATAGAAGAATACTTAGACTCAGGAATGCCTAGTTTGTCATCACCTATAAGGCAGGAATTGGAAAGACCGATTACATTAGAAGAAATTCAGGAGGCAGTAAAAGAGACAAAAAGGGGAAAGACGCCGGGCCCGGATGGTTTCTCTATTCAATATTATAAGCTTTTCTTCCCAATCTTAGGTCCGTATCTTGTAAATAGGGATGGGCCCGGTGCTCGATTCGAACCCATGTTCGAATCGAGCACCGGGTGTTCGCTCGCTCGTCGAGCCCAGAACTATTTGGGCCGTTCGCATCACATTCGTGTGATGCGAGCGGCCCCGCAATGCATTGCGGCCGGCGCGGCCGGCGCAGTGCATTGCTGGCTGATGATTGGCCAAGCATGCACTGTGACCCCGCATGCTTGGCCAATCACAGCGCCCGAAACTCGGAGAACAATAATTGGCTACAGGCAGGACGCCTGTAGCCAATTACAGCTCAGGGGCTTTAGTACATGCCCCACCATTTAAAAGGCCGCCACGCCATCGGCCCCGGTCACATGAGTTCCGGCTTTAGGAGAGATCAGTCTGCTGATTCTGTCTTTGCTTGATACTGAAAGATTTGCTCTTCTTTGCTAAACCATTGGCTATTTCTTTGCTAAACCATTGCTACCTAAGTCATTGATCGTTCATTGCTGCTGATTGCACAGTTAGCGTGTTATTAGCTGCTGCTGGGGATTAGTCTGGTGCGTGCTTACTGTTAGTACAGTATTGCAGTAGTACCAACCGCAGTGCTGTTAGCACAGCATTGCACCCCAACAGCACCCATAGGACTTCTAGTGTGTTAGTGGCAGCAAACAGAGCTCCTATATTTTCTTCTCAGCAGCACCCATAGGACTTCTAGTGTGTTAGTGGCAGCAAACAGAGCTCCTATATTTTCTTCTCAGCAGCACCCATAGGACTTCTAGTGTGTTAGTGGCATCACACAGAGCTCCTATATTTTCTTCTCAGCAGCACCCATAGGACTTCTAGTGTGTTAGTGGCAGCAAACAGAGCTCCTATATTTTCTTCTCAGCAGCACCCATAGGACTTCTAGTGTGTTAGTGGCAGCAAACAGAGCTCCTATATTTTCTTCTCAGCAGCACCCATAGGACTTCTAGTGTGTTAGTGGCATCACACAGAGCTCCTATATTTTCTTCTCAGCAGCACCCATAGGACTTCTAGTGTGTTAGTGGCAGCAAACAGAGCTCCTATATTTTCTTCTCAGCAGCACCCATAGGACTTCTAATGTGTTAGTGGCATCACACAGAGTTCCTATATTTTCATCTCAGAAGCACCCATAGGACTTCTAGTGTGTTAGTGGCATCACACAGAGCTCCTATATTTTCTTCTCAGAAGCACCCATAGGACTTCTAGTGTGTTAGTGGCAGCAAACAGAGCTCCTATATTTTCTTCTTAGCAGCACCCATAGGACTTCTAATGTGTTAGTGGCATCACACAGAGTTCCTATATTTTCATCTCAGAAGCACCCATAGGACTTCTAGTGTGTTAGTGGCATCACACAGAGCTCCTATATTTTCTTCTCAGAAGCACCCATAGGACTTCTAGTGTGTTAGTGGCAGCAAACAGAGCTCCTATATTTTCTTCTCAGCAGCACCCATAGGACTTCTAATGTGTTAGTGGCATCACACAGAGTTCCTATATTTTCATCTCAGAAGCACCCATAGGACTTCTAGTGTGTTAGTGGCATCACACAGAGCTCCTATATTTTCTTCTCAGAAGCACCCATAGGACTTCTAGTGTGTTAGTGGCAGCAAACAGAGCTCCTATATTTTCTTCTCAGCAGCACCCATAGGACTTCTAATGTGTTAGTGGCATCACACAGAGCTCCTATATTTTCTTCTCAGCAGCACCCATAGGACTTCTAGTGTGTTAGTGGCAGCAAACAGAGCTCCTATATTTTCTTCTTAGCAGTACCCATAGGACTTCTAATGTGTTAGTGGCATCACACAGAGTTCCTATATTTTCATCTCAGAAGCACCCATAGGACTTCTAGTGTGTTAGTGGCATCACACAGAGCTCCTATATTTTCTTCTCAGAAGCACCCATAGGACTTCTAGTGTGTTAGTGGCAGCAAACAGAGCTCCTATATTTTCTTCTCAGCAGCACCCATAGGACTTCTAGTGTGTTAGTGGCATCACACAGAGTTCCTATATTTTCATCTCAGAAGCACCCATAGGACTTCTAGTGTGTTAGTGGCATCACACAGAGCTCCTATATTTTCTTCTCAGCAGCACCCATAGGACTTCTAGTGTGTTAGTGGCAGCAAACAGAGCTCCTATATTTTCTTCTCAGCAGCACCCATAGGACTTCTAGTGTGTTAGTGGCATCACACAGAGCTCCTATATTTTCTTCTCAGCAGCACCCATAGGACTTCTAGTGTGTTAGTGGCAGCAAACAGAGCTCCTATATTTTCATCTCAGAAGCACCCATAGGACTTCTAGTGTGTTAGTGGCATCACACAGAGCTCCTATATTTTCTTCTCAGCAGCACCCATAGGACTTCTAGTGTGTTAGTGGCAGCAAACAGAGCTCCTATATTTTCTTCTCAGCAGCACCCATAGGACTTCTAGTGTGTTAGTGGCATCACACAGAGCTCCTATATTTTCTTCTCAGCAGCACCCATAGGACTTCTAGTGTGTTAGTGGCAGCAAACAGAGCTCCTATATTTTCATCTCAGAAGCACCCATAGGACTTCTAGTGTGTTAGTGGCATCACACAGAGCTCCTATATTTTCTTCTCAGCAGCACCCATAGGACTTCTAGTGTGTTAGTGGCAGCAAACAGAGCTCCTATATTTTCATCTCAGAAGCACCCATAGGACTTCTAGTTTGTTAGTGGCATCACACAGAGCTCCTATATTTTCTTCTTAGCAGCACCCATAGGACTTCTAATGTGTTAGTGGCATCACACAGAGTTCCTATATTTTCATCTCAGAAGCACCCATAGGACTTCTAGTGTGTTAGTGGCATCACACAGAGCTCCTATATTTTCATCTCAGAAGCACCCATAGGACTTCTAGTGTGTTAGTGGCATCACACAGAGCTCCTATATTTTCTTCTCAGCAGCACCCATAGGACTTCTAGTGTGTTAGTGGCAGCAAACAGAGCTCCTATATTTTCATCTCAGAAGCACCCATAGGACTTCTAGTGTGTTAGTGGCAGCAAACAGAGCTCCTATATTTTCTTCTTAGCAGCACCCATAGGACTTCTAATGTGTTAGTGGCATCACACAGAGTTCCTATATTTTCATCTCAGAAGCACCCATAGGACTTCTAGTGTGTTAGTGGCATCACACAGAGCTCCTATATTTTCTTCTCAGAAGCACCCATAGGACTTCTAGTGTGTTAGTGGCAGCAAACAGAGCTCCTATATTTTCTTCTCAGCAGCACCCATAGGACTTCTAATGTGTTAGTGGCATCACACAGAGTTCCTATATTTTCATCTCAGAAGCACCCATAGGACTTCTAGTGTGTTAGTGGCAGCAAACAGAGCTCCTATATTTTCATCTCAGAAGCACCCATAGGACTTCTAGTGTGTTAGTGGCAACAAACAGAGCTCCTATATTTTCTTCTTAGCAGCACCCATAGGACTTCTAATGTGTTAGTGGCATCACACAGAGTTCCTATATTTTCATCTCAGAAGCACCCATAGGACTTCTAGTGTGTTAGTGGCATCACACAGAGCTCCTATATTTTCTTCTCAGAAGCACCCATAGGACTTCTAGTGTGTTAGTGGCAGCAAACAGAGCTCCTATATTTTCTTCTCAGCAGCACCCATAGGACTTCTAATGTGTTAGTGGCATCACACAGAGTTCCTATATTTTCATCTCAGAAGCACCCATAGGACTTCTAGTGTGTTAGTGGCATCACACAGAGCTCCTATATTTTCTTCTCAGAAGCACCCATAGGACTTCTAGTGTGTTAGTGGCAGCAAACAGAGCTCCTATATTTTCTTCTTAGCAGCACCCATAGGACTTCTAATGTGTTAGTGGCATCACACAGAGTTCCTATATTTTCATCTCAGAAGCACCCATAGGACTTCTAGTGTGTTAGTGGCATCACACAGAGCTCCTATATTTTCTTCTCAGAAGCACCCATAGGACTTCTAGTGTGTTAGTGGCAGCAAACAGAGCTCCTATATTTTCTTCTCAGCAGCACCCATAGGACTTCTAGTGTGTTAGTGGCATCACACAGAGTTCCTATATTTTCATCTCAGAAGCACCCATAGGACTTCTAGTGTGTTAGTGGCATCACACAGAGCTCCTATATTTTCTTCTCAGCAGCACCCATAGGACTTCTAGTGTGTTAGTGGCATCGCACAGAGCTCCTATATTTTCATCTCAGAAGCACCCATAGGACTTCTAGTGTGTTAGTGGCATCACACAGAGCTCCTATATTTTCTTCTCAGCAGCACCCATAGGACTTCTAGTGTGTTAGTGGCAGCAAACAGAGCTCCTATATTTTCTTCTCAGCAGCACCCATAGGACTTCTAGTGTGTTAGTGGCATCACACAGAGCTCCTATATTTTCTTCTCAGCAGCACCCATAGGACTTCTAGTGTGTTAGTGGCAGCAAACAGAGCTCCTATATTTTCTTCTCAGCAGCACCCATAGGACTTCTAGTGTGTTAGTGGCATCACACAGAGCTCCTATATTTTCATCTCAGAAGCACCCATAGGACTTCTAGTGTGTTAGTGGCATCACACAGAGCTCCTATATTTTCTTCTCAGCAGCACCCATAGGACTTCTAGTGTGTTAGTGGCAGCAAACAGAGCTCCTATATTTTCATCTCAGAAGCACCCATAGGACTTCTAGTGTGTTAGTGGCATCACACAGAGCTCCTATATTTTCTTCTTAGCAGCACCCATAGGACTTCTAATGTGTTAGTGGTATCACACAGAGTTCCTATATTTTCATCTCAGAAGCACCCATAGGACTTCTAGTGTGTTAGTGGCATCACACAGAGCTCCTATATTTTCTTCTCAGCAGCACCCATAGGACTTCTAGTGTGTTAGTGGCATCACACAGAGCTCCTATATTTTCATCTCAGAAGCACCAATAGGACTTCTAGTGTGTTAGTGGCAGCAAACAGAGCTCCTATATTTTCTTGTCAGCAGCACACATAGTACCTATAGTGTGTTAGTGTCAGCACCCATAGGACCTACAGTGTGTTGTGAGCACACATAGGAGTTCTATTTTTTATACTATATACACTACCGACTACAATGGCTGGAAGACCGCCAAGGAGAGGCAGAGCGTGCCGAGGCAAGAACACAGGGCAGGCAGGCTCTGTTTCTAGAGACAACAGTGCTGGCCGTGGACGTGGTCGTGCATCGTCATCAGCACGTGGCCATGGGACACGCTTGTCTTTGTTTTCGGCAGCTGGACATGTGGAGCCGCATCATGCCGAAGGCTTGGTAGAATGGATGACCAAGCCCTCCTCATCCTCCTCATCCTCTCTCACCCAGGCTCAGGGTACTGGCAGAGCAGCTGCCAACGCGTACTCAATGGCATCATCAGCCACCCCTTCCCTAGACCCACCATGTCCTCCTGAGGAGTCCCCCGAACTGTTTGAGCACAGTGTTGGGTACATGCTCCAGGAGGATGCCCAACGATTCGAAGGCTCGGATGATGATACCCAGCTTGAGGAAGTCAGTAGTGTGCGCGCAGAGAGAGGGGATGCTGAAGGACAGCAATCTGGCAGTAGTGTTCCACCAGCTGCAGCTTACTGCCAGGTTTGCTCTAGTGGTGAAGAGGGAGGGGATGATGAGGTCACTGACTCCACGTGGGTGCCTGAAGGGAGAGAGGAGGAGGAGGAGGAGGATGCAGCGTCACATGTCCAACGAGGCAGGATGCCCCCTGGAGGCCAGCTAGAGGCCAGCACAGCAACTGTACCACACCGCAGAGCTCCGCCTGTGCAGGGCGCTGCCTCTGCACGTTATCACAAAAGTTCTTTGGTGTGGGCCTTTTTTGAGACGAGTGCATCAGATCGCACCACTGCTATTTGCAATATTTGTCTCAAGCGTATCTCGCGTGGCCAAAACATCAGCCGCTTGGGCACCACAAGCATGAGCAGACATATGTCGACCTGCCATGCAGCTCGTTGGCAAGCACACATAAAAGACCCACACCAAAGAACAAAGCGGACCTCTCCTTGCTCCTCATCAGCTGGGATCTCCATCCCCACTATATCTTCAGTCCTCTCTGAAAGCTGCTCTGAGAGGACTGAAGGTGTAGAATTAGGTGTGTCACAACCAAGTACTTGCAGTACACCGACGTCCGATAGTAGCAGGCAAATTTCCCTGCCCCAGCTGCTGGACCGTCGAAAGAAGTATACTCCCAGCCATCCACATGCCCAGCGGTTGAATGCTAGCTTGGCTAAATTGCTAGCACTTCAACTGCTGCCTTTTCAGTTGATAGACTCGGCCCCCTTCCGTGAGTTTGTTCAATGTGCGGTTCCTCAGTGGCAGGTTCCCAAACGCCACTTTTTCTCACGGAAGGCGATTCCGTCTCTCTACTGGCATGTGGAAGGCAATGTCCATGCCTCGCTGGACAGGGCGGTCAGCGGTAAGGTGCATATTACCGCTGACTCATGGTCCAGCAGGCATGGACAGGGACGTTATCTTTCTTTCACGGCCCATTGGGTCACTCTATTGGCAGCTGGGAGGGATGCAGGACAAGGTGCAGTAGTGTTGGAGGTTGTTCCGCCACCACGCCTCCAAAATGCTACTACTGGTTGTGACACACCTCTCTCCTCCACCCCCTCCTCTTCTTCTTCCTCCATGTCCTCTTCGAGTGCTCTGTCCTCGGAACCAGCGGTGCTCCGTAGGCGTACAAGGGGCTACGCGAGTACGCAGGCAAAAAGATGCCATGCCGTGCTTGCGCTGGTGTGTTTGGGGGACAGGAGCCACACTGGGCCAGAGGTTCTGGCAGCTCTGCAGGGGCAGGCCGAGAGGTGGTTGACGCCACGCCAGCTTAAGCCAGGAATGGTCGTTTCTGATAATGGCACCAACCTCCTCTCCGCCCTGCGACAGGGGCAGCTCACCCATGTGCCCTGTATGGCTCACGTCCTCAACCTGGTGGTGCAGTGGTTCTTGGGCAGGTTCCCAGGCTTACAGGATGTCCTGAGGCAGGCCAGGAAAGTCTGTGTGCATTTCCGCCGATCTTATAATGCCAGTGCTCGGCTGACTGAGCTGCAAAAGGAGCTGAACCTGCCCAAGAACCGCCTAATATGTGACATGCCCACCAGGTGGAACTCAACGTTGGCCATGCTGCAGCGACTGCACACGCAGCAGAGGGCCATCAATGAGTACCTTTGCGACTACGGCACCAGGACAGGGTCAGGGGAGCTTGGCTTTTTTTCCCCACGCCAGTGGAGCATGATCAGGGATGCATGCACTGTCCTCTCACCATTTGAGGAGGCCACGAGGATGGTGAGCAGTGACAGTGCATGCATCAGTGACACTGTACCTCTTGTCCACCTGTTGGAGCATACGCTGCGTGGGATAATGGACAGGGCACTTGAGGCAGAACAGAGGCAGGAAGAGGAGGACTTCCTTGTCTCTCAAGGCCCCCTTTATCCAGACAATGTTCCTTCTGTCCCACCCATCACACAGGAAGAGGAGGAGGAGGAGGAGGAGGAGGAGGATTGTGTGAGCATGGAGGTGGAGCCTGGCACTCAGCATCAGCAGCAGCAGTCTTTTAGGGATGATGTACAGTCCCAACAAACCAGTGGACTTGTACGTGGCTGGGAGGAGGTGGCTGGCGATCATGTCATCCTCAGTGACCCAGAAGACTCCGGACCGAATGCCTCAGCTAACCTACGCTGCATGGCCTCCCTGATCCTGCAAAGCCTGCGGAAGGATCCTCGTGTTCTTCGGATCAAGGAGAGTGACCATTACTGGCTGGCCACTCTCCTTGATCCACGGTACAAGGGTAAGGTTGCGGACCTTATCTTGCCGTCGCAGAGGGAGCAGAGGATGAGACATCTCAGGGAGGCCTTGCAGAAAGGTCTGTGCAACGCGTTCCCAGAAACTGGGAGGTTACAAACTCCTGGTCCTGGACGACGAGTTGCTGAGGCTTCGGTCAGTAGCAGAAGGAGCGGTGGGGAAGGTGGACGTCTGACCGATGCGTTCAGACAATTTTTTAGTCCGCAGCCCCAAGGTATGATCGGTTCCAGCAACCATCGCCAGCGTCTGATATACATGGTGCAGGAATACCTAGGGGCAAGGTCAGACTTGGACACCTTTCCCACCGAAAATCCTCTGGCTTACTGGGTCCTGAGGATGGATCACTGGCCAGAGCTTGCACAGTATGCAATTGAGCTACTGGCCTGTCCTGCATCCAGCGTTCTTTCCGAACGCACATTCAGTGCTGCTGGAGGATTTGTCACCGATCATAGGGTGCGCCTGTCCACCGACTCGGTTGATCGACTGACCTTCATAAAAATGAATCAGTCTTGGATCACCACCAGCTACCAGACACCTGAAGCGGATATAATGGAATAATTTATAATGTCACATCCCTTCAAGACTGCCTATGCTGATGCTGAGTGACTGTCCTGTTATGTTCACTGACTATCCTCTTCCTCCTCCTCAATGATCCATGCCACCACACCAGTGCCTAAGGCACAATTTTTCAGCCCCTGTATAACAGGGGCGTGTAATTACAATTTTTTAAAAAGATGCTTCGCAACAGGTGTGACTGCTGTGCTCAGAGTACAGTATCTGTGAGGGGTTGCAGTGTTGTGGCACCAGCACCAGTGCCTAAGGCACAATTTTTCAGCCCCTGTTGGGGCGTGTAATTACAATTTTTAGGCAATGCTTTGCAACAGGTCTCATTGCTGTGCTCAGAGTACAGTATCTGTGAGGGGTTGCAGTGTTGTGGCACCAGCACCAGTGCCTAAGGCACAATTTTTCAGCCCCTGTATAACAGGGGCGTGTAATTACAATTTTTTAAAAAGATGCTTCGCAACAGGTGTGACTGCTGTGCTCCAAGTACAGTATCTGTGAGGGGTTGCAGTGTTGTGGCACCAGCACCAATGCCTAAGGCACAATTTTTCAGCCCCTGTTTAACAGGGGCGTGTAATTACAAATCTTGATCTAATAGTTCACAGCAGGGCCCATTCCTGCGCCCACCAAGAGTAACTATGAGGGCCTACAGTCTTGTGGCAACACCGTCCACCACCACCACCACCAAAGGCCCAATTTTTCTGCCCTGTTCAACAGGTGCATGCAATTACAAATCTTGATCTAATAACTCACAGCAGGGCCCATTCCTGCACCCACCAAGAGTAACTGTGAGGGCTTACAGTCTTGTGGCAACACCGTCCACCACCACCACCACCACCACCAAAGGCCCAATTTTTCTGCCCGGTTCAACAGGTGCATGCAAGTACAAATCTTGATCTATTAACTAACAGCAGGGCCCATTCCTGTGCCCACCAGTCTTGTGGCTACACCAACATCTAATAGGGCAAATTTCTGCAGAATATATACGGCAGGCCCCTACTTTCAAACATCCAACTTACAAACGACTCCTACTTGCAAACGGCAAGAGAAAACAGGAAGTGAGAGGAAATCTACCCCTAGGAAGGAAAATTCTATCCTGTTAGATTTAATTTGGGAAAAAGGTATCTCCTCTCTACTGATGCTTTATCACCAATCCTTGTTTCAATTAAAACCCCACTTTTCCAAAAACATTTGTCATTGGGACGGAAAGTGAGGTGACATGTTCTGAACAGATGTGCAAAGACAGCAAATGTTACAGGGGTGATAACCCCTCCCTATGTTCTCCAAAAAGCTTAAAAATTGATTTTTTTGGGATGTAGCTACACTTCATAATGTACCTGTTCAGATTCTACTTAAGAACAAACCTACAGTCCATGTCTTGTTTGCACCACCTATATACTGCTGTTCAGAGTATATAGGGTTGTAGGTATAGGGTTTTATTTTGGGTGCGGGGTCCCCCTTAGTATCCATACAAGACCCAAAGGGGCTGGGGTGGGGGGGGGGTGATGGGGTAGCCATGCCATTTTTCTCAAGGATTTTCAGCCATATGGCGGCCAGGACAAGACATGACATTAAAGCCGCAAGTGGTTTTAAATGGCTTCTTTTTTTCCTTTACAAATGTCATTTTGTGCAAGGACAGTTCTAAACACGGGAAACACATGCCACTTCACAGGCATACTTTAGACACCCCCCAGGTACCATATTTAAAAGGAAAATTTCACTTTTTTTTTTTCACTTTATGCATCATTAAAATGACTGCTCCCGAAAAAACTTTAGTTTTTAAAATTTCTTTTTGCATTGATATATGTCCCCTGGGGCAGGACCCGGGTCCCCAAACCTGTTTTATGACATTAACATGCATATTGGCCGTTGTAATTAGCAATTTTGATTTCGAACGTTCGCGTCCATTATAGCGAATAGGGTTCGAAAATTCGCGCGAACTTTCGGTCCGTTCGAAGGTTCTGGTGCGAACCGAACCCGGGGGTGTTCGGCTCATCCCTACTTGTAAAAATGTTTAATGGATTAGGAGATACAAGCTCCTTCCATGTAGAAACACTGAAAGCCTTAATTACGATCTTACCTAAGGAGGGGAAGGACCCATCACAGTGCGGGAGTTATAGACCAATATCCCTTTTAAATACGGATCTGAAGCTCTTCTCTAAAATCATAGCGACATGACTCCAACAGCAGATACACTCTCTGGTCCATCAGGACCAGGTAGGGTTTGTGAAGATGCGGGAAGCACGGGATAATACAATCAAGACTCTAAATTTGATCCATGTAGCTAATATATCTCGAACGCCCTGCGTATTCTTGGGGACAGATGCGGAAAAGGCGTTCGATCGTATTAATTGGCAATTTATGTTTGCGGTCCTACGACATTTAGGGTTGGGGAAAAATATGATTCAGTGGATCTCAAGCATTTACACTCAACCGTCCGCGCAAGTCAAGGTGAATGGAATTGTGTCCCCCCTTTTTAGAGTAGCTAATGGGACTAGACAGGGATGTCCTTTATCCCCAATCCTTTTTGCTCTGTCAGTTGAACCGTTACTGTGCAAGATCCGAGCAAACTCAGATATAGGAGGTCTGAAAATTGGAGGAATAGAATATAAAATCTCTGCTTATGCAGATGATATGTTGTACTCACTGACCAACCCGTTAGTATCTCTCCCCAATCTAATTCAGGAAATGGAGAAGTATGGCTCGCTATCACATTTTAAGATTAACCTCTCAAAATCAGAGGCGATGGGGGTAGCAACATCTAAAGAAGTATTGGGAACACTGAAATCCAATTATAAATTTAAATGGACATACCAAGCTTTGAAATACCTAGGAACTTTTATTCCAACAGACTTGGCACAGACATATAGACTGAACTTCCCCCCACTACTATCTAGGGTGCGAGTTATGCTAGAGGGATGGCAGAGGGGGTTTCATTCCTGGTTTGGGAGGTGTAACATTATTAAAATGAATATCTTACCAAAGTTTTTATACCTCTTCCAAACATTGCCAATTAACATACCCAGAGAATTTTTCAAACAAGTACACTCTCTCATCATTAGGTTCATTTGGGCAAATAAACACCCAAGAATCAAGAGATCAGTGATGTCCCTACCTAAACGATATGGAGGATTGGGGGTCCCAGATGTATATAAATACTACCAAGCTGCCCTGCTGAGCTGCTTGGTTGATTGGAGCAGACATAAGGAGTGGAAAATTTGGCCTGGTTTAGAACAGGCTCAGAGCAATGTGCTCCTACAACGAGCCGCTTGGTGTTTTAGGGATCTAAAGAATAGCATAAAGACACACCCTTTGATAGGCCCCACCCTCCGAATAGGATATGGGTTTTTCTCTAAAGGTAATTTATCAACAATAGACTCACCCCTTTTCCCCATCTTAGGAAACCCGCAGTTTAGCCCAGGACTAAGAAATGGACCGTTTGTAAAATTGATAGACCAGGGGCTCTTTCAAGCCGCTCATTTTATGAGATCAGGAACCTGGCCTACAATACAGGAAATGATAACAGGTGTTACACCTTACCAACTGGATTTCTGGAGGGCAGTGCAGTTGAGACATTTCCTGGAAAGCTTGACGCCACTAAGTAGCTATGAGAGGAAGTTAACAAGGTTTGAGGAATACTGTACGGGGAGCGGGATGATGAACCAAACTCTAGCCAAAGTGATAACATTAGTGGTGGCATCGGCCGAGGATTTCCGGTTGCCATTTTTTAGGAGATGGGAGGCAGAGATAGAACAGGCATTCACAGAGGAACAACAGAGGAAGATACTACAAAACACGTTTGAATCTGCAACTTGCATAAGAATGCAAGAGACTAATTTTAAGATCCTTGCACAATGGTACCGTACCCCGGCTATGATACATAAATGTTATCCTGGTATACCAGATAACTGTTGGCGATGTGGGGGGAGAGGTGGGACGATGGGTCATATTTTCTAGTCCTGCCCTAGAATAAAAAGCTTTTGGAAAGAGGTTCGGAGGATTGCACAAAAATTCAGCGACAGGGAGATCCCGGAGGACCCGACCTTTTACTTATTGCAAAATACCGAAATGTCGGTTAAACAATATAAAAAATCGGTTCTGTGCCACCTCCTGAACGCAGCAAGAGCATGCATCCCAGGTAAATGGAAACAGACACAACCACCCTCGGTCGGGATGTGGCTCAAACGAGTAGAACAAATTAATATTATGGAAGACCTGATGTGGACAAATCGGCAAAAAAGGTGGATTTATTTAGAAACATGGTCCATGTGGAATCATTTTAAATATACAGAAGAGGGCAGATCCCTTATGCCCCATACACACGATCGTTTTTCATGCCGTTAAAAATACCATTAAAAAAAATGGCCATTAAAAATGATCGTGTGTAGGCTCCAGAGCATTTTTAACGACGTGAAAATTGGGCATTAAAAATTTCGAACATGCTCTCTTTTTTCACGTCGTTTTTCATGTCGTTTTTTTTAACGACGTGAAAAACGATAGTGTGTATGCTTTAACGACGTGAAAAAAAACGCGCATGCTCAGAATCAAGTATGAGACAGGAGCGCTCGTTCTGGTAAAACTAGCGTTCGTAATGGAGATAGCACATTCGTCACGCAGTCACGGACTGAAAAGCACGAGACTGAAAAGAGCGAATCGTCGCTCAACAAACTTTACTAACATGAAGGGTGGCGCCATTCGAACGGAACTTCCCCTTTATAGTGCCGTCGTACGTGTTGTACGTCACTGCGCTTTGCTTGATCGTTTTTTTAAATGATCGTGTGTACGCAAGACAGGCTTGAGAGGAAACATGAAAAAAAACGACGTAAAAAACGGCAAGAAAAAAAATGGCAAGAAAAACGATCGTGTGTATGGGGCATTATAGATGCAAACTGAGTAAATGCTATTCAGGAAGGGAAGGGGACAAGACATGGGGGGAGGGGGGGTTTGTTTTTGTTTTTTTGTTTTTGTTTTTTTGTTTTTTTTTTGTTTGGGAAGCTTTTTCTGGGAAGCCTCCCCCTGGACGCCATGAGGAAGGCGCCATGAGGAAGGCGGCAGGGGGAATAATGATGGTTAAGATATAACACAGAGAATAGAATGATATAATGGTCTGCAATTAATATCTAGAGACGGGTGATATGTTATGTTATGTATGATATGTTATGTATGATATTTACGGAATGTACGCCTCTGTGTTTTACTTCAGAATAAAATAAAAAAGAGTGATAAATTGAAAAAAAAAACACTTATGCCATTTACAGCTCAAAATCGCCATGGTGGCCATGAGGCCATAGGCTAACATGGAGAGACGTTTTTAAGCTGCAAAAAACGCTCAAACAAGTGGCTTGAAAAACGCCACTTAAACCCCCTTCCTGCCCAGACCAATTTTCACATTTCAGCGCTGATGACAATTGCGCGCTCTCATACAACACTGTAACCCAATGAAAATTTATTATTTTTGGCACACAAACAGAGCTTTATTTTGGTGCTATTTGATCACCTCTGCGGTTTTTTGTTTTCTATAAATACAAAAGACAGAGTTAAAAA
Source organism: Rana muscosa (assembly GCA_029206835.1). Lineage (NCBI taxonomy): Eukaryota > Metazoa > Chordata > Amphibia > Anura > Ranidae > Rana > Rana muscosa. The sequence goes on along the minus strand of CM055127.1, from coordinate 32,764,098 downwards.
AAAAAAAACACTTCAGCACTAGGCCTATTCTGGCACTTCTCTCCTTCATGTAAAAATCATACATTTCTGGCTATAAAATTACTTCAAAACCCCAAACATTATATATGTTTTTTTAGCAGACACCCTAGGGAATAAGATGGCGGTCATTGCTAATTTTTATCTCGCTCGGTATTTGCTCAATAAATTTTCAAACGCCTTTTTTTTGGGAAATAAATGGTTTCATGAATGTTAAAAAATTACAAAACAGTAAAGTTAACCCAATTTTTTGGGATAATGTGAAAGATGTTGTTATGCTGAGTAAATAGATACCTAACATGTCACGCTTTAAAATTGCGCACACTCATGGAATAACACCAAACTTCAGTACTTAAAAATCTCCCTAGGCGATGCTTTAAAATGTTTTACACGTTACCATTTTGGCATTACAGAGGAGGTCTAGTGCTAGAATTGTTGCACTCGTTCTAACACACACAGCAATACCTCACATGTGTGGTTTGAACGGCGTTTACATATGTGGGCGGGACTTACGTGTGTGTTCGCTTATGAGCGCGAGCTACCGGGGACATGGGTGTTTTTTCCTTTTTTGTATTTCTTACTCTTTTTTTACCTTTTTTGTTTTTTGGATCACTTTTTTTCCTATTACAAAGAATGTAAACATCCCTTGTAATAGGAATATTTTGTGACAGGTCCTCTTTATGGAGAGATGCAGGGTCAATAAGACCCCACATCTCTCCTCCAGGCTGGAAAGCATGAGATCGGTCCAAAAAATTCACCAATCTCATGCTGACAGCCGAGATCACGGCTTGGATTACATACGGGAACCCGGCGTGATGTCATAACGTCGCTCCCTGGCCTCCGACGGTCATAGAGATGACTGGTGACCATCTGGTCCCCATTCATCGCTATGCTTCCCATCCGGCGCCGGCCAAATCGTTCTCTGAGCCCAAGATGGCACGAGAGAGCCCGGAGAAGCACCAGATGGCAGCGGGAGGGGGGGACGTCCCCTCCCGCCACCTATAAGAACGATCAATCGGCGGAACTGGCGCTACGATCATTTTTATCGTGCACAGAATCGCTGGCTGAAAAGAATGATATCTGAATGATGCCTGCAACTGCAGGCATCATTCAGATGTCACCGCACAAAGCCAAGGACGTCATTTGACGGTGGGCGGTAGGAAAGTGGTTAATATTTCGAAAATTTAGACAAAAGGTAATTTTACTCCTTCATTGATGTACACTGATGAGACTGCACTGATGGGCTGCACTGATGGGCACCGATAAGTTGGCAAGGGTGGGCACTAAGAGGTGGCATTGCTAGTTGGCACTGGTGGGCATTGAGAAGTGGCACTGCTAGGTGGCAAGGATAGTTGGCAGTGATGGGCACTGATAGGCAGCACTGCTAGGTGGCACTGATTGGCAGCAGTGGTGGGCATTGATAGGTGGCACTGGCAGGGGCTACTGGTTTTCACAAATGGCGCAGAATTGCCTCTTCCTCTTCGGGCCCGATGTCCCTTGCACATAAGCCGGTGATTGCCTTTTTTTATGCTCATGCTGTCATCACAAGGAGAAAACAAAAACCATTAACCAGCTTTTGTTTACATCACGTGATCAGCTGTCATTGGCTGACAGCTGATCACATGGTAAAGGGCAGGGATCGGCCCCTTACTTGGATCTGTCATCACCCGAGTCTCAGTGACTCGGTGACCACAGCGTGCGCGCGCGAAGGGGACGACGTTTATTGACGGACTCCTGGCAATTGAGGACCATGCTGTGGCTGGCGATCAGTTATAGCGCTGATCTCAAGTGATTAAAGAGGGTCTAAATGGGCCATTGACATGCATCACAATTCAACCTAGGAATGTGTCTTTGCAAAGTTAAACTAAATGAAATCCTTTATTATTTTTGCTTGGGGATAGAGTGCAGAGGGATTACACGTCTAGACAGTTTTTGGGGATGTCTGCACCCCTGATAAGGTGAAGACAACTCCCAAATTTGGCCACTTTATCCTTCCAAATAATTCACTTTCTGTCACATAGCCACACAGGAAGTGAGGGTAAATCCCTACCAATGTCTTTCCTTGGGGACACACAGGTCAATCTAAATACTTTACACATTATGTACATTGCACTCCAGCATTTTGCGGGTTACACCCCAAATTATTAGTTTTTTTGGACTTTGGGGTTTATTTAATAAAGGCAATTCTACTTTGCATTACAAGTGCACTTGCTGGATATCCGAAAGTGAAATGCAAGCAAACAAAAAAAACACCATTTTTGCTTTTACATGATTGGATGTTACAATCACCAGTGATCCCTCAGATTTTCAGCAGCTACACTTTTACTGCAGAATGGATTTGTCTTTACTAAACCCCAAACTACCCAATGATTTGGGGTGTACACAACAAAGTCCTAGAGTGCAATTTGCTTAATGGGGACACTAGTTAGATTGATCTGTGTGTCCCCAAGAAAAGACATTGGTAGGGTTTTACCTTCACTTCCTGTTTAGCTGTGTGACAGGAAGTGAAGCCAATTTTACTACAAGGGGACACAAAGCCCAACCTTTAAATAAAATAAAAATAAAAACACAAGCAGGGGTTCTAACACTTACTTTGTTTCCCTCAAAATGCCCACAATTAGAATTGTATTGCCTTGAGCTATTTTTAAGTGCAGTGCTCTAAATCAGTGCTTCTCAAGTACCCCCAACAGGCCATGTTTGCAGGTTTTCCTTCATCTTGCACATGTGCTTTAAATCACAGTCAATGGTTTTGTATTTTGGGCAGCAATTCTCCATAAGATAAATTCACAAAACATGTCCTGTTGTGGGTACTTGAGGACTGAGGCTGAGAACCACTGCAGTAAAAAGGAAAATTGAATACTTACCGCTCTGTATTTTTCATTTCCTGGTGACTCTCCATGGCAGCACACAATTCATGCATATGCTAGCATGAAGGCACCAGGGTAGACAAATCACACCTGTTGTTTTGACATGCCAATCAGCTGTCACATTTGTTGCAAAGAAAACGCAAAACAAACCTCAAAACTTTGCATCAAATTTTATTAGTCAACAAAACAAAGAATAATAAAAAATAAGAAATAAAAATAAAAAAACAGGGTCAATTTGAAACAGTTACAGACTCACAACATCTTGATAAAGATTTGGCTAAATAGTGCAGCACAGACAATTAAATCAAAGTGAACAAACGACAAACATTAACAACATCAAAATTAGTTCAGGGGAACATTTCCCCCACACCAAAAAATACAATCCACAAAATAAACCAAACACCTGTTTTGCAAAGACATAACAAATAAAATGCATGTGTTACAAACTCGATAAGGACACCAAAATGTAACTTTTGCCGGACACACACACACACACACTTGCCTCTTTTCAGGGCAAGGGAGGGAATGCTAACTGCTAGCTTTATATAACCTATGTTTGTGAGCTAATGAGGCAATTGAAAACACATGCACAGTCCATGGAACACCCAGAATGCAAGTTCACCCAATGTAGAGACTGAACTTCAAAGTGGCTACACCTGTTAAGGATGTCCTTCAATTACTAACCCATAAAAACTCTCTCTGAACATGCCCCGAAATATCCAGGTGCTGTTCACACACAAAAAGCACCAAAGAAAATCGAAGTCCCTGGGCATGTGCATAACAACACAAATGCAGCTATCAGAAAATAACCCCCCCTGTCCAAAATTAAGCACATCATCCAGCATTCTACAAAATTAGGGATCAGAAAATAACCCCCTCCCCTACCAACAAATACCATTGCAGTCTTTGGGAACTGACTTGTTAATTTTGCTAGTCCCCACTTGGCTGGCTTTTCTTCTAGTTATTGGCCTTAAAATGGGGGCCCAGGTCCCACCCTAAGGGACATATATCAATGTCACCAATTTGGACAACACCCAAAACAAAGAGAAGTGCCTTTAAATATGCCAAATTGCTTAAGGGCCATTTCACACCACATGCAGTCCATTGTGTTTTTATGCATCAAAAATGCATGGAAAGTTGGTTATATGGTTCTAAATGGCAGTGTTTGTTCCAGTGCGTTCCAGTTCCACCAAAAAAGTAGAACATTCTGCATTTTACCTGCACTGGACTGTACTGGAACGCAGCAAAATGCATCATAAACGCACTGGAACGCACCGGAACACACCTAAATGCACCAAAAACGCACTGGAACACACTTGTCCTGCTCTTTGGTTAATAAAAAAGAGGGGTGAAAAAAAAGCACTGGACTGCATCAAAAACGTAACAAAAATGCACTGGAACGCATCACAAACGTGCATGCAGAAAAGCACCTGGAAAGCATCCGGATTGCGTTTCTATGGTGTGAACTGGCCCTTCCAGGTGCTTTTCTGCATGCGCGTTTTTGACACGTTCCAGGGCATTTTTGTTACGTTCTAGATGCAGTCCAGTGCTTTTTTTTCACCCCTCTTTTTTATTAACCAAAGAGAAGGACAAGTGTGTTCCAGTGCATTTTTGATGCGTTTTTGATGCAGTCCAGTGTTTTTTCCCCCTCTTTTCACTTAGGACAAGTGTGTTGCAGTGCGTCTTTGGTGCATTTAGGTGCGTTCCAGTGCGTTTCTGGTACGTTCAGTTGCGTTTTTGATGTGTTTTACTGCGGTCCAGTACAGTTCTGTACCTAAAAAATGCAGCATGACCATTTTTTTTTTCCTTTATGAAACACACTGGAACGGACTGCAGTGGTGTGACCTATGCCATTGGCATTAATGTGATCAACTTTCTTTGCGTTTTTCATGCATCAAAAAAATGCACTGCACTGCATCCGGTGTGAACTGGCCCTAAATATCATACCTGGGGGGTGTCTATAGTATGCCTGTAAAGTAGCGCATGTTTTCCATGTTTATAACAGTTCGAGAGCAAAATGACATTTCTAAAGTAAAATAATAGTCATTTAAAAGTCCTTGCGGCTGTAATGAATTGCTGGTTCCCGTCAATACAGATAAAAGTAATTGAAAGTCTTTGATAACACAAAAAAAAAGCGTGGGGGTCCCCCAAATTCAATTACCAGGCCCTTCAGGTCTGGAATGGATATTAAGGGGAACTCTGCCGCAAATTTTAAAAAAAATGCGTGCAGTTACCCCAAATATCCATACCAGGCCCTTCAGATCTGGTATGGATTTTAAGGGGAACTCCACCCCAATTTTTTTTTTAAATGCAGTGGAGTACCCCCAAAAATCCACACCAGACCCTTATCAGACCACGCAAACTGGCAGGCCACAGGAAAAGAGGGGGGACAAGAGAGCGGCCCCCCCTCCCTCCTGAGCCGTACCAGGCCACATGCCCTCAACATGGGGAGGATGTCCCCATGTTGATGGGGACAAGGGCCTCATCCCCACAACCCTTGCCCGGTGGTTGTGGGGGTCTGCGGGCAGGGGGCTTATCGGAATCTGGAAGACCCCTTTAACAAAGGGGACCCCCAGATCCCGGCCCCCCCTGTGTAAAATGGTAATGGGGTACAAATGTACTCCTACCATTTCACAAAGAAAGTGACAAAAATGTACAAAATGACAATAGCCGGTTTTTGACAATTCCTTTATTAATGTCTTTTCCTTTCTTCCATCTTCTTCTTCTTCTATCTTCTTCTTCTTCTATCTTCTTCTTCTTCTATCTTCTTCTTCTTCTATCTTCTTCCATCTCCTTCTTCCATCTCCTTCTTCCATCTCCTTCTTCCATCTCCTTCTTCCATCTCCTTCTTCCATCTCCTTCTTCCATCTCCTTCTTCTTCTTCCATCTTCTTCTGTTCTCCATTCGGGTTTCTTCCTCCATCTTGTTCTTCATCTTCATCTTCCTTCTTCCTTCGGTCTTCTCGTCCGCATCTTGCTCCGGCGTCTTCCCTTCTTCTTTCTTCGGCCGCTCCATTTGAATTGGAGGTTCCCGCTGTGCGACGCTTCAGTTATTCAGTTCTCCCCTGGGTCCGCTGCCGCCTGGTGACCCCGCCCCCCTCTGACGCACATGGATTTCAAGGGGACTTTCCCCGTGGTGTTAGAGGGGGCGGAGCCACCGGGTGGCAGCGGACCAAGAGGAGAACTGAATCGTCACACAGCGGGAACCTCCAATTCAAACGGAGCGGCCGAAGAAGAAAGAAGAAGCCAGAGCAAGATGCGGACGAGAAGACCGAAGGAAGAAGGAAGATGAAGATGAAGAGGAAGAGGAAGATGGAGGAAGAAACCAGAATGGAGAAAAGAAGAAGATGGAAGAAGAAGATGGAAGAAGAAGAAGATGGAAGAAGATGGAAGAAGATGGAAGAAAGGAGAAGACATTAATAAAGGAATTGTCAAAAACCGGCTCTTGTAATTTTTTACATTTTTTTGACACTTTCTTTGTGAAATGCACGGATAAGGGTCTGGTGTGGATTTTTGGGGGGACTCCGCACCATTTTTTAAAAAATTTGGGGTGGAGTTCCCCTTAAAATCCATTCCAGATCTGAAGGGCCTGGTATGGATATTTGGGGGAACCGCACGCATTTTTTTTTTTAAATTTGCGGCGGAGTTCCCCTTAATATCCATTCCAGACCTGAAGGGCCTGGTAATTGAATTTGGGGGAACCCCCACGCTTTTTTTTAATTTTTATCAAAGACTTTCAATTACTTTTCTCTATATTGCCGGGAGCCGACAATTCATTATAGCCGCGGGTGCTTTTAAATGCCTTTTTTTTTCCTTTAGAAATGTCATTTTGCTGGCGCACTGGGAAGTTCAGAGCTGCGCCTGTTCAACTTATGCAAATTGGTTTACGTGACTTGATATTTACTAAGATTTTGCCGGCGCAGTGTCTTGGCGCAAGAAAACAAGGAAAATTGCCGCGCTGAGCTCAAAAAAACCTCCCGCAGCTCGAATCTTACTTGCCGGCGCAGCGGGCTGGTTTTGAAAAAGTTACTTTCTCACTCTATTTTGGGCATATTAGTTATTTGGGCAGGTGTCACTACACTTCCTAACATCACCCCACATCACCCCAATTATATTCTCACTTCCAGCTTCTTTATATTTAGAGTTTAACATGCTGTGCGCCAGGTCCATAGTGGCGCACTGAGCGCCTCCTCCCGTCCGCCGACAACACTATAGTAAATGGCAAATAGGGCTGCGCTACAGGCGCTAATGTTTTGTAAATACCAAAACAGCCATTGCGCGCGCAGATGCGCCGATACTCATGGCGCAAAGGTTTTGTAAATTAGCCCCAAAGACTCTTGATTACATATATATATAAAAAAGATATATATGGTTTGTATATAAGAAAAACATTATTTTATAAGGAGAAGGAGAGCGTCTATATTTTTTTATCTACAGATTTGTTGTCTCCATATATAGATCACTAAATGAAATATAGTCCATATGATTGGTCGACTAATGCGACCAATGAAACAAGGACCATAGATTTCACATAGACTTGTGGGCCAAAGGAAGGACTGAGTTGTTAAATTGGCCCTAAAGCTCGTGGGGGATAATAGAAAGGTAGGGAAGAGATGTTGTCCAAATTCAGTATTGACCAAAATATTAGAACAAGGGCGAAGAGAAAAAAAAAAAAAAAAAAAAAGGAGGAAAATGGGGATGGAGGGTGAAAAAATGATAAGAGGAAGGGGTAAAGGTGAGAAAAAGAGGGGAAAGAAAAAGAAGAAAGGGAAAGGGAAAAGGGGGAAGAGCAGGAAGGAAAAAGGGGGAAAAAAGATTTTTTGAAAAAAGAGAAGGAAAAAAATAAAAACAAGCAAAGCTATAGCGAGGATGGGGGAGGCAGCAAGGGAAACAATATGCAATGTTCATAAAAAAGGTTTATAACTCAACATTTCATTCAATCCAGGATAAATTGTTGCTTTCAGCAAAAAAATCCATCGGGATTACAATTGCAAAAGTTTCTGATCGTTGCTGCCTCCCCTAACATCCGGAGGAATATGTTCCAAGGCCATTAATTTGATGGTGTCCAATCTGAAGTCATGAAATAGACCAACATGGCGACTGATCGGAGTTTCCATTCTTAATTTTTTTATCAAAGATATATGATCATTTATTCGTTTGAAAAAGGGACGTTTTGTTTTCCCTATATAGAAGGAACTGCAGGTACATTGCATCATGTAAACAATGCCTGTAGTCTGGCATGTTACTCTGTTTTATCCTATGGGTACATCCATTGGGTAGCATGACTTCATTACTGTTTAGCAAGAAACGACAGTTGTCACACCTCCTACATGGGAAAGACCCAGGACATGTGACAGCTGTCGATGGAGTTTTATAATGATTCTGTGTCAGCCGATCCCTAAGGGATTTGGCTCATCTGTAAGTAATTTGAGGTTCCTTCTCAATGTACTTACATGCTATGGGATCTGCCAGTAAGAGTGGCCAATATTTATTAATGATCTGTCTCACCTGTTTGTGCTGCTTATTATAGGATGTTATAATTCTAACAGGTTGATTTGTACATTTGATTTTTTTCTGATCAATCAAAGTGTCCCTAACATGTGCTTTGGCTCTATTAAAGGCTTTTTTTCAGGGTACTATGATTGTACCCCCTATCTCGAAGACAAGAATACAAAAGATTTGCTTCTTTCAAAAAATCCTCATCCCTGCTGCAGTTTCGCCGCAGCTGCAGATATTGGCTGTAGGGGATGCTGCTAATCAGGGGTTTCGGATGAGAACTGGAGGCATGTAGTATAGCATTAGTTGCAGACGGTTTTCGAAATAGTGAAGTGCTCAAAGATCCATCACTTTCTACAAATATCTCAATATCCAAAAAATTCACAGATTTTTGATTACAAGACATTGTAAACTTAAGATTGAACTGATTGTTGCCAAGTATCTCCATAAACTCAAGTAATTCATCATGCGTGCCGGTCCAGACCATCAAGATATCATCGATATATCGATGGAATGTAAGCACACATTCTAAGTAATTCTGAATGTCATCTCTGGAAAATAGGTCCCTCTCCCACCCCCCCAGATACAGATTGGCGTAGGATGGGGCACACCGTGTCCCCATTGCCACGCCCTGCATCTGGAGGTAGTGGGAGAGGCTGAACATGAACACATTCCTAGTCAATACGAATTTCAATAGTTCCAGAATAAAATCATTGTATGGATCACTTGATTGGCCACGTTCGCGCAAATGTTCCGCTACAACCGATAATCCCCGATCATGGGGGATTGCGTTATAGAGGCTTTCCAGGTCGACTGTGACCAACCATGCATTGTCGGGAATGGTGATATCCTCCAATATTTTGATCAAATCTATTGTGTCCTGTACAAAAGAAAACAAGGCTTTGACATGTGGTTTCAAATAGCTGTCGATGAGGCTGCTGGCATTCTCACTCAGACAGCCACATCCTGAAATAATAGGCCGGCCTGGAGGACTGTCCAAAGTTTTATGGACTTTGGGCAGCGCGTACATTGTGGGAACCCTAGGTTCCAAGACGTTAAGAAACGTCCAGGTAGGTTTGTCAATCAGATTTTTAGATAATGATATTCCTGAATTCAATGCAATAGTGGTCAATAACAGTTCGGGAAATGGGCCTATACCATTCCTTGTTGCAAAGAATGCGTAGGCACATACATTCATGTTTGTCACGATCCATAATTACAAGGTTTCCACCTTTGTCAGCCTGCTTGATTACGATTTGTTTGTTTTTTTGTAATGACGACAAAGCCCGTGCAGACCGAGACGGTAAATTACTAGAATAAGTCCGAGACCATGTCATTCCTTCGATTTCTCTTTATATTTGTTGTACAAATGCCCAAATATTGGGATTATTGCCCAAAGTTGGAAAATTCCTTGATTTGGGCTTAAAAAGTTGTGGGGGAGGAAAACATCTAATCGCAGGATCAGTTTCTGATGAAAGGGGAGGATTAAATGTTGAGTCAATGGACCCACCATCATCCTCCCATAATTCCATCAGGTCCTGTATTGTTTGAATCTCTCTAATAGTAAATTCGTTAGTCCAACTAGAGGTAGTGACATGATCAATACTGTGTGGTTTGTGATAAATTGTCTTAAACATTAAACGACGTGCAAATAGGTGAATGTCCTTGATGACGTCAAAGGCATCCACCTTTGCTTCAGGGCAAAAAGTTAATCCCAGCTGTAGTACCTCAAGTTCTTCGGGGCTAAATTAACATGAAGAAAGGTTTAGAATCTGAAATTGTTTGTCCTTAACTTCCATTGGTATTGTCTCACAGAATCTTACTGATTTACCGGATTTGGGTTTTCCGGTGTTCCCAAAACTAAAAAAATGGGAGCCATCTTGGGATCATTCTTAGCAGTAACAGACTGGGCCAAAACATTTGCCTTATTCAAAGGCTGAGTAGAAACCAACACAGAAGAAGAGAAGGATGAAGATGGTGTGCCCCTGGGGTCAAAAATTTTTGCCCCATGGGAGACTCGCGAACTCTTGGCCGAATTGTGCGGTGTATTAGAGCGTTGTTGTGAATTTCTAGGTCTAACAGTAGGTGATTCACGAATATGTGTTAAAGCAGGTGCAATTCTTACATTTTCCGTAAATGATACATTAGAGTCCCCCTTACGTTTCTTAGACATCCTTTCAGGAACAATGTCCTGGTATACCGTTGATTGACTAGATGATGCTGGAGAGTAGGGATGAGCTTCGTGTTCGAGTCGAACATACGTTCGACTCGAACATTGGCTGTTCGATCGTTCGACGAAGATCGAACGATTTGGGCCGTTCGCGCCAAATTCGAGTGACGCGAACGGCCCACAATGCACTACGCCATCGCAGTGTCATCCAGGCGCTGTGATTGGCCAAGCATGCACTGTGACCCCGCATGCTTGGCCAATCACAGCGCCGGCAGCGAGGAGAGCAATGATTGGCCACAGGCAGGATGCCTGTGGCCAATTATTGCTGAGGGTGTTTAGTACACGCCCCACACTATAAAAGGCCGCCAGCACGGCGGCCTAGTGTAGTGTGTTCCGGAGCAGGGATAGAGTAGCATAGGCAGGGACAGTGACTGTTATTTCTTTCTTGCTTAACCTGGATTCCTTTAGTTTAGGGAAAGAGAAGGATAGGTAGGGAGAGTGTCAGTGTGTTTTGTGCTTCTGCTATAGTGTGCTTAAAAAAAACATTTATTCTAGGGACAGAAAACTCTAGGTAGGGACAGTGTCAGTTTCTTTCACTCTGCAAGTCCTTGTTTCCAGGGACCTGTAAGGACAGTGAGTTAATTGTCCTTGTGCTATATTGTGCTTAAAAAAAACATTTATTCTAGGGACAGAAAACTCTAGGTAGGGACAGTGTCAGTTTCTTTCACTCTGCAAGTCCTTGTTTCCAGGGACCTGTAAGGACAGTGAGTTAATTGTCCTTGTGCTATATTGTGATTAAAAAAAACATTTATTCTAGGGACAGAAAACTGTAGGTAGGGAGAGTGTTTTTTTTCTTTCACTCTGCAAGTCCTTGTTTCCAGGGACCTGTAAGGACAGTGAGTTAATTGTCCTTGTGCTATATTGTGCTTAAAAAAAACATTTATTCTAGGGACAGAAAACTCTAGGTAGGGACAGTGTCAGTTTCTTTCACTCTGCAAGTCCTTGTTTCCAGGGACCTGTAAGGACAGTGAGTTAATTTTCCTTGTGCTATATTGTGATTAAAAAAAACATTTATTCTAGGGACAGAAAACTCTAGGTAGGGACAGTGTCAGTTTCTTTCACTCTGCAAGTCCTTGTTTCCAGGGACCTGTAAGGACAGTGAGTTAATTTTCCTTGTGCTATATTGTGATTAAAAAAAACATTTTTTCTAGGGACAGAAAACTGTAGGTAGGGAGAGTGTTTTTTTTCTTTCACTCTGCAAGTCCTTGTTTCCAGGGACCTGTAAGGACAGTGAGTTAATTTTCCTTGTGCTATATTGTGCTTAAAAAAAACATTTTTTCTAGGGACAGAAAACTGTAGGTAGGGAGAGTGTTTTTTTTCTTTCACTCTGCAAGTCCTTGTTTCCAGGGACCTGTAAGGACAGTGAGTTAATTGTCCTTGTGCTATATTGTGCTTAAAAAAAACATTTATTCTAGGGACAGAAAACTCTAGGTAGGGACAGTGTCAGTTTCTTTCACTCTGCAAGTCCTTGTTTCCAGGGACCTGTAAGGACAGTGAGTTAATTTTCCTTGTGCTATATTGTGCTTAAAAAAAACATTTATTCTAGGGACAGAAAACTCTAGGTAGGGACAGTGTCAGTTTCTTTCACTCTGCAAGTCCTTGTTTCCAGGGACCTGTAAGGACAGTGAGTTAATTGTCCTTGTGCTATATTGTGCTTAAAAAAAACATTTATTCTAGGGACAGAAAACTCTAGGTAGGGACAGTGTCAGTTTCTTTCACTCTGCAAGTCCTTGTTTCCAGGGACCTGTAAGGACAGTGAGTTAATTGTCCTTGTGCTATATTGTGCTTAAAAAAAACATTTATTCTAGGGACAGAAAACTCTAGGTAGGGACAGTGTCAGTTTCTTTCACTCTGCAAGTCCTTGTTTCCAGGGACCTGTAAGGACAGTGAGTTAATTTTCCTTGTGCTATATTGTGATTAAAAAAAACATTTTTTCTAGGGACAGAAAACTGTAGGTAGGGAGAGTGTTTTTTTTCTTTCACTCTGCAAGTCCTTGTTTCCAGGGACCTGTAAGGACAGTGAGTTAATTTTCCTTGTGCTATATTGTGATTAAAAAAAAAATTTTTCTAGGGACAGAAAACTGTAGGTAGGGAGAGTGTTTTTTTTCTTTCACTCTGCAAGTCCTTGTTTCCAGGGACCTGTAAGGACAGTGAGTTAATTTTCCTTGTGCTATATTGTGCTTAAAAAAAACATTTTTTCTAGGGACAGAAAACTGTAGGTAGGGAGAGTGTTTTTTTTCTTTCACTCTGCAAGTCCTTGTTTCCAGGGACCTGTAAGGACAGTGAGTTAATTTTCCTTGTGCTATATTGTGATTAAAAAAAACATTTATTCTAGGGACAGAAAACTCTAGGTAGGGACAGTGTCAGTTTCTTTCACTCTGCAAGTCCTTGTTTCCAGGGACCTGGAGAGACATTGAGTGAATTGTCCTTGTGCTATATTGTGATTAAAAAAAACATTTATTCTAGGGACAGAAAACTCTAGGTAGGGACAGTGTCAGTTTCTTTCACTGTGAAAGTCCTTGTTTCAAGGGACAGAGAAGGACACCTGAAGGTAGCCCTTATTGCTTTTTTCCCATCTCCCTGCAGGCCATCTATTAGAATGTCTGGAAGGCAAACAAGGAGAGGCAGACAGTCAGGAGGCAATAAAAGAGGGCAAGCAGGCTCTGTGTCTGGGGGCAACAGTGCTGGTCGTGGACGCGGTGCATTGTCATCAGCACATGGCCATGGGACACGCTTGTCCTTCTTTTCGGCAGCTGGACATGTTGAGCCACATCATGCCGAAGACTTGGTAGAGTGGATGACCAAGCCCTCCTCCTCCTCCTCATCCTCTCTCACCCAGGCTCAGGGTACTGGAAAAGCAGCTGCCAAAGCGTCGTCTTCCCTGGTATCAATGTCAGACAAATCATCAGTCACTCCTTCCCTAGACCCACCATGTCCTCCTCCTGAGGAGTCCCCCGAACTGTTTCAGCACAGTGTTGGGTACATGCTCCAGGAGGATGCCCAGCGTTTCGAAAGGGTCTGATGATGAAACCCAGCTAGAGGAAGGCAGTAGCGTGAGAGCAGACAGAGGGGATGCTCAAGAAGGACACCAATCTGGCAGTCATGTTCCAGCAGCTGCAGCATACTGCCAGATTGGCTCCAGTGATGAGGAGGGAGGGGATGATGAGGTCAATGACTCCACGTGGGTGCCTAATAGGAGAGAGGAGGAGGATGAGGAGGAGGCACATCTCCAACGAGGCAGGATGCCCTTTGGTGGCCAGCGTAAGGGCAGTACACCGACGGAATCACACCGCAGAGCTCCGCCTGTGCAGGGCGCTGCCTCTGCCCGTCATTCAAAAAGTTCTTTGGTGTGGGCCTTTTTTGAGGCTAGTGCATCAGATCGCACAGCTGCTGTTTGCAACATATGTCTCAAGCGTATATCGCGTGGCCAAAACATCAGCCGCTTGGGTACCACATGCCTGACCAGACATATGTTGACCTGCCATGCAGCTCGTTGGCAAGCCTACCTCAAAGACCCACACCAAAGAACAAAGCGGACCTCTCCTTGCACCACATCAGCTGGGATCTCCAACCCCACTATAACTTCAGTCCTCTCTGAAACATGCACTGAGAGGAATGAAGGTGTAGAATTAGGTGTGTCACAGCCAAGTACTTGCGCCCACTCTGCTAGCAGTACACCGACGTCCGATTCTAGCAGGCAAATTTCCCTGCCCCAGCTGCTGGACCGTCGAAAGAAGTTCACTCCCAGCCATCCACATGCCCAGCGGTTGAATGCTAGCTTGGCTAAATTGCTAGCGCTTCAACTGCTGCCTTTTCAGTTGGTAGACTCGGCCCCCTTCCGTGAGTTTGTGCAATGTGCGGTTCCTCAGTGGCAGGTTCCCAAACGCCACTTTTTCTCACGGAAGGCTATTCCGGCTCTCTACCGGCATGTGGAAGGCAATGTCTTGGCCTCGCTGGACAGGGCGGTCAGCGGTAAGGTGCATATTACCGCTGACTCATGGTCCAGCAGGCATGGACAGGGACGTTACCTTTCTTTCACGGCCCATTGGGTCACTCTTTTGGCAGCTGGGAAGGATTCAGGACAAGGTGCAGTAGTGTTGGAGGTTGTCCCACCGCCACGCCTCCAAAATGCTACTACTGGTTGTGACACACCTCTCTCCTCCACCCCCTCCTCTTCTTCTTCCTCCATGGCCTCTTCCTGTGGTTTGTCCTATGAACCAGCGGTGCTCCGTAGCCGTTCACGGGGCTACGCAAGTACGCAGGCAAAAAGATGCCATGCCGTGCTTGCGCTGGTGTGTTTGGGGGACAGAAGCCACACTGGGGCAGAGGTCCTGTCTGCTCTGCAGGGCCAGGCCGAGAGGTGGTTGACGCCACGCCAGCTTAAGCCAGGAATGGTGGTTTGCGACAATGGCACCAACCTCCTCTCCGCCCTCCGACAGGGACAACTGACCCATGTGCCCTGTGTGGCTCACGTCCTTAACCTGGTGGTGCAGCGCTTCTTGGGCAGGTACCCGGGCTTACAGGATGTCCTGAGGCAGGCCAGGAAAGTCTGTGTGCATTTCCGCAGATCTTATAATGCCAGTGCTCGCCTGGCTGAGCTGCAAAAGGAGTTGAACCTGCCCAAGAACCGCCTTATATGTGACATGCCCACCAGGTGGAACTCAACGTTGGCCATGCTGCAGCGGCTGCACACGCAGCAGAGGGCCATCAATGAGTACCTGTGCGACTACGGCACCAGGACAGGGTCAGGGGAGCTTGGTTTTTTTTCTCCACGCCAGTGGGGCATGATCAGGGATGCATGCACTGTCCTGGCACCATTTGAGGAGGCCACGAGGATGGTGAGCAGTGACAGTGCATGCATCAGTGACACTGTACCTCTTGTCCACCTGTTGGAGCACACGCTGCGTGGAATAATGGACAGGGCACTTGAGGCAGAACAGAGGCAGGAAGAGGAGGACTTCCTTGCCTCTCAAGGCCCCCTTTACCCAGACAGTGTTCCTTCTGTCCCACCCATCGCACAGGAAGAGGAGGAGGAGGAGGAGGAGGAGGAGGAGGAGGATTGTGTCAGCATGGAGGTGGAGGCTGGCACTCAGCATCATCAGCAGCAGTCTTTTAGGGATGATTTACAGTCCCAAGAAACCAGTGGACTTGTACGTGGCTGGGAGGAGGTGGCTGCGGATCATGTCGTCCTTAGTGACCCAGAGGACTCCGGAGCGAATGCCTCAGCAAACCTACGCTGCATGGCCTCCCTGATCCTGCAAAGTCTGCGGAAGGATCCTCGTATTCTTCGGATCAAGGAGAGGGACCATTACTGGCTGGCCACTCTCCTTGATCCACGGTACAAGGGTAAGGTTGCGGACCTTATGTTACCGTCGCAGAGGGAGCAGAGGATGAGACAACTCCGGGAGGCCTTGCAGAAAGGTCTGTGCAACGCGTTCCCAGAGACTGGGAGGTTGCAAACTCCTGGTCCTGGACAACGAGTTGCTGAGGCTTCGGCCAGTCAAAGAAGGAGCGGTGGGGAAGGTGGCCGTCTGACCGATGCGTTCAGACAATTCTTTAGTCCGCAGCCCCAAAGTATGATCGGTTCCAGCAACCATCGCCAGCGTCTGATAAACATGGTGCAGGAATATCTAGGGGCAAGGTCAGACTTGGACACCTTCCCCACCGAAAATCCTCTGGCTTACTGGGTCTTGAGGATGGATCACTGGCCAGAGCTTGCACAGTATGCAATTGAGCTACTGGCCTGTCCTGCATCCAGCGTTCTTTCGGAACGCACATTCAGTGCTGCTGGAGGATTTGTCACGGATCACAGGGTGCGCCTGTCCACCGACTCGGTTGATCGACTGACTTTCATCAAGATGAACCAGTCTTGGATCACCACCAGCTACCACACACCTGATGCTGATATAACAGACTAATTGATTTTAAAATGTCACATCCCTTCAAGACTGATGCTGATGCTGAGTGCCTGTGCTGTTATGTTGACTGGCTATCCTCCTCCTCCGAGTCCTCAATGGTACGATTGATGATGATAGCTTGGAAGATCATTTTTGTTTATGGGTGCCGCCACCAGTGCCTAACGCCCAATTTTTCAGCCCCTGTTTAACAGTGGCGTGTAATTACAATTTTTGAAGCAATACTTTGCAACAGGGCTCATTGCTGTGCTCCAAGTACAGTATCTGTGAGGAGTTGCAGTGTTGTGCCACCAGTGCCTAAGGCCCAATTTTTCAGCCCCTGTTTAACAGGGGCGTGTCATTACAATTTTTGAAGCAATACTTTGCAACAGGGCTCATTGCTGTGCTCCAAGTACAGTATCTGTGAAGGGTTGCAGTGTTGTGCCACCAGTGCCTAAGGCCCAATTTTTCAGCCCCTTTTCAACAGGGGCATGTAATTACAATTCTTGATCTAATAATTCACAGCAGGGCCCATTGCTGCACCCACCAAGAGTAACTGTCAGGGCTTACAGTGTTGTGGCACCAGCACCACCATCAAAGGCCCAATTTTTACTACCACTGTTCAACAATTATATGTAATTAAAATTCCTGATATAATAGTTGACAGCAGGGCGTTCCAGCACCAACCAAGAGTAACTGTGAGTGCTTACAGTGTTGTGCCAACACCAACAACTAAGGGGCCTATTTCTGCAGAGTATATACGGCAGGTCCCTACTTTCAAACATCCAACTTACAAACGACTCCTACTTGCAAACGCAAGAAGACAACAGGAAGTGAGAGGAAATCTACCACTAGGAAGGAAAATTCTCTCCTGTAAGAATAAATATGGGAGAAAGGTGTCTCCTCTGTACTGATGCTTTATCAGCAATCCTTGTTTCAAGAAAAACACCACATTTCAAAAACAGTTGTCATTAGGACGGAAAGTGAGGTGAAATGTTCTGAACAGGGGCACAGACAGCAAAACAAATGTTACAGGGGTGATAACCCTTACCTATGTTTTCCAAAAAGTTTAAAAATAGATTTTTGGTCTGGAGCTACACTTCAACAATGTACCTGTTCAAAATTACAAACAGATTCTACATAAGAACAAACCTACAGTCCCTGTCTTGTATGCACCGCCTGTATACGGCTGTTCAGAGTATATAGGGCCTTTTTTATTTTATGTGCGGGGTTCCCCTTAATATCCATACAAGACCCAAAGGGGCTGGTAATGGGCTGGGGTAGGGGGGGGGGGTGATGGGGTAGCTATGCCATTTTTCTTAAAGATTTTCATCCATATTACCGGGACCAGACATTACATTAAAGCCGCAAGCAGTTTTAAATGGCTTTTTTTTCCTTTAGAAGTGTCATTTTGTGCAGGGACAGTTCTAAACACGGGAAACACGTGGCACTTCACAGGCATACTTTAGACACCCCCCAGGTACGATATTTAAAGGAATATTTGACTTTTTTTTTTCACTTTATGCATCATTAAAATGACTGCTCCCGGAAAACGACCGTTTTTAAAACTTATTTTTGCATTGATACATGTCCCCTGGTGCAGAACCCGGGTTCCCAAACCCTTTTTAGGACAATAACATGCATAATAGTTGTTATAATTAGCACTTTAGAATTCGAACGTTCGCATCCATTGTATTTAATAGGGTTCTAATGTTCGTTCGAACTTTCGGTCCGTTCGCGGGTTCTGGTGCGAACCGAACCCGGGGGGGTTCGGCTCATCACTACTGGAGAGACAGAGATGTCAGATACATGTGTAACTTGTTAATCTGCTCATCAACCTCGTTAAGCTCAATATCATATTGTGGACACAATTGAGACATCATCTCAAAAGAACATGATTGGAGATTAGACTCCCAATTAAATTTTAGCCTGTCATCTATTTTTTTCAAGTTAGGAAATATTTGAATCCGCAGCCCCCAAGGGGTAATCTTGTTTTCAAGATATTTCTCAAAAGTATTTTTTGTGCCAGAAGATTCTGACATTTTTTTCAACAAATCTTTGCAATTTAATGAAGGATTTGTCTAGATTGGCCTCCCGTACTCCTACTGAGCTTTAAGAGAGGTGAATTTTGGTCATAAGTCCTTCCCAGTTATCCCCACAGAACATGGCCATGGTGAAAGTCTATGTGGAGCCTCTTATCAAGCACCAATTTTAATCGTGAACAACTGAATATACAATTCGAAAGAAATATATAAAGAGCAATTTATAAAATGTCTATAAATCTATACATAAGGCTACCTTCTTTATTTGGCCTCTAGACCAAATTATAATTGAATTATAATTCTTTAATTTTTTTTCTTTTTTTTTTTTCTTATTTGGATAATCAGAGATCTACAATATAATAAAGTGATCTCTAATAAAGAAAACAAAAAGAAAAAAACATATTATCAATACAATTATCAATACAATTAATCAATACAATTAATACAAAATATAGACGCTCTCCTTCTCCTTATAAAATAATGTTTTTCTTATATACAAACCATATATATCTTTTTTTTTTATATATGTAATCAAGAGTCTTTGTGTAATGTGTATTTTTTTGTAAATATGAAGATATTATGGAATTTTCATGTATTACATTATCACTTATTCACTTATATACACATTTATAACAATTTTTTTGTTTGTACATTGTTGTTTACTTTGGTTATTATCTTATTATAAATGTTATTCATTATATGCATGCTTCTTCGCCACCCGGGTACAGCTATTGGTGCCAAGCCTCTCTCTTCACCCATCGGACTGCTCGGGGTGGCGTTGTCCCTGGTGGATGCCCCGGACTCTGCTTAGCACCTTTTCAAGATCATATGGACACCCAAGGGCGTTACAGTTGCGACTGGATGCCCATTTTGCTGACTGGCATGCAGGCTTTCCACTGTAATGCCACGTACACACGATCGTTTTTAATGTCATTTTTAAAAACAAAGTTTTTCTCGACGTTATTTTTCGTGTTTCCTCTCAACCCTGTCTTGCGTACACACGATCATGAAAAAAAACACTTGAGAAAAGCGCAGTGACGTACAACACGTACGACGGCACTATAAAGGGGAAGTTCCGTTCTAATGGCGCCACCCTTTGGGACGCTTTTGCTAATTTCGTGTTACCGCGTGTTAGTAAAAGTTTGGTGAGAGACGATTCGCGCTTTTCAGTCTTCGTGCTTTGAAGATCGTTTTGTGGAGTTCAGTTTGTGCTTGTGGGTTCGTATCTGTCTTTCAGTGCTTGTAGTCAGTTCGTATCTGTTTATTCAGTGCGTTCTTGTCCGCTCGTTACTGTTTTTCAGCTCGTTCTTCATAGGCCTTGCTGTTCTTCCGTGCGTTCTTTTAGTGTGTTCTGAGCAGCCGACCATTATCTAGCCATGTTGCGGCTATGTACTCGTCGTAGAGTTCGTGCTGTAGTTGGAGCAGGGGTTCATGCTGTATCCCTACTCCAGGCCATGAACAGGGTGAGGAGGAGTTCATGGACCAAGAATTGGTTGCTCCAGCGGCACCAGTTCTGTCACATGCCTTTGTTGCGGGAGATCAGGGAGAATAATCCTGAGGACTACAGGAATTTTCTCAGGATGTCTGACCCCATATCTCAGCATCTGTTGGCTTTGGTGTCCCCCTATATTACCAGGCAGGACACCGTTATGCGGGAAGCCATCACTGCTGAGCAGAGGCTCATCGCCACGTTGCGATACCTGGCGACTGGGAGAAGCCTGCAGGACCTCAAGTTCTCAACAGGCATCTCCCCCCAGGCTCTGGGGATCATTATACCAGAGACTTGTTCTGCCATCCTTCAAGTTTTGCAGGAGGACTATATTAAGGTAAGTTTTTTACTTTAAAACCTCACATTTTATGTCTTTCTTGCTTAATAATGTTTCTTATTTCTTTCATCAGTCCCTAATTCCCATGATTTTAATATGCTGGGAATGTCCCCTTTCTCCCCATGCATGTTGTGTATTCAGTTTTTTTGGCCTACATGCATATTTCCCCTAACTAACCTCTCCAGCATGCTATCCTGGGGCCATACCCACCTAGCCTAGTCACTTCCCTTTCTTTAGTTGTCTGCTCCTTTGTAGTGCTTTACCCTAAACGCCCCCTAAAGATTGCTTAGGAATGTTACATTTTCTTTCAATTCATCCAGAGTGCTACAGTCTTGATTTGTGAGGTCCCCAACTCATCTTCAACCCCCCCCCCCCCATAAAAGATCTTAAATGGCTCATCAGAGGGGTTGTTGGATTTGAGAAGTGATTTTTTTTTGTGGCTTTTTTGCTGGTTACAAATCATTTAACAATCTTTCTAAGTTTATCTTGATGTTGTCCAGGAATGATTTTGTCAAATATGTTTGCAATGTTTATGTCTGAAAGTATTAATTTTTTTTTGGTTTAACTCCACAGTTCCCTTCTACGCCACATGAATGGCAGAATGTGGCATCTCAGTTTGCCAAACGATGGAACTTTCCAAACTGTGGAGGGGCCATCGACGGCAAGCATGTTCGGGTCGTACCACCACCCCATTCGGGATCCTATTACTACAATTACAAGGGGTTCCACAGCATCGTCATGATGGCAGTGGTGTCGGCCACCTACGAATTTCTTTATGTGAACGTAGGAAAAAATGGACGTATGTCGGATGGAGGAGTGTTTTCTCAGACCGAGTTTGGCCAACGGCTCATATCAGATGAGCTGGCCTTGCCATCAGCGGAGCAGAATGTGGAGGGACTCCCATTTGTGTTTGTAGTGGATGAGGCGTTTGGCCTGGGTCTTCATTTAATGAGGCCATTTCCTCAACGAACCCTCACCCCTGAGAGGAGGGTGTTTAACTATCGGCTGGCCAGAGCCAGAAGGGTGGTGGAAAATGCGTTTGGCATCATGGCCAGCCGATTCCGCTTGTTCCTCACCTCCATCCACCTTGCCCCCTATGAATGGAACCATGTGGTCATGACCTGTTGTGTCCTACATAATTTTTTACGGGTCCATTCCCCGAATTACCTTACCTTGAGTGGGCCTGAGGCCTCATTACAGGACAATACCAATTTAGTGGCCCTGGAAGCTGGCCGTCCAGGCTTGGCTCCCCAAACCGGCCATGATGTTTGGCAGCAATATGTTGAATATTTTGTGGGTAGGGGGGCCATTGATATGCCTGCGGATTATTAATTTTATATTTTTGGTAAATAAAATCTTTCAGCGAAAATTTATTTGTATTGTTTTTTTGGTTTGGTTTCTTTTATGTTTCTCCTAGGTTCTCCTAGTGCACTTGTAGTGCCATGTGTATTTTGCATTATTAAATACCCTTCATTGTCAGTGTAAACACAAAACCAAATTTAGCAACCTTTGGGCAACATTTACATAATTAAGCCACACATTTTTTGGCTTTAAAATCTTTTTATTGTTTGTACCTTTTTTTTGTTCGAAAATAATTTTGGGGTTAAAATGCATGAAAAGGCATGCTTACAAAACTTACAAAAAATATTTTCTCTAAATTTCTACATGTAGTATTAATTAAACATTAAAGGAAAAAAAAACAGCAAAAACACAGCAAGTTCAAAGTTCTTTTGTGGCCAAAAATTAAACCCGCCCAAGCACAGCCATGATATTTTGTAGCCTTTGCTCCACCCGCTTGGTATTTTGCCTGATCTCTATCAAGTCTCCCTTTATTTTTTCAAGATCACGACAGCAGACCATTAGGTATTGTATCAGGATCTGTGCACTGTGACTTGTAAACTTTTTGGGGTCTTCAGGCAGAACAGCACCTAAAAATGTAAAAAAATACATGTTGTATAAAATATGTAGGCCTACATCTATTAACCTGCATCTGTGTTGTTTCACACTGACCTGTTGTTGTGCCACTTTCCACTTCCTCCACTTCACGTTCCTCTACATCATGTGGTTCTGGGTGTCTTGTTGGAGGTGTGGGATTTCTCGGCTCATCTGTCAAACCTTTTTGAAGCCCTATTGAGATTGCAATAAAAGGTAGAGTTTCTTTCATAAATAATAATTAGATAAAAACATAAGCCATGAAAGAGAAATATGAAACATTCTTTGGAAGTGTGGTACAATTTTCTTTGAAGCCCAAGTTACAACCTGAACACATGATTGGATCCATACCCAAAACAGGAACATCTAATTTTTTTGATTAAGTTTGACACATTGAAAAACCCCCAAGTATATACACTGGATCACCTGTGTGTGACACCCTAAAAAGGTTGTTCTGTTGTGCCACACTTGTACTACTGAGTCAGTCCAGATGTTTAAACAGCTGCTGAGCATTCTCTCCTCCACATTACAATGCATACCCTTAATTGTATAAAAATATAGTTCCCCGAAAAAAAAGTCAATCATCATGTCACAAAAATCATCTCCCCCCAAAATACATGGTAACTTTTTTTTCAACGCTGGATGATCCCAAAACATCGTATTAATAAGTGTACATAGAAAGCGGTTTACTACGTCCATTTACTGTGCCGACGAACATGAAAGTTGTTAGCTTTCACTGAACTAGATTAATAAAGCAAAAAACATGCAGCATAATACAAGTATTACTAATTTGCTTTAAAAAAGCATGAAAATTACTTACTTTTTCCTATAACTTTCTTTATTCTTTTGTATTGGTCGGGCTCCCGCAACTTGAGATCAGACCATCGTTTTCTGAGCTGTTCCTTCGTTCTGCACACCCCGAATTTTTGGTGAAGAGTTTTAACCACTTTCCCCATAATTTTGGTCTTGACAAGATTAGGCCTTTTATACGGCCCATGCTTGGCATCATAATCCTCCCTCCTCAAAATGGCACCCATCTCCACCATTTCCTCGAATGTCATGTTGGATGCCTTATATCTCTGGGATCTGGATTTTGGGACCTCATGAATTTCATTGTCGGTTGAGGTAATCTCAGCCACCTGTGTCTCTGCCATGTTGTTTACCACTACGACGAGCGAGAAGGGGCGGGGAAAGTACTATAGCGAACGTCAGGGGCGGGGAAAGCGTACAGAGTTTCACACATGCGCAGTGTATATCAAGCTAATATCCATGTGTCGTAAATACGTTCATTTGCCAGAAGAGGGAGTTAGCAACGAACGTGTTAACAAAGGTACCTCACATTTTTGGGATTTTGGTTTCATCAGTGGATGAGATTGTGGCCTATATATGGACAAAAAGATTATTTGAGGAGTCTGGACTGACACTAGTATTTTTGTCTTGTTTTTGACTTTCAGAAAAGATGCAGGCTTTCAAGAGTCCAGAGTTCATGGGGGAGTTCCTGGACAGATGGAAGGAACTCCCTGTCCTGTGGCAAACTAAAACTGCCAAAAATAAAAATAAAGCAGCCAGGACAGCAGCACTGAAGAGCCTGCTTGGATTTGTAAATACCCAGATCCCCACAGCAACCATCCAAGATGTGAACACCAAAATAGCTACTATTAGGGGCACATACAGGACACAGCGGAATATGGTCCTGAAGTCCCAGAGGTCAGGTGCTGCAGCAGATAAGGTTTATAAACCCAGTCTGTGGTACTACAGCAAGTTATCATTTCTGGATGACCATCTGAAAGTCAAGGAATCTCTGTCAACCCTTCCCCCCAGAGGTCTCTCCAGCCTTCCTTGTAGCCAACCCTCCAGCCTTCCTTGCAGCCAACCCTCCAGCCTTCCTTGCAACCCAGCTCTGGCTTCTTCGGAGGATCAACCAGAGGTCCTTGATGAGCCAGATTTGGACATATGGAGCCAGGTATAGTATTGATATCAAGGTTTATATGTAACAAAAGTGATGATGTAAAATAGATGTTACTATTGCTATCTTTTTAATGTCTGTAAAAAAATTGGTTTGCATAGCAATAGACAGTAGTGGTCAAAATTGATGGGGACAAGCCAAAAAATGCAGAGGGCAGAATCATTGTATTTTAATTAACTTTTGGCATTCTATTTTCAAATGTCTGGAGGTGAAAAATGTGTGTGATTGATGATGCCAAAAATATAAGTATGTATCTTTTTTTTATACAGCCAGAGCAGAGCCGGGAAGAGGGTGACGTTGGGGACCAGGAGGAGGCAGGGCCCAGTGGCACACAGGAGGAGGCTGGGCCCAGTGGCACACAGGAGGAGGCCAGGCCCAGCACAAGAGCCCAGATGCCTCCCCTGAAAATACAACAACAAATGCAAAGGAGGGTTAGGCAGGTGGAGGAGGAAACCCGGGCCTTTCTTCGAGAGGCTACTGCGGCCCTCAGAGAGCCCCCCTCTGTTGAAGAGGGCTATGCCGCTGTACTGGCCCATAAACTAGGCCAGATGGACATGAGGCAACGCCTGTACAGCGAGAATTTGATGTTGAAGGTAATCAACAGGGGTTTGCTGGATGAACTTACACAGTTCACAGATCTAACTGAGCTCGTCCCTCCTCCTCCACCTCCTCCTCCTCCTCCTACTCCTCCTCCTGCCACAAGCTCTCCTCCTGAGACCCAGCCTCCAAGGAAGCGCTCAACAAAGGCTGCAGAGAAGGCTGCAGAGAAGGCTGGAGAGAAGGCTACAAGGAAGAGGAAAAAATAATGACTGCTGTAGTACCACAGACTGGGGACATATCTGACTTATCTGCTGCTGTTCCTGACCTCTGGGAGTCCAAGACAAGATTGTGCTCCTATTTTTCTTTTTTTGTTATTACAGAGTTTGGTGTTCTATTCTTGGATGTTTGCTGTGGGGTCCAAAGTATGCACAAATTCAAGCAGGGTCTCCAGTGCTGCCTCCCCCTTTAATTTGTTATTTGCCTAAATAAAGGATTATTTGATTTATAGCAAATACTTCACTATGTGATTTTAATTCAAAAAGAGAGTTTGCTAGTGAGTAGGCAGGGACATTTTAACATAAAAAAATTATAAATAACAAGGGACACATGTGTGGTAACTTGACACACAAAAGAAAAAAAATATATAGACATTCCTAAATCTAAAAGAACATTTTTTTTTTTTACTAAAGATAAAAGAAAAAAATATAAACATTCCTAAATATAAAAGAAAAAAAAAAAAACCCAAAAATGTTTGAAGCTATTTTAAATGATTTAATAATTTATTACGGAGATCTGGCTTACCAACAAACAATTAAGTTCATGAGATCACTAAGAATTACTAACAAACAAGTTTGTCATAACTCTGAATATCATTAGCAAAAGAAGTTCATTATTTAAGCATTATATAAAGAAGAAAGGAATGCGCTGCATTAAACGATGCAATAAGTTCCAGCGTGATGAATGTGATATCTCCATTTCAAACGCTAGCTTTACCAGAATGAGCTCTCCCGTCTCATACTTGATTCTGAGCATGCGCGTTTTTTTTCCCCTCGGAAAAGCATACACACTATCGTTTTTAACAGCGTTAAAAAAAACGACATGAAAAACGACGTGAAAAAATAGAGCAGGTTCAAAAAAAATTTAGGTCGTTTTTCATGTAGTTAAAAATGCTCTGGAGCATACACACGATCGGTTTTAATGACCAATTTTAAAAATGGCATTTTTAACAACGTGAAAAACGATCGTGTGTACGCGGCATAACATTCATTCCTTGAAAAGCCCCTTCGGGGTGTCTTCTCTAATTCCACCACAAGAGTGCTCCACTGCTTCCTGTCTCTTTGCTCTCCTTAACTCTGGTTCAGAGTGGCGATGTGGAATGACATCATACAATGGCGCCGCTGCATGTGCAGTACAGCCTGTGTCCACTTCCGGTCCATGTGACCAGATGGGGGGTATATATAGACCAGGGATTTCAGTGCAGAGATGCTGCTGAGCCCCTGGGACCATACGATTGCTTTATGTTCACAAGGTAAATCGGTTCTCATTGCTGTAGTATGCAGGCTTATTCTTCTTCTGTTCCTTTCTGCTTCATCTAAGTATGTTTGTTGTAGTACTCTCTTTTTGAGAAATCTGATTTTGAGGCATGGTTTGCCCCTGTTTAAATCCCGTCTAGTGACTAAATATATTTATTTCCGAGTCTGCTCTCACATCTGTGTTGGAGCTTCATTAACTCTTTTCTTACTATATATCACAAATTACTTTTTCAGCACTTGGTAACTACTGCTTATACATATGTGAATCGTTTGTCCCAGGAATCAAGTCAATTACACCTGTAGCTTGTGTAAGTTACCATCAACAATAATTTATTCTATTTTTGGGTAATATTATTGCCGGGAGATGCATTGCTTAGGCAATGTGTTTTCTGGGGCCACATATGTATGGATTTATGGGGATCTGTGTGTCCATGTGTATTTCCTTCTCACAGGACATATCTTTTAATAGTGATGAGCCGAACACCCCCGGGTTCGGTTCGCACCAGAACCCGCGAACGGACCGAAAGTTCGTACGAACATTAGAACCCTATTAAATACAATGGATGCGAACGTTCGAATTCTAAAGTGCTAATTATAACAACTATTATGCATGTTATTGTCCTAAAAAGGGTTTGGGAACCCGGGTTGTGCACCAGGGGACATGTATCAATGCAAAAAGAAGTTTTAAAAACGGTCGTTTTTCGGGAGCAGTCATTTTAATGATGCATAAAGTGAAAAAAAAAAGTCAAATATTCCTTTAAATATCGTACCTGGGGGGTGTCTAAAGTATGCCTGTGAAGTGCCACGTGTTTCCCGTGTTTAGAACTGTCCCTGCACAAAATGACACTTCTAAAGGGAAAAAAAAAGCCATTTAAAACTGCTTGCGGCTTTAATGTAATGTCTGGTCCCGGTAATATGGATGAAAATCTTTAAGAAAAATGGCATAGCTACCCCATGACCCCCCCCCCCCTACCCCAGCCCATTACCAGCCCCTTTGGGTCTTGTATGGATATTAAGGGGAACCCCGCACATAAATTAAAAAAGGCCCTATATACTCTGAACAGCCGTATACAGGCGGTGCATACAAGACAGGGACTGTAGGTTTGTTCTTATGTAGAATCTGTTAGTAATTTTGAACAGGTACATTGTTGAAGTGTAGCTCCAGCCCAAAAATCTATTTTTAAACTTTTTGGAAAACATAGGTAAGGGTTATCACCCCTGTAACATTTGTTTTGCTGTCTGTGCCCCTGTTCAGAACATTTCACCTCACTTTCCGTCCCAATGACAACTGTTTTTGAAATGTGGTGTTTTTCTTGAAACAAGGATTGCTGATAAAGCATCAGTACAGAGGAGACACCTTTCTCCCATATTTATTCTTACAGGAGAGAATTTTCCTTCCTAGTGGTAGATTTCCTCTCACTTCCTGTTGTCTTCTTGCGTTTGCAAGTAGGAGTCGTTTGTAAGTTGGATGTTTGAAAGTAGGGACCTGCCGTATATACTCTGCAGAAATAGGCCCCTTAGTTGTTGGTGTTGGCACAACACTGTAAGCACTCACAGTTACTCTTGGTTGGTGCTGGAATGCCCTGCTGTCAACTATTATATCAGGAATTTTAATTACATATAATTGTTGAACAGTGGTAGTAAAAATTGGGCCTTTGATGGTGGTGCTGGTGCCACAACACTGTAAGCCCTGACAGTTACTCTTGGTGGGTGCAGCAATGGGCCCTGCTGTGAATTATTAGATCAAGAATTGTAATTGCATGCCCCTTTTGAACAGGGGCTGAAAAATTGGGCCTTTCGTGGTGGTGGTGGTGGTGGTGGTGTTGCCACAACACTGTAAGCCCTCAGAGTTACTCTTGGTGGGTGCAGGAATGGGCCCTGCTGTGAATTATTAGATCAAGAATTGTAATTACATGCCCCTTTTGAACAGGGGCTGAAAAATTGGGCCTTTCGTGGTGGTGGTGGTGGTGGCGTTGCCACAACACTGT
The DNA here is from genome assembly GCA_029206835.1 of Rana muscosa. Taxonomy (NCBI): domain Eukaryota; kingdom Metazoa; phylum Chordata; class Amphibia; order Anura; family Ranidae; genus Rana; species Rana muscosa. The sequence goes on along the minus strand of CM055127.1, from coordinate 32,735,772 downwards.
AAGCCCTCAGAGTTACTCTTGGTGTGTGCAGCAATGGGCCCTGCTGTGAATTATTAGATCAAGAATTGTAATTGCATGCCCCTGTTGAACAGGGGCTGAAAAATTGGGCCTTAGGCACTGGTGGCACAACACTACAACCCCTCACAGATACTGTACTTGGAGCACAGCAATGAGCCCTGTTGCAAAGTATTGCTTCAAAAATTGTAATGACACGCCCCTGTTAAACAGGGGCTGAAAAATTGGGCCTTAGGCACTGGTGCCACAACACTCCAACCCCTCACAGATACTGTACTTGGAGCACAGCAATGAGCCCTATGGCAAATTATTGCTAAAAAAATTGTAATTACACGCCCCTGTAAAACAGGGGCTGAAAAATTGGGCCTTAGCCACTGGTGGCGGCACCCATAAACAAAAATGATCTTCCAAGCTATCATCATCAATCGTATCATTGAGGACTCGGAGGAGGAGGATAGCCAGTCAACATAACAGCACAGGCACTCAGCATCAGCATCAGTCTTGAAGGGATGTGACATGTTAAAATCAATTAGTCTGTTATATCAGCATCAGGTGTGTGGTAGCTGGTGGTGATCCAAGACTGGTTCATCTTGATGAAAGTCAGTCGATCAACCGAGTCGGTGGACAGGCACACCCTGTGATCCGTGACAAATCCTCCAGCAGCACTGAATGTGCGTTCCGAAAGAACGCTGGATGCAGGACAGGCCAGTAGCTCAATTGCATACTGTGCAAGCTCTGGCCAGTGATCCATCCTCAAGACCCAGTAAGCCAGAGGATTTTCAGTGGGGAAGGTGTCCAAGTCTGACCTTGCCCCTAGATATTCCTGCACCATGTTTATCAGACGCTGGCGATGGTTGCTGGAACCGATCATACTTTGGGGCTGCGGACTAAAGAATTGTCTGAACGCATCGGTCAGACGGCCACCTTCCCCACCGCTCCTTCTTTGACTGGCCGAACCCTCAGCAACTCGTTGTCCAGGACCAGGAGTTTGTAACCTCCCAGTCTCTGGGAACGCGTTGCACAGACCTTTCTGCAAGGCCTCCCAGAGTTGTCTCATCCTCTGCTCCCTCTGCGACGGTAACATAAGGTCTGCAACCTTACCCTTGTACCGTGGATCAAGGAGAGTGGCCAGCCAGTAATGGTCCCTCTCCTTGATCCGAAGAATACGAGGATCCTTCCGCAGACTTTGCAGGATCAGGGAGGCCATGCAGCGTAGGTTTGCTGAGGCATTCGCTCCGGAGTCCTCTGGGTCACTAAGGACGACATGATCCGCAGCCACCTCCTCCCAGCCACGTACAAGTCCACGGGTTTCTTGGGACTGTAAATCATCCCTAAAAGACTGCTGCTGATGATGCTGAGAGCCAGCCTCCACCTCCATGCTGACACAATCCTCCTCCTCCTCCTCCTCTTCCTGTGCGATGGGTGGGACAGAAGGAACACTGTCTGGGTAAAGGGGGCCTTGAGAGGCAAGGAAGTCCTCCTCTTCCTGCCTCTGTTCTGCCTCAAGTGCCCTGTCCATTATTCCACGCAGCGTGTGCTCCAACAGGTGGACAAGAGGTACAGTGTCACTGATGCATGCACTGTCACTGCTCACCATCCTCGTGGCCTCCTCAAATGGTGCCAGGACAGTGCATGCATCCCTGATCATGCCCCACTGGCGTGGAGAAAAAAAAACAAGCTCCCCTGACCCTGTCCTGGTGCCGTAGTCGCACAGGTACTCATTGATGGCCCTCTGCTGCGTGTGCAGCCGCTGCAGCATGGCCAACTTTGAGTTCCACCTGGTGGGCATGTCACATATAAGGCGGTTCTTGGGCAGGTTCAACTCCTTTTGCAGCTCAGCCAGGCGAGCACTGGCATTATAAGATCTGCGGAAATGCACACAGACTTTCCTGGCCTGCCTCAGGACATCCTGTAAGCCCGGGTACCTGCCCAAGAACCGCTGCACCACCAGGTTAAGGACGTGAGCCACACAGGGCACATGGGTCAGTTGTCCCTGTCGGAGGGCGGAGAGGAGGTTGGTGCCATTGTCGCAAACCACCATTCCTGGCTTAAGCTGGCGTGGCGTCAACCACCTCTCGGCCTGGCCCTGCAGAGCAGACAGGACCTCTGCCCCAGTGTGGCTTCTGTCCCCCAAACACACCAGCGCAAGCACGGCATGGCATCTTTTTGCCTGCGTACTTGCGTAGCCCCTTGAACGCCTACGGATCACCGCTGGTTCCGAGGACAAACCACAGGAAGAGGCCATGGAGGAAGAAGAAGAGGAGGGGGTGGAGGAGAGAGGTGTGTCACAACCAGTAGTAGCATTTTGGAGGCGTGGCGGTGGAACAACCTCCAACACTACTGCACCTTGTCCTGCATCCTTCCCAGCTGCCAAAAGAGTGACCCAATGGGCCGTGAAAGAAAGGTAACGTCCCTGTCCATGCCTGCTGGACCATGAGTCAGCGGTAATATGCACCTTACCGCTGACCGCCCTGTCCAGCGAGGCCAAGACATTGCCTTCCACATGCCGGTAGAGAGCCGGAATAGCCTTCCGTGAGAAAAAGTGGCGTTTGGGAACCTGCCACTGAGGCACCGCACATTGCACAAACTCACGGAAGGGGGCCGAGTCTACCAACTGAAAAGGCAGCAGTTGAAGCGCTAGCAATTTAGCCAAGCTAGCATTCAACCGCTGGGCATGTGGATGGCTGGGAGTGAACTTCTTTCGACGGTCCAGCAGCTGGGGCAGGGAAATTTGCCTGCTAGAATCGGACGTCGGTGTACTGCTAGCAGAGTGGCCGCAAGTACTTGGCTGTGACACACCTAATTCTACACCTTCATTCCTCTCAGTGCATGTTTCAGAGAGGACTGAAGTTATAGTGGGGTTGGAGATCCCAGCTGATGCGGTGCAAGGAGAGGTCCGCTTTGTTCTTTGGTGTGGGTCTTTGAGGTAGGCTTGCCAACGAGCTGCATGGCAGGTCAACATATGTCTGGTCAGGCATGTGGTACCCAAGCGGCTGATGTTTTGGCCACGCGATATACGCTTGAGACATATGTTGCAAACAGCAGCTGTGCGATCTGATGCACTAGCCTCAAAAAAGGCCCACACCAAAGAACTTTTTGAATGACGGGCAGAGGCAGCGCCCTGCACAGGCGGAGCTCTGCGGTGTGATTCCGTCGGTGTACTGCCCTTACGCTGGCCACCAAAGGGCATCCTGCCTCGTTGGAGATGTGCCTCCTCCTCATCCTCCTCCTCCTCCTCTCTCCTATTAGGCACCCACGTGGAGTCAGTGACCTCATCATCCCCTCCCTCCTCATCACTGGAGCCAATCTGGCAGTATGCTGCAGCTGCTGGAACATGACTGCCAGATTGGTGTCCTTCTTGAGCATCCCCTCTGTCTGCTCTCACGCTACTGCCTTCCTGTAGCTGGGTTTCATCATCAGACCCTTCGAAACGCTGGGCATCCTCCTGGAGCATGTACCCAACACTGTGCTCAAACAGTTCGGGGGACTCCTCAGGAGGAGGACATGGTGGGTCTAGGGAAGGAGTGACTGATGATGAGTCTGACATTGATACCAGGGAAGAGGACGCTTTGGCAGCTGCTTTTCCAGTACCCTGAGCCTGGGTGAGAGAGGATGAGGAGGAGGAGGAGGGCTTGGTCATCCACTCTACCAAATCTTCGGCATGATGTGGCTCAACATGTCCAGCTGCCGAAAAGAAGGACAAGCGTGTCCCATGGCCATGTGCTGATGACAATGCACCGCGTCCACGACCAGCACTGTTGCCCCCCGACACAGAGCCTGCTTGCCCTCTTTTATTGCCTCCTGACTGTCTGCCTCTCCTTGTTTGCCTTCCAGACATTGTAATAGATGGCCTGCAGGGAGATGGGAAAAAAGCAATAAGGGCTACCTTCAGGTGTCCTTCTCTGTCCCTTTACTTAAGGATTTCCAAATATGGTTGAGGATGATTGCTTTTGCACAGAATAGCACAACGACAATTTCCCTGACTGTCCAAAAAAACAAGGATTTCAAAGATGGTTGATGAGGAATGCTTTAGCACACTATAGCACAAGGAGAATTTCCCTCACTGTCCTTCCCTGTCCCTAGAAACAAGGATTATCACAGTGAAAGAAACTGACACTCTTCCTACCTATAGTTTTCTGTCCCTAGAAAAAATGTTTTTTTATAGCACAAGGAGAATTTCCCTCACTGTCCTTCCCTGTCCCTAGAAACAAGGATTCGCACAGTAAAACACACTGACACTCTCCCTACCTATAGTTTTCTGTCCCTAGAAAAAATGTTTTTTTAAAGCATACTATAGCACAAGGAGAATTTCCCTCACTGTCCTTCCCTGTCCCTAGAAACAAGGATTCGCACAGTAAAACACACTGACACTCTCCCTACCTATAGTTTTCTGTCCCTAGAAAAAATGTTTTTTTAAAGCACACTATAGCACAAGGAGAATTCCCTCACTGTCCTTCCCTGTCCCTAGAAACAAGGATTCGCACAGTAAAACACACTGACACTCTCCCTACCTATAGTTTTCTGTCCCTAGAAAAAATGTTTTTTTAAAGCACACTATAGCACAAGGAGAATTCCCTCACTGTCCTTCCCTGTCCCTAGAAACAAGGATTCACACAGTAAAACACACTGACACTCTCCCTACCTATCCTTCTCTTTCCCTAAACTAAAGGAATCCAGGTTAAGCAAAAAAAATGAAATGTCACTGTCCCTGCCTATGCTTCTCTTTCCCTGCTCCGGAACACACTACACTAGGCCGCCGTGCTGGCGGCCTTTTATAGTGTGGGGCGTGTACTAAACACCCTCAGCAATAATTGGCCACAGGCATCCTGCCTGTGGCCAATCATTGCTCTCCTCGCTGCCGGCGCTGTGATTGGCCAAGCATGCGGGGTCACAGTGCATGCTTGGCCAATCACAGCGCCTGGATGACACTGCGATGGCGTAGTGCATTGTGGGCCGTTCGCGTCACTCGAATTTGGCGCGAACGGCCCAAATCGTTCGATCGTCGAACGATCGAACAGCCGATGTTCGAGTCGAACGTATGTTCGACTCGAACACGAAGCTCATCCCTAATCTTTAATTTTCAACTTCAGATATTACCCAGGCCACGGGTCGTTTTTTCTCCCCTTGCAGGTTTTTTTGCTGCCCCCTGTGATCCTTGGATGTGGCCTGGGCGGGGTTCCGGTACTACCGTTGGGGACGCGACCATCTGGGCTGGCTGGAGTGTATAGAGAGGTAAGGGGCTTGACCCTAGGGGGGTGAATTGTGCATGCATAGACCTTTTTATCACTAATATTATAATATATGTTTTTGGTTATCATTATTAATGGATTGTATATGTATTTGTGTGTGTCTTTTTCTGTATTTTGTAGAAGGTGTATGTCACCTATTGGACAGTGCTTCCCCTTTGAAGAAGCCCGATTTAGGGGCGAAACATGTCGGGAGTTAGGCCATCCAACTGTCCACTTCAACTGTACTGTTTGTAACCGTTTTTTACAATTTTTTTTATTTTGGTGTCAAAATAAAAATATTTTATCTGCTTGATACTTTGTCATTTCTGCACCATTAAAAATCCAATTTTCTTTGCTCCCATCTATTTACCAATTTAGGGATTTGGTGCTATATCTTATCAGTTGGTTATCCACAACCAAAACAAACGAAAGACTGATAAAAGTCAGCTTCATCAGAATTCCGACGGAAAATTCCATCGGATTTTATTGCATCGGAAATCCGATCGTGTGTACAGGGCATTAGAAACACTAACTAGGGAACACATTTAACCCCTTGATCACCTCCTAGTGTTAACCCCTTACCTGCCAGTGATATTTACACAGTAATCAGTGCATTTTTATAGCACTGATCGCTGTATAAATGTCAATGGTCCCAAAAATGTGTTGGGTGTCTGATCTGTCCACCGCAATGTCGCAGCACAGCTAAAAATCGCTGATCACCGGCATTACTAGTAAAAAAAAAAAAAAAAAAATGCCATAAATCTTTCCTATGGTTTGTAGACACTATAACTTTTGCAGAAACCAATCAATATACGCTTATTGCGTTTTTTGTAGAAGAATATATTATGATAAAATAATAAAAATATAGTGTGGTGCTTATAAGTGAAAACAATATAATGTAATATAATGTGCAAAGTGGTATTATGCTAGTGTCTATAATAATCACATAAAATATGTACAGGTAGTCCAAACATAAAGGATGATTCAAATAATCCAATCAGGAAGTATGAATCAATATAAAATGGTGATGTCCTCAGAAGTGACTCAATAAACAATACAATCCAAGTGAAGGTGATGTACTCTGCCGCAAGGTATAACTTGGAAAGGTGAAAGATGGCAGAAATTGAATCATGAACCACTGTTGATGGCCGAGATGACATAGGAGACTCCAAAATACGTTGAAATAAGTGGGTACTCTTACCAGATCCGGTGGACACGCGTACTGTACGGTAGTGAGTCAAACAAGCTTAAACGTGTTATTTCCCGGGATTCCAGAGTTATACAGGGACAGTGAAGCTGCAGGACAGGTGAGACTTCTCTAGGAGCTGCTGAGGACCATCCAGCCTGAGAGAGAGAGAACAGCATCCAGCAGAGCCCAGGAGCACAGGGGACAGACAGAGACCCTTTTTGCTTTTTCCACTGTCTTCCATCTTGGATTCTGATGAACATTTTCTCTTGGGAATCATCCATTGGACCTACTTCTGGGATCTACTCATCTGGTTCCTCCCTGGTTGGTACAACTCTGGTGTCCCGGGAAATAACATGTTTAAGCTTGTTTGACTCACGACCGTACGCAGGGCCGCCATCAGGGGGGTACAGTCCACACTCATGTAAGGGGCCTGGGCATCCCAAGGGGTCCGGATGTCCCGAGCGACTTGGGCCCCCAAGGTATTTCCACCTGCTGCCTGACAGCCACTTTCGGTCACTCCGCCACACTTCCTGGTTGCCGGGGTCACTCCTCACAGCGCCGCCGCTTAGACGCCTTGAGATGCACTTCTGCTGAGATTGGTGGAGGGGGAGGTGCGCGGAAAAGTTTAAGCCCACCTCCCCCTCCACCAATCGCAGCAGAAGTGCATCTGGAGGCTTCTAATCTGCGGTGCCTGTGAGGAGTGGGCTTGGCGTTGCCCCGGCAACCAGGAAGTGTGGCAGAGTGACCGAAAGTATGAAGGGTCTCACAGGAAGAGGACTGGAAGGGGGGGGGGCTCCTGCTGGTCTCATCTGATGTTCTCCTCCTGGCGCTCCCCCCCCCCCAGTGTCTGATTTCCTTCACATCACAAGTGGTAGAGCTGCAGACATTGAGGAGATCGAGCGGCAGAAGGAGAAGACAGAGATTGCTGCTTACATTCCACGGAGCTCATCCCTGCAGCAGATGGAGGAGATGGGGAGCAGAGTGCTGAGGGATCAGAGGTGATTGGCAGGAAGAGCTCTCCCTGACACGCCCCTCCAGTCATCAACATGCAATGACAGGGCTCCTTTCTACCCCTTTCTGCATCGATGTACTGGCTCCTCCCCTCTACAGATGCTGGTGAGTAGCTGTGCCTGTACACACATGTACTAAGTGGAATGTTAATGTTAGGCCCCTTTCACACTGGGGTGGTGGGTGCGTCGGCAGGAAAACTGCCCTTTACCGTCAATTTTGCAGTGCTATTCGGCTGCTAGCGTGGTGCTTTTAACCCCCGCTAGCAGCCGAGAAAGGGTTAAAACCACCCGCAAAGCGCCGCTGCAGCAATGGTTTGCCGGTGGTTCGGCTGCGCTGCCCATTGATTTGAATGGGCAGGGGCGGTTTAGGAGCAGTGTATTCCCCGCTCCTAATGCGCTGCAAAGATGCTGCTGGCAGGACATTTTTTACCATCCTGCTAGCGCACCGCTCCAGTGTGAGCCCTCTGGGCTTTCACATTGGAAAGACAGCAGCGGCTCTTTCAGGGTGCTTTGCAGGCACTATTTTTCGCGTTATAGCGCCTGCAAAGCGCCTCAGTGTTAAAGAGGTCTTACAGGTAGTGTCTGAATTACTTTGATCTCACAATTTATGTATCTCCCCCCCAGGTAACTTTTCATGTGGGTCTTCTAATTATAGAATCTGTCCTGTTAGGCTACTTTCACACTGAGGCGTTTTACAGGCGTTTTTTGTGCTAAAAATAGCACCTGTAAACTGCCTTTTCTGCAGCCCCAGTGTGAAAGCCTGAGTGCTTTCACACTGTAGCGCTGCGCTTGCAGGACAGAAAAAAATTCCTGCAACTAGCATCTTTTGGGCGGTGCGCGAGCGGTGAATACAGCGCTCCTAAACTGCCCCTGCCATTGAAAACAATGGGCAGCGCTGACAAAGCGCCTGCAAAATCATTCAGCAGTGGCGCTTTGCGGGCGCTTTTAACCCTTTTTTGGCCGCTAGCGGGGGTTAAAAGCGCCCCGCTAGCGGCCGAAAAGTGCAGCTAAAACTACGGTAAAGCGGGGGGGCCCAGGTCTAAAGCTGTGTAAGGGGCCCCAAAATTTCTGATGGCTGCCCTGACCGTACGGTACGTGTGTTCACTGGATCTGGTAAGAGTACCCACTTATTTCAACGTATTTTGGAGTCTCCTATGTCATCTCGGCCATCTCAACAGTGGTTCATGATTACATTTCTGCCATCTTTCACCTGAAAGATGCAGCAGATTACATCACTTTCACTTGGATTGTATTGTTTATTCAGTCACTTCTGAGGACATCACCATTTTATATTGATTCATACTTCCTGATTGGATTAATTGAATCATCCTTTATGTTTGGACTACATATGTTATGTGATTATTATAGACACTAGCATAATAACACTTTGCACATTATATTACATTATATTGTTTTCACTTATCAGCGCCACACTATATTTTTATTATTTCATTTGGACTTTGAGTGTTGACAGCTACTGGTTTTCTCACAGTATTGTTTATGGTTTAGCGCAGTTTTTTCCTTCTTTTTCTTATGGCCTAAACTGATGAAGAAATTTTGTTTTTTTTCCAAATTGTAAAACGTGCAACCTCACAACCCAACATCCCCTAAACCTTCCCCAATCTCTGTAACTTCATATATTCCCAAAATATTAAAAAAAATATATATTATATTACAATTTATTTTTTTTACACAATGTTGTCATTTTAATGAGATATTTCTCACACATGCCATGGGTATATGTGGAATTATACCTCAAAACACATTCTGCTACTTCTCCTGAGTATGGGGATACCACATGTGAGAGACATTTTGGCAGCCTAGCCATGTACAGGAGCCCAAAATCCAATGACTACCTTCAGGCTTTTAAAGGGCATTATTTCCACATTTCACTTCCTGACTACCTATCACAGTTGTGGAGGCCCTGAAATGCTAGTATAGTACACAAAATTACCCCTTTTTGGAAAGTAGACGCTCCAACCTATTTGCTAAGAGTCATGGTGGGTATTTTTCAGATTTCATTTGTTGCCACAAGTTTTTTGGAAAATGATGAAAGAAAAAACGGAAATTGTATTTATTTTCATTTTTAGAAACCTTGGCTCAAAAAAATTAGATTTGCAAAATACTTACCATGCCTCTTACCAGATTCCTTGGGGTGTCTACTTTCTAAAAAGTAGCCCCAAGAAGTCTCCTTACAAATGCTTAAAATATACCAGTTCATCCAGTCAACTTAAAGCCCGCTGATGTCTCACGTGTCACTATATGCAGGGCCGCCATCAGGGGGTTACAGCCGATACCGGGCCCGAGTGTCTGGAGGGGCTTGGCGGCAACCAGGAAGTGTGCAGGAGAGAGGAGCCGGAGGAGAAATAGTGCAGGAAAGGCACCGTAGGCTAAGCACAGTAAGCTGGCAGGGCTGGAAATCTGGAGATGTTATGAGGGAGGGACTTAACAACTTTCAGTTGCTCATTGGCTGAGGAGGCAGCAGAAGGCAGGCTACTCCACCTCCTGCTGCCTTCTTAGCCAATAGTTACACAGGGTGTACTGTCCATCACTGCAGAACCTTGTGCTTCCTGTGTTGGTGGGAGGGAATTCCTCTGAAAAGAAGCTGCTGCAAAGATCGAGGTGAGTGAAAAAAAAAGTGTTTCCCTGAAGCTGCTAGAAGACATGTACAGTGCCCAGCCTGTGTTCCCCTGTTAATATCAATCACTGTATTGACAGCCCTATTGCTGTCCTTTTAGCAGAGTCAAAGTAACTTTACACATGTCATAGGTGTCATAGGTGACATAGGTGTCAGCTTATGTCACCAAGTTAAAAGGACAGCAATATGGGTAGCATTACAGTGATTGTTATTAGTCCAGGTTCAATAAACTAGCCAATGCTCTGAAAAGCAATCCATGTGGATTGCTTTTCAGGCCCCTTTCCCATGAGTGGTCCGATCAGGTCCTCCTGTCCGTTTTTGAGGCAACCTGATCAGACCACCCATTGTTCTCTATGGATCGTCAGATTTAAATGGAAATTTACACCCTCCTACCTCCAATCTGATTTGATCTGGCAAAAAGAAAAGATGGAAGGGCCTCCATTCCTCCATTCCCCTCCGTCTGTCCGGATCAGGGGGCAGTTGGGTGTAAACGGACAGCATGAGTGTACACAGACCTGTCAGTTGCCCGCCCAGCTCAGCAAGGGATCCACGGACAGATCCCCTGCTGAGGAAAACTGGATCGGCCCGTGTGAAGATTGCAGCTAAAGTGCAGATAAGGCCAGCCATAGACAATTTGAATCTCGGTCTGTTTAGCAGAGACTGGTCAAGATTCAATCTATGTATGGGCAGGCTGAATGTACCCAAGTTGATCGATCGATCAACTTGAGTACAACCAGCCTGTCAGATTTATACAATTATATGATACAATTATTGCTAGCAGCTCTTGTAGCCACTAGCAATAATTACTGTGTTCTCCTGGCGGGGGGGCGGTTTTCCCACCCCCCACAGGGAGAATACAATGGCTCCGCAGCAGGGATTCCCCCATCAACACTGTCTGTGTTGATGGGGGAATCAAGCTATTTTTTTCCTGCAACTCGTGGGACACAGATGGGGGAAAAAAAAGAATGTGTTTTTAACTCTTTCATAATTTGGTCAAAATGGGGAAAAAGGTGCTTGCTTTACAGGTGAAACTCGAAAAATTAGAATATCGTGCAAGATATAATAAAATATTTAAAAATTGTGGGTGTACTCACTTTTGTGAGATACTGTATGTATCTATTTATAGCAGACCCCCTAAATTGGGGTCTGCCAAGTGAATGACAGTCATTTACACTATCAGAAAGAACAACTGTAGTTATGCACCTCCATCCCTGGGTCAGTCATTGAAAAATGAGGGCTTGTGGGACTTTGAATAAAGCACGTGGCCCATTCCTAATACAATATAAATAACAAATATGTTTTGGCATTAGTGTAATTTTAAAAAAAATAAATAAAATATAACCTAGAATTCATATTTGCCTATCCTGCTTACAAGATTAAAATCCAAAGGAAAAAGTGCATTTCTCAGTTGCGTTTCCCATTTAACTTATGTAGTTTCATGTGTAAGTTTGTGACACAAACATCAATCAGTTGAACATATTTACCAGTGAACATGCACCCAGGAAATTTGACATGTCTGGTTGAGTTTAGCAATATGGCTTACCAGATGGACTAATTCAGTTAAATGAAAATATCAGACAAAATGTGATATTTTATTAATACGGATGTTTTTTTACAGCCAATATCAAACTGCAAGTAAGCAGTATACTTGGTAATGAAACGCACTGGGGCAGCAATCCCATACAGCTGTTAGGAAGCAAAATAATATAGCAATATTAATTAAAATTATTTCATTCAACAGATGGGCTTGTATATTTTTATAGGCAAATCAAATGTCATATTGCCATAGTAGACACAGTCATTATAATAAAAGATAGCAGAAGAGGCTTGCTATTGATTGATCCCCTCTGCAAGCATAAATGACTTATCAGGTAATATTACATAAAAAGAAATATGCAAAAAAAAAGCTTGCAATTCTATATTAAACTGCTGGTCCATGACATATGCTGGAGTGCTTTATAGATAAATTCTGTATTGGAATTTAGGTGTAAAGTTCACTCTCCATGCATGAAGTTTATGATTGTTGGATCGTGCCACGGACCATTTCCTTTTCTGATGTCTGTAAAAGCAACTATGTTTGCATGTGTTCTTAAACCAGTGAACAATAGAAAAGCTATTCCACAATGAAACAAAATGCATTCTGTTTGTTTGATAAATTTTTTAGAAGTGTCACTTAATTGTAAAACTAAATGTCCTATACAATTTATTATAGTTTTTTTATGTATGTCAACTTGATAGTGGTGTGCAACTTCCATATACACAATCCACTGTATTCCTGTATTTAAAAGTGATGCACCTTAACTGCTTCTCGCCTGGCCTAAAGTCAAATGACGGCTAATGAGTAGATGTCATATGATGTCCTCCCAGTCACGTGCCTTGATTGCACCTTAGGGGCTGCACTGTCACCCACAGATAACAGATTATTGTATCAGGCCAGCCCTGGTTTCATGTGATCATTGTGAGTGACCAAATCACAGCGTTCACATGACAGTTGTACACTAACTAATAACTTTCATTCAAAGCCATTCATTGTGTTTAACCACTTCGCGCCCGGGCAATGCTCAAAAGACGTCTGCATTGCGGCGCTGAAGTGCTGACTGGACGTCCATGGACGTCCTCCTCTCCCCCCCCCCCCCGCGCGCCCCCGCGAGCGCGCATCGGGGAAAATCTGTGTTGGCCGTGTCCCTTGGACACAGCCAATCACAGATCGTGCTGAATGGCCAATCACAGAGGCCATTCAGCACTCGATCTCACTATCCAATGAGAGATGATCTCAAATGTAAACATATGAGATCATCTCTCATTGCCGGCTTTCTCTCCTCACACAAAGACAGCGTGTGAGGAGAGAGAGAGATCTGTGCTGCAGCTTGTCATAGTGAGTGATAAAATACACACACACACAAGTAAAAACAGTGCCCACAGTCCCTGCCAGTGCCATCTGCTGCCAGTGCCACCTGCCAGGGCCATCTTCCACCTGCCAGGGCCACCTGCCAGTGCCATCTGCCAGTGCCATCTGCCAGTGCCACCTGCCAGTGCCATCTGCTGCCAGTGCCACCTGCCAGTGCCATCTGCTGCCAGTGCCACCTGCCAGTGCCATCTGCCACCGCCATCTGCCACCGCCATCTGCCACCAGTCCCATCTGCCACCAGTCCCATCTGCCACCAGTGACACCAGTCAGTGCCATCTGTGCCACCTGCCAGTGCCACCTGCCAGTGCCATCTGTGCCACCTGCCAGTGCCATCTGTGCCACCAGTCCCATCTGCCACCAGTGCCACCAGTCAGTGCCATCTGTGCCACCTGCCAGTGCCATCTGCCAGTGCCATCGGTGCCACCTGCCAGTGTCATCTGTGCCACCTGCCAGTGCCATCTGTGCCACCAGTCCCATCTGCCACCAGTCCCATCTGCCACCAGTCCCAACTGCCAGTGCCACCTGCCAGTGCCATCTGCCATCAGTGCCACCTGTCAGTGCCATCTCATCAAATGGCTAAAAGAGTATTCTCAGCCGAGGAGGCGTATGAAATTCTTGCGGCCGACGGGAGCAACGGGGAGCGCTCCGATTCGGATTCCTCCGCATATTCAGATGAGTCTGACGTGGACTACGAGCCTGTCATAAGCAGTGGATCAGTGACGGAGGAGACGGAGATGGCAGAGGAGGAGGAGGAGGGCCCGCCCGCCCGCCAGACGAAGGCGTTCTGCTGAGGAGGCAGTGCCATCCACCAGCACCGCAGTGCCATCCACCAGCACCGCAGTACCTCGAGAAGCAAGGCCACGTACCAGTGGGGTGTCACGTCAGCCCCAAAGGGTTAGGTCCCATGCCAGCCTTCCCTATTCCCTTCAGTACCCCTTGTGGCTTCCTCCAAATTCAGGAGAAGCCAACATTCCCCCTTTCACTGCCCAGCCAGGAGTCCAGGTGGATACAGAAAACTTTTCCCCAATAGATTTTTTTAATTTAATTTTTACTAACGACATGCTGGCAAAAATTGTGGCCCAGTGCAACTTATATGCCCAACAGTTTATAACCAGCAACCCAACGTCCTCTTATGCCCGTCCCTACGTGTGGAAAGCCCTTACAGTGGAGGAGTTTAGGATTTTTTTGGGCCTCACATTCTGCATAGGACTAAATGGAAAAAATCAATTACGTTCATATTGGTCATCCCGCCCCATATATCACATGCCCATCTTTTCCTCAGTAATGCCCAGGTCCAGATATCTAATGATTATGAGATTCCTACACTTCAATGATAATACCCAGTGCCCTCCCCGAAATGACCCAAATTTTGATAAACTTTATAAAATTCGGCCGCTACTAAATTATTTTTCTGAAACCTTCCCCCAGTTGTTTACCCCAGACCAACACATATGCATAGATGAGTCCCTTATCAAATTTTCTGGCAGGCTGGGCATAAAACAATTTATACCCAGCAAAAGGGTCCGCTATGGGGTGAAGCTGTATAAATTGTGCGACAGAGAAACTGGGTATGTGTATGGCTTCATCATATATGAAGGGAAGGACTCCGAACTGAACCCCCCTAATTGCCCAATCTACATTGGAACCAGTGGGAAAGTAGTTTGGGAACTCATAAACCCACTCCTAGAGAAAGGATACCACTTGTATGTGGACAATTTTTATACCAGTTTGCCCCTGTTCCGAAATTTGCACAGAATGAAGACTCCAGCATGCGGCACCGTACGGACGAACCGGAAGGGCTTTCCTCAAAGCCTGGTCACCAAAAAATTGAGAAGAGGGGAGACGGCGAGTTTGCGTAATGAGGAGATTTTGGCTGTGAAGTGGAGGGACAGAAGAGACGTGTACTTGCTTTCTTCCATCCACAACAATGAATTTGTTGAAGTCACCAGGAGGAATGGCCGGATCCAAAAACCCAAATGCATCTACGATTACAATAAGTTCATGGGGGTGTCGACTTCAACGACCAGATGCTCGAACCCTACCTTTCCACAAGAAGATCATACCAGTGGTATAAGAAAGTTTCAATTTATTTGTTCAATTTGGCCATGTACAACTCATATGTAATATATCGAAAATCCACTAGAAGACCCAAATCCTTCCTTTTCTTCCAGGAGGAAATCACCACTGCCCTTTTATACCCGAACAGCCCACCAGTAAACATTAGATCCGATGTCGTTAGCCGACTCTCCGAGCGCCACTTCCCAGATAAAATCCCTCCCAGACCAACAGGCCAAAAACGCCAGAAAAAATGCCAGGTGTGCTCCAAAAGAGGAGAGAGAAGAGACACCATTTATCATTGTGCCCAATGTTCTTCAGAACCAGGCCTCTGCATAGGCAACTGCTTCCGCCATTACCATACCAAAATAAATTATTAGTTCACTTCCTGCCATTTATGTTCACACCCCTTATGCCTCTGCTTTCTCTGTAACTGACCCTGGACTGTTATTTGACCACGCTTCTGCCTAACGTTTCTGTTTATACCTCTGCCTGATCTGGAACTGACCCTGGACTGTTATTTGACCACGCTTCTGCCTACCGATTCTGTACATACCTCTGCCTGATCTGGAACTGACCATGGACTGTTTGACCATGCTTTTTGCCTGCCTCTTGGACTGATCTTGTACCCTGCCAGTGGACTAGTGGGATTCATAACACAGGGGTCTCACATATGTGAGGGGCTCCAGAATTGTTTTTCTGGATGAAGAAAACAATTGTTTTTGTTTTTCTCATTCCCAGATTAGGGTCTGGAGACTCGGAGGCTTCAAAGAGATTTGGGTGGGAGAAGCCTCTACCCCTGTCCCCATTCAGTCCTGAACGAGGCCCTACTTCTGCCAACTGCCTGTAGGACTTATGCCATCATGCCTCTGCCTGTCGGATGAACTGACCACACCGCTTTTGCTGACCAAGTCCCTGCCTCTTGCCTGGACCAGTGCTGTCCTCCTGTGGAAAACTGCGCTACTAAAACCACAGGTAATCTTTTGTTTACCATTTGCTCAGCAGAATGTATTTTGGGGTGTAATTCTTGGTATGTTCATGCTATGTGTCCCTAGAACACCTGATGGTGTACCTTGCATGTTGGGCCTCTGTATGTGGCCAGGTTGTATAAAAGTCTCACACATTTGGTATCGCCATACTCAGGAGGAGTAGCAGAATGTATTTTGGGGTGTCATTTTTGCTATGTACATGCTATGTGTTGGCAATATCTTATAAATGGACAACTTTGCGTAAAAAAAATTGCGTTTTCATTTTTTTCCCGCAATTTCCAAAAACTTCAGGAAAAAAATGAACCGTTCAAAAGACTCATTATGCCTCATAGATTATACGTTGGGGTGTTAGCTTTCCAAAATGGGGTCACTTTGTGGGCGTTTCCATTGTCCTGGTGCTCCAGGGCCTTCAAAAGTGTAATAGGTGGTTGAGAAATGAGATGTGTAATTTATGCTCCTAGAATGCCTGAAGGTGCCATTTCAATATTGGGCCTCTGTATGTGGGCAGGCTGTATAAAAGTCTCACACATTTGGTATCGCCATACTCAGAAGGAGTAGCAGAATGTATTTTGAGGTGTCATTTTTGCTATGTACATGCTATGTGTTGGCAATATCTTATAAATGGACAACTTTGCGTAAAAAAATTGCGTTTTCATTTTTTTCCCGCATTTTCCAAAAACTTCAGGAAAAAAATGAACCGTTCAAAAGACTCATTATGCCTCATAGATTATACTTTGGGGTGTTAGCTTTCCAAAATGGGGTCACTTTGTGGGCGTTTCCATTGTCCTGGTGCTCCAGGGCCTTCAAAAGTGTAATAGGTGGTTGAGAAATGAGAGGTGTAATTTATGCTCCTAGAATGCCTGAAGGTGCCATTTCAATATTGGGCCTCTGTATGTGGGCAGGCTGTATAAAAGTCTCACACATTTGGCATCGCCATACTCAGAAGGAGTAGCAGAATGTATTTTGAGGTGTCATTTTTGCTATGTACATGCTATGTGTTGGCAATATCTTATAAATGGACAACTTTGCGGGAAAAAAATGAAAACGCAATTTTTTTACGCAATTTCCAAAAACTTCAGGAAAAAAATGAACCGTTCAAAAGACTCATTATGCCTCATAGATTATACGTTGGGGTGTTAGCTTTCCAAAATGGGGTCACTTTGTGGGCGTTTCCATTGTCCTGGTGCTCCAGGGCCTTCAAAAGTGTAATAGGTGGTTGAGAAATGAGAGGTGTAATTTATGCTCCTAGAATGCCTGAAGGTGCCATTTCAATATTGGGCCTCTCTATGTGGGCAGGCTGTATAAAAGTCTCACACATTTGGTATCGCCATACTCAGGAGGAGTAGCAGAATGTATTTTGGGGTATCATTTTTGCTATGTACATGCTATGTGTTGGCAATATCTTATAAATGGACAACTTTGCGTAAAAAAATTGCGTTTTCATTTTTTTCCCGCATTTTCCAAAAACTTCAGGAAAAAAATTAACCGTTCAAAAGACCCATTATGCCTCATAGATTATACGTTGGGGTGTTAGCTTTCCAAAATGGGGTCACTTTGTGGGCGTTTCCATTGTCCTGGTGCTCCAGGGCCTTCAAAAGTGTAATAGGTGGTTGAGAAATGAGAGGTGTAATTTATGCTCCTAGAATGCCTGAAGGTGCCATTTCAATATTGGGCCTCTCTACGTGGGCAGGCTGTATAAAAATCTCACACATTTGGTATCGCCATACTCAGGAGGAGTAGCAGAATGTATTTTGGGGTATCATTTTTGCTATGTACATGCTATGTGTTGGCAATATCTTATAAATGGACAACTTTGCGTAAAAAAATTGCGTTTTCATTTTTTTCCCGCATTTTCCAAAAACTTCAGGAAAAAAATGAACCGTTCAAAAGACTCATTATGCCTCATAGATTATACTTTGGGGTGTTAGCTTTCCAAAATGGGGTCACTTTGTGGGCGTTTCCATTGTCCTGGTGCTCCAGGGCCTTCAAAAGTGTAATAGGTGGTTGAGAAATGAGATGTGTAATTTATGCTCCTAGAATGCCTGAAGGTGCCATTTCAATATTGGGCCTCTGTATGTGGGCAGGCTGTATAAAAGTCTCACACATTTGGCATCGCCATACTCAGAAGGAGTAGCAGAATGTATTTTGAGGTGTCATTTTTGCTATGTACATGCTATGTGTTGGCAATATCTTATAAATGGACAACTTTGCGGGAAAAAAATGAAAACGCAATTTTTTTACGCAATTTCCAAAAACTTCAGGAAAAAAATGAACCGTTCAAAAGACTCATTATGCCTCATAGATTATACGTTGGGGTGTTAGCTTTCCAAAATGGGGTCACTTTGTGGGCGTTTCCATTGTCCTGGTGCTCCAGGGCCTTCAAAAGTGTAATAGGTGGTTGAGAAATGAGAGGTGTAATTTATGCTCCTAGAATGCCTGAAGGTGCCATTTCAATATTGGGCCTCTCTATGTGGGCAGGCTGTATAAAAGTCTCACACATTTGGTATCGCCATACTCAGGAGGAGTAGCAGAATGTATTTTGGGGTATCATTTTTGCTATGTACATGCTATGTGTTGGCAATATCTTATAAATGGACAACTTTGCGTAAAAAAATTGCGTTTTCATTTTTTTCCCGCATTTTCCAAAAACTTCAGGAAAAAAATTAACCGTTCAAAAGACCCATTATGCCTCATACATTATACGTTGGGGTGTTAGCTTTCCAAAATGGGGTCACTTTGTGGGCGTTTCCATTGTCCTGGTGCTCCAGGGCCTTCAAAAATGTAATAGGTGGTTGAGAAATGAGATGTGTAATTTATGCTCCTAGAATGCCTGAAGGTGCTATTTCAATATTGGGCCTCTGTATGTGGGCAGGCTGTATAAAAGTCTCACACATTTGGTATTGCCATACTCAGGAGGAGTAGCAGAATGTATTTTGGGGCGTCATTTGTGGTATACGCATGCCATGTGAGAGAAATAACCTATTATAATGACAATTTTGTGGAAAAAATAAAACAATTAAAAAAAATCTTCATTTTGCAAAGAATTGTGGGAAAAAATTACAACATCAAAAACCTCACGATGCATCTTACTAAATACCTTGGAATGTCTAATTTAAAAAAAGGGGTCATTTGGGGGGTATTTGTGCTTTGCTGGCTTGTTCGGGTCGTAAGAAATGAGATAGGCCACCAGTACATTAGGTGTGATCAATTGTTTATGATCCGCACCACAGCTTGTAGACTCTATAACTTTCACAAAGACCAAATAATATCCACTAATTTGGGTTATTTTTACCAAAGATATGTAGCAGTATAAATTGTGGCTAAACTTTATAAAGAAAAATTAATAATTTGCAAAATTTTATCACATAAACTAAAAAAAAACGTTTTTTTTTTCAAAATTTTCCGTATATTTTCATTTATAGTGCAAAAAATTGAAAACCCAGAGGTGATCAAATACCACCAAAAGAAAGCTCTATTTGTATGAAAAAAAGGACAAAAAAATCATTAGGTTACAGTATTACATGACTGAGTAATTGTCATTCAAAGTGTGAGAGCACTGAAAGCTGAAAATTGGTCCGGGCACGAAGGGGATTTAGTGCCCAGTTGTCAAGTGGTTAATTTTGATGATCTCTGTGATTGGTCTCAGTGCTCACATGTATGCTATTCATAAAAATAATTGCTTATAACATAACAGTGATCATCACTGTTATAAACATTCATATTGTAAATACAAAAAAAAAAAAATCCTGAACACTTTCCCAAAGTATTACAGTGTTACTATGGAAGCAAAAGGTTGTTTTTATAGTGTGGGTCCGCTGGCTGTTATGGTTCCACAGCCGCGGGCTTCCCACTTCCTGTCCATGCATTTAAGCTGCTCTCCTCCTGAGAGCAAACAGGCCAATAGAAGGAGCTGTGAGCCCCAGCGCGTTGCCTGTGACACTCCCCACTCTACGTCTGTCTGCCCACCCTGCCGTGTGACGTCACCACCACTTCTGAGTTCCAGACTGGACAGCGTGGAGCTTACTGTCATGTGACACCGCTGAGAAGCCTGTGGCACGAAATTCAAACATCTCCTACACCGTACGGCCGAGGGATACACCTCCAGAGCCCGCAGAGCGGCATCTACAGACCCTAGGACACCACCATCCTTGATGGACATCATTGCAAAGTGAACCTGTAAGTGGATAGACCATACTTATGTAGCGGGGTCTCCGTTGAGGCCTCATGGACTATGTTACCCAGAACCCCGTTTTGGCACCCAGGGTGCATTGGGCTGCCACAGAGACTCATGGGTGGGGTATAAAAGGGGAGGGCAAGGCTAAGCCCGGCCTCTTTGGACACCACGCGGCTGGCAAGAGGACTTCCTGTGCGGACCTGCTACGAGTGCAAGGCCCGAGGCCTGGGCCTTGCGCACTTCCAGAGAGCCTTCCACCTCACTGCGGAGCCTGTGCGGCTGCAGACATCTGCCTGCTTCGCGGACGTCATTGGACCGGAGATCAGGCGGTGGCAGATCCTGTGTGTGTGGACACAGCGGTGGGAGTTCCGGACTGGGATCGAGTCCGGAGGGGTGAGAGAGCACCTGCTCACAACTATAACCGAGTACTTTATTAGGCCTATTGACTGCCTTGGCCCATCGGGTTATACTTTCCCTTTTCCTGTCAGGAGACTAGTTGTAGAACTGAATTACATTACATAGTTGCTTCCATTGCCTTAGACCATTATTGGATTACAAATATTGTTCCTGTATGTGCACCACCGATCATCTTGCATGCGAAGACTCCTCCTTTAAAGACTGAGCTTTAACTGAGTCAGGCCTGACTGGGAGTTTATAGCATTAATGGGCACCATATTGCTAACGGGGACTCTAGCTATATGTCAGTGTGTGATAGAACTATTTGTGCACTATAGTTGACTAGTGTTAGTATTACTGCAGGGCTCTGCATGCATGTGTTATATGTGATATTGATCGTTAACCAATATATACAAGTAAACCTTTTACAGTTTAATCATTCGGGTGTTGGAGTCTATTACTACATTCTACCACTGTATAAATGTATTGAGGGATTGTACATGAACTGGTATAGTTAGTTATACAAATATACCACCCCTAGACTAGCTGTGCCAGAGAAGGGTTGAGTAGATTGCCGGGGGTTGGCTGTGCTGTGTACAGGGCCCGAAACAAAACCAGCGGCTCCCTTCGTTTGGGGGTATCGCTACACTTACATTATTTATAACAGTAGGATTTATACAGTTGGCGCCTCCACCCCCCCTCTTTTTTTACATACTTCTTGCTGACAGAGGTAATGGACACCCTCTGAGGATGGCTGCCTCCTCTTGCCTTAATCTACACAGACCAACTTAGAAGTGCCATCAGAGCCACTATTACATCACATCGCTAGGAGTGCCGGAATCCTCCCTTTCTATGAACTATGGTAGCACTCTGCACTTCTCTAGTTACAGTATGTAAAAAAATAAATAAAAAAAAAGTTAACAAAAAAAAACATACATATACACACACATATAATATATATATATATATATATATATATATATATATATATATATATATATATATATATATTTATTATATCTAGCGCACCCACCCCTCTCTTTACCTGCCTTGTTCAGCTCCTCGCAGGAATAGAGGGGCACACCACGCCACAAGCCCGTACCCTCCTGTGTGAAGAGTTTGAGCGGTGTTGTTGATGGGTCCTCCACAGTCAGACAGCCAGAGAATGTTTCTCACTAGGGATGAGCTCGGTGTTCGAGTCGAACATACGTTCGACTCGAACATCGGCTGTTCGATCGTTCGCCGAACAACGAACGATTTGGGCCGTTCGCGCCTAATTCGCGGCCCACAATGCACTACGCCATCGCAGTGTCATCCAGGCGCTGTGATTGGCCAAGCATGCACTGTGACCCCGCATGCTTGGCCAATCACAGCGCCGGCAGCGAGGAGAGCAATGATTGGCCACAGGCAGGATGCCTGTGGCCAATTATTGCTGAGGGTGTTTAGTACACGCCCCACACTATAAAAGGCCGCCAGCACGGCCGCCTAGTGTAGTGTGTTCCGGAGCAGGGAAAGAGAAGCATAGGCAGGGACAGTGACATTTTTTTTTCTTGCTTAACCTGGATTCCTTTAGTTTAGGGAAAGAGAAGGATAGGTAGGGAGAGTGTCAGTCTGTTTTACTGTGCTAAACCTTGTTTGTAGGGACAGGGAAGGACAGTGAGGGAAATTCTCATTGTGCTATACTGTGCTAAAGCATTCCTCATCAACCATCTTTAAAAAAATTTTTTTTTATAGGAACAGAAAACTATAGGTAGGGAGAGTGTCAGTGTGTTTTACTGTGCTAAACCTTGTTTGTAGGGACAGGGAAGGACAGTGAGGGAAATTCTCATTGTGCTATACTGTGCTAAAGCATTCCTCATCAACCATCTTTAAAAAAAAAAATTTTTATAGGGACAGAAAACTATAGGTAGGGAGAGTGTCAGTGTGTTTTACTGTGCTAAACCTTGTTTGTAGGGACAGGGAAGGACAGTGAGGGAAATTCTCATTGTGCTATACTGTGCTAAAGCATTCCTCATCAACCATCTTTAAAAAAAAAAAAATTATAGGGACAGAAAACTATAGGTAGGGAGAGTGTCAGTGTGTTTTACTGTGCTAAACCTTGTTTGTAGGGACAGGGAAGGACAGTGAGGGAAATTCTCATTGTGCTATACTGTGCTAAAGCATTCCTCATCAACCATCTTTAAAAAAAAAATTTTTTATAGGGACAGAAAACTATAGGTAGGGAGAGTGTCAGTGTGTTTTACTGTGCTAAACCTTGTTTGTAGGGACAGGGAAGGACAGTGAGGGAAATTCTCATTGTGCTATACTGTGCTAAAGCATTCCTCATCAACCATCTTTAAAAAAAAAAAAATTATAGGGACAGAAAACTATAGGTAGGGAGAGTGTCAGTGTGTTTTACTGTGCTAAACCTTGTTTGTAGGGACAGGGAAGGACAGTGAGGGAAATTTTCATTGTGCTATACTGTGCTAAAGCATTCCTCATCAACCATCTTTAAAAAAAAAAATTTTTATAGGGACAGAAAACTATAGGTAGGGAGAGTGTCAGTGTGTTTTACTGTGCTAAACCTTGTTTGTAGGGACAGGGAAGGACAGTGAGGGAAATTCTCATTGTGCTATACTGTGCTAAAGCATTCCTCATCAACCATCTTTAAAAAAAAAATTTTTATAGGGACAGAAAACTATAGGTAGGGAGAGTGTCAGTGTGTTTAACTGTGCTAAACCTTGTTTGTAGGGACAGGGAAGGACAGTGAGGGAAATTCTCATTGTGCTATACTGTGCTAAAGCATTCCTCATCAACCATCTTTAAAAAAAAAAAAAATATAGGGACAGGAAACTATAGGTAGGGAGAGTGTCAGTGTGTTTTACTGTGCTAAACCTTGTTTGTAGGGACAGGGAAGGACAGTGAGGGAAATTCTCATTGTGCTATACTGTGCTAAAGCATTCCTCATCAACCATCTTTAAAAAAAAAAAAAAATTATAGGGACAGAAAACTATAGGTAGGGAGAGTGTCAGTGTGTTTTACTGTGCTAAACCTTGTTTGTAGGGACAGGGAAGGACAGTGAGGGAAATTCTCATTGTGCTATACTGTGCTAAAGCATTCCTCATCAACCATCTTTGAAATCCTTGTTTTTTGGACAGTTAGGGAAATTGTCATTGTGCTATTCTGTGCGAAAGCAATCATCCTCAACCATATTTAGAAATCCTTAAGTAAAGGGACAGAGAAGGACACCTGAAGGTAGCCCTTATTGCTTTTTTTCACATCTACCTGCAGGCCATCCATTAGAATGTCTGGAAGGCAAACAAGGAGAGGCAGACAGTCAGGAGGCAATAAAAGAGGGCAAGCAGGCTCTGTGTCTGGGGGCAACAGTGCTGGTCGTGGACGCGGTGCATTGTCATCAGCACATGGCCATGGGACACGCTTGTCCTTCTTTTCGGCAGCTGGACATGTTGAGCCACATCATGCCGAAGACTTGGTAGAGTGGATGACCAAGCCCTCCTCCTCCTCCTCATCCTCTCTCACCCAGGCTCAGGGTACTGGCAAAGCAGCTGCCAAAGCGTCCTCTTAGCTGGTATCAATGTCAGACTCATCATCAGTCACTCCTTCCCTAGACCCACCATGTCCTCCTCCTGAGGAGTCCCCCGAACTGTTTGAGCACAGTGTTGGGTACATGCTCCAGGAGGATGCCCAGCGTTTCGAAGGGTCTGATGATGAAACCCAGCTAGAGGAAGGCAGTAGCGTGAGAGCAGACAGAGGGGATGCTCAAGAAGGACACCAATCTGGCAGTCATGTTCCAGCAGCTGCAGCATACTGCCAGATTGGCTCCAGTGATGAGGAGGGAGGGGATGATGAGGTCACTGACTCCACATGGGTGCCTAATAGGAGAGAGGAGGAGGAGGAGGATGAGGAGGAGGCACATCTCCAACGAGGCAGGATGCCCTTTGGTGGCCAGCGTAAGGGCAGTACACCGACGGAATCACACCGCAGAGCTCCGCCTGTGCAGGGCGCTGCCTCTGCCCGTCATTCAAAAAGTTCTTTGGTGTGGGCCTTTTTTGAGGCTAGTGCATCAGATCGCACAGCTGCTGTTTGCAACATATGTCTCAAGCGTATATCGCGTGGCCAAAACATCAGCCGCTTGGGTACCACATGCCTGACCAGACATATGTTGACCTGCCATGCAGCTCGTTGGCAAGCCTACCTCAAAGACCCACACCAAAGAACAAAGCGGACCTCTCCTTGCACCGCATCAGCTGGGATCTCCAACCCCACTATAACTTCAGTCCTCTCTGAAACATGCACTGAGAGGAATGAAGGTGTAGAATTAGGTGTGTCACAGCCAAGTACTTGCGGCCACTCTGCTAGCAGTACACCGACGTCCGATTCTAGCAGGCAAATTTCCCTGCCCCAGCTGCTGGACCGTCGAAAGAAGTTCACTCCCAGCCATCCACATGCCCAGCGGTTGAATGCTAGCTTGGCTAAATTGCTAGCGCTTCAACTGCTGCCTTTTCAGTTGGTAGACTCGGCCCCCTTCCGTGAGTTTGTGCAATGTGCGGTTCCTCAGTGGCAGGTTCCCAAACGCCACTTTTTCTCACGGAAGGCTATTCCGGCTCTCTACCGGCATGTGGAAGGCAATGTCTTGGCCTCGCTGGACAGGGCGGTCAGCGGTAAGGTGCATATTACCGCTGACTCATGGTCCAGCAGGCATGGACAGGGACGTTACCTTTCTTTCACGGCCCATTGGGTCACTCTTTTGGCAGCTGGGAAGGATGCAGGACAAGGTGCAGTAGTGTTGGAGGTTGTTCCACCGCCACGCCTCCAAAATGCTACTACTGGTTGTGACACACCTCTCTCCTCCACCCCCTCCTCTTCTTCTTCCTCCATGGCCTCTTCCTGTGCTTTGTCCTCTGAACCAGCGGTGCTCCGTAGGCGTTCAAGGGGCTACGCAAGTACGCAGGCAAAAAGATGCCATGCCGTGCTTGCGCTGGTGTGTTTGGGGGACAGAAGCCACACTGGGGCAGAGGTCCTGTCTGCTCTGCAGGGCCAGGCCGAGAGGTGGTTGACGCCACGCCAGCTTAAGCCAGGAATGGTGGTTTGCGACAATGGCACCAACCTCCTCTCCGCCCTCCGACAGGGACAACTGACCCATGTGCCCTGTGTGGCTCACGTCCTTAACCTGGTGGTGCAGCGGTTCTTGGGCAGGTACCCGGGCTTACAGGATGTCCTGAGGCAGGCCAGGAAAGTCTGTGTGCATTTCCGCAGATCTTATAATGCCAGTGCTCGCCTGGCTGAGCTGCAAAAGGAGTTGAACCTGCCCAAGAACCGCCTTATATGTGACATGCCCACCAGGTGGAACTCAACGTTGGCCATGCTGCAGCGGCTGCACACGCAGCAGAGGGCCATCAATGAGTACCTGTGCGACTACGGCACCAGGACAGGGTCAGGGGAGCTTGGTTTTTTTTCTCCACGCCAGTGGGGCATGATCAGGGATGCATGCACTGTCCTGGCACCATTTGAGGAGGCCACGAGGATGGTGAGCAGTGACAGTGCATGCATCAGTGACACTGTACCTCTTGTCCACCTGTTGGAGCACACGCTGCGTGGAATAATGGACAGGGCACTTGAGGCAGAACAGAGGCAGGAAGAGGAGGACTTCCTTGCCTCTCAAGGCCCCCTTTACCCAGACAGTGTTCCTTCTGTCCCACCCATCGCACAGGAAGAGGACGAGGAGGAGGAGGAGGAGGAGGATTGTGTCAGCATGGAGGTGGAGCCTGGCACTCAGCAGCATCAACAGCAGCAGTCTTTTAGGGATGATTTACAGTCCCAAGAAACCCGTGGACTTGTACGTGGCTGGGAGGAGGTGGCTGCGGATCATGTCGTCCTTAGTGACCCAGAGGACTCCGGACCGAATGCCTCAGCTAACCTACGCTGCATGGCCTCCCTGATCCTGCAAAGTCTGCGGAAGGATCCTCGTATTCTTCGGATCAAGGAGAGGGACCATTACTGGCTGGCCACTCTCCTTGATCCACGGTACAAGGGTAAGGTTGCAGACCTTATGTTACCGTCGCAGAGGGAGCAGAGGATGAGACAACTCCGGGAGGCCTTGCAGAAAGGTCTGTGCAATGCGTTCCCAGAGACTGGGAGGTTACAAACTCCTGGTCCTGGACAACGAGTTGCTGAGGCTTCGGCCAGTCAAAGAAGGAGCGGTGGGGAAGGTGGCCGTCTGACCGATGCGTTCAGACAATTCTTTAGTCCGCAGCCCCAAAGTATGATCGGTTCCAGCAACCATCGCCAGCGTCTGATAAACATGGTGCAGGATTATCTAGGGGCAAGGTCAGACTTGGACACCTTCCCCACCGAAAATCCTCTGGCTTACTGGGTCTTGAGGATGGATCACTGGCCAGAGCTTGCACAGTATGCAATTGAGCTACTGGCCTGTCCTGCATCCAGCGTTCTTTCGGAACGCACATTCAGTGCTGCTGGAGGATTTGTCACGGATCACAGGGTGCGCCTGTCCACCGACTCGGTTGATCGACTGACTTTCATCAAGATGAACCAGTCTTGGATCACCACCAGCTACCACACACCTGATGCTGATATAACAGACTAATTGATTTTAACAGGTCACATCCCTTCAAGACTGATGCTGATGCTGAGTGCCTGTGCTGTTATGTTGACTGGCTATCCTCCTCCTCCGAGTCCTCAATGATACGATTGATGATGATAGCTTGGAAGATCATTTTTGTTTATGGGTGCCGCCACCAGTGCCTAACGCCCAATTTTTCAGCCCCTGTTTAACAGGGGCGTGTAATTACAATTTTTGAAGCAATACTTTGCAACAGGGCTCATTGCTGTGCTCCAAGTACAGTATCTGTGAGGGGTTGCAGTGTTGTGCCACCAGTGCCTAAGGCCCAATTTTTCAGCCCCTGTTCAACAGGGGCATGTAATTACAATTCTTGATCTAATAATTCACAGCAGGGCCCATTGCTGCACCCACCAAGAGTAACTCTGAGGGCTTACAGTGTTGTGGCAACGCCACCACCACCACCACGAAAGGCCCAATTTTTCAGCCCCTGTTCAAAAGGGGCATGTAATTACAATTCTTGATCTAATAATTCACAGCAGGGCCCATTCCTGCACCCACCAAGAGTAACTCTGAGGGCTTACAGTGTTGTGGCAACACCACCACCACCACCACCACCACGAAAGGCCCAATTTTTCAGCCCCTGTTCAACAGGGGCATGCAATTACAATTCTTGATCTAATAATTCACAGCAGGGCCCATTGCTGCACCCACCAAGAGTAACTGTCAGGGCTTACAGTGTTGTGGCACCAGCACCACCATCAAAGGCCCAATTTTTACTACCACTGTTCAACAATTATATGTAATTACAATTCCTGATATAATAGTTGACAGCAGGGCGTTCCAGCACCAACCAAGAGTAACTGTGAGTGCTTACAGTGTTGTGCCAACACCAACAACTAAGGGGCCTATTTCTGCAGAGTATATACGGCAGGTCCCTACTTTCAAACATCCAACTTACAAACGACTCCTACTTGCAAACGCAAGAAGACAACAGGAAGTGAGAGGAAATCTACCCCTAGGAAGGAAAATTCTCTCCTGTAAGAATTAATATGGGAGAAAGGTGTCTCCTCTGTACTGATGCTTTATCACCAATCCTTGTTTCAAGAAAAACGACACATTTCAAAAACAGTTGTCATTGGGACGGAAAGTGAGGTGAAATGTTCTGAACAGGGGCACAGACAGCAAAACAAATGTTACAGGGGTGATAACCCTTACCTATGTTTTCCAAAAAGTTTAAAAATAGATTTTTGGGCTGGAGCTACACTTAAACAATGTACCTGTTCAAAATTACAAACAGATTCTACATAAGAACAAACCTACAGTCCCTGTCTTGTATGCACCGCCTGTATACGGCTGTTCAGAGTATATAGGGCCTTTTTTATTTTGTGTGCGGTGTTCCCCTTAATATCCATACAAGACCCAAAGGGGCTGGTAATGGGCTGGGGTGGGGGTGGGGGGGGGGGTCATGGGGTAGCTATGCCATTTTTCTTAAAGATTTTCATCCATATTACCGGGACCAGACATTACATTAAAGCCGCAAGCAGTTTTAAATGGCTTTTTTTTCCTTTAGAAGTGTCATTTTGTGCAGGGACAGTTCTAAACACGGGAAACACGTGGCACTTCACAGGCATACTTTAGACACCCCCCAGGTACGATATTTAAAGGAATATTTGACTTTTTTTTTTTCACTTTATGCATCATTAAAATGACTGCTCCCGAAAAACGACTGTTTTTAAAACTTCTTTTTGCATTGATACATGTCCCCTGGTGCAGAACCCGGGTTCCCAAACCCTTTTTAGGACAATAACATGCATAATAGTCGTTATAATTAGCACTTTAGAATTCGAACGTTCGCATCCATTGTATTTAATAGGGTTCTAATGTTCGTACGAACTTTCGGTCCGTTCGCGGGTTCTGGTGCGAACCGAACCCGGGGGTGTTCGGCTCATCACTATTTCTCACCTCTATATTAAATAAAGACAAGTCCTTGTATCCACACTTGAATGTCCACACCAGCTGCAACTCCAACGTAGAGTTTATTTTCTTGTAAAACACAGTCTCTGACAGGAAAGGTTGGAGGGAGGACAGGACAGCTTGAGGTGTGGAAGAGGTCCAGGCACAAACGTAACCCAATTCACTGATCCGATTCTCAAGCAGACTCAGCCTATTCTGATAGTCTCCCTAGCTTAAGGTGACCAGATTTTTAAAATGAAATCCGGGGACGTATTTTTTTTTTTACTAGTAATAGCGGCAATCAGCGACTCTCTGCCCGCCTCACAGCCTTTCAAGTCTCACTCTTCGGGCCCCGGCTACTACTGGGTGGGGAGCGGAGGAAGATCACTCCGCCAGGGAAGGCAAGGAGATAAGCAGGCAGGCGGTTGGCCAGGACTTGAGCCAAGGCAGAAGAAAATGCGAATGGAGCTAAATGGGCATGCACCCAAAACTGAAGAAATATTCCCTCCACTCCGACCAGCACATGATCATCAGAAAGGGGCACAGATAATGGAAAAAATACACCCCCTAAGCTAGTAGGAGTGGCGGAGCAGAAGTGTGTAATTCAGATTTTTTTTTTCATTCTGCACTGACTGTCTTGAAAATTGCCCCAGCCCCTGTTCAAATCCAATCCGGGGACAAAACTGGGGACAGACTTGGTCCGGGGACAGTGTCCTCAATCCGGGGACTGTCCCCTGAAACCGGGGATGTCTGGTCACCCTACCCTAGCTTGGGACTAGCAGCTGATATGGTACTCAAACTTTACCCAAAGTCTCTCCCACAGACCTGGTGAACTTGGTCTCTGCCACAGACCTGGTGAACTTGGTCTCTGCCACAGACCTGGTGAACTTGGCCTCCATTAAGGAGAAGACATCCCTCCAGAGAGTTACCGGGACCCTTCCTTCACCGTGACTTCTACACCAGTCCCTCGGAACGGTTCCTACCCCGGCCTCCTCATCTAGGATACGGGTCCCCACTCGCAAGGTGGCACCCTGAGACTCCTCGATCCTTGGTGGGCCCCAGCCGAAGATGCTGGGCCCAGGCCTTTGTTGCAGCCCCAGGACTAAAGGTGCCTGGGACTGATCCACGACCTCCGCCCCTGGGCCAAAGGTGCCCAGGACGGACAGGAACACACACTCCCTGGGGCAGGACCCCCAACAACGAACCCTGAACAGGCAGCGTCTGCCCCTTTTATATCCTCTCCCAGCATGCACAGCAGGCCTACCACACCCACCGTACGGCTGCCGAGAGGGGATACACAAGGTACAGCACTGGATTAGCGGTTCGACCCTGGCCTACTATGGCAGCGCCACCTGCAGGCCACGAGGAACTATATACCAATGCTCTCCCTCCAGACAAAAATGGTTGCAAGAACTCTAACAATTAGAGTGTTTGGGTATAACTACCATACTCATGCTGTCAACAGTCAGTGGCCCTGATCACTGCCACACCAGCCACATGATGACACTTTACTGTTCTGTTGACAGTATGTAAAAATAAAAAATGTGAAAACTAATTATTTTTTTTCATTTCTTAATTTTCTAAAAAAATAGTGACAAAACTTATAACTTCAAAAAACTCACAATGCCTCTTACTAAATACCTTAGTCTTCTTTCCAAAAAGGGGTCATTTGGGTGGGGGGTATTTGTTCTGTCCTGGCATTTTAAGATCTTAAGGATTCATAGATTTTCATTATATATATATATATATATATATATATATATATATATATATATATATATATATATTATATATATTACACTGTATTTATATATACTGTATATATGTGTAGCGATACCCTCAACTAAGAGGGCCGCAGATTTGGTTTGGGCCCTGAATACAGCTCCGCCAACCCCCGGCAATCTACTCAACCCTTTCTGGCACAGTTAGTCTAGGGGTATACACATTTGATACTTATGCTTTATGAGAGACTCAGACACAGAATAGTTGTAAAGGAATAACAGATTTTACTTTCAGCTACGAAAAGAGAATGAACAGTAATGACAACTTAACTTAGCTTATATGCAGAGCCCTGCAATAACAGTCACACTACACCATAGAGAAGGGGGAGGGGGTGGATAAGGAAACGCCACGTGGGGCGACCGTGAACTAGGCGCCCTGTGGCGCAATAACTAAACTAGATACCTAATGAATCAGGCCTGATTCCTAATTCTAGAACTCAGTCCTGTATGGATGATGGATTCTTCACCGGCAATCTGTAGAGGTGGTGCACATAAGAATAAACAACATTTGTAATCCAAGAAAAGGGGAATGTTGATAACTGGCAACACTTCACTGGAGATCCTCTGGATCAGTCCTGCTGTGGATCTCCAGTAAGAGTCTTTAACATGAGGTAGTAGGCCTCGGCAGTCTATAGGCACAGTACTATCAAACAGGTTATGGAATGAGCTTACGCTCGCTCACCCGCCGGACGCGATCTCAGTCCGGGACTTCCACCGGCTGTGTCTTCACTCGCACACATCAGTCGCTGCGATCGGGTCCCCGATCCAATCTAGGCTGTAGGTAGAGATGTCGGATGCCACCCAGGCTCGCAGTGGGGTGGAAGGCTCTTTGGTCAGCTCCGGAAGGCCCCAGGCTTCGGGCCTTACCCAGCGCAGGTCCGCACAGGTGTATCAATCTCTGCCATCCCGTGTCCAAAGAGACCGAGCCAAGCCTCGCCCCTTCCTTATATCTCCCCACCCATGAGTCTCTGGGGCAAAAGCAAAACATCCTGGGAACCAGTGGGGTTCTGGGAACAGTAGTTCAAGAGTCTTTAAAGGAACTCCGCTACATATGTATATATATTAGTTGTTAGACTCACTTTCCTACAGACTAAGTATTATTCACTGATTTGGGTTATGTTTACTGAAGAAATGTGTCAGAATACATTTTGGCTTAAATGTATGAAGAAAGATTATTTGCAAAATTTTATAACAAATGAAGAAAAACACTTTTTTTTTTTAAATGTTGGATCCTTTTCATTTATTTTTCCACCAATAGAAAACCCAGTGGTGATTAAATACCACCAAAAGAAAGCTCTATCTGTCTAAAAAAAAAAAAAAAAGATAAAAATGTCATTAGATTACAGTTTGCATGACTGATTAATTGTCATTCAAAGTGTGACAGCGCTGAAAGAGGAAAATTGGCCTGGGCAGGAAGGGGATGAAAGTGTCTGGTGTTGAAGTAGTAAAACTATTTTGATTTTAGAAAGAGAATGCTAGGGATAGGTAAACCAGTACATGTGAGTGGAGCCTCCTACACACGACCGAGTTTCTCGGCAAGAACCAGCAAGAAACTTTCTGGCAGAGCTTTCTTGCCGAGTAAATCGGTCGTGTGTACGCGGCTTTCAGTTTTCTCTTCAAGAAAACTGGCAAGAATCTCGACGAGAAAAATAGAGAACCTGCTCTCTATTTTCTCTTCGAGATTCTCGTCAGCATGTTTCTCGACGAGAAAAGTGTGTGTATGTACACTTACCTGTTGCCGTGGAAACCCGCGCATGCTCGAAATGACTTTGACGCATGCGCGGTAGCTTCCTAGGCATAGGTAGGGTGTAGCAAGATGGCGGCGACGGCATCGAATGTGACGAGCGCACGCTCGTCGTAGTCGATGACGTCACCGCGTTCGCTCCATTCAAAGAACCGCGGGTTCTTTGAATCGAGCGTGTGTACACTCGGCCGGGACAAGTTTCTTGTCCAAGAATCTCGTCAAGAAAAATGACAAGTTTTTTCCTGACGAGATTCTCGGCCGTGTGTACGAGGCCTCAGAGTTTCTGGCTGATATGGCTGCATTGCTTAGAGAGGATTTCCCACAGTCTGCAGTAGCCAACTCACTTCGAAAATAATTGTCACTTTGCCATTTTAAAAACCCTATAAGGCAGGTGCAGACAGACATTTTAATGTTTGGTTAAACTGGGAAAAAGGGTGCAAGAGGGTACTAGCTGCTGTTAGGTAGGGGATTTGTGCATTGCATTGCAGCATCAATTACTGTCCGGGTAAGTGAAAGTCTGATGCAAATTCTCTTCTGAATTGACACCTCAGTTTTAGATTAGTCACTAAAAAATGCATCCCATGGTCTGCGTCCATGGCTGTACATCTGCCTCTAAGTGCAGGTAATTGTTTCACGTAAGATTACATGCAAACAGACGCAAACAGTGTCAGCTTATAATTGATTTGTACAGGCTTACTTTCCATGGCTGATCTGAAAAACCTGGCTGTACCTGCTGGAGAAATGTGCTGATCTGGGGCTCAAGCAGGCCCGGACTGGCCATAGGGCATGCCGGACCACATGTCACCATTCCCCCCAGTGCACTCTCAGCTGCGAGTCGGAGCCGCACTCGAGTGACAGTGACACCCGTCGGCACATCAGGGGGCCGGGACCCGCAACAATCCCCTTCTCTCTGGCAAGGTGGCCGCGGCACTGATGATCTGATCAGTCTCGGCTCGGCTGTCTCACACAGTCGAGCAGAGTGAAGCCGCCTCCCCTCCTCCTTTATGTCCACACAGGGGGAGGGGACCCAACATGCAGCCCTGCGCTGATCTGCGGTACATTATGGGTCTGAAGGGGGGGTCTGTATTGTAGAGGAGGGTCTGTAATGTAGGGGGGTCTGTAATGTATGGGGGTCTGTATTGTAGTTTGGGGCTGTAATGTAGGGGGGTCTGTACTGTAGGGAGGGGGTCTGTACTGTAGGGAGGTCTGTGTAACATGCAAGGGGTCCAGAACTGTTAGGGGGGTGTCTGTAACAAACTGTGGGGGGCTGCGTAATCTAAAGGGGTCCAGAGGTGCAGTGCTATGTAATGTAAAAGGGTCCAGAGGTGCAGGGTGCTGTGCAATATAAAGGGGTCCAGAGGTGCAGGGTGCTGTGTAATGTAAAGGGGCCCAGAGGTGCAGGGTGCTGTGTAATGTAAAAGGGCCCAGAGGTGCAGGGTGCTGTGTAATGTAAAAGGGCCCAGAGGTGCGGTGCTATGTAATGTAAAGGGGTCCAGAGGTGCGGTGCTATGTAATGTAAAGGGGTCCAGAGGTGCAGGGTGCTGTGTAATGTAAAAGGGTCCAGAGGTGCAGGGTGCTGTGCAATATAAAGGGGTCCAGAGGTGCAGGGTGCTGTGAAATGTAAAAGGGTCCAGAGGTGCAGGGTGCTGTGTAATGTAAAAGGGTCCAGAGGTGCAGGGTGCTGTGCAATATAAAGGGGTCCAGAGGTGCAGGGTGCTGTGTAATGTAAAGGGGCCCAGGGGTGCAGTGCTATGTAATGTAAAGGGGTCCAGAGGTGCAGGGTGCTGTGTAATGTAAAGGGGCCCAGAGGTGCAAGGTGCTGTGTAATGTAAAAGGTCCCAGAGGTGCGGTGCTATGTAATGTAAAGGAGGTACAAGGTGCTGGAACCCCACATCCCATCATTAACCGCCGCCCCCCCCCCCCCCCCCGTGCTGCTCAGTCTAAAATGCCTATTTTTGTCCCAGTCCGGGCCTGGGCTCAAGGCTAGGGTTGCTACCTTTTCTTCAAGCCAAACCCAAACACTTTAGCGGCCTGGGACACCTTAGGGAGATTAGTAATGTGGTGTGCATAGCGTGCCGCAGCCAACAGTGGGTGTGGCCAAATTGCTCTTTCTGACATCATTACCCTGCTACCCAGCAATGCCGAACTTGCCCCAAGACAGCTGCCTGCAGCTTCCGGATGAAAACAGATTTGTGTGACTATCTTAAGGAGCCACTGCCCGGTTTGAATCATGTGTCCGGGTTTCAAACTGACTGAAACCTGGACACATGATTCAAAACCCTGACTGTCCGGGTGAATCCTGGACAGGTGGCAACCCTACTCATGGCCCTAATCACCTGTGTGCATGAACCCTCAAGCTGCACAAACTTTGTTGAAAACTTTGCAAATGCTTGTGAAAACTGTCCTTCTGTAAGTTGAGGTCTGTGTGCACAAGATCAAAGTGACGGAAAGTTCTGGGTAAGAACAGTGGCGTAGCGTCATGTGTACCTGGGGTCGTCATGGCAACCCAGCCCCTCCTTGTCACATCAGGTTTTATGCTGCTGTGCCTGTGTGTAGGCGGCGGGGTTACTGGAGGGGCCGATACGTGAGGAATAATATGTGACACAGGGGCGCAGGCCGGGGGGGGGGGGGGGGGGGGAATTGGCAGTGTTCTACTGCTCTTCTAACTTCTTACACACCGAAGATAGCGCCTGCCCACCGTGCCTCGCCATTGGCTCGCCTTCACATCACCTCACACTCTTCAGATGCAGATGCATGTCTCTCGTCCCTGCAGCCTGTCTCACACACACAGCAGAACAAAGCTGTCTCCTCCCCCTCATCCTTCAGCTCTGTATACACAAGAGGAGGAACACGTGCTGATATCAGGTCTGTACACAAACTTTTCTATGATTTGTAGATGGACAGGGAGAAGGGGTGAGAGTGGCTGGGATTGGGAAGGTAAAACAATGTACACTTGATGGAGTGATTGGGGGGTTAGGAGGATATGTGCTTTGGTATGAGAAAGGACATATGCCAGAAGTCAGTGTGGGATTAATTTGAAACCTGACAGCCATTTCCAGCACTAGCCCTCCTCTCCCCCCCAGCACATTTCCAACCCCCCTTCCAGCACTAGCCTCTCTTGTAGCCTATGATAGAACTATAAGTCCCAGCCTGCTCTGCACCTCTCTTGTAGCCTATAATAGAACTATAAGTCCCAGCCTGCTCTGCACCTCTCTTGTAGCCTATGATAGAACTATAAGTCCCAGCCTGCTCTGCACCTCTCTTGCAGCCTATGATAGAACTACAAGTCCCAGCTTGCTCTGCACCTCTCTTGCAGCCTGTGATAGAACTACAAGTCCCAGCTTGCTCTGCACCTCTTTTGCAGCCTGTGATAGAACTACAAGTTCCAGCTTGCTCTGCACCTCTCTTGCAGCCTGTGATAGAACTACAAGTTCCAGCTTGCTCTGCACCTCTCTCATAGTTGCCAACATTGCAAAAAAAACATCTGGGACAGTTTTTTTGTATTGAGGCGGAGCCTTGCTATAATCAGGGGGCGGGGCATTCATTTGTAGGCGTGTCATGGCGGAGTGAAAAATGCGGCGCACGAAGCGCGCCGGGGCGAAAAATGGGCGTGGTTTACGCACGATAGTGGGTGTGGTTTAAATGGGCGTGGTTCAAAGGGGTGTGGCTAGAGTCCGAGGTGAGAGAAAGAGAGAGAAAGAAATAGAAAGAAAGAAGCCAGATCCTACACCACAATAGTAATGTGTAACAAAATTGGCAGATAAGGATACTCCAAAACACCTGTTGGCGCTTCAATCATCCCGGCACCATGGTTGTTACGGTGTCAGGATGATTGAAGTGCATTATTTCTATTTTTACATTGTAATATAAAATGAAATCATTCAACTCACCATAATGCCGAATCAGTGGAAGCCCTGAGCGTGTTACCTGCCACGTCGCCTGCCACCAGATGGCCTCCCCAGCAGTCCGTCCTTGCATCAGGTGCCTCCCCAGCAGTCCGTCCTTGCATCAGGTGCCTCCCCAGCAGAGCCCCCTCCACACTTGTGGACAAGGGTCCAAAAATCATGATTGTCCCGGGAAATTCGGGACTGTTGGTAACTATGCAGGCGTCCCCAGTGGAGTCCCCCCTTACATCAGGCGTCCCCAGTGGAGTCCCCCCTTACATCAAGTGTCCCCAGAGGAGTCCCTCCTTACATCAGGTGTCCCCAGAGGAGTCCCTCCTTACATCAGGTGTCCCCAGAGGAGTCCCTCCTTACATCAGGCGTCCCCAGCGGAGTCCCTCCTTACCACAGGCGTTCCCAGCGGAGTCCCTCCTTACCACAGGCGTTCCCAGCGGAGTCCCCCCTTACCACAGGCGTTCCCAGCGGAGTCCCCCCTTACCACAGGCGTTCCCAGCGGAGTCCCCCCTTACCACAGGCATCCCCAGCGGAGTCCCCCCTTAACCACAGGCGTCTCCTGTCTCAGCCGCCATTATTGTTTCCCCTTCCCCGAAGGGGAACAAAATAGAGGCAGAGCCGACAGTGTGGCTGAAAAAAAAAAAATTAAGCTGTGGCGCTGCCGACCCCCGCCCCTTTCCATTACAGACAGACCTGCAGCGGGGCGGGGGGGTGGCCTGCCGGCCAGCCAAAACACAGATGTAGTACAATAGAAGATAAAGCTGCTGCGGCGCCGCCCACCCCCGGGGAGGTGCGGGGTGTGGGCCGCGCCGCAGCGGCTTTATTTTCTATTGTACTACATCCGTGTTTTGGTCTTCTTGAACATGGCGGCCGGCCGAGACATTGTCTCCGCCAGCCGTGGACCTCTAGCGGCGGCGGCCTGCGGCGTCCAAATTCGTGGAAAACGGGAAAAATCGGATTGGCCGGGACATTGGCCGGGACAAAATAAATCCGGGAAAAGGGTTTGAATCCCGGGAGCGTCCCGGCCAATCCGTGACTGTTGGCAACTATGCTCTCTTGCAGCCTGTGATAGAACTACAAGTTCCAACTTGCTCTGCACCTCTCTTGCAGCCTGTGATAGAACTACATGTGTCAGCATGCTCTGCACCTCTCTTTCAGCCTATGATAGAACTACAAGTCCCAGCTTGCTCTGCACCTCCCTTGCAGCCTATGATAGAACTACAAGTCCCAGCTTGCTCTGCACCTCCCTTGCAGCCTATGATAGAACTACAAGTCCCAGCTTGCTCTGCACCTCCCTTGCAGCCTGTGATAGAACTACAAGTCCCAGCTTGCTCTGCACCTCCCTTGCAGCCTGTGATAGAACTACAAGTCCCAGCTTGCTCTGCACCTCCCTTGCAGCCTATGATAGAACTACAAGTCCCAGCTTGCTCTGCACCTCCCTTGCAGCCTATGATAGAACTACAAGTCCCAGCTTGCTCTGCACCTCCCTTGCAGCCTATGATAGAACTACAAGTCCCAGCTTGCTCTGCACCTCCCTTGCAGCCTATGATAGAACTACAAGTCCCAGCTTGCTCTGCACCTCCCTTGCAGCCTATGATAGAACTACAAGTCCCAGCTTGCTCTGCACCTCCCTTGCAGCCTATGATAGAACTACAAGTCCCAGCTTGCTCTGCACCTCCCTTGCAGCCTATGATAGAACTACAAGTCCCAGCTTGCTCTGCACCTCCCTTGCAGCCTATGATAGAACTACAAGTCCCAGCTTGCTCTGCACCTCCCTTGCAGCCTATGATAGAACTACAAGTCCCAGCTTGCTCTGCACCTCCCTTGCAGCCTATGATAGAACTACAAGTCCCAGCTTGCTCTGCACCTCCCTTGCAGCCTATGATAGAACTACAAGTCCCAGCTTGCTCTGCACCTCCCTTGCAGCCTATGATAGAACTACAAGTCCCAGCTTGCTCTGCACCTCTCTTTGCAGCCTGTGATAGAACCACAAGTGTCAGCATGCTCTGCACATCTCTTTTCAGCCTATGATAGAACTTCAAGTCCCAGCTTGCTCTGCACCTCTCTTGCAGCCTGTGATAGAACTATAATTGTCTGACACTATCCACTGCTATACTGACTGCCACCTTTCACGGCTCTACTGCCACTTTCCACTGCTCGACTGGCTGACACCATCCACTGCTCGACTGGCTGACACCATCCACTGCTCGACTGGCTGGCACCATCCACTGCTCGACTGGCTGGCACCATCCACTGCTCGACTGGCTGGCACCATCCACTGCTCGACTGGCTGGCACCATCCACTGCTCGACTGGCTGGCACCATCCACTGCTCGACTGGCTGACACCATCCACTGCTCGACTGGCTGACACCATCCACTGCTCGACTGGCTGACACAATTATATTTTTACAGTAACATTTTTTAAAGTTTTCCTTACTGTTTAGTCAGACCTTGCTGGATAATTTCTTAAAAAAAGGTGCTGAACCCCAGTGATCTTTGATCTTTCATGTGCAGGTAGATCTGTACCTCTCAAAGGTTGTCTACCCCTGCTCTATGGTATTCAAAAGATTTTGGAGAAACTGTCCACATTTTGACATACCTCTCCAATTATTTTCAATTACCCTCTCAATATGTAAATAAAAATCTGAAATAAGTGTTTAGCCACTTGGAGTATCTTGGCGCAGGTGGTAGTGGGGGGGGGGCCAGGTCAACTTTTGCATCGGGCCCACAAGCTTCAAGCTACGCCTCTGCATAAGAACATAAACTTTCACCCACAAGGGCTTAAACAAAACTAATATATCAATTTAGGAGGAGATAATCCTTAAATAGAAAAAAACAAAACATGAATATTGTGCTTTTAAAAAAGTTGCATGCTACTTTATGACCGTGAAGTTATACACAGTTTGCAGTGCGGCATTTTGGCAAACACAGTAACAGTCTGTTTAATACTAATGAGTGCTGATGCCTAGACAGAAGCGTGTGATCTGTGTCAGCGATGTCTAATATGTATAAACAGTATCAGTTGAGATTACTAAATGTACCTAATTAGCATGACATTCGCACACAGTTTCAAGAAACTTTTTTTAATCAAAATTAATGTCTATAAAAAAATTAAAAATGTAACAATATATTGACTTCAGTTGTCATAAAAAGGACATTTGATGTCTGCTTCTTTGAAGATAAAAAAATAATCAAACTCTTTGTATAGATTTATCTCCTATATCAAGGATATGCAATTAGCGGACCTCCAGATGTTGCAAAACTACAAGTCCCATCATGCCTCTGCCTCTGGGTGTCCTGCTTGTGGCTGTCAGAGTCTTGCTATGCCTCATGGGACTTGTAGTTCTGCAACAGCTGGAGGTCCGCCAATTGCATATCCCTGTCCTATATTTTACTGAACCAGAATAATAATTAAGGGTTAGCACGCAAGTCTCCCAAAGCATTACCTTTTAATAAAACCCATGTAATGTGATGAAATGTAAGTAAAAGCCATGTACAGTGGGGCAACAAAGTATTTGGTCAGCCACAAATTGTGCAAGTTCTCCCACTTAAAAAGATGAGAGGCCTATAATTGTCATCATAGGTATACCTCAACTATGAGAGACAAAATGTGGAAACAAATCCAGACAATCACATTGTCTGATTTGGAAAGAATTTATTTGCAAATTATGGTGGAAAATAAGTATTTGGTCCCCTACAAACAAGCAAGATTACTGGCTCTCACTGACCTGTATCTTCTTCTTTAAGAGGCTCCTCTGTCCTCCACTCATTACCTGTAATAATGGCACCTGTTTGAACTTGTTATCAGTATAAAAGACACCTGTCCACAACCTCAAACAGTCACACTCCAAACTCCACTATGGTGAAGACCAAAGATCTGTCGAAGGACACCAGAAACAAAAAATTGTAGACCTGCACAAGGCTGGGAAGACTGAATCTGCAATAGGCAAGCAGCTTGGTGTGAAGAAATCAACTGTGGGAGCAATAATTAGAAAATGGAAGACATACAAGACCACTGATAATCTCCCTCGATCTGGGGCTCCACGCAAGATCTCACCCCGTGGGGTCAAAATTATCACAAGAACGGTGAGAAAAAATCCCAGAACCACACGGGGGGACCTAGTGAATGACCTGCAGAGTGCTGGGACCAACGTAACAAAGGCTACAATCAGTAACACACTACGCCGCCAGGGACTCAGATCCTGCAGTGACAGATGTGTCCCCCTACTTACACCAGTACATGTACGGGCCAGTCTGAGGTTTGCTAGAGAGCATTTGGATGATCCAGAAGAGGATTGGGAGAATGTCATATGGTCAGATGAAACCAAAGTAGAACTGTTTGGTAGAAACACAACTCGTCGTGTTTGGAGGAGAGAGAATGCTGAGTTGCAACCAAAGAACACCATACCTACTGTGAAGCATGGGGTGGCAACATCATGCTTTGGGGCTATTTCTCTGCAAAGGGAACATGACGACTGATCTGTGTACTTGAAAGAATGAATGGGGCCATGTATCGTGAGATTTTGAGTGCAAACCTCCTCCCATCAGCAAGGGCATTGAAGATGAAACGTGGCTGGGTCTTTCAGCATGACAATGATCCCAAATACACCGCCCGGGCAATGAAGTGGCTTTGTAAGAAGCATTTCAAGGTCCTGGAGTGGCCTAGCCAGTCTCCAGATATCACTACCATAGAAAACCTTTTGGAGGGAGTTGAAAGTCCGTGTTGCCTAGCGACAGCCCCAAAACATCACTGCTCTAGAGGAGATCTGCATGGAAGAATGGGCCAACATACCAGCAACAGTGTGACAACCTTGTGAAGACTTACAGAAAACGTTTGACCTCTGTCATTGCCAACAAAGGAAATATAACAAAGTATTGAGATGAACTTTTGATATTGACCAAATACTTATTTTCCACCATAATTTGCAAATTCTTTCCAAATCAGACAGATTTGTGGTGAATGGGTAGGGGTACGATGTACCCCATACTCATTCACATAGGGTGGGGGGCCGGGATCTGGGGGCCCCCTTATTAAAGGGGGCTCCCGGATTCCGATAAGCCCCACGCCTGCAGATCCTGACAACCACCGGGCAAGGGTTGTCGGGAAGAGACCCTTGTCCCCATCAACATGGGGGCACGGTGCTTCGGGGTGGGGGGCACAGAGCCCCCCTGCCCCAAAGCACCCATCCCCCCCATGTTGAGGGCATGCGGCCTGGTATGGTTCAGGAGGGGGGCGCTCGCTCGTCCCCTCCCTTTCCTGACCTGCCGGGCTGCGTGCTCAGATAAGGGTCTGGTATGGATTTTGGGGGTGACCCCTCACGGCATTTTTTTAAATTTCGGTGTGGGGGGTCCCCTCTGAATCCATACTAGACCCAAGGGCCTGGTATGGACCTGGGGGGGGGGGCACGCTGTTTTTTTCTAGATTTTTTATAGCCGGCAATTGTTTATTTTTTTTACATTTCCTTTAACAACCAGGTTAAAAAAAAACGCAAATCGCGGTACTTGCGTTTTGGATGCGGGTCCATTGAATTCTATTACATGCAAAACGCAGTTTTTTGCTGGAAAAAAAAAGTCCCCGACCCTTTCCAAAAACGCAGAGGCACAAAAAATGCATTGATGTGAACATGTTCCATAGGAACCCATGTAAAAAATATTTCCCTGCATTTCTGCAAAATGCACCAAAAAACGCATTAGTGTGAATCGAGCCTTACAGCCCGTTTTTTTTTAAAACGTCCGTCCGTGGGCATGAGGCCTAAGAAAAAAGAGGGGGGGAAAAAGCACTGGACTGCATCAAAAACGCGC
Source organism: Rana muscosa (assembly GCA_029206835.1). Taxonomy (NCBI): domain Eukaryota; kingdom Metazoa; phylum Chordata; class Amphibia; order Anura; family Ranidae; genus Rana; species Rana muscosa. Next base: position 32,693,413 of record CM055127.1, on the reverse strand, counting down.
ATGCAGAAAAGCACCTGGAACGCATCCGGACTGCGTTTCCAAAGTGTGAACTGGCCCTTAGGCAGTTGCGTTTAACCGCTTTTCAGAAAGCCCAAAAATGCGTTCAGACACCAAAGATTTCCAAATTTTAGATGCGGTACCATTTTCGTTTATAAGTGTTTTTAAAGGTGACCTATTTTTTTTTACATTGAAAAACTCAAAAATGATGGCAAATGATGAAAAACCATTAAAAATATATATAAAAAAAAAATGTAATTGCTTGCATTGCATTGTGGACAATCCACAACTTGTGGCAAGTGATGTGGCAAGTGACAAGCTAAATACAAGTACACTGCTGCTCTCTCAGCTGCTGCTACTCACTCTGATCTCACAAAATAGCTGAAATGGTTAATAATACTGTTTTTTGAGCTTAGGGCCGGTCCTGATGTTTCCTAACTAACCGCTTATAGACGCAAATGAGGTAAAACGTGACATGCAAACGCTACAAAACGTGCGTTTTCTAAACACCGGTTTCAACCTTAGTTCTGAAGACTTTGCACCAGCATCCCATGTACATGGGGCCTAAAAACGGCTATGACATTTACAGCTCAAAAACGCCATGGTGTGCATGAGGCCATAGGCTAAGATGGAGAGGCGTTTTTAAGCTGCAAAAAACGCTCAAACAAGCGGCTGGAAAAACGTCTGTGTGCAATGTAGCCTTATATTAACCACTTGCTTACTGGGCACTTAAACCCCCTTCCTGCCCAGACCAATTTTCAACTTTCAGCGCTGATGCACTTTGAATGACAATTGCGCGGTCATACAACACTGTAACCCAATGAAAATGTAATAATTTTTTGCACACAAATAGAGCTTTCTTTTGGTGCTATTCGAAGCACCTCTGCGTTTGATTTTGTTTTTGTTCTATAAATACAAATGACCGACTAAAAAAAAATAATTAGGATATTTTAACCTCTTCAGCACCAGGCCTATTCTGGCACTTCTCTCCTTCATGTAAAAATCATATTTTTTTTTGCTATAAAATTACTTGGAACCCCAAAACATTATATATGTTTTTTTAGCAGACACCCTAGGGAATAAAATAGCGGTCATTGCATGGTATTTGCGCAATAAGTTTTCAAACGCCTTTTTTTGGGAAAAAAAACGGTTTCATGAGTTGAAAAATAACAAAACAGTAAAGTTAGCCCAATTTTTTGGTATAATGTCAAAGATGTTGTTATGCTGAGTAAATAGATACCTAACATGTCACGCTTTAAAATTGCGCACACTCATGGAATGACACCAAACTTCAGTATTTAAAAATCTCCATAGGCAATGCTTTAAATTTTTTTACACGTTACCATTTTCGCATTGCAGAGGAGGTCTAGTGCTAGAATTGTTGCACTCGTTCTAACGCACGCAGCAATACCTCACATGTGTGGTTTAAACGGCATTTACATATATGGGCGGGACTTACATGTGTGTTCGCTTCTGAGCATGACAGGGCTCAGAGGACAGGGGTGTTTTTTTTATTTTTTTATTATATTTTTTTTTGTTTTTTACTTTTTTTACTTTTGTTTTTTTGATCACTTTTATTCCTATTACAAGAAATGTAAACATCCCTTGTAATAGGAATCTATTGTGACAGGTCCTCTTTATGGAGAGATATGGGGTCAATAAGACCCCCACATCTCTCCTCCAAGCTGGAAAGCATGAGATCGGTAAAAAAAATTCACCAATCTCATGCTGACAGCCGAGATCACGGCTTTGTTTACATACGGGAACCCGGCGTGACGTCATAACGTCGCGCCCGGGCCTCCGACGGTCATAGAGATGACTGCTGACCATCTGGTCACCAGTCATCTCTATGCTTCCCATCCGGCGCCGGCTAATTAGTTCTCTGGGCCCCCAATGGTACGGGAGAGCCCTGAGAAGCACCGGATGGTGGCAGGAGGGGGGGGGGCGCCTATAAGAACGATCAAGCGGCGGAACTGCCGCTATGATCATTTTTATCATGCACAGAATAGCTGGCTGAAAAGAATGATATCTGAATGATGCCTGCAACTGCAGGCATCATTGAGATGTCCCGCACAAATTCAAAGACGTCATTTGACGGTGGGCGGTAGGGAAGTGGTTAATATTTAGTTAGAAAATTTTGAAAAATAATATTTTTTCTCCTTCATTGATGTACACTGATGAGACTGTACTGATGGGCACCGATAAGGTGGCAAGGGTGGGCACTGAGAGGTGGCATTGCTAGTTGGCACTGGTGGGCATTGAGAAGTGGCACTGCTAGGTGGCACTTATTGGCACCAGTGGTGGGCATTGATAGGTGGCACTGGCAGGGGCTACCGATTGTCACAGATGACGCAAAATTGCCTCTTCCTGTTCGGGCCAGATGTCCCTTACACATAAGCCAGTGATTGCCTTTTTTTATGCTCGCGCTGTCAGCACAAGGAGAAAGCAAAAACCATTACCGAGCTTTTGTTTACATCACGTGATCAGCTGTCATTGGCTGACAGCTGATCACGTGGTAAGGGGCAGGGATCGGCCCCTTACTCGGATCTGTCATCACCCGAGTCTCGGTGACTCGGTGACCACAGCGCGCGCGCGAAGGGGAGGACGTCTATTGACGGACTCCCGGCAATTGAGGACCGTGCTGTTGCCGTCGATCAGCTATAGCGCTGATCGCAAGTGGTTAAACAGGGTCTAAATGGGCCATTGACATGCATCACAATTCAACTTAGGAATGTGTCTTTGCAAAGTTAAACTAAATGAAATCCTTTCTTATTTTTGCTTGGGGATAGAGTGCAGAGGGATTACAAGTCTAGACAGTTTTTGGGAATGTCTGCACCCCTGATAGGGTGAAGACAACTCCCAAATTTGGCCACTTTATCCTTCCAAATAATTCACTTCCTGTCACATAGCCACACAGAAAGTGAGGGTAAATCCCTACCAATGTCTTTCCTTGGGGACACACAAGTCAATCTAAATAGTTTCCCCATTATGTACATTGCACTCCAATTTTGCTGGGTATACCCCAAATTATTAGGTACTTTGGGGTTTATTCACTAAAGGAAAATCCACTTTGCCCTACAAGTGCACTTGCTGGATATCCGAGGGGGACATGAAAGGAAAAAAAAAAAAAAAACACCATCTTTGCTTCTACATGATTGGATGTTACAATCACCAGTGCTTCCCCTCAGATTTTCAGCAACTACACTTGTACTGCAGAGTGGATTTGCCTTTACTAAACCCCAAACTACCTAATGATTTGGGGTGTACACAACGAAGTGCTAGAGTGCAATTTGCTTAATGGGGACACTAGTTAGATTGATCTGTGTGTCCCCAAGAAAAGACATTGGTAGGGTTTTACCTTCACTTCCTGTTTAGCTGTGTGACAGGAAGTGAAGCCAATTTCACTACAAGGGACACAAAGCCCAACCTAAAAAACAAAAAAACAAAAACACAAGCAGGGGTTCTAACACTTACTTGGTTTCCTTCAAAATGCCCACAATTAAAATAGTATTGCCTTGAGCTATTTTTAAGTGCAGTGCTCTAAATCAGTGCTTCTCAAGTACCCCCAACAGGACACGTTTGCAGGTTTTCCTTCATCTTGCACATGTGCTTTAAATCACAGTCAATGGTTTAGTATTTTGGACAGCAATTCTCAATAAGATAAATTCACAAAACATGTCCTGTTGGGGGTACTTGAGGACTGAGGCTGAGAACCACTGCAGTAAAAAGGAAAATTGAATACTTACCGCTCTGTATTTTTCATTTCCTGGTGACTATCCATGGCAGCACACAATACATGTGTAGCGGGGTGTTAAATTTAGGGGAAGTGTCTGAGTGGTAATTAGGCTCAGACACATTGATTGTTAGGGTTTATGGACCATTTCTGTCAATGGGAGATAGTGTTGGTGCACAGTTCCCTGTGGCCTACAGGTGGAGCTGTTGCCATAGGCCAGGGTTGAACCACCAATCCAGGGCTGCACCTTTTGTGTCCCCTCTCGGCAGTAGTACGGCGGGGCGGGGAACCTGCTGTGCCTGTCGGGAGAGGGTATAAAAGGAGGCAGACATCTTCCATTGGGGTTTGTCCACGCCCAGGCACCTTCAGCCTGGGGGTGTGTGTGGTTCTTCCATGCCAAGGCACCTTCAGCCTGGGTGTGCGTGTGTCATCTCCGGGTTCCCTAGGCCCAGAGGCCTGGTTCCTGTTCCATCCCAGACACCTTCAGTCTGGGGTGAGGTACTATTTTGAAGGCCCGGGGCCAGGCAACCTTCGGCTGGGGTCGACAAGGGATCGAGAGCTCCCAGGGTGCCGCCTTGCGAGGGGACCCGTATCTGAGATGAGGAGGCCAGGGAGGTAACCCTTTCCGAAGACCCAGCGCAGAGTCGTGGTGACGGTGAGGGCCTCTGGTAACTCTCCGGAGGGATGGTTTTCTCCTTTACATGGGCCAAACACTTCAAGAAGGTAGTTCACCAAGTCAGTGGCAGTGACTTCATAGGGCAAGGCCCTATTCACCAGGTCAGTGGCAGTGACCAATTCACCAGGTCAGTGGCAGTGACCAGTTCATCAAGTCAGTGGCAGTGACTTCTATTCACCAGGTCTGTGGCAGAGGTCGTGCGCCAAAACTGTGCGTGAAGCCTGAACAGTCTGAGGAAATCATTAGAGTTTGTGCCTGGACCTCCTCCCACCTAAGCTGTCCTGTGTCTTGTTCCAACCTGTCTGCTGTTAAAGAGACTATTTGTTATCCAGTGTGAAATAAATATAGAAGTTGGACTTCCAGTTGGTGTGGACAGTTACATTACTGGGGAAAAATAAGGACTTGCATCTATTCAAGATAGAGGTGAGAATCATTCTCGGGAGAATTCAACTCCAGCCGCAGGCAGGCCCGACACTAACACCACTCAACCTCCTCACACAGGAGGGTACGGGCTTGTGGTGCAGTGTGCCTCTCTTTGCCTGCGAGGAGCCAAATAAAATGCAGGTAAAGACAGAGGGGTCTGTGCGCTACACATGCATATGCTACCATGAAGGCACCAGGTTAGACAAATCACACCTGTTTTGTTTTGACATAGTTAAGCTGCAGCTGTCACATTTGTTGCATTGAAAACAAAAAACAAACATCAAACTTTGCATCAAATTTTATTGGTCAGCAAAACAGGACTTGGAAAAAATAAAGGGAAGCAAAAAAAAAAAAAAAAAGACACAAAGGTCAATTTGAAACATTAGTCACATCTTGAGAAAAATTTAGCAAAATAATGCAGCACAGACAATTCAATCAAAGTGAACAAACGACACACATTAACAACATCAAAAATATTTCAGGGGAACATATCCCCCACACAAAAAAAAAACAATCCACAAAAGTAAAACAAACATCTGTTTTGCAAAGACATAACAAATAAAATGCATGTGTTACAAACTCGATAAGGACACCAAAATTTACATTTTGCCGGCCGGCGCCACACACACACAATCTTGCCTCCTTTTCAGGGCAAGGGAGAGATTGCTATCTGCAAGCTTTATATAACATAGGTTTGTGTGCTAATGAGGCAATTGAAAACACATGCACAGTCCATGAAACACCCAAAATGCCAGTTCACACAATGTAGAGACTGAAATTCAAAGTTGGTACATCTGTTAAGGATGTCCTTCAATTACTAACCCAAAAAACACACTCTCTGAGCATGCCCAGAAATATCCAGGTGCTGTCCACACACAAAAAGCACCAAAAAAAACCCCTAAGTCCCTGAGCTTGCTCAGACCAACACAAATGCAGCTAGCAGAAAATAAGCCCCCCACCCCTGTCCAAAATTAAGCACATCATCCAGCATGCTACAAAATTAGAGATGGGACAAACACCCCCCGGTCCGGCGGGCAAACAAAGAGCCTAACATGGGCAAAAGTTATACAACAAATACCATTGCAGTCTATGGGAACTGACTTGTTAATTTTGCTAGCCCCCACTTGGCTGGCTTATCTTCTAGTTATTGGCCTTAAAATGGTGCCCAGGTCCCACCCTAAGGGACATATATCAATGTCACCAGTTTGGACAACACCAAAAACAAAGGGCCATTTCACACCACATGCAGTCCATTGCGTTTTTTATGCATCAAAAATGCATGGAAAGTTGGTTATATGGTTCTAAATGGCAGTGTTTGTTCCAGTGCATTCCAGTTCCACAAAAAAAGTAGAACATGCTGCATTTTACCTGCACTGGACTGTACTGGAACGCTGCAAAACGCACTGGAACGCACCGGAGCACACCTAAATTCACCAAAAACGCACTGGAACACACTTGTCCTTATCTATGGTTAATAAAAAAGAAGGGTGAAAAAAAAGCACTGGACTGCATCAAAAATTTACCAAAAAATGCACCGGAATGCATCAAAAACGCACGTGCCAAAAAAGCACCTGGAACGCATCCGGATTGTGTTTCTATGGTGTGAACTGGCCCAGTTCACACCATAGAAACACAGTCCGGATGCGTTCCAGGTGCTTTTCTGCATGCACGTTTTTGACACGTTCCAGTGCATTTTTGATGCATTTTTGGTGCATTTTTGATGCAGTCCAGTGCATTTTTTCCCCCTCTTTTCACTTAACCTTAAGGGCCAGTTCACACCAGACGCAGTTCCGTTCAGTTTCGTGCACATTTTTTCTGCACTAAAAATGCATGCACAGTGTTTTCCATGTATTCCAATGGCTCTTGTTTGCTCTAGTTCACACCATACAGTCAGTTTATGGTCAGTTTCCGGTGCAGAAACTGACCAGAAACTGACTGCATGGTGTAAACTAGAGCCAACTAGAGCCATTGAAATACATGGAAAATACTGTGCATGCATTTTGTGCAGAAAAAAAGCACACGGAACTGAACGGCACTGCGTCTGGTGTGAACTGGCCCTAATAAGGACAAGTGTGTTGCAGTGCATCTTTGGTGCATTTAGGTACGTTCCAGTGTGTTTTTAGTACGTTCCGGTGCGTTTTTGATTACTGCGATCCAGTACAGTTCTGTACATAAAAAATGCAGCATGACCAATTTTTTTTTTCCTTTCTGAAACGCACTGGAACGGACTGCAGTGGTGTGAACTATGCCATTGGCATTTATGTGATCAACTTTCTTTGCGTTTTTCATGCATCAAAAAAACACACTGCACTGCATCCGATGTGAACTGGCCCTAAATATCATACCTGGGGGGTGTCTATAGTATGCCTGTAAAGTAGCGCATGTTTTCCATGTTTATAACAGTCCAAGAGCAAAATGACATTTCTAAAGTAAAATAATAGTCATTTAAATGTACTCGTGGCTGTAATGAATTGCTGGTTCCCGTCAATACAGATAAAAGTAATTGAAAGTCTTTGAAAAAAAAAAGATGGCGTGGGGGTTCCCCTCAAAATCCGTACCAGGCCCTTCAGGTCTGGTATGGATTTTAAGGGGACCCTCGCGCCAAACTTAAAAAAAATGGCGTGGGGGTCCCCCTAAAAATCCACACCAGACCCTTATCCGAGCACGCAACCTGGTAGGCCGCAGGAAAAGGGGGGGACGAGAGAGCGTCCCTCCCTCCTGAACCATACCAGGCCACATGCCCTCAACATGGGGAGGATGCTTTGGGGGTCTGTCAAAAATGTTAAAAATGACAATAGCCGGTTTTTGACAATTCCTTTTTATTAATGTCTTCTCCTTTCTTCCATCTTCTTCTTCTATCTTCTTCTTTTCTCCATTCGGGTTTCTTCCTCCATCTTGTTCATCTTCATCTTCCTTCGGTGTTCTCGTCCGCATCTTGCTCCGGCTTCTTGTTCTTCTTTCTCCGGACGATCCGCTTGCATTCGAGGTTTCCGCTGTGTGACGCTTCAGTTCTGACAGTTCTCCTCTGAGTCTGCAGCCACCCGGTGGCCCGCCCCCTTCTGACACCACGGGGAAAGTCCCTGTGAAGTCCATGTGCGTCAGAGGGGGCGGGGTCACCGGGTGGCCACGGACTCAGAAGAGAACTGTCAGAACTGAAGCGTCACACAGCGGGAACCTCGAATGCAAGCGGATCGTCCGGAGAAAGAAGAGGGGAACAAGAAGCTGGAGCAAGATGCGGACGAGAACACCGAAGGAAGGATGAAGATGAAGAACAAGATGGAGGAAGAAACCCGAATGGAGAAAAGAAGAAGATGGAAGAAAGGAGAAGACATTAATAAAGGAATTGTCAAAAACCGGCTATTGTCATTTTTAACATTTGACACTTTCTTTGTGAAATGGTAGGGGTACATTTGTACCCCATTACCATTTCACATAGGGGGGGCGGGATCTGGGGGTCCCCTTTGTTAAAGGGGGCTTCCAGATTCCGATAAGCCCCCGGCCCGCAGATCCCCACAACCACCGGCAAGGGTTGTGGGGATGAGGCCCTTGTCCCCATCAACATGGGGACATGGTGCTTTGGGGTCCAGACCCCAAAAACATCCTCCCCATGTTGAGGGCATGTGGCCTGGTACGGTTCCAGAGGGGGGGCGCTCTCTCATCCCCCCCCTCTTTTTCTGCGGCCTGCCAGGTTGCGTGCTCGGATAAAGGGTCTGGTGTGGATTTTTAGGGGGACCCCACGCCATTTATTTTTTAAGTTTTGCGCGGGGGTCCCCTTAAAATCCATACCAGACCTGAAGAGCCTGGTACGGATTTTGAGGGGAACCCCCCCCCCCCCGATTTTTTTTTTTATTATTTGGCGAGGAGTTCCTCTTAATATCCATACCAGACCTGAAGGGCCTGGTAATGGAATTTGGGGGGACCCCCACGCATTTATTTATTTTTTTTCCCAAAGACTTTCAATTACTTTTCTCTGTATTGACGGGAGCTGGCAGTTCATTACAGCCGCGAGTACTTTTAAATTACTTTTTTTTTCCTTTAGAAATGTCATTTTGTGCAGGGACTGTTATATAATGGCAAGTTTAGAGGAGCGCCTGTTCAACTTATGCAAATGCATTTATGTGACTTAACATTTACTAAGATTTTGCCGGCGCAGTGAACCGGCGCATTTGAACGAGTGAAATTGCCACGCAGTGCACAAAAAAAACTCTCGCAGTTCTAAATATAATTGCAGGCGCAGCAGGCTGGTTCAGAAAAAGTTACTTTCTCATTCTATTTTGGGCATATTTGTTACTTGGGCAAATGTCACTACACTTCCTCACATCACCGCACATCACACCATTATATTGGCATTTCCAGCTTCTTTATATTTTGATTTGAAGATGCCGTGTGCCAGGTCCATAGTGGCGCACTGAGCGCCTCCTCCCGTGCGCCGAGAACACAATAGTAAATGGGGAATAGCGCTGCTTTACCGGCGCAAATTTTTCATAAATGCCAAAACTGCCGTTGCGCGCGCCTATGCGACGATACTCATGGCACAAATGTTTCGTAAATCAGCCCAATGTGTTTCTCTGGATTTGTTTTCACATTTTGTCTCTTATAGTTGAGGTATACCTATGATGACAATTACAGGCCTCTCTCATCTTTTTAAGTGGGATAACTTGCACAATTGGTGGCTGACTAAATACTTTTTTGACCCACTGTATATCCCTTCCTTTGTGTACGCTGGGACAGGCATTTCAGGACTTTGGAACATCAGGATATGAATGCAAAAGATTAGGGTGCTTAAAGCAAAACTAAACCCTTCCTATGCTTCAGAGCAAAGGAAGTTGCCATCTTATCCATTTGATTTGCAGTAGCCATGGTGCTACACATGTGATCGGTTATGACACCAGACATTAGAGGGCTTGATAGATTGCTTCTAAACCTAATGTAGACACACTAGAAACTGTGATAGTTATCAACAGAGGCATGCCTTGAATTAAACTATTTTAGAAAACAGTTAAATCTGTGGGCTTAGTTATGTTTTGAACATGAAATGTGTACTAATAGGAACATTTTGTGATGCCCCATGTCATTTCTGCAGTGAAGATCTCAAAATAGAAATAGAGTCTGATTAATTGTGATAAGCAATAAGAAACTTAATTGTTTGAACACTTTTTAAACATCCCAGGGCTGACATGATATTGTTCGTCTGCAGTAAAGTCATAGTACCTGCCTGATCACATAAGTAACCCACCTTAGACTTTATTTTGTTCAGACCGATACTGCGCAATGTAGAGTTCCAATAATTTTTGGCATTTTATTTCAATAATTATGTTAAATATTGTGAATTTTGAAAATGTATACTATATGTTTGATGCCAGGCCCTGCTCATCACTTTAACCACTTAAGGACCATCGACCGCATATATATACTGTGGCAGGGCGGCTCTATTGCACGAAACAACATACCTGTATGTTGTTTTATGCAATAGATAGTGTGGGCGTGTGCGCACGCGCTGCACGGAGAAGGAGCCGATGCGCGTGTCCGGCGGATCCGATGTCCGCCAGCCACCCGCGATAGCTTCACAGAGAGGCAGAACAGGGATCTGCCTATGTAAACAAGGCAGATCCCCGTTCTGACAGGGTAGAACATGGAGATCGTGTGTTCCTAGTAATCAGGAACACCAATCTGTGTTCTTCCTGTCAGTACTTCCCCCACATAGTTAAAAACACACTGAGGGAACATATTTAACCCTTTGATCACCCCTGTAGTTAACCCCTTCCTTGCCAGTGTCATTTATACAGTGATCAGTGCATTTGTCATTTATACAGTGATCAGTGCTTTTTTCTTAGCACTGATCACTGTATAGGTGGCCCCAAAAAGTGTCACTTAGGGTCAGATTTGTCCGCCGCAATGTCACAGTGCCGCTAAAAACGCTGATCGCCGACATTACTAGTAAAGACAATATAAAAAATTAAAAGTCCATAAATCTATCCCGTAGTTTGTAGACACTATAACTTTTGCGCAAACCAATCAATATACGCTTATTGCGTTTTTTTTTTTTTTTTTACCAAAAATATGTAGCAGAATACATATTGGCCTAAATTGATGAAGAAATTAGTTTTTTTACATTATATTTTTTTGGGATATGTATTATAGCAGAAAGTAAAAAATATTGTTTTTCTTTCAAAATTGTCGGCCTTCTTTTGTTCATAGCGCAAAAAATTAAAACCGCAGAGGTGATCAAATACCACCAAAAGAAAGCTCTAATTGTGGGAAAAAAAAGAACATCAATTATTTGGGTACTGTGTCACAAACCCGCGCAATTGTCAGTTAAGATAACGCAGTGCCATATCGCAAAAAAATGGCCTGGTCATTAAGGGGGTAAATCTTTCCGAGGCTGAAGTAATAATGTCACTGATCCCCAAAAAATCTCAAGTGTCAGTTAGGTATCCGATTTGACCACCGCAATATGGCAGTCCCGCTATAAGCCACTGATCGCCACCATTACTAGTAAAAAAAAAAATCCCATAGCTTGTAGGTGCTAGAACTTTTGCGCAAACCAATCAATATACGTTTATTGGGATTTTTGTTTACCAAAAATATGTAGCAGAACACATATTGGCCTAAATTGATGAAGAAATTTGTTTTTTTACATTTTTTTGTATTGGATATGTTTAATAGCAGAAAGTAAAAAATATATATATATATATATTTTTTTCCAAATTTGGCTGTCGTTCTTTGTTTATAGCTCAAAAAAAAAAAAAAAAACGCAGAGGTGATCAAATACAACTGTATTTGTGGGGAAAAAAAAATGACAAATATTATTTGGGTACAGTGTCGCATGACAGCGCAATTGTCAGTTAAAGTAATGCAGTGCCATATCGCAAAAAAATGGCCTGGTCGGGAAGGGGGGGGTAATTCTTCGGAGGTCAATTGGATAATTTGTATATTTGAAAGTGTAATTTCACTCAAAATGGAAAACGTGACCATAATTACTATATTAAATAATTATTAACCAGTTCCTTACCGAGCCATTGTAAAGTGACGTCGGCAGGAACCTTCTCTCCCTCCGGGTGGACGTCACATGACGTCCTGGGCTTCCTGGCCGTCTAGGGGGCGCGCGCGTCGCATCGCGTTTGGGACCCGGTGCGTGTGCCCGGCGGCCGCGATGTCCGCCGGGCACTTGAGATTTCCCGCGATCACAGCAGGACCGTGGATCTGTGTGTGTAAACACACAGATCCACGTCCGGTCAGAGGAGAGAAGGATGTGTGTTCCCAGTACAGAGGAACACAGATCGGTCGCCTCCCCTTGTGAGTCCCCCCCCCTACAGCCAAAATCACTCCCTAGGGAACATATTTAACCCCTTGATCGTCCCCTAGTGTTAACCCCTTCCCTGACAGTCACATTTACACAGTAATCGGTGCAGTTTTATAGCACTAATCGCTGTATAAATGTGAATGGTCCCTAAAACGTGTCAAAAATGTCCGCTATGTCCGTCGCAATGTCACGGTCACAATAAAAAAATCGCAGATCGCCGCCATTACTAGTAAAAAAAATAAAAATAAAAAAAATGCCATAAATCTATCCCCTATTTTGTAGACGCTATAACTTTTGCGCAAACCAATCAATATACGCTTATTGCGATTTTTTTTTTTTTACCAAAAATTTGTAGAAGAATACATATTAAACTAAGGGAAAAAAAATTGAGAGAATTTATTAAATCAAAAAGTAAAAAAATATTGTGTTTTTTTTTCAAAATTGTCGCTCTTCTTCTGTTTTATAGAGCACAAAATAAAAACCGCAGAGGTAATCAAATACCACCAAACGAAAGCTCTATTTGTGGGGAAAAAAAACCATAAAGATTTAATTTGGGTACAGTGTTGCATGACCACGCAATTGTCATTCAAAATGCGACAGCGCTGAAAACTAAAAATTGGTCTGGGCAGGAAGGGGGTGAAAATGCCCTGTATTGAAGTGGTTAAATAACTTTAACTTAGATATTATGCATTTGAGACTTGCTGATTATCTAGATTATTATTGGCAGCTCACAGGCACTTCCCGTCTCTGTGTGAGAGATCCAGCGGAGGTTTCCGTAAAGTTTCTGCCTATTTAAACAAAGCTATTTTCAGAATTCCCCTCTGGTTGCTATTAGCAGAAAATCATATATTCCCTTACCAATCCCACAATTATGGGCCAATAATAGGCCCGATCAATAAAAATCCTTCACCAAAAATGTAGAGACTGGCAACAATTCTGTTACTTTTGTTACAATGTTTTTTTACAATGTTTTTTAAAGCATTTAAACAAATAACAGGTATCATCAATAAATAGTTACCCGGTAGCTATTTTATCTGCTGACAAAGATCTCATGCCAGTTCTCTCAAATAGATGTAGGTTTTACAGTCGGTGCTCCCACACCATAGGGAGCTTTTCCAATCAAATCGCCTTAATAAAACCCTGGCTAAGGCTGCTTTCACACTAAGGAGTTTTTCAAGTGATTTTGCATTTAAAAAAGTACATGAAAAGCTCAAAATAATGCTTCCCTTTAAAATCTATGAATATGTTCACACTGGGGCAGTGCGTTTCCACTGCAGTGTAAAAAACCCTTCTTTCAGCATTTTTGGAGCATGTTTGGGAAGTTAAAAAAAAAAAATGCCCCAAAAACACTTCTCTCCTTTGAAATTAATGAGAAAATTAAAATTGCCTCAAAAATGCCCCAGCTAAGCATTTTTGGCGCAGTTTTTAACCACCTCAATACTGGGCACTTTCTCTCCCTTCCTTCCCAGACAAATTTTCAGCTTTCTGTGCTCTCGCACTTTCAATGACAACTACTCAGTCATGCTACACTGGACCCAAATTACATTTTTATCACTTTGCTCACACAAAAATAAAGATTTCTTTTGGCGGTATTTATTCACCCCTGGGTTTTTTATTTTTTTGCGATACAAGCGGAAAAAAAGCAAAAATATTGAATAAACGATTTTCTACTTTTAAAAGAAATGTAATAAAATCCAATTTCGTTAAAAGTTTAGGCCAGAATGTATTCTGCTACATGTCTTTGGTAAAAAAAAAATCTGATATGTGTACGATAATTGGTTTGTGTGAAAGTTAGTGTCAGGAATGAGTATGGAGATCGAGATGCTAAGAGGGCTCCCCTTGCGGTTGAGTGCCTGGAGTTGGGAACAGGGAGCGTGGTGCCCACAGAAGCACGGTTGGCCAGTCTGATGAGCTTAGCCACTAAGGCAGGGCCGGATTAACATAGGGGCTATTGGAGCTGCAGCTCCAGTCCCCTTTCTCAAGATAGGCCCATTTGCCCCAAAAAAAAAAATTATCGACTTTGAGGGCTGTAGCTCGGCGACTAGGGGTCACAAAGACCCCACACCACTGGTCAAAATATGGGGCTGCTATATTTTATGGTTCTGGAGATGGGGCTGCTTGCGCAGCCTGTAAGAAGCTACATACAGAGTGGCCAGTTTAAATACAAGCTGACACAATCTGCAGCAGACTGAGAGGATGAGCTCACAGGGCCTATAATAATTATTTGTATATGACTTATGGTAATTAACCCCTTGCCACCCAGGCCAATTCTGACACTCCTCTCCTACATATAAAAATCATCATTTTTTTTTGCTAGAAAATTACTCAGAACCCCCAAACATTATATATAATGTTTTAGCAGACACCCTATGGAATAAAATGGTGATCATTGCAACTTTTTGTGTTACACGTGTTTTTTTTTTGGAAAGAAACTGTTTTATTCATAAAAAAACCCAAAAAAATCTAAAGTTTTTTTGTATACTAAGCGATGCTTAATTTTTTTTTTACAGGTTACATGTTTAGAGGTACAGAGGAGCTAGAATTATTGCTCTCGCTCTAACGATCGTGGCGTATGTAACCTGTGTGTATCTGGCTCTGATACTAGCCAGTGCCTACCCAGCCACTGATTAGTATCTCTCCCCAGCCTGTCCCCACACACCCTCTCACCTGCTGACCTGTGGATGGGGAAATCACTCCTGCAGTGTTATTGTGTTCTGCCTGTGAATACAATGATCAGTGTTGCTAACTATAGCTGGCAGCACTGATTATTTTGGGAAAAACCTGACAGGCTGGCTGTACTCAAGTCGGGTAATAGGTTGACTTGTGTAAAACCAGCTATCCCATATATAGATAGACTATGGCTGGTCTCTGCTTAATTGGCGTAATTTAAATTCATATATGGCCCGCTTAAAGTGGTTGTAAACCCTTACAACACACATTCACCTACAGGTAAGCCTAGATTAAGGCTTACCTGTAGGTGCTGTAAATATCTCCTAAACCTACACGGTTTAGGAGATATTTACAATTTCCCGTACGAGGATTTCTTCTGCGCATGCGCCGATGTATTCGACGCATGCGCACTTTAGAAGGGTCACGACGTGCCGTTTCCACTAAAGGTCATGCCGTGACTCCGGAAGGAAGATGGACGCTTCCAGCCGGCGAGGAAATCGGGGACATCGCAGGCTTCGGTTTCAGGTAAGTGACACATAATGGGCTACTATGCGATGCATAGTAGCCCATTATGCTTTACCTTTGCAGGGAAACAAATAGGAAGTAAAACCCATCAGGGTTTACTTCCTCTTTAACCACTACGCAGTCCCTAAACATCCTTCCACAAACCTTTACATTTTTCCTTCCCAGATTCCTTCATCCTCCTCACCTGTTCATAGTGCCCACTGTCATACTCTCCACACTTCTCCCCTGTCCATACTGCTCACTGTCATACCCTCCACATTTCTCTTCTATACATAGCGCCCGCTGTCATACCCTACACACTCCTCTCCTGTACATAGTGCCCGCTGTCATACACTTCTCTCCTGTACATAGTGCCCACTGTCGTACCCTCCACATTCTTCTCCTGTACATAATGCTCACTGTCATACCCTCCACACTCCTCTCCTATACATAGTGCCCACTGTCATACCCTCCACACTCCTCTCCTGTACATACTGCTCCCTGTCATACCATCCATACTCCTCTCCTGTACATACTTCTCACTGTCATACCCTCCACACTCCTCTCCTATACATAGTGCCCACTGTCATACCCTCTACACTTCTCTCCTATACATAGTGCCCACTGTCATACCCTCCACACTCCTCTCCTATACATAGTGCCAACTGTCATACCCTCCACACTCCTCTCCTATACATAGTGCCAACTGTCATACCCTCCACACTCTTCTCCTGTACATACTGCTCACTGTCTTACCCTCCACACACATCTCATGTACATACTGCTCAATATCATACCGTCCACACTCCTCTCCTGTACATATTGCCCACTGTCATACCCTCCACACTCCTCTCCTGTACATACTTCCCACATTCATAAACTCCTCTATTGTACATAGTGCCGGCTGTCATATTCTCCACACTCCTCTCCTGTGCATACTGCCCACTATCATACCGTCCACACTCCTCTCCTGTACATACTGCCCACTGTGATACCCTCCACACTACTCTCCTGTACATACTGTAACCCAACCTTACCCTCCAAACTCCTCTCCTGTACATACTGCCAACTATCTTTCTCTCCACATTCCTCTCCTGTACATACTGCCCCCATCATACCCTCTACACTACTCTCCTGTACATAGTGCCCACTTTCAAACCCTCCACACTACTCTCCTGTACACACTGCTCACTGGCATACCCTCCACACTCCTCTCTTGTACATACCGCCCTCTGTCATACCCCCCACACTCCTCTCCTGTACGTATTGCCCACTGGCATCCCCTCCACTAGGGATGAGCCGAACACCCCCTGGTTCGGTTCGCAACAGAACCTGCGAACGGACCGAAAGTTCGCGCAAACGTTAGAACCCTATTAAATACAATGGACGCGAACGTTCTAAATCTAAAGTGCTAATTATAACGGCTAATATGCATGTTATTGTCCTAAAAAGGGTTTGGGGACCCGGGTTCTGCCCCAGGGGACATGTATCAATGCAAAAATACATTTTAAAAACGGCCGTTTTTTCAGGAGCAGTCATTTTAATGATGCATAAAGTGAAAAATAAAAAGTGAAATATTCCTTTTAAATATCGTACCTGGGGGGTGTCTAAAGTATGCCTGTGAAGTGGCATGTGTTTCCCGTGTTTAGAACTGTCCCTGCACAAAATGACATTTCTAAAGGGAAAAAAAGCCATTTAAAACTGCTTGCGGCTTTAATGTCATGTCTTGTCCTGGCAATATGGATGAAAATCTTTGGTGGTGGTGGTGTTGCCACAACACTGTAAGCCCTCACAGTTACTCTTGGTGGGCGCAGGAATGGGCCCTGCTGTGAATTATTAGATCAAGAATTGTAATTACATGCCCCTGTTGAACAGGGGCATAAAAATTGGGCCTTAGGTACTGGTGCCACAACACTGCAACCCCTCACAGATACTGTACTTGGAGCACAGCAATGAGCCCTGTTGCAAAGTATTGCATCAAAAATTGTAATTACACGTCCCTGTTAAACAGGGGCTGAAAAATTGGGCCTTAGGCACTGGTGCTGGTGCCACGACACTGCAACCTCTCCCAGATACTCTATTTGGAGTGCAGGAATGAGCCCTGCTTCAAAGCATTGCATAAAAAATTGTAATTACATGCCCCTGTTAAACAGGGGCTGAAAAATTGGGCCTTAGCCACTGGTGGCGGCATCCAGAAACAAAAATGTTCTTCCAAGCTATCATCAGGAATCGGATCATTTAGGAGGAAGAGGATAGTCAGTCAACATAATAGGACAGTCACTTAGCATCAGCATAGGCAGTCTTGAAGGAATGTGACATTTCAAAATAAATTATTCTGTTACATCAGCTTCAGGTGCTTGGTAGCTGGTGGTGATCCAAGACTGGTTCATCTTTATGAAGGTCAGTCGATCAACCGAGTCGGTGGACAGGCGCACCCTGTGTTCCGTGACAGCCTCCAGCAGCACTGAATGTGCGTTCCGAAAGAACGCTGGATGCAGGACAGGCCAGTAGCTCAATTGCATACTGTGCAAGCTCTGGCCAGTGATCCATCCTCAAGACCCAGTAAGCCAGAGGATTTTCGGTGGGAAAGGTGTCCAAGTCTGACCTTGCCCCTAGGTATTCCTGCACCATGTATATCAGAGGCTGCCGATGGTTGCTGAAAACGATCATACCTTGGGGCTGCGGACTAAAAAATTGTCTGAACGCATCGGTCAGACGGCCACCTTCTCCACCGCTCCTTCTGCTACTGACCGAAGCCTCAGCAACTCGTTGTCCAGGACTAGGAGTTTGTAACCTCCCAGTCTCTGGGAACGCGTTGCACAGACCTTTCTGCAAGGCCTCCCGGAGATGTCTCATCCTCTGCTCCCTCTGCGACGGCAAGATAAGGTCCGCAACCTTACCCTTGTACCGTGGATCAAGGAGAGTGGCCAACCAGTAATGGTCCCTCTCCTTGATCCGAAGAATACGAGGATCCTTCCGCAGACTTTGCAGGATCAGGGAGGCCATGCAGCGTAGGTTAGCTGAGGCATTTGGTCCGGAGTCCTCTGGGTCACTAAGGACGACATGATCCGCAACCACCTCCTCCCAGCCACGTACAAGTCCACGGGTTTCTTGGGACTGTAAATCATCCCTAAAAGACTGCTGCTGTTGATGCTGAGTGCCATGCTCCACCTCCATGCTGACACAATCCTCCTCCTCCTCCTCACTGATGCATGCACTGTCACTGCTCACCATCCTTGTGGTCTCCTCAAATGGTGTCAGGACAGTGCATGCATCCCTGATCATGCCCCACTGGCGTGGTGAAAAAAAACCAAGCTCCCCTGACCCTGTCCTGGTGCCGTAGTCGCACAGGTACTCATTGATGGTCCTCTGCTGCATGTGCAGCCGCTGCAGCATGGCCAACGTTGAGTTCCACCTGGTGGGCATGTCACATAAAAGGCGGTTCTAGCGGGGCCAGGCACTCGGGAGTCGCGACTCTGGTGAGTGATCTCCCCACTAAGTCAGAACTGGCATCTGTTACTGGGCCTGGAACGCGCTATTAAGAAAGAACTATCAGCCGTTCGCTCAGATCTCTCCCAAGTGTTGGAGCGTGTGGAGACTGAGCAGAGGCTAGATCGCCACGCGGCCGCCATTAGATCCCTGCAGGCCTCCACCCGCAGCCTTGTGCACAGGATGGCCCTATATAAAATCAAGGACCAAGAGAACCGCAATAGGAGAAACAACATCCGCATCAGAGGCCTCCCAGAGGCGACTGGGGACGATGACCTTCTCCCCTCGGTCCGGGGCATCTTTAACGGCATGCTAGGCCTGGCGGCGGATAATCCGCTAAAAATAGACCGTGTACACAGAGCCTTGCGTCCCCGTAACCTCTCTCTGGACACCCCACGTGATGTCATTTGCAGGGTACATTACTATGAAGAGAAGGAGCGCATCATGAAGAAGGCCCGAGAGGTCCCATCCCTGGACTTTGATGGCGCAACTCTTTCCTTCTTCCCTGATCTAGCTAGGGAAACTCTGGAGCGCCGTAGGGCTCTGAAACCCCTGACCGAGAAGCTGAGAGCTGCCTCTATCAAATATCGCTGGGGGTTCTCTGCGGCCCTGATTGCGAACAGGGATAGCAAGACGGCGATCCTCCGGTTCCCGGCGGACCTTGAGAAATTTTGCATGGACGTTAACATCTCCCCTCCTGAGCTCCCGGGTTGGCAGGACACCATCCTGCCTACTTCGGTCTCCTCCGACCCGTCCTGGCACACAGTGGATTGCAGGAGCCATTCTTCTGCTGCTGGAGCATCACCATGGTTGGAGTAGATCATGCAGGCCTCTGTTTCTTCATGTTCCCTGCTCATCCGGCCCAGTTTGTTACTCCGCAATTGCGATTATTCGATCTCCACTACTTTTTGGCGTTTTTCTTTTTTGCCCTAAAGTGCCACAGGCTGGGTTTCTGTGCCTTACTCTGCCTACCCTGACTTCCACCTAATATCTGCCGGACGGCAGCACCTCCTCCTACCTGTTATTATTAATTTGACTATTTGACTTTTGTTTAACCGTTTTATATTCCAGGTTTTTTTTTTTTCGCATATTGCTGCTCACTGAGTGCTATTGTTTATGCATTTGCTCAATTTCTAGTGATGTTGGTGCCGGAGCGCCGAGGCAGCATTAACACCAATTTTGGTGTGCACTGAACGATATCCGAGACTTCAGTTTTCTGCATGCCCTTGCTCACCACCCCCAACGGTGGATAGTTGTTTGTATTTTGTTAGATATTGATTGTTTCTCTTTCTTGTCTATCTTGTCTGTCTCTTCTCTCTTCCCCTTCCCTCCCATTTCTCTCCCCTGCCTCAGGTCTGCCTCCATTGGTTTGTGCATTGTGTCGACCTCCCCTGCTGGACTCCATGGCTACGGTAAATTTAATTTCTTTTAATGTACGGGGCCTTCATGCCCCTGGTAAGAGACACAATTTATATAGAGAGCTGGGTCACCTCCGAGGGGACATCATTTTCCTGCAGGAGACCCACCTCACCCACACTACTTCGGTCAAATTATTCTCTCCGCAGTTTCCCATATGGTATTATAGCCTCTCTGATGTCCATAAAGCTAAGGGAGTTGCCATTGGGTTCCGCAGGGGCTCTGCATTTACGTTAGAATCAACTGTGTGATCCTCTGGGACGCTTTCTGTTTTTAAAAGGTAACCTAGGTTCCATGCCATGCACTCTAGCCACCTTATATGCCCCGAACAGGGATCAGGCAGGCTTTATAGCATCAACCCTCACAAAACTGAGAGAATTTGCTCATGGGTGCATCCTACTTGCGGGCGATTTTAACTCCCCACTAGAACCTACCCTTGACACTTCACAGGGGAAGTCAGGTATTTTCCATAAACATCTTTCATATATGCGTAAACGCCTGCTCGACTCTCAGCTAATTGATGTGTGGAGGGTTATGCACCCACGGACAAAAGATTACACCCATTACTCTCATACCCATCAGTCCTACTCTAGGATTGACTTCTTTTTTATTGACCATCACCTTCTCCTGATAGTTGAGGCCGACATTGGAACATCCCCCATCTCTGACCATTCCCCGATTCTGCTCAAAATCGACATCCCCTCACTGACCCATAGGGCCACGAATTGGAAGCTTAATGATGAGCTTCTGACAGATGAAATTGACAAACTCTTGGGGGCGGAGTTATCCCACTATTTCAAGGACAACACACAACCTGACGTATCACCGGGGGTTCTCTGGGAAGCCCACAAGGCGCATATCAGGGGCAAATTAATTGAACTTGGTTCAAGAAAGAAGAGGGAACGGACACATCAGCAACTAACACTTATACGAGAAATAGGGGACCTGGAACAATGACATAAAGCCAGCTTGTCCCAAATGGTTTTCCATACTCTGACTCAGAAAAGGGAGGAACTAAAGGCCCTTTTTCATATTGAACAGAGACAACGCTCTCGCCTAGTCTCCCAACGTTTCCATGAATGGGGCAACAAGCCAGGGCGGCTCTTGGCCCATTCCCTGCAACAAAAACGTAATGCTTCCTTCATTGCTAAATAGAAGGCAGCATCCTCGGCATTAGTACATGACACACCTGCCATAGCTAAGGAATTTCGCTCATTTTACCAACACCTCTACCATGTTCAACACAATAAAGTGGATAAGGACACCAGGTCCCAGCTCATCAAAGAATACCTATCACAAGCCAATTTACCGGAGCTGCCACCAGAGGTCCTTGCGAATCTGGATGGGGAGTTCACCACCTCGGAGCTGAGTGTTGCCTTGAAGGCCATGGCCAACGGCAAGCCCTATGGCCAAGATGGCTTCACGAATGCTTATTATCGATCTTTCGCTGATATATTGCTCCCTCGCCTGGCTTGCTATGCCAACACTATCTCCGCTGCTGGTGCCCTCAGACCTGAGACTCTTCACGCCCACATAACAGTTATCCCCAAACCTGGTAAGGACCCTAGCTCCTGCGGAAGCTACCGTCCTATATCACTGTTGAACATTGATGCGAAGATATATGCGAAAGCTATAGCTAATAGGCTCCTCCCTTTGATCCCACATTGGGTTTCCAG
The DNA here is from genome assembly GCA_029206835.1 of Rana muscosa. Taxonomy (NCBI): domain Eukaryota; kingdom Metazoa; phylum Chordata; class Amphibia; order Anura; family Ranidae; genus Rana; species Rana muscosa. The sequence goes on along the minus strand of CM055127.1, from coordinate 32,671,526 downwards.
TGACCAGACTGGTTTCATTCCTGGTAGGGAAGCTCGGGATAACTCCCTCCGCACCCTCTCTTTGATGTCGTACGCACAGGGATCCTCCCAGCCCACCCTTCTGCTATCAACCGATGCAGAAAAGGCGTTTGACAGGGTGGACTAGGAGTATCTTATGGCAACACTCTCCCACCTGGGCATCAGCGAATCCCTCCGACGTCAAATCTCGGCTCTTTATAACTTCCCCACGGCCCAATTACGTATCAATGGTACCCTTAGTGATCCCTTCACGCTGTACAATGGCACTCGGCAGGGCTGCCCCCTATCACCCATTTTATTCGCCCTCTCCTTATCGACAGTCAGGCACACCCCCTCCATTCACGGAATAACAGTAGGGAACATCGCGCACAAATACGCCGCCTACGCGGATAACATCCTATTCTATATACGACAGCCTCTGATCTCTCTCCCAAACCTTATGTCAGCTTTTTCGAAATTTGGAGACATCTCCAACTTTAAAATTAAAATGACAAAGTCGGAAATCCTGAACATTTCGGTCCCGGGGGCCTTAGTGACCCAGTTGAAACGAGCCGTTCCTTTTACCTGGCAACCCCATAAGATGAAATACCTAGGCATTTACCTCACTTCTAACCCAGCCTCCCTATTTCGTGCCAATTTTTTACCAATGCTCAATATGATTAGATCAGACTTACAAAAATGGTCTCAGATTGCCCACTCATGGCTAGGGAAGATTAGCATTGTAAAAATGAATGTTCTACCCAGGCTGCTGTTTTTGATGCAGATGATCCAGTATAGCAGGGATATGCAATTAGCGGACCTCCAGCTGTTGCCAAACTACAAGTCCCATCATGCCTCTGGCTCTGGGTGTCATGCTTGATGCTGTCAGAGTCTCGCTTTGCCTCATGGGACTTGTAGTTTGGCAACAGCTGGAGGTCCGCTAATTGCATATCCCTGCCGTATAGAATCCCTGTAGGTTTCTTTACTATAATCAATTCACTGATTGGTAGATGTGTGGAACAGAAAGCGTCCCAGACTCGCCAGAACCCTCCTCTCCAGACCTAAGAGAGAGGGTGGTTTAGCTTTACCTGATATTAAGAGATATTTCATTGCTATTGTGCTCAATAGAATTTCAGATTGGAAGTTTTGTAAGGGTGTTAAGCTTTGGGTTAATCTAGACATGGAGCTCAGTGGAACGGGCCTTTTCTCACAAATATGGATCCCTAGGAAATATAGATCCCTGGCTCTGTCTACCTCCTCGCTCATACGCTCTACCCTCATGATATGGGATTCGCTGTGTAAAACTCATGGGTGGCTCTATAACTCACCCCTGTTACCCTTGTTGGGCCACAATTTCTTTCCTCCTGGGAACATAGATCCCAACGTACATGTCTGGAAACTCGGATCTGCAACTCTTACATCACGTGACCACACCCTCGGGCGTAGTGACCATGCCCAAGTTGATGCCTCTTTCTTCTGCAACGCCCATGGATCACTGGCGCTATCGCCAACTTGCTGCTTTAGTACGCTCACTCCCAAGGCTTTTGCGGAGGACAAGCCAGTGGACAAACCTGTTTCTTTCTTCTATCACGCTTTGCAAACGTTAGCTCCGGCTGGGGACCCAACCTTTCTTCGTAAACGGGAAAAGGACCTCCATTTGGAACTATCAGAGCCCCAACGGGCTATTATCCTAGCTATGACACATACCTCCTCCATTGCTTCCAAAACTGCGGAGGTGAACTACAAACTGCTGACCAGATGGCACTATACCCCCATGGTACTCCACAAGGTCTTTCCGCAAACCTCTCCTTTGTGTTGGAGGGGTTGTGGAGAGCGAGCAACACACGCTCACATATGGTGGCATTGCCCCCTTATCCGCCCTTATTGGCTCTCAGTTTTGCATTGGGTTAATGTGATTCAGGGTTTTGAAATTCCTAACGATCCTTGGGTAGTTCTCCTTCATTGCACGGACAAACCAGCAGGATCTTATAAGAAATCTATAACACCTCACCTGCTCAACGCTGCTAGAGCGCTTATTCCACGTTTTTGGAAAAAATCTGTAGTACCGAACCTGCGCCAATGGTTATTGGAAGTTGACCATATATATTATATGGAAGACCTTGCACTCTCCCTTAGAAATAAATCCGATTTGGCAAAAACAATTTGGTCCTGCTGGTTTGCCTTTAAATATACGTCTGCCTATGCGGAACTCATGTCTCAACCCAACTGATTGATGTGTGAACTGTAGCTGTACTTGATTTCACAGAACTTTGTCCGAGGCAGACTCCCCAATCCCCCTCCCCACTCCCCTCCATCCCCCTCCCTACGCTTCTCCCCTTCCCACTTTCTTTCTTCTCTGGCTCTCTCCTTTCTTCGTCTTCTGTTTTTAGTGTTATGCTTAGGACATCTTTATGAAAGTATTACAATTTTAGTTATGCAACCTACTTGAGCTACGCAACTGTTTGACTGGCGAAAATTTGACTGCCCTCGCTTTTTATGTAGCTCACTATGTCTTGTTTAATACTGCATTTCCTGTATGTCCTACTTTGTCTTACTTTTTCAATAAAAACGAATTACACAAAAATAAATAAATATATAAGGCGGTTCTTGGGCAGGATCAACTTCTTTTGCAGCTCAGCCAGCCGAGCACTGGCATTATATGATCTGCAGAAATGCACACAGACTTTCCTGGCCTGCCTCAGGATATCCTGTAAGCCCGGGTACCTGCCCAAGAACCGCTGCACCACCAGGTTAAGGACGTGAGCCACACAGGGCACATGGGTCAGTTGTCCCTGTCGGAGGGCGGAGAGGAGGTTGGTGCCATTGTCGCAAACCACCATTCCTGGCTTAAACTGGCGTGGCAACCACCTCTCGGCCTGCCCCTGCAGAGATGACAGAACCTCTGCCCCAGTGTGGCTCCTGTCCCCCAAACACACCAGCGCAAGCACGGCATGGCATCTTTTCTCTTATCGTCCATGGACCGACGCAGCTCTCATACTGATTACATGTGGGTATATGTCCCTGCTCACAGGAGAAGACCTAGGCAGAATGTTAGAGGTTAAAACATTCTAGAACAAGCCAGAGCTGAACAGCCCCGCCCAGGGGGGCGGTCCCTCCGGACATTACCCTTCCACCTGCAGCCAATCAGCCTCAGTTTTTTTCTGCCTAGCAGAAGGAGAAGACATGGCTCTCTCAGGAGCCAGTCTCCTGGAAGATTTTACTTTAAAATTTTATTCCTTTGGGAATTTTATTTTATTTTTGAGACCTTCAATCAACTGTCGGCTGGGCAACAGGTTGGGTACACTGGTATCCTCGTAGTCTTCCCTGTCCGACCATCGAGCGTGCTGATCCTCGCCTTGTGTGCGTGAGACTCAGTTCACGACATACCCCATGGCTCCAGGGGTGGCCGGGTTGCTTTCATGCTCCCGCGGTCCTCTCAAGATCGAACAGTACCTACTGTATCTTTCGCGGTGGACCGGGCCGTCAGCTACGCAGTACGACTCTGTGATAGGTCTGTCAGAAACAAGCCAGTGGGTCCCTCTATTGGCACCGGGGGTATTCTCCAAGGTGCTTGGGGACGGGTAAGTAGTCTCTCCTGCTGCAAGGTGAGTACATGCTGGCTGTGTTTCTGTGTGTGGGGGGTTCTCCCTGTCTCCCCCCTGTTATGCTGCTCTCTGCACCCTGTTGTGCTGTGTGGGGATGCTTGGGGGGTCACTCTGCCCTGGGGGGGCCGCTCCATGACTGTTATTTTGCTTGGGAAGTGTTCTGGGGGACTGGCTGTGTTTTTTTTTTCTGTGCGCCATTGGCGCAGTGTTTTATTTTTTAAAAAGTGCGCCATTGGCGGACATTTTGCTGGGGCCTAATACGCAGTTATACTGGTGCCCGGCGGCCATTTTCTTGTAGCCGCTGCACTTTTGGTTTAGTTTTCGGCCTCTAGCAGCGCTGCTGAACGGCGCGAAATGCACAGATTCTTCACCTCAGGCTGCACCCGCACTAAAGCGCGACTCATACAGCGCTACAGCGCGACTCATACAGCGCGGCTCATACAGCGGTACCGAGCGGTCCCTAGGGGTGGTGAGTACTCCAGGTATCCCCTCCTCAGCCCCAGCACAGCCTGTGGGTGGGCTGTATTATTCACTGTAATGGTGAATAAGGTCTCAGAGGGTGGCAATTTTGGAGTCTGGTTCACCTGTTTCTTCACACTGTTAGAGACAACTGGCAGTGCTCCTGCACCTGCGGTCCTTAGGGACCAGTTGTCGGCAGTCCTGGAATCATTAATCTGACCAGGAGGAAGCAGTGTGTGAGCGCAAGGGAGCAAAAAAGCCCCTTTCCCCACTCTTTTTCCACCAAAAAAAAAAAAAAAAAGGTGGTGTGCGCTGATTCAGATATGTGCCTAGCCACTACCGCTCAGAACCCTAGCTCTGAATATATTTGATGGTTTTGAACAGGACATTCCTGGCAAGGAAGACTCCAGTTCTGTGTCAGTAAATGACAGGGCGCTTGTTTTGTGAACTCATTGATGCAGTGAGGGACACTCGCAAGCTAAATGCTGTGGATGTAGAACCTCAGGTGGACAGTCTCCTCTGGTTCCTTAGGGCCAGGCCTTCTAAAAAGGGTTTTTTCCATATGTTCCTTTCTTTGACCAGCTCATTGATAAGGTCGGGGGGAAAAAGCCGCAGAAGACTTTTATGGTCCCGTGGCGTTTGTCTATCAGATACCCCTTGAAGATGCCCTACTTAAAACGTGGGCTTCTCCCCCAATGGTCGACATTACAGTCGCCCGGTTGAACAAGGCCACAGTTCTCCCGGTGGAGGGGGCTCCTGCATTTAAGGACCCCACTCACAGGAGGTCAGAAGTGGTGAGTAGAGCCATGTTTGCCTTGTTGGGGTCCACCCTACGGCTTGTGGTAGTGGCGACCCTTGTGTCTCCAACACTTATGGGATGGGCAAAAAATGTTTGCACCAAACTGTACAGGAGCATGATCTTCTTCCAGACGCTATTGCTCTGGCCCGCAGATGGTGCAGGAACGGGTTTATGTGGCGACGCCACGTTTGACGCAGCCCCTTATAACTCAGGGCCTCTGTCTTGACGGTGGTATTGCGTTGTCTGATCTGGTTGAAATGCTGGTCTGCTGACCTAGCTTCTAAAAAGCCTCTGAAGGATTTACCATTTAAAGTTGGTAGGCTTTTCGGTGCTGCGCTGGATGACATCATCAAGGATGTCACGGGAGGTAAGAGCACTGTTCTTCCTCAAGCTAGCAAGGGTAAGGAGACCGTCCTTCCTTTCCAGCAAAAAGGTTTTTTTTTTCGTCAGTCAACGGGGAGGCCCTCCCAGACTGACAGTGGTACGGCTGGTGGACATGTGCGCCCCTGGGTGCGTATGCCGAAGAAGCCGGCTCCCTAGCCCGCCTACGCGTGAAGTCTTGCCCCCACCCGACTCTGGGGTAGGGGGGAAGACTTTGCAGGTCCACGGATCAATAGACCTCCCGGATCTCCTACTGGTGGGTGTGCGAGGTGATCACCTCAGGTTACAGGATAGGTTCCATTCCTAATACCAGACAGATTCTTCCCTCAAATCTTCCTCTCCTTCCTGCCCGTCGGGCGGCCCTATGGGGCCTATCCAGGTTTGAGGTCCGGAGTGATTTGTGCCGGTTCCGTCACAGGAGAGGTTTCAGGGATTCTACTCGAATTTGTTTGTCGTCCCAAAAGAGGGATGGGGTTCGGCTTATCTTGGACCTCCAGGTCCTGAATGCCTTCGTGATGGTGCAAAAGTTCCGCATGGAATCCATTCGCATGGTGGTCAGTACACTCCGTCAAGGGGTTTTTCTGGTGACCTTGGACATAAAGGACGCCTACTTGCATGTTCTGATCTGCGCTTGCGATCGGCGAAGTCCACTATCAATTTGTGGCTCTTCCTTTTGGCCTAGCCTCGGCACCGAGGGTGTTCACCAAGGTGCTTGTGCCGGTTCTAGCTTACTGAGACAGCAAGGCATTGGACGATCTTCTTCTCAGAGCAGGAAATGGCTCAGAATTGGAAGACAGGGTGACTATTGTCAGTCAGACCCTCAGGGACTTCGGGTGGCTCCTAAACATTCAGGAGTCAGTCCGGGTCCCGACTCAAGATTTGAAGTATCTCGATCTGATTCTTGACTCCTTGGAGGCAAAGGTATTCCTACCTCCGGGGAAGCTACTGACGCTTCAGTCTGCAGTGCGGATGCTGACATCCCAAAAAATGGTCGTCAATCCGTTTTTGCATGGGAGTCCTGGGACTCATGGTGACCTCCTTTTCGAGGCCGTTCTGTATGCCCAATCACACACCAGGGCATTGCAGAAGGAGATCATGTTCCCTTGGGACAAATCCCCGTTGTCTTTGGCTTTTCCGATCCAGGTGAGCCACCTGGTCAGGGCGTCTCTGACATGGTGGTTTGGGTCCCTGGCTCTTCGGTCCGGGAAGTCGTTCCTCCCCGTCCAATGGACGGTGTTCACTACGGACGCCAGCCTGAAGGGCTGGGGTGTAGTCTGGGGAGTCCTGTTGGCCCAAGGGCTTGGACTTCGGACGAAGCCCGTTTGCCGAACAATGTTCTGGAAATACGGGCCATCAAACTGTGCCTCTCCTCGTGGTCTGAGAGATTGCAGGATCGCTCCATTAGGATCCAGTCGGACAAAAGTCACGGTGGTGGTGTATGTCGACCATAAAGGGGGGACTCAGCTCAGCTGCGGCTTCTGAGGTCCCCCGTACCCTGAAGTGGGCTAAAAGAAGCGTGCCGGCTCTGTCGGCCGTTTGCATTCCGGGCATAGAACTGGCGGACTATTTGAGTGGCCAGACGTTGGGCCAGGGAGAGTGGTCCTTGCACCCGGAGGCATTTCAACTCCTTGCCACACAAACAGTGGGGCACGCCGAAGGTGGACCCGATGGCCTCTCGACTCAATCGCAAGTTGTCGAGATTTGTGGTCAGATCCAGGGATCCTTGGGCGGATGCCTCAGAGGCGTCAGTGGCCCATGGGGTCATTATCACCTGATATACATTTATCCTCCGCGGCAGTGGCTCCCTCGCCTGCTGCGCAGGGTGGCGACCGAGGGAATTCCGGTGATCCTCATTGCTCCAGATTGACCTCGGCTTCACTGGTACGCCGATCTGGTGCGCCTCGTCACGGCCGTTCCCTGATGGTTGCCAATAAGGGAGGACTTTCTGTCTCAAAGTCATATATTTCATCCTGCCTTTACAGTCTCTGACCTTGTAGGCAGGGCTGTTAAAAGCCAGGTGTTGAGAGACCGAGGTCTCTCGGACTCGGTCATTTCGTCCATATTAAGGACACGGAAATCTTCCTCCAGAACTATCTCTGTACCTGGAAAGCTTACATCGCCATGTGCGAAGAGCTGGGCTGACATCCTCGGACGTATTCCGTCCCTAGAATCCTGCGTTTCCTACAGCATGGAGTGGCCAAAAGGCTCGCTTTGAGTATCATTAAGGGTCAGATTTCAGCCTTGGCCATCTTCTTTCGGCGACCACTAGCGGGTCATTCCTTGGTTGGTACCCTTGTGCAGGGGGTTCGCCATGGGCTCCCTCCTGTCAAGTCTCCTCTCCCCCCGTGGGATCGGAATTGGTACTCTCGGTTCTCCAGGAACCTCCTTTTCAGAATATCAGGGATATTCCCCTCTTCACTTTGTCTCAGAGGGTGGCCCTTTTTTAGTGGCGATCACTTATGTTAGACGAGTATCTGAATTGGCGACCTTGTACTGCAAGTCGCCATATTTAGTCATCCATAAGGATAAGGCGGTGTTGCATCAGCGACTTTCTCTTGTCAAGGGTGATCTCGTCTTTTCACCTAAATGGGGACAATTGTCCTCCCGTCCTAGTGTCCTCGCCCTTCGCATCCCAGAGAGTGTGCGCGGCACACTTTGGATGTGGTACGAGCCTTGCGGGTGTGCTTGTCTACTGCTTCAATTAGGAAGTCTACTCTCTGTTTGACTGTCTCTGGTCAGAAACAGGGCCAAGCGGCTTTGTCTGCCACCATTTTCTAGGTGGATCGGACAAAACCGTCTTTCAAGCCTATGCTCTCATAGGGTGGGCGCCTCCCTTCCCGGTTATGGCGCATTCCACCAGGGCAATGGTGCTTCCTGGGTTTTCCGACATCAAGCGTCAGTTGCACAAGTGTGCAAGGCGGCGACCTGGTCGTCCGTTCATACCTTTTCAAAGTTCTACAAGGTTGATGTGGCTGCATCTTCGGATGCTTCCTTCTGCCGCAAAGTGTTGCAGGCTGCTGTCTAATGTTGCAACTCCTCCGTTGAGGGGCTCTGCTGGTTTGGAGTGAAGTTTTGGTTGTTCTTTACCTTTTTTGCTCCCACCCCTTTCTTATACTGCTTTGGGACGTCCCACATGTAATCAGTATGAGAGCTGCGTCGGTCCATGGACGATAAGAGAAAATAGGATTTTTGTACTCACCGTAAAATCCGTTTCTCTGACGTCCATGGACCGACGCAGCACCCACCCTTCCTTTTAAGTTTGTACTGCTTTGTTACGAACTGAGGCTGATTAGCTGCAGGTGGAAGGGTAATGTCCGGAGGGACCGCCCCCCTGTTCAGCTCTGGATTGTTCTAGAATGTTTTAACCTCTAACATTCTGCCTAGGTCTTCTCCTGCGAGCAGGGACATATACCCACATGTAATCAGTATGAGAGCTGCGTCGGTCCATGGACGTCAGAGAAACGGATTTTACGGTGAGTACAAAAATCCTATTTTTGCCTGCGTACATGCGTATCCCCTTGAGCGCCTACGGAGCACCGCTGGTTCCGAGGACAAAGCACAGGAAGAGTCCATGGAGGAGGAAGAAGAAGAGGAGGGGGTGGAGGAGAGAGGTGTGTCACAACCAGTAGGAGCATTTTGGAGGCGTGGCGGCGGAACAACCTCCAACACTACTGCACCTTGTCCTGCATCCTTCCCAGCTGCCAAAAGAGTGACCCAATGGGCCGTGGAAGAAAGGTAACGTCCCTGTCCATGCCTGCTGGACCATGAGTCAGCGGTAATATGCACCTTACCGCTGACCGCCCTGTCCAGCGAGGCATGGACATTGCCTTCCACGTGCCGGTAGAGAGCCGGAATCGCCTTCCGTGAGAAAAAGTGGTGTTTGGGAACCTGCCACTGAGGACCGCACATTGCACAAACTCACGAAAGGGGGCCGAGTCTACCAACTGAAAAGGCAGCAGTTGAAGTGCTAGCAATTTAGCCAAGCTAGCATTCAACCGCTGGGCATGTGGATGGCTGGGAGTGAACTTCTTTCGACGGTCCAGCAGCTGGGGCAGGGAAATTTGCCTGCTACAATCGGACGTCGGTGTACTGCTAGCAGAGTGCCCGCAAGTACTTGGCTGTGACACACCTAATTCTACAACTTCATTCCTCTCAGTGCAGGTTTCAGAGAGGACTGAAGGTATAGTGGGGTTGGAGATCCCAGCTGATGAGGAGCAAGGAGAGGTCCGCTTTGTTCTTTGGTGTGGGTCTTTAAGGTACAATTGCCAACGAGCTGCATGGCAGGTCAACATATATGTCTGGTCAAGCATGTGGTGCCCAAGCGGCTGATGTTTTGGCCACGCGAGATACGCTTGAGACATATGTTGCAAATAGCAGCGGTGCGATCTGATGCACTCGACTCAAAAAAGGCCCACACCAAAGAACTTTTTGAATAACGGGCAGAGGCAGCGCCCTGCACAGGCGGAGCTCTGCGGTGTGATTCCGTTGGTGTGCTGCCCTTACGCTGGCCCCCAGAGTGCATCCTGCCTCGTTGGAGATGTGCCTCCTCCTCATCCTCCTCCTCTCTCCTATCAGGCACCCACGTGGAGTCAGTGACCTCATCATCCCCTCCCTCCTCATCACTGGAGCCAATCTGGCAGTATGCTGCAGCTGCTGGAACATGACTGCCAGATTGCTGTCCTTCCTGAGCATCCCCTCTCTCTGCGCTCACGCTACTGCCTTCCTCTAGCTGGGTATCATCATCAGACCCTTCAAAACGCTGGGCATCCTCCTGGAGCATGTACCCAACACTGTGCTCAAACAGTTCGGGAGACTCCTCAGGAGGACATGGTTGGTCTAGGGAAGGAGTGACTGATGATGACATTGATACGAGGGAAGAGGACGCTTTGGCAGCTGCTTTGCCAGTACCCTGAGCCTGGGTGAGAGAGGATGAGGAGGATGAGGGCTTGGTCATCCACTCTACCAAGTCTTCGGCATGATGTGGCTCAACACGTCCAGCTGCCGAAAATAAGGACAAGCTTGTCCCATGGCCACGTGCTGATGACGATGCACCGCGTCCACGACCAGCACTGTTGTCTCTAGACACAGAGCCTGCTTGCCCTCTTTTATTGGCTTGTGACTGTCTGCCTCTCCTTGTTGGCCTTCCAGACATAGTAATGGCCTGCATGGAGATGGGAAAACCAGCAATTGGGTAGTGTACCGGTATATTGTGCTGGAGGCACACAACACCCACTAACTCCTGCAGATGCCTTTATTAGAGAACACCAGCAATAAAGGGTAGATACAGGTGTATACTGTGCTGTGCTGGAGGCACACAACACCCACTAACTCCTGCAGATGCCTTTATTAGAGAACACCAGCAATAAAGTGTAGATACAGGTGTATACTGTGCTGGGGCACACAACATCCACTAACTCCTGCAGATGCCTGTATTAGAGAACCGCAATAAAGTGTAGATACAGGTGTATACTGTGCTGGGTCACACAACACCCACTAACTCCTGCAGATGTGATTTTGTGAATTCCGCGCCACAAAGAAACTTATAATAATAATAATAATAATAATAGAATATATTATAAATAAAAAGTGCATTAAACTAAATCAATTAAGCTGCTCCCCTATGAAGTGAAAGTGATATAAACTTCTACTGTGATTTGATGTGTGTACTGAATTGGCTAAAAAAATTAAATATTGATATATACCTATGAATAATCAACAGTGTATTACCACAATCGAATGAATACAACAATAACAAGATTCGGCGTCCAAATATTGGTGCCAAAAATTATATATATATATAAGTCCCAACTGTATCATATATCGTGTTACCACGTTTGTGATGAAAATGAATCCACACAAAAAATATATCCAAACAAAAAATGTGTCCAAAAATATAAAAAATCCAAATGAGTTGCTTCAAGTCTTTTGTGAGTGCAAAATGGGAGCTAAAAAAGTGCTTGATTTGTAGATACCTATAGTACTCTCTAGGTGGGGCCTGTTGACGGGTCCGAAGAAGGTCAAAGGAGGCAAAGGCACCATCCATTTGGAGGTCTCGAAGTGAGACCAAAGAGTTGGTCAACCACCATGAGAAGTTTTGGGGGCGTGCCCATGCCGGGGTAAATAAGGGCTCACCTAAAAAGGAAGAACCCGGGGGAGCAGAGGTAACAAGGTCCAATTTGGATTTATATCAGCCCCCAAGAATAAGGGCGTGGCTTACCAAGGAATTAAGGGTGGAGAGTTTGTGTGCCAGGTTAGTAGGGGACCAAAGAATGGAATGGATACAATAGGGTTTGATGGATAGAGATTCAAACAAGACCCAGGGAACTTTTGAGTTGGGGATACTCCATTGTGCCATTTGAGAAAACCGGGCAGCTAAATAATATAACCAAAGGTGTGGCAAACCCAGGCCCCCGGTCCTCTGGGATCTATACAGCACCAACCTGGAGCATCTGGGTTTCTTATTCTGCCAAATAAAGTTATTAATCTCTCTTTGTAGTTTGTCTATGTAGGACTTTGGGATCATTATAGGGAGGGCTCTGAATAGATACAAAAGTTTTAGAAGCAGGGTCATTTTAATAGCCGTGACTCTCCCAAGAAACGAAATACGATAGGAGCTCCACATTTTTAGTAGGTTACGCAGTTGGGAGACACATGCCGGATAGTTTGCTTGAAAAACCGTAGACCAGTTTTGTGGGATATAGATGTCAAGGTACGGGATCTTGTCCGAAGACCGGCTGCATACTATTTTTATTGAATTGGATCTAAATTGTTTCTTGTCAAACGAATAACAATGAGTATGTGTCAATCTGCTTATATATTGATGCATGATCACTAGCCACTAATATACCCAGGTCCTGGTTTTAATTGAAACATCTGTAGGCCTATCCTTTTAGCAGAGTTGCCTAACAATTCTTCATATATGGTTTGAATGTATCTGGTTGATTGCCACTATATTTATTAAATATATATGGCATTCACTATTATGCTTCCAACATAGGAATTGTTAATCAACAATATTCAACGCTTTGGTTAAGCTATTCCCTATATATATCCCGTTATATGTGGTTTGGTGCTTGTTACCACATGTATTAAATATATATAGCACTCACTATTACATCTACACAAAATATAATTATATGAGAAATCAACATCCAACAATCTAATTTTGGGAGGTGAATATTCCCAGCTAATACGTGAGTATTAATTTCTTTAGATGAGTTATGTAGAGAAAGCTCCATCTAGTGGCCGGAATAAATATCTTCTGTGTTTTTTTTCTTAATTTAATCAGATCGTTTTTTTGTTAGTTTTAAAATAATATTTTAATCGTGGAGTCTTTTAATTTAACTTTTTGAACATATCTATCGTCTAGTTAGGTGATTGAGATATGATGACGCTGTGGATGTCCTCTCTCAGTACTGCGGCTGCAATGAGAATTGGTAAATCGGCTTCAGTGTCTATCATACTGTTGTCCAATCATCATAGACTATAAAACACGTGACTTCCAGCGACCAGGCACACCCCCCTGAAGACGTTACTGAGAAAAGAACACACTGTCCCTGCTGTGAGATGGGGGTTGTTTAGCTCAAGTGGTAGATGCGTTTTCCCAGCGATTCAAGCCAGTCAGGAACTATATTTAAGGGCATGGTAGCCCATTTTTATTAAAAAAGGCAAAATAAAAGTCCAAACAAAGGTTTCCCACGCAGGGGGTTCTTCTCCATCAAATACACATAACAGAAAATGCTAGCCCACCTGGCTGTCTGTAGCAGTACTTCTGCACTTTCCTGGTCACCCAGACCACCGGACTCCTCAAAGCAGACGGCTTCCTTTTAGCGTCCACAGCTCTGCCTCTTGCAGTCACCAACTTTCTGACTGCCTCTTGTAGTCACCAATGTTCTGGCTGTCTTCTACAGCCTCTCTGACTCCTGAAGACCTCCTGTCTCTTGGTGTGGAGCCATGAGGTCTTCCCATACATTCATTATAAGGGCTGTGCTCACCTGAGCACATACCCTGCTGGTAATCAGCAAAGTCTGGACACAGGGTTGGAGATCCCATCCCTCCCAAGACACTGTGGAATCTCCAAACTACAAAGCCCCTTTCCAGAATACCAAAACCTAAAGAAAGCTGCGAAAGCAGTCTTCTCCAGTCCACATCTACGCTCTGTAGTCTTGCACCTTGCAAATGTGCAGACCCTGTGTCCAGCAAACTGTCCATTTTACCGTGACAGTAGCTACTACTGTCACATATCTCCCCCCCATGTTTCGGACCCGAAGGGGGCGGAACACACAAGCCCGAATCCAATCTTTTTTTCGGGTGCGTTTCCAGGCACGCCTTAACCAGGATCGCAACGGGGTCCTACCTTTCTGTATCCCCAGCCTACTCCCTCTGTCCTTGGGGTTCCTGAGCTCACGTTTCTTTTCTGGCAGCCCCCTGCCTTTCCTGCTACTTCCTTTAAACTCAGTTTCTGGATTCTGTAAGGAACCTGCTCCAGACACTACGCCTGATGAGGAACCACCTTTTCCCTCACTGGTACCCGTTTTCCCCATCACAATAGGTCCCTTGGGTTTACCAACTCCTTTGCCCTTGACTACCAGCTCCCCAGGGCTCAACATCTGTGTATAACACTCATTTTCCAAGAAATTATTCATTTTCATATCCAGGCCATTATTTACATTAACATTCAGTAATAAGTCACCATTTCTCCAATTATCAATATCATCAGTTATTTCTTGTTCAGGGTTTGTTAGGGCCAAGCCCAAGGAGGGACAATACACAGGTGAGCAGCTATCCCCTATGAGACCTTCACAAGCCTTCACTTCACCTGTTGTCCAAATCTCTGTGGGCAGTTGTCCCAACAACTGACATTGAACAACGCATGACCCATTTCTAGCAATACCAATCTTTGCCAACTCACACTTTTCCATGTTACAATTTTTGTTCCTCTCCATACTATATTTGAGAGCGTCTCCGGGTACCCCAACTTGTACCTCTCTGAATGTGATAGACAGAATCTCTGCTTTTGCCGCGTCCATATCTGGCCCTTCCTTCTTAGGAGGTCTAGCGGGTGAGGCAGTATCCGCACCATTTACTAATCCCTGCTCAGCCGCACCTCGGACCGCACTAGCAGACATGTCCATCACCGCATCAGGCGGAGAGACCTCTGTCTCCAACAGCCCCCCAGAGCGCCTTCCGTACTGAACCGTATCCGAAAGCACCCTCACAGGAAACTGGGAGATCATTTGCCACACTATTAGAAAGCACTGTACCAACCAGTTCCACTGGTGATTAATTTTAACCAGCACAGGTTGTACTACCTGACTCCATCCATTGGTACCACGCAGCACCACCACATCCGACTGTATTGGAGGCACCCAGGCATACAAGGACTGTGCTTTCACCATTTCAAGCCGTTCCACTAACATATCTGTAATTTCTACACACTCCACATCAATATGCAAAACATTTTTGGTGACCTTAACCTTATCAGAGACATGGATGGGCTCATTCACTGCGGCTTGAGGGGCCGAGACATTTAAACAGGCCTCTACCTCACTGGCGGTACCCATCACAGCCTGATGCTCCTCTGGAACACTGTCAGACGCATGTCTCCCACTCATCCCTTCCAACTCAACAATGAGCCCCTGCACGTAAACATTTGTTACATTGTCACCTTCACACTTGACATTCAGTGGCTGGGCTGTGAACACCACATCTGCCATGCATGCGCCCTGATCTGGTCCTTCCGACTGGGGGGAAACAACCCTTGTAGGGACCAACGTACCCTCAACCATCGGTCGCTCTGCGATTTCCCTGCCTGGCATAGCAGTTGTATTCACACCCCTGTAGCTCAACATAGCCTTGTCTATCATGGCTAGTAATTGTTTGGCCCAACTGTCCCAATCCGATGTGCTTCCATTATGAGGGCTCAGCAGTACCTCATCATTGGCTCTAGGAGGCACCTGGGATTCTGCAGCGCAAACAGTAACTTTGTCAGTTC
Organism: Rana muscosa; assembly: GCA_029206835.1. Taxonomy (NCBI): domain Eukaryota; kingdom Metazoa; phylum Chordata; class Amphibia; order Anura; family Ranidae; genus Rana; species Rana muscosa. The sequence goes on along the minus strand of CM055127.1, from coordinate 32,656,291 downwards.
TAAATAAATCACATTTTGACAACATGCTTTTACTCTTTGCTAAAGCTTCATCAAACAAGGCAGGCTGCAATACACCATCACTACCTTGCTCTGGGGGCGCTAACACACTCAGCTGTGTACCTTCAGCTCTGGCCAGCTGACTTAACCCCTTACCAACTGCATACCCCCCAACCCGCACGGATTCCGCGGGTTTCTCCCGCAGGGACATCATCTTCCCGCGTACCCGTGCGGGACACTGTTTTCCCGCATAGAGCAGCAGCGAAAAGCAGGTGAGTTCGGCGGGCGGCACTTCCACAACAAACACCCCCCCCCCCCGACACGTTACGTCATAGTTCCGCGACCCGCCCCCCCCCCCCTCAACAACTCCACCACCGTCCCTACAAAAAAAACGAAAATGTCCCGTGTCACCCCCCCGCTCAACAACTCCACCACCGTCCCTACCAAAAAAACTAAATGTCCCGTGTCACCCCCCCCCCCCGCTCAACAACTCCACCACCGTCCCTACCAAAAAAACGAAATGTCCCGTGTCACCCCCCCCCAACTTTGATGAGAGGGGGAAAATTATTTGAATTAAAGTCCCGCAGTGGACAATGGGAAAGTTGGGAGGTATGCAACTGGGTTACACATATGATAAATGGACTGCTCACACAAAATCTCACTGCATGGTGTAGACCCAGTTTGTTCCATCAGAGCAATATCAGGGCTGATCTGGACAATCTCTGGCTCCAACACCTGGAGACCCCCAGAGATTTCCATGGACAACACTGTGGCTCCGCTTCTGGTTGCCAAGGGAGACATCCCCCTGTTCTCATTACTAAAGAACACATCACCATAAGTACATGTATCATCAGCAATACCTTTATCATCAGCATTCATAAACATAGCAGTTTCATAAGCTCTATCAGGTTTTCTTTTGTCATAACGCATGGCACCCTGCGTGCCACTCAGCACACCACCCTTCCTCTCCAAAGGAATTATTTTTCCTACTAGGGCGGCTTCACAGTTGTCCTGGGAAACCACTTGCCTCACCACTGCAGGCTCCTTGGCGGTTTCCCTTGGCAACTCTGCAGCACCTGTCACTGTCACTAGGGAACATGGCACACCAACTGCTTTGGTTACCCCTAGCACATCTCTCCCAGCACTCTGCTGGATTACCTTAGGTGCACACAGAGTCCACATGTCCTTTTCAGTCCTTGACCTTGCTGCAAGCTGGGTTTTAACCTGTGTCTCCCCGCTGATCTGGGTAGCACACTGCAGCAAGTCCATTTTTACACCTGCGGATCTCCCCACCGAGCACAATGCCACTTCACTGGGATCAGACCCACAAATTGCAACAGTCTTACCATATCCTGTAGCAGGTAACTCTGGATTTCCAAAACCGAAGTCTACCGGTGACACTTCTCCCATCCTGGAGCATTGCTGGCGGCCCATGATACGATGGAACTCTCCTCTGAGAAGGATTTCCTCTTTAAACCTGCGGTAGTCATCCTGGTCCCCATCCATCAAATGGTAAACCGACCGGTACTCTATCCGTAACAATGTTTGCAGCAATTTTGGCCACCGGTTCCTAAGCCATTTTCTCTTTACAGCAACATTTTCAAATCTTAGCAGGAAGTCCCCAACCTCCTCTGCAGACAGCATGGGTTGCATATAGTCAGAGGCCTCGATCACAGCCCCTTGCACTGCATCCCAGTCTTTGTGATTCCGCTTGAACCATCCATTCACTGTCTCGCGCATCACTAGGCCTTTTGGACTGACCCTCCTAGGTGGAGACATCTTCTCAGGCCACGCTGAGCTCACTTCCACAGGTACACCACCTGTATGCAACACAGTCCATCAATTGAACTTCTGTGCAATGCAGTTCGCCTGGCTGCCACACACAGCTAGCAGCAGTTCACCGCAGAAAAAATAGAGTTTTCATTCACAGGTACGCCACCTGCAACACGCAATGCCTTTTGCCTGGCTGCACTTCCACACACAGCCAACAGTTCCTGACCTGAACTCACTGTGGAGCAAGGACCCGGATTCCACCGTCTTGTGCCCGCTGAATCCACCACTTGTGAGATGGGGGTTGTTTAGCTCAAGTGGTAGATGCGTTTTCCCAGCGATTCAATCCAGTCAGGAACTATATTTAAGGGCATGGTAGCCCATTTTTATTAAAAAAGGCAAAATAAAAGTCCAAACAAAGGTTTCCCACGCAGGGGGTTCTTCTCCATCAAATACACATAACAGAAAATGCTAGCCCACCTGGCTCTCTGTAGCAGTACTTCTGCACTTTCCTGGTCACCCAGACCACCGGACTTCTCAAAGCAGACGGCTTCCTTTTAGCGTCCACAGCTCTGCCTCTTGCAGTCACCAACTTTCTGACTGCCTCTTGCAGTCACCAATGTTCTGGCTGTCTCCTACAGCCTCTCTGACTCCTGAAGACCTCCTGTCTCTTGGTGTGGAGCCGTCTCCAACTGGGAGCCATGAGGTCTTCCCATACATTATAAACACAAGAAAAACTGCGCTAAATTACTCTAAATAAACCTAAACAAAGGCAGCAATGATGGTGACATAAACACAAACAGAATAGAACATAAAAAATTGCGCCAATAATAAACCACTAAAAAATGTCCAGGGGCTGATCTGTGTAAAGCACTGCGCAATACACCAACCACAGCTACTAGAAACAGTTTGTAAATAAAAAGTCCAAAGTCTGATTAGTGAATCAAATCCAGATCAAACTTCTCAACAGTCCTATATTGGACTAGAGGACATCCATTAAGAGATTCAGGCACACAGATGGTATTAACTTCAACACCCAGTGATCTTAATAACAGACAGTGCCCTCCACCACATAAATTGGCAGCTTACCGAAGGTAAGCCCACGATAAACAGTCGACTGTACCCGGCCCAGCCGCGGCCTTGATGGATAGACCCACTGTCACGAGGATGCTATACACACAGACATCCAATACAGGTGGTCAGATCATTGGGCTGCACATTAAGGAATCGGGAACAGAGTAAGTGACAAATATATATATTAATTAAAGATAAAGACACACGTGTAAACAAAACCACAGCAAACCATAAGCAAGAAACGAATACAAAGGAACACAACAAACCCCAAAAACAACCTAATCTAACTAGCTAACTAATATGTACAAAAGAGAACACACATACATGAACAAGGCAGGGATGAGAGACAAGGGGAGCAGAAGGCCAGGTACTGGGAGCAGACAGCAAGGGGAAACTGGTATCAGGGGACAGGTCTCAGGGGACAGGGTACAAGGATCAGAGTCCAGGACAAGGCAGGGAACAGATCAGGATCAGGTTCAGGACCAGGTAACGGATCAGGTTCAGGCAGGGACCAGGCTTACAGAAGGAATTCTGGAGCACTGAGCTTTGTTAAGGGCGGGTTTATATAGTCCAGCAGACCCAGATCAGGTGTGCTTGATGGCTGGTGGAAAGTCTTGGTGAGGAGACACCCGCTGGTGGTCACCAGAACTACACCCACTGCTGCCGAATGCAACAGTGCCACCAGCAGGTGAGCCCAGTAATGACACCATTCCTGACAGTTCCCCGCCCTTAAGGAGTGGCCTCCGGACACTCCATTCAGCCCTTGGTTGGACAGTCCGAGTGGATGCAGAAACACCCAAAAAAGTCTCCATACTATGTCTGCGGACTTCTTCGCACTTCCTAGGCCAGAGTCCTTTAGTTCACTGGGGGACGTGCCACTAGAGTCTGAAAATAGGGCGCGCATCCCACCACCAGGGTCAGGAAGTTTAGATTTAGAAGTAAAAATTAGCAGGGCAACGGGCAAGAACCCATCGGAGGCAGACCACGCAGGGGCATTACATTCAGGCTGGGTGACCATCAGGATTAAAATAGTGGAAAAAAGGGCATCCATCAGGAAGACGTCAGCGGCCAGCTGGGCATCAGGAACAGGTCTTAGCAGGGACCATATCCTCAGGCTGGACAGCGGGCTCCGAGTCATCAGGCTAGGCAGCGGTAAAGGAACCACCAGGAAGAGTATCAGGAATGGAACCATCAGGAACTGGATCGTGAGGCTGGATACCAGGTACAGGGTCACCAAGCAAGACAGTAGGCTCTGGAACATCAGACTGGGCAGCGGGCAACGGAGCAGCAGACAGGAACATCTCAGGCTGGGCAGCAGGCGGGATCATCTCAGGCTGGGCAGCAGGCGGGATCATCTCAGGCTGGGCAGCAGGCGGGATCATCTCAGGCTGGGCAGCAGGCGGGATCATCTCAGGCTGGGCAGCAGACGGGATCATCTCAGGCTGGGCAGCAGACGGGATCATCTCAGGCTGGGCAGCAGACGGGATCATCTCAGGCTGGGCAGCAGACGGGATCATCTCAGGCTGGGCAGCAGACGGGATCATCTCAGGCTGGGCAGCAGACGGGATCATCTCAGGCTGGGCAGCAGGCGGGATCATCTCAGGCTGGGCAGCAGGCGGGGTCATCTCAGGCTGGGCAGCAGGCGGGGTCATCTCAGGCTGGGCAGCAGGCGGGGTCATCTCAGGCTGGGCAGCAGGCGGGGTCATCTCAGGCTGGGCAGCAGGCGGGGTCATCTCAGGCTGGGCAGCAGACGGGGTCATCTCAGGCTGGGCAGCAGACGGGGTCATCTCAGGCTGGGCAGCAGACGGGGTCATCTCAGGCTGGGCAGCAGACGGGGTCATCTCAGGCTGGGCAGCAGACGGGGTCATCTCAGGCTGGGCAGCAGACAGGAACACGTCAGGCTGGGCAGTAGGCTCCACAGGCTGAGAAACGGGCATCATAACCTCAGGCCAGGAAACGGGCACCGGATCTTCAGGCGGGGTCTCATGCACTGAATCTTCCGACTGGGACACCGGATCTTCCGACTGGGACACCGTCATCAGGACTTCTGTTCGGAAGACAGGAACTTCAAGTTGGCAGGCTGGCACAGGAACCTCAGGCTGGCAGGCTGGCACAGGAACCTCGGGCTGGCAAACTGGCACAGGAACCTCGGGCTGGCAAACTGGCACAGAAACCTCAGGCTGGCAAACTGGCACAGAAACCTCGGGCTGGCAAACTGGCACAGAAACCTCGGGCTGGCAAACTGGCACGGAAACCTCGGGCTGGCAGGCTGGTACAGGGTCTTCAGGCTGGCAGGCTGGTACAGGGTCTTCAGGCTGGCAGGCTGGTACAGGGTCTTCAGGCTGGCAGGCTGGTACAGGGTCCTCAGGCTGGAAGGCTGGCACGGGAACCTCAGGCTGGAAGGCTGGCACGGGAACCTCAGGCTGGAAGGCTGGCACGGGAACCTCAGGCTGGAACAGGTTGGTGGGTGTGGAGGCAGGTTGGGATACCGGTAAGATTGTGTGGGTTGGAAAGTACTTCCGCTTCTTTTTGGGCTTAGTCACTGCAGGTTTGCAAGTACCGGGGGGAATATATGAAAAGGTTGGGATTGGGCAAATGGAAGAAAATGGCAAAGGTGCAGGGACAGTGGCTGGAGGAGGTTCTTGTGTATTGGCTACGGATAGGAGGGAAGAAGCAGGTGGATTGAAGGCAGGGTAAGTGCAGCAGGAGGAGACAGGGTATGATACTTCATTGTTAGCTGGGTGCATTGTTCAGAAAAAGTGGGAATTGTGGGAAAAGGAGAGGAAGACATCCCAGCAGGTTGGTATCTAGACATACAAATGGATGGTTGGGAGCTGACAGGGGCTGGATACAACAAACTTGACCAGGCCTGTAATAAGGGTTTCACAAAATCAGGTTTGCACACTGCTTGTCTGACCAGAGACTGCACTGAATCAATGCATGCTGCAAGCACCTGTTCAGGACAAGCTGAGTACTGCTCATGGAAAAAGGCTGAGTCATCCTCCAACAGCCACACCAAAGATTCTACTTGAGCTGCATTAAAAGGAGGTGTATAATCGTCAGTTCCAATAGAGGCATCAGACAGGGCCAACTCTGTACAGATACAAATCAAAGCTTGTACATCCTCAAACACAAAATTGCCCTGATCCACAAAAACGTGAGCTATGCGGATGCATTCTAATAACTGCTCTCTGGTATATTGTCTTAGTGTCTGATAACAGAAATCTCTGTCATCTGTTGCCAGGAGCGAAAGATAAAAAATATCGTCCACCTCCATCTCAGTAATTTTAACAAATGCTCAGACCCAATTCCAAGGTGCAGCCGATCTGATTGTATGGCTCCAGAATTCTGTCACGAGGATGCTATACACAGACATCCAATACAGGTGGTCAGATCATTGGGCTGCACATTAAGGAATCGGGAACAGAGTAAGTGACAAATATATATATTTATTAAAGATAAAGACACACGTGTAAACAAAACCACAGCAAACCATAAGCAAGAAACGAATACAAAGGAACACAACAAACCCCAAAAACAACCTAATCTAACTAGCTAACTAATATGTACAAAAGAGAACACACATACATGAACAAGGCAGGGATGAGAGACAAGGGGAGCAGAAGGCCAGGTACTGGGAGCAGACAGCAAGGGGAAACTGGTATCAGGGGACAGGTCTCAGGGGACAGGGTACAAGGATCAGAGTCCAGGACAAGGCAGGGAACAGATCAGGATCAGGTTCAGGACCAGGTAACGGATCAGGTTCAGGCAGGGACCAGGCTTACAGAAGGAATTCTGGAGCACTGAGCTTTGTTAAGGGCGGGTTTATATAGTCCAGCAGACCCAGATCAGGTGTGCTTGATGGCTGGTAGAAAGTCTTGGTGAGGAGACACCCGCTGGTGGTCACCAGAACTACACCCACTGCTGCCGAATGCAACAGTGCCACCAGCAGGTGAGCCCAGTAATGACACCATTCCTGACACCCACCGAATCTGTAAGCAGCACACAGTCCCACAAATCACTTCCCCCGATCCTCCAACCACGGGTATCAAGAACACAGGACTGGTGAAAGGAAAGCACATAGACCATAGGGTGATATCGTACAGTGAATTTATTAAGTAAAAGGTAAAACACTTACATGAAGAAAGTGATTTAAAAGCATTAAATCTAGCCGGCCGGCTTACAAAAGAAACAAACACCCTTCCCTCGTATCTGCGTGGTGACGTCAGCACGTCTCTCCCATACGCGTTTCGTCACGATTGGACGTTGTCAACTTCCAATCGTGACGAAACGCGTATGGGAGCGACGTGCTGACGTCACCACGCAGATACGAGGGAAGGGTGTTTGTTTCGTTTGTAAGCCGGCCGGCTAGATTTAATGCTTTTAAATCACTTTCTTCATGCAAGTGTTTTACCTTTTACTTAATTCACTGTACGATATCACCCTATGGTCTATGTGCTTTCCTTTCACCGGTCCTGTGTTCTTGATACCCGGGGTTGGGGGAAGTGATTCGTGGGACGGTGGGACTGTGTGCTGCTTACAGATTCGGTGGGTCTTCCCATACATTCATTATAAGGGCTGTGCTCACCTGAGCACACACCCTGCTGGTAATCGGCAAAGTCTGGACACAGGGTTGGAGGTCCCATCCCTCCCAAGACACTGTGGAATCTCCAAACTACAAAGCCCCTTTCCAGAATACCAAAACCTGGAGAAAGCTGCAAAAGCAGTCTTCTCCAGTCCACATCTACGCTCTGTAGTCTTGCACCTTGCAAATGTGCAGACCCTGTGTCCAGCAAACTGTCCATTTTACCATGACAGTAGCTCCTACTGTCACACTGCCTTTCTAGCTTAGAGAACAGCAATAAAGGGTAGATACAGGTGTATACTGTGCTGGGGCACACAACACCCACTAACTCCTGCAGATGCCTGTATTAGAGAACAGCAATAAAGTGTAGATACAGGTGTATACTGTGCTGGGGCACACAACACCCACTAACTCCTGCAGATGCCTGGGAAAAGAACACACTGTCCCTGCCTATCTAGCGTAGAGAACAGCAATAAAGGGTAGATACAGGTGTATACTGTGCTGGAGGCACACAACACCCACTAACTCCTGCAGATGCCTGAGAAAAGAACACACTGTTGAACACACTGTCCCTGCCTATCTAGCTCTTTCCCTGCACGCCGGAACACACTACACAAGGCCGCCGCGCTGGCAGGCTTATATAGTGTGGGGTGTGTACTAAACCCCCTGAGCTATAATTGGCCACAGGCATCCTGCCTGTGGCCAATTATGGCTCTCCTCGCTGCCGGCGCTGTGATTGGCCAAGCATGCGGGGTCACAGTGCATGCTTGACCAATCACAGCGCCGGCAATGCAGTGCGATGGCGCAGTGCATTATGGGCCGTTCGCGTCACACGAAATTGGCATGAACAGCCCACAAAGTTCTGGTTTCGCCCAACAGGCGATGTTCGAGTCGAACATGCGTTCGACTCGAACACTGAGCTCATCCCTACCCTCCACACTCCTCTCCTGTACATACTGCCCTCTGTCATACCCTTCACACTCCTCTCCTGTACATAGTGCCCACTGTTAGACCCTCCACATTCCTCTCCCTCACCTGCACATCTTTACCCGGTCTTCCTTCTGGGTTCTGTGCCTTTGGTCACTTGCCTTGACTGGGCTGCCGTTGATGTCATTCCCACGCATGCTCATGCGCACCCTCTCTCTCTCATCCCCCCTTTCTCTCTCATCCTCTCTCATCCCCTCTCTCTCTCTCTCTCTCTCTATCATTATCCCTCTCTCTCTTTAATTTAATTTGTTATAACAAAAAAGTTTTTCATATTTATTTATTTATTAAAGGCCCCACCAAAATCCTCAGCACCAGGTCCATGATGTTCTTAATCTGGCCCTGCACTAAAGGATGGCTGAAGCAGGCAGAACTGAGCCTCAATGTGCTCGGGTGAGCGGAGATACCAGAAACCAGGCCGGGGGTCATACACAGGTAGGTCAGTCCAGAGCATATACAGGGGCGATCCAAGGTCATACACAAGCAGGGTCCAGGTACAAGCCGAGGGTCAAGCCGTGTGGTCAGGAATCAGAAGCAGAGTCCAGAAGCAGGCCAAGTGTCAAACTAGGAGATCAGGAAGCGAGGTCAAGGCAAGCCAGGTCACAACAGATATGCACGGATCAGGAAGCAAGGTCAAGGTACACAGGAGAATAAAGAGATAATCCAGAAACGTCCTGCAGGCACAGGCTGACTTAAATAGGGCCATTGGCGCCTGCGTCAGTTACGCCACTTGCGTGCCGTCATGCACGTGCGTGTGCGCCGGTGTGCGTCAATGCACGCTGATGCACGGCGCGTGGTCGTGCACGTCTCGGGACCCTCCGTGGGTGTCCATGAAGGTTCTGGGCAACATTGCCAGTACTGTGACAGCCATGTCCCTAACAGTTAGAGTCTACTAGCTATGCTACGTATCATTGAAAATGTATCAATCCTGATGTACTCATTTCTTGAGGCCCTACAGTACAGATACCCACCAAATAACCCCTTTTTGTAAAGATGACAGACCAAGGTATTTAGCAAGAGGCATAGTGAGTTTTTTGAAGTTACAATTTTTTGCCCACAATAGTTTGGAAAGTTAAGATTTTTTTTTCCACAAAATCGTCAAATTAACAAGTTATTTCTCACACATGGCATAGATAAAGTTGCAATTACACCCCAAAATACATTCTGCTGCTCCACCTGAGTATGACGATACCACATGTGAGACTTTTTCACAGCCCGGCCACATAGAGAGGCCCAACATGCAGGGAGCACCATCAGGCGTTCTAGGAGCATAAAGTACACATTTAGTTTCCTGACTACCTATCACATTTTTGAAGGCCCTGGAGAACCAGGACAATGAAAATTCCCACAAAATGACCCCATTTTAGAAAGCAAACACCCCAATGTATATTCTAGGAGGCATAATGAGTCTTTTGAACATGTTATTTTTGTCCACAAGTTTTCGGAAAATGAAAACGTATTTTTTATTTTTTTTACACAAAGTTGTTCATTTATAAGATATTTCTAACACTTAGCATGTACAAAGCAAAAATTATGGCCCAAAATACATTCTGCTATTCCTCCTGAGTATTGCGATACCACATGCTTGGGACTTTTACACAGCATGGCCACATAGAGGCCCAACATGCAGGGAGCACCACCAGGCATTCTAAAGACATAAATTACACATTTCATTTCCTGAGTACCTATCACATTTTTGAAGGCCCTGGAGCACCAGGACAATGGAATTAGTTGTGGCAGATGATCACGGACAGATGTGCGCAGATGATCACGGACAGATGTGCACAGATGATCACAGGCAGATGTTTCCAGATGACCATGGGCAGATGTGCCCCAGGTGATCAGGGACAGCTGTGCGCAGATCACGGACAGATGTGCTAGATGATCACAGACAGATGTTAAGTGGGACAGATGTGGATAGATGTTCAGTGGGACAGATGTTTACTGAGACAGATGTGGACAAATGTTTAGTGGGACATATGTTTACTGGGACAGATGTGAACAGATAGTCAATGGGACAGATGTTTAGTGGGACAGATGGGGGACACACGTGCATCGGGATCACACGGCTGCGCAATCCCACTACTGAAGGACATTCAGGAACGTTCACTCAGAAGGAGGAAGCGCCCACCCAGCCGTTTATATGCAGGGGCCGGGTGTGATGTGGTTAAGTCACATGTCCTTTAAAAAATGCACCGCAAACGCTGCAAAAGTGCAGCAAAAATGCTCTATTAACGCATAGGCATTTTACTGGCAGTTTTGAAGTGTACCAGTGTGAAAGTGCCCTTAATGTTACAGGCTTATATAGGTGTGGCTTGAATACTTGTCGCTATTGTGACAAGTTAAATAAAGCACTACTGTCTGTTCTCGAGACACAGGGAAAGAATAACATATCCAAGACTTTATAAACTGTGGGTCTAGGAATGTAGTTTGTTGTAGCATGCACTATATGTGCATTAAAATATGTGGCCTGCACTATTAGGCCTCTTCAAACAAGAATTGGAGAACATTTTAATGGTGACATTAATCCCAGTAACAAAAATCCTTTCAATGTCTCAAAACACCTTTAAGTGGAGTTGAAAGGGTTTAAAAAAAAATCCACACGAGAGAGATAGCTGCCATAGGTTGCTTGAAAAGAAAGTGTCACGTACCTTACAGTAGAGCCGAGAGTGGGGGTGGCCTCTTGCACGGTCCCGGTCCCGACACCCCCTGGAGGTGGAGACAGGGAATGCAGGGGCATGAGAGGGTGCAGGTGCCTGTTAGTCCAGGCAGAGTCTCTGGAAGCACTGGGACTTCTTGAACACAGAAGCTACAGCAACAACGTCAGATCGGTTCAGGGGAGATCAGGCAGGGTAAACAGGTGCAGGCAGGAGTCGGCAGCAGGCTGGCAGAGAAGGTACCAAATCGGGAAACAAGATCAAAGTCCAAGCCGGGGGTCAGTATAACAGGCAGAGGCAGGTAAGCAGGTAAGGAAGATCCAAGAAGGGTAGTCAAACAAGCCAGGTATTTTCAGGAAAGGGTCAATCCGATAGCAGGCAAACAGGAACAGAGGTACTATCTGAAAGACAATCCAGCACTGACACTCCGTAGGTTCACGTTTAAATAGGGCACCGCACGCCGGGATTGGCGGGGGCACGCGCATGTGCATGAGAACACGCTCGCGTGGGCGCGCTACCGCGCATGCCCGCTCTGAGTCCTATACGTCCCAGCCTAGGTGTCCGCGGGACACCTAGGTGTCAGGGATTTGTTGCACTGGTTCTATGACATTGCCCCCTCCCTGAGGCAGCCTCCAGCTGCCCACTCGGGCTACCTTCCTTGGGTGAGAGCGATGAAAGTCGATGAAAGGTGTCTAGGGATGAGCCGAACACCCCCCAGTTCGGTTCGCATCAGAACATGCGAACAGGCAATAAATTTGTTCGAACATCCGAAGTCTATGGGACTCGAACATGAAAAAAAGTGCTTATTTTAAAGGCTTATATGCAAGTTATTGTCATAAAAAGTGTTTGGGGACTCGGGTCCTGCCCCAGGGGACATGTATCAATGCAAAAAAAAGTTTTAAAAACTGACGTTTTTTGGGAGCAGTGATTTTAATAATGCTTAAAGTGAAACAATAAAAGTGAAATATTCCTTTAAATTTCGTACCTAGGGTGTGTGTATAGTATGACTGTAAAGTAGCGCATGTTTCCCATGCTTAGAACTGTCGCTGCACAAAGTGTAATTTCTGAAGGAATAAAAGTAATTTAAAAGCACTCGCGGCTATAATAAATTGTCGGCTCCCGGCAATACAGAGAACAGTCATTGAAAGTCATTGATAAAAAAAAAAAAAACGTGTGGGGGTCCCCCCAAATTCAATTACCAGGCCCTTCAGGTTTGGTATGGATATTAAGGGGAACTCCACGCCAAATTAAAAAAGAAAATGGCATGGAGTTCCCCCCAAAAATCCATACCAGACCCTTTATCCGAGCATGCAATCTGGCAGTCCGCTGGAAAAGCGCCCCCCCCCCCCTCCTTAACCATACCAGGCCACACACAGACACCGTTGGGAAAGTCCTTTATTAAAAAAAAAATAATAAAAAAATAAAAACCCATTTCAGTCTGTCCAGCGTTGTTCTCTATGTCCCGCAGTGATCCAATGTCCAGCGCTGCAGTCTCCTCCAGTCTCCACTCCACACGAAACCCCCATGACGTACGAGGGGGCGGGGTCACCCTTCAGATCATAGGGTAACCCCCGGCTTTCCCCGCTTGCCGGGGAATAGCCAATGACGTAGGCGGCAAGCGGGGAAAGCCGGGGCTTACCCTATGATCTGATGGGTGACCCCGCCCCCTCATACGTCAGACCCCACCTACGTCATTGGCTATTCCCCAGCAAGCGGGGAATCCCAGGCTTTAACAGTGACGTGCGGGTGACCCCGCCCCCCTCTGATGCAACAGGAAACCTCCTCTCTGGCTGGAGGGGGGCGGTGCTGCAGCTTGGGGCTCCTGTCTGCCAACAAACACTCCGAGAAGCCACAACAAATCCATGATCAGGGCTTCTTCTAAAAAACATCACATCCGGGGGTTATGTCTTCATCAGAGCTACTCTTCCCCTCCCCCTGCATTGGAACTCTGCCGAAACCATTGCTGAAATTAGACTATTTGCTATAAACTGCCCAGGAAGGATCATTGTGAAATGTTTTATTGAACCGGAAAGGATTTCTGGCTTTATAAAGTTGTCTTCTCTTATTGACCAGTAAGGTGTCAGTGTTTAGATCTGATTTTCGTGTACAATTCCTAATTTAAAGCTGATATGAAACGTGTAACACTTTATTATCATAATATAGAAAGGTGGATAATTGCCTATTTCTATCAAAGATGTAATATTTATGTGAATATTTTGATTATGACACAGGAAGAGGGGGGTGGGGTCACCTTCACTGGGTGTAAGACTGAGCGGACCTGAGGGGGAACATGAGAAGGGGCGGGGTCTATTCATTTATTACACTGCAGAGGAATCAAATCTCGTTCCCCATCAGGTCCGCTCAGCCTTACACCCAGAGGGATCAAATCACCTGATGGGGAATGTGAGAAGGGGCGGGTTCTATTCATTTATTACACTGCAGAGGAATCAAATCACGTTCCGCCTCAGGTCCGCTCAGCCTTACACCCAGTGAAGGTGACCCCGCCCCCTCTGAATCAGAGGGGGGCGGGGTCACCTTTACTGGGTGTAAGGCTGAGCGGACCTGATGGGGAACGTGAGAAGGGGAGGGGTCTATTAATTTATTACACTGCAGAGGATAGTGTCAGGTGGAGGTGAAGTTTCAGTGTCCAGGAACATACGAGACAGAGCATCAGGCTTAACATTCTTGGATCCCGGCCAGTAAGTGATGTGAAAATTAAAACGTGAAAAAAAAGAGCCCATCTCGCTTGTCTAGGCCTGAGGCGTTTGGCGGTTCTAAGATATTCTAAATTTTTATGATCTGTAAAGATCAATATAGGATGTGCCGCTCCCTCCAAGAGGTATCGCCATTCCTCTAGGGCTGTCTTAATTGCCAGCAATTTTCAGTCCCCTACATCGTAATTCTTTTCTGACAGTCCTATTTTCAGGGAAAAAAAAGCTACAGGATGCATTAAAGATTTAGTTCCCTGACGTTGGGACAGGATGGCCCCCACCGCAGTCTCAGAGGCATCCACCTCCAGGATATATGGCAGAGCAGGATCAGGATGCCTTAGTACTGGAGCAGACGTAAATAACTCCTTGAGCTTATCGAAGGCGACTTGAGCCGTTTCAGTCCATTGGAAGCGGTTCTGCTTCTTGGTGAGGTGTGTGATGGGCGCTATAATGCCATTTCCTGTAGAAATTGGAGAATCCAATAAAGCGTTGCACTCCTTTCTTGTCAGTGGGAGGAGGCCAGGACATGATAGCTGCGACCTTCTGGGGGTCCATTGCCACACCTCCCAGTGATATCACTAGGACGAGGAAGTGGATAGTTTGACATTCAAATTCACACTTCTCGGCCTTAGCGTAAAGTCCATTTTGCCTCAGTCTAAGGAGAACTTGTTTCACACGGACCTGGTGTAACTTCAATGAAACTGAGAATATCAGGATATCATCCAAATAATCAATCACAAATAAGTCTAGAAAGTCTCTGAAAATGTTATTAACAATATGTTAAAACATTGCTGGTGCGTTGCACAGTCCGAATGGCATCACAAGGTATTCAAAGTGGCCGAAGCATGTTCGAAAGGCCGTCTTCCACTCATCCACTGTAACGCCGAGCGCTCCGGGTGTCCCATCCATCCCGGAGCGCCCGCGGCGTCTGTCCCCCTGCAGCGCTCCGGGCGGCTCCTCTGACCGTGAGCGCTGCTCTGATGCTGGCGGGGATGCGATCCATGCGGCGGCACCTGTCCGCCCGCGGATCGCATCCCATCCTGCTCACCGGCCTCCTCCTCCTGCTTCGTCCCGGCGCGCGCGGTCCCTCTGCTCTCTAGGGCGCGCGCCGGTCTTCTTAAATTTAAAGGGCCAGTGCACCATTGATTGGTGCCTGGTCCAATTACTGTGTCACACCCAAAACACTTAAAAACCCACTCCCCCTTCCTGTCCTTGCCGGATCTTGTTGCCTTAGTGCCCTGAGAAAGCGTTTTGTAGTTGTCTTGCCAGTGTATCTGATCTTCTGCCGTTGCCCCTGACTACGAACCATTGCCGCCTGCCCTGACCTTCCGCTACGTCTGACCTTGCCTCTGCCTAGTCCCAGTGTACCGTGCCTATCTCAGCTGCCAGAGAAGTCGAGCCGCTACTGGGGGACACGACCTGGTTGCTACCGCCGCAGCAAGTCCATCCCACCTTGCGGCGGGCTCTGGTGAAAACCGGTAGCTGCTTAGAACCGGTCCTCCAGTGCGACCCGTGCCTTCGCCTCTCTGGCACAGAGGATCCACCTCCTGTGTCCTCACTAGCCACCAGTCCGGGCCCTGACATCCCCCTCACGGATTCGAATTAAGTTGTAGGCCCTTCGTAAGTCAAGCTTGGTGAATATTCTGGCAGAACAAAGTCTCTGGAACAACTCTGGAATCAGAGGAAGGGGATATCAGTTCTTGACCGTAATTTTATTCAAGTCCCTATAATCAATACATGGGCGAAGGGAGTGATCTTTCTTTTCAACAAAAAATACCCCTGCACCAGCTGGGGAGGATGAGTGTCGAATGAACCCCTTGTTGAGATTTTCGTCGATGTACTCCTTAAGAACGAGAAGTTCAGGCTCTGAGAGAGAGAAGATTCTTCCAAAGGGAATTTCTGCTCCTGGCAACAAGTCAATTGGGCAATCATATACTCGGTGTGGGGGAAGAGCGTCAGCCTTCTGTTTATCGAACACATCCAAGAAATCATGGTATGTGGGTGGAACAAGTTTCTTGGTTTCAGACATGGCTTCCAGGCAGCCAATAATTGGGGTCGTAAGGTGACAGGACTTGAGACAGTTCTGGAGGCAATAGGCAGACTGGAAAGTCACCTGGCCGGTGGCCCAATCAATGTGAGGGTTATGGGCCTATAACCAAGGAATTCCCAGGATGATTGGGAATAAACGGAGAAGGGATGACATCCAAACGTAACAGTTCTTGATGTTCTGGTTGGATACTTGCGGGAAGAGGTTGGGTTTCATGGGTATTGGGTCCTGTTTTAATGCTTGATCCATCAGTGAGTCGCACTGAGAGTCACTGTTGCTTAGGTTGCAGAGGAATGTTATGTTGTTGGGCAAAGACACGGTCTATGAAGCAGCTGTAGGCACTTGAATCAATGATGGCTTGAACCTGGATCACCCCTTCTGGAATCTGCAATGAAACAGGAACAGCAATGTGAGTAGATTTGGTAAAAGTAAGGGGACCAGGGTCAAGAGAGGGAGGATCAGACTTACGGGTCTTGTTGGGGCACATGCTTGCATAATGTCCAGTTTCCCCACAATATAAACAAAGGTTATGCTGGCGGCGTCGCTGCTTTTCTTCTGGTGTCAATGGCGCATGGAGTAGGCCAATCTGCATTGGCTGGGGGGCTTCAGAGGTAGTAACAGTTGGTGATGAGACTGGAACAGTCGGGTTGCTGGGTACTCTGGGCAGCATCCATACCGGGCCGAATTGACAGGTTCTCTCTGATCTGCGTTCCCTTAGGCGGCGGTCTATCTGGATAGATAACTGGATCAAGTCCTCCAAAGAACTGGGGACTTTGACTTGAGCTATTTCATCCTTAAGTGCCTCGGAGAGGCCTAGGTGAAATTGGTAGCGGAGGGCAGCATCATTCCATTGTGTATCAGAGCTCCATCGTTTAAAGTCTGTAATTTAGTCCTCCATGGGTCTGCGCCCCTGTTGGAGGGCACGAAGACTGGCCTCTGCTGTGGCAGTACGCTGGGGGTCGTCGTATAATTTGGCCATCTCATCCAGGAAGGCTTCTAAGTTATTCAGGCAGGGACTGGCCTGTTCCATTAAGCGATGAGCCCAGGTTTGGGGTTCCCCCTGGAGGAGCGAGACAAGCCCACCTTGATGCTTTCTAAGGAGAAGGTGCATGGTTGAAGCAGTAAGTAAAGCCGACAGGCGTTTTTAAATGCACGGAACTTGCTGCGGTCTCCTGAGAATCTCTCTGGAGTGGGAACACGTGGCTCTGTGGCAGTCGGAGCTGATGCTGTGGGTGCGGAAGATGCAGGTGCTGCAGTAGATTGCGGCGAGGCACCCGGAGCTAGGGATTCCACTCTTTGCTCGAGTTGGCGATAGCCCTCTCAAAGGCTCTGGACTGCTTGGGTAAGATTTGTGATTTGCTGGCACAGCATGTCCAGAGGCGAGGCCCCCGACTCAGACTCCATATTGGCTGGATTGTACTGTCACGTACCTTACAGTGGAGCCGAGTGGGGGTGGCCTCTTGCACGGTCCCGGTCCCGACTAGACATGTGCAATTCGTTTCGTTCCGAATTTGTTTTTTAACGAATTTCGACAAATTCGTTAATTCGGAAATATCCGAATTAACGAAAACTCATTTAACGAATTTTAACGAATATTCGTAAATTCAAATTTACGAATGTACGAATTTACGAATTTACCAATGCACAAATTTACGAATGTACAACTATCCGGAAATTCGTAAATTTGAATTTACGAATTTCCGAATATTCGTACATTCGTAAATTTGTACATTCGTACAATCGTAAATTAGTAAATTCGGAAATCTGAAATAATAATTAACTAATAACTTAACTATTACTAACTATTCAATTATAGGTATTGTAATTTCCTTTCAAATTTGGCTGTTAGTGAACTTAACGAAGTTACGAATTGTTTTCCGACATAATGAATGCCGTATCTAAACGAATGGAACGTAATGAATTAATAATAATAATTAACAATAATAATAATAAAAATGTTTTATTATTATTATTAATTTGTTCCGTTCCATTTGTTTAGATGCGGCATTTGTTATTTCAGGTTATGCGTAACTTCAGATAAATTTGTATTCGTTACGTTCGCTAACAGCCAAATTTGAAAGGAAATTACAATACCTATAATTTAATAGTTATTTTTTCAGATTTTCAAATTTTCGGGTTTTCGAAAATATCGTATTTCCAAATTTCCGAAATTACGAATGTATAAATTTACGAATGTATAAATTTACGAATGTACAAATTTACGAATGTACAAATTTACGAATGTATAAATTTACGAATGTACAAATTTACGAATTTACGAATTGCGATCATAACGAATGACCCGAAAAACGAAAAAAAAAAAAAAACGAATGAAACGAAAACGAAAACTAACGAATTTTTTGGCAGTGCACATGTCTAGTCCCGACACCCCCTGGAGGTGGAGACAGGGAATGCAGGGGCACGAGAGGGTGCAGGTGCCTGTTAGTCCAGGTAGAGTCTCTGGAAGCACTGGGACTTCTTGAACACAGAAGCTGCAACGTCAGATCCATTCAGGGGAGATCAGGCAGGGTAAACAGATGCAAGCAGGAGTCGGCAGCAGGCTGGCGGAGAAGGTACCAATTTAGGAAACAAGATCAAAGTCAAAGTCCAAGCCGGGGTCAGTATAACAGGCAGAGGCAGGTAAGCAGGTAAAGAAGATCCGACAAGGGTAGTCAAACAAGCCAGGTATTTTCAGGAACGGGTCAATCCGATAGCAGGCAAACAGGAACACAGGTACTAGCTGAAAGACAATCCAGCACTGACACTCAGTAGGTTCACGTTTATATAGGGCACCGTGCAATGGAATTGGCGGGGGCGCGTGCATGCGCACGAGCACACGCTCGCGTGGGCGGCAACCACGCATGCCCGCTCTGAGTTCTATACGTCCCAGCCTAGGTGTCCGCGCATGCACATTAGCGATATCAGGCCGGGAATTCCTTCCAGACACCAGGAACTGGATATTTTTGCACTGGTTCTCTGACAGAAAGTATGGTGGATTTTCACCCTGAAGACCAGAATTTCTTTAGGTCTCAACAATAGGTGGCATGTAGATCGTTATTTGTAGCATCCTCAATCAGCTATTTCTGCATTTTTTGGTATGTAGAAACCAGCAATTGCGGAAGTGACGTCACTTCCGCACTTGCTGGTTTCTACATCCCCTGGCTTTGGAACACACACTGCGGCCATTAGGACGGCGTGCAGAGGTATCCTAAAGCTGTCTATGTTTGTGCTAGCACATAGCACTTTCAAATGTGAGTGGGCATTGCTTTTTTACCTAAATGTGTTCCTGTTACCAAGCTTTGTTGCGCTGATTGTTCCTATGTTGTTTTTCCTATGTCCTCTTCTGTGAGCATGATTACCTGAAGTCTACTAAAGAATAAGGAATTACCATTGCCCATATCGCTGGTAATAGAGAACCTACCAATCTGGGGTGGTTTTTAATGCCTAAATGTTGGTAAGTGCAAACGTCTCACGCACGTTTTAAGGTGGATTGTCACCCTTATGACCTTTTTAGAACTGTATTTTCACAACATTTTGAGTTTTCCACGTTCAATAACGCTGATTGGACTCTTTTTGGATCTTTTGTGTATCATTTATGAAGTTTTTCTTTCCAATTTTCCTTCTTTGTTTGTTTTTACATTATTAGATGTACTAGATTCACATTTTGATTGCAGTAGGTCATTACAATAGTTATTTGGTTGTGTTCTGAGGTAGCGCCACACTTTTTTACACATTTTCATTCGCTCGAGTGGTCATCCACTTTTAAAGGGGCAGCTTCACTCAATAAATCTATTATTTGTTTGGCGTCATATTTTGTCACTTAAGATTATACACATTACAGTGCCATATACCTATACTTATGGATTTCTTTCACTCTTTGTTTTCTAGATTCTTTTAGCTGCATATCGATCTCAGGGGCGGGATGGATGAGGCTTTGAATTCCACTTGTTGATCTATAAGTATTCCTTATGGTATATTAAGCCTCATACACACGGTCTGATTGTTGGACGACTGCGCGTCAGATTTTTGTCAAAAGGACAGTGCAGGATTTTGTCTAGCATACTAACGATACGCAAATTGCCATTTGACAAACACGAACGTAGTGACGTACTATGAGAGTATGTCAAAGAGGAAGTTAATTTCTAAAGGCGCCACCCTTTGGGCCCCTTCTGCTAATTTCGTGTTAGTAGAAGTTTGGTGAGCGTTGATTCGCGATTTTCAGATCGTAAAAAACAAATGCCTTTTAAAATACATTTACCATAACTACATGCAAAGCAGCTTCATTATTATCCCATTAAAGAAGATGAGAATTTTGACATTTCATTAATTGCCGCGTCACGAATGTTAACTAGATTATGAACAGTAGTTTACAAGACCAAACTCTTCCCTGTCATTCCTTGATTTTCATATCGTGTGTACAAGGCCTTACAATCTGGGATGTATGAGACTATGGATTCTACTTCTATCAGTATTTTGTTATGGTATATTGTAATCCCTGTGTTATCTGGCTATAGATTATGTTTTCATTTGTATTTCATGTGGTGTAAATTGTAACATCTGTTTACAATGTGACTTAGTTTTGCACATAGTTGCACTTAGTTTGTGACTTAGTTTTACATGCTTTGGGGGATATTTACGAAAGACAAATCCACTTTACACTACAAGTGCAAATTACAAGTGCAAAGTGCACTTGGAAGTGCAGTCGCTGTAAATCTGATGCCGCGTACACACGATCGATTTTCGACGGTGAAAACACCGTCGAGAAAATCGACGGGAAAAACGAGGGAACGGCTTGGTTCCCTACACACGTCCGTTTTTCCCGACCATTTTTTTTTTGGTCGAGAAAAACGACCCTGTGTGGGCTCCGTGGCAGTGTTTCCCTATGGGAAAACTGCAGCGGAAAAAAACGACGGGAATCACAACGAGAAAAATTAGAGCATGTTCTAATTTTTCTCGTCGTGATTAATGCCATTTTTCCCGTCGGGAAAAATGACAAAAAGACCACACACGGTCGTTTTTCTTGTTAAAATTTTTTATTTATTTTTTCCCGACGGGAAAAATTATCGTGTGTACGCAGCATGAGAGGTAGATCTGAAATGAGGGGAAGCCCTGCTGATTTTATCATCCAATCACGTGCAAGCTAAAATGCTGTTTTTTATTTTTCTTGCATTTCCCCTTGGATCTACAGTGACTGCACTTCCAAGTGCACTTTCAAGTGTACTTTGCACTTGTAGCGCAAAGTGGATTTGCCTTTCTTAAATAACCCACTTTGTCATTTTTTGCTGCACAGACTTGCATATCCTTCTTCTCCTTTCAATGTGATTTTAATTACCAACACCTGTATGTATGTGGGTGGAGGGTGTGTATCCTAAGTGTTAAAGCCTAATGCCTTTGACACGCAATTGGGCCTGCTCTAGTGCCTTATCAATGACAGCGGCATTATAACCCTTTTCAAGGAAACGACCTCTAAGAATTGAGGCTTCTGCAGTAAAATCGTCTAGACTCGTGCAGTTACGCCTCAACCTGAGGAACTGGCTCTTAGGAACAGATTCTAACCACGTTTTATGGTGTCAACTCTTCATATCAATAAACCCATTATGGTCTGTTTTCTTGAAGAATGTGGAGGTGATCACCTAGCCATCGATGACCCTAATGCGGAGATCTAAAAAATGTATTTCTACACTACTAACTTCATGAGTGAGTAAAATTCCTCTATCATTGGGGTTTAGACCACTAATGATCTTGTTCAAAAAGTCAATGCTGCCATTCCATAGGAGGAGGATGTCGTCTATATACCTCTTCCAGAGTACCAGCTCAGGCCTGGACTCCTGATAGACGACATCCTCCTCCCATTTGGCAATGAAAAGGCCAGCCATGCTGGGAGCAAATTTGGCCCCCATGGCCACCCCCTGTTCTGTAAATAATAAGAAACATCATGCCAAAAGTAATTATGATGCATGGCGTAATCTAGTAGTCTGAGGATATAAGATCTCTGCTTTGTAAGGAGGGTGTCAGTATTTAAGAAATGTTCAACTGCCTCCATCCCATGCTTATGTGAAATTATAGTATAGAGTGAAGATACGTCTGCAGTGACTAGAGATGAGCCGAACACCAGAACATGCGAACAGGCAAAAAATTTGTTCGAACACCGTTAAAGTCTATGGGACACGAACATGAAAAATCAAAAGTGCTAATTTTAAAGGTTAATATGCAAGTTATTGTCATAAAAACTGTTTGGGGACCCGGGTCCTGCCCCAGGGGACATGTATCAATGCAAAAAAAGTTTTAAAAACGAAAAAAATTTTGGGAGCAGTGATTTTAATAATGCTTAAAGTGAAACAATAAACGTGAAATATTCCTTTAAATTTCATACCTGGGGGGTATCTAAAGTATGCCTGTAAAGCAGCACATGTTTCCTGTGTTTTCTGAAGGAAAAAAAGTAATTTAAAATCACTCGCGGCTATAATGAATCCCCGGGTCCCCGGCAATACAGAGAAAAGTCATTGAACAAAACGGCAGGGGTCCCGCCCCCCCAGTACATTACCAGGCTCTTTGGGTCTTAGTATGAATATTGAGGGGAACCCCTGCCATTTTTTTCAATTACTTTTATCTGTATTGCCGGACCCGACAATTCATTAATAGATGCAGTAGTTTTAAATGACTTTTTTTTTTTTCCTTCAAAAATTACATTTTGCGCAGGGAACCAAAATTTTTTAAAAAAATGCGTGGGGGTCTCCCCAGAATTCCATATCAGGCCCTTATCCGAGCACGCAACCTGGCAGGCTAAAGGAAAAGAGGGGGGGATGAGAGAGCGCCCCCCCTGAACCGTACCAGGCCACATGCCCTCAACATGGGGAGGAGGTCCCCATGTTGATGGGGACAAGGGCCTCATCCCCACAACCCTTGCCCGGTGGTGGTGGGGGTCTGCGGGCGAGGGGCTTATCGAAATCTGTAAGCCCCCTTTAACAAAGGGGACCCCCAGATTCTGCCCCCCTATGTGAATTGGTAACAGGTACATTGTACCCCTACCATTTCACAAAGAAAGTATAAAAAAATTGGGAAAAAGCACACATGACCCCGCCTACGTCATTGGCTATTTCCCCGCAAGCGGGGAAAGCCGGGACTTACCCTATGATGTGACGGGTGACCCCGCCCCCTCTTACGTCATGGGGTTTCGTGTGGAGTGGAGACTGGAGGTGGAGGAGACTGCAGCATCGCTGGACATCGGATCACCATGGGACATAGACAACAACGCTGGACAGACTGGATTACATCACTGGAATGTTTTTTTTATTTTGTATTTTATTTTTTTAATAAAGGACTTTCCCAACTGTGTCTGTGTGTTTTTTTTAATTTTTTTACACTCTTTGTGAAATGGTAGGGGTACAATGTACACGTTACCAAATCACATAGGGGGGCAGAATATGGGGGTCCCCTTTGTTAAAGGGGGCTTACAGATTCCGATAAGCCCCCCGCCCACAGACCCCCACAACCACCGGGCAAGGGTTGTAAGTATGAGGAAACATCCTCCCCATGTTGAGGGCATGTGGCCTGGTACAGTTCGGGGGGGCGCTCCCTCATCCCCTCTTTTCCTGCGGCCTGCCAGGTTGCGTTTTCAGATAAGGGTCTGGTATGGATTTTTGGGGGGACCCCACACCATTTTTTTTTTTGGTGCGGGGTTCCTCTTAAAATCCATACCAGACCTGAAGGGTCTGGTATGGATTTTTGGGGGGACCCCAGGCCATTTTTTTAAATTTTTCCCCTTAACCACTTAACGACCGCCCACTGTAAATATACGTCGGCAGAATGGCACCGACAGGCAGAATCACGTATATGTACTTGATTGCCTTTGTATAGTTGGGGGGTCCGATCGGACCCCCCTTCTTTACAGTGAGCGGTCGTTTTACCTTCGGGAGCGATCCGGCATGAGGGGACGGCCGTTTGATTCCGGCCACCCCCTCTCGATCGCTCCTGGGCGAATGAGAGCTTCCCCTGCCTGTGTACTGTTTACACAGGCTGGAGGAAGTGATGTCATCTCTCCTGCGGCGCTCACATATACCGAGCGCCGTACAGGAGAAGATGCAGGTTAGTGCACACAACACTACACTGACACCAGGGCACATAAAAGGCCCCCCCAGATCACCCCCCAGCCCCCAGTCACAGTGTCACTGATTGCAGTGACCATTTATTTAGTGATCACTGCAATCAGTGACATTTGTGACTGTAAAAGTGTCAGTACATTCAGTTTTAGGTCCAGTGTAGCCCCCTAACCCCCCCTAATAAAGGTTTAACCCCCTGATCACCCCCCAGATAACCCTTTCACCCCCTAGCACCGCCGTCACTAAGCGATAATTTTTCTGATCGATGTTTTAGCGTCGGCGATGCTGATCGGTAGCCAGTAAGTTTTTTTAGGTTCGCCGCAGGTTTTTATAGCGTTGGGTACCCCCATATATTACCTAATAAAGGTTTAACCCCCTTGATCACCCCCCAGGTAACCCTTTCACCCCCTAGCACCGCCGTCACTAAGCGATCAATTTTCTGATCGCTGTCTTAGCGTCGGTGATGCAGATCGGTAGCCAGTAATTTTTTTTAGGTTCGCTGCAGGTTTTTATAGCGTCAGGTACCCCCATATATTATCTAATAAAGGTTTAACCCCCTGATCGCCCCCCAGGTAACCCTTTCACCCCCTATCACCACTGTCGCTAAGCGATCGTTTTTATTATCGTTGTCTTAGTGTCGGTGATGCAGATCGGTAGCCAGTAATTTTTTTTTTAGGTTCGCCGTCAGGTTTTTATATAGCGTCAGGTACCCCCATATATTACCTAATAAAGGTTTTAACCCCCTAATTGTCCCTAGTTAACCCTTTCACCAGTGATCATCATATAAGTGTTACGGGTGACGCTGGTTAGTTAGTTTGCTTTTTATAGTGTCAGGGCACCCGCCGTATATAACCCAATAAAGGTTTAACCCCCTGATCGCCCGGCGGGTGATATCAATTAGGGTTTAGCGTCAGAGAGGGTCTGCGTCACACCCCAGGCAGTGTCAGGTTAGTGCCAGTAACACTAACACCCACGCGTGAAGCATACACCCCCCTTAGTGGTATAGTATCTGAACAGATCAATATCTGATCTGATCAGATCTATACTAGCGTCCCCAGCAGTTTAGGGTTCCCAAAAACGCAGTGTTAGCGGGATCAGCCCAGATACCTGCTAGCACCTGCGTTTTGCCCCTCCGTCCAGCCCAGGCCACCCAAGTGCAGTATCGATCGATCACTGTCACTTGCAAAACACAACACACATAACTGCAGCGTTCGCAGAGACAGGCCTGATCCCTGCGACTCCAGTGCTGTAGGAGGTGATTTCGCCACCACAGTTAAAAAAAAAAAAAGCATATATGCCGAAGCATTGGGGCAGCAGGGGCGGAGGAGCGATTTTGCTCCTAATGCCGCGTACATACGGTCGAAATTCCGACGGAGGCTTGCCCGTGGAAAAGTCTGACCATGTGTACGCGGCATAACTTTTGCGGGAAGATGTCCCCATGCTTCGGCATATATAAATGGTGCATGTATGCCCATCATTAGAAGTGGGTGGAGGAAGGGCGGTATTCTAATGGTGGGCATACCCACCGATCAATCTTTTTTTTTCGTTTAGCCAACCGGCTGCATGAAAAAAAAGATTTCAATACATGTCCAACAAGGACCAGCAACGTACTGGTATGTTGCTGGACTTTGAATGTTTATACCAGAATGATGCCTGCGGGTTTAGGTATCATCTTGGTATCATTCTTTTCAGCCAGCGGCCGGCTTTCATGTAAAAGCAATCCTAGTGGCTAATTAGCCTCTGGACTGCTTTTACAAGCAGTGGGAGGGAATGTCCCCCCCCCGGATATAAAAAGCGCCATTGGGAAAGCATTTTATCACACCGATCTTGTAGTGGTCAGATGCTTTGAGGGCAGAGGAAAGATGTAGGGTCCAATAGACCCCAGTTTTTTCAAAAAAGAGTACCTGTCATTACCTATAGCTATCATAGGGGATATTTACATTCCCTGAGATAACAATAAAAAAAAAAAAAAAAATATGCAAGCAACAGTTTAAAAATAAAATAAAAAAGCAAAATTAATAATAAAAAAAAAAAAAAATAATAAAAAAGCACCCGTCCTGCCCTGCTCTTGCCCAATGGCGAACGCAAGCGTCGGTCTGGCGTCATATGTAAACAGCAATTGCACCATGCATGTGAGGTATCACCGCGAAGGTCAGATCGAGGGCAGTAATTTTAGCAGTAGACCTCCACTGTAAATCTAACGGGGTAACCTGTAAAGGCTTTTAAAGGCTTTTAAAAATGTATGTAGTTTGTCGCCAATGCGCGTTTGTGCGAAATTTTAAAGCATGTCGTGTTTGGTATCTATGTACTCGGCCTAAGATCATCTTTTTTATTTCATCAAACATTTGGGCAATATAGTGTGTTTTAGTGCATTAAAATTAAAAAAAGTGTATTTTTTCCCCAAAAAATGCGTTTGAAAAATCGCTGCACAAATACTGTGTAGAAAAAAAAAATGCAACACCCACCATTTTATTCTGTAGGGCCTTTGCTTTAAAAATATATATAATGTTTGGGGGTTCAACATAATTTTCTTGCAAAAAAAAATATGTTTTCATGTAAACAAAAAGTGTCAAAAAGGGCTTTGTCTTCAAGTGGTTAGAAGAGTGGATGTAAGCTTCCTAATGTTGTGTATAAAATGTCAGAACAGTTCAAAACCCCCCCAAATGACCCCATTTTGGAAAGTAGACACCCCAAGCTATATACTGAGAGGCCTGTCGAGTCCATGGAATATTTTATATGTTGACACAAGTTGCGGAAAAAAGACAATTTTTTTTTTTTGCACAAAGTTGTCACTAAATGATATATTGCTCAAACATGCCATGGGCATATGTGGAATTACACCCCAAAATACATTCTGTTGCTTCTCCTGAGTACGGGGATACCACATGTGTGAGACTTTTTGGGAGCCTAGCCGCGTACGGGACCCCAAAAACCAATCACCGCCTTCAGGCTTTCTAAGGGTGTAAATTTTTGATTTCACTTCTCACTGCCTATCACAGTTTCGGAGGCCATGGAATGCCCAGATGGCACAAAACCCCCCCAAATGACCCCATTTTGGAAAGTAGACACCCCAAGCTATTTGCTGAGAGGTATTGTGAGTATTTTGCAGATCTCGCTTTTTGTCACAAAGTTTTGAAAATTGAAAAAAAAAAAAAAATGTTCTTTCTTCATTTTCAAAAACAAATGAGAGCTGTAAAATACTCACCATGCCTCTCAGCAAACAGCTTGGGGTGTCTACTTTCCAAAATGGGGTCATTTGGGGGGGTTTTGTGCTATTTTGGCATTTTATGGCCTTCGAAACTGTGATAGGTAGTGAGGAGTCAAATCAAAAATTTGTGCCTAGAAATCCTGAAGGCGGTGATTGGTTTTCAGGGGTCCTGTACGCGGCTAGGCTCCTAAAAAGTCCCACACATGTGGTATCCCCGTACTCAGGAGAAGCAGCAGAATGTATTTTGGGGTGCAATTCCACATATAACCATGGCATGTGTGAGAAATATATCATTTAGTGACAACTTTTTGTAATTTGTTTTTGTCATTATTCAATCACTTGGGACAAAAAAAAAAAAATATTCAATGGGCTCAACATGCCTCTCAGCAATTTCCTTGGGGTGTCTACTTTCTAAAATGGGGTCATTTGGGGGGGGTTTGTACTGCCCTGCCATTTTAGCACCTCAAGAAATGAGATAGGCAGTCATAAATTAAAAGCTGTGTAAATTCCAGAAAATGTACCCTAGTTTGTAAACGCTATAACTTTTGCGCAAACCAATAAATATACGCTTATTGACATTTTTTTTACTAAAAGACATGTGGCTGAATACATTTTGGCCTAAATGTATGACTAAAATTGAGTTTATTCGATTTTTCTTATAACAAAAAGTAGAAAATATCATTTTTTTTCAAAATTTTCGGTCTTTTTCCGTTTATATCGCAAAAAATAAAAATTGCAGAGGCAATCAAATACCATTAAAAGAAAGCTCTATTTGTGGGAAGAAAAGGACGCAAATTTCGTTTGGGTACAACATTGCATGTCCACACAATTTACAGTTAAAGCAGCGCAGTGCAAAATTCTGAATTCACCTCTGGTCCTTTAGCTACCAAATGGTCCGGGGCTTAAGTGGTTAATATACATACTAGACCTGAAGAGCCTGATATGGAATTTGGGGGGGACCCTCACGCTAAATTACCGGAACCCTCGGTGCTCTAGTGATCAAGAAGGCTTTCTCCTTTTTGGAAATAACTTTAGTTTGAAAACTTTCCTCAACAAGGCCTTCAAGTTCCTTTTTAAAACTAGAAGTGGGGTTCCCCTTTAATGGTACATACGTGATTCGATCTTATGACAGCCTTAGCATCTCCGCACTATATGCCTCTTTATCCAGGATAACAATCCCTCCCCCTATGTCTGCGGGGCGTACAATGATATCATCTCTGTCTTTGAAATTCTCAAGGCCCTTCTTGAAAGTATATTCTCTCCTGTTTTTCTTAACATTGAGCACCTGAAGGTCCTTATTCACCAGATCCCGAAAAATGGAAATGGCTGGTGCCATAGGAGGGTTAAACAATGAAGCATTAGTTAACCTAGTATTCCTCATAACTGCTGATACAGTCACATTGGAATGATAAGGATTACTACTGATCAGATGGCGCTGAATGCTAACTTTGCAAATTAATTTTTGCACATTCATAAAGGTTTCAAATTTGTTTAAAGCTTTTGATGGATGCAAATTTCAAACCGTGATTAAGGACGTGCTTTTCTTCATTAGAAACAGTAGCTTTACATTTCATGTCTTTGTAGGTACCTAGGAACCGGACAATCATTATCAAGTATACATGCCTTTCGGGTTGGAAAATCTACAGCCAGTAACATAGTCCATGACACCTGCTCTGCTATTTGGGATGTGTTGGAGGAGATTGTGTTTAAAAAACTTACAGCCGAAGAATGGTCACATATCTCTGATGTTTTCTGGCAACGCTGCAACTTCCCCAATTGCGTTTGAGTGATTGATGGAAAACATATTAGAATCATAAAGCCCGGAAGCGGAAGCCAGTATTTTAATTACAAGAAATATTTTTTGTTTGTTTTAATGGCAGTGGCTGATGCTAATTATTTCCGCTATATACTGTAGATATTGGGTCGTATGGAAGCAGCGCTGACTCCAGTATTTTTGGACATTCTTCTTTTGGACACATGTTGCGTACCAATTGTCTGGACCTTCCGGAAAACAGTCCACTCCCAGGCACAAATGGCTCTCCCCTACCCAGTGTTTTTGTGGGGAATGAGGCATTTGCTCTTGGTGAGCAACTTCTACGGCCTTATTCGGGGCACAATCTAACTGAACAGAAGAATGTGTTCAATTATCGGCTAACAAGAGCATGTAGAGTTGTGGAATGTGCATTTGGCATTTTAGCAAACAAATGGCGGGTCCTGCACACTCCTATCGTCTTAAACATGCAAAATGCGGTCTGTGCTGTTAAATCTGCATGTGCCTTGCATAACTTTGTAAGGCAGCGGGATGGTTTTAAGTTTGAGGACTTATTACTTCAGAACATGGAAAGAGCTCATTGGAGTGGTGTTCGTGGAAGCAGACAAGGTACACATGTCAGGGATCAATTTGCGTCCTGCTTCATGTCTCCAGCAGGACAGGTTCCATGAGCTTGAGGCAATTGAATAATTTGAAATCTTTATTAAAAAGAGTAAAATTACCCATTATCTGTTTGTTAAATACCTATATACTAAGCTGTACTGAATAATACAAAAATTGCTTTGATAAGAAGTCTTGTATTTTTTTTTTAAATATATGTTTATTTTTGTGTACAGCATTCATAGAGTGCTCCCTTACAGTGTTCCCAGCTGAGTACTTCCTTACGTCTGTGTTCCCAGCGGAGTGCTCCATTACATCAGTGTTACCAAAGGAGTGCTTCCTCACATCAGTTTGCCCAGCGGAGTGCTCCCTTATATCAGTGTTCCCAGCGGAGTGCTCCATTATATCAATGTTCCCAGCGGAGTGCTCCCTTACATCAGTTTCCCCAGCGGAGTGCTCCCTTATATCAGTGTTCCCAGCGGAGTGCTCCCTTATATCAGTGTTCCCAGCGGAGTGCTCCCTTACATCAGTTTCCCCAGCAGAGTGCTTCCTTTAATCAGTGATCCCAGCGGAGTGCTGCCTTATATAAGAGTTCACAGCGGAGTGCTCCCTACATCTGTGTTCCCAGTGGAGTGCTTCCTTACGTGTGTGTTCCCAGCAGTTTCCCCAGCGGAGTGCTCCCTTACATCAGTACATGTGTTTAGATAATGTACTAAATAACAATCATCCTATCATCTCCCTATTAGGGATGAGCTTCGTGTTCGAGTCGAACATACGTTCGACTCGAACATCGGCTGTTCGATCGTTCGACGAAGATCGAACGATTTGGGCCGTTCGCGCCAAATTCGAGTGACGCGAACGGCCCACAATGCACTACGCCATCGCAGTGTCATCCAGGCGCTGTGATTGGCCAAGCATGCACTGTGACCCCGCATGCTTGGCCAATCACAGCGCCGGCAGCGAGGAGAGCAATGATTGGCCACAGGCAGGATGCCTGTGGCCAATTATTGCTGAGGGTGTTTAGTACACGCCCCACACTATAAAAGGCCGCCAGCACGGCGGCCTAGTGTAGTGTGTTCCGGAGCAGGGAAAGAGAAGCATAGGCAGGGACAGTGACATTTAATTTTTTTTGCTTAACCTGGATTCCTTTAGTTTAGGGAAAGAGAAGGATAGGTAGGGAGAGTGTCAGTGTGTTTTACTGTGTGAATCCTTGTTTCTAGGGACAGGGAAGGACAGTGAGGGAATTCTCCTTGTGCTATAGTGTGCTTTAAAAAAACATTTTTTCTAGGGACAGAAAACTATAGGTAGGGAGAGTGTCAGTGTGTTTTACTGTGCGAATCCTTGTTTCTAGGGACAGGGAAGGACAGTGAGGGAATTCTCCTTGTGCTATAGTGTGCTTTAAAAAAACATTTTTTCTAGGGACAGAAAACTATAGGTAGGAAGAGTGTCAGTTTCTTTCACTGTGATAATCCTTGTTTCTAGGGACAGGGAAGGACAGTGAGGGAATTCTCCTTGTGCTATAGTGTGCTTTAAAAAAACATTTTTTCTAGGGACAGAAAACTATAGGTAGGGAGAGTGTCAGTGTGTTTTACTGTGCGAATCCTTGTTTCTAGGGACAGGGAAGGACAGTGAGGGAATTCTCCTTGTGCTATAGTGTGCTTTAAAAAAACATTTTTTCTAGAGACAGAAAACTATAGGTAGGAAGAGTGTCAGTTTCTTTCACTGTGATAATCCTTGTTTCTAGGGACAGGGAAGGAAAGTGAGGGAAATTCTCCTTGTGCTATAGTGTGCTTTAAAAAAACATTTTTTCTAGGGACAGAAAACTATAGGTAGGAAGAGTGTCAGTTTCTTTCACTGTGATAATCCTTGTTTCTAGGGACAGGGAAGGACAGTGAGGAAAATTCTCCTTGTGCTATAGTGTGCTTTAAAAAAACATTTTTTCTAGGGACAGAAAACTATAGGTAGGAAGAGTGTCAGTTTCTTTCACTGTGATAATCCTTGTTTCTAGGGACAGGGAAGGAAAGTGAGGGAAATTCTCCTTGTGCTATAGTGTGCTTTAAAAAAACATTTTTTCTAGGGACAGAAAACTATAGGTAGGAAGAGTGTCAGTTTCTTTCACTGTGATAATCCTTGTTTCTAGGGACAGGGAAGGACAGTGAGGAAAATTCTCCTTGTGCTATAGTGTGCTTTAAAAAAACATTTTTTCTAGGGACAGAAAACTATAGGTAGGAAGAGTGTCAGTTTCTTTCACTGTGATAATCCTTGTTTCTAGGGACAGGGAAGGACAGTGAGGAAAATTCTCCTTGTGCTATAGTGTGCTTTAAAAAAACATTTTTTCTAGGGACAGAAAACTATAGGTAGGAAGAGTGTCAGTTTCTTTCACTGTGATAATCCTTGTTTCTAGGGACAGGGAAGGACAGTGAGGAAAATTCTCCTTGTGCTATAGTGTGCTTTAAAAAAACATTTTTTCTAGGGACAGAAAACTATAGGTAGGAAGAGTGTCAGTTTCTTTCACTGTGATAATCCTTGTTTCTAGGGACAGGGAAGGACAGTGAGGGAAATTCTCCTTGTGCTATAGTGTTCTAAAGCATTCCTCATCAACCATCTTTGAAATCCTTGTTTTTTTGGACAGTCGGGGAAATTGTCGTTGTGCTATTCTGTGCAAAAGCAATCATCCTCAACCATATTTAGAAATCCTTAAGTAAAGGGACAGAGAAGGACACCTGAAGGTAGCCCTAATTGCTTTTTTCCCATCTCCCTGCAGGCCATCTATTAGAATGTCTGGAAGGCAAACAAGGAGAGGCAGACAGTCAGGAGGCAATAAAAGAGGGCAAGCAGGCTCTGTGTCTGGGGGCAACAGTGCTGGTCGTGGACGCGGTGCATTGTCATCAGCACATGGCCATGGGACACGCTTGTCCTTCTTTTCGGCAGCTGGACATGTTGAGCCACATCATGCCGAAGACTTGGTAGAGTGGATGAGCAAGCCCTCCTCCTCCTCCTCATCCTCTCTCACCCAGGCTCAGGGTACTGGCAAAGCAGCTGCCAAAGCGTCCTCTTCCCTGGTATCAATGTCAGACTCATCATCAGTCACTCCTTCCCTAGACCCACCATGTCCTCCTCCTGAGGAGTCCCCCGAACTGTTTGAGCACAGTGTTGGGTACATGCTCCAGGAGGATGCCCAGCGTTTCGAAGGGTCTGATGATGAAACCCAGCTACAGGAAGGCAGTAGCGTGAGAGCAGACAGAGGGGATGCTCAAGAAGGACACCAATCTGGCAGTCATGTTCCAGCAGCTGCAGCATACTGCCAGATTGGCTCCAGTGATGAGGAGGGAGGGGATGATGAGGTCACTGACTCCACGTGGGTGCCTAATAGGAGAGAGGAGGAGGAGGAGGATGAGGAGGAGGCACATCTCCAACGAGGCAGGATGCCCTTTGGTGGCCAGCGTAAGGGCAGTACACCGACGGAATCACACCGCAGAGCTCCGCCTGTGCAGGGCGCTGCCTCTGCCCGTCATTCAAAAAGTTCTTTGGTGTGGGCCTTTTTTGAGGCTAGTGCATCAGATCGCACAGCTGCTGTTTGCAACATATGTCTCAAGCGTATATCGCGTGGCCAAAACATCAGCCGCTTGGGTACCACATGCCTGACCAGACATATGTTGACCTGCCATGCAGCTCGTTGGCAAGCCTACCTCAAAGACCCACACCAAAGAACAAAGCGGACCTCTCCTTGCACCGCATCAGCTGGGATCTCCAACCCCACTATAACTTCAGTCCTCTCTGAAACATGCACTGAGAGGAATGAAGGTGTAGAATTAGGTGTGTCACAGCCAAGTAATTGCGGCCACTCTGCTAGCAGTACACCGACGTCCGATTCTAGCAGGGAAATTTCCCTGCCCCAGCTGCTGGACCGTCGAAAGAAGTTCACTCCCAGCCATCCACATGCCCAGCGGTTGAATGCTAGCTTGGCTAAATTGCTAGCGCTTCAACTGCTGCCTTTTCAGTTGGTAGACTCGGCCCCCTTCCGTGAGTTTGTGCAATGTGCGGTTCCTCAGTGGCAGGTTCCCAAACGCCACTTTTTCTCACGGAAGGCTATTCCGGCTCTCTACCGGCATGTGGAAGGCAATGTCTTGGCCTCGCTGGACAGGGCGGTCAGCGGTAAGGTGCATATTACCGCTGACTCATGGTCCAGCAGGCATGGACAGGGACGTTACCTTTCTTTCACGGCCCATTGGGTCACTCTTTTGGCAGCTGGGAAGGATGCAGGACAAGGTGCAGTAGTGTTGGAGGTTGTTCCACCGCCACGCCTCCAAAATGCTACTACTGGTTGTGACACACCTCTCTCCTCCACCCCCTCCTCTTCTTCTTCCTCCATGGCCTCTTCCTGTGGTTTGTCCTCAGAACCAGCGGTGCTCCGTAGGCGTTCAAGGGGCTATGCAAGTACGCAGGCAAAAAGATGCCATGCCGTGCTTGCGCTGGTGTGTTTGGGGGACAGAAGCCACACTGGGGCAGAGGTCCTGTCTGCTCTGCAGGGCCAGGCCGAGAGGTGGTTGACGCCACGCCAGCTTAAGCCAGGAATGGTGGTTTGCGACAATGGCACCAACCTCCTCTCCGCCCTCCGACAGGGACAACTGACCCATGTGCCCTGTGTGGCTCACGTCCTTAACCTGGTGGTGCAGCGGTTCTTGGGCAGGTACCCGGGCTTACAGGATGTCCTGAAGCAGGCCAGGAAAGTCTGTGTGCATTTCCGCAGATCTTATAATGCCAGTGCTCGCCTGGCTGAGCTGCAAAAGGAGTTGAACCTGCCCAAGAACCGCCTTATATGTGACATGTCCACCAGGTGGAACTCAACGTTGGCCATGCTGCAGCGGCTGCACACGCAGCAGAGGGCCATCAATGAGTACCTGTGCGACTACGGCACCAGGACAGGGTCAGGGGAGCTTGGTTTTTTTTCTCCACGCCAGTGGGGCATCATCAGGGATGCATGCACTGTCCTGGCACCATTTGAGGAGGCCACGAGGATGGTGAGCAGTGACAGTGCATGCATCAGTGACACTGTACCTCTTGTCCACCTGTTGGAGCACACGCTGCGTGGAATAATGGACAGGGCACTTGAGGCAGAACAGAGGCAGGAAGAGGAGGACTTC
The DNA here is from genome assembly GCA_029206835.1 of Rana muscosa. Classification (NCBI taxonomy): domain Eukaryota; kingdom Metazoa; phylum Chordata; class Amphibia; order Anura; family Ranidae; genus Rana; species Rana muscosa. The sequence goes on along the minus strand of CM055127.1, from coordinate 32,621,644 downwards.
CTTGCCTCTCAAGGCCCCCTTTACCCAGACAGTGTTCCTTCTGTCCCACCCATCGCACAGGAAGAGGAGGAGGAGGAGGAGGATTGTGTCAGCATGGAGGTGGAGGCTGGCACTCAGCATCATCAGCAGCAGTCTTTTAGGGATGATTTACAGTCCCAAGAAACCAGTGGACTTGTACGTGGCTGGGAGGAGGTGGCTGCGGATCATGTCGTCCTTAGTGACCCAGAGGACTCCGGAGCGAATGCCTCAGCAAACCTACGCTGCATGGCCTCCCTGATCCTGCAAAGTCTGCGGAAGGATCCTCGTATTCTTCGGATCAAGGAGAGGGACCATTACTGGCTGGCCACTCTCCTTGATCCACGGTACAAGGGTAAGGTTGCGGACCTTATGTTACCGTCGCAGAGGGAGCAGAGGATGAGACAACTCCGGGAGGCCTTGCAGAAAGGTCTGTGCAACGCGTTCCCAGAGACTGGGAGGTTACAAACTCCTGGTCCTGGACAACGAGTTGCTGAGGCTTCGGCCAGTCAAAGAAGGAGCGGTGGGGAAGGTGGCCGTCTGATCGATGCGTTCAGACAATTCTTTAGTCCGCAGCCCCAAAGTATGATCGGTTCCAGCAACCATCGCCAGCGTCTGATAAACATGGTGCAGGAATATCTAGGGGCAAGGTCAGACTTGGACACCTTCCCCACCGAAAATCCTATGGCTTACTGGGTCTTGAGGATGGATCACTGGCCAGAGCTTGCACAGTATGCAATTGAGCTACTGGCCTGTCCTGCATCCAGCGTTCTGTCGGAACGCACATTCAGTGCTGCTGGAGGATTTGTCACGGATCACAGGGTGCGCCTGTCCACCGACTCGGTTGATCGACTGACTTTCATCAAGATGAACCAGTCTTGGATCACCACCAGCTACCACACACCTGATGCTGATATAACAGACTAATTGATTTTAACATGTCACATCCCTTCAAGACTGATGCTGATGCTGAGTGCCTGTGCTGTTATGTTGACTGGCTATCCTCCTCCTCCGAGTCCTCAATGATACGATTGATGATAGCTTGGAAGATCATTTTTGTTTATGGGTGCCGCCACCAGTGGCTAAGGCCCAATTTTTCAGCCCCTGTTTTACAGGGGCGTGTAATTACAATTTTTTTAGCAATAATTTGCCATAGGGCTCATTGCTGTGCTCCAAGTACAGTATCTGTGAGGGGTTGGAGTGTTGTGGCACCAGTGCCTAAGGCCCAATTTTTCAGCCCCTGTTCAACAGGGGCATGCGATTACAATTCTTGATCTAATAATTCACAGCAGGGCCCATTGCTGCACCCACCAAGAGTAACTCTGAGGGCTTACAGTGTTGTGGCAACGCCACCACCACCACCACCACCACCACGAAAGGCCCAATTTTTCAGCCCCTGTTCAAAAGGGGCATGTAATTACAATTCTTGATCTAATAATTCACAGCAGGGCCCATTGCTGCACCCACCAAGAGTAACTCTGAGGGCTTACAGTGTTGTGGCAACGCCACCACCACCACCACCACGAAAGGCCCAATTTTTCAGCCCCTGTTCAAAAGGGGCATGTAATTACAATTCTTGATCTAATAATTCACAGCAGGGCCCATTCTTGCACCCACCAAGAGTAACTGTCAGGGCTTACAGTGTTGTGGCACCAGCACCACCATCAAAGGCCCAATTTTTACTACCACTGTTCAACAATTATATGTAATTAAAATTCCTGATATAATAGTTGACAGCAGGGCGTTCCAGCACCAACCAAGAGTAACTGTGAGTGCTTACAGTGTTGTGCCAACACCAACAACTAAGGGGCCTATTTCTGCAGAGTATATACGGCAGGTCCCTACTTTCAAACATCCAACTTACAAACGACTCCTACTTGCAAACGCAAGAAGACAACAGGAAGTGAGAGGAAATCTACCACTAGGAAGGAAAATTCTCTCCTGTAAGAATAAATATGGGAGAAAGGTGTCTCCTCTGTACTGATGCTTTATCAGCAATCCTTGTTTCAAGAAAAACACCACATTTCAAAAACAGTTGTCATTGGGACGGAAAGTGAGGTGAAATGTTCTGAACAGGGGCACAGACAGCAAAACAAATGTTACAGGGGTGATAACCCTTACCTATGTTTTCCAAAAAGTTTAAAAATAGATTTTTGGGCTGGAGCTACACTTAAACAATGTACCTGTTCAAAATTACAAACAGATTCTACATAAGAACAAACCTACAGTCCCTGTCTTGTATGCACCGCCTGTATACGGCTGTTCAGAGTATATAGGGCCTTTTTTATTTTATGTGCGGGGTTCCCCTTAATATCCATACAAGACCCAAAGGGGCTGGTAATGGGCTGGGGTAGGGGGGGGGGTCATGGGGTAGCTATGCCATTTTTCTTAAAGATTTTCATCCATATTACCGGGACCAGACATTACATTAAAGCCGCAAGCAGTTTTAAATGGCTTTTTTTTCCTTTAGAAGTGTCATTTTGTGCAGGGACAGTTCTAAACACGGGAAACACGTGGCACTTCACAGGCATACTTTAGACACCCCCCAGGTACGATATTTAAAGGAATATTTGACTTTTTTTTTTTCACTTTATGCATCATTAAAATGACTGCTCCCGAAAAACGACCGTTTTTAAAACTTCTTTTTGCATTGATACATGTCCCCTGGTGCACAACCCAGGTTCCCAAACCCTTTTTAGGACAATAACATGCATAATAGTTGTTATAATTAGCACTTTAGAATTCGAACGTTCGCATCCATTGTATTTAATAGGGTTCTAATGTTCGTACGAACTTTCGGTCCGTTCGCGGGTTCTGGTGCGAACCGAACCCGGGGGTGTTCGGCTCATCACTACTCCCTATGGTCGGTTTGGTGGTTAGTTCAGTTTGCAGGGGTTTAGCTTACCTTTATTATCCTTCACATGGCCATTTCTTATGTCTGCCCAGTTTGTGAACACTTGGGTACCATCATCCTATATATAGTAATTGGAAAAGTGGGGGGAGGAGATAAATCAAGGGCTACTCCTGGCAGTAACCTTGATCACCAGTGATGGTAGGACTATTGCGGTACCCAAACACGAAACAGTTATATATAAAAATAACAATTTATTAGAAAAAGAAATACAACAACAAAAGTTCACAGCAGTGACAAGGTTTGCACTGTTAAGTAACCAGCACAAGAACTTTAAAAACATTTACAGTATCCACAGATAGGACAGATAGGTAGAGGCAAGGTTGATGTGAACCGTGACGTATTCCTCAACATGTCTCACGGCAACTGCCGCTTCTTCAGGAAGCATCTTTTTATAACATCTGAGAAAAATATAAAGTCTCATAAATGAAACGTCAAGGTTTACTATATTGTAGCACAGCTACAGGTTATACAATTGTTTAGGAGTATTTTTAAAATGACAAAACACGACTCACCAAAGTTGGGTATGTAGATCTATTTCACTTGAGCAGATAAAACCGGCAAAACGCGCGTATAAACGATCAAAGACGCGCTAAGACGCTCGAATGGAGCGTTTCCATTCATTTCTATGGCAAAACAAACGCTCCAAAAATGCCCAAATCTGCCCGATTCAAGTGACAAAAAAGGGTCCAGAACTTGTTTGAGCTTCAGGCGTTGGGCTTCAGGCGACTTGAAGTGGAGATGTGAACCATCTCCATAGAGAATAATTGATTTTTTCCCCTCAAGCGTTTTGTAGCTTCAGGCTTCAAGCTACAAAACGTTCAGGTGTGAATGAGGCATAAGACTCACATAAAGGTGGGGAAAGTATGGAACGCAGTGTTTGAGACCAGTTTGTGAAGTCTGAAGAGGTTAGTATCATACCAGGCATTGAATGCGGTGGGTGATTCCCAGGCTGGGTAGAAAGCAGGGTTACGAAGGCAGGAAATGAGTGGGTATGGGGGGCATTGTAGTTTTTGTGTGTCTCTGAATTTGTTCCATATATTTAGGGAATGTTTGATAATGAGGTTGAGGATAGTAGTTCTATCTTTTGGATGGAGCCATAACATATTGGCTACAGAGATGGGGCCGCAGTCGACAGATTCAATTGCTAGCCAGAGTGGTATTTCTTTAGCCGCGTGATATTTAGGTCATTGTGTTAATTGCGCTGCATAATAGTAGGATGAGAAATTTGGGATTCCCAGGCCTCCGCTTCATTTGGATAGATAAAGGGTAGATTTGGGGATACGGGTTTGATATCACCCCAGATGTAGGACAGTACTCTGCATTGTGTGAGGCGTAGAAAATATAATGGGACTGGGATGGGAAGTACACGAAAGAGGTATAGGAATTTGGACAGTATCGACATTTTGGTAGCATTAATTCTACCCAACCAGGATAGGGGAAGAGAGGACCATTAAGCTATGAGGTTAGTAACTTGCTTTAGTAGGGGTAAGTAATTGGAAGAGAATAAATCCGCTATAGAGGTTGGGTTGGAGCCCTAAGTATGGAAGGTGATGTGACACCCATGTAAATGGCAGAGAGGACATGGCTTGTTGAAGTTATGTCAGTGCTAGGGATATATTGAGTGCTTTTGATTTATTAGGGTTAACTTGCAGGCCAGAGATTTGGGCTTCCTAGAATGGAGAGCAGTTTGGGGCGGAAATGTGGGGATGGGATAAATAGATTAGGATATCATCTGCAAAGAGACAAATTTTGTGTTGGTGACCTCCTAGTTCTATTACCTTAACATCAGGATTCGATCTGATCAATTGTGCTAGAGGCTCTATAAGTAAGGCGAACAACAGTGGGGATAGGGGACAGCCCTGCCTAGTGCCTCTTCTAATGTCAAATATCGCTGATTTATAACTAGCGTATTTGATGTATGCTCGCAGGTTGTCATATAATATAGAGACCCAGGTCAGGAAATGGTTCCCCAAGCCCCAGCGCTGGAGGGTATAGTTGAGATATGGCCAAGTGACCGAGTCGAATGCCTTTCTGATGTCAAGGGACAAAGCAGGATTTGATACGTCTATTTTTGGTTGCTTGAGAGAGTAAGAAGGCACTTCTGATATTGTCGCCAGCTTGGCAGATTGGGATAAAGCTTGTTTAAAGCTTGTTTGGTCTCGGTGTATTAATTGCCCAATAACGTTGTTCAAACGTGTTGCCAGAATTTTGGCTAGTAATTTAATGTCGAGGTTTAGGAGTGAAATAGTACGGTAATTTGTTCAGGAAGAAGAGTCTGACTTAGGTTTTGATATCATAGAAATGATACAGTAGATGTCACTGTTATTTTCAAACTTTTGCGAAGATTGCACATGTTCTATTGTACTGTATGCACTTTATTTATATGAGGTATATACACATGTGAGGTTCTATGTATCTTATGAGGAACAATTATTTATATTTGATTACCTAGTAAGCGTCACATTCTTTTATCTTTCATAGAAATTATAGAAGTTAGTGTTTCAGATCCAAATGAGTGTCCCCTTAGCAGGGAATTGAAGGCACCTGTGAGCGTAGGAACCAATATTGGTGCAAAGTGTTTATAATAGGCTGCCGAGAACCCATCAGGTCCCGGTCTCTTATGTGGTTTCAACACGTTTATGGACGTTGACACTTCAATATCTGTAATAGAGCACTCAAGTAAATCTTGCTGCTCTTGGTTAAATGAAGGAAGAGTGATACGGGAAGACAGGGCATCAGCACTGGCGGGGACAATGTTTTGTGAAGGTGAATAGAGTTAGGCTAAGTTCGAGCGAAATATTTCCAATATTTTAACAGGGTTGCTTGAGTATGTTTTGCAGGTTGTTTTTAATTGGACAGATGTCGTGGGGCGGTGGATCGCCCATAGCATCCGTGCCATAGGATCAGGTTTATTAGCCTTGAGATAGGATATATATTGACGTTTATGGATAAGTTTGTCTGCAGAGTCGGTTAGAAACTAGTAAAAAATCGAGCCGAGCCTTATCGAGAAGTGAGTTTGTAGTGGGATTGGGGACAGTCTGGAAGGCTGCATGGCATGTATCGAAGATTGCTTCTAGCTTTTGAAATAGGGCTTTGCGTTCTCATTTAAGGGCCGTTGCTAGTTTGGATCAACCTGCCCCGTATAACAGATTTATGCGTTTCCCACAATGTCAGTGCCGATAAATCGTCGGTAGCATTGTCTGAGATATATTCTTTGAGGGCCATTTCTACGGCTAAGCGGTGGGTGGGGTTGGTGAGAGTGGTATCGTTGATACACCAGGAGGTATCTTGCGACTTGGGGATTGGGGAAATTATTGTGGTGCAAACTGCGCAATGATCAGTCCATGAAAAGGGGGTGATGACAGAGGATAGTATTTCTGGTATCATACTGGTCTAAAAATATGTGGTCAATGCGGGAGAAGGATTTATATGGGTAAGAATAATGTGTGTAACGTTTACGAGCAGGGTTGGCTTCACGCCAGATATCTATTAAGTTGTGTTTGGAAAGTAGGTGTTGGAACGACAACTTGGCTGGGCTCGAGGACAGGGTTGGCATGATGTATCTAGGTATGGGAATATCACCTTGTTGCAGTCATCACAGAGAATGACCGTTCCGAACTTTATGCTTATCCACGACTTGGAAAAGAATTTGAGAGGAAGGCTGTCGGACGCTCATTAGGAGCGTAGTAGGACACAGTGTCTGATAAATGACCAGTGAGGATCAAATATCTACCTTCGGGGTCTTTAATTTGGGATAAAAGGTGAACGGCGAGGAACGGTGAAATCTTATAAGGGTTCCTCGTTGTTTGGTAGTGGCTGAAGCTGTATAGAATTGTGGATAGGAGATACTGAGAAATTTGAGGGTGGATTTTTCAACGAAGTGGGTTTCCTGTAAACAGGAGTAACGCCTTGGTGTGCTTGTGTGGGGTATTGAAGCCCTGAATATTCAGAAAAATAATGTTTTAGTTGTCACGGTGTTAACCACTTAAGCCCCGGACCATTTGGTAGCTAAAGGACCAGAGGTGAATTCAGAATTTTGCACTGCGCTGCTTTAACTGTAAATTGTGCGGACATGCAATGTTGTACCCAAACGAAATTTGCGTCCTTTTCTTCCCACAAATAGAGCTTTCTTTTAATGGTATTTGATTGCCTCTGCGATTTTTATTTTTTGCGATATAAACGGAAAAAGACCGAAAATTTTGAAAAAAAATGATATTTTCTACTTTTTGTTATAAGAAAAATCGAATAAACTCAATTTTAGTCATACATTTAGGCCAAAATGTATTCAGCCACATGTCTTTAGTAAAAAAAATGTCAATAAGCGTATATTTATCGGTTTGCGCAAAAGTTATAGCGTTTACAAACTAGGGTACATTTTCTGGAATTTACACAGCTTTAAATTTATGACTGCCTATCTCATTTCTTGAGGTGCTAAAATGGCAGGGCAGTACAAAACCCCCCCAAATGACCCCATTTTAGAAAGTAGACACCCCAAGGAAATTGCTGAGAGGCATGTTGAGCCCATTGAATATTTTTTTTTTGTCCCAAGTGATTGAATAATGACAAAAGAAAAAAACAAATTACAAAAAGTTGTCACTAAATGATATATTGCTCACACATGCCATGGTTATATGTGGAATTGCACCCCAAAATACAATTTTGCTGCTTCTCCTGAGTACGGGGATACCACATGTGTGGGACTTTTTAGGAGCCTAGCCGCGTACGGGACCCCGAAAACCAATCACCGCCTTCAGGATTTCTAGGCACAAATTTTTGATTTGACTCCTCACTACCTATCACAGTTTCGAAGGCCATAAAATGCCAAAATAGCACAAAACCCCCCCAAATGACCCCATTTTGGAAAGTAGACACCCCAAGCTGTTTGCTGAGAGGCATGGTGAGTATTTTACAGCTCTCATTTGTTTTTGAAAATGAAGAAAGAACATTTTTTTTTTTTTTTCAATTTTCAAAACTTTGTGACAAAAAGCGAGATCTGCAAAATACTCACAATACCTCTCAGCAAATAGCTTGGGGTGTCTACTTTCCAAAATGGGGTCATTTGGGGGGGTTTTGTGCCATCTGGGCATTCCATGGCCTCCGAAACTGTGATAGGCAGTGAGAAGTGAAATCAAAAATGTACACCCTTTAGAAAGCCTGAAGGCGGTGATTGGTTTTTGGGGTCCCGTACGCGGCTAGGCTCCCAAAAAGTCTCACACATGTGGTATCCCCGTACTCAGGAGAAGCAACAGAATGTATTTTGGGGTGTAATTCCACATATGCTCATGGCATGTTTGAGCAATATATCATTTAGTGACAACTTTGTGCTTAAAAAAAAAAAAAAATTGTCTTTTTTCCGCAACTTGTGTCAACATATAAAATATTCCATGGACTCGACATGCCTCTCAGTATATAGCTTGGGGTGTCTACTTTCCAAAATGGGGTCATTTGGGGGGGGGGGTTTGAACTGTTCTGGCATTTTATACACAACATTAGGAAGCTTACATCCACTCTTCTAACCACTTGAAGACAAAGCCCTTTTTGACACTTTTTGTTTACATGAAAACATTTTTTTTGCAAGAAAATTATGTTGAACCCCCAAACATTATATATATATATATTTTTAAAGCAAAGGCCCTACAGAATAAAATGGTGGGTGTTGCATTTTTTTTTTCTACACAGTATTTGCGCAGCGATTTTTCAAACGCATTTTTTGGGGAAAAAATACACTTTTTTTAATTTTAATGCACTAAAACACACTATATTGCCCAAATGTTTGATGAAATAAAAAAGATGATCTTAGGCCGAGTACATAGATACCAAACATGACATGCTTTAAAATTTCGCACAAACGCGCATTGGCGACAAACTACATACATTTTTAAAAGCCTTTAAAAGCCTTTACAGGTTACCCCGTTAGATTTACAGAGGAGGTCTACTGTTAAAATTACTGCACTCGATCTGACCTTCGCGGTGATACCTCACATGCATGGTGAAATTGCTGTTTACATATAACGCCAGACCGACGCTTGCGTTCGCCATTGGGCAAGAGCAGGGCAGGACAGGGGTGTATTTTTTATTTTATTTTATTTTTTTATTATTAATTTTGCATTTTTATTTTATTTTTAAACTGTTGCTTCCATATTTTATTTTTTTTTATCATTTTTATTGTTATCTCAGGGAATGTAAATATCCCCTATGATAGCTATAGGTAATGACAGGTACTCTTTTTTGAAAAAACTGGGATATATTGGACCCTAGATCTTTCCTCTGCCCTCAAAGCATCTGACCACACCAAGATCGGTGTGATAAAATGCTTTCCCAATTTCCCAATGGCGCTTTTTATATCCGGGGGGGTCATTCCCTCCCACTGCTTGTAAAAGCAGTCCAGAGGCTAATTAGCCACTAGGATTGCTTTTACATGAAAGCCGGCCGCTGGCTGAAAAGAATGATACCAAGATGATACCTAAACCCGCAGGCATCATTCTGGTATAAACATTCAAAGTCCAGCAACATACCAGTACGTTGCTGGTCCTTGTTGGACATGTATTGTAATCTTTTTTTTCATGCAGCCTGTTGGCTGAACGAAAAAAAAACATTGATCGGTGGGTATGCCCACCATTAGAATACCGCCCTTCATCCACCCACTTCTAATGATGGGCATACATGCACCATTTATATATGCCGAAGCATGGGGGCATCTTCCCGCAAAAGTTATGCCGCGTACACATGGTCAGACTTTTCCACGGGCAAGCCTCCGTCGGAATTTCGACTGTATGTACGCGGCATTAGGAGCAAAATCGCTCCTCCGCCCCTGCTGCCCCAATGCTTCGGCATATATGCTTTTTTTTTTTTTAACTGTGGTGGCGAAATCACCTCCTACAGCACTGGAGTCGCAGGGATCAGGCCTGTCTCTGCGAACGCTGCAGTTATGCGTGTTGTGTTTTGCAAGTGACAGTGATCGATCGATACTGCACTTGGGTGGCCTGGGCTGGACGGAGGGGCAAAACGCAGGTGCTAACAGGTATCTGGGCTGATTCTGCTAACACTGCGTTTTTGGGAACCCTAAACTGCTGGGGACGCTAGTATAGATCTGATCAGATCAGATATTGATCTGTTCAGATACTATACCACTAAGGGGGGTGTATGCTTCACGCGTGGGTGTTAGCGTTACTGGCACTAACCTGACGCTGCCTGGGGTGTGACGCAGACCCTCTCTGACGCTAAAACCTAATTGATATCACCCGCCGGGCGATCAGGGGGTTAAACCTTTATTGGGTTATATACGGCGGGTGCCCTGACACTATAAAATGCAAACTAACTAACCAGCGTCACCCGTAACACTTATATGGTGATTACTGGTGAAAGGGTTAACTAGGGGCAATTAGGGGGTTAAAACCTTTATTAGGTAATATATGGGGGTACCTGACGCTATATAAAAACCTGACGGCGAACCTAAAAAAAAATTACTGGTTACCGATCTGCATCACCGACACTAAGACAACGATCATAAAAACGATCGCTTAGCGACAGTGGTGATAGGGGGTGAAAGGGTTACCTGGGGGGCGATCAGGGGGTTAAACCTTTATTAGATAATATATGGGGGTACATGACGCTATAAAAACCTGCGGCGAACCTAAATAAAATTACTGGCTACCGATCTGCATCACCGACGCTAAGACAGCGATCAGAAAAATTATCGCTTAGTGACAGTGGTGATAGGGGGTGAAAGGGTTACCTGGGGGGCGATCAAGGGGGTTAAACCTTTATTAGGTAATATATGGGGGTACCCGACGCTATAAAAACCTGCGGCGAACCTAAAAAAAAATACTGGCTACCGATCAGCATCACCGACGCTAAGACATCGATCAGAAAAATGATCGCTTAGCGACGGCGGTACTAGGGGGTGAAAGGGTTATCTGGGGGGTGATCAGGGGGTTAAACCTTTATTAGGGGGGGTTAGGGGGCTACACTGGACCTAAAACTAAATGTACTGACACTTTTACAGTCACAAATGTCACTGATTGCAGTGATCACTAAATAAATGGTCACTGCAATCAGTGACACTGTGACTGGGGGCTGGGGGGTGATCTGGGGGGGTCTGGGGGGGGGCGATTTATGTACCTAGGTGTCCTGGTGTCAGTGTAGTGTTGTGTGCACTGACCTGCATCTTCTCCTGTACAGCGCTCGGTATATGTGAGCGCCGCAGGAGAGATGACATCACTTCCTCCAGCCTGTGTAAACAAGCACACAGACAGGGGAAGCTCTCATTCGCCGGGAGCGATCGAGAGGGGGTGGCCGGAATCGAACGGCCGTCCCCTCATGCCGGATTGCTCCCGAAGGTAAAACGACCGCTCACTGTAAAGAAGGGGGGTCCGATCGGACCCCCCAACTATACAAAGGCAATCACGTACATATATGTGATTCTGCCTGTCGGTGCCATTCTGCCGACGTATATTTACAGTGGGCGGTCGTTAAGTGGTTAAGGACATATCCTGGACAGAAGACCACATCTTTCGTGTGAAGAAAGGGAGAAGGAGAGAAAGAGACATACATAGAAGTAACAAATAAGAATTGAGCAACCCTGTTACTTGCCCGTGGTAATGTTGAACTAGAACTGAGCAATAGGGTGTGGGAGCGTGCCAGGGGAGCAACAAGTGGTCCCAAGTAGGCTATGGGGCTGTCACCAGAAACCTGCATAATAGATGCAGGGAGTTGACGGTAGTACATGGGAAAGCAAGGAGTTCCAGATTGGGAACCACACCGGAGGATCAAGAAAAACATATAAGTAGCTTTGCATTGCTATTAACGGAGGTTAACAGGTGGGTACTAGGCTTGAGCGAACCCGAACTGTAAAGTTCGGGTTCGTACCGGACTTTTGAATTTTTGTGACCCGAACAATTTACTGTATGTTCAGGTTCGGGTCCGGTGTTCGGCGATGTAATGGCACATTTCTAATAGCTACAGAGCAGCCAATAAACTTTTGTTTAACTGGTGTGCCCTTAGAAGCCATCACAGCCATGCCTACTAATGGCATGGCCGTGATTGACCAGTGCAGCATGTGACCCAGCCTCTATATAAGCTAGAGGCACACAGCACAGCACGTCACTCTGCTTTAGACAATATAGGGAAAGGATCCTGGCTGATGTTGCTGTGAGGGAGACAATGAAATGATAGGAGTCAGTCCTGATTCTGCAATCTACTGAGAGAAAAGATAGAGACAGTGTAGGGCAAGGTTCCTGTTGCTGCTTTCATGGAGAGAGATTTATCTAGGAGTCCAGATTCAGAGATCGAATAACTCAGCGATCTGCATAGATTTACCTGGTTGGGTTGCAGTGCACAGTCTTTTTACACTGCCATGAGCCCAGTGCCAGAGAAAATATTTTATCTGCAAGCTCAGTGCACCAGCACTGCATATGTTAAGTTGAGATACACCCTGTACATACTATTGGTGAATTCTGCTCTTCCAAAAACACCCATTTAGGGCAAAAAAAAATTGCAGTGTTTTCTGCATATATGCAGGTGTGAGATAAACAATGTATATATTTTCTTCTATTGTGCTATTCTAAAAAAAAAAAATTTAGGACAAAAACATTTTTTTTGAATAGCATTTTCTGCGTTCTGTAGGTGTGAGATACACAGTTTACATACTGTGGGTGTATTCTGCTCTTCCAAAAACACCCATTTAGGGAAACAAAAAAATATTTTGCAGTGTTTTCTGCATATCTGGAGGTGTGTGAGATAAACAATTTATATATTTTTCTTCTATTGTGCTATTCTAAAATAATGATTTTAGGACCAAAAACTTTTAATAGCATTTTCTGCAGTTCTGTAGGTGTGAGATACACCGTTTACATACTGTGGGTGTATTCTGCTCTTCCAAAAACACCCATTCAGGGCAAGATCCTAAATTTGGAAAATATGAGGAGAACATCAAAGGGACGTGGCCCCGGTCATGGTGCTGCTGTTGGAGCTCCTGTTGCAGGGAGGAGGACGTGGTCAATCTGTGCCAGCTACACGCACAAGTGCAACACCTTCCTCAGGTGCCAGTAGGCGACAGAGCCTGAAGCGGTATTTTGTCGCGCCTAATGAGGCTGTACGAATGTTGAGGCCAGGACAAGTACAGGCGATAGTAGATTGGCTTGCTGACAGTGCCTCCGGTTCCTTCACATTGTCTCCCACCCATTCTTCTGATGAAAGATCAGAGTTGGCACCTGCAGCCGATGTCTATCAGTCTTTCACCTCACCCCCTTGCAAATCAGCCAAGCAGTCTGAGCCCCAAATCATGCAGCAGTCTCTCCTGCTTTTCGATGACTCTGTTAGCAGGGTTTCCCCAGGGCCATCCACCTAGCCCTGCCCCAGAAGTGGAAGAGATTGAGTGCACCGATGCCCAACCACTTATGTTTCATGATGAGTACATGGGAGGACCATCGCAGCACGTCTCGGATGATGACAAAACACAGGTGCCAACTGCTCCTGCTTTCGCAATTGTGCAGAATGACAAGGAGGAGGACAGGGGTGAAGACTGGGTGGAAGATGATGTGGAGGACGATGAGGTCCTCGACCCCACATGGAATCAACCTTATGCAGGTGACCAGTGTAGTTCGGAGGAAGAGGCGGTGGTTGCACAGAGCCACCAGCACAGCAGAAGAGGGAGCAGGGTGCAAAAGCGGAGCGTCCGTCCCCTAGACAGTACGTCTGCTACTGCCCAATGCAGCAAGGGACCGAGCACACCAAAGCCAGGTCCAAGGAGTTCCCTAGCGTGGCAGTTCTTCAGACAATGTGCTGATCACAAGACAAGAGTGGTTTGTACGCTGTGCAATCAGAGCCTGAAGCGGGGCATAAACGCTCTCAACCTGAGCACAACCTGCATGACCAGGCTTCTAAGTGAAAAGCACGTGCTGCAGTGTAGTAGACACCTCAAAAACAAAGAAAGGTCTCTGGCTCCTCCTGCTTCGTCTTCTGCTGCAGTCTCGGCCTGTTCATCCACCTCTGTAGTGACAGTAGCACCTGCCAACCCACAAAGAGAGCATCTGCCAGCAACACTACCATCTGGGTCACCAACCATCTCCACAATGTCCCATGGAAGCGTTCAGCTCTCTATCTCCCAAACACTGGAGCGGAAGAGGAAGTACCCCCTTAGCCACCCGCGATCCCTGGCCCTAAATGCCAGCATTTCAAAATTCCTCGCCTTTTGAAATGCTGTCATTCCATCTGGTGGAGACGCAGAGTTTTAAAAGCCTGATGGCATTGGCTGTCCCACAGTATGACGTGCCCAGCCGCCACTACTTTTCCAAGCGAGCCATCCCTTCCCTGCACAACCAAGTGGGGGACAAAATCAGGTGTGCACTGCGCAACGCCATCTGTGGCAAGGTCCACCTAACTACGGATGCGTGGACCAGTAAGCACGGTCAGGGATGTTATATCTCCCTAACAGCACACTGGGTAAATGCAGTGGCGGCTGGGCCTGAGGCAGATAGCAGTTTGGCGCATGTCCTTCCACCACCGAGGATTGCAGGGCGCTTCAGTTTGCCTCCTGTTGCTAACTCCTCCTACTCCGCTTCCTCATCCTCTACCGCCTACTCATCCGGTCAGCGTAACACCTTCACCACCAACTTCAGCACAGCCAGGGGTAAACGACAGCAGGCAGTTTTAAAACTTTCCTGTTTGGGGGAAAAAACCCACACCGTGCAGGAGTTGTGGAGGGACATGGAACAACAGACCGATGAGTGGTTGGTGGCAGTGAGCCTCAAGCCCGGCCTGGTGGTGTGCGATAATGGGCTAAATCTCATAGAAGCTCTGGGCCTAGCCGGTTTGATGCACATCCCTTGCCTGGCGCATGTGCTGAACTTGGTGGTTCAGAGGTTCCTGAAAAATTACCCCAATATGCCAGAGCTGCTGCAGAAAGTGTGGGCCGTCTGTGTGCACTTTCGGCGTTCTCACCCTGCTGCTGCTCGCCTGTCAGTGCTGCAGCGTAACTTCGGCCTTCCCACTCACCGCCTCATATGTGACAAGCCCACAAGGTGGAACTCCACCTTGCTTATGCTGGCCAGCCTGTGCGAGTAGCAATAGGCGATAGTGGAGTTTCAGCTGCAGCACGCATGCAGAACATCACCACTTCACCACCAATAACTGGGCCTCCATGCGAGACCTGTGTGCTTTGTTGCGCTGTTTCGAGTACTCCACCAACATGGCCAGTGCCAATGACGCCGTTCTCAGCGTTACTATTCCAGTTCTATGCCTCCTTGAAAAAAAACACTTCGGGCGCTGATGGAAGAGGATGTGGCGGAGGAGGAGGAGGAGGAACCGGGATCATTTCAAAGGCTTTCAGGGCAGTCTTTCACAAGTGGCTACGAGGGTGGGTTCCTGCACCAACAAACGCCAGGTACACAATTGTCCGGCAGCAAGGGCACAGTTCTGGAGGATGAGGAGGAGATGGAGGAGGAGGAACCATGTTCACAGCAGGGTGGCACCCAGACCAGCTCATGGCCATCACTGGTGCGTGGCTGGGGGGATACAGAGGACACAGACAATACACCTCCCACAGAGGACAGCTTTTTGTTGCCTCTGGGCATTCTGGCACACATGAGTGATTACATGCTGCAGTGTCTCCGCAACGACCGCCGAGTTGCCCACATTCTAACTGGTGCTGATTACTGGGTGGCCACCCTGCTGGATCCCCGTTACAAGGACAACGTACCGTCCTTAATTCCCTCACTGGAGCGGGATCGTAAGATGCGCGAGTACAAACGCACGCTGGTAGACGCGCTGCTGGTGGCATTCCCACCTGACAGCGGGGGTACGGTGGAAGCACAAGGCGAAGGCAGAGGAGGAGGAGGAAGAGGTCGCCAATGCAGCCGAGGCACCGCCAGCACCTCAGAAGGCAGGGTTAGCATGGCTGAAATGGGGGTAAGCTTTGTCAGCACTCCACAACAACCAGCACCACCAGCTGAGATTTCCTGAGGGATTCCCCCTCGGGCTTGTGTTTCTCCCTTGCTCTCCCTCGCAGGAGATTGTGATCTTTACATCAGCTCCCCGTTTTTTATGGAGCTGGTCTTTCAATTAGCTTTGGGCCACGTTTGGCAGCTATGTTCTTTTTTTTGTGTGCTCTCAGTTAAAGTTCACGTTTCAGATATAACACTCTCAACGAACATGGTCCCCTCACACACCATTTATACTTGTTGGGAGGGTCCTGAGGAGTTTTTTCAACAACACTATCGACTTTCCGGATCGTCGTGGCGGGTTGTCACGGACCACTCCCTATGTTGGTGACTGCTATGCTCCCCACCAAGTCCTTGAGCTATGGCCAAGGACCCCTGAGTGGTATGATACCCTCAGGTTTTTTCATGTTGTTTTTTTTTTTATTATTACATATTGTTTTTTCTTTTAGGCCTGGTAGGCCTTTTGGTTGTGCTGCTACGCGGTACCTAATGGTCCCTCTTTTGGTCCATCATACACCCTTGTTTTTTTGGGGGGCTGAAATCTCCCCTATTTTCCTTTCCATCTTTTTTTGTTCTATTTTTACTTTTATTTTTATTTCTATTTTTCAACTCCTCTGGGGGTTTTTTTTTCCTAATTCACAGTCTGGTGCTCTCATGTATATTTTATGTCGGTATTGGTTGCTAGATGGTATATTTCACATTACGCTAAATCTCATCTCTTTTGTTGACTGTCATATAGCAAGTATGTTTTCGGGGTCTAGGTCTCTCTTTGGGCCCCTCCTGGGCCGGGTCGTGTCCGAACCTCTGCCATTTGAATTGCATATCCATTGGCCTGACTGTTCGGACGTGACATGGCTTTAAAACTGGTTTCCTATAATGTTAAGGGATTGAACTCTATAAAGAAGAGATGGCTTGCTCTTCGGGAGTTCCGGGCCTCCGGTGCGGATGTGGTTCTCGTCCAGGAGACGCACTTCCGGGCCGGAGGTTCCTTTAGGTTTGCTTCTAAACATTTCCCAATGTCCTACGTATCATCTGACCCCTCTGGTAAAGCAGGAGTAGCTATCTTGATAAGACGCTCGTGTCCTATTCAAATTGAGAAGACCCACCTAGACCCACAGGGTAGATATATAATTTTGCAGGGAACATATTTGTCCAACCCTATAACGGTCATGAATATCTATGCTCCTAACTCAGGTCAGGTTAAGTTTATTACAGACGCTTTGGAGCGCCTACAGAAGTGCTCTTCTCCTTTTACAGTTCTAGGGGGTGACTTTAATGCTGTGCTCTCTTCCACACGTGACAGGAAATCCTTGTTCGCCACCTCTCCCCCACCGGCCTCACACTCCCTGGCTACCTCCTTCCGAAAACTGATCCGAACGCATCATCTCTTTGATGCTTGGCGGATAAAACATCCTTCAGGTAGGCAATTTTCGTTCTACTCCCCTCCCCACAAGATGTTCTCCAGACTGGATTACTTCTTTGTCACTGCCCCCTTGATTTCCCACACAGTGGCCTCTGAACTGGGTGCAATCACCTGGTCGGACCACGCTCCTTTGACACTAGACTTAAGCTTCTCAGCCGCATTCCCCAGAAAGTGTCACTGGAGACTTAATGAATCTTAATGAGGCAGCCCTGACGGAATATTTCCTCCTAAACGAGGGCTCAGTGCCCAGCGTATCCACCCTCTGGGAGGCCCACAAGGCCTTTTTTAGGGGACAATGTATTGCCCTCAGCTCACAAAAAAAGAAGGATGCAGCTTTTCTGAAGTCCTCTCTAATATCAGACCTACTGGATGCAGAAAGAGCCTTGCTTCGCTCTCCCACAGTGGGTCGTCTGCGCACGGTCACGGGGCTAAGAAATCGCATAAAAGCATTAGATATGTCTTCCATAGACAAATCGATCCTGTGGGCTAAACAGAAGTTTTACGAGTTTTCAAACAAGCCCCACAAGATGCTGGTCTCTAGACTCAATCCAAGACCCTTTCACGCTTTCCCGGAACATCTTAAACTTCCCGACGGGTCCCCTACCTTTTGCCCACAGACCATGACTCAGGTGTTTGGTGAATTCTATAAAAAACTTTATAACTGTCTCGCCCCCACTCACCACCCTTCATTTGACTCGGAGACCTTCGAGGAGTTCATGTCAGATTTGAAACTCCCCAAGCTCTCAGACTCGGAAGTGCAAATGCTCAATGCGCCCATTACGGGAGAGGAAATAACCCACACTGTCAAGTCCCTACCCTCTCATAAGGCCCCCGGTCCAGACGGACTTTCTTATTCTTACTACAAGAATTTCCTCCCAATTCTCTCTCCCCATCTGGTGTCCCTCTACAATTCGATCTTGCAGGGCAACATCCCTCACCAACAATTTCTCCATTCCTACATCACAGTAATTCCAAAACAGGACAAGGACCCGACCCTACCGGACAATTACAGACCCATAGCACTTTTAAACTCCGATTACAAACTATTCACGAAAATCCTCGCCAATCGTCTTTCCCAATTCCTGACGAAACTAATAGACCGAGACCAGGTGGGTTTTGTTCCCACCAGACATGCTGGAGATAATACTCGACGGACTATAGACCTTATCGACATGTTGAACAGAGTCAAACGCCCTGCCCTAATTCTTAGCTTAGACGCCCAAAAGGCGTTTGACAGATTGAGTTGGCCCTATATGTTTGCAACCCTTACGAAATTTGGCATACACGGACCCTTCCTTTCCGCCCTGGCCTCCCTATACTCCACTCCCTCCTCCCAGGTACGTCTAGCATCTTTCACTTCCCAATCTTTTCCTATGACAAATGGCACTAGGCAGGGATGCCCTCTCTCCCCACTCCTTTTCATATTATGCTTAGAACCCCTGGCGGAGGCTATCAGATCCCATCCTGACATCGCGGGGGTCCCCATGCGGCAGAGGGAATATAAAATATCCTTATTTGCCGATGATGTCCTTCTTACCCTAACCAAACCTCATACCTCACTCCCTTCCCTGCATGCCCTTCTTTCTCAATTTAGCTCCTTGTCGGGTTATAAGGTTAATACTGCGAAAACAGAAGCTCTCCCCCTCCACATACCCTCGGATGAGCTCTTGAACTTGAAAGGTACATTCTCTTATCGCTGGTGCACTTCGTCCCTTAGATACCTTGGGGTCCAGATCACGCCATCCTATTCGTCCCTCTATTCCATCAACTATCTCCCGCTATTTCAATCAATCAAAACTATGTTATCCCGTTGGACCTCCCTCCCCCTGTCCTGGATAGGCAGGATAAATGTGCTAAAAATGTCAATAATGCCGAAATTATTGTACTTTTTTGAAACCCTTCCAGTCCCCATCCCGATGACACAGATTAAGATCCTTAAGCAGTGGTTTCTTAAGTTCATTTGGAGTGGCAGGGCCCATAGAGTGGCAAGCTCGGTTATTTTCTCCCCCAGAGATCAGGGGGGCATGGGAGCCCCGGACATATACAAATATTACCTGGCCTCCCATTTGCGAACCTTGGTGTCATGGTCTAGCCTCAGGCCCCCTAACCGTTGGTCGGAGATAGAAATGGGCTCCCTTTATCCAACTCACCCCTGTTCCCTGGTATGGTCCCCTGGGACATTGGGGGACCCCAAACTTCACGATCTCTGCCTGAGTCCCATGGTATTTGTGCTCAGATTGTGGGGCTCATGCCTTTCCAAGTTTGCATTATCTTCCATTTGCCCTCCCTTATCTAATGTGCTCTTCAATCCCTTGATCCCTGATAGCCTCTCACATACACGTGTGTTTCCCTGGGCAAAAGAGGGACTGTTCCAACTTCGACACTTCGTACATCCGGTCACACGTAAGGTTAAACCCTTCCCGACCCTCCAGACTGAGAGCCAAATCCCAGATTATTTGAGGTATTCGTACCTCCAGATAGTCCATTATTTCTCGACACTTTCCCCATCTCTCATCCTCACCAAGCCAACATCCTTTGAACTTCTCTGCTCCCAAGTCCCTATCAAGCACAGCTCATTTCAAGTATATACCACATCCTCCAGGAACAGACAACAATTTCTGAAAACACCCACTCCTACATGTACAAATGGTCGCAGCTCACCCAGCGTCAAATTTCAGTCTCGGAGTGGTCAAGAATTTGGTCCTCGACCTCTAAAATTTCAAGATGTGTGGCACAGAGAGAGACAGCATACAAAGTTCTACTATTTTGGTACAAGACCCCTGAGGTTATTCACCAGTATGACTCCTCTCTCTCTCCTCTGTGTTGGAGATGCGGGAAAGAAAAAGGATCACATTTCCATATCTTTTGGCAATGCGATCGGATAGTACCCTTTTGGTCCATGGTGGCACAAGTGCTTCAACAGGTTCTCCCTGCCTCTACCCCCCTAGACCCGATTCATTGTCTCCTAGGTCTTCCCTTCCCGGGGATAGGTAAGGCAGCAAACAGACTAGCCGCTTTTATTCTGCTTGCAGCCAGAAGAGCCATTCCCTCTAACTGGTTATCCACCCTAGTGCCTACCCAAACTCAGTTGATACAAAGTGTCAGGGGCATACGACAGATGGAATATATGACAGCTATGGTGGAGGATGGAGTTGATAGATTTGAAGAGGTCTGGGCGGCCTGGGATGTTTCGACATACGGGCAGCCGCCCTGGGCCTAGAAACCATTCGATACCCTCTCAACTTCTTATCCTCTATCTCTGTGCCCTAGGTGCCCCTCCGGTCCACACTTGGTCATGTCCCTGAATCTGTAAACTCATACCCTAAGTCCAACATTATGTTTTGTATGATGATCACTGGCTCTCTTTTTTTTTTTTTTTTTCTTTTCTTTTTCAATAATTTGTTTGGTTATTCTTATTATTTCCATTGTCAGCCTCCCCGAAGTCATTCCATTTGCCTAGTATGGTGTACCTCAGACATTCCCTATGCTTTGTCAGTTATGTTTGCTTTTGTATTTTGTGAAAATTTCTTTAATAAAAATACAATTTATAAAAAAAAAAAGTGGTCTATAAAAGACACAGCGATCGTTTGGATGATGTTAATCCGTGATGCCCAGCTCCGGATGGAACCTATCACCACATCGAATCCTTCATCAGGAGTCATGAAGCAAGATGCTCCAGGATTCGTATTGCTAGAAAGAAAGATTTGTCGCAGAAGTCCCTTGTTTGCTTGAATCCCAGAATATCCATTGAAAGGAGGGATATTGAATCCCATTTTCAGCTTGTAACACTACAAGAGCAGATTCACTGAAGAGTTTCTTCAATTGCTGGCTTACCAGCTTTGTTTTTATCACATTTGAAAAAGGGGGGTGACACCACCACTGCAACAGTTCATTTTGTTTTTATAAAGACTTGAACTCATCAACAAAGATCCAAGTCATTCTTTACCATATGGATGAAGAGTGGAACGTTCAAGTATAAAGAAAAATAATATGGCCATATCTTTTAAACAACTGTGATATTTCTTCGGACCCGTTTCTTAGTATGTCTGTGACTATTCATCAGAATACAAGAAATGTGGGGGGGGATTTGTCAGAACATTTGGGGTTAAAAGGATTACATATAGGCCTTTATATTATGCATATTACGTATTTTTCGTGTGGTTCATAT
Source organism: Rana muscosa (assembly GCA_029206835.1). Lineage (NCBI taxonomy): Eukaryota > Metazoa > Chordata > Amphibia > Anura > Ranidae > Rana > Rana muscosa. The sequence goes on along the minus strand of CM055127.1, from coordinate 32,600,186 downwards.
TCATGTATATTATGAACGAGAGGACAGCCATTTTGTCTCTAAAGTTAAGCTCCTAGCTCATGATATGCTATGAACAACACTTTGGTTTCTACTTTCTCTTTAAGAGGTTAACCCAAATTCACCATCTTTAAAAGTTTAAATTAAATAGGCCTTGTTCTTATGTCTCCCTAAGGGGTCTGACCGTACCAGTCTCCCCAGGTTGTAACTCAAAAGGTTTGGACACTTTGTAAAATAAACAAGATAAGTAGCTCTTATTTCAAGGGAGCCTGTAAATGTAAATTTGTATTTCAGAATAAGTTACGAAACTGTAGGGCTTATTCAAAATTCCTGTTGTATTGTATATCTTTAACGTTTCTTTTATAGTATATCTATTGTGACAGCAGGAAGGTAAAGTCACCTGGTTGCATCCAGGGGGGTAGATATATTTCTCCCAGATTCAGGCTTTATGCCGACTTATACAACTAGGGAGTTGATGAAGCCCAGCTGAGTCTAGTGGGCTCATGAATGACTCATACCTCTAGGGAGAGTGTGGGGCGTCGTGCAGACAGAGATGAGGAGACCAGCTGAACCTTGTCAGCTCATTTAGGCCTCTATAAGAACTCCCAGCTTCATTAGATGTTAGCTCATGCCTGGAACCAGACCTGTGTGGACTGTCTAGGGAGAGTGAACCCCTGTGCGGTGAGGCAAAGCCTGTGTGGCTATTTGTTTGGACTTTTACTAAACCAGGGACTTAGGGACTAGGACAGCACCAGGCTGATCCCAGTTGTTAGTTTAGGAAACCTGCATGTTTAGTCAGAGGTCAAACTGACCAGGATTTATTTTGTTTGTTTCTTTTTGGCTTTGCTGTGTTTTTGTCACTGTACATAGAGAAATAAACCGCACCTTTTGATTTTGAAAACCACAACCTCCGTCTCCTGGCCCTGTTTTTGTGTGGGGAGCCCAACCAGGGGGTCACACACACCCGCTACCGAGTTAACCCCCTCACAGTTGGTGGAGAACCAGTGGCAGTTTTTTTTAAGCCAGCATGGAGGAGATACTGAAACAGCTGGCTCTAGCAAATGCCAATCAACAGCAGACAAATGCAGGTTTGCAAAGGAGCCTTGCAGCCCAGCAGCAAGCTCATCAACAAGCCCAGCAGCAATCTGAGGCCCGCTTCATAGACCTGTTACAGAAGCAAGAGCAGAGACTACAACAAATGGAAGCAGTAATGCAGCAACGTTCGCAGACCAGTGAGGAAAGCCGTCCCACTAATACCGCGTCCTTTGGGGTGAGTCGTTTATTGACAAAAATGACTGGAGAGGATGATCCAGAGGTATTTTTGACCACATTTGAAAGGACTGCTGAAAGAGAAAAGTGGCCTGAGGAGCAGTGGGCTGGACTGGTGGCTCCTCTGTTAACTGGTGAATCGCAGAAGGCTTACTATGACCTAGAGCCTGACCAAGCAAGAGACTATGTGATGCTAAAAGCTGAAATATTGGCAAGGCTGGGTGTCACCCTGGCTGTCCGGGCTCAGCGTGTGCATAACTGGACTTTCCAGCTTGGAAAACCCCCCAGGTCTCAAATGTATGATCTCATTCACCTGAGCAGGAAGTGGCTACAGCCAGAGACTTTGTCCGCACCAGAGATTGTGGAACGTGTTGTAATGGATCGGTTTTTGAGAGCTCTTCCTACCGCCATCCAAAAGTGGGTAAGCCATGGAGACCCAGAGACGGCCGGTGGTCTTGTGGATCGTGTAGAGAAATACTTGGCTACAGAGAACCTGACGGCCTCTTCCAGAGACACTCGGACTTTCCACCCTAAGACCAGACCTTCCCCAGGGGCGGATAAGAGGATTCCAAGGGGTGAGGGTGGAGAGAGTGAGAGGGTGGGAGCTCTACCCCAAGTTTGGCGAGAACAGCCTGGGAAATCAGCGGCTCAAGAGGCCGCAAGAAGGATCGTTTGCTACCGCTGCCGGCAAGCGGGACATATTGCAGCCAATTGCCCGGTTGTGGAGGAACCCATGCAGTGTGACTTTCTGACGGGCAGACGTCAGTCGCTGTGTGCGACAGTCGCATGCACTGCCATTCGAGGAACTGAGAAACATTTATGCAAAATGTGTATTAATGGTAGAAATGTTGTGGTATTACTGGATTCAGGTAGCCTTGTGACCCTGATAAAGGCTGAATTAGTTAAAACAGAGGTCTCTGGGAATAGCAAGGTAGCTGTTATTTGTGTGCATGGGGACACCCGAGAGTATCCAGTGACTACAGTGTGTTTCGAGACCCCCAAAGGTACCCTCTCTCATCCAGTGGGCTTAGTATCTCAGTTACCGCATGACGCCATTGTGGGAAGGGATTTTCCGAAGTTCTGGGAACTGTGGGATGATCCTGAGCCCCCCACTGGTGCCCCTATGTACCAGGAATGTGATAGCCAGAACTCCTCTGAGAGTGGTGAGGACTCTCCAGAATTTCCCTTGTCAGTATTTGCAGGGGAGACTCAAGAAACTGGAGAGGAGCCCACCTCCTCAGACGAAAACCTACCGTCTGTGGAGTTTTCTGATCTGGAGGTTCACAGGGAAAATTTTGCCACAGAACAGTTAAAAGACCCCGCCCTAATAAAGGCACGGGAAAACGTAGTGGAAATAGATGGCGAGTTAGTGAACCCAGATAATACCTGCACTTACCCATACTTCAGCGTAGAGAAGGACCTACTGTATCGGGTGGCAAAAAGGGCAGAAGAAACCGTTGAGCAGCTGGTGGTGCCCAAACCTTACAGGAAGTTGGTGTTGGAGTTGGCCCATGGGCACATTCTTGGAGGTCATCTGGGGACAGAGAAAACCCGAGAGAGGGTATTACAGAGATTCTATTGGCCTGGGGTGATGAAGGACATAGAAAATTATTGTTCCTCCTGCCCTGTGTGTCAGAGGTCGGCCCCGATGCCACATTTCCGTAGCCCGCTGGTCCCTCTACCCATCATTGAGGTCCCGTTTGAGAGAATCGCAATGGATTTGGTAGGTCCTATAATCAAGTCCGCTAGGGGGCACCAGTACATATTGGTTATAATGGACTATGCCACCCGTTATCCAGAAGCGATCCCTCTCCGAAATACCTCGGCCAAAACCATAGCCAAAGAGCTATCTCTTGTTTTTAGCCGGGTGGGTATTTGTAAAGAACTGCTTACGGACCAAGGTACACCCTTTATGTCCCGGGTTATGAAAGAGCTGTGTAAATTGCTCAAAGTGACGCAATTGCGTACATCTGTGTATCACCCCCAAACCGATGGGCTGGTTGAAAGATTCAACAAAACCCTAAAACAAATGTTGAAGAAAGTGGTGGATAGAGATGGAAAGGATTGGGACTGTCTACTTCCTTATTTGATGTTTGCTATTAGGGAGGTGCCCCAATCCTCTACGGGATTCTCCCCCTTTGAGTTACTGTATGGGAGACACCCAAGAGGGCTGTTGGATATTGCCAAGGAAACTTGGGAAAGTGAGAGTTCTCCCCACAGGAGTGTGATTGAGCATGTCGCCCTGATGCAAGATCGAATTGCACAGGTAATGCCCATCGTGAAGGAACATTTGGCCCAAGCGCAGTTGGCACAGCAGAGAGTGTACAACCGTGGAGCCAAGACCCGTACCTTTTCCCCGGGGGATAGGATATTGGTACTTGTCCCTACGGTTGAAAGTAAATTCCTTGCCAAATGGCAAGGCCCCTACGAGATAATGGAAAAAGTGAGCGAAGTGAATTACAAGGTCAGACAACCAGGAAGGCGAAAGCCCGAACAGATATATCACGTTAATCTGTTGAAAGCCTGGAGGGATAGAGAGTCCCTAGTCGCAGAAACTTGGTCACCAGCTCAAACTGGTTGCGTGATTCCGGAGGTTGGAATAGCAGCCACCTTGTCACAACCCCAACAACAGGAGGTTAAGGAGTTTGTGCTTCGCAACAAGGAGGTGTTCTCTGAGCTGCCGGGACAAACATCTGGGGTAGAGCATGATATTATTACCCCGCCCGGTGAAAGGGTGAAGTTAAAACCCTATCGGATCCCAGAGGCCCGACGGGAGGCAATACGGGAGGAAGTACAGAAAATGCTGAACTTAGGGGTGATAGAGGAGTCCCAAAGTGATTGGTCTAGTCCCATTGTGTTGGTGCCTAAACCGGATGGGAGCTGGCGATTTTGTAACGATTTTCGTCAGTTGAACAAAGTTACAAAATTTGACACCTACCCCATGCCACGTATAGATGAGTTGATCGACCGGCTGGGAACAGCCCGATACATGACGACTCTTGACCTCACAAAAGGGTATTGGCAAATTCCCCTGGCCAAGTCGGCCAAAGAGAAAACCGCATTTGTAACCCCAGACGGGGCGTTCCAATATAAGAGAATGCCGTTCGGGTTACAGAATGCGCCGGCCACATTCCAGCGGAAAATGGACCAGATACTGAGGCCCCATCGGAAGTATGCTGCGGCTTACCTGGATGACGTAATTGTCCATAGCACAGATTGGGCCTCACATCTGCCAAAAGTGCAAGCAGTCCTAGACTCTATCCGGGAAGCGGGGTTTACGGCTAACCCCAAGAAGTGTACCATTGGGCAGGAGGAGGCCAAATATCTTGGGTACACCATTGGCAGGGGAGTAATAAAACCCCAACTCAACAAAGTCGAGGCCATCCAGAGTTGGCCACGTCCCAACAGCAAGAAGCAGGTACGAGCCTTTCTGGGAATCGCGGGTTATTATCGGCGCTTCATTCCCCACTTTGCTTCTAAGGCTGTGCCCCTAACCAACCTGACGAAAGGGAAAGGGTCGGTCATGATTAAATGGACCCCCGAGGCTGAGGCAGCATTCCAATTCTTGAAACAAGCCTTATGTAGCCAGCCAGTGTTGTACTCACCCGACTTCTCTAAAGACTTTGTCGTACAAAGTGATGCGTCAGATGTGGGGTTAGGAGCAGTATTGTCCCAGGTCTGGAACGGGGAAGAGCACCCAGTCATTTACCTCAGCAGGAAGTTGAAGTCCCATGAGGTAAATTACGCCACGGTTGAAAAGGAGTGTTTAGCGGTGAAGTGGGCTCTAGATTCCCTTCGGTACTATCTGCTAGGTAGGCACTTTGACATGGTTACGGATCACGCTCCGTTAAAGTGGATGGCTCAAAACAAGGAGACAAATAGAAGAGTGAATAGGTGGTTCCTGGCCCTACAGGAATTCAACTTCACAGTAAAGCATCGCCCTGGCGTTCAAATGGGGAATGTGGATGCTTTGTCTCGAGTACATGAATGCCTGATTGCTGGTGTTCCAACCCCGAGGTTAAAACAAGAGGGGGGGGTATGTGACAGCAGGAAGGTAAAGTCACCTGGTTGCATCCAGGGGGGTAGATATATTTCTCCCAGATTCAGGCTTTATGCCGACTTATACAACTAGGGAGTTGATGAAGCCCAGCTGAGTCTAGTGGGCTCATGAATGACTCATACCTCTAGGGAGAGTGTGGGGCGTCGTGCAGACAGAGATGAGGAGACCAGCTGAACCTTGTCAGCTCATTTAGGCCTCTATAAGAACTCCCAGCTTCATTAGATGTTAGCTCATGCCTGGAACCAGACCTGTGTGGACTGTCTAGGGAGAGTGAACCCCTGTGCGGTGAGGCAAAGCCTGTGTGGCTATTTGTTTGGACTTTTACTAAACCAGGGACTTAGGGACTAGGACAGCACCAGGCTGATCCCAGTTGTTAGTTTAGGAAACCTGCATGTTTAGTCAGAGGTCAAACTGACCAGGATTTATTTTGTTTGTTTCTTTTTGGCTTTGCTGTGTTTTTGTCACTGTACATAGAGAAATAAACCGCACCTTTTGATTTTGAAAACCACAACCTCCGTCTCCTGGCCCTGTTTTTGTGTGGGGAGCCCAACCAGGGGGTCACACACACCCGCTACCGAGTTAACCCCCTCACACTATGTATTGAGATATATGTATATATATATATATATATATATATATATATATATATATATATATATATATATATATATATATATATGTATGTGTGTGTGTGTGTGTGTGTGTGTGTGTGTGTGTGTGTGTGTGTGTGTGTGTGTGTGTGTGTGTATGTGTGTATGTGTGTATGTGTGTATGTATGTATGTATATATATATATATATATATATATATATATATATATATATATAATGTAGCGATACCTTCAACTAAGAGGGCCGCAGATTTAGTTTGGGCCCTGAAGACAGCTCCGCCAACCCCCGGCAATTTACTAGACCCCCTACTGGCACAGTTAGTTATATAATATAATTCTTATGCTATATGATTAAACTCAGACACCAAGGCAATAGTGAAAGGGGGTATCTAATTTACTTTAGACTTGTGGTAAAAAGGTTAACAGTGGTAACAGTTTACAGGTAATAAGTTGCAGAGCCCTGCAGCAATAAACACACTATGCATTAAATGAACAGTAAAGGTGCGCCGCGTGGGCGACCGTTAACTAGGCGCCCTGTGGCGCAGTAACCAAATGAACTAACTAGCTGGCTCAGATATCTAAAACTCAGTCTATAGGGGATGATGGTTTCTTCACCGGCAAGTCTTTAAAGGTGGTGCACATAACAGAATAACATTTGTAATCCAGTGGGAAGATTGCAATAGAATAAACACTTTACTGAAGAACCTCTGATATGGATATCCAGTGAGAGTATCAGATATAAACTTGTGGGCCACGGCAGTCTATAGGCACATCAGCAACAAACAGTATATGGTCTGAGCATACGCACGCTCACCCCTCCGGACGCGATCCCAGTCCGGGAACTTCCACCGACTGTGTCCTCACACACAGTGTCTCCAGCGATCGGGTCCCCGATGCAACCAAGGCTGTAGATAAGCGAAATCAGATGCCACCCAGGCTCGCAGTGGGGTGGAAGGCTCTTTGGTGCTGCGCAAGGCCTCAGGCTTCAGGCCTTGCACTCCGGCACATCCGCACAGGAGGATCAGTCACTGAAGTCTTGTGTCCCAAAGAGACCGAGCCCAGCCCCGCCTCCTCCTTTTATAACCCCTCCCATGAGTCTCTGGGGTGGAAACATTGCCGAAAGGGATTCTGGGCAAGGTAGTCCCGGGAGTCTTAAAGGGGACCCCGCTACACACTCCCCCCACTTAAATTCTTTGGTCCCCAAAGAAAAAAAAACTTTAGCATACACTGCGTACAACCCCAGACAACATTGCATAAGAGGTTGGCATAGGGAATTCCCACCAAAACCGAGGGGTTGGATTCCCTTGTCCACAGGTCACACTATCCTGAGTGGCCTGCCTAACTGTGCCAGAGAGTGAGTGGTGGTTGCCCTCTACCAAATGTACAGTGGAGGGATCCAGATTCTCTACACTCCTCCTTGCAGTGACCACAGAATCTTCTGAGCTCTTCCCCATTTGTGGGTAGGTCAACTTTCTGGGAGGCCTTATGACTCTGTGAGCCCTTTGTTCCCTTGGGGTTTCTGGCTCTGGCACCACAGGCTCTTCTTCTGTAACAGGCTCAGGCAACACGGCAGGCTCTGTAACATCTGCTTCAGGAGCCAAGGGATACATAGAGTCTCTAGGGTCCTGTTCAGGGTGAACATCACAGGCATCTTCCCAATAATCTGATGAAGGACTAGATGGGATGAATTCAGCGGCTTCTGCATTCAGTTGTCCATCTATAGTGTCTTCAGTAGTTGGAAGATCTATAGCAGAAGTTCCTTGAGTTGGGGAAGGCCACAGCCAGTCAAGCACTCTCTCTTCATCTCCACTGAGTTCAGAAGCTTCTGTATCTTCAGTCCGAGAGGTCTGGGACCGAGTGTTTGGCCTGGGAGTATCCAGAATAGAGACTGGTTCAGAGGAGTCCCTCACTGGAGGTATCCTGACCGCTTCAGCAAGTGGGAGCAGGTGGTTTTGATGCCACGTCTTCAGTGGGCCTACCTTTCCTTCTGGCTTCAACTTGTAGACAGGTAGGCCCGGCAGCTTCCTACAGATGACATAGGGTTCAGATCTCCATCTGTCTGCAAGTTTGTGTTTTCCAGGTATCACCAGATTGCGTAGCAGTACTCGGTCCCCAGGCTGCAGGTCTTGTACCCAGGCCTTCAAGTCGAAGTTTATTTTGTTTCAAGCTCCCCTTTGATCTGAGGCCGCTTGAGCTTGTTCATAGGCTATTTTCAGGCTGTGTCTGAGCCTGTCCACATATCCTTTGTGTGATGTGGCTGAGGAATGGTCTAAAGAGGTGCCAAAGGCCAAGTCCACAGGTAATCTCGCTTCTCTCCCAAACATGAGTCGATATGGGGAGTAGCCTGTAGCATCACTGGTGGTGCAGTTGTAAGCGTGTACTATAGCTGCTATGTGTTTGCTCCAATGTTGTTTGTTCTCACTTTCCAGAGTCCCCAACATGTTGAGCAGGGTTCGGTTAAACCTCTCCGGCTGAGCATCTCCCTGTGGGTGGTAAGGTGTAGTTCGAGTTTTCTTGATTCCTAACGAATCCAGGAGTTTCCGGATCAGTCGACTCTCAAAGTCCCTTCCTTGATCTGAATGAAGTCACTGGGGCAGCCCATAATGGACAAAATACTTTTCCATAAGTACCTTGGCTACTGTGGAAGCCTTCTGGTCTTTGGTAGGGAAAGCTTGGGCATACCGGGTGAAATGATCGGTTATCACCAGAACATTTCCTAGTCCACTCAGGTCGGGTTTGAGGCAGAGGAAATCAATGCACACCAGATCCATTGGGCCTTGACTTTGTAGATGGCCCATTGGGGCAGCTTGATGGGGTAAAGTCTTCCTCTGGATGCAGCGTGCACATGAATGGCAGTAATCTTCCACTTCTGCCCTCATGCAGGGCCAATAGAACCGACTTCTGACAAGTTGAAAGGTCCTTTCCGCCCCTAGGTGGCCATGATTGTCATGTAGGGCAATCAGAACAGTCTCTGTGTTTTTCCGGAAGAAACAATTGCCATTTATCTTCCAGGTCATCAGAGGGGCCCCTTCGGTAGACCACTCCCTGATGCACCTGTAACCTGTCCCACTCTTTCCTCAACAGGCGAGCCTCCTTTGAGGAGTGACTCAGAAGTCTGTTTGGATCCTGATTCTCCAGGGCTTCCAGAACTAATTTCCCCATTGGGTCTTCTAATTGGTCACATCTTAGCTCCTTCATGGACAGCTTTGGCAGATGGTCTTCCTCCAGTTGAGTTACTCCACAGTATTGTTTGGGGACTCCTACCATGGTAACTCCTATCTCTTCCGCCCTTGAGCCCCCTCTGGCTTGTAATTCAGCCCCCTGACAAAGGGCCCGCACCCCGTCTGGTGCCACTTGAGTCCAGTCTTCCATGTCACGGGTGGGACCATGAGATCTTCTGGACAGAGCGTCTGCATCTCGATTCCCAATCCCTGGCCTGTACTTTAGGCTGAAATTGAATCCAGACAATGCGGCCAGCCACCTGTGTCGTCCAGCTTTGCTGTAGTGAATAGGTAGGTAAGGGGGTTGTTGTCGGTCTTCACAGTGAACTCCGCCCCATACAGGTAGTCTTTGAGCTTGTCTACTACCGCCCACTTAACCACTTCAATACAGGGCTTTTTGTACCTATTCAATACCGGGCCTATTCTAGCACTTCTCTCCTACATGTACAAATCATCATTCTTTTGCTAGAAAATTACTCAGAACCCCCAAACATTATATATGTTTTTTTAGCAGACACCCTAGGGAATAAAATGACGGTCATTGCAACATTTTTTCTTGCACGATATTTGCGCAATAATTTTTCAAACGCCTTTTTTTTAAAACAAAATGGTTTCATGAAATAAAAAACAACAAAACAGTAAAGTTAGCCCAATTTTTGGGGAAAATATGAAAGATAATGTTACGCCGAGTAAATAGATACCTAACATGTCACGCTTTAAAATTGCGCACACTCATGGAATGGCGCCAAACTTCGGTACTTAAAAATCTCCATAGGCGACGCTTTAATTTTTTTTACAGGTTACCAGGTAAGAATTACAGAGGAGGTCTAGTGCTAGAATTGTTGCATGCGCTCTAACGCACGCGGCGATACCTCACATGCGTGGTTTGAACGGCGTTTACATATGTGGGCGACTTACGTGTGCATTCGCTTCTGATCGCGAGCTACCGGGGACAGGGGCGTTTTAATTTTTTTTTTTTTTTTTTTTTTACTTGTTTATTTTTTTACAATGATTTTACTTTTTTTTTTTTTTATCACTTTTATTCCTATTACAAGGAATGTAAACATCCCTTGTAATAGGATATGTGTGACAGGTTCTCTTTATTGAGAGATGCGGGGTCAATAAGACCTCCAGGCTGGAAAGCATGAGATCAGTGAAATTTTTTTCACTGATCTCATACTTACAGCCGCAATGGCGGCTTTGTTTACATTTGAAGCCCGGGCGTGACATCATCACATCGCGCCCGGGCCTCCGACGATCATAGAGATGACTGGTGACCATCTGGTCACCAGTCATCTCTATGCTCATCACGTGACCCCACCAACAACGCCGGAAGATTCGCTCCGGGTCCCCGATCGCACGGGGAGCCCGGAGAAGCACCGGATGGCGGCGGGAGGGGGGGGGATGTCCCCTCCCGCCGCCTGTAAGAACGATCAAGCGGCGGAAACACCGCTATGATCGTTCTTATGGTGCGCAGAATCGCCGGCACATCAAAAGGATATCTGAATGATGCCTCTAGCTGCAGGCATCATTCAGATATCCCCCTACAAAGCCGAGGACGTCATATGACGTCCACCCAGGATGGGAGATCCCATCTGTGGACGTCATTTGACTATGGCTGGGTAGGGAAGTGGTTAAGGGCCAGGAACTCCAGCTTGTGAGTGGGGTAGTTTTTCTCAGAGGGGGTCAGGCTCCTGCTCACGTAGGCAACAGGCCGTAGTTGCCCTTCGTGTTCTTGATAAAGTACTCCTCCCAGACCGTCATGACTAGCATCTACATGTAGTTCATAGGGTTTGGTTGGGTCTGCGTAGTTCAAGACTGGAGCAGTGGTTAGGCTCTTCTTCAACGCCTGGAAGGCCTCTTCACACTTCTGGTTCCACTGATCTCTGACTGACTCTCCCGGCTTCCTGGGCCCTGAGTCGTCCTCTTCTCCCTCAGTCTTGAGCAGTTCATTCAATGGTCTAGCAATTCGGGTGAATCCTTCCACAAACCTCCTGTAATAGGAGCAGAACCCTAAGAAGGATCTGAGTTCTGTTACTGTGGAGGGTTGTGGCCAGGAGGTAACTGCCTCCAATTTCTCAGGGTCTGTAGCCACCCCTTCTTCAGACACTATGTGCCCCAGATAGTTCACAGAAGACTGGTAGAACCGACACTTCTCAGGCGAAAGCTTGAGTCCCTCCTCAGAGTCTCCTCAACACTTTTTCCAGCCTCTCCTCGTGTTCCTCCAAGGTTCTCCCAAAGACAAATGACATCATCCAGGTATACAAGGACTTCAATAAGGTTCATGTCTCCTACAGTATTCTCCATGAGACGTTGGAAGGTAGCAGGAGCTCCAGACAGTCCCTGGGGCATTCGATCAAACTCAAAGAACCCCACTGGGGTTATGAAGGCTGTCTTCTCCTTGTCTTCTGGATGTATAGGGATCTGGTAGTATCCACTCTTGAGATCCATAACGCTGAACCACTTGGCTCCAGACAAACTCTGTAAAGCGTCCTCTATCCTCGGAGTGGTGTACTGGTCGGGTATGGTTCTCCTGTTGAGAGTCCTGTAGTCTATACAGAGCCTCAATGACCCATTCTTCTTCCTGACCACCACTATCAGGGAGGCATAGGGGCTTCTAGACTCCCGGATCACACCAGTCCTCTTGAGTTCTGCAAGTTGTTCCCTTAGATCCTCCAAATCTGCTAGTGGGACCCGCCTGACCCTCTCTCTGAAGGGCTTATCTTCTTGGAGGCGGATCCGATGGGTGGCACTCCTTGCACACCCCACATCGAACTCATCTTTGGAGAAGATCTTCTCCCATCTGGTCAACTGGGCCTTGGCTCTCTCTTTCCAAGCCCTAGGCAGATTCGGGTTTTCCATGGACAGCTTCTCCCAAGCATCTCCTCCTTCACCCATCCCCTTGACTTCTGACAGGGTAACAGGGGCAGCAGGGCTCACCTGGCCCAGCAGCATCCTGGCTGGGATTTCCATGGGGCCATCTGTATTGTTCCTAACACAGACCGGAACTCTACAATGGGCCTTCTTCATGGCCTTCAGTGGAATCACTTCTGGTATCACTTCCAGACCGGGGGACTCTTCCCTTGGGTCGGACTCCAACATGACAAAGGGTCTAGGCTGCTCCCTAGTAAGCTTCACAGTGGCTCTGAGACAGGTTACTTCGCCGGGCTGCAACACTACCCCTTCTCTTCCAAGTCTCCACACCTTCCCTATCCCCTCTCCAGGGGTCTTCTGCTCTAGGACCAGCCGTTGGTAGGCCGTCTTCAGCATGGGGTGGATCTTGGTGGCCGCTTGCCCCTTTTTTTCCACTAGAGGGGTCAAGAGTCTTCGGACCAGGTCCGTGTTCGTCCCTATTATAAGGGAACTCTTGTTGGCTCCTGGCGGTCGAGGGCACACAACTGACAGGGTGTCAAACACTTCTGCCTTCCCAGCCACGGATGGGTCAAAAGTCATTTTGACGGGCAGATAGCCATCGTAGGGGAAACTCTGGGTTCCAATCCCACATATTTCCAGTTCCTCTATCTTGTGGATGGGCAGATGACTCAAGTGCTTATCATAGAAATCCCGGTATAATAGGGTCACTTGTGACCCAGTATCCAGGATTGCTCTGGTGTAGACTCCCTCCACTTGAATGGGCACTATAGGAGATGGGCCTACCAGCTTCTCCGGATATGGCCTGGCAGGGGTCGCCTTCTTTTGGCCCTTTACTTTCGGACTCTCTCTCGTCCAATTCCCTTTGGACTTTAATCTTTCTTGAGCCTGGTATGCATTGATTTCACTCCTTTCAATGGGTGTACGGACCCGCTGAGGGATACTATTGTTTTTCTTAGGTGTGCACCCCCTCTGGGGAGTGCTGTGCCTCTTCTGAGGGGTCTTGGCCCCTTTCTCTGGGGTGTATTTCTGTTAAGGAATGTTGTGTTTCCTCTGAGGTGTTTTATCTCCTCTTTTCTTCTGCTTCACATTCAGCTTGGAGCTCACTGAAGGTGATGGGCACCCGGTTGACTCCTTCACCGGGGCCCTCTGAAGTTTCCCGCCGGCTTGCGGTTGTCCGTTTTTCTTCTTCTTGGGATTGGAACATGTAGCTGCAATATGGCCAATTCCTCCACAGTTAAAGCAGACTATATCTCCCCATTCTTGTAAAGATGCGGGTGCTGAGGCAATTGGGAATAATTCCTTCCTTGGTACTTCTCTCTTGGGACCCTCTGGGTCTTTTGCCATCAGAGAGGTCAACATCTCTAACACCTTGGACATTTGAGATTTTAGAGTGTCTACCTCTGAGTCTCTTTCAGGGGTCATCACTGGATTGACTAGCACCTGTGCGGGGACAACATTTGTCTTAATCATTTGCTGGTCCTGTTGTAGCGCCTCCTCATCTCTGATGATTTTTATCAAGTCAGCATAAGTCAGTAACGTTCCTCCTCCCGAGGTTTTCAGGTGCAGCCAGACTGGATCCGAACGTAACGCTCCCTTTAAGACTGGCTTCATTCTTGCCGCATCTGTATCTTGGGGCTTCATTCCCTTCTTCAACACAATCTTGCACAGCAACCTGTTCAGTCTCCTAACATACTCTGAAAGTTTCTCCCTTGGCTGTTGGAAAGTGTGTTCAAATTGGTAGACCATCTCTGTCACCTTTTCCAATTGACCAAACTCTTCCTGTAGCATGGCTAGACAGTCTTGAGCCGTGCAATCTAGATTCCCAAACCAAAAGCTTTTCACTGCTTCTGCGCCTTTCTATTACTCGTTGCCTCTTCTGCGCTTCAGGCACCTCCCATGCCTCTACTGCTTGTAATGCCTGCTCCACCCAGGTATCAAAATCTTCTTCCCCTGCAGGGACAGGGAGCTTCCCTGAGAATGTTTTCAGTCTCCGGTAGCTAGTCTCCACATGCACCGTGTTTGTCTTCTGACATTTGATTAGTAGATCCCCTATTGCCTTTATCAATTCTGGTGATATAGCAGTGGCAGGTGCGGGTGCTACCGGGGGTGTCACCCCACCTCCTCTTTCTGGTGAGGTACGGGGCGCAGCCTGCGGTGATCCCATCTGTGATGGTTCCTTCTTTATAGTTACTGCGGGCGCCAACCTATAGGTTCTATTGTCTGGCGTCTTTACACACTTGTACTTGCAAGCCTCTGGTATCCCATCTCCGTATTCCACCAGTGCATACTGATATGAAGTGTCTGGGTCTGATTTTATATCTATCACCCATGGTATGTGATCTGGGGACACTAACTTCATTAACTCCTCTACCATGTCAGTCTTCCATTCCTCCCCTGGGAGACTGATGACTATCGAGTTGTTCGGCTCTGCCCTAGAGGTTTTGCACCACTCTTCTATTGCTTGCGGGTCCACGCCGGCACCTCTGTATCATTGCTGTATCAGGATCCCGGACGAGAACCCCCACGTGTAGCGTTACCTTCAATTAAGAGGGCCACAGATTTAGTTTGGGCCCTGAAGACAGCTCCGCCAACCCCCGGGAATTTGCTCGACCCCCTACTGGCACAGTTAGTTATGGCAGCAATATAATTCTTATGCTATATGATTAAACTCAGACACCAAGGCAATAATGAAAGGGGGTATCTAATTTACTTTAGACTTGTGGTAAAAAGGTTAACAGTGGTAACAGTTTACAGGTAATAAGTTGCAGAGCCCTGCAGCAATAAACACACTATGCATTAAATGAACAGTAAAGGTGTGCCGCGTGGGCGACCGTTAACTAGGTGCCCTGTGGCGCAGTAACCAAATGAACTAACTAGCTGGCCAGGCCTGGCTCAGATATCTAAAACTCAGTATATAGAGGATGATGGTTTCTTCACCGGCAAGTCTTTAAAGGTGGTGCACATAACAGAATAACAGTTGTAATCCAGTGGGAAGATTGTAATAGAATAAACACTTTACTGAAGAACCTCTGAGTTCAGCTCTGATATGGATCTCCAGTGAGAGTATCAGACATAGACTGCCGTGGCCCACAAGTTTATAGGCACATCAGCAACAAACAGTATATGGTCTGAGCATACGCTCGCTCACCCCTCAGGGAACTTCCACCGACTGTGTCCTCACACACAGTGTCTCCAGCGATCGGGTCCCCGATCCAACCAAGGCTGTAGATAAGCGAAGTCAGATGCCACCCAGGCTCGCAGTGGGGTGGAAGGCTCTTTGGTGCTGCGCAAGGCCTCAGGCTTCAGGCCTTGCACTCCGGCACATCCGCACAGGAGGATCAGTCACTGAAGTCTCGTGTCCCAAAGAGACCGAGCCCAGCCTCGCCTCCTCCTTTTATAACCCCTCCCATGAGTCTCTGGGGTGGAAACATTGCCGAAAGGGATTCTGGGCAAGGTAGTCCCGGGAGTCTTAAAGGGGACCCCGCCACACACACACACACATATATATATATATATATATATATATATATATATATATATACCCATATCTACATATATATATTATTACAAAATGTGAGATCCTAGCTGTATTTGTATTATCCTAGCTGCTGTATTGATATTAGGAGCTGTATTTGTCAAAAGTAAGTTAAAAGTTATTCCAAATGACTTCAGCTTTGAGGAATGTTAACAACCCATTAGCGGAGTTGTGGGTAGATTTTCCCAAGACATTACTCTGAGCCATTCGCCGAGATGGCTGGGATAGATGACATGTGTTTGACAGTTTTTGACAATTAATGGGGTTTTGTGAATCTTAAATCACAGGATGTCGTAAATTATCTTTGGCCTACATGAAAACAACATTAGAAATTATTTCTAATACGCTACTGCCCTCTGGTGGTAAAAATACTTAATTGTTCAAGATAATGTGATGTTTGGTTGCTATGACAACCTACCCAATCACATCGTCATTTGACGTCTCAGTTACGTAATAATGTAACATACACACCCATTTTTGGGGTGGAATAAAAAGAGGAAGAGTTCAGTGTGTAGAGAGAGCTCTGAGGGAACAGGTCACTCTACAGATGGAGATCTCTCACTCAAGCTCTGGGGAACTCTATATCTGAAAGGATCTCCTTGAAGGAAGATGCTCGCTTAAGGGAGATCTTGAACACAAACATGTATTGGAAGGAGTCCTATGGGACTCATCATTGCCTCATAATGGAAGCTTCTCAAACAGACAGAACTTTAACCTGGTAACATATTTATTTTGTTTATTTACCTGCTTCGGTAATGGAGTTATTTTTACATGCACATAACTAAAACCATTTAAATATATATGGCCTAGTTTTGAGAATATGGTTATATTTTAACTGCAGTATAAAGTAACTATATTCCAAATATTAAGACACATGCTCGAATTGGGTTGTCTTTAAAAAGCTAGAGCTGAGTTGATACAATGGTTTTATTATGATATATGTGTAAAATTAATTCTCCCTAAATTTAACATAAGTATTGATTGAATTATCTAACCGTGTTCCTTATATGGCACTTGGTCTGGACACGTTTAAGAAGTGTAATCAGGAGATCTGTTTGTTTTGAGAAAGATAATAGTGTTAAATTCAACAAAAGAGTGTTTACCCCTTCCGTGAAGTAACGGAAAGACATTTCACAAGAGTTACCAAGTTTTAAATGTACAAGTATCATTTTAGTGTTGAACTGTGAATATACTTTGTCATATAGAGCTTGCATAGAAATGTATGTAAATATTATTTGAACATTAATCATCATTTATCTCTGATTGTAGAAGTATATCCATTCATTTGTTTGATCACGACTTATACCTGATTTTATTTTGCACTGTACTTTAGTTAAAAAATATATATAATATTTTAAGCAATATTCATTTGTGTTACTTGTCTTCAAACTTGCACGGATATAAAGAACTTAGAATTTCTTGATATTGTAGGTGATTGTAATCTCCCAAATCATAGTTTTGCATATTTCCATAAATACAATAATATTTTTATATTTCAGTATAAACATTCTGACATATTTGTAGGCACTATGCTGAGATGCGTCAATGTTTCTGACATACTGAATGACGGGTCTGCCCCCTTCAACTTCTGGGTCTCCAAATTGGGCACATGGCCTGAGCTTGCCCTTTACGCCTTGGAGGTGCTGGCCTGCTCTGCAGCCAGTGTATTATCTGAACGTGTATTTAGCACGGCAGGGGGCGTTATCACAGACAAGCGCAGCCGCCTGTCCAGAGCCAATGTGGACAAGCTCACGTTCATTAAAATGAACCAGGCATGGATCCCACAGTACTTGTTTGTACCTTGTGCAGAATAGACATGTATACCGGTGTTCTGACAAAAACTGTCCGGCCATCGGATAGTGTCCGGCCCGTACTGCGCAGGCGCAGCGCTTGCACAGTACGGAGGACAAAGATTCACAAAATCTCAGAAGATGAACGGCGCCTGCGCAGTGAGTGCAGGTTCAAGCCCCACCATCCAAGTGGACATACGGTAGAACATAGTAACAGGGCCCCTCACAGGCTTGCTTCGCTCGCCACGCTTCGGGCACGGCCTCGCTTGGCTAGGCTTGAACCTCGGATGGTGTGGCTTGAACCTGGACTCACCGCGCAGGCGCCGTTCATCTTCAGAGATTTTCGAAATCCCCTTGTCCTACATACTGAGCAAGCGCAGTACAGGGCGGACTCTATCCGACGGGGTTCTTAATGACTTCCTGTACCTCTTCTGCTGAGAAGGGGGCCTCCAGCATATTATTTTTTTATGTTATTTTAAGTTATTTCCCTATCCACATCTGTTTGCAGAGCACTTGCCTTGCGCTTAACAATATTTGGCTGCCATTTGCAGCCCTCTAGCCCTTTCCATTACTGTTTTAGAGCCATTTTAGTCCTCAGAAGTTCGGGTCCCCATTGACTTCAATGGGGTTCGGGTTCGGGGTCAAGTTCGGGTCCGAACTCACTTTTTTACGAAGTTCGGCCGAATCCAAACATCCAGGTGTCCGCTCAACTCTAGTGGGTACCCCTGAGGTTCTATCTCTGGGTAAATCATAGAATCAGAATTGTGCTTCTAAATCTAACCAGAAGCCCAATACCTGTGAGGGTTGCATAGATGCTCATAGTACACCCACTTACCAATAACAGTTACATAAGGATAGATAAACCCTAAACAAAAACAGAAACAGGTCTAACATGTATGGTGGATCAATGATGCTACTACGGCGGCACTCAGGACCAGCGGTGGCCTCCTGCCTAAAAAAAAAAAAAAAAAAACACAAGGGGGTTGGTTTGGCCCATGACAGGAACAAAAGTTGCAAGAGGCTTCCGGGGTAAAAAAAAGTGTTGTTAAAGAGTTTAGTGCCTGTCCCAAAAGATATGTTGGCCTGAAAGGCTAAAAGGCAAAAAGGCTCTGTTCTAAGCCATGGAGAGTAGTCAATAAACATCAAATAAGCTCATCCCTCTTGTTTGAAGATAAGGCAAGGGCAGAGTCTGTGGGAGGGAGTGAATAAGGCCAAAGTAGAGACGTTTCATTCATCTGTGGGAATAGTAAAGGGGATGATTATTACATGCTGATGCCAGGTGGGCAAAGTCAGTCCATTGAATCTTCGGTGGGTGCTGTCAGATTATCGAAATGGCCACGTTTGTAACGTTTTTGATGAGTGTCCTGTGTTGACATTGCCTACAGCTGTTGGCTTTTGGGGGGAGCGTGAGGCCGAACGCCTGCGTGATGTATCTTTATGGGGGGTCCGGTCGAGAAGGCCCAGGTCTTGTAGGACTGTCTGCAATTCTATCGCTGTGCGGCAGACATATTTGGTCTCCAAGTGGGTAAAGCGTACCGAAAAGGGGAAACCCCAGTGGTATGCAATCTGGTGATTTTGAAAAATCAGATGTGGCTTGAGAGCACGTCTCTTAGCGACTGTGAGTGGGGACAGGTCTGCATATAGCTGGTATGAATGTCCTTGGAAGGACAAGGATTATTTGCCCCTAGCTGCTGCAAGTAGCTGCTCCAATGAAACTTGGCTATAATGTCCCATTGGTTTTACGGGCGGATAGGGCCCTGTGAACCTTGTCCATCTCTAATCTTTCAACAGGGATTGGTGGTTGCATTTCCTGGAACAAGGCAATCAAAGTGGCTTTGTAAATCGAGCACCGTTTCAGGGATCTCCCTGATTCTTAGATTGGAGCGTCAATCCCTGTTCTCCTGGTCTTCTAAATGTGTCTGCAGCACTAAATTCTCTTCCTTAAGATTCTCAATTTCAGCTGTGTAATCCTGAGTGTGATTTTCTAGCTCATCCATCCTCCCTTCTAAAGCTGTTCTGTGTCCCAGCTCCCTGATCTCACGTGTCAATTTGTCTATTATTTGGTCTGATGTCTGTTTCAGGGCTTTTTGTAACATCCTCTCAAACTGTTTGAACACACCAGACAGGGTGACAGAGTGTGTGCTGCCAGTATCTGAATCAGAGTCACCATCATCCTCATGCTGTGCCTATGAGTGTATCAGGGACTTGGCTGAGCATGGTGTGCTGTGTTGTGAGGAGGAGGAGGACGGCGCCATCTTGGCTGATGAGCGCGCCAGCGTGTCTTTGATGGTATGTATTTTTATCTTTGCCTTTAAGCCTCCTAGGACCATGGCGACGTGATCGGCAGGTGCTCGGAGACAGCGGTTATCAGCGGGTGCCATCTGTGGAGCCGTAGCTACGCTGTAACCTCCGGTGTGGTTTTCCCTGGAGCGGAGCTCTAAATCGGCATTACCGCTCTGATCAGAGTCCGCGCATGCATCCCTTGATCACACTTAATCTCACCAAGACGTCTAATTTTCTGTTGCAGCTCCCTCATCTTGTCTAGATATCCCTTTTCCCTTTTTATAAGATCCTCATAATCTGAAATAAAGGCACAATACTCACCATTGGACACGGGTTTGCAGACCCCACCCTAAGGCCTCGTACACATGGCTGGTTTTCTCATCAAGAAATCTGCTGGTAGAGCTTTCTTGCTGAGAAAACCGGCCATGTGTACGAGGCTTTCAGGTTTCTCGTCAAGAAAACTTCCCAGAATCTCGACGAGAAAAATAGAGAACCTTCTCTCTATTTTCTCATTGGGATTCTTGTCGTCCTGTTTCCCGACGAGAAACCCGAGAGTGTGTATACTTACCTGTCACCATGGAAACCCGTGCATGCTCGAAATGATTTTGACTGATGTGCGGTAGCTTCCTAGGCATAGGTAGGGTGTAGCAAGATGGCGGCGACGGCATCGAATGTGACGAGCGCATGCTCATCGCAGTTGATGACGTCACTGCGTTTGTGCCATTCAAAAGAACGGCGGTTCTTTTGAATCGTACGTGTATACACTCGGCCAGGACAAGATTCTTGTCAAGAATCTCGTCAGGGAAAAACGACGGGTTTTTTCCTGATGAGATTCTCGGCTGTATAATAACATGTATAAATATTTGCAGAACCAAAATTATATACTGTATACTTATACTATACCGTGTAAACAATAAATAAATTGTTTATGATTTATTGTTTATACAGTATATCATTTCACCACTGAAAATATTTATATATAATTTATTCGGGAATTACTTATATAATTTCTGTTAGCAGCCGACTTTTGAGTTTTTCAATGAGCTTATACTTGTTAAACATATTTTAAAGTCTAAAAAAATGTTTCTCTTAACTTGAAGGCCAGGGGGAGTATTGGGAGTTTCTAAAGCCTTCCCTTACGAATATGGTGAGTATGAAGTGCAGTTACCCTTGGCAATAAAGGGAAGCCATCTTAGGGTTTTTTTCTCACAGAAAATAAATGTTATTTGTAGTGACCAGGGGTTCTCTTGGCCCAATGGGAACTATACTTTCTGAATATTAAGTTAAGAAAACCTTGACATTTTTATGTCCTGTCAAGGGCACTCTCAATAATACCAAAGTAAGTTAAATTCCCCTTGTCAATGTCATTACTATAAGATGTTTCCAAATGAAAAGATAAACCTCTTGGGTAGGTACCAGTTCCAATTTAAATTTGTAGTTCCTGCTACTACAACAATTGTTGCAGTTGTTGCAGTTGTTTTTACCCCTACAGTGAGTTTTAGAGGTACATGCAGTTTTTTTCTTGCAGTTCTTGACAACCACTGCAATTAAATATATACCACACAATCACCGTGCTAGGTAACCACAAAAGTGTGCACCTCTACTTAATATAAAACAAACAATCTGTGATAATAAAAATTGTTTTTACACAGCCTCCTTAATAGGATAAGAGGCACTGTTTAGCTTTACTTGCCATTGAGTCAGAACTCTTAAATACTTTGTCCTACGAAGATATTAATCGATGAGTTGGCCAAAAGAAAAGTTAGAACTAAAAAATTGTAGGGAGTTTCTTACTGCTATAATCTTTTAAAAAGGCATTTTCTGCATTACATAGTATTTTCAGTCTGTACAATTAAAGCCAGTTATTTTCAGTGTTCTCTTGTGTGGAGATATGTTTTTAATTGAACTATTGTAGTAGTCATCGATAAAGGACAAGAATGGTGGTGTGTGTGTGTGTGTGGGGGGGGGCGGCATTGAAGGACCCGGCCTTGGGGCGGCAAAGGGAGTAAATCCGGGCCTGGGTGGGGTTATGGTATGGGCAGGCGTATGCTATGGACAATGAACACAGGTGCATTTTATTGATGGCATTTTTCAATGCACAGAGATACCGTGACGAGATCCTGAGGCCCATTGTTGTGCCATTCATCCACGACCATCACCTGATGTTGCAGCATGATAATGCACGGCCCCATGTTGCAAGGATCTGTACACAATTCCTGGAAGCTGAAAACATCCCAGTTCTTGCATAGCCAGCATACTCACCGGACATGTCACTCATTGAGCATGTTTGGGATGCTCTGAATCAGCGTATAGTAAATTGAAAGTGGGAGTTTCACCTAAAAAGGCCGATATGTTGCCAACACCCCAAAAGTAGATTATTGAAAACAAAATACCCCCTACAGGAGGTGTGGGGCTTTTAAGGCAACTTAGTAGAAAATTTATGAAAATATATAGAACATTTCATAAGTTTATTAAGGTAATTGTTTAAAATCTAATAAACAGGGAATCACTTACCAATCACCTGTGTATCAAAGTCCTGCACTGTCAAGTTTTATGTATTTTTGTTGATATCTGTTGGAAAACTGATATGCACCCACATAAAATGGCTCTGTATATAAATTAGTCCCAAATGTCTCCTATTGGCCAGATTTGAAATCAATCATATCTGCGGCCTTCAATTATGTGCTGACCCAGTGTGACTTGGAGTCCGGAGCCCGAACAACTTGATGGATTTTACCCGAAGAGTTCTAAAGAAGGGGTTTTAAAAAATAATTAAAACAATTATAATAATATTATAGACACAGATGTCAACATTTGTCAAATTTATCTGCATGTGTGAATTAATTTGCACTAGTTTATCATTTAAAACTTATAGCGTGGTACATTATTTTATAGGCAAAGTGAAATTATGTTGAAAACATTTGTGTTAATAGATTTTAAATTGCCCCAAACGTGCCTCAATGTTTGGTGCAATTTAAAATCTATTAACAAAAATGTTTTCAACATAATTTCACTTTGCCTATAAAATAATTTACCACGCTATAAGTTTTAAATGATAAACTAGTGCAAATTAATTCACACATGCAGATAAATTTGACAAATGTTGACATCTGTGTCTATAATATTATTATTATATATATATATATTGTGACAGCAGGAAGGTAAAGTCACCTGGTTGCATCCAGGGGGGTAGATATATTTCGCCCAGATTCAGGCTTTACGCCGACTTATACAACTAGGTGGAGAGTTGTATAAGGCTAGTGGGCTCATGGATGACTCATACCTCTAGGGAGAGTGTGGGGCGTCGAGCAGACAGGGAGTTGATGAGACCAGCTGAAGCTTGTCAGCTCATTTAGGCCTCTATAAGAACTCCCAGCTTCATTAGATGTTAGCTCATGCCTGGACCCAGACCTGTGTGGACTGTCTAGGGAGAGTGAACCCCTGTGCGGTGAGACAAAGCCTGTGTGGCTATTTGCTTGGACATTTAAAACCAGGGACTTAGGGACTAGGACAGCACTAGGCTGATCCCAGTTGTTAGTTAGGAAACCTGTATGTTTAGTCAGAGGTCAAGTTGACCAGGATTTATTTTGTTTATGTTTCTTTTTCTTTGCTGTGTTTTGTCACTGTAAATAGAAAATAAACCGCACCTTTTTGATTTTGAAAACTACAACCTCCGTTTGCTGGGCCTGTTTTTGTGTGGGGAGCCCATCTCGGGGATCACACACACCCGCTGCCGAGCCAACCCCCTCACAGTTGGTGGAGAACCAGTGGCAGTTTTTTTTAAGCCAGCATGGAGGAGATACTGAAGCAGCTGGCTCTAGCAAATGCCAATCAACAGCAGACAAATGCAGGTTTGCAAAAGAACTTCGCAGCCCAGCAGCAAGCTCATCAACAGAGCCTTGCAGCCCAGCAGCAGACAAACGCAACTTTGCAACAGAGTCTGGAGGCTCAGCAACAAGCCCAGCAGCAATCTGAGGCCCGCTTCATAGACCTGTTGCAGAAGCAAGAGCAGAGACTACAACAACAGATGGAAGCAGTAATGCAGCAACGTCCGCAGACCAGTGAGGAAAGCCGTCCCACTAATACCGCGTCCTTTGGGGTGAGTCGTTTATTGACAAAAATGACTGGAGAGGATGATCCAGAGGTATTTTTGACCACATTTGAAAGGACCGCTGAAAGAGAAAAGTGGCCTGAGGAGCAGTGGGCTGGACTGGTGGCTCCTCTGTTAACTGGTGAATCGCAGAAAGCTTACTATGACCTAGAGCCTAACCAAGCAAAAGACTATGTGATGCTAAAAGCTGAAATATTGGCAAGGCTGGGTGTCACCCAGGCTGTCCGGGCTCAGCGTGTGCATAACTGGACTTTCCAGCTTGGAAAACCCCCCAGGTCTCAAATGTATGATCTCATTCACCTGAGCAGAAAGTGGCTACAGCCAGAGACTTTGTCCGCACCAAAGATTGTGGAACGTGTTGTAATGGATCGGTTTTTGAGAGCTCTTCCTACTGCCATCCAAAAGTGGGTAAGCCATGGAGACCCAGAGATGGCCGATGGTCTTGTGGATCGTGTGGAGAAATACTTGGCTACAGAGAACCTGACGGCCTCTTCCAGAGACACTCTGACTTTCCACCCTAAGACCAGACCATCCCCAGGGGCGGATAAGAGGATTCCAAGGGGTGAGGGTGGAGAGAGTGAGAGGGTGGGAGCTCTACCCCAAGTTTGGCGAGAACAGCCTGGGAAATCAGCGGCTCAAGAGGCCGCAAGAAGGATCGTTTGCTACCGCTGCCGGCAAGCGGGACATATTGCAGCCAATTGCCCGGTTGTGGAGGAACCCATGCAGTGTGACTTTCTGACGGGCAGACGTCAGTCGCTGTGTGCGACAGTCGCATGCACTGCCATTCGAGGAACTGAGAAACATTTATGCAAAATGTGTGTTAATGGTAGAAATGTTGTGGTATTGCTGGATTCAGGTAGCCTTGTGACCCTGATAAAGGCTGAGTTAGTTAAAACAGAGGTCTCTGGGAATAGCAAGGTAGCTGTTATTTGTGTGCATGGGGACACCCGAGAGTATCCAGTGACTACAGTGTGTTTCGAGACCCCCAAAGGTACCCTCTCTCATCCAGTGGGCTTAGTATCTCAGTTACCGCATGACGCCATTGTGGGAAGGGATTTTCCGAAGTTCTGGGAACTGTGGGATGATCCTGAGCCCCCCACTGGTGCCCCTATGTACCAGGAATGTGATAGCCAGAACTCCCCTGAGAGTGGTGAGGACTCTCCGGAATTTCCCTTATCAGTATTGGCAGGGGAGACTCAAGAAACTGGAGAGGAGCCCACCTCCTCAGACGAAAACCTACCGTCTGTGGAGTTTTCTGATCTTGAGGTTCACAGGGAAAACTTTGCCACAGAACAGTTGAAAGACCCCGCCCTAATAAAGGCACGGGAAAACGTAGTGAAAATAGATGGCGAGTTAGTGAACCCAGATAATACCTGCACTTACCCATACTTCAGCGTAGAGAAGGACCTACTGTATCGGGTGGCAAAAAGGGCAGAAGAAACCGTTGAGCAGCTTGTGGTGCCCAAACCTTACAGGAAGTTGGTGTTGGAGTTGGCCCATGGGCACATTCTTGGAGGTCATCTGGGGACAGAGAAAACCCGAGAGAGGGTATTACAGAGATTCTATTGGCCGGGGGTGATGAAGGACATAGAAAATTATTGTTCCTCCTGCCCTGTGTGTCAGAGGTCGGCCCCGATGCCACATTTCCGTAGCCCGCTGGTCCCTCTACCCATCATTGAGGTCCCATTTGAGAGGATCGCCATGGATTTGGTAGGTCCTATAATCAAGTCCGCTAGGGGGCACCAGTACATATTAGTTATAATGGACTATGCCACCCGTTATCCAGAAGCGATCCCTCTCCGAAATACCTCGGCCAAAACCATAGCCAAAGAGCTATCTCTTGTGTTTAGCCGGGTGGGTATTTGTAAAGAACTGCTTACGGACCAAGGTACACCCTTTATGTCCCGGGTTATGAAGGAGCTGTGTAAATTGTTCAAAGTGACGCAATTACGTACATCTGTGTATCACCCCCAAACCGATGGGCTGGTTGAAAGATTCAACAAAACCCTAAAACAAATGTTGAAGAAAGTGGTGGATAGAGATGAAAAGGATTGGGACTGTCTACTTCCTTATCTGATGTTTGCTATTAGGGAGGTGCCCCAATCCTCTACGGGATTCTCCCCCTTTGAGTTACTGTATGGGAGACACCCAAGAGGGCTGTTGGATATTGCCAAGGAAACTTGGGAAAGTGAGAGTTCTCCCCACAGGAGTGTGATTGAGCATGTCGCCCTGATGCAAGACCGAATTGCACAGGTAATGCCCATCGTGAAGGAACATTTGGCCCAAGCGCAGTTAGCACAGCAGAGAGTGTACAACCGTGGAGCCAAGACCCGTACCTTTTCCCCGGGGGATAGGATACTGGTACTTGTCCCTACGGTTGAAAGTAAATTCCTTGCCAAATGGCAAGGCCCCTACGAGATAATGGAAACAGTGAGCGAAGTGAATTACAAGGTCAGACAACCAGGAAGGTGAAAGCCCGAACAGATCTATCACGTTAATCTGTTGAAAGCCTGGAGGGATAGAGAGTCCCTAGTCGCAGACACTTGGTCACCAGCTCAAACTGGTTGCGTGATTCCTGAGGTTGGAATAGCAGCCACCTTGTCACAACCCCAACAACAGGAGGTTAAGGAGTTTGTGCTTCGCAACAAGGAGGTATTCTCTGAGCTGCCGGGACAAACATCTGGGGTAGAGCATGACATCATTACCCCGCCCGGTGAAAGGGTGAAGTTAAAACCCTATCGGATCCCAGAGGCCCGACGGGAGGCAATACGGGAGGAAGTACAGAAAATGCTGAACTTAGGGGTGATAGAGGAGTCCCAGAGTGATTGGTCTAGTCCCATTGTGTTGGTGCCTAAACCGGATGGGAGCTGGCGATTTTGTAACAATTTTCGTCAGTTGAACAAAGTTACAAAATTTGACACCTACCCCATGCCACGTATAGATGAGTTGATCGACCAGCTGGGAACAGCCCGATACATGACGACTCTTGACCTCACAAAAGGGTATTGGCAAATCCCCCTGGCCAAGTCGGCCAAAGAGAAAACCGCATTTGTAACCCCAGACGGGGCGTTCCAATATAAAAGAATGCCGTTCGGGTTACAGAATGCGCCGGCCACATTCCAGCGGAAAATGGACCAGATGCTGAGGCCCCATCGGAAGTATGCTGCGGCTTACCTGGATGACGTAATTGTCCATAGCACAGATTGGGCCTCACATCTGCCAAAAGTGCAAGCAGTCCTGGACTCTGTTCGGGAAGCGGGGTTTACGGCTAACCCCAAGAAGTGTACCATTGGGCAGGAGGAGGCCAAATATCTTGGGTACACCATTGGGAGGGGAGTAATAAAACCCCAACTCAACAAAGTCGAGGCCATCCAGAGTTGGCCACGTCCCAACAGCAAGAAGCAGGTACGAGCCTTTCTGGGAATCGCTGGGTATTATCGGCGATTCATTCCCCACTTTGCTTCTAAGGCTGTGCCCCTAACCAACCTGACGAAGGGGAAAGGGTCGGTCATGATTAAATGGACCCCCGAGGCTGAGGCAGCATTCCAATTCTTGAAACAAGCCTTATGTAGCCAGCCAGTGTTGTACTCACCCGACTTCTCTAAAGACTTTGTCGTACAAAGTGATGCGTCAGATGTGGGGTTAGGAGCAGTATTGTCCCAGGTCTGGAACGGGGAAGAGCACCCAGTCATTTACCTCAGCAGGAAGTTGAAGTCCCATGAGGTAAATTACGCCACCGTTGAAAAGGAGTGTTTAGCGGTGAAGTGGGCTCTAGATTCCCTTCGGTACTACCTGCTAGGTAGGCACTTTGACTTGGTTACGGATCACGCTCCGTTAAAGTGGATGGCTCAAAACAAGGAAACAAATAGAAGAGTGAATAGGTGGTTCCTGGCCCTCCAGGAATTCAACTTCACAGTAAAGCATCGCCCTGGCGTTCAAATGGGGAATGTGGATGCTTTGTCTCGAGTACATGAATGCCTGATTGCTGGTGTTCCAACCCCGAGGTTAAAACAAGAGGGGGGGGTATGTGACAGCAGGAAGGTAAAGTCACCTGGTTGCATCCAGGGGGGTAGATATATTTCGCCCAGATTCAGGCTTTACGCCGACTTATACAACTAGGTGGAGAGTTGTATAAGGCTAGTGGGCTCATGGATGACTCATACCTCTAGGGAGAGTGTGGGGCGTCGAGCAGACAGGGAGTTGATGAGACCAGCTGAAGCTTGTCAGCTCATTTAGGCCTCTATAAGAACTCCCAGCTTCATTAGATGTTAACTCATGCCTGGACCCAGACCTGTGTGGACTGTCTAGGGAGAGTGAACCCCTGTGCGGTGAGACAAAGCCTGTGTGGCTATTTGCTTGGACATTTAAAACCAGGGACTTAGGGACTAGGACAGCACTAGGCTGATCCCAGTTGTTAGTTAGGAAACCTGTATGTTTAGTCAGAGGTCAAGTTGACCAGGATTTATTTTGTTTATGTTTCTTTTTCTTTGCTGTGTTTTGTCACTGTAAATAGAAAATAAACCGCACCTTTTTGATTTTGAAAACTACAACCTCCGTTTGCTGGGCCTGTTTTTGTGTGGGGAGCCCATCTCGGGGATCACACACACCCGCTGCCGAGCCAACCCCCTCACAATATATATATATATATATATATATATTTTTTTAAAACCCCTTCTTTAGAACCCTTCGGGTAAAATCCATCAAGTTTTTCGGGCTCCGGACTCCAAATCACATTTTGTTTCCAATGGATCAGCGTATACAAAAGCGTGTTCCAGCTCCTGCCAATATCCAGCAACTTTGCACAGCCATTGAAGAGGAATGGGCCAACATTCCACAGGCCACAATCAACAACCTGATCAACTTTCTGCAATGTGCTGCACTGCATGAGGCAAATGGTGGTCACACCAGATACTGACTGGTCTTCGGACCCCCCCGACCCCAAATACAGAAAAACTGCACATTTTAGAGTGGCCTTTTATTGTGGTCAGCCTAAGGCACACCTGTGCAATAATCCTGCTATCTAATCAGCATCTTGATATGCCACACCTGTGAGGTGGATGGATTATCTCGGCAAAGGAGAATTTCTCACTAACACAGATTAAGCCCTGGTTCACACTGGTGCGATTTGACATGTCAAATTGGCAGCATTTTCCGTCAATTGCCGGAATGGCACAGTCATAATTGATGCGGTGCTGCACCGATTTCAGAAAGTAGTTTTTGTACTACTTTTTGTGATTTCAGCCCGCGATTTACATTGACATCTGTGCAGGCGGGAGAGAAATTGTGCGAGTTCAACTGAACTTGCACGGCTTCACTCCCGCAGCCCAGTGTGAACCTGGGCTTAGACAGATTTGTGAATAATATTTGAGAGAAATAGGCCTTTTTGTGTACATAGAAAAAGTCATAGATCTTTGCGTTCAGCTCGTGATAAATAGGGGCAAACACAAAAGTTTTGAGTTTATAATTTTTCTCAGTGTGTGTGTGTATATATTGTGAGATGGGGGTTGTTTAGCTCAAGTGGTAAATGCGTTTTTTCAGCGATTCAAGCCAGTCAGGAACTATATTTAAGGGCATGGTAGCCCCTTTTTATTAAAAAAGGCAAAATAAAAGTCCAAACCAAGGTTTCCCACGCAGGGGTTCTTCTCCATCAAATACACATAACAGAAAATGCTAGCCCACCTGGCTCTCTGTAGAAGTACTTCTGCACTTTCCTTGTCACCCAGACCACCGGACTCCTCAAAGTAGACGGCTTCCCTTTAGCGTCCACAGCTCTGCCTCTTGCAGTCACCAATGTTCTGGCTGTCACCTACAGCCTTTCTGACTCCTGAAGCCCTCCTGTCTCCTAGTGTGGAGCAATGAGGTCTTCCCATACATTCATTATAAGGTCTGTGCTCACCTGAGCACACACCCTGCTGGTAATCAGCAAAGTCTGGACACAGAGTTGGAGATCCCATCCCTCCCAAGACACTGTGGAATCTCCAAACTACAAAGCCCCTTTCCAGAATACCAAAACCTGGAGAAAGCTGTGAAAGCAGTCTTCTCCAGTCCACATCTACGCTCTGTAGTCTTGCACCTTGCAAATGTGCAGACCCTGTGTCCAGCAAACTGTCCATTTTACCGTGATAGTAGCTCCCACTGTCACATATCTCCCCCCCATGTTTCGGACCCGAAGGGGGCGGAACACACAAGCCCGAATCCTTGATTGGGGCACCTCTGTGCCAGCTGTTCGCTGCGTAGGCCCAATCTTTTTTTCGGGTGCGTTTCCAGGCACGCCTTACCCAGGATCGCAACGGGGTCCTACCTTTCTGTATCCCCAGCCTACTCCCTCTGTCCTTGGGGTTCCTGGGCTCACGTTTCTTTTCTTGCAGCTCCCTGCCTTTCCTGCTACTTCCTTTAAACTCAGTTTCTGGATTCTGTAAGGAACCTGCTCCAGACACTACGCCTGATGAGGAACCACCTTTTCCCTCACTGGTACCCGTTTTCCCCATCACAATAGTTCCCTTGGGTTTACCAACTCCTTTGCCCTTGATTACCAACTCCCCAGGGCTCAACATCTGTGTATCACACTCATTTTCCAAGAAATTATTCATTTTCATATCCAGGCCATTATTTACATTAACATTCAGTAATAAGTCACCATTTCTCCAATTATCAATATCATCAGTTATTTCTTGTTCAGGGTTTGTTAGGGCCAAGCCCAAGGAGGGACAACACACAGGTGAGCAGCTATCCCCTACGAGACCCTCACAAGGCTTCACTTCACCTGTTGTCCAAATCTCTGTGGGCAGTTGTCCCAACAACTGACATTGAACAACGCATGACCCATTTCTAGCAGTACCAATCTTTGCCAACTCACACTTTTCCATGTTACAATTTTTGTTCCTCTCCATACTATATTTGAGAGCGTCTCCGGGTACCCCAACTTGTACCTCTCTGCAGGTTACATACAGAATCTCTGCTTTTGCCGCGTCCATATCTGGCCCTTCCTTCTTAGGAGCAGAGGCGTTGTAAGGGGGGTGCGGGGAGTGCGGGCCGCACCCGGGTGACACCCACCAGAGGGGTGACACCTGGCACAGCAGTGCATTGAGAGGCGCAGCGCTGGCCGCGGCTCTCTCCTCTTCCTCCTTCCCCTGCGCCCGGCGCCCGCATGTCCTCCGGGAACCGGCACTGCGATCTACAACGGCACTTGTGACAGGCAGGTGGGGAGAGGTCACGGTGCCAGTGTCCTATCACAATTGCAGTCCTCAGACCGACGTTGATGCCTAGGCTCCTCCTCCACTCCACACTGACAGTATATCCACAACAGGAGGAGGAGCCTAGGAAGAGGGACATTCGTGTGCACAGAGCAGCGCTGATCTGAGGTCTGTAAATGTTGGAAGGGGAGGTACACGGGGGGGGGGGGGGGGGGCATTACATTAGAGGGATTGCAGGGGGGTGTTACTTTGGGGGATTTCAGGGGGGTTAACATTAGGGGGATTACACAGGGGGGTGTTACATTAGGGGGATTACAGGGGGGTAGCATTAGGGGCATTACACAGGGGGGGTTGCATTGGGGGGGATTGCAGGGGGGGTAATATTAGGGGGATTCCACAGGGGGGTGTTACATTCGGGGGATTACAGGGGGGTAGCATTAGGGGCATTACACAGGGGGGGTTGCATTGGGGGGGATTGCAGGGGGGGTAACATTAGGGGGATTCCACAGGGGGCGCGTTACTTTAGGGGGATCGCAGGGGGGAAGCATTAGGGGGATTACACAGGGGGGGTTACATTAGGGGGAATACACAGGGGGGGTTACATTAGGGGGATTGCAGGGGGGTTACATTGGGGGGATTGCAGGGGGGTAACGTTAGGGGGATTACACAGGGGGGCACGTCACTTTAGGGGGATTGCAGGGGGTAGCATTAGGGGGATTGCAGGGGGGTAGCATTGGGGGGATTGCACAGGGGGGTTACATTGGGGGATTACACAGGGGGACGTTACATTAGGGGATTACACAGGGGGGCGTTACATTAGGGGGATTACACAGGGGGGCATTACATTAGGGGATTACACAGGGGGGGCGTTACATTACAGGGATTACACAAGGGGGGCATTACATTAGGAGAATTGCAC
The DNA here is from genome assembly GCA_029206835.1 of Rana muscosa. Lineage (NCBI taxonomy): Eukaryota > Metazoa > Chordata > Amphibia > Anura > Ranidae > Rana > Rana muscosa. The sequence goes on along the minus strand of CM055127.1, from coordinate 32,568,325 downwards.
AGGGGGGGCGTTACATTAGGGGGATTGCAGGGGGTAACATTAGGGGGATTGCACAGGGGGGGTTACATTAGGTAGATTGCACAAGGCGGTAACATTAGGGGATTACACAGGGGGCAGAGCTGTGCTGATGCGCTAGCCTGCTCAGTGCCCTGGATTGCTCATGCTCAGTGACCGGGGGGGGGGGGGGGGTGACACCATATTTTACAGCACCAGGTGACACCAACCCTAGTGACGCCACTGCTTAGGAGGTCTAGCGGGTGAGGCAGTATCCGCGCCATTTACTAATCCCTGCTCAGCCGCACCTCGGACCGCACTAGCAGACATGTCCATCACTGCATCAGGCGGAGAGACCCCTGTCTCCAGCAGCCCCCCAGAGCGCCTTCCGTACTGAACCGTATCCGAAAGCACCCTCACAGGAAACTGGGAGATCATTTGCCACACTATTAGAAAGCACTGTACCAACCAGTTCCACTGGTGATTAATTTTAACCAGCACAGGTTGTACTACCTGACTCCATCCATTGGTACCACGCAGCACCACCACATCCGACTGTAATGGAGGCACCCAGGCATACAAGGACTGTGCTTTCACTATTTCAAGCAGTTCCACTAACATATCTGTAATTTCTACATACTCCACATCAATATGCAAAACATTTTTGGTGACCTTAACTTTATCAGAGACATGGAGGGGCTCATTCACTGCAGCTTGAGGGGCCGAGACATTTAAACAGGCCTCCACCTCACTGGCGGTACCCATCACAGCCTGATGCTCCTCTGGAACGCTGTCAGACGCATGTCTCCCACTCATCCCTTCCAACTCAACAATGAGCCCCTGCACGTAAACATTTGTTACATTGTCACTTTCACACTTGACATTCAGTGGCTGGGCTGTAAACACCACATCTGCCATGCATGCGCCCTGATCTGGTCCTTCCGACTGGGGGGAAACAACCCTTGTAGGGACCAACGCACCCTCAACCATCGGTCGCTCTGCGATTTCCCTGTCTGACATAGCAGTTGTTGTATTCACACAAAAAAAAATTTAATTTAATATACTGCGCTGTCTATGTGTAGATCTAATTCCACATAATAAAACGTGAATGTAATCTAAAAATCCCTACAAATGCTGCAACTTAAAAGTGAGGCACACACAGTAAACAATAATAAAAATGATAAAGCTGCGCAACGTTTGAATTAAACACCAAACTTGCATAAACATAAGGTGTGACCAAAAATAACTCCTATACAAAAATGTTTCAACCACCAATGATGGTGAATTGAATAAAATAACAAATCCCAACCAATAAAAAATCACAACCAATAAAATTGATTGATAACTAATTGAAAATGCTGAAAAAAAAGGGAGAAGAAGAAAGTTCAGTCCTGTGGATAATTATTGCAATCAATAGAGTATAAAGATCGTGTAAGCAAAGGACAGCAAACAGGGGTCTTCTCACTGGTGACTTCAAACTCTAAAAACACCCTTGGAATAGTGCCTGGTATTCGATAGACAGATTCCACCACCACTAGTAATCGCTGCCGCTTACCAGAGCAAAGGATCTGTGCACAGATCAATATCAACAGATGGCCAATTCCCTGCCAGGGTCTCTTTAATGATGATTACTTCCCCTCCTCTGGATTCCACGCCACTTCTCTCCAAATACCACCATAGATCAGGATGTAAAAGGAAACAAAGCCACCATAACGTAAATCCGATATAACTTATTTAATGAATAAAAGAGTGCACTTACATGTAAATCACAAATATAAGGCGTGTGGTAAAATTAAGCCGGCCGGCTGTACAAGCCCTCTCGCTCCGGGACTTGTTTTGGATGTCGGTGACGTCAGCACGTCGCTCCTCCCTACGTCGTTTCGTCACAACTGACGTCGTCCTGGGGCACGGGCGACGTGCTGACCCACCGCATTATATATGCATGAATACAATAGGAACGCCCAGATCTGATCCTCCAGCGTCCCCGCCTTGTACATCGCCATTCTGGATCAGGGCAAACAATGCCCTTACCTATATTTATCAGGTTCCAAAATTCTGGCTGTGCTAAATAAAAAGGGGAAAGGAGTTGTATCTTATTTAAATACTCCAACTATTTAGGAGAGGAAAATCCAGGATATTTGTGATTTACATGTAAGTGCACTCTTTTATTCATTAAATAAGTTATATCGGATTTACGCTATGGTGGCTTTGTTTCCTTTTACATCCTGATCTATGGTGGTATTTGGAGAGAAGTGGCGTGGAATCCAGAGGAGGGGAAGTAATCATCATTAAAGAGACCCTGGCAGGGAATTGGCCATCTGTTGATATTGATCTGTGCACAGATCCTTTGCTCTGGTAAGCGGCAGCGATTACTAGTGGTGGTGAAATCTCTGTCTATCGAATACCAGGCACTATTCCAAGGGTGTTTTTAGAGTTTGAAGTCACCAGTGAGAAGACCCCTGTTTGCTGTCCTTTGCTTACACGATCTTTATACTCTATTGATTGCAATAATTATCCACAGGACTGAACTTTCTTCTTCTCCCTTTTTTTTTCAGCATTTTTCAGCATTTTCGATTAGTTATCAATCAATTTTATTGGTTGTGATTTTTTATTGGTTGGGATTTGTTATTTTATTCAATTCACCATCATTGGTGGTTGAAACATTTTTGTATAGGAGTTATTTTTGGTCACACCTTATATTTATGCAAGTTTGGTGTTTAATTCAAACGTTGCGCAGCTTTATCTGTTGTATTCACACACCTGTAGCTCAACATAGCCTTGTCTATCATGGCTAGTAATTGTTTGGCCCAACTGTCCCAATCCGTTGTGCTTCCATTATGAGGGCTCAGCAGTACCTCATCATTGGCTCTAGGAGGCACCTGGGATTCTGCAGCGCAAACAGTAACTTTGTAAGTTCTATATAAATCACATTTTGACAACATGCTTTTACTCTTTGCTAAAGCTTCATCAAACAAGGCAGGCTGCAATACACCATCACTACCTTGCTCTGGGAGCGCTAACACACTCAGCTGTGTACCTTCAGCTCTGGCCAGCTGACTTAACCCCTTACCAACTGGGTTACACATATGATAAATGGACTGCTCACACAAACTCTCACTGCATGGTGTAGACCCAGTTTGTTCCATCAGAGCAATATCAGGGCTGTCCTGGACAATCTCTGGCTCCAACACCTGGAGACCCCCAGAGATTTCCATGGACAACACTGTGGCTCCGCTTCTGGTTGCCAAGGGAGACATCCCCCTTTTCTCATTACTAAAGAACACATCACCATAAGTACATGTATCATCAGCAATACCTTTATCATCAGCATTCATAAACATAGCAGTTTCATAAGCTCTATCAGGTTTTCTTTTGTCATAACGCATGGCACCCTGCGTGCCACTCAGCACACCACCCTTCCTCTCCAAAGGAATTATTTTTCCTACTAGGGTGGCTTCACAGTTGTCCTGGGAAACCACTTGCCTCACCACTGCAGGCTCCTTGGCGGTTTCCCTTGGCAACTCTGCAGCACCCGTCACTGTCACTAGGGAACATGGCACACCAACTGCTTTGGTTACCCCTAGCACATCTCTCCCAGCACTCTGCTGGATTACCTTAGGTGCACACAGAGTCCACATGTCCTTTTCAGTCCTTGACCTTGCTGCAAGCTGGGTTTTAACCCGTGTCTCCCCGCTGATCTGGGTAGCACACTGCAGCAAGTTCATTTTTACACCTGCGGATCTCCCCACTGAACACAATGCCACTTCACTGCGATCAGACCCACAAATTGCAACAGTCTTACCATATCCTGTAGCAGGTAACTCTGGATTTCCAAAACCGAAGTCTACCGGTGACACTTCTTCCATCCTGGAGCATTGCTGGCGGCCCATGATACGATGGAACTCTCCTCTGAGAAGGATTTCCTCTTTAAACCTGCAGTCCCCATCCATCAAATGGTAAACCGACCGGTACTCTATCCGTAACAATGTTTGCAGCAATTTTGGCCACCGGTTCCTAGGCCATTTTCTCTTTACAGCAACTTTTTCAAATCTTAGCAGGAAGTCCCCAACCTCCTCTGTAGGCAGCATGGGTTGTATATAGTCAGAGGCCACGATCACAGCCCCTTGCACTGCATCCCAGTCTTTGCGATTCCGCTTGAACCATCCATGCACTGTCTCACACATCACTAGGCCTTTTGGACTGACCCTTCTAGGTGGAGACATCTTCTCGGGCCACGCTGAGCTCACTTCCACAGGTACACCACCTGTATGCAACACAGTCTATCAATTGAACTTCTGTGCAATGCAGTTTGCCTGGCTGCCACACACAGCTAGCAGCAGTTCACCGCAGAAAAAAAAAATTGAGTTTTCATTCACAGGTACACCACCTGCAACACGCAATGCCTTTTGCCTTGCTGCACTTCCACACACAGCCAACAGTTCCTGACCTGAACTCACTGTGGAGCAAGGACCCGGATTCCACCATCTTGTGCCCACTGAATCCACCACTTGTGAGATGGGGGTTGTTTAGCTCAAGTGGTAAATGCATTTTTTCAGCGATTCAAGCCAGTCAGGAACTATATTTAAGGGCATGGTAGCCCATTTTTATTAAAAAAGGCAAAATAAAAGTCCAAACCAAGGTTTCCCACGCTGGGGTTCTTCTCCATCAAATACACATAACAGAAAATGCTAGCCCACCTGGCTCTCTGTAGCAGCACTTCTGCACTTTCCTGGTCACCCAGACCACCGGACTCCTCAAAGTAGACGGCTTCCCTTTAGCGTCCACAGCTCTGCCTCTTGCAGTCACCAATGTTCTGGCTGTCACCTACAGCCTCTCTGACTCCTGAAGCCCTCCTGTCTCCAGGTGTGGAGCCGTCTCCAACTGGGAGCCATGAGGTCTTCCCATACATTCATTATAAGGGCTGTGCTCACCTGAGCACACACCCTGCTGGTAATCAGCAAAGTCTGGACACAGAGTTGGAGATCCCATCCCTCCCAAGACACTGTGGAATCTCCAAACTACAAAGCCCCTTTCCAGAATACCAAAACCTGGAGAAAGCTGCGAAAGCAGTCTTCTCCAGTCCACATCTACGCTCTGTAGTCTTGCACCTTGCAAATGTGCAGACCCTGTGTCCAGCAAACTGTCCATTTTACCGTGACAGTAGCTCCCACGGTCACAATATATTTATATATATATATATATATATATATATATATATAGCGTTCCAACAGAGAAGGTGACAGCTGGGCTGCAAACTCTCAAAAAATGTAAATGTTCAGATTAAAGCCTCCAAAACACACAAACACACCCTTTGTGCTTCTCCACAAGCCCCCTTAGTGGGAATGACTCAACACACATTTTTTCCTTTGCCTTAAAGCTTGGCAAACCCAGTTTTATTAACCACTTCAGCCCCGGAAGGTTTTACCCTGTTTAACCACTTTAAGACTGGCCTCACAGTGGCTCTCCTGCACTTCCTCAAACTCAATCTTTCTAAAACTGAGCTTGTTATATTTCCTCCTTCACGGTCCCCCCGTGTGACTTCACCATTAATATAAATAAAACAACCATTGGTCCCTCCACACATGCCAAGGTCCTGGGTAGGGATGAGCTGAACACCCCCTGGTTCGGTTCGCACCAGAACCTGTGAACGGACCGAAAGTTTGCGCGAACTTTAGAACCCTATTAAATACAATGGACTTGAAATGTTCGAAATCAAAAGTGCTAATTATAAAGGCTAATATGCAAGTTATTGTCCTAAAAAGGGTTTGGGGACCGGGTCCTGCCCCAGGGGACATCTATCAATGCAATTTTTTTTCTTAAACGGCCGTTTTAAAAACGTTTTTTCGGGAGCAGTGATTTTAATGATGCTTAAAGTGAAAAAAAGTGAAATATTCCTTTAAATATTGTACCTGGGGGGTGTCTATAGTATGCCTGTGAAGTGGCACGTGTTTCCCGTGTTTAGAACTGTCCCTGCACAAAATGAAATTTCTGAAGGAAAAAAAGTCATTAAAAACTGCTTGCGGCTTTAATGTAATGTCTGGTCACGGCAATACGGATTAAAATCATTGAGAAAACTGCACCCCCCCCCAGGCCATTACCAGCCCCTTTGGTCTTGTATGGATATTAAGGGGAACCCCGCACCCAAATAAAAAAAAGGAAAGGCGTGGGGCCCCCAGGCCCTATATACTCTGAACAGCAGTATACAGGCGGTGCAAACATGACAGTGACTGTAGGTTTGTTGTTACGTAGAATCTTTTTGTAATTTTGAACTGGTACATTTTTAAAGTGTAGCTCCAGCCAAAAAATAAATTTTTAAGCTTTTTGGAAAACATAGGGAAGGGCTATCACCCCTGTAACATTTGTTTTGCTGTCTGTGCACCTGTTCAGAATATTTTACCCCACTTTCCGTCCCAATGACAAATGTTTTTTGAAAATGTTTTTTTTTATTGAAACAAGGATTGGTGATAAGGATTGGTGATAAAGCATCAGTGGAGAGGAGACAACTTCTTCCCATATTAACTCTTACAGGAGAGAATTTCCCTTCCTACGGGTAGATTTCCTCTCACTTCCTGTTGTCTCCTTCTGTTTGCAAGTAGCAGTCGTTTGTAAGTTGGATGTTTGAAAGGCCCTTAGGTGTTGGTGTTGCCACAACACTGTAAGCCCTCACAGTTACTCTGGGTGGGCACTGGAATGCCCTGCTGTGAACTATTATATCAAGAATTGTAATTACATGCCATTGTTGAACAGTGGTAAGAAAAATTGGGCATTTGGTGGTGGTGCTGGTGCCACAACACTGTAAGTCCTCACAGGTACTCTTGGTGGGCGCAGGAATGGGCCCAGCTGTGAAATATTAGATCAAGAATAGTAATTACATGCCCCTGTTGATCAGGGGCAGAAAAATTGGGCCTTTGGTGGTGGTGGTGTTGCCACAACACTGTAAGCCCTCACAGTTACTCTTGGTGGGTGCAAGAATTGGCCCTGCTGTGAATTATTAGATCGAGAATTGTAATTACATGCCCCTGTTGAACAGGGGCATCAAAATTGGGCCTTAGGCACTGGTGCCACAACACTGCAACCCCTCACAGATACTGTACTTGGAGCGCAGCAATGAGCCCTGCTGCAAAGTATTGCATCAAAAATTGTAATTACATGCCCCTGTTAAACAGGGGCTGAAAAATTGGGCCTTAGCCACTGGTGGTGGTGCCCAGAACCAAAAATGTTCTTAGAAGGTATCAGCATGATCAGTGAGGAGGAAGAGGATAGTCACTCAGCATAACAGGATTGTCACTCAGCATCAGCATAGGCAGTCTTGAAGGGATCTGAGATTTAAAAAAAAAAATATTCGGTTTCATCAGCATCAGGTGCTTGGTAGCTGGTGGTGATCCAAGACTGATTCATTTTTATGAAGGTCAGTCGATCGACCGAGTCGGTAGACAGGCGTACCCTGTGATCAGTTACAAAGCCTCCAGCAGCACTGAATGTGCGTTCCGAAAGAACGCTGGATGCAGGACAGGCCAGTACCTCAATTGCATACTGTGCAAGCTCTGGCCAGTGATCCATCCTCAAGACCCAGTAATCCAGAGCATTTTTGGTGGGAAAGGTGTCCAAGTCTGATTATGCCCCTGGGTATTCCTGCACAATGTAAATCAGACGCTGGCGATAGTTGCTGGAACCGATCATACCTTGGGGCTGCGTACTAAAAAATTGTCTGAACGCATCGGTCAGACGGCCACCTTCTCCACCGCTCCTTTTTTTATCTGACCGAAGCCTCAGCAACACGTTGTCCAAGACCAGGAATTTGTAACCTCCCAGTCTCTGGGAACGCGTTGCACAGACCTTTCTGCAAGGCCTCCTGAAGATACTTCATCCTCTGCTCCCTCTGCGACGCCAAGATAAGGTCTGCAACCTTACTCTTGTAACGTGGATCAAGGAGGGTTGCCAGCCAGTAATGATCTCTCTCCTTGATAGCACAAATACGAGGATCCTTCCACAGGCTTTGCAGGATCATGGAGGCCATGCAGCGTAGGTTAGCTGAGGCATTTGGTGCGGAGTCCTCTGGGTCACTGAGGATGACATGATCCGCAGCCACCTCCTCCCAGCGACGTACAAGTCCACGGGTGTCTTGGGACTGTAATTGATCCCTTGAAGACTGCTGCTGATGCTGAATGCTAGACTCCACCTCCATGCTGACACAATCCTCCTCCTCCTCGTCCCCTTCCTGTGTAATAGCCGGGCCAGCAGGAACACTGTCTGGATAAAAGGGGCCTTGAGAGGTAAGGAAGTCCTCCTCTTCCTGCCTCTGTTCTGCCTCAAGTGCCCTGTCCATTATTCCACGCAGCGTGTGCTCCAACAGGTGGACAAGAGGGACAGTGTCACTGATGCATACACTGTCACTGCTCTCCATCCTCGTGGCCTCCTCAAATGGTGCCAGGACAGTGCATGCATCCCTGATCATGGCCCACTGGCGTGGGGAAAAAATCCAAGCTCCCCTGACCCTGTCCTGGTGCCATATTGCAACAGATACTCATTGATGGCCCTCTGTTGCATGTGCAGCCGCTGCAGCATGGCCAACGTAGAGTTCCACCTGGTGGGCATGTCACAGATAAGGCGGTTCTTGGGCAGGTTGTAATCCTTTTGCAGGTCAGCCAGCTGAGCACTGGCATTATATGACCGGTGGAAATGCCCACAGATTTTCCTGGCCTGCTTCAGGACCTCCTGTAAGCCCGGGTACCTGCCCAAGAACTGCTGCACCACCAAGTTAAGGACGTGAGCCAAACAGGGCACATGGGTGAGTTGTCCCTGTCGGAAGGTGGAGAGGAGGTTGGTGCCATTGTCGCAAACCACCTTTCCTGGCTTAAGCTGGAGTGGCATCAACCACCTCTGAGCCTGCCCCTGCAGAGCTGACAGAATCTCTGCCCTAGTGTGGCTCCTGTCCCCCAAGCACACCAGCTCAATCACCGCATGGCATCTTTTTGCCTGCATACTTGCGTAGCCCCTTGAATGCCTACGGAGCACCGCTGGTTCCAAGGACAAAGCACAGGTAGAGGCCATGGAGGAAGAAGAAGAAGAGGAGGAGGTCAGAATCACCAGTAGTAACATTTTGGAGGCGTGGTGGCGGAACAACCTCCAACACTACTGCACCTTGTCCTGCATCCTTCCCAGCTGCCAGCAGAGTCACCCAATGCGCCGTGAAAGATAGGTAACATCCCTGTCCATGCCTGCTGGACCATGAGTCATCGGTAATATGCACCTTACCGCTGACCGCCCTGTCCAGCGAGGCATGGACATTGCCTTCCACATGCCTGTAGAGAGCCGGAATCGCCTTCCGTGAGAAAAAGTGGCGTTTGGGAACCTGCCACTGAGGAACCGCACATTCCACAAACTCAAGGAAGGCGGCAGAGTCTACCAACTGAAAAGGCAGCAGTTGAAGTCCTAGCAATTTAGCCAAGCTAGCATTCAACTGCTGGGCATGTGGATGGCTGGGAGCGAACTTCTTTTGGCGGTGCAGCAGCTGGGGCAGGGAAATTTTCCTGGTACAATCGGACGTCGGTGTACCGATAGCAGATTGCCCGCAAGTACTTGGCTGTGACACACCTAATTCTACACCTTCATTCCTCTCAGTGCAGGTTTCAGTGAGGAGTGAAGGTATAGTGGGGTTGGAGATCCCAGCTGATGAGGAGCAAGGAGAGGTCCGCTTTGTTCTTTGGTGTGGGTCTTTTAGGTAGGCTTGCCAACGAACTGCATGGCAGGTCGACATATGTCTGGTCAAGAACGTGGTGCCCAAGCGGCTGATGTTTTGGCCACGCGAGATACGCTTTAGACATATGTTGCAAATGGAAATGGTGCGATCTGCTGCACACATCTGAAAAAAGGCCCACACCAAAGAACTTTTGGAATAACGCGCAGAGACAGCAGCGCCCTGCACATGCGGAGCTCTGTGGTGTGATGCAGTCGGTATGCTGCCCTTAAGATGGCCCCTGGAGGGCATCCTGCCTCATTGGAGATGTGCCTCCTTCTCCTCCTCCTCCACCTATCTCCTATCAGGCACCCACGTGGAGTCAGTGACCTCATCATACCCTCCCTCCTCATCACTGGAGCAAATCTGGCAGTATGCTGCAGCTGGGGGAACATGACTGCCAGATAGCTGTCCTTGTTGGGCACCTCCTCTCTCTGGGCTCACGTTACTACCCCCTCTCTCTGGGCTCACGTTACTGCCTTCCTCTAGCTGGGTTCCATAATCGGAGCCTTCAAAACGCTGGGCATCCTCCTGGAGCATGTACCCAACACTGTGGTCAAACAGTTCGGGCGATTCCTCAGGAGGACATGGTGGGGCTAGGGAAGGAGTGACTGATGCCATTGAGCTGAGGGAAGAGGCCGATTTGGCAGCTGCTTTGCCAGACAAAGTACCCTGAGCCTGGGTGAGAGAGGATGAGGAGGATGAGGACGGCTTAGTCATCCACTCTACCAAGTCTTGGGCATGTTGCGGCTCAACATGGCCAGCTGCCGAAAAGAAGGACAAGCGTGTCCCACGGCCACGTGCTGATGAGGATTATGGATGAGCTCGGTGTTCGACTCGAACATCGGCTGTTCGATCGTTCGTCGAAGATCGAACGTTTTGGGTCGTTCGTGCCAAATTCGAGTGACGCGAACGACCCAAAATCCCGGCGCTGTGATTGGCCAAGCATGCACTGTGACCCCGCATGCTTGGCCAATCACAGCGCCGGCAGCGAGGAGAGCCATAATTGGCCACAGGGAGGATGCCTGTGGCCAATTATAGTTCAGGGGGGTTTAGTACACGCCCCACACTATAAAAGGCCGCCAGCGCGGCGGGCTTGTGTATTGTGTTGGCGTGCAGGGAAAGACGTACATAGGCAGGGACAGTGTTAGAGAAATTGTGTGTAGGGAGAGAGAAGGATAGGTAGGGACAGTGTCAGTGATATTGTGTGTAGGGAGAGAGAAGGATAGGTAGGGACAGTGTCAGTGATATTGTGTGCAGGGAGAGAGAAGGATAGGTAGGGACAGTGTCAGTGATATTTTGCTAAACCTTGTGTGCAGGGAGAGAGAACGATAGGTAGGGACAGTGTCAGTGATATTTTTGCTAAGCCTCCTGCACAGTATACAACCGAAGCTAGCCCTTATTGCTGTGATTTCCTGTTGTGTAACACAGGCAGGCATCTGCAGCACTTAAAGCAGGCGTAGTGTGATTCCTGCAAAATATAAACCTGAAGCTAGCCCTTATTGCTCGTAGTTTTTTTTTCTTTTGTGTTACACTAAGGGCTCTTTCACACAGGACGGATCAGTAATGATCCGCCCCGTGAAGCTCCGCTTGCTCAGCGGGGATCGCTCCGTTGATCCCCGCTGAGCCGGCGGATGACTGGGCGGATCCCGCACACTGTGCAGGGACCGCCCTGTCAGAGCGCCGCTCTCCCCTATGGGGCGATCGGATGATGACGGACCGTAGAGTCCGTTGTCATCCGATCCGATGACGGAAGAAAAAATAGGGTTTTCCTCCGTCACACTTTTGCGGATCGGAGCGGGTCGGATGTCAGTGGACATGTCACCGCTGACATCAGTGGCTCCATAGGAGGACATGTAGCATCCGTTCAGGTCCGCCTAAAAAACTGACAGGCGTACCTGAACGGACCCTCCGTGTGAAAGAGCCCTAACAGGCATCTGCAGCACCTACAGCAGGCGTAGTGTGCTTCCTGCACATTATACACCTGAAGCTAGCCCTTATTGCTCATAGTTTTTTTTCTTTTGTGTTACACTAACAGGCATTTGCAGGGGCATATAAAAAATATATAATGTGGCGCTGTGAGAGAAGTAGTAAAAAACCCTACTTCATGTATAGCACAATGGTGCACATAAAAATATGGTGTCAAACAAAACGTTTGTACACAATAGGTGTACACAAATTAATGTGATAAAAATGTAAGTGAATACTAACAGTGAAATAATTGGTATGGGGTACAGGTGCACAACAAAAAACAGCAATTAAACTGGAATATTGATCATACCCATAATAAACAAAAATAAAAATGAAAATATAATGTAGTTGGAGACAAACTCATATAAGGCGTCACAGATGAGTATGTAGAATAATGTCCAATCTTATCACATATGAAAAGAAGTTCATAGGTCAAAATCCAACAAGGAGCTGCATCGTTTGAAAATAGGTTTGAAGGGTTTTTTTCTACTTCTCTCACAGCGCCACATTATCTATTTTTTATACGTTCTATATATCCTGTCTGATTTTATGTTTGGCTGCTTCATTTAGTATTTAGAGTTGGCGCAGTATTATTATTATTTAATCTGCAGGGGCATGTAATTACAATTATTGATCTAATAATTCACAGCAGGGCCCGTTCCTGCGCTCACCAAGAGTAACTGTGAGGGCTTAAAGTGTTGTGGCAACACCACCACCACCACCAAAGGCCCAATTTTTCAGCCCCTGTTCAACAGGGGCATGCAATTACAATTCTTGATCTAATAATTCACAGCAGGGCCCATTCATGCACCCACCAAGAGTAACTGTGAGGGCTTACAGTGTTGTGGCACCAGCACCACCACCAAAGGCCCAATTTTTCCTACCACTGTTCAACAATGGCATGTAAATATAATTCCTGATATAATAGTTCACAGCAGGGCGTTCCAGCGCCCACCAAGAGTAACTGTGAGGGCTCACAGTGTTGTGGCAACACCAATATGTAAGGGGCAAATTTCTGCAGAGTATACGGCAGGCCCCTACTTTCAAACATCCAACTTACAAACGACTCTTACTTGCAAACGAAAGGAGACAACAGGAAGTGAGAGGAAATCTACCCCTAGGAAGGGAAATTCTCTCCTGTAAGAGTTAATATGGGAAAAAGGTGTCTCCCCTCTACTGATGCTTTATCACCAATCCTTGTTTCAATAAAAAACCCACTTTTCAAAAACAGTTGTCATTGGGACGGAAAGTGAGGTGAAATGTTCTGAACAGGGGCACAGACAGCAAAACAAATGTTACAGGGGTGATAACCCTTCCCTATGTTCTCCAAAAAAGCTTAAAAATAGATTTTTGGGCTGGAGCTACACTTAAACAATGTACCTGTTCAAAATTAAAAAAACAGATTCTACTTAACCACTTCAATACCATGCACTTATGCACCTTCCCGCCCAGACCAATTTTCAGCTTTCAGTACTCTCACACTTTGAATGACAATTACTTAGTCATGCTACACTGTATCCAAACAAAATTTTTATCATTTTCTTCTCACAAATAGAGCTTTCTTTTGGTGGTATTTAATTGCCACTGGGTTTTTTATTTTTTGCGATATAAGCAAAAAAACAGCAATTTTTTTTAAAAAAAAACACTTTTTTTTAGTTTCTATTGTAAAATTTTGCAAATAAGTAATTTTTCTTCATAAATTTGTGCCAAAATGTATACTGCTACATATCTTTGGTAAAATGAACCCAAATTAGTGTATATTATTTGGTCTTTGTGAAAGTTATAGAATCTACAATCTATGGTGGCAATCACTGAAAATTTATCACATCTGATCACGCCTGATGTACTGAAGGGATATCTAATTTCTAGAGACACTAACAAGCGAGGAAAGTACAAATACCCCAAAATTACCCCTTTTTGGAAAGTAGACAGTCCAAGGTATTTACCAAGAGGCATGGTGAGTTTTTTGAAGTTGTATTTTTTTCCTACAATTCTTGGGAAAATGTATTTTTTTTTTTTTTTTTTACACAAACTGGTCATATTAACAGTTTTTTTCTCTCACGCAGCATATGCATAATTGCAACTACACCCCAAAATACATTCTGCTACTCCTCCTGAGTGTAGCGATACCACATGTGTGAGACTTTTACACAGCCTGGCCACATACAGAGGCCCAACATTGAAGTAGCACTTTCAGGCGTTCTACAAGCATAAATCGCACATATCCTTTCTCAACCACCTATTACACTTTTGAAGGCCCTGGAGCACCAGGACAATGGAATTTTCCACAAAATGACCCTATTTTGGAAAGCACACACCCCAACGTATAATCTATGAAGCATTATGAGTGTCAGGTCACCTACAGCCAGGTGACAGATGCACACCGTAGGGGGACAGGAGTGCACCGCAAGGTAGTGAACCCTATGGCTGACTGCTGCGGATAGGAAACTGGGTGGTTGTGGAAAGCGGGACCAGAGGAGCACAACCGGGATCCTATAGGAAGCTAGAGCCAAGATTCCCCAGGGCGCGGAGTCTAAGACCCAGCAGGTCTTCTCCAGAGCCTCCAGTGGTGAGGATGTTATGCTGCAGGCTGGGTCCAGGTCGCGGCCCCTAGAGTCTCCTAGCCCACGCCCCGTAGGATAAGGGGACAAGAGGGGAAGCAGCAGCACAAGATATAAGAGTAACGAATAACAAGCTGAAAGTCAAGGGCCACAAGCAGACAAGGATAATGAAAGACAAGCCGAAGGTCAAGGGTCACGAGCAGACAGGGATAGTCGGGGACAAGCCAATAACGTAACAGAGACAGACGTAGCACACGGCAGGCAGGAACCCAAACACACAATGCCTAACAAACACGTTGATCAGCAAAGCAGGCTTGCAGTGCACAGGTTAATATAGTGTTCTGTGATAGGGCCTGGTGTGGAGTCAGGCTGGGAGGAGATTATAAAGGAAGCCAGGTGAAAGGGTTCTGGCCTCTAAGATGAACACATGGGAAGGAAGGTAAGCTGACAGACAAACACTACGGCATATCCATGACAGTGCCCTCCCTCTTATGGGCCCTCCCCCGCCTGGGCCCAGGCTTAACCACTTCGCGCCCGGGCTATAAGCAAAAGACGTCCGCAAAGCGGTCGTCAATTGCTGATAGGACGTCTATGGACGTCCTCTTATTTACTTCCGCGATGCGCGCCACCGCGGGCGCGCGTCGGGGAAAAACTGTGCCCGCCGTGTCAGGCGAGTGCCGATGCGCGTGCCTGGCGGCCGCGATGTCCGCCAGGTACGAGCGATCAGCTGTCACAGAGCCAGGGACGTGGATCTCTGTGTGTAAACACAGAGATCCACGTCCTGTCGGGGAGAGGAGACGGATGGTGTGTCCCTTGTACATAGGGACAACCATCAGTCACCTCCCCCAGTCAGTCCCCTCCCCCCCACAGTAAGAACATCTAGCAGGGAACATATTAACCCCTTGATCGCCCCCTAGTGGTTAACCCCTTCCCTGCCAGTCACATTTATACAGTAATCAGTGCATATTTTTAGCACTGTTCGCTGTATAAATGTGAATGGTCCAAAAAATGTGTCAAAAGTGTCCGATGTGTCCGCCGTAATGTCACAGTCACAAAAAAAATCGCAGATCGACGCCATTACTAGTAAAAAAATAAATAAAAAAATAATAAAAAAAAAATCATAATTCTATTCCCTATTTTGTAGGCGCTATAACTTTTGCGCAAATCAATCACTATACGCTTTTTGCGATTTTTTTTTTTACCTAAAATATGTAGAATACGTATCGGCCTAAACTGAGGAAATTTTTTTTTTTTTTTTTTTAAATGGGATATTAATTCTAGCAAAAATTAAAAAATATTGTGTTTTTTTCAAATTTGTCGCTCTATTTTTGTATATAGCGCAAAAAATAAAAACCGCAGAAATGATCAAAGACCACCAAAAGAAATCTCTATTTGTGGGAAAAAAAGGACGTCAATTTTGTTTAGGAGCCACGTCGCACGACTGTGCAATTGTCATTCAAAGCGTGACGGCGCTGAAACCTGAAATTTCGCCTGGGCAGGAAGGGGGTTATGTGCCCAGTTGTCAAGTGGTTAACCATTAATTTAAATTTACACAGTGAAGGAAGTTTCCCCGCTCAAGCCAATGACGTAGGCGGGTCCGACATACCGAGGGGGCGGACCTGATGGGGAACTTCTCTCACTTTGGTAATACATGTATAGACCCGCCCCTTTTCATGTTCCGCATCTGGTCCGCTGAGCGGACCTGATGTGGAACTTTAGAAGGGGCGGGTCTATACATTTAAAACACTGAGAGGGAGTTCCCCATCAGGTCCGCTCAGGCACAACCAATGAAGGACAGCGCTGGACATCGGGATCGCCGCGGGACACTGGATTTCACCGCTGGAATGTTTTTTTGTTTTTTTTAATAAAGGACTTTTTCAAGGTGTTTGTGTGTTTTTTTAAACATTTTTTTTACGCTTTCTTCGTGAAATGGTAGGGGTACAATGTACCCCTTACCAATTCACATAGGGGGGGGCCGGGATCTGGGGGTCCCCTTTGTTAAAGGGGTCTTCCAGATTCCGATAAGCCCCCCGCCCGCAGACCCCCACAACCACTGGGCAAGGGTTGTGGGGATGAGGCCCTTGTCCCCATCAACATGGGGACATCCTCCCCATGTTGAGGGCATGTGGCCTGGTACGGTTCAGGAGGAAGGGGGGCCGCTCTCTCGTCCCCCCCTCTTCCCCTGCGGCCGGCCAGGTTGCGTGCTCGGATAAGGGGTCTGGTATGGATTTTTAGGGGGACTCCACGCCATTTTTTTTAAATTTGGGGTGGAGTTCCCCTTAAAATCCATGCCAGATCTGAAGGGCCTGGAATGGATATTTGGGGGAACCCCACGCAGAGGCGTAGCGTGGGGGGGCAGGGGGGACCGTGGCCCCGGGCGCAACATTTAGGGGGGCGCCATTCCGTGCCTCCGAGTCCTCCTAATTTTAATTTTCTGTGTCCGGGTGTCCCCGATCTCTGGCTGCCATGTTTAGTGTCCGGCGCCCTGTGATTGGGCGTATGGGGGTCATGTGCGGCGTGTGGCTGGCCTGTCTGTGATCGCTCTAGAAGTCCCGCCTCCGCCACATGACCGCCATACGCCCAATCACAGTGCGCCGGGAAACACTGAACATGGCAGCGGGAGACGTGCACTGTGTGAGCTGCCGGGGCCGCTATCTTCCCCTCCGCCTGTCCCTCTGCTCTGGTACGGCGCTGTGTGTCGAGCGGAGGGCGAGCACGGTGGAGATGGGAGCATGGAGCGGAGGTGCAGCCGACGTCTGACAAGGAGGAGCGGAGCCTCTACTACACTGACAAGGAGCGGGGCCTCCACTACACCTGGAGGCGCAGCGTCTGACATGGAGCGGAGGTGCGGGTGGATGGCGCTGGCGGGGAGTCCGGGACTCCGATGCAATTCTGCACATCCATCCAGATCCAGTGCTGAGGTCATGAGGAGAGTTCTGGCGAAGAGCAGAGAGGTAAGGAGGATGTATTGGCTGTGTGGAGGGGGAGGGGGTGTGAGTAGTGCAGGAAGTAGGACTCCTACTGTAGGTGTAAGGTCA
Organism: Rana muscosa; assembly: GCA_029206835.1. Classification (NCBI taxonomy): domain Eukaryota; kingdom Metazoa; phylum Chordata; class Amphibia; order Anura; family Ranidae; genus Rana; species Rana muscosa. The sequence goes on along the minus strand of CM055127.1, from coordinate 32,551,025 downwards.
GGGGGTCAGTGTAGGTGTAAGGTCAGGGGGTCAGTGTAGGTGTCAGGTAGGTGGGTCAGTGTGTCAGTGTATGTGTCAGGGGGTCAGTGTATGTGTCAGGTAAGTGTGTCAGGGGGTCAGTGTAGGGGTCAGATAGGTCACATGTGTTCATAAAATGGAAAGAGTGCAGCTCGATGTGGTTAAAACCATGTGTGAAATTAATGTTAAACCTTGAAATGTAAACACATGATATGTGAAAAATAAATATATGAAGAATGAATTAAAAAGAAAACTAATGTAGAGTCAAAAAAGAACACAACATAGTTTGTGAAGAGTTCATTCCAAAAGCAAAATCAGGGTATTGCCAGAGAAGTAGTGAGTGATAGAAATCTTCCCAAGAGCAGCGTGATTTTTCAGGTGTGACACCCAAGTGATTAATATCTTGCTTACCAGATAGCCGTGACTGATGCACAATCTGGTAAGCAAGATATTAATCACTTGGGTGTCACACCTGAAAAATCACGCTGCTCTTGGGAAGATTTCTATCACTCACTACTTCTCTGGCAATACCCTGATTTATTTTGGGACTTATTATTCACCGAACTTCACTTTCTTGGCAAGCAATTTGTCTTTTTTTGGGGGGAATTAACCCTTCACGGATTTGCTTTTGGAATGAACTCTTCACGGACTATGTTGTGTTCTTTTTGGACTCTGCATTAGTTTTCTTTTTAATACATTTTTCACATATCATTTGTTTACATTTCAAGGTTTAACATTAATTTCACGCATGGTTTTAACCACATAGAGCTGCACTCTTTCCATTTTTTGCTATCTATCCTAAGTTTTTTGTACTGAACTTAAGTGCAAGCTGCTTTCTTATACACTTTATCATAATTTTTTTTATTATCATCTTAAATTAGCGCAGCGTTGGCCTTAGGGCTTCTTTTTTTCTAAGGTCACATGTGTTGCAGGGTAAAGTGGAGTCAGGGCGCAGCCGGGGGGAGGGCAGCAAAAATCCTTGCACCAGCCCTGGTGGTCAGTGTAGGAATCGGGTAGGTCAGTGCAGTGGACAAGTAGGAAAGTGTAATGGTCAGTTTAGGAATCATGTAGGTCCGTGTAGAGGTTAGTGTAGTGGTCAGTTTAGGAATCAGGCTGGTCAGTACTACTGTAGGAAGGGACTCAGGGAGTGCAAAAAGTCTGCAAGTTAGGGGGCGCAAATTTCTTGCCTTGCTCTGGGCGCTGACAACCCACGCTACGCCACTGACCCCACGTCAATTTTTTTTTAAATTTGCGGCGGGGTTCCCCTTAATATCCATTCCAGACCTGAAGGGCCTGGTAATTGAATTCTGGGGAACCCCCACGCTTTTTTTTTTTTTTTTATCAATGACTTTTGTATGTATTGCCGGGAGCCGACAATTCATTAATAGCCGCGAGTGAGTTTTAAATGACTTTTTTTCTTTCAAAAATGACATTTTGTGCAGGGACAGTTCTAAGCACGGGAAACATGCGCCACTTTACATGCATATCATACACACCCCCCAGGTACGAAATTTAAAGGAATATTTCACTTTTATTTTTTCATTTTAAGCATTATTAAAATCACTGCTCCCGAAAAAACGGCCGTTTTTAAAACTTTTTTTTGCATTGATACATGTCCCCTGGGGCAGGACCCGGGTCCCCAAACATTTTTAGGACAATAACTTGCATATTAGCCTTTATAATTAGCATTTTAGATTTCAAACGTTCGAGTCCATTGTATTTAATAGGGTTCTAAAGTTCACACGAACATTTTGTCTGTTCGCAGGTTCTGGTGCGAACCGAACAGGGGGGTGTTCGGCTCATCCCTGTGCAGCACACTTCCACGTCACCCCATTCAATTGACCCTCTTGGGTTGGTCGCCTGTGTCTGGCCACTGCCGCTCTGTCATACCCCCTCAGCTCCCAACCATGACCAAAACTTTTTTTTTTTTCGTCAAAGATTTGATTACCTGTTTTTGTGCCTGCTTCCTGATTCCCTTACCGAAGATGGCGGCGGCAGCACCCGAGAGCCGAGAGAGAGATCGGCTTTGGGTACCGACATCGCGGGTGCCCAGGACAAGTAAGTGTCCATATATTAAAAGTCAGCAGCTGCAGTATTTGTAGCTGCTGACTTTTAATATTTTTTTTTTTTTGGCGGAACTCCGCTGCTTTCACACTGGAGCGGGCAGGAGTTGGCGGTAAAACGCAGCTAGTTTTAGCTGCGCTTTACCATTTTAGTGGCGATATTCGGCTGCTAGCGGGGAGCTTATAACCCAGCTAGCGGCCGATGAAGAGGTTAAATGCGCCCGTGTAGCACCGCTGCAGAAGCGCTTTGCAGGCGCTTCGGCAGCAGTGCCCATTCATTTCAATGGGCAGTAGTGGTGGAGGAGCGGTATACACCGCTCCAAAGATGCTGCTTGCAGGACTTTTTTTTAACGTCCTGCCAGTGTACCACCTCAGTGTGAAAGCACTCAGGCTTTCACACTGAGACTGCAGGGGAGCTGTTTTGCAGCAATTTTTACAGGTGCTATTTTTAGCCCAAAAGTGCCTGAAAAACGCCCCAGTGTGAAAGGGGTCCAACTGTTAGTTTTTTTTCCCCTTCATCTCATAAAGTCTAAAAAAATCGGCCTAACATATCGGCCCAAAAAAATCGGCATCATATATTGGCCATCGGCCGCAGCGATTTCTAAATATTGGCATCGGCCAGAGAAAAACCCATATCGGTCGACCTCTAGTGTGAACCATACCAGGTCAAATGCCATCAACATGGGGAGGGTGCTTTGGGGTGCCCCCATGCCGTTTTTTTCCAAAAATAATCCTAATAGCCAATGCCACATGAGTAGAGTTGAGCGGACACCTGGATGTTCGGGTTCGACGGGTTCGGCCGAACTTCGGAAAAAAGTTCGGGTTCGGGACCAAACTTTAACCTGAACCCGAACCCCATTGAAGTTTATGGGGACCCGGACTTCTAAGGACTAAAAAGGCTCTAAAAAAGTAATGGAAAGGGCTAGAGGGCTGCAATTGGCAGCAAAATGTTGTTAAGAGCATGGTAAGTGCTCTGCAAACAAATGTGGATAGGGAAATAACTTAAAATAAAAAAATAAAATAAAAAATAAAAAAATATGCTGGAGGCCCCCTTTTCAGCAGAAGAGGTACGGGAAGTCATTAAGAACCTCAGAAACTCAACGGCACGATGCCACACATATGGTGGGAATGCCCCAGAATACGCCCTTTCTGGAATAAATTATTCAATTTAATGGATAAGCTAGTGGGAAAATAAAATACTTTGAAATAAAAATGTAGCGGGTGCTAAATTTAAGGGAAGTGTTTGAGTGGTAAATAAGCTCAAACACCCTAATTCTGTAGGATTCATGGACCATTTTGTCCTCGGGGGACAGTATTGGTGTGCAGTTCCCTGTGGCCTACAGGTGGCGCTGCCATGGTAGGCTAGGGTTGAACCGCCGATACAGTGCTGTGCCTTTTGTGTCCCCTCTTGGCAGTAGTACAGCGGGGCGGGGAACCTGCTGTGCATGCCGGGAGAGCATATAAAAGGGGCAGACCTTTGGCCTGGGGGCTGATGTCCAGTGGGGTCCACGCCCAGGTGCCTTTGGCCTGGGTGCATGTGTTCCTGTTCCATCTCGGGTACCTTTAGCCCGGGGTGAGGTACTATCCTGGAGTTCCTGCTGCCCTGGGTATGGAGGCCTAGGTGCGGGAGTAAAGCCTGGAGTCCAGAGCCTTCGTCTGGAGTCCGCTAAGGGTCGAGGAGTCTTAGGGTGCCGCCTCGTGTAGGGGACCATGTTCCAGGGAAGGGAGGATCATTCTGATGGACCGATGCTGGAGTCACGGTGAAGGAAGGGTCTGTTGACTCCCTGGAGAGATGTCTTCCCCTTGATATGGGCTAGGTTCGTAGAAGGAGAAGCTCAAGGTCATCTTGACTGCATCAGAGGCCTTATTCACCCGGCCCGTGGAAGACCACAACACACCCACAGTACGTAACCGCTGAATCGCACAGCTACAGAACTGCAGAAAATGCTATTCAAAAAAAATGTTGTTTTTTTAGTATAGCACAGTAGAAGAAAACTATATATAAATTGTTTATTTCACACACCTCCACATATGTATAACACACTGCAAAATATTTTTTGTGGCCCTAAATGGTGTTTTTTGGAAGACCACAACACACCCACAGCACGTAACCGCTGAATCGCACAGCTACAGAACTGCAGAAAATGCTATTCAAAAAAAATTTTGTTTTTTTAGTATAGCACAGTAGAAGAAAACTATTTAGGAATAGTTTATTTCACACACCTCCACATATGTATAACACACTGCAAAATATTTTTTGTGGCCCTAAATGGTGTTTTTTGGAAGACCACAACACACCCACAGTACGTAACCGCTGAATCGCACAGCTACAGAACTGCAGAAAATGCTATTCAAAATTTTTTTTTTTTTTTAGTATAGCACAGTAGAAGAAAACTATATATAAATTGTTTATTTCACACACCTCCATATATGTATAACACACTGCAAAATATTTTTTGTGGCCCTAAATGGCGTTTTTTGGAAGACCACAACACACCCACAGTACGTAACCGCTGAATCGCACAGCTACAGAACTGCAGAAAATGCTATTCAAAAAAAAAATTGTTTTTTAGTATAGCACAGTAGAAGACAAATATATAGAAATGGTTTATTTCACACGCCTCCACATATGTATAACACACTGCAAAATATTTTTTGTGGCCCTAAATGGGTCTTTTTGCAAGTGTACATTAAAGTGCAAATTATTTATTTTATTTTTTTGCCCTAAACGGGTCTTTTTTTGCACGAGCAAAATAAAATGGAATTTTTTTTTTTTTTTTGCCCTTAATGGGTCTTTTGGAAAAGAGCACAATAAAGTGCCTTTTTTTTTGTCCTAAATGGATCTTTTTCCAGGAGCAGAATACACCCACAGTATGGAAACGGTGTATCTCTCAACGTAATATATGCAGTGCTGGTGCACTGAGCTTGCAGATAAAAGGTAGATATTCTCTGACACTGGGCTCATAGCAGTGTAAAAAGACTGCACTGCAACACAAACAGGTAAACCTATGCAGATCGCTGAGTTATATCTCTGAATCTGGACTCCTATTCCTATACAATATATCTCTCTCCCTAAAAGCAAAAAACAGGAACCTGGCCCTACACTACACTGTCTCTCTATCTTTTCCCTCAGATTCCAGAATCAGGACTAACTCATGTATTTTTCTATCTCTCCCTAAAAGCAGCAGCAGCAGACAAGATCCTCTCCCTATCTATTCTGAAGCAGAGTGACGTGTGTGCTGTGTGCCTCTAGCTTATATAGAAGCTGGGTCACATGTTGCACTGACCAATCACAGCCATGCCATTAGTAGGCATGGCTATGATGGCTTCTAAGGGCACACCAGCTAATCAAAAGGTGATTGGCTGGCCCCTGAAGCATTTCTAACTGCGTAATTAGATTGCCGAACCCGAACCTGGACTTTTGCGCAAAGTCCGGGTTCGGGTTCGGGAAAAAGCTAAAGTTTGGTACGGACCCGAACTTTACAGTTCGGGTTCACTCAACACTACACATGAGCATGGTTGTTTCCATATTATTGATGCCTCATTTGCTAAACATTATTGTATAGAATGAAAAACATCAAACACTAGTAAATGTATTTTCTATATATGATTGTGCTCATCCCAATATGCTACTGGTCAGCGCTTCTACCTTGAAAGACTCAGGCCTTGAAGGACTCATGGGTTAAAATCCCACAGAGGGATACTAAAAGAATTCATTGCTGAAAATAGGCGAATGCCAATTAGCCACAGCAGCATATGCTGGAAATAGGTGAATGCCAATTTGCCCATGCACTTTAGTTTGGTTTAGTCTATTATATTAACTCTTCAAATGCATGCAATGGTATTATCATCCAATAATATTATGGTGTGGAATTACAAACATCACAGTTTACATTTTTTGTTTTTTCAGTGCACAAGCAAATTAAAATAAAACACACCTGGTGGGTGGTAGGTTGGCTGGGATTTGAACTCATAATTTGAGTGCTTTTGAGACATCTAAGCACCATTGTGCCAAGTACGCTGAGACCTGTATAATAGTGTAGTATGATTAAAGAATGAACACAAATAATCACTGCTTTATAAATAAATAAAAAAAATAACATGAAAAAAAATAATCAACAGATATGGAAGTGTTCAATACATGTAACTTTACAGAATAGCAGACATTACTCTGTAATACTCATTCATAACTGCATTCGTTAGCAAAAGAAGAGAAAAAAATAGGAATACTAATTGCAATATACATCAATAGATGCACACGAGGTAGAGCACATCTCACATAAAAATGTTTTCTTCACATACATGGATCATGGTTGCAGTGCAGTACTATATAATAACTTGGTAGAAATTGTCACTTGCAGATCGGCTGAATCGCGATACCAAATTTACTAAGGCATGTTCACCGCTAATAGCAGAGTGCCCAATACTTTCCAGGAATCTTAGTAAATCAGCCCCTTTAAGTCTGTGGGCAGCTTAATTGTTCTGCATATTGCACTGGCTCTCAAAACACCCTTTTAGAATACGTCTGGCTATTAATGGCCAAAAACCACCCACAAAAACAATTTTTTTATTTTTTGGGTATCCTTTGAGGCAAAAATAATGACTCATCACAAAAAAAGACTTTACAGCTTGTTGGAAAATCTCTACCTCACCAGTTTCAGGGGAGGAAGTAGTAAACCACACCTGTACTGCTTGAATATGTCAAGAAATACATGTGAGTCCAGATTCAGGTCTCAAAGGCATTCAAGAACAGGCACCTGTATCCACATCTGTTGTTTTTGTAGAAACATCTGTCCCATTTATGGTCAATGCATATCCTGGGTTCTTATGCCGTGTGAAGTGATACATTCTCTACAGGTGGGGAATAAATGCTGAAGTCCTGGGGATTATGTTAATAAATGATATAACCAAATTATCGTTCAGTCAATAATTACCTTTTTTTCCCCTTAATGCTGGATAAATAAGGTTTGAACACAAACTGAGATGTAGAGTGAAGTGATTAGTTAGCTTTGTCTTTGGCAATGTGCTTCCTATCTTTTCCACTGTGTAATTGCATCTTTTATTCAGTGTGAGTAGTAATAACTCTAAAATGCATCTTGAAGTATCTACACAGCTAATTAAAGTGGGCCAAAGTCATACAGTCTGCTCTTGTAATAAAATTCTCATAGCTCATTAAATGTCAATTTTGAAGGAAGAAACTTTTGTTCTTTGTAACTTGGTCTGCAAAAAAGTATTTATAATTCTGCATGAGACATGTCTCAGTCTAGTGCACCTACATTAGTATTGGGAGGATTCTGTCAGCATCAGTACAAAGTTTTAACATAGCTCTATGAAGTCACATTACTTAGATGTCCAATGGAAGAGCTGAGAATGAAATGCATATGACTGGACTCGATGAAGAGCAAATGGAAAGAAGCATGGTTGAATAGACTGTTGAATCTGCACAGACTTTAAAAAAATCTATATTATTTAGTATTTAAACAGTGAAATACTTTTACACTTTAGAAGCTTTATTATAGGTTGGCAGTAAAGTATTATAAGAAACATTACATTTTAAACACTTGAGTCCTTAGGTCTTTTACTCCCTAAATCTCGTTAAAGGAGTTGTAAAGGCAGAAGTTTTTTTATCTTCATGCATTCTATGCATGAAGATAAAAAACCTTTTGTGTTTAGCAGCCCCCCAGCACCTACCTGAACCCCTTCTCTCTTCAGCGATGTCCTCAATCCCCTCAGCCATCCAGGACACTCCTCCTGATTGGCTGAGACAGAGAAGCAGTGCTATTGGCTCCCGTGGCTGTCAATCAAAGTCAGTCAGCCAATCAGGGGAGAGAGGGGTGGGGCCAGATCGGGGCTCTGTGTCTGAATGGCTACACAGAGCTCTGACTTGGCTTTAGTGCCCTCTGAAGCAAGCTGCTGGCTGAGGGGCGCTCAAAGAAGATTGGGGCCAGGAGCAGCAAAGAGGGACCCGAGAAGAGGAGGATCCAGGCTGCTCTTTGCAAAATCAACTGCACAGAGGTGGTAAGTATAACATGTTTGTTATTTAAAAAATTAAAATAAAAAAACAAGCCTTTACAATCAATTTAAGTATGTATATATAATTAATGTAGCGCTGAATTAAATAGAAGTGTGTGATATACAATCCCTGTAAGGAATAACACTAGTGAATAAACACAACAATTGTCAGGGAATCTAGTAGACCAGACTGTGTGACTACACAGAGGAGACCAAAAACGCATGTACCGTATATACTAGAGTATAAGCCGAACCGAATATAAGCCGAGGCACCTAATTTTATCACAAAACACTGGGAAAACGTATTGACTCGAGTATAAGCTTAGGGTGTCCATCTGCAGGCCTCACTGTGCCTTACTGTGTCCATGCCTCACTGTGTCCATGCCTCACTGAGTCCATGCCTCACTGTGCCCATGCCTCACTGTCACTGTGCCCATGCCTCATTGTGCCCATGCCTTACTATGCCCAATCTCCCTACCTGATCTCTGGCACTGTGTGACTAGACTGACGTTTAACGAGGGAGTCTATGTGCCCGGTTTGAAAAATCGGTGCTCTCCGGCCGTGGGTCCCCTGAAAAACAAATTTGTAGATGAAGAGTGGGGCTACATGTGCGCAAAGTTTGAGGTCCAGGGGACCTAGGGCCGGCCAGTACCGGGTCCCCAAAATCACTGGAGAAATTACCGTTTAACATGGGAGTCTATGGAAGGGGTGCCCGAATGTGAAAAATCGGTGCTCCCCGGCCATAGGTCCCCCGGACAACAAACTTTGCACACTTGTAGAGGAATAGTGGGGGTACATGTGTGCTAAGATTGGAGTCCAGGTGGCCTACGGCTGGCTGGGATCAGGCGCACAAAATTATAGATGGACACAGACTCGAGTATGAGCCGAGGGGGGCATTTTCAGCACAAAAAATGTGCTGAAAAACTTGGCTTATACTCGAGTATATATGGTAAGTGAAAAAAAGGTGTTTATTTAAAAGGCGACAAACAAGTGAAAACAACCAGTGCACAACTAACAACAAATAGAATATGCAAATAAAGTGGAGAAACCGAAATCGTAAACAAGCTAGGCCGAAGGTCATACACAAGGGGATATCAGCAGATGGGTAAGGACGGAGAAAAAACAGGACAGGGAGAGGATGGATGGACAGGCTGCAGGGCAGGGGTCCAAGGTAATCAGGAAACAGGAGGGACAGGTCCAGGAAGGGCTTGGGATAGGGATCAGATCGGATCAGGTCAGGTAATATAAAGGCTCAAAGTCAGGATCGCAGGCTCAAGGTCAGGGAGAGAGAAACCAAGGCGAGCATGTTTGTGCTCGCTGGGTATTTATAGGACTGCAGTGATTGTCCTCATTTAACAGCTGAGCGGAGGAAGTGCTGCCTGCCCCACACTGCCGGAATACACCTGTTGGTGGACGCCGGTACTACGGCCCATGGATCAGACAGTACCACCAGCAGGTGAGATCCTCCACCATAGATACTGTCTGCAAGAAGACACCTGCTGGTGGACACTAGTACTGCAATCAATAGGACCAACAGCGCCACCGGTGGGTGAACCCTTTTCTGACAGAACCACCCCCTAAAGTAGCGGCCTCCGGACGCTCCAACCAGTCTTAATTGTCCATTGTCTATGGCATTGAGTAGCACAAAGGATGAGGGTACTTCAGGCTGGTCATCAGGCACTTTAAACTGGACAAGGGGCACGTCCAAGCGGACAGCGGGCACATCCGGGCAGACAGCGGGCACATCAAGCTGGGCAGCAGGTATGAACACATCAGGCTGGGCAGTGGACAGGGGTACGTCAGGCTGGGCAGCAGACAGAAGCTCATCAGGCTGGGTAGCAGACAGAAGCTCATCAGGCTGGGCAGCAACAGAAGCTCATCAGGCTGGGCAGCAGGCAGAAGCTCATCAGGCTTGTCAGCAGACAAAAGCTCATCAGGCTGGGCAGCGGACAGGAGCACATCAGACTGGGCAGCAGGCTCCTCAGGCCGGGAAACGGGCACCATAACCTCAGGCCGGGAAACGGGCACCACAACCTCAGGCCGGGATGCTGGCTCTGGCTCTTCAGGCTGGAACGCTGGCACTGGCACTTCGGGCTGGAACTCTGGCACCCTGGGCTGGAACACTGGAACCTCGGGCTGGAACACTGGCACCTTGGGCTGGAACACTGGCACCTCGGGCTGGAACACTGGCACCTCGGGCTGGAACACTGGCACATTGGGTTGGGAAGCAGGAACCGAGACATCAAGCTGGAAGGCAGCGGGATGTCAGACTGGGTAGCAGGCATGGGGACATCAGACTGGGTAGCAGGCACTGGGATGTCAGACTGGGTAAAAGGTACTGGGACGTCAGACTTGGTAGCAGGCATAGAGTTGGCAGATTTAGGTGGGTCATCAGGTTCAACTGGCAGGAACGCAGGCTGGAGCAGGTTGGTCGGTGTGGAGGCAGGTTGGGTTACCGGCAGGATTGTGTGGGTTGGAAAGAACTTCTGCTTCTTTTTTGGCTTAGCCACTGCAGATTTGTAAGTAACGGGAGGACTGTATGAGAAGGATGTAATAGGGCAAAAGAAAGGGCTGGAATATGGTAGAGACATGGGAGCAGTGGTCGGAGGAGATTTTTGTGGAATTTATACAGGTGGAAGGGAGGAGGCAGGTGGATTGAAGGCAGAATAAGTGCAGCAAGTAGAGACTGGGTAATAGTACTTGGTGGGAATCTGTGTATACTTGGCTGTAGCTGAGGTTGCCATGGGCGACGGGGAGATAGGTTATTGGGAAGGCAGATGTCCAATGGCAGGGCTGGATTGTTGTGGCTTGGCTAAATACAGGAGATCTAACAATGCCTGCAGCACAGGCTGAACAAAAGTTGTTTCACACACACCCTATCTAATCAGAGACTGCACTGAACCAATACAAACAGATAACATCTGCTGGGAACAAGAGAAATAATGTTCATCAAAAGAAGCCGGATCATCCTCTAATAACCATACCAGGGACTCAACTTTGTCACCATTGAAGGGAGGAGAGAAATCGTCACTTTCTTTGGGAATGCCTGACAGGGCTGGCTTTACACATAACCGAATTAACGGCTGAACATCCTCAAACTGTATATAACCCTGATCCACCAAGGAATGAGCTGATTGGATGGTTTCCATCAGCTGGTCACTAGTCCACCCTTTTAAAATCTGGCGACAATATTCACCATCCTCTGCTGCCAGCAGAGAATAGTAAATGATTTCATCGAAATCCATATCAGCAAAATGCACAACACCAGGATGGTTCCTCTATGCAGCCACGTCTGGTAAGGGATGGCCTTTGTATACTGTCAGGGAATCTAGTAGACCAGACTGTGTGACTACACAGAGGAGACCAAAAACGCATGTAAGTGAAAAAAAAGGTGTTTATTTAAAAGGCGACAAACAAGTGAAAACAACCAGTGCATAAATGACAACAAATAGTATATACAAATAAAGGGGAGATACCAGAATCGTAAACAAGACAGGCCGAAGGTCATACACAAGGGGATATCAGCAGATGGGAAAGGACGGGGAAACAACAGGACAGGGAGAGGATGGATGGACAGGCTGCAGGGCAGGGATCCAAGGTAATCAGGAAACAGGAGGGACAGGTCCAGGAAGGGTTCGGGATAGGGATCAAAGTCAGGATCGCAGGCTCAAGGACAGGGAGAGCGATACCAAGGCGAGCATGTAAGGGCTCGTCGGGTATTTATAGGACTGTAGCGATTGTCCTCATGTAACAGCTGAGCGGAGGAAGTGCTGCCTGCCCCACACTGCCGAAATAAACCCGCTGGTGGATGCCGGTACTATGGCCCATGGATCAGACAGTACCACCAGCAGGTGAGATCCTCCACCATAGATACTGGCTGCAAGAAGACACCTGCTGGTGGACACTAGTACTGCAATCCATAGGACCAACAGCACCACCAGCGGGTGAACCCTTTCCTGACAACAATGTAGTGTGCTAAGGATCGAAATGAAATTACTGAAATGGTAAAATTATACAATCACTGCAATAGTGAAAAGGAATGTCCATGGGTATAAAAAAAGTCCACTCCAAATTTGAAACTGGGATGGATAGTGACTGAAAGGTGAAGAATCATAGAAACACTCGTAAAAATAGCATATCCACAACCGATGAAAGAAGATGGGTACTCTTACCGGAACTGTAGGACACACATGCCGTACGGCAGTGAGTCAGAAAGGCTTGTAGCAACCAATTCATGGGACTCCGAAAGATATGTAGGGGGAATCTGGCTGGAACCTGGTAGTAAATCGATCCAAAAAGGCTGGTGACACCCAATTCCTGGACTCCTAAGGATATGCAGTAAGAGTCTGACTGGAACCCAATGGTGGATCGATCCAACAGATGGTCACAGAAGGTAGACGTTTTTATCAAAGCCACAAAGGAGATGGTAAAAACAAGGGAAGCTTCATATGGTGCAGGTCAAACAAGGGGGATTTATTTAAAAAAGCAATAAATACATCAAGGCATACATTCAGGTCCATAAATATTGGGACATCAACACAATTCTAATCTTTTTGGCTCTATACACCACCACAATGGATTTAAAATGAAACAAACAAGATGTGCTTTAACTGCAGACTTTCAGCTTTAATTTGTATTTACATCCAAATCAGGTGAACGGTGTAGGAATTACAACAGTTTGTAAATGTGCCTCCCACTTTTTAAGGGACCAAATGTAATGGGACAGATTTACAATCATAAATCAAACTTTCACTTTTTAATACTTGGTTGCAAATCCTTTGCAGTCAATTACAGCCTGAAGACTGGAATGCATAGACATCACCAGACACTGGGTTTCATCCCTGGTGATGCTCTGCCAGGCCTCTACTGCAACTTTCTTCAGTCCCTGCTTGTTCTTGGGGCATTTTCCCTTCAGTTTTGTCTTCAGCAAGTGAAATGCATGCTCAATCGGATTAAGGTCAGGTTATTGACTTGGCCATTGCATAACATTCCACTTCTTTTCCTTAAAAAACTCTTTGGTTGCTTTCGCAGTATGCTTCGGGTCATTGTCCATCTGCACTGTGAAGCACCGTCCAATGAATTCTGAAGCATTTGGCTGAATATGAGCAGATAATATTGCCCGAAACACTTCAGAATTCATCCTGCTGCTTTTGTATAAATACAAGAGAACCAGTTCCATTGGCAGCCATACATGCCCATGCCATGACACTACCACCACCATGCTTCACTGATGAGGTGGTATGCTTTGGATCATGAGCAGTTCCTTTCCTTCTCCATACTCTTCTCTTCCCATCACTCTGGTACAAGTTGATCTTGGTCTCATCTGTCCATAGGATGTTGTTCCAGAACTGTGAAGGCATTTTTAGATGTTGTTTGGCAAACTCTAATCTGGCCTTCCTGTTTTTGAGGCTCACCAATGGTTTACATCTTGTGGTGAACCCTCTGTATTCACTCTGGTGAAGTCTTCTCTTGATTGTTGACTTTGACACACATACACCTACCTCCTGGAGAGTGTTCTTGATCTGACCAGCTGTTGTGAAGGGTGTTTTCTTCACCAGGGAAAGAATTCTTCGGTTATCCACCACAGTTATTTTCCATGATCTTCCGGGTCTTTTGGTGTTGCTGAGCTCACCGGTGCGTTCTTTCTTTTTAAGGATGTTCCAAACAGTTGATTTGGCCACACCTAATGTTTTTGCTATCTCTCTGATGTTTTTTTTTTTTTTTTCAGCCTAATGATGGCTTGCTTCACTGATAGTGACAGCTCTTTGGATCTCATATTGAGAGTTGACAGCAACAGATTCCAAATGCAAATAGCACACTTGAAATGAACTCTGGACCTTTTATCTGCTCCTTGTAAATGGGATAATGAGGGAATCACACACACCTGGCCATGGAACAGCTGAGCAGCCAATTGTCCTATTACTTTTGGTCCCTTAAAAAGTGGGAGGCGCATATACAAACTGTTGTAATTCCTACACTGTTCACCTGATTTGGATGTAAATACCCTCAAATTAAAGCTGAAAGTCTGCAGTTAAAGCACATCTTTGTTGTTTCATTTCAAATCCATTGTGGTGGTGGTGTATAGAGCCAAAAAGATTAGAATTATGTCGATGTGCCAATATTTATGGACCTGACTGTATATGTATAAAAGTGATCATAAAATATTTTAAAAGCAATGTGGGGAGTAATAAAATTCAAATCCTGACGCGTTTCGTTTCAATAGGACTTCAACTGTGGATATGCCCTGGCCTACTTTTGGAGCCCCCCGAAAAATCGCCCTCCGATTTTGGCCTCTACCATGTCACATAATTTTGCCCCTTGGGACGCTATGCGCACGTTGACAGCCCTGGTGTCAGCTAGCATGCCACTAACACATTTATTTAATAACCCAGACTTTCCCCCAGGAATGATCCATATAGCATTTAAATGGTGGTTGGACAAGGGACTGTAACGAATTGGACATTTTTTCACATTCACTGGTCCTTTCACCCTCAATTACTGCACTAAAAAGCTGGACCTACCAATTTCTGAATGTTTCAGGTTTGGGCAAATATCACATTTCTTGCACTCACTCTGGAAGGATAAACCACTCCCACAAGGTTCACATATGAACTTTGGTGTGGACAGGCCATGGAACAGAAGGGGGGATTATAGATCATCTACTCATCACTTACTCTACCTAATGCCGCGTACACACGACCGCTTTTCTCGACGAGAAAAACTGCATTATTTTTTTTCGCCGAGAAAAACGATCGTCTGTGGGCTTTATGTCGTTTTTCTCGTCTAGAAAAACGGCATAAAAAAACGACGAGAAAATTTAGAACATGTTCTAAATTTTCTCATCGTTTTTTCCAGCATTTTTTTCCGCGGCAGTTTTCCCATAGGGAAACACTGCCGCGGAGCCCACAGACGGTCGTTTTTCTCGTCAAGAGAAAAAATGACGGGAAAAACGACCATATGTAGGGAACCAAGCGGTTCCCTCGTTTTTCCTGTCATTATTCACGGCGGTTTTTTAACCGCCGTGAATAATGATCGTGTGTACGCGGCATAACTCTAAATCCTCCTTTATGACTTCCTGGGAGTCTGATTTCTAATTCCAGTGGGACCTGGGGAGCTGGCAGACGGCTTGCTTCAAGTATTTAAAGGGTATCCTAAATACATCTCTGACAGAGGCCAGTTTGAAAGTGCTCTCTAGATAGGTATTATACCCCCTCTAGACTGGCTTCTATTTTTCCTTCGGCAGATCCTCTATGCTTTAGAGATTGTCAACTCTCGGGTACAATGGCCCACAGCTGGTGGGAATGTCCCAGAATATGCTCCTTTTGGAAAAAAATGTTTAAACTCATTGACAGGCTGACTGGATTCCAGAACCCCAAAACCCCATTGGTCGCCCTGCTTAATGCCCAGATACCAAAGCCTCCACTTGCAGGCTAATCCACTTCATTCTACAAGGAGCTAAACTTACTGTGACTAAAGCCTGGAAACAACCGAAAATATCAACATTGGCTGCAAAAAGAAAAATATCCCGGATAATGTCTCAGGAAATGTTAACCAGCATATTAATGGACACAGCCCATACATTTTAGGCCACCTGGGAACCCTGGGCCTGCTATGTAGGCTTCCCCCTGGTTACTAACAATATACTCAGTGCTTGCTTGATATGCATACTTTCTCTTTTCTTCTCTTTCTCATCTCTCTTTCTGAGTTTCTCTCCCTCTCTTCCCTCCCATCTCCTTCACTTCTTGTTTCCTTAACACGAGAAGTATTACGGTTTAGTGAGAAATTCAGAGTTTATGTAATTCTAAGCTTAATTATTTAGCAATTATGCTTTTAATATTCCCTTATTTGACAGTAGGTTGAGGGCCGTAGATGGGGGTTAGCGATTCCCCTTCTGGCACAGGTTGTTCCCATTTGGGGTGCCGGGAGAAGAGGGATCCTTCCCCCGTTGGGCCTGATCTTACCACTGTAGTCCGTGGTTTGTCATAAACCTGTGGACCAGAAAAGCTCATGGGTAATGGACTCCAACTATGCATTTGCTTACTGTGAACTGTGCAATTATCATACTTCATTGTATCTCCTATTGTTTACATATGTATGACTTTTACTCTTCGAAAATAAAAAACCTTTTGAAAAAAACATGTTTCAGCCTATAGCTTTATCATAGCATGTACAAGTAACATTAAAATCAGTAATATATAGAAATGCAACCCTCCCAAAATAAGGGGGGTGGTGTAAACTTAATTAAGAACAACAAATCAACTGATAACACCTGGGGATGATCAAGGTCAGAAATCCCATTATGGCATGGGTTAAAGAGAACATTAACCATTTACTTCCCACAAGTGCATCAAAAAAGCAATAACAAAGCAACATCTATTAGCATAACATAAATTAATGGATTATTTCAAAAAGGGATTAACATCCATCCTGTTATTCATACCAAGCAGAACCCTGATGTTAAGCATGTGGAACCACCACACCTCACGCTGACGCAGGATGCAATATATATCTCCCCCTCCTGTAGGGTTGGTTGTTATTTTGGACACTGGCAGTTATAGAAATGAAGCATTAAGACAATTGAATGATATAAACACTTACCGACCACTCAGTGCAAATTCAACCACAACCATAGAGCACAAAATGCAGGACCTTTTGGATGAAGGTAGAAATTTAGGAGTATTGGATTAGAAATTATTGTAATACTTTATGGTAGCAAAACCAATCATACCAGTATTCCATCAGCTCCCAAAAGTCCATAAGCAGCATTCTCCTGTTCAGGGACACCTCAATGTAGCGGGTATAGGGTCCCTATTGGAAAGACTTAGCGAGTGGGTTGATGAAACCCCTTGTTACTCGTCTACCAGGATATCTTAGGGATATCAGTTATCTTTTGGCCCATACACATGAGATCAAATGGTCTGCAACCAACACCTGGATTACTGTTGATATTAAGTTGTTATATTCTTGCATACTGCATCATTTAGCTCTTGAAGCTATTAAATACCATCTTACATCATACAGATTTTACAGCTAGGAATTATGTGAGTTTTTGTACTTGGCTTTTTAATTTTTATTGAAACAATTATTTCATGTTTGATTCCAGTTTTTATATACAATGCCAAGGTTCCACAATGGTGGCCAAGTTTTCCCCCTCGTTGGCAAATTTGCATATGGGATGGTGGGAGGAAATATTTCTTCACTCATAACAATCCTTTCAGAGTGTATATTGATTGGTACTGTCGTTTCATAGATGACCTGATCGTAGTGTGGAAGGGTCCGGTATCTATTATATATCCATTCATCCGGTACCTCAATAATATTAATTTCAATTTGGAGTTTAGTTATAACTCTCACTCTGAAAGTATTGATTATTTGAACATAACTTTATTGGGACACACAGACAGTGGTACAATTACCACTAAAACTTTTAGAAAATCGTGTACTGGCAATTCACTCCGGCTCACCACAAGTTGTCACCCCACACACACCATTCAAGCATTACCAGTGGGGGAATTTGTGAGAGCTAGGAGAAATTGCTCTTAACAAGATGATTTTCTTCAGGAGTGTGCCATTGTTTTAGAGAGACTAAGGAAACGAGGATAAAATTAGAATCTGATAAACAGAGGCAAGACTAAAGCAGAAGAGAAATAGCTAAATACTTTGATAAGTAGTGCATTGAGTCCTAAAATTAAAAAGCAATCACATCACAGTAAAAAAACAGCACATTTTGTAACCACTTTTTCTAGACAATACAATCAAATTGTGGCAATAACCAAACAGTGTCTTCCCATTTTATATGCAGATAAAACACTATATGATATCTTCCAGAAAAGGCTGTCGTTTTTCAAGCAGAAGGGCTCCCATTTTATGATCCATTCTGTCTCCTTCCTCACACAACATTCTCATCATACATGGCTGAGTGCCTCTGGATCTTTTCAGTATGGTGTAAGCAATGCAGAAGGCAAGAAAAGACAAAAAGCATCACTTCTTTTACTACAGGTAAAATGTATTTCCTTAAATTTTTTACCAATTGTAGCTTTAAGTCAGTGACATACAGTAGAGCAGAGCTTATTACTAATGTTCAGATAAAGGTATACCTGGGTAGCAGTGATCATAACATGATTTCATTTGATGTTAGCTGTAAGCAAGAAATACATACGGGAAAGATAAAAACACTTAATTTCAAGAGAGAGAAAATTTTCCAAGGATGAGGGCTTCTCTACAGGACTTAGACTGGAAGGGAATATTGGCATCAATAAACACAAAACAGAAATAGGAATTCTTCAAAAAGACTGTTTGTGAACTCACTGCAAAGTATATTCCCATTAACAATACGTTTAAAAGGCTAAAAATAAAACCTATGTAGCTCACGGTCAAAGTTAAAAAAAGCTATAAACTATAGGAAAAGAGCTATTAAAAAATATAAAAATGAAGGAACACTCGTGCCATTTAAATGTTACAAAGAATTTAACAGAATATGTAAAAAGGAAATCAAGGATGCAAAAATTCAAAACAAACGACAGATTGCAAACCCCAAAAAATTCTTCAAATATATTAATAGTAAAAAGGTCAGGTCTGAGCATGTAGGCCCTTTACAAAATAATCTAGAGTGGGTGACTGGGAACAAAGAGAAGGCTAATTTATTAAATACTTTCTTCAGCTCTGTGTATACAAAGGAGCATGGGGGAGTTCATGTCCATAATGGGGGTGGTATTGATACAGCCCCAAATGATCCACAATGGCTCAAAAGTGATATGGTCAAGATATATTTAGACATAATAAAGGTGGATAAAGCACCTGGACCTGATGGCATCCACCCACGGATCCTAAAAGAATTGAGCTCTGTCATTTCAAAGCCATTGTATCTAATTTTTAGGGACTCATTAATGACGGGAATAGTACCACTGGATTGGCGCTGGGTGAATGTGGTGCCTATATTTAAAAAAGGAACAAAGTTTTTACCAAGTAACTATAGACCTGTTAGTTTAACTTCTCTAGTTGGGAAGATACTGGAGCGTTTAACCACTTCAGCCCCGGACCATTTTGCAGCTAAAGGACCAGGCCCCTTTTTGAGATTCAGCACTGCGTCACTTTAACTGACAATTGCGCGGTCGTGCGACGTGGCTCCCAAACAAAATTGGCGTCCGTCCTTTTTTTTACCACAAATAGAGCTTTTTTTTGGTGGTATTTGATTGGTTTTTATTTTTTGCGCTATAAACAAAAATAGAGCGACAATTTTGAAAAAAATGCAATATTTTTTACTTTTTGCTATAATAAATATCCACAAAAATATATATATATTTTTTCCTCAGTTTAGGCCGATACATATTCTTCTACATATTTTTGGTAAAAAAAATTGCAATAAGCGTTTGGTTTGCGCAAAAGTTATAGCATCTACAAAATAGGGGATCGTTTTATGGCATTTTCATTAATATTTTTTTTTTTACTAGTAATGGCGGCGATCATCGATTTTTATCATGACTGCAACATTATGGCGGACACATCGGACAGTTTTGGCACATTTTTGGAACCATTGTAATTTTTACAGCGATCAGTTCTATAAAAATGCACTGCTTACTGTGAAAATGACACTGGCAATGAAGGGGTTAACCACTAGGTGGCGCTGTAGGGGTTAAGTGTTCCCTATAGAGTGTTTCTTACTGTAGGGGGCATGGGCTGTGTGTCACATGACACTGATCTTCGCAAGTACACAGAGCGGAGATCAGTGTAATTTTCACTAGGCAGAGCGGGGAGATGCTTGCGGGGATCCCCGCGGCGATCGAGTCCGCGGGACCCGTGGTCCGACTCACGGGGAAGACGGCAGAGACCACACGGCAGGCATTTAAAGGGGACGTACAAGTACGTGATTATGCCTGTCCGTGCCATTCTGCCGACGTAAATCTACATGGGCTGGTCCTTAAGTGGTTAATAAAAGACCACATAGACGAGTTCTTGCTGGAAAAAAACAATTAAAGCAATAGACAGCATGGATTCATGAAAGACAGAAGTTGTCAGACAAACCTGATTCCTTTTTATGAAGAGGTAAGTAAAACCTTGGACAGAGGGGTGGCGGTGGACGTGGTATACTTGGATTTTGCAAAAGGGTTCGATACAGTTCCGCACACACGGCTAATGTGTAAGGTAAAGTCGACAGACTTGGAAATATCAATTTTTAAATGGATAGAAAACTGGCTAAAAGACAGAATTCAGAGAGTAGTGGCTAATGATTCTTACCCTCAATGGTCTAAGGTTATCAGTGGTGTACCCCAAGGTTCAGTGTTGGGACCCTTACTTTTTAATATCTTTATAAATGATATTGGGTCTGGGATCAAAAGTGCAATTTCTGTCTTTGCAGATGAGACCAAGCTATGCAGTGGAATAACGTCCTTACAGGATGTCTCCAATTTACAAGCCGACCTCAATGCTCTGTCTAATTGTCTATGTGGCAGATGAGGTTTAATGTTGATAAATGTAAAGTTATGCACTTGGGGGCTAAGAATATGCATGTATCATACATACTAGGGGGAGTACAACTGGGGGAATCCATAGTGGAGAAGGATCTGGGGGTTTTGGTAGATCACAAGCTCAATAATAGCATGCAATGCCAAGCTGCGGTTTCCAAAGCGAGCAAAGTCTTTTCTTGTTCTTATTCACTTTACAGTCAACACAGAGGACACGGGGGCACTCTTTACATCTAGAGTAAAAGAGATTTAATCTCCAAATACGAAAAGGTTTCTTCACAGTAAGAGCAGTGAAAATGTGGAATAGACTCCCTCCAGAGGTGGTTCTGGCCAGCTCAGTAAATTGCTTTAAGAAAGGTCTGGATACTTTCCTAAATGTACATAATATAACTGGGTACTGACATTTATAGAGACATACAATCGGATTTTCCCTGGATCAACTTTACCTATAAATGTTAGTACCCAGTTATATTATGTACATTTAGGAAAGTATCCAGGCCTTTCTTAAAGCAATCTACTGAGCTGGCCAGAACCACCTCTGCAGAGAGTCTATTCCACATTTTCACAGCTCTTATGCCGCGTACACACGATCGTTTTTCATGCTGTTAAAAATGCCATTTTTAAAAATGGCCATTAAAACCGATCGTGTGTATGCTCCAGAGCATTTTTAACGGCGTGAAAAACGGCCATTAAAAATTTCGAACATGCTCTATTTTTTCACGTCGTTTTTCATGTCGTTATTTTTAACGACGTGAAAACGGTAGTGTGTATGCTTTTACGAGGTGAAAAAAAACGTGCATGCTCAGAATCAAGTATGAGACGGGAGCGCACGTTTTGCTAAAGCTAGCGTTTGAAATGGAGATGGCACATTCATCACGCTAAAAAAAAAATAGCATCGTTTTAATGCTGCGCATTCCTTTCTTCTTTTGATAATGCTTAAATAATTCGCTTCTTTTGCTAATGATATTCCGAGTTATGGCAAACTTGTTTCTTAACTAATTCCTAATTGATCTAATGATTTTAAAATATTCTTGCTAAGCCAGATCTCCCTCCTAAATTCATAAATAAATGTAAAGATCTCCCTAAATTTTTTATTTTTTTTGGGGGGGTTTTATTTATTTTTTGTTTTCTTTAAGTTAGATTTATTATATACTGTATTTTTTGGCTTCTTTTATATATTTTGGCTTAGTTTTTCCTTGTAGATTTTGTATTGTATTTTAACATAAATATTAATTGTGTGTCAAGTTACCACACCAACCTTCTAAATTTGTCTAATTTTGCCTCATGGAGGTTTGTGTCCCTTGTTACTAACAATAATATTATTTAGAAATGTCCCTGCCTACTCCCTAGCAAACTCTCTTTTAGAATAGAAATCACATAGTCAAGTATTGTAAGCAAAACAAAATAATCCTTTATTTAGGGAGATAACAAATTAAAGGGGAAGGCAGCACTGGAGAGCCTGCTTGCATTTGTGCATCCTTTGGACCCCACAACAACCATCCAAGAAGAGAAAACCAAAATCTTGAATTATCACAAAAAAAAGGAGCCCAATCTTGGCTTGAACTCCCAGAGGTCAGGAACAGCAGCAGATAAGTCAGATATGTCCCCAGTCTGTGGTACTACAGCAGTCCTTATTTTTTCCTCTTCCTTGTAGCCTTCTCTCCAGCCATCTCTGCAGCCTTTGTTCCCTGCAGCCTTTGTTGCTTGCTTCCTCGGAGGCTGGGGCTCAGGAGGAGAGGTTGTGGCAGGAGTAGGAGGAGGAGGAGGAGGTGGAGGAGGAGGGACAACCTCAGTTATGTCGGTGAACTGTGTCAGTTCACCTAGCAACCCCCTGTTTATGACCTTCAGCATGAGGTTCTCGCGGTATAGGCGTTGCCTCAAGTCCATCTGGCTTAATTTATGGGCCAGGACTGCGGCATAGCCCTCTTCAGCAGAGGGTGCCTCTCTGAGGGCCGCAGTAGCCTCTCTTAGGAAGGCTCTGGTTTCCTCCTCCACCTGCCTAACTCTCCTTGGCCATCTGGGCTCTTGTGCTGGGCCCAGCCTCCTCCTGTGTGCCACTGGGCCCTGCCTCCTCCTGGTCCCCAACATCACACTCTTCCTGGCTCTGCTCTGGTCCCCAACATCACACTCTTCCTGGCTCTGCCATCATCAATCACACACATTGTTCACCTCCAGACATTTTTAAATTGAATGGCCAAAGTGATTAAATTCCCCCAGATTCATACTCCTGATATTTTTGGCTTGTCCCCATCAAATTTGACCACTACTGTCTATTGCTCTGTAAAGCCATTTTTTTGCTGACATTAAATACATAACAATACTAACATCAATTTTAAATCATCACTTTTGTAACATATAAATGTAGATATCAATACTATACCTGGCTCCATGTATCCAAATCGGCCTCCTCAAGGACCTCTGCTTGATCCTTTGAGGAAGCCAGAGCAGGGTTGCAAGGAAGGCTGGAGGGCTGGCTACAAGGAAGGCTGGATAGACCACTGGGGGTAAGGGTTGACAGAGATTCCCTCACTTCCAGCTGGTCATCCAGAAAAGATAACTTGCTGTAGTACCACAGACTGGGTTTATAAACCTTATCTGCTGCAGCACCTGACCTCTGGGTCCTGTATGTGCCCCTGATGGTAGCTAGTTTGGTTTTAACATCTTGGATAGTTGTAGTGGGGATCTGGGTTTGGACAAATGCAAGCATGCTCTCCAGTGCTGCTGTCCTGGCTGCTTAATTTTTTTTTGGAGGCATTTTTAGTCTGCCACAGGACAGGGAGTTCCTTCCATCTATCGATGAACTCCCCCATGAAATCTGGATTTTTGAAACTCTTCATTTTGTCTGTAAAATCAAGAACCAATTATAAAAAAATGTTTCAGTCAATATTCATCAAATAATCATTTTGGACAGATATAGGCCCCAAATCTCATCCTCTGAAGAAACACAAATCCTTAAAATGTTAGGTACCTTGGTGAACAAGTTCGTTGCTAACTCCCTCTCCCGGCAAATGAACGTATTTTCGACACATGGATCTTCGCTTTCTATACACTGCGCATGCGTGAAACTCTGCATGCTTTCCCCGCCCCTGACGTTCGATTTTGTACTTTCCCCGCCCCTTCTCGCTCGTCGTAGTGCTAAACAAAATGGCGGAGACACAGGTGGCTGATATTACCTCGACAGAGGAGGAAATTCCTGAGGAACCCAAATCCCGATCCCGGAGATATAAGGCATCCAATATGTCATTCGAGGAAATGGTGGAGATGGTCATCATTTTGAGGAGGGAGGATTATGATGCCAAGCATGGGCCGTATAAAAGGCCTAATCTTGTCAAGTCAAAAATTATGGGCAAAGTGGTTAAAACTCTTCACCAAAAATTTGGGGTGTGCAGAACGAAGGAACATCTCCGAAAATGGTGGTCTGATCGGAAGTTGCGGGAGCCCGACCAATACAAAAGAATCAAGAAAGTTTTAGGAAAAAGTAAGTAATTTTCATACATTTTCCTAGGTAAAGATTATTACTTGTATTAAAAGTCGTGAATTTTTGACTTTGAGATAGTACCGTGAAAGATAACAATTTTCATGTTCGTCCGCACAGTAAACGGACGTAGTAAAGCTCTTTCTCCGTACACTTCTTAATACGATGTTTTTGGATCATCCAGTGTGAACACCCAAATTTTTTTTTTTTTTGGTGGAGATAATTTTTGAAAGAAGTTGAATTATTTTTAGAATACAACATTTAGATTTTTGACTAATTAAAAGGGTATGCATTGTAATGTTAAAGGGAGAGAATGCTCAGCAGCTGATTAAACATCTGAACGCAGTAGTACAAGTGTGGGCCAAAACCAATACATTTTTAGGGTGTCACACACAGGTGATCCAGTGTATATACTTGGGGGTGTTTCAATGTGACAAACTTTATTTTAAAAAGTATATGTTCTTGTTTTGGCTATGTATCCAATCATGTGTTCAGGTTGTCACTGGGGGTACATTTAAAATTGGACCACACTTCCAAAAAATCTTTCAAAATTCCCTTTCAGGGTTTTTAGTTGTATATAATTATTATTTTGGAATTAAACTATACCTTTGATTGCAATCTCCATAGGGCTTCAAAAAGCTACGTCAGATGAGCCTATAAAACCAACACCTTCAACAAGACCCCCAGAACCACATGATGGAGAGGAATGTGAAGTTGAGGAAGTGGAAAGTGGCACCACAACAGGTCAGTGTCAAACCAGACAGATGCAGGTTAATAGATGTAGGCCTACATATTATATAGTACATGTTTTTTTATTTATTTAGGTGCTGTTCGGGTTGAAGACCCCGAAAAGTTTACAAGGCACAGTGCCCAGATCCTGATCCAATACCTAATGGTCTGCTGTCGTGACCTTGAAAAAATAAAGGGAGACTTGATAGAGATCAGGCAAAATACCAAGAGGGTGGAGGAAAGGCTACAAAAGATTATGGCTGTGCTTGGGCGTGTTTAATTTTTTAACACAAAAGAACTTTGAACTTGCTGTGTTTTTGCATGTTTTTGTTTCTTTTCAGCTTTAATGAATAGTACATGTTTAAATTTACATTAAAGTTTTTTAGTTTGTTTTTATGCATGGCTGTTCATGCGTTTTACCCCCAAAAATATTTTGGATACATCTACATTTAAAAGGATTTTTCCTTAAAAAAAATAAAAAAATGTATTTTATTACCAACAATTTGTGTCTTCATTATGTAAATGTTGTGCAAAGTGAAAGAATCAATGTTTTGTGTTTACACTGACAATCAAGGCTATTTAAGAATGCTAAATACACATGGCACTACAAGTGCACTAGGTAAACCTACGAGAAACATAAAAGAATACAAATCTAAAACACAATACAAATATTTTCTCAAAGAAAGGTTTTATTTTACAAAATAATACTTTTAAGCATCCTCAGGCATATCAATGGCCCCCCTACCCACAAAATTATCGACATATTTTTGTCTAACATCACGTCCGGATTGGTGGGCCAAGCCTGGACGGCCAGCTTCCAGGGCCACTAAATTAACATTGTCAACTAATGAGGCCTCAGGCCCACTCAAAGTGAGGTAATTGGAAGAATGCACCCTCAAAAAATTATGGAGCACGCAACAAGTCATTACTACATGGTTCCATTTATAGGGGGCAAGGTGGATGGAGGTGAGAAACAGGCGGAATCGGCTGGCCATGATGCCAAAGGCATTTTCCACCACCCTTCTTGCTCTGGCCAGCCGAAAGTTAAACACCCTCCTCTCAGGGGTGAGAGTGCGTTGGGGGAATGGCCTCATTAAATGGGGACCCAGGCCAAACGCCTCATCCGCAACAAAAACAAATGGGAGTCCCTCCACATTCTGCTCCGCTGGTGGCAAGGCCAGCTGATCCGATAGGAGCCGTTCCCCAAACTCGGTCTGTGCAAACACTCCTCCATCTGACATTCTTCCATTTTTGACAACGTCCACATACATGAATTCGACACCACTGCCATCATGACGATGCTGTGGAACCCCTTATAATTGTAATAAAAGGATCCCGAATGGGGTGGTGGTACGACCTGAACATGCTTGCCGTCGATGGCCCCTCCACAGTTTGGAAAGTTCCATCGTTGGGCAAACTCAGATGCCACATTCTGCCATTCATGCAGCGTAGAAGGGAACTGTGGAGTTAATTAAAAAAAAAAAAAATACTTTGAGACAGAAACATTGCAAGCAGATTATAGAAAACCATTCATGGCCAACATTAGGATAAAAAGACAAATGAAAACATTATTAGTAAGCAACAAAAACCAAAAGCAAACCCCAAAAAAATACTTGGGGGGGTTGAAGATGAGTTGGGGAGATCACAAATCAAGGCTGTAGCACTCTGTATGAAGTTTAACAAAATGTAACATTCCTATGCAATCTTTAGGGGGCGTTTAGGGTAAAGCACTACAATGGAGCAGAGAAAAAAAGAAATGGAAATGACTAGGCTAGGTGGGTATGGCCCCAGGATAGCATGCTGGAGAGGTTAGCTAAGGAAATTTTTAATGTAGGCCTAAAAAAAACCATCCAAAATAATTAACATGCATGTGGAGAAAGGGGACATTACCCGCAGCTAAGAATCATGGGAAATAGGGACTGATAAAAATAAAAAATACACATATTATTAAATCAATACATACAATGTGATGTTTTAAATTAGAACACTTACCTTAATATAGTCCTCCTGCAAAACTTGAAGGATGGCAGAACAAGTCTCTGGTATAATGATCCCCAGAGCCTGGGGGGAGATGCCTGTTGAGAACTTGAGGTCCTGCAGGCTGCTCCCAGTCGCCAGGTATCACAACGTGGCGATGAGCCTCTGCTCAGCACTGATGGCTTCCCGCATAACGGTGTCCTGCCTGGTAATGTAGGGGGACACCAAAGCCAACAGATGCTGAAAATACAGGGTCAGACATCCTGAGAAAATTCCTGTAATCCACAGGATTATTCTCCCTGATCTCCCGCAACAAAGGCATGTGACAGAACTGGTGCCGCTGGACCAACCAATTCTTGGTCCATGAACTTCTCCTCACCCTGTTCATGGCCTGGAGTTGGGATACAGCATGAACCCCTGCACCAACTACAGCACGAACTCTACGACGATAGCTCAACTCATTAGATTTCATTTGCAGCAATCACTAGCTATATGGATGGCGATGGAGTCATATTCATGCCGTCCCAGCCCAATTTCCCACATTATGTGGCTCACAATTAAAGACAGACCAGTGATCTTATGCCATACATTATCCTTCTCACTAGGCATCTGGGACAGGCTCTCCAGATCACTGAAATTTCGATCCCCTCATTCTCCATTGGCACCGTTACTGAAAAATAGGGCATTTACCCTGGGCCTCTCTCCTGTAGCGTTTGAGTGGTGGACCAATAAGGGTTTGCTGCGCATAGCAGACTTCTGCGATCACAGGGGTAAGCTCTTGTTAGATAATTTCTTGTAATCAATCGAATTCCAGGTGTTTGAAAGTGAGGGCAATTTATTCAAAATGCACCGGTACACTTTGTGTGAAGCTTGCAAGATGAAAATCATAGCAAAAGTGAGTGAGAAGGAGGGAGCCCCCACCTTCTCATCCTTACACTGAGACCATAATAACACTCGTACCTAGCACAAGTTGACACCTTTATTCCCAAGCAGAGCTTTCTGTACAATCTGTTGTATATTACGTATGGGGTTAGTAAGAACAAAAGAATACGACAAGGTTAGAACATGTGCTCAGGAGCCATCTTAAAAAAAAAATCAGTGAAGCTCTCTAATAGACGCACAATACTAAACTGTTCTAACATTCCCTCCTCTTGTGGGTCTATTTTATCTCAACATATTTCTATGATAGTCCCTGTGTTATTCACTTTCGAACTGTATGTCATTAGGTTGAGCTTCAATGTCCACATAGGTCTCCTCAGAGGTAGGAACGGCTTGATACATTTACATACTTTGTGAAAGTCCTCGATTACAGGGAATACAGCAGCATACGCAAGTGACCAAAACGATCAAAACCGTGGTAATTGAGATCAAACATGATGTGATAAGTCCAGTCCATTTACCGAACCATCCTTCAAGCTAGTTTGTGAATGGATCGTTAATACCTGAATTTTTCGTTAATTCATTCGATAGAGCAGTCAATCCTTCCAGGGCTCTGGTCACGGTCTCTCCAGGAGCTGTATTAGGGATAAAGTTACAACACATGCTACCAAACATTTTACATACCCCTCCTCTTTTAGCCATGATCATATCTTCCCTACCTAGTATGATACCAGAGGGTCCACAGTACTACTTCACGTCTAAGTGGAGCAAAGTTCTTCTTGGGGTGTATGTGGATACATATCTTTACTCATTCGTATCACCCATCTTGGCATCATATGAATCTGCTAATCTGACTATCTGATAACACTATCTCTTCCCTGAGGTCATCTCCCTCAGTTCTAACTGCCATTGTAGTAATTTTTTCCACATTTAGCACACCTGGAAAACAAATTAGCAAGTAATCCAACAACTATGATTCCTATAAGAACAAAAAAACTGTTGAATCCTTGAAGATTTACCATTTCTGATATTTCTGACATACTATTTTTTTTTTAAAACTGTCTGGCCTATGTGAACCTATCTAGCAATTACTCAAATGACTCTTTATGCCTGTTAGCATGTGTAGTTTGTACAGGTAATTTTCCTCTATAGCCTTGACTGCCAAGATCAAGCAAAGGCATAACAGTAGTTTACTCCTCTTTTGAAATTAGCTGTACTTTCTTGCAATGGCTAGCATGTATCCACGTCACTTTACAGCTGTAGCAGTTGTCAGGGACACTTGGTAGGGTCCTTCAACTTTGGTCCTAAAGGTACTTTCACATGTTCTTTTACTAGGACCCAATCATCTGGCTGTAAATCATGTGTTCCAGTTACTTGATCTGAATCTGGAATTGGATCAAAAAAAAAAAACTTGTGCATCGCAGTTAGTTTCTTGTATTAGACAATTACATAACAAAATTATTATACATTATAACAGTCTGATGTGGAAAATACAACCCTGTCTTAGGTGGGCCCCCCAAACAAAATCTCATAAGGGCTCAAGTTCTCTGACCTATAAAGTAGGGGTAATCCTGATGCTTTAAAGAACGTAAGGAAACCGTTATGGCCATTGTTTCTTTACTAACCTATCTACCCTTTTCCTGTATTGATTTAGCTGGCCTGCCTTTAACGACTCCACTATACCTTTCTACCTTCCCGGGAACTCTGAGGATGATAGGAGCATGGAAGGCCTGCTCAATTGCCAAATCCTTGCATGTAATTTGCATGATATGTTCAGTGGAACGTGTTCCCCTGTCATTCTCTATGATTTCAGGGACTCCAAGTGGCATATTACTCCGGAAAGGATCTTCTTTTCTGTCGTCTTGGCATTTGCTTTAGCCACCAGTCAGGCTTCTATCCAGCTTGAAACATCTCTATGCACAACAAAACATATTGATATTGGCCTGATTTGAGCAATTGGATTTAATAAATCTGAAGTCTTTGGAAAAGGAATAGTGACTTGGCCAAATGTCTTTGTGTTACTCTGGTCTGTTTTCCTGAGTTATTTTTAGCACAGATTATGCATCCCTCAACAAAGTCTTGATATTCATTTCTGGAGTATTGAATAAACCCTCCAGCCTTGCTTATGTTTCTTTCCATTGCCTTAGGGCATACATGACTCAGTCCATAGGCTAATGGCATAATCATCTTTTCCATTTGAGATGGGACACATATTCCATTTTCCTTGCACAAGAGTCCATCTTGATCCTTCTTTACTCCGTTCCTTTACATAATCTTATACCAATCATCAGGTGCAGATTCTTGCAATTTCTTAATCAGCTCTTTTACTTTCAGTATTAGTTCCCTTATTTTCCTTCAATCTGTTACAGGTTTCTTCTTCTCCTTTTTTTTTCTCTTTCCCTTGCAAAATCCGTGATTAGTCATGATTGCTTCCATTGGTGTTTCAGCAGTCTTCCTGGCAGTATGATCAGGCAACTGGTTTCCTTTTTCTTCCATGGGTTGTCCTCCAGTATGTGCCTTGACTTTCAGGGTGGCTACTTCCTTTGGGAGGGTGACTGGTTCAAAAAGTTCTTAAACATATTTCCAGTTTTAAATTGATTCTCTTGCAGCAATTGTGAAACTTCTGTCCTTCCTTATGGGTCCATAATCATGGACTACTTCGACACAGCCTGCTTGCTACCAGTATAGGTGTTGGCTGTTTGATCCTTTGCGGTCTCACAGGCCCTCATGAGTGCTACCACTTTGGCAACCAGCGCTGAAAGTGATGAAGGGAGTAGTTGGGTTTCAATCACTTCCTCCAATGTTGTCACCGCATATGCCATTCTTGGGACTCCATCTTTGTACAGGCGTGAACCCTCTGCAAACAGGATCAGATCAGAATTTTCAAAAGGAGTGTCCTTTACTGGGGAGATTTGCTGCATTTCTTCTTCCATAAGTTTTAAGCAGATGTGGTCACCCTCCTCTTTGGGGTTTTCCTCTGTCTCTAGGAAAAAGCTGGCAGGCTTGATTGTAGTACATCTTTTTCACTTCTTTTTCTCCTAATTCAAGCAGTATTGCTTCATAACATCCATTCCAAAGCATATCTTTTCTTCTGTACAGCACCACTGGCACAGGTTGCAGCTGCAGTTTTCTTTTTGCGTTCTTGCCACAACATGGGTTTTGGTGCATCCACCAGCCGGATCTATTTTATACACGGCTTGAAAGGGTTCGCGGTCAACAGGTCAGAATGAAGAGGTTTCACACCATTTAAGAATGCAGGATATACAGAAAACATGACAACAATCTTCTGGAAAGCCAACCTTCAGGGAAAGATTGTTCAGACAAATTGGACACCTCTCAGTTGAACTTTAATGCTAAAGTACTGCACCAGTCCCATCTTTGCCTTCGTCACCATCCTTTTTTTCATGTAGCTGGTCTTTGGCATCAGGTAAACATAAATGTTTGCTCCTCATCCTCTCCACTAAACCTAATAATGTGATTTATCTCAGTAGGGTCAGAAACTAAAATGTTGCCAGTTACCCCTTCTATGAAGATTAAGTTCAAGGCCTTCCCCGTACTGGCCCATTCTAGAGATTCCTTATTTTTCCAGTTTCTGCCTCCCCGTATGGACGTCTCCCCTAGAGTCACCAGTAGACCCAAGACAATTATTATCCCTTTCATCCTGATCAGCTACAGAGCCCTGGGGGGTAAGGTAAGGGAGTCTTCACCGGTTTGAGATAAGCCCCACCTTGTGCAGAACCTCCCTTTGTAGCCGGACTTACCAGAGCTCTGCCGCCAACTGACCCTGCTCTGCCTATAAAACCTTTTTGCAACGGGACTGGTGAGTCCAGGTAGACCTCTCTGCAAACCTTATTGCCGTGGGAGTTTATTTACAAAAATGGGATCCCTTATCACTGTAGATCTTTTCGGGTATTCCAAATGTAGGAATTGTATCTTAGTAACATTTTGGCCACAGTCTATGCGTCCGCACTTCCTGTTGGGAATACCTCCACCCATTTGGTCAAGGTGTCAAGGTCAAGGTGTCTATGATAACCAAACAATATCTTTTCCTTTCCACACCTGTCCAATTCAATAAAATTCATACAAATGTGTTGGAATGGATATTGCGGTGTAGGGAACTTCCCTTTCCGTGGTCTTAAGCCTCCCTGAGCATTGTCTCTTGCACATATAATGCACTGAGAACAATTTTTTTTTAGTAGTTAGTAAAACCATAGGCTGTACATACCGTATTTAACATCTGTCATCCCCCTGTTTGACACATGAGTTACTCCATGTGTCAACACTGCTGCATACCTAAATAGGGATTTTGGCAATACCGGTTTTCCTTCAGGTGATGTATAAATACTATCTATTATTGTGCAACCTTTTTGTTTTCCAATAATGTTTCTCCCCGGGATGTGCATTCTGCTGCATATCAGTAAGGACTGTATGATCCATCTCTATGATGTCCAGTTCTGTCATTATTTGATGTGTTTCTTGTGCTGCTATTTTAGCAGCTTCATCTGCCCTTTTATTTCCCTTCGAGATAGGGTCTGTGTGTGAAATTGGCTTACCACTAGAGGTCACCATCCCCCTGTTTTTCCATTGTTGTGCAAAAAACATTATTGACTATCAGTATATATGGTCACAGATTTTCCTTTTGATAGTATGCATGTTCTTGTCAGTGCTACAAGCTCTGCTACTTGTGCTGAATAATGTTTTGGTAATGGCCTAGCCTCTAAGATTTCACCCCGTGTCACTACTGTATATCCAGTTGCATTTGTGCCATCTGGATTTTTTTTTACTGGAGCCATCTACAAAAAGTGTCATGTCAGGGTTAGATAATGGTACATCTTTTAAATCACTTTTTGGCAGTACCTTTTCAGTGTTGGCAGCAGTACAGCCATGTTTATGACCATCAGTAGGAAGTGGTAGCAGTGTGGATGGGTTTAATGTAGTACACCTCTGTATTAAGTGAGGTTGTATCAAGAGTATTGTCCTAAAGGAAAGATGTCGTGCTGGGCTCAAATGTGATATCTTTTGTTGCAAAAGAGTAACAGATACTGCATGTGATACTTTGAGTGTAAGCAGGTGATATAGCACTATGGATGCTGAGGCCTTAACTGCTTCGGCTGCAGCTACCACTGCCTGTACACAGGGTAGAAGTGCTCTAGTTACACTGTCTAGTTTTATAAAATAGTAAGCGATCGGCCTCTGGCGCTTGCCATGTGACTATGTAAGTACCGATGTCATGTGACCGTACCTTGAGTCCACTGTTTGTTTGAAAGGTCCAATCAGTCTGTTGTACCCATCTAAGCTGGCATCTATTCAGTAAGGCAGTCAACCTGTTTCTTAAGTCTAGGCTATCTGGAGGCAATGGATCCCCTCGCCCCTGTCCGCTTGTCCTGCCCTGGGGTATGGGCCTCTCCATCATCTACACCATACCTCATATGAGGTTTATTTAATCTCTTGGACCCTGCTGGGGCTCCTTGTGCATGGATTATGCCGTTAGTTAAAGATTCAAGGATCGATCTGTTCATCTCCGAAGCTGTGCTACTGTCTAAATAGATTGAGGAAGTAAGTTTGGGGTCTTGTTCAAAGACGGTTCCTAACAGGGGTGGGTGTTACAGGGAGGGTGGTACTCTGGGCAGTGGCTTGCACCTGAGGGGGGGGGGGCTATTTTAGGAAGGTGGTCTTGTGGTTCAACAAATGAAATCCTCCTCTTTGTCCACCAGGGGCATTTGGGCTTGGCATTTTCTTTTGTTCTTCTCCCATCTGCTCTGATCCTAGCGTGTTAAAGCCCGTGAGGCCATTTTTAACCCATGTATTTTGTCTTTTTTTTTTCTTTTTTCTCTGGGT
This sequence comes from Rana muscosa, assembly GCA_029206835.1. NCBI lineage: Eukaryota > Metazoa > Chordata > Amphibia > Anura > Ranidae > Rana > Rana muscosa. The sequence goes on along the minus strand of CM055127.1, from coordinate 32,517,573 downwards.
CATAACAATTTAAGCTTATCCACCAAATCCTGACACCCTATTACAGTTAATTTACCAATAAATACAACTTTGTTTCCCATTTAGCACAATACTGAACAGATTTTAGTTTGTTTGCTATGCATAAATTTCTTATCTCCTTCTAACAGCACTACAATGAACACCTTTAAAGTAGTCAAACACTCTCAGCTTTTCCTTGTCTCTTATTCAACAATCCTCATTAATAATCTTACAACAGTTTTACCTTCTTTATACTGCAATTCACTTCCATGTTTTCCATCTACTACTTTTTAACTTTAACTTGCATAGTTCCTTTAATATTTTGGCACGCTAAATCAATTCAGTCACATGTTATACTACTAAAATCATATCAAGCGTTAACATTCTTAGAGACAGTTTTCCCACACAGAAATCTGAAGGGAGGGGGGCCTCTCTCCTTTCTTAAGCATAGATACACAAACGCAAAAGGAGGGAGGGAGGAAAACTTTGAAATACGAGCAGGCTCTTCTCTGCATCTAAGAATCATCAGCATTGATTTTCTGCTTCTCAAATATTTCTTAAACATTTAGATAATACTTGTATTGCCTGGTCTAATTCTCACCATCACATAAATCAGCATTTGTGGGTCTCACATTACCTTATAGAACACCTCGGCTCAGTTCTGCCGTTGTTCAATGAAATTACAGCATCCATAAAACATAAGAAAGAAGACACTAAAACACACACAGAATAAAGTTAACTTTGTGGTCTTTCTAGATCACTCTGCTAATTAGCGCTTAAACCATCAAACATTCAACCTCTGACGTTTTGGTATACCACAAATCTTTTTTTTATCTGTCTGGACAGCGGGTGACATCTATTTACCATAGGCAACGTACCCAAAGGCCTCTGTCTTCGAAAAATTGGATTACCGAGATTATTATACGATCAATGCCAATGTCGGTACCACAATTCACATACAAAATTCACATACACAATTCACATACACAATTCACATAGAACAAACGAGAATCAACCGAAAAGAAGAGAAAAGAAAAGAAGAGTAGAGAAGAGAGGAAAAGAGAAGAAAAGTAAATATAAATTATCTTACCTTCCGAACACCAAAAGACTAAATATATTCAGGTTAAGAACCAGATGGTGGATTTGGGTCAAATCCGGTGCCAAGCAGTCCCTGTTTAACACTAACGTGAGTGGGGGTTCTCAGTGAGCTTTTCAGGTCCAATACTCACTGGGTTCTGTCGGTTCCGGAAGACCCAATCTCCTTCCATTGATTTCCGCTCGGAAGACCAAATCTTAGATAATTTCTTGTAATCAATCGAATTCCAGGTGTTTGAAAGTGAAGACAATTTATTCAAAATGCACCAGTACACTTTGTGTGAAGCTTGCAAGATGAAAATCATAGCAAAAGTGAGTGAGAAGGAGGGAGCCCACACCTTCTCATCCTTACACTGAGACCATAATAACACTTCTTATTGGCTAATTTGCTAAAGAAGATCTGCTCGTACCTAGCACAAGTTGACATCTTTATTCCCAAGCAGAGCTTCCTGTACAATCTGTTGTATATTACGTATGGGGTTAGTAAGAACAAAAGAATACGACAAGGTTAGAACATGTGCTCAGGAGCCATCTTAAAAAAAATCAGTGAAGCTGTCTAATAGACGCACAATCCAAAAAACTTTTCTAACAGCTCTCCGAGCGGACTATGGAAGACAAATATCATATGCCTCCAGAGATACGCTATAGATACACCCAGATTTCCCATTATATACAAACTCTAGCCCGCAGGAGTGATTTAGCAACACAAACTTCTATGGAACATTTATGTGGTCAATACGATAGACTTGGGGGTCACATATCCGCCATTTAAACGATATTGATGAGTTCATCGACGAAGCTGAACTATATGGTCCAATGGGAAAAGGATATACAGGAAACCTTTGAGCTAGAGGAATGGCACACAATAGCAGAGTCGGCCTCTCGATCACTCATCAATACCTCTATAATAGAGGCAAACTATAAGGTGTTATTGAGGTGGTATATAGTACCAGATAGGCTGGCCACCTTTGTACTGGGAGCCACCCCGCTATGTTTCCGAGGTTGCGGCTACATTGGCACTTCCTACCATATCTGGTGGATGTGCCCTAAGGTGAGGAGGTTCTGGATTAGAGTCTACAATTTCATTAACTCCCTCACCCAGATTAATTTGTTAAAATCAGCGAGGCGTGCATTACTGGGGGGTGGGGATGTAGAAGCTTCTAAATTTAGGAAGCGGCTTCTGGCATTCATCTTAATTTCTGCAAAGATTACTATAGCCAGAAATTAGAAGTTGGCTGCCATTCCATTTGACCAGCTCAAAGGAAAACTATCCTGGTTAATGTTGAATGAACGGTTAACAGCATTAGCGCAAGATAAAATGAAGTAATTTCAGAAAGTTTGGGATCCATGGATTCAATATCTCTCAAATGATCATAGGACTCTGTAGTCTAGTGTTGTTAATGTATAACAGGATTCTGGGTGCTGGGCAGTGGCTCTTCTTCCCCCCCCAACCCTTTCTCTTCGGCTTTTCCCCTTTTATTTTCTATTTTCTGCTCCTCTATTATATGTTGCCATCCTAATTTTGGGGTCAGACATATGCTTTAACCACTTGCCGACCGCCTCCTGTTTACGTCGGCAGAATGGCATGGACAGGCACATCAACGTACCTGTACGTCCCCTTTAAGTGCCTGTCCATGTAGTCGCGTGCTCACCGCCGCCGGCGTGCTCGTGACCCTGACGCTATCCCCGTGAGTCGGACCGCGGGTCCCATGGACTCGATCGCCGCGGGGATCCTCGCGATCGTCTCACGGAGGTATAGAGCGGGGAGATGCTTGTGTAAACAAGCATCTCCCGGCTCTGCCTAGTGACAATGATACGGATCTCGGCTCCGTGTACTCGGAGTGGAGATCAGTGTCATGTGACACACAGCCCATCCCCCCTACAGTTAGAAACACTATGCAGGGAACACTTAACCCCTACAGCGCCACCTAATTGTTAACCCCTTCACTGCCAGTGTCATTTTCACAGTAACCAGTGCATTTTCATAGCACTGATCGCAGTGAAAATGACAATGGTCCCAAAAATGTTTCAAAAGTGTCCGATGTATCTGCCATAATGTCGCAGTCAAGAAAAAAATCACTGATCGCCGCCATTACTAGTAAAAAAATTATAATTAATAAAAATGACATAAAACTATCCCCTATTTTGTAAACGCTCTAACTTTTGCGCAAACCAATCAATAATAGCAGATTGCGATTTTTTTTACCAAAAATATGTAGAAGAATACGTATTTTTGTTTATAGCGCAAAAAATAAAAACCGCAGGGGTGATCAAATACCACCAAAAGAAAGCTCTATTTGTGGGAAAAAAGTATGTCAACTTTGTTTGGGAGCCACGTCTCACGACCGCGCAATTGTCAGTTAAAGCAACACGGTGCCGAATCGCACAAAGTGGCCTGGTCTTTAACCAGCCAAAATGGTCCGGGGCTTAAGTGGTTAATAGGCATATATGGGGGTCTGACTCTCGTTTCCCATTTGCATATCTACATACAAATGATTATTGTTTGACTACGGGAATTGTGGAGGCTCCCGCACGGTCAGGGGAGGTGAGCCCCCCCTCCCCGTTGGAGAGATGGGGGTCGGTTCTCCCGATTGGGCAGATTATCTGATTATATATTATATTATGGGGATTTTTAAGGCAACAAAAAAAGAAAAAAAAGGAAAATTATATATGTAAAAAAATTAAATTTATTCACAAACATTACAAAATCGTTTTTATATAGATACAAAAATATGTTTATGACTATATACATCTCCATAAAAATCTGCATTTATGAACAATTATGAATACAATGCCTAGATCGGTGACTCAAGATTTTTGCAGAAATCACTCAGAAACAGGCTTCAGCCGACGCGTTTCAAATCATAGTAAAAAGACGTTCTTCCTCAGGGATGTTGCATTCATTTATCTAAAGACAGATTTATAGAGTTCTATTAATCACAATATTCTCAATCCCACCTCCAAGAGGTATCAAGAAAAAAAGGGAAGAAAAAAAAAAGGGAAAGAACTTACCGAATCATATTCATTTAAAATACATATGTTCCATGTTCCAATTTATGTACCAGGGGTGCATCTTCCTCCATCTACCCCTCCCAATGCTGCACCCACCATTGTATGTTCACAAAAGGAGTCAGGATTTAGCAACAAGGTGCAATCCAAATGGATGGCGTATTGTGGGAAAGAAGGGAGAAACCAGAATTGTCTAAAATGAATAAAATAGAGATCAGGCAAGTATAAATGGGAAAAATTGTATATTCCCATTAAAAAAGGAAAACAAATCCATTCAGAATAAACGGAAAGTCCTATATGCTTACCAGTAATCACTAACAACCCAAAGACAAATCGGGATCCATAAGTTCTTGCAAGGTTCCTTTGTATGGGAGCTTGGTATATTAGATCCTCCGCCTGTGGCAGAGGCAATGGAATGACGCCAATAGACTCCCTGGTGTCCTTTTATTCCGCCCTGTGAGTTGTGATTGGTTCCCACCGATCACATGACTCATAGGATGGATGTGTTCACTCTTACCTGTGAATTTTCTGCATCACAGGAAATGCGGACACGGCCATATTGGATAAGGGAAAAAGGATGGGAAAACTCAAACAGGCAGAAAAAACTGCACAGAGCCAATGGTGATATGGAGAAGCAATCACAGTGCGTCAGAATGGAAAGAAAGCCGGGATAATGATTCAGAGTAGTCCCCGAATATCTTTGGGGCGCTCTGAACCAGGGACAAAAAACCACTGGTGCCTAAAGGGGTGATGGGCCAAAAATTCCACCTTGGTGAACGGCCCCCCCGGCACCGGATGTGAACAAAAATCAAAGGATGGGACAGCTGAAGAGGAGGAGAAACACCGGATTGGACGCTAATTCCCCATAGAACATAAAAAAATCTCTGGGTTACATGGAACATATGTATTACATATACATTAATCAATGGTCATATATAATTGAAAAACAACACACATAACCATATAAAAAATCACATTACAAAAATAATAATAATAAATCAATCAAATCCTCATGTTGTGCATTCCTGCGTGCTCCCAACAACCCACACTTCTACAATCCACATATGAAAAAAGGGGGGGTTCCCTTGTTTTTAAGAAAAAACAAGAGGGAATTAAAATCTTAACCAAAGATGGAAGGATTAGGTCTGAAGATGATATTGGTGGGAGAAAAAGGGGGAGGCAGAGACATCTCCCGTGAAGGAGGGGGGCAAGGAGTCCAACCTCGGAAGACAGAGAGCCTCGGCCACCAATTGGGTCTCAGTCCGTCTTGCCAGAACTGAAACCCTCCAAGAAGGGACGGAAACTCTCCACTTTATTGAGTCCCGGTGGCGTTGTTGCCCTCAGGTACCTAATCCAGCGCATTTCGCGCTGGAGTAGGACCTTGTTCCAATCCCCACCTCTGCGTGGGATGTGAATCCTCTCCACCACAGAAAAGAGTATCTTTGGCATCCTGTATTTATGTTTTTTAGCCACATGCCTACCAAGGGGTAAATAGAGGTTGCCAATCCTCATACTATGCATGTGTTTTTCAACCCTTTTGCCTAGTTCTTGACGTGTCTTCCCTATATAGAAGGCCCCACACTGGCATGACATGAAATAGACCACCCCTTGGGTTTTTCAGTTAGCAAAATGTTTGAGAGAAAAATTCTCCCCATTGGGTAGAGCCAGTGTTGGGCCTCCACCGATGACGCCACATTGTGAACAGGCCCCACAGGGATAAGTCCCTAGAGTTTTACAGGGGTCCTTCCTCGACTCGCCCCTGTACTCGCTCTGGACTAACATCCCCCCAATGGACCCTGCTTTTTTAAAGGTAATCTGGGGTTTAGGTGGTACCAGATTTTTAAGGATTGGATCCTCAGTTAGTATAGGCCAATATTTTGTGAAGATCTGTCTGATCTTTGTATGTTCCTTAGAGAAATTTATAATTATTCTCGAGATGTTGTTATCTTTGTTCTTATTTTTCTTTATTTTGGATGTTTTAAAGACCAAATCATGCCTATTGGTTTCCCTCACTCTGTTGAAAGCCTTCTTTAACGTTGTTCTACTATAGCCTCTAATCAATAAACGGTTGCTTAATTCATTAGATTCAGTTTGAAAGTCGGATTCTAGACTACAGTTCCTTTGAATGTGAAGGAACTGACTACAGGGTATGGAGTTTTTAAGTGCCACCGGATGAAAACTTGCAGCATTCAACATAGTCTCCTTTCTGTAGAGTCTGCTATAGATCTTTCCATCTGAATCCTTGGATATTTGAATATCCAAAAAGCTAACTGTAGTTGCATCAAAGGACATTGTAAAGAAAAGATTTTGTGTGTTGGCATTCATGAGTGAAAGAACTTTTTTGAGATCCTCTTCAGACCCGTCCCAGACAATAAAGATGTCATCAATGTAGCGTTGCCACATTAAAATGTGGCAAGCATACACTGAAGCATCTTAACCTAGGAGGAAATCCTTCTCCCATTCCCCCAGGTACAGGTTGGCGTATGAGGGTGCACAGCACGTCCCCATAGCCACCCCCTGTACCTGGAGGAAATGGGAGCCTTGGAACAAAAAGATATTGTGTTGCAGGATGAAATTCAACATATGTAGAATAAACTGGTTGAATTTCCAGTCTGTGGTAGGGCGCTGGCGTAGCACATTTTGGATAGCACAGATACCTAGATCGCGCGGTATACTGTTATAGAGAGACTCTACATCTACTGTAACCAGTAGGGCTGAAGGAGGCACCACAAGATCCTCCAATATCTGTAAAAGATGAATGGTATCTTTTGTATACGATGGAAGAGCCATGACATGTGGTCTGAGGTGCTGGTCCATCTGTACTATCCAAAATGTGCTACGCCAGCGCCCTACCACAGACTGGAAATTTAACCAGTTTATTCTACATATGTTGGATTTCATCCTGCAACACAATATCTTTTTGTTCCAAGGCTCCCATTTCCTCCAGGTACAGGGGGTGGCTATGGGGACGTTCTATGCACCCTCATACGCCAACCTGTACCTGGGGGCATGGGAGAAGGATTTCCTCCTAGGAGAAGATGCTTCAGTGTATGCTTGCCACATTTTAATGTGGCAACGCTACATTGATGACACCTTTATTGTCTGGGACGGGTCTGAAGAGGATCTCAAAAAGTTCTTTCACTCATGAATGCCAACACACAAAATCTTTTCTTTACAATGTCCTTTGATGCAACTACAGTGTGGGTTGTTGGGAGCACGCAGGAATGCACAACATGAGGATTTGATTGATTTATTATTATTATTTTTGTAATGTGATTTTTTATATGGTTATGTGTGTTGTTTTTCAATTATATATGACCATTGATTAATGTATATGTAATACATATGTTCCGTGTAACCCAGAGATTTTTTTATGTTCTATGCGTCCAATCCGGTGTTTCTCCTCCTCTTCAGCTGTCCCATCCTTTGATTTTTGTTCACATCCGGTGCCGGGGGGGGGGCGTTCACCAAGGTGGAAATTTTGGCCCATCACCTCTTTAGGCACCGGTGTTTTTTTGTCCCTGGTTCAGAGCGCCCCAAAGATATTCAGGGACTACTCTGAATCATTATCCCGGCTTTCTTTCCATTCTGACCCACAGTGATTGCTTCTCCATATCACCATTGGCTCTGTGCAGTTTTTTCTGCCTGTTTGAGTTTTCCCATCCTTTTTCCCTTATCCAAAATGGCCGTGTCCGCATTTCCTGTGATGCGGAACGTTCACAGGTAAGAGTGAACACATCCATCCTATGAGTCATGTGATCGGTGGGAACCAATCACAACTCACAGGGGGGTATAAAAGGACACCAGGGAGTCTATTGGCGTCATTCCATTGCCTCTGCCACAGGCGGAGGATCTAATATACCAAGCTCCCATACAAAGGAACCTTGCAAGAACTTATGGATCCCGATTTGTCTTTGGGTTGTTAGTGATTACTGGTAAGCATATAGGACTTTCCGTTTATTCTGAATGGATTTGTTTTCCTTTTTTAATGGGCATATACAATTTTTCCCATTTATACTTGCCTGATCTCTATTTTATTCTTTTTAGACAATTCTGGTTTCTCCCTTCTTTCCCACAATACGCCATCCATTTGGATTGCACCTTGTTGCTAAATCCTGACTCCTTTTGTGAACATACAATGGTGGGTGCAGCATTGGGAGGGGTAGATGGAGGAAGATGCACCCCTGGTACATAAATTGGAACATGGAACATATGTATTTGAAATGAATATGATTCAGTAAGTTCTTTCCCTTTTTTTTTTTTCTTCCCTTTTTTCTTGATACCTCTTGGAGGTGGGATTGAGAATATTGTGATTAATAGAACTCTATAAATCTGTCTTTAGATAAATGAATGCAACATCCCTGAGGAAGAACATTTTTTACTATGATTTGAAACGCGTCGGCTGAAGCCTGTTTCTGAGTGATTTCTGCAAAAATCTTGAGTCACCGATCTAGGCATTGTATTCATAATTGTTCATAAATGCAGATTTTTATGGAGATGGATATAGTCATAAACATATTTTTGTATCTATATAAAATCGATTTTGTAATGTTTGTGAATAAATATATTTTTTTACATATATAATTTTCCTTTTTTTTCTTTTTTTGTTGCCTTAAAAATCCCCAAACAACAGAGGTTTTTTTTCACCATATTTACCTGGGATGATGGCAACCATATGTGGGAAAGCATGAGTTAACCTAATTTCATATATTATATTATATGAACTGCTTGTGTGGCTTGCACAGCCAGTGAAAACAGAAGGGGTTTTTGTGTTTGACTGCTTACTGCAGAGCTACAGTTGGAATTTGATCTTTAAAGAAACTTTTTCTAGTCCCTTTCTTTTCTTTCATGATTAGAAGGACACATGAGAGATTTCTATACTGCAGGATATGAATTCATACCATTTTTGGAATCTATTAGATTTTAATATATAGCGCTGTTAACGCTTTTTTATAGTTCTTATTGAAGCATACTCTTATCACTATTTTGTTTGTTTTATAATAGCAGCTTACATTGCAGGTCATATTTTGTACCATTGGGCGCTAGGATCAGAGCACCTTAGGGACTTGTCTGATATTTTTACATGTACATTTTGTAAGTGTAGCTCCAGCCAAAAAATCTATTTTTTATTTTTTTGGATAACATAGGGAAGGGTTATCACCCCTGTAACATTTGTTTTGCTGTTAAGAAGATTTCACCTCACTTTCTGTCCCAATGACAATTGGATTTAGAAAATTTGGGGTTATTAGGGAAACAAGGATTGGTGGAGACACCTTTTTCCCATATTAACTCTTACAGTAGAGAATTTCCCTTCCTAGGGGAAGAGTACCACTAAATTCATGTTGTCTACCTCCGTTTGTAACTAGGAGTCATTTGTACTGTAAGTCAGATTTTTTAAAGTAGGGGACTGCCTGTATATACAATACGGCCTGCCCTATATACTTTGCAGAAAATTGGGCTTTAGGTGTTGGTGGTACCAGAACTCTGTAAGCCCTCACAGTTATTCTTGGTGGGCACTGGAACAGGCCCTGCTGTGAAATATTATATCAAGAATTGTAATTATATGCCCCTGTTGAACAGGGGTAGAAAAATTGGGCATTTGGTGGTGGTGATGGTGGTTCCACAACACTGTAAGCCCTCACAGTTACTCTTGGTGGGTGCTGGAACGGGCCCTGCTGTGAAATATTATATCAAGAATTGTAATTACATGTCCCTGTTGAACAGGGGTAGAAAAATTGGGCCTTCGGTGGTGGTGGTGGTGCCACAACCCTGCAAGCCCTCACAGTTACTTTTGGTGGGCGCTGTGAAATATTAGATCAAAATTGTAATTACACGCCCCTGTTAAACAGGGGCAGAAAAATTGGGCCTTAGGCGCTGGTGCCACAACACTGCAACCCCTCACAGATACTCTAGTTGAGCGCAGGAACGAGCCCTGCTGCAAAATATTACAGCAAAAATGTTAATTACACGCCCCTGTTAAACAGGGGCAGAAAAATTGGGCCTTAGGCACTGGTGCTGGTGCCACAACACTGCAACACCTCACAGATACTCTAGTTGAGTGCAGGAACAAGTCCTGCTGCAAAATATTACAGCAAAAATTGTAATTACACGCCCCTGTTAAACAGCGGCAGAAAAATTGGGCCTTAGCCACTGATGGTGGTGCCCAGAACCAAAAATGTTCTTAGAAGCTATCAACATGAACATTGAGGAGGAATAGGATAGTCAATCAGCATAACAGGATAGTCACTCAGCATCAGCATAGGCAGTCTTGAAGGGATCTCACATTCATAAAAAAAAAAATAATCAGTTACATCAGCATCAGGTGCTTGGTAGCTGGTGATCAAGACAGATACATTTTTATGAAGGTGAGTCGATCAACCGAGTTGGTGGACAGGCGCACTCTGCGATCGGTCCAGCAGCACTGAATGTGCGTTCCGAAAGAACGCTGGATGCAGGACAGGCTAGTAGCTCAATTGCATACTGTGCAAGCTCTGGCCAGTGATCCATCCTCAAGACCCAGTAACCCAGTGGATTTTTGGTTGGAAAGATCTCCAAGTCTGATCTTGCCCCTAGGTATTCCTGCACCATGTAAATCAGACGCTGGCGATGGTTGCTGGAACCGATCAGACCTTGGGGCTGCGGACTAAAAAATTGTCTGAACGCATTGGTCAGACGGCTACCTTCTCCACCGCTCCTGTGACTGACCGAAGCCTCAGCAACACATTGTCCAGGACCAGCAATTTGTAACCTCTCAGGCTCTGGAAACGCGTTGCACAAACCTTTCTGCAAGGCCTCCTGAAGATCTTTCATCCTCTGCTCCCTCTGTGACGGCTGGATAAGTTCCACAATCTTACCCTTGTAACGTGGATCAAGAAGGGTTGCCAGCCAGTAATGGTCCATCTCCTTGATCACACGAATCCGAGGGTCCTTTCACAGGCTTTACAGGATCAGGGAGGCCATGCAACGTAGGTTTGCTGAGGCATTCGGTCCGGATCCTCTGGGTTACTAAGGACGACATGATCCGCAGCCACCTCCTCCCAGCCACGTACAAGTCCCTGGGTTTCTGGGGACTGTAAACTATCCATTTGAAGACTTCTGCTGATGCTGAGTCCAAGGCTCCACTTCCATGCTGACACAATCCTCCTCCTCTTCCTGTGTGATCGGCGGGCCCGCAGGAACACTGTCTGGATAAAGGGGGCCTTGAGAGGTAAGGAAGTACTGCTCTTCCTCCCTCTGTTCTGGCTCCTGTCCCCTAAGCACACCAGCTCAAGCACTGCATGGCATCTTTTTGCCTGAGTGCTTGCGTAGCCCCTTGAACGCCTATGGAGCACCAAAGGTTCCGAGGACAAATCTATAGAGGAAGAGGCCATGAAGGAAGAAGAAGAGGAGGGGGTGGAGGAGAGAGGTGTGTCAGAATCACCACTAGTAGCATTTTGAAGGCGTGGTAGCAGAACAAGCTCCAACAATACTGCACCCTGTCCTGCATTCTTCCCAGCTGCCAGCAGAGTCACCCAGTGCGCCGTGAAAGATAGGTAACGTCCCTGTCCATGCCTGCTGGACCATGAGTCAGCGGTAATATGCACCTTACCGCTGACCGCCCTGTCCAGAGAGGCCAAGACATTGCCTTCCACATGCCGGTAGAGAGTCGGAATCGCCTTCCGTGAAAAAAAGTGGCGTTTGGGAACCTGCCACTGAGGTACTGCACATTCCACAAATTCACGAAAGGGGGCAGAGTCTACCAGCTGAAAAGGCAGCAGTTGGAGTGCTAGCAATTTAGCCAAGCTAGCATTCAGCCACTGGGCATGTGGATGGCTGGGACCGAATTTCTTTCGGCAATTTTGCAACTGGGGTAGGGAAATTTGCCTGTTACAATCGGACGTTGGTGTAGCGATAACAGATTGCCCACAAGTACTTGGCACACCTAATTCTACACCTTCATTCCTCTCAGTGCAGGTTTCTGAGAGAACTGAAGGTATAGTGGGGTTGGAGATCCCAGCTGATGAGGAGCAAGGAGAGGTCCGCCTTGTTCTTTGGTGTGGGTCTTTTAAGTATGCTTGCCAACGGACTGCATGGCAGGTTGACATATGTCTGGTCAAGCATGTGGTGCCCAAGCGGCTGCTGTTTTGGCCACGCTTGATACGCTTCAGACATATGTTGCAAACAGCAATGGTGCGATCTGCTGCACACGTCTCAAAAAAGGCCCACACCAAAGAACTTTTGGAAAAACGTGCAGAGTCAGCAGCACCCTGCACATGCGGAGCTCTGCGGTGTGATGCAGTCGGTTGGCTGCCATTAAGCTGGCCTCTGGAGGGCATCCTGCCTCATTGGAGATGTGCCTCCTCCTCCTCTCTCCTATCAGGCACCCACGTAGAGTCAGTGACCTCATCATCCCCTCCCTCCTCGTCACTGGAGCAAACCTGGCAGTATGCTGCAGCTGGGGGAACATGACTGCCAGTTTGTTGTCCTTCTTGGGTACCCCCTCTCTCTGGGCTCACGTTACTGCCTTCCTCAAGCTGGGTACCATCATCGGATCCTTCAAAACGCTGCACATCTTCCTGCAGCATGTACATAACACTGTGGTCGAACAGTTCAGGGGACTCCTCCGTGCAAGATGGTGGGGCTAGTGAAGGAGTAACTGATGACCTGGAGCCGATGGAGTAGGCCACTTTGGCAGCTGCATTGGCAGCCAAAGTACTCTGAGCCTGGGTGACAGGGGATGAGTACGGCTTGGTCATCCACTCTACCAACTGTTCTGCATGTTGTGGCTGAACATGGCCAGCTGCCGAAAAAAAGGACAATTGTGCTCCACGGCCACGTGCTATGGATGCACCGTGTCCACGACCAGCACTGTTGGCTGTAGACACAGAGCCTGCTTACCCTCTTTTAGTGGCCTGTGAGCATCTGCCTGTCCTTGTTGGCCTTCCAGACATACTGTATTTGATGTATTTGTAATGTATTTGAATAGGTACACCAGGAATGGCTTGCAGTGAGATGTAGCTGCACCGGATACAGTGTGTGTGTGTGTGTGTGTATATATATTGTGACAGCAGGAAGGTAAAGTCACCTGGTTGCATCCAGGGGGGTAGATATATTTCTCCCAGATTCAGGCTTTATGCTGACTTATACAACTAGGGTGGAGAGTTGTATAAGCCCAGCTGAGGCTAGTAGGCTCATGGATGACTCATACCTCTAGGGAGAGTGTGGGGCGTCGTACAGACAGGGAGTTGATGAGGCCAGCTGAAGTTGTCAGCTCATTTAGGCCTCTATAAGAACTCCCAGCTTCATTAGATGTTAGCTCATGCCTGGAACCAGACCTGTGTGGACTGTCTAGGGAGAGTGAACCCCTGTGCGGTGAGAAAAAGCCTGTGTGGCTATTTGCTTGGACATTTAAAACCAGGGACTTAGGGACTAGGACAGCACTAGGCTGATCCCAGTTGTTAGTTAGGAAACCTGTATGTTTAGTCAGAGGTCAACTTGACCAGGATTTATTTTGGTTATGTTTCTTTTGCTTTGCTGTGTTTTGTCACTGTAAATAGAAAATAAACCGCACCTTTTTGATTTTGAAAACCACAACCTCCGTTTGCTGGGCCTGTTTTGTGTGGGGAGCCCATCCCGGGGGTCACACACACCCGCTGCCGAGCTAACCCCCTCACAGTTGGTGGAGAACCAGTGGCAGTTTTTTTTAAGCCAGCATGGAGGAGATACTGAAGCAGCTGGCTCTAGCAAATGCCAATCAACAGCAGACAAATGCAGGTTTGCAAAAGAGCCTTGAAGCTCATCAACAGAGCCTTGCAGCCCAGCAGCAAGCTCACCAACAGAGTCTGGAAGCTCAGCAACAAGCCCAGCAGCAATCTGAGGCCCGCTTCATAGACCTGTTACAGAAGCAAGAGCAGAGACTACAACAAATGGAAGCAGTAATGCAGCAACGTCCGCAGACCAGTGAGGAAAGCCGTCCCACTAATACCGCATCCTTTGGGGTGAGTCGTTTATTGACAAAAATGACTGGAGAGGATGATCCAGAGGTATTTTTGACCACATTTGAAAGGACTGCTGAAAGAGAAAAGTGGCCTGAGGAGCAGTGGGCTGGACTGGTGGCTCCTCTGTTAACTGGTGAATCGCAGAAGGCTTACTATGACCTAGAGCCTGACCAAGCAAAAGACTATGTGATGCTAAAAGCTGAGATATTGGCAAGGCTGGGTGTCACCCAGGCTGTCCGGGCTCAGCGTGTGCATAACTGGACTTTCCAGCTTGGAAAACCCCCCAGGTCTCAAATGTATGATCTCATTCACCTGAGCAGAAAGTGGCTACAGCCAGAGACTTTGTCCGCACCAAAGATTGTGGAACGTGTTGTAATGGATCGGTTTTTGAGAGCTCTTCCTACTGCCATCCAAAACTGGGTAAGCCATGGAGACCCAGAGACGGCCGATGGTCTTGTGGATCGTGTGGAGAAATACTTGGCTACAGAGAACCTGACGGCCTCTTCCAGAGACACTCGGACTTTCCACCCTAAGACCAGACCATCCCCAGGGGCGGATAAGAGGATTCCAAGGGGTAAGGGTGGAGAGAGTGAGAGGGTGGGAGCTCTACCCCAAGTTTGGCGAGAACAGCCTGGGAAATCAGCGGCTCAAGAGGCGGCAAGAAGGATCGTTTGCTACCGCTGCCGGCAAGCGGGACATATTGCAGCCAATTGCCCGGTTGTGGAGGAACCCATGCAGTGTGACTTTCTGACGGGCAGACGTCAGTCGCTGTGTGCGACAGTCGCATGCACTGCCATTCGAGGAATTGAGAAACATTTATGCAAAATGTGTGTTAATGGTAGAAATGTTGTGGTATTGCTGGATTCAGGTAGCCTTGTGACCCTGATAAAGGCTGAGTTAGTTAAAACAGAGGTCTCTGGGAATAGCAAGGTAGCTGTTATTTGTGTGCATGGGGACACCCGAGAGTATCCAGTGACTACAGTGTGTTTCGAGACCCCCAAAGGTACCCTCTCTCATCCAGTGGGCTTAGTATCTCAGTTACCGTATGACGCCATTGTGGGAAGGGATTTTCCGAAGTTCTGGGAACTGTGGGATGATCCTGAGCCCCCCACTGGTGCCCCTATGTACCAGGAATGTGATAGCCAGAACTCCCCTGAGAGTGGTGAGGACTCTCCGGAATTTCCCTTATCAGTATTGGCAGGGGAGACTCAAGAAACTGGAGAGGAGCCCACCTCCTCAGACGAAAACCTACCGTCTGTGGAGTTTTCTGATCTTGAGGTTCACAGGGAAAACTTTGCCACAGAACAGTTGAAAGACCCCGCCCTAATAAAGGCACGCGAAAACGTAGTGAAAATAGATGGCGAGTTAGTGAACCCAGATAATACCTGCACTTACCCATACTTCAGCGTAGAGAAGGACCTACTGTATCGGGTGGCAAAAAGGGCAGAAGAAACCGTTGAGCAGCTTGTGGTGCCCAAACCTTACAGGAAGTTGGTGTTGGAGTTGGCCCATGGGCACATTCTTGGAGGTCATCTGGGGACAGAGAAAACCCGAGAGAGGGTATTACAGAGATTCTATTGGCCGGGGGTGATGAAGGACATAGAAAATTATTGTTCCTCCTGCCCTGTGTGTCAGAGGTCGGCCCCGATGCCACATTTCCGTAGCCCGCTGGTCCCTCTACCCATCATTGAGGTCCCGTTTGAGAGGATCGCCATGGATTTGGTAGGTCCTATAATCAAGTCCGCTAGGGGGCACCAGTACATATTAGTTATAATGGACTATGCCACCCGTTATCCAGAAGCGATCCCTCTCCGAAATACCTCGGCCAAAACCATAGCCAAAGAGCTATCTCTTGTGTTTAGCCGGGTGGGTATTTGTAAAGAACTGCTTACGGACCAAGGTACACCCTTTATGTCCCGGGTTATGAAGGAGCTGTGTAAATTGTTCAAAGTGACGCAATTACGTACATCTGTGTATCACCCCCAAACCGATGGGCTGGTTGAAAGATTCAACAAAACCCTAAAACAAATGTTGAAGAAAGTGGTGGATAGAGATGGAAAGGATTGGGACTGTCTACTTCCTTATCTGATGTTTGCTATTAGGGAGGTGCCCCAATCCTCTACGGGATTCTCCCCCTTTGAGTTACTGTATGGGAGACACCCAAGAGGGCTGTTGGATATTGCCAAGGAAACTTGGGAAAGTGAGAGTTCTCCCCACAGGAGTGTGATTGAGCATGTCGCCCTGATGCAAGACCGAATTGCACAGGTAATGCCCATCGTGAAGGAACATTTGGCCCAAGCGCAGTTAGCACAGCAGAGAGTGTACAACCGTGGAGCCAAGACCCGTACCTTTTCCCCGGGGGATAGGATACTGGTACTTGTCCCTACGGTTGAAAGTAAATTCCTTGCCAAATGGCAAGGCCCCTACGAGATAATGGAAAAAGTGAGTGAAGTGAATTACAAGGTCAGACAACCAGGAAGGCGAAAGCCCGAACAGATCTATCACGTTAATCTGTTGAAAGCCTGGAGGGATAGAGAGTCCCTAGTCGCAGACACTTGGTCACCAGCTCAAACTGGTTGCGTGATTCCTGAGGTTGGAATAGCAGCCACCTTGTCACAACCCCAACAACAGGAGGTTAAGGAGTTTGTGCTTCGCAACAAGGAGGTATTCTCTGAGCTGCCGGGACAAACATTTGGGGTAGAGCATGACATCATTACCCCGCCCGGTGAAAGGGTGAAGTTAAAACCCTATCGGATCCCAGAGGCCCGACGGGAGGCAATACGGGAGGAAGTACAGAAAATGCTGAACTTAGGGGTGATAGAGGAGTCCCAAAGTGATTGGTCTAGTCCCATTGTGTTGGTGCCTAAACCGGATGGGAGCTGGCGATTTTGTAACGATTTTCGTCAGTTGAACAAAGTTACAAAATTTGACACCTACCCCATGCCACGTATAGATGAGTTGATCGACCGGCTGGGAACAGCCCGATACATGACGACTCTTGACCTCACAAAAGGGTATTGGCAAATCCCCCTGGCCAAATTGGCCAAAGAGAAAACCGCATTTGTAACCCCAGACGGGGCGTTCCAATATAAAAGAATGCCGTTCGGGTTACAGAATGCGCCGGCCACATTCCAGCGGAAAATGGACCAGATGCTGAGGCCCCATCGGAAGTATGCTGCGGCTTACCTGGATGACGTAATTGTCCATAGCACAGATTGGGCCTCACATCTGCCAAAAGTGCAAGCAGTCCTGGACTCTGTTCGGGAAGCGGGGTTTACGGCTAACCCCAAGAAGTGTACCATTGGGCAGGAGGAGGCCAAATATCTTGGGTACACCATTGGGAGGGGAGTAATAAAACCCCAACTCAACAAAGTCGAGGCCATCCAGAGTTGGCCACGTCCCAACAGCAAGAAGCAGGTACGAGCCTTTCTGGGAATCGCTGGGTATTATCGGCGATTCATTCCCCACTTTGCCTCTAAGGCTGTGCCCCTAACCAACCTAACGAAGGGGAAAGGGTCGGTCATGATTAAATGGACCCCCGAGGCTGAGGCAGCATTCCAATTCTTGAAACAAGCCTTATGTAGCCAGCCAGTGTTGTACTCACCCGACTTCTCTAAAGACTTTGTCGTACAAAGTGATGCGTCAGATGTGGGGTTAGGAGCAGTATTGTCCCAGGTCTGGAACGGGGAAGAGCACCCAGTCATTTACCTCAGCAGGAAGTTGAAGTCCCATGAGGTAAATTACGCCACCGTTGAAAAGGAGTGTTTAGCGGTGAAGTGGGCTCTAGATTCCCTTCGGTACTACCTGCTAGGTAGGCACTTTGACATGGTTACGGATCACGCTCCGTTAAAGTGGATGGCTCAAAACAAGGAAACAAATAGAAGAGTGAATAGGTGGTTCCTGGCCCTCCAGGAATTCAACTTCACAGTAAAGCATCGCCCTGGCGTTCAAATGGGGAATGTGGATGCTTTGTCTCGAGTACATGAATGCCTGATTGCTGGTGTTCCAACCCCGAGGTTAAAACAAGAGGGGGGGGTATGTGACAGCAGGAAGGTAAAGTCACCTGGTTGCATCCAGGGGGGTAGATATATTTCTCCCAGATTCAGGCTTTATGCTGACTTATACAACTAGGGTGGAGAGTTGTATAAGCCCAGCTGAGGCTAGTAGGCTCATGGATGACTCATACCTCTAGGGAGAGTGTGGGGCGTCGTACAGACAGGGAGTTGATGAGGCCAGCTGAAGCTTGTCAGCTCATTTAGGCCTCTATAAGAACTCCCAGCTTCATTAGATGTAAGCTCATGCCTGGAACCAAACCTGTGTGGACTGTCTAGGGAGAGTGAACCCCTGTGCGGTGAGAAAAAGCCTGTGTGGCTATTTGCTTGGACATTTAAAACCAGGGACTTAGGGACTAGGACAGCACTAGGCTGATCCCAGTTGTTAGTTAGGAAACCTGTATGTTTAGTCAGAGGTCAACTTGACCAGGATTTATTTTGGTTATGTTTCTTTTGCTTTGCTGTGTTTTGTCACTGTAAATAAAAAATAAACCGCACCTTTTTGATTTTGAAAACCACAACCTCCGTTTGCTGGGCCTGTTTTGTGTGGGGAGCCCATCCCGGGGGTCACACACACCCGCTGCCGAGCTAACCCCCTCACAATATATATATATATATATATATATATATATATAAAGCTGGGATGTATGTATATGCTGAATATACTGCAGCTAATTGAATCAACTGCCTGCCTGTAGTATATTAGGAACAGAACAACAGGAACGGTCTGCAGTGAGATATAGCTGCACAGGATACAGTATACTGAATATACTGCAGCTAACTGAATCAACTGCCTGCCTGTAGAATATTAGGAACAGAACAGGAGGAACGGTCTGCAGTGAGATGTAGCTAAACAGGATACAGTATACTTAATATACTGCAGCTCACTGAATCAACTGCCTGCCTGTAGTATATTAGGAACAGAACGACAGGAACGGTCTGCAGTGAGATCTAGCTGCACAGGATACAGTATACTGAATATACTGCAGCTAACTGAATCAATTGCCTGCCTGTAGTATAATAGGACAAGTACACCAGGAACGCTCTGCAGTGAAATCTAGCTAAACTGTATACAGTATATATATATATATATATATATATATATATATATATATATATATATAATGTGTGTATATATATACAAAGCCTGGAATGTGTATATATATATATATTGTGAGGGGGTTAGCTCGGTAGCGGGTGTGTGTGACCCCCTGGATGGGCTCCCCACACAAAAACAGGCCCAGCAGACGGAGGTTGTGGTTTTCAAGATCAAAAGGTGCGGTTTATTTCTCTATTTACAGTGACAAAAACACAGCAAAGCAAAAAGAAACATAAACAAAATAAATCCTGGTCAGCTTGACCTCTGACTAAACATGCAGGTTTCCCTAACTAACAACTGGGATCAGCCTGGTGCTGTCCTAGTCCCTAAGTCCCTGGTTTAGTAAATGTCCAAACAAATAGCCACACAGGCTTTGTCTCACCGCACAGGGGTTCACTCTCCCTAGACAGTCCACACAGGTCTGGTTCCAGGCATGAGCAAACACCTAATGAAGCTGGGAGTTTTTATAGAGGCCTTAAACGAGCTGACAAGCTTCAGCTGGTCTCATCAACTCCCTGCCTGCACGACGCCCAGCACTCTCCCTAGAGGTATGAATCATCCATGAGCCCACTAGCCTCAGCTGGGCTTCATCAACTCTCTCCCTAGTTGTATAAGTCGGCATAAAGCCTGAATCTGGGAGAAATATACCTACCCCCCTGGATGCAACCAGGTGACTTTACCTTCCTGCTGTCACATACCCCCCCCTCTTGTTTTAACCTTGGGGTTGGAACACCAGCAATCAGGCATTCATGTACTCGAGACAAAGCATCCACATTCCCCATTTGAACGCCAGGGCGATGCTTTACTGTGAAGTTGAATTCCTGTAGGGCCAGGAACCACCTATTTACTCTTCTATTTGTCTCCTTGTTTTGAGCCATCCACTTTAACGGAGCGTGATCCGTAACCATGTCAAAGTGCCTACCTAGCAGATAGTACCGAAGGGAATCTAGAGCCCACTTCACCGCTAAACACTCCTTTTCAACCGTGGCGTAATTTACCTCATGGGACTTCAACTTCCTGCTGAGGTAAATGACTGGGTGCTCTTCCCCGTTCCAGACCTGGGACAATACTGCTCCTAACCCCACATCTGACGCATCACTTTGTACAACAAAGTCTTTAGAGAAGTCGGGTGAGTACAACACTGGCTGGCTACATAAGGCTTGTTTCAAGAATTGGAACGCTGCCTCAGCCTCGGGGGTCCATTTAATCATGACCGACCCTTTCCCTTTCGTCAGGTTGGTTAGGGGCACAGCCTTAGAAGCAAAGTGGGGAATGAAGCGCCGATAATAACCCGCGATTCCCAGAAAGGCTCGTACCTGCTTCTTGCTGTTGGGACGTGGCCAACTCTGGATGGCCTCGACTTTGTTGAGTTGGGGTTTTATTACTCCCCTGCCAATGGTGTACCCAAGATATTTGGCCTCCTCCTGCCCAATGGTACACTTCTTGGGGTTAGCCGTAAACCCCGCTTCCCGGATAGAGTCTAGGACTGCTTGGACTTTTGGCAGATGTGAGGCCCAATCTGTGCTATGGACAATTACGTCATCCAGGTAAGCCGCAGCATACTTCCGATGGGGCCTCAGTATCTGGTCCATTTTCCGCTGGAATGTGGCCGGCGCATTCTGTAACCCGAACGGCATTCTCTTATATTGGAACGCCCCGTCTGGGGTTACAAATGCGGTTTTCTCTTTGGCCGACTTGGCCAGGGGAATTTGCCAATACCCTTTTGTGAGGTCAAGAGTCGTCATGTATCGGGCTGTTCCCAGCCGGTCGATCAACTCATCTATACGTGGCATGGGGTAGGTGTCAAATTTTGTAACTTTGTTCAACTGACGAAAATCGTTACAAAATCGCCAGCTCCCATCCGGTTTAGGCACCAACACAATGGGACTAGACCAATCACTTTGGGACTCCTCTATCACCCCTAAGTTCAGCATTTTCTGTACTTCCTCCCGTATTGCCTCCCGTCGGGCCTCTGGGATCCGATAGGGTTTTAACTTCACCCTTTCACCGGGCGGGGTAATAATATCATGCTCTACCCCAGATGTTTGTCCCGGCAGCTCAGAGAACACCTCCTTGTTGCGAAGCACAAACTCCTTAACCTCCTGTTGTTGGGGTTGTGACAAGGTGGCTGCTCTTCCAACCTCCGGAATCACGCAACCAGTTTGAGCTGGTGACCAAGTTTCTGCGACTAGGGACTCTCTATCCCTCCAGGCTTTCAACAGATTAACGTGATAGATCTGTTCGGGCTTTCGCCTTCCTGGTTGTCTGACCTTGTAATTCACTTCGCTCACTTTTTCCATTATCTCGTAGGGGCCTTGCCATTTGGCAAGGAATTTACTTTCAACCGTAGGGACAAGTACCAATATCCTATCCCCCGGGGAAAAGGTACGGGTCTTGGCTCCACGGTTGTACACTCTCTGCTGTGCCAACTGCGCTTGGGCCAAATGTTCCTTCACGATGGGCATTACCTGTGCAATTCGATCTTGCATCAGGGCGACATGCTCAATCACACTCCTGTGGGGAGAACTCTCACTTTCCCAAGTTTCCTTGGCAATATCCAACAGCCCTCTTGGGTGTCTCCCATACAGTAACTCAAAGGGGGAGAATCCCGTAGAGGATTGGGGCACCTCCCTAATAGCAAACATCAAATAAGGAAGTAGACAGTCCCAATCCTTTCCATCTCTATCCACCACTTTCTTCAACATTTGTTTTAGGGTTTTGTTGAATCTTTCAACCAGCCCATCGGTTTGGGGGTGATACACAGACGTACGCAATTGCGTCACTTTGAACAATTTACACAGCTCTTTCATAACCCGGGACATAAAGGGTGTACCTTGGTCCGTAAGCAGTTCTTTACAAATACCCACCCGGCTAAAAACAAAAGATAGCTCTTTGGCTATGGTTTTGGCCGAGGTATTTCGGAGAGGGATCGCTTCTGGATAATGGGTGGCATAGTCCATTATAACTAATATGTACTGGTGCCCCCTAGCGGACTTGATTATAGGACCTACCAAATCCATTGCGATCCTCTCAAACGGGACCTTAATGATGGGTAGAGGGACCAGCGGGCTACGGAAATGTGGCATCGGGGCCGACCTCTGACACACAGGGCAGGAGGAACAATAATTTTCTATGTCCTTCATCACCCCAGGCCAATAGAATCTCTGTAATACCCTCTCTCGGGTTTTCTCTGTCCCCAGATGACCTCCAAGAATGTGCCCATGGGCCAACTCCAACACCAACTTCCTGTAAGGTTTGGGCACCACAAGCTGCTCAACGGTTTCTTCTGCCCTTTTTGCCACCCGATACAGTAGGTCCTTCTCTACGCTGAAGTATGGGTAAGTGCAGGTATTATCTGGGTTCACTAACTCGCCATCTATTTCCACTACGTTTTCCCGTGCCTTTATTAGGGTGGGGTCTTTTAACTGTTCTGTGGCAAAATTTTCCCTGTGAACCTCAAGATCAGAAAACTCCACAGACGGTAGGTTTTCGTCTGAGGAGGTGGGCTCCTCTCCAGTTTCTTGAGTCTCGCCTGCCAATACTGACAAGGGAAATTCTGGAGAGTCCTCACCACTCTCAGAGGAGTTCTGGCTATCACCTTCCTGGTACATAGGGGCACCAGTGGGGGGCTCAGGATCATCCCACAGTTCCCAGAACTTCGGAAAATCCCTTCCCACAATGGCATCATGCGGTAATTGAGATACTAACCCCACTGGATGAGAGAGGGTACCTTTGGGGGTCTTGAAACACACTGTAGTCACTGGATACTCTCGGGTGTCCCCATGCACACAAATAACAGCTACCTTGCTATTCCCAGAGACCTCTGTTTTAACTAATTCAGCCTTTATCAGGGTCACAAGGCTACCTGAATCCAGTAATACCACAACATTTCTACCATTAATACACATTTTGCATAAATGTTTCTCAGTTCCCCGAATGGCAGTGCATGCGACTGTCGCACACAGCGACTGACGTCTGTCCGTCAGAAAGTCACATTGCATAGGTTCCTCCACAACCGGGCAATTTGCTGCAATATGTCCCGCTTGCCGGCAGCGGTAGCAAACAATCCTTTTGGCTGCCTCTTGAGCCCCCGACTTCCCAGGCTGTTCTCGCCAAACCCTGGGCAGAGCTCCCACCCTCTCACTCTCTCCACCCTCACCCCTTGGAATCATCTTATTCGCCCCTGGGGATGGTCTGGTCTTAGGGTGGAAAGTCAGAGAGTCTCTGGAAGAGGCCGTCAGGTTCTCTGCAGCCAAGTATCTCTCTACACGATCCACAAGTTTACCGGCCGTTTCTGGGTCTCCATGGCTTACCCACTTTTGAATGGCGGTAGGAAGAGCTCTGAAGAAACGATCCATCACAACACGTTCCACAATCTCCGGTGCGGACAAAGTCTCTGGCTGTAGCCACTTCCTGCTCAGGTGAATGAGATCATACATTTGAGACCTGGGGGGTTTTCCAAGCTGGAAAGTCCAGTTATGCACACGCTGAGCCCGGACAGCCAGGGTGACACCCAGCCTTGCCAATATTTCAGCTTTTAGCATCACATAGTCTTTTGCTTGGTCAGGCTCTAGGTCATAGTAAGCTTTCTGCGATTCACCAGTTAACAGAGGAGCCAGCAGTCCAGCCCACTGATCCTTAGGCCACTTTTCCCTTTCAGCAGTCCTTTCAAATGTGGTCAAAAACACCTCTGGATCATCTTCTCCAGTCATTTTTGTCAATAAACGACTCACCCCAAATGACGCGGTATTAGTGGGACGGCTTTCCTCACTGGTCTGCGGACGTTGCTGCATTACTGCTTCCATCTGTTGTTGTAGTCTCTGCTCTTGCTTCT
The DNA here is from genome assembly GCA_029206835.1 of Rana muscosa. Lineage (NCBI taxonomy): Eukaryota > Metazoa > Chordata > Amphibia > Anura > Ranidae > Rana > Rana muscosa. The sequence goes on along the minus strand of CM055127.1, from coordinate 32,493,510 downwards.
GCAACAGGTCTATGAAGCGGGCCTCAGATTGCTGCTGGGCTTGTTGCTGAGCTGCAAGGCTCTTTTGCAAACCTGCATTTGTCTGCTGTTGATTGGCATTTGCTAGAGCCAGCTGTTTCATTATCTCCTCCATGCTGGCTTTAAAAAAAAAATGCCACTGGTTCTCCACCAACTGTGAGGGGGTTAGCTCGGTAGCGGGTGTGTGTGACCCCCTGGATGGGCTCCCCACACAAAAACAGGCCCAGCAGACGGAGGTTGTGGTTTTCAAGATCAAAAGGTGCGGTTTATTTCTCTATTTACAGTGACAAAAACACAGCAAAGCAAAAAGAAACATAAACAAAATAAATCCTGGTCAGCTTGACCTCTGACTAAACATGCAGGTTTCCCTAACTAACAACTGGGATCAGCCTGGTGCTGTCCTAGTCCCTAAGTCCCTGGTTTAGTAAATGTCCAAACAAATAGCCACACAGGCTTTGTCTCACCGCACAGGGGTTCACTCTCCCTAGACAGTCCACACAGGTCTGGTTCCAGGCATGAGCAAACACCTAATGAAGCTGGGAGTTTTTATAGAGGCCTTAAACGAGCTGACAAGCTTCAGCTGGTCTCATCAACTCCCTGCCTGCACGACGCCCAGCACTCTCCCTAGAGGTATGAATCATCCATGAGCCCACTAGCCTCAGCTGGGCTTCATCAACTCTCTCCCTAGTTGTATAAGTCGGCATAAAGCCTGAATCTGGGAGAAATATACCTATCCCCCTGGATGCAACCAGGTGACTTTACCTTCCTGCTGTCACAATATATATATATATATATATATACAAAATATACTGGAGCTAACTGAATCAACTGCCTGCTCAATCTAGCTAACTGAATCGCCTGCCCGCTCAATCCTATCTAAATGAAATTAAATGACACTCTCTCTCTCTCTCCGCCGGAACACACTACACAAGGCCGACATGCAGGCGGCCTTATATAGTGTGGGGTGTGTACTTAATCCCCTGAGCCATGATTGGCCAAAGGCACCCTGCCTTTGGCCAATTATGGCTCTCTGTGCTGACGGCGCTGTGATTGGCCAAAGCATGCGGGTCATAGTGCATGCTTGGCCAATCATCAGCCAGCAATGCACTGCGATGACACAGTGAATTATGGGCCATGACGCGCTGCTCAAATTTGGCGCGAATGGCCCATAATGTTCAATCTCCGTCGAACGATCGAACAGCCGATGTTTGAGTCAAACTCATGTTCGACTCGAACTCGTAGCTCATCCCTACTCTCCAGTATCGTCCCAAGTATAGAAGTTAAACAAACAGGTCTATAGTTACTTGGTAAAGACTTTGTTCCTTTTTAAATATAGGCACCACATTGGCCCTGCGCCAATCCAGGGGTTCTCACCCTGTCATTAATGAGTCCCTAAAAATTAAATACAATGGCTTTGAAATTACAGAGCTCAATTCTTTTAGGATCCGTGGGTGTATGCCATCTGGTCCAGGTGCTTTATCCACCTTTATTCTGTCTAAATATTTCTGGACCATATCATTAGAGTTGAGCGGACACCTGGATGTTCGGATTCGACGGGTTCGGCCGAACTTCGCAAAAAAGTTCGAGTTCGGGACCCGAACTTGACCCGAACTTGACCCAAACCCGAACCCCATTGAAGTCATGTGGATAGGGAAATAACTTAAAATAACATAAAATACATAAAAAAATAAAATAATAATCTTGACCTAGGAGGACGAGATCCATATGGAGTAGGAGGTTGAGGTGGCGGTGGATGTTGCGGTGTAGGTGGAAGCGGCGGTGGAGGAGGACGAGGTAGCCAACACTGTTTTTTTTTTTTTTTTTTTTTAAATTAGGGTACACCCCAAAAGAGTGAGAAAGATCAAAAATACAACAATGGCTGGGTAAGGCCGGTATACATGTCTATTCTGCACAAGGTACGGACAAGTCCTGTGGGATCCATGCCTGGTTCATTTTAATGAACGTGAGCTTGTCCACATTTGCTCTGGACAGGCGGCTGCGCTTGTTTGTGATAACGCCCCCTGCCGTGCTAAATACATGTTCAGATAATACACTGGCTGCAGTGCAGGCCAGCACCTCCAAGGCGTAAAGGCCAAGCTCAAGCCATGTGCCCAATTTGGAGACCCAGAATTTGAAGGGGGCAGACCCGTCATTCAGTACGTGTAGGCGTGTGCACATATACTGCTCCACCATGTTGGTGAAATGCTGCCTCCTCCTAAGACGTTCCATATCAGCTGGTGGTGCTGGTTGTTGTGGCGTGCTGACAAAGCTTTTCCACATTTCGGCCATGCTAACCCTGCCTTCTAAGGTGCTGGCGGTGCCCCGGCTGCGTTGGCGACCTCTTCCTCCTCCTCTGCCTTTGCCTTGTGCTTCCACTGTGCCCCCGCTGTCAGGTGGGAATGCCACCAGCAGCGCGTCTACCAGCGTGCGCTTGTTCTCGCGCATCTTACGATCACGCTCCAGTGAGGGAATTAAGGATGGTACATTGTCCTTGTAACGGGGATCCAGCAGCGTGGCCACCCAGTAATCAGCACCAGTAAGAATGTGGGCAACTCGGCGGTCGTTGCAGAGACACTGCAGCATGTAATCGTTCATGTGTGCCAGGCTGCCCAGAGGCAATGAAAAGCTGTCCTCTGTGGGAGGTGTATCGTCTGTGTCCTCTGTATCCCCCCAGCCACGCACATGTGATGACCATGAGCTGGCCTGGGTGCCAACCTGCTGTGAACATGGTTCCTCCTCCTTCATCTCCTCCTCCTCATCCTCCACCTCGTTATCCTCCATAACTGTGCCCTTGCTGGACAATTGTGTACCTGGTGTTTGTTGGTGCAGGAACCCACCCTCTGAGCCACTTGTGAATGACTGCCCTGAAAGCCTTGGAAATTATCCCTCTTCCTCCTCCTCCTCCTGTGCCACATCCTCTTCCATCATCGCCCGAAGCGGTTTTTCAAGGAGGCATAGAATTGGGATAGTAACGCTGAGAACGACATCATTGGCACTGGCCATTTTGGTGGAGTATTCGAAACAGCGCAACAAGGCACACAGGTCTCGCATGGAGGCCCAGTTATTGGTGGGGAAGTGGGGCTGTTCCGCAGAGCGACTCATGCGTGCGTGCTGCAGCTGAAACTCCACTATCACCTGCTGCTGCTCGCACAGGCTGGCCAGCATGTGCAAGGTGGAGTTCCACATTGTGGGCACGTCACATATGAGGCGGTGAGCGTGAAGGCCGAAGTTACGCTGCAGCGCTGACAGGCGAGCAGCAGCAGGGTGAGAACGCCAAAAGTGCGCACAGACGGCCCGCAATTTCTGCAGCAGCTCTGGCATATCGGGGTAATTTTTAGGGAACCTGCACCACCAAATTCAGCACATGCGCCAGGCAAGGGATGTGTGTCAAACCGGCTAGGTCCAGAGCTGCTACGAGATTTCGCCCATTATCGCACACCACCAGGCCGGGCTTGAGGCTCACTGCCACCAACCACTCATCGGTCTGTTGTTCCATGTCCCTCCACAACTCCTGCACAGTGTGGGTTTTTTCCCACAAACAGGAAAGTTTTAAAACTGCCTGCTTTCGTTTACCCCTGGCTGTGCTGAAGTTGGTGGTGAAGGTGTTATGCTGACCGGATGAGGAGGCGGTAGAGGATGAGGAAGCGGAGTAGGAGGAGTTAGCAACAGGAGGCAAACTGAAGCACCCTGCAATCCTCGGTGGTGAAAGGACATGCGCCAAACTGCTACCTGCCTCTGCATTTACCCAGTGTGCTGTTAGGGAGATATAACATCCCTGACCTTGCTTACTGGTCCACATATCTGTAGTTAGGTGGACCTTGCCACAGATGGTGTTGCGCAGTGCATGCCTAAATTTGGCCCACACTTGGCTGTGCAGGGAAGGGATGGCTCGCCTGGAAAAGTAGTGGCGGCTGGGCACGACGTACTGTGGGACAGCCAATGCCATCAGGCTTTTAAAACTCTGCGTCTCCACCAGAGGGAATGACAGCATTTCAAAGGCCAGGAATTTTGAAATGCTGGCATTCAGGGCCAGGGATCGCGGGTCGGTAGGGGGGTACTTCCTCTTCCGCTCCAGTGTTTGGGAGAGCTGAACGCTTCCATGGGACATTGTGGAGATGGTTGGTGACCCAGGTGGTAGTGTTGCTGGCAGATCCTCTGTTTGCGGGTTGGCAGGTGCCACTGTCACTACAGAGGTGGATGAAGAGGCCGAGAATGCAGCAAAAGAGGAAGCAGGAGGAGCCAGAGACCTTTATTGGTTTTTGAGGTGTCTACTCCACTGCAGCTCGTGCTTTGCACTTAGATGCCTGGTCATGCAGGTTGTGCTCAGGTTGAGAACGTTTATGCCTCGCTTCAGGCTCTGATTGCACAGCGTGCAAACCACTCGTGTTTTGTCATCTGCACATTGTCTGAAAAACTGCCACGCTAGGGAACTCCTTGGACCTGGCTTTGGTGTGCTCAGTCCCTTGCTGCGTTGGGCAGTAGCAGACGTAGTGTCTAGGGGACGGACGCTCCGCTTTTGCACCCTGCTCCCTCTTCTGCTGTGCTGGTGGCTCTGTGCGACCACCGCCTCTTCCTCCGGTCCTCGACCCTGCATCACGTTGATTCCATGTGGGGTCGAGGACCTCATCGTCCTCCACATCATCTTCCACCCAGTCTTCACCCCCGCCCTCCTTGTCGGTCTGCACAATTGCGATAGCAGCAGCAGTTGGCATCTGTGTTTCTTCATCATCCGAGACGTGCTGCAATGGTCCTCCCATGTACTCATCTTGAAACATAAGTGGTTGGGCATCGGTGTGCACTCAATCTCTTCCACTTCTGGGGCAGGGCTAGGTGGATGGCCCTGGGAAACCCTGCTAACAGAGTCATCAAAAAGCAGAAGAGACTGCTGCATGACTTGGGGCTCAGACTGCTTGGCTGATTTGCAAGAAGGTGAGGTGAAAGACTGATGGACATCGGCTGCAGGTGCCAACTCTGATCTTTCAGCAGTAGACTGGGTGGGAGACAATGTGAAGGAACTGGAGGCACTGTCAGCAACCCAATCTACTATCGCCTGTACTTGTCCTGGCCTCAACATTCGTAGAGTCGCATTAGGCCTGACCAAATACCGCTGCAGGCTCTGTCGCCTACTCACACCTGAGGAAGGTGTTTCACTTGTGTGTGTAGCTGGCACAGATCGACCACGTCCTCTCCCTGCAACAGGAGCTCCACCAGCAGCACCACGACCGGGGCCAAGTCCCTTATTTGACGTTCTCCTCATATTTCTTAAATTTAGGATCTTGCCCTAAATGGGTGTTTTTTGAATAGCAGAACAGAGCAACAGTATCTAAAGGGTGTATCTCACAGGTACAGATATGCAGAAAATGCACCAATTTTTTTTTATTTGCCCTTAATTTTTTATTTTTTTTTGAATAGCAGAATAGGAGAACAGTATCTTAAGTGTGTATCTCACACGTACAGATATGCAGAAAATGCACCAAAATTATTTTTTGGACAGAAAACGCACCAAAAAAAAATTTCTTGCCCTAAATTTATTTCTTTTTTTGAATACCAGAATAGGAGAACAGTATCTAAAGTGTGTATCTCACACGTACAAATATGCAGAAAATGCAGCAAAAAAAAATTTTGGGACAGAAAACAAACCCAAATTTTTTTTTTTGCCCTAAATTATTATTTTTAGGAATAGCAGAATAGGAGAACAATATCTAAAGTGTGCATCTCACAGTAACATATGCAGTGCTGGTGCACTGAGCTTGCATAAAATGCCCGCCGACGCCAACCTAACTAACAGACGGATAAAAGTTATCATTTCTCTGGCACTGGGCTCAGGGCAGGATAAAAAGATTGTGCACTGCACCCACACAACAAAAGCAAGGTAGATCGCTGAGTAATTTGATTTCTGAATCAGAACTCCTATCTAATTCTCTCCCTCAAAGCAGCAGCAGCAACAACCTTTCCCTACACTATCTAAAGCAGAGTGACGTGCTGTGCTATGTGCCTCTAGCTTATATAGAGGCTGGGTCACATGCTGCACTGGCCAATCACAGCCATGCCATTAGTAGGCATGGCTGTGATGGCTTCTAAGGGCACACGAGTTAAACAAATGTTGATTGGCTGCCCTGCAGCTTTTTAAAATGTGCCATTACATTGCCGAACATCGAACCCGAACCCGAACATACAGTAAATTTACAGTTCGGGTTCGCTCAACCCTACATATCACTTTTGAGCCATTGTGGATCATATGGGGCTGTGTCAATACCACCCCCATTTTGGACATGAGCTCCCTCATGCTCCTTTGTGTACACAGAGCTGAAGAAAGTATTTAATAAATTACCCTTCTCTTTGTCCCCAGTCACCCACTCTAGATTATTTTGTAAAGGGCCTACATGCTCAGATTTGACCTTTTTACTATTAATATATTTTACATTTTTTTGGAGTTTGTCCTACTATCTTTGCAATCTGTCGTTTGTTTTGAGTTTTTGCATCCTTGATTTCCTTTTTACATATCCTGTTATATTCTTTGTAATATTTAAACGACACTAGTGGTCCTTCATTTTTATATTTTTAAAAAGCTCTTTTCTTATAGTTTATAGCTTTTTTTAACTTTGACCATGAGCCACATAGGTTTTATTTTTGGCCTTTTAAACTTATGGCCCATGGGAATATACTTTGCAGTGAGCTCACAAACAGTCTTTTTGAAGAATTCCCATTTCTGTTCTGTGCCCATTGATGCCAATATTCTCTCCCAATCTAAGTCCTGGAGAGCAACCCTCATCCTTGGAAAATTTGCTCTCTTGAAATTAAGTGTTTTTATCTTTCCCGTATGTGATTTTTGCTTACAGCTAACATCAAATGAAATCATGTTATGGTCACTGCTACCCAGGTGTTCCTTTATCTGAACATTAGTAATACACTCTGCATGGTTTGAGATTACCAGGTCCAACAGAGCATCATTCCTAGTTGGGGCCTCAATAAACTTGACCATAAAATTGACCTGTAATAGGTTTATACATTTTTGCCCTTTAACTGTCCCAGCAGTGCCATTACTCCAGTCAATTTCTGGTTAGTTAAAATCCCCCATTATTATCACCGTCCCAGCCCTTGCAGCCCTTTCCATCTGTGCAAGGAGCTGACTCTCCACCTCCTCATTAACATTGGGTGGTCTATAACAAACTCCAATGATTAACTTTGAACTACGCACATCTGCATGCAGTTCCACCCATAATGCTTCAGACTCACCACACTCTCCATCCACCAGGTCCTCTTTCACACTCACTTTGAGATCACTTCTCACATAGAGACAGATCCCTCCACCTTTCCCTTTTACCCTGTTTTTCCAAAAGAGTGCATAGCCAGGAATATTAATAGTCCAGTCATGTGAGAAATTAAGCCAAATTTCAGCAATACCGATTACATCATAGCTCTCCTGATGCACCAGCGCTTCCAACTCACCTATTTTGCTTGGCAGACTTCTGGCATTGGTGAACAAACACTTTAATTATTTAATATATTTTGACCGGTCACATACTATCCTCTTGGGTGTTCCGAGATTGCAACTAGGACTTGCTACTATACTTACCTTGGATTTATGTGCTTTGGTTACCCTACCACTAATGCCCCTAATACTACCCTCTGGAATATGTTCCACACTGACTAGCTCTATCTCTGGACCCTCTCCCCTGCGGCCTAGTTTAAAAACCCCTCTAACTTTTTGGCCATCCTTATTCCCAGCTGATCTGCACCCTCCTCATTTAGGTGTAGTCCGTCCCCTATAGTACTGGTTATCGACTGAGAAGTCGGTCCAGTCCTCCAGAAACCCAAACCCCTCCTTACTACACCAGCTCTTCAGCCACTCGTTTACTTCCCTAATCTCCCTTTCTGGTGTGGCTCGATGTACCAGTAGTATTCCTGAGAATACTACCTTGGAGGTCCTTTTCCTCAATTTAGCTCCCAAGTCCCTAAAATCGTTCTTTAGGACACTCCACCTGCCTCTGACTTTGTCATTGGTGCCAATGTGCACCATGACAGCTGGGTTTTCCCCAGCCCCTCCCAGTAATCTGTCCACCAGATCCGTGATGTGCCGAACCTGAGCACCCGGTAGACAACATACAGTTCGGCGCTTCAGGTCTTTGTTACAGATTGCCCTCTCTGTCCTTCTAAGAATTGAGTCCCCTACCACCAGAATCTGTCTTTCCTTTCCCTTCGCTTCTCCCCCACTCTCACTGGAGGAGTTCTTCCCGGCAGCTAGGAGAGTCCCTCAGCTCCAGCAGTGCTGGTTCCTGACTGGTTTCACTTCACCAATGTCACTCAATGGAGCATACTTATTGGGATGCTTCATCCCTGGAATGGCCTCCCTGGCACTTCCCCCTCTACCCTTCCTGACTGTCACCCATCTACTATTTTCTAGTGCCTGCACCTCTTTGTCTCCACCCACCTCTGTGCTGGCCCCTGCCATAACCTGCCGGGTACGTTTACGGCTCTCCTTTAGTGTGGAGGGTCTTCCCAGTGCTGACAGTTGCTTCCCCAGATTCAGAACCTAGGCTTCCAGGGAAACAATGTGCTTACATTTTGCACAGCAGTAATCACCCTTGATCAGACGATCAAGGAACGCATACATGCCGCAAGATGTACACCGAGTCACCTCGCCACACCCGCCGGACATCGTACCTATTAATTTAATGAGGATTAGAGATTATACCCTGTCCAAATTACCTAACAACTAGCTTCCTGACACTAATATTCAACAAGACAATACACAGGTACTCAACAAGACAATACACAGGTACTTGCAGACCTATGTGCACTCGCAGACCAGCGGACCTGCGTGCACTCGCAGACCAGCGTGCACTCGCAGACCAACGGATTTGCGTGCACTTGCAGACCAGTTTGCACTCGCAGACCAGCGTGCACACGCAGACCAACGGACCAGTGTGCACTCGCAGACCAGCGTGCACTCGCAGACCAGCGGACCAGCGTGCACTCGCAGATCAATGGACCTGCGTGCACTCGCAGACCAGTGTGCACTCGCAGACCAGTGTGCACTCGCAGACCAGCGTGCACTCGCAGACCAATGGACCTGCGTGCACTCGCAGACCAGCGTGCACTCGCAGACCAACCTGAGGCACCAGGGCATCAGACAGGAGCAACGTTAGGGATAAGCCAGAATCAGGAACCAGTAATCAGCAGTAGGGATGAGCCGAACACCCTCCAGTTCGGTTTGCATCAGAATATGCGAACAGGCAATAAATTCGTTCGAACATCCGAACACTGTTAAAGTCTATGGGACTCAAACATGAAAAATCTAAAGTGCTAATTTTAAAGGCTTATATGCAAGTTATTGTCATAAAAAGTGTTTGGGGACCCGGGTCCTGCCCCAGGGGACATGTATCAATGCAAAAAAAGTTTTAAAAATTGACGTTTTTTCAGGAGCAGTGATTTTAATAATGCTTAAAGTGAAACAATAAAAGTGAAATATTCCTTTAAATTTTGTACCTAGGGGGTGTCTATAGTATGCCTGTAAAGTAGCGCTTTTTTCCCGTGCTTAGAACTGTCCCTGCACAAAGTGTCATTTCTGAAGGAAAAAAAGTCATTTAAAAGCACTCGTGGCTATAATGAATTGTCGGCTCCCGGCAATACAGAGAACAGTCATTGAAAGTCATTGATAAAAAATAAAATAAAATGCGTTGGGTCCCCCCAAATTCAATTACCAGACCCTTCAGGTCTGGTATGGATATTAAGGGGAATCCTGCGTCAAATAAAAAAAAAATTATGTGGGGTTCCCCCAAAGCTCCATACCAGACCCTATATCCGAGCACACAACCTGGCAGGCCGCAGGAAAGGAGGAGGGGACGAGAGAGCGCCCCCCCCCTCCTGAACTGTACCAGGCCACATGCCCTCAACATGGGGAGGATGCTTTGGGAGTCTGTGACCCCTCAAAGCACCATGTCCGGTGGTTGTGGAGGTCTGTGGGCGGGGGGCTTATCGGAATCTGGAAGCCCCCTTTAACAAAGGGAACCCCCAGATTCCGGCCCCCCCTATGTGAATTGGTAACGGGGTACATTGTACCCCTACCATTTCACAAAAGAAAGTGTAAAAAAAATTAAAAAACACACAGACACCGTTGTGAAAAGTCCTTTATTAAAAATAAAAAAAGCCATTCCAGCGTTGTAATGCAGTCTGTCCAGCGATGATCCATGAATCATTCTCCAGCGATGCGGCGAGTCTCCAGTGATGAACGACGCACATCTTCCCTGCACCGGAGCCTCCCGGCTAATGATGCTCAAGCAGTGTTGACAGTTCTTTTATAACCGAGGCAAGGGTTGTGGGGATGAGGCCCTTGTCCCCATCAACATGGGGACATGGGGCTTTGAGGGGTCACAGACCCCCAAAGCATCCTCCCCATGTTGAGGGCATGTGGCCTGGTACAGTTCAGGAGGGGGGCACTCTCTCGTCCCCCCCTCTTTTCCTGCGGCCTGCCAGGTTGCGTGCTCGGATAAAGGGTCTGGTATGGATTTTTGGGGGGAACTCCACGCCATTTTTTTTTAAATTTGGCGTGGAGTCCCCCTTAAAATCCATACCAGACCTGAAGGGTCTGGTATGGATATTTGGGGGGAACCCCACATATTTTTTTTATTTGATGCAGGGTTCCCCTTAATATCCATACTAGACTTGAAGGGCCTGGTAATTGAATTTGGGGGGACCCCCACGCATTTTTTATTTTTTTTTATCAATGAATTTCAATGACTGTTCTCTGTATTCCTGGGAGCTGACAATTCATTATAGCTGCGAGTGCTTTTAAATGACTTTTTTTCCTTCAGAAATTACACTTTGTGCAGGGACAGTTCTAAGCACGGGAAACAGGTAACTATACACACCCCCTAGGTACGAAATTTAAAAGGAATATTTCACTTTTATTGTTTTCACTTTAAGCATTATTAAAATCACTGCTCCCGAAAAAACGTTAGTTTTTGAAACTTTTTTTTGCATTGATACATGTCCCCTGGGGCAGGACCCGGGTCCCCAAACACTTTTTATGACAATAACTTGCATATTAACCTTTAAAATTAGCACTTTAGATTTCGCCCATAGACTTTTAATGGGTGTTCCGCAGCTTTTCGAATTTGCCGCGAACACCCCAAATTGTTTGCTGTTCGCCGAACAATGTTCCAGTCGAACATGAGTTCGACTCGAACATAAAGCTCATCCCTAATCATCAGTATAATCAGAATTCCACAGAGTATCCTGGGAGGGTTTAAACCAGTGCTTCAGTTGCTCCTATTGTGTGGCCCACTAATAATGTCTAATTTTCACTAGCCCCATCCCTTCAACATTTCTGTGTTTAATTAGCCAAGTACGTGCAGACCTCGGTCATTTTCCCTGCCACACAAACTGAGAAAGTATGGAAGTAAAGAATTTAGGTATGTTAGTGGGAGTGGAATAGGAAGGGAATGAAAGAGGTTCAAAATTTGTGGGAGCACCATCATTTTAAATTATGTCAGACAGCAGGAATATGGAAGTTGATTTAGTAAGGTACGTTTAAATTGCGGTAGCACATTATAGTTACATAAATGCATAGTTACATAGTTAGTCAGGTTGAAAAAGAGACATAAAGCCCATCCAGTCAGGCTGGACAAGAGTTGGCACTTTTTTCATAAGGCGACCAGCGATAACTTTACATTGGAAATTATGAGAGAGATGGGTCTAAAATAAAACGGGGTCGTTGGTTCTTTTCCAGGCTTTAGTAAGGTCGCAACATATGCTCAGTATCTCAGTGGGGAATGAAGCAGCCAAAGCCACCGCTTCCAATAAAGAGACAAGATGGGCAATAATGAGGCCTGAAATGCTCTATAGCAGAGGTCGTCAAGCCCCGGTCCGCGGCCCACTACCGGGCCGTGACCCTTCTGCAGCTGGGCCATGGGTGCGGGCGGCATGAGAGAGCCCGGCGGCCGGCTGTAGGATGTGAAGTTCCGGAGTGGATGAACAATGTCGGGGAAGGTGAGAGTGAAGCGCACATTCCATTGCTCGGTGTGGTCACGTGCTCTCCCTCACCTCCTGTACACAGCCGTTTAGTGTTGTCTATTGCTGAGCGCTGTGTGTTGTTTTGTTGATTATGCACCGTGGCCCCTCCCTCCGTCTCTCACATGGACACTCCCCGTACACAATGTGAATGGACATGCCGCCTCCTCACTGAGCTAGCCCCGCCCTTCTGTCATAGGGGAAGGCGCAGCACACCGTCACCTCCAGGACAGCCCACAGTAACAGGGAAGTCACTGGTGTCCCTTGGTAACGGGGCTTGATAGAGCTGAGAGGAGACCGAGTCCACACTTCTTCCGGGAGAGCAGGGAGCCGCCCCCTCCCCTCTGATCCCTCCATATACTTACCTGCTGATAATCCTCAGCCCTCATCACCAAACAGACACCAACATGACTGAGCTCCGGAGGAGAGGCCCGGGAGAGCCCAGAGTACTACAACACTACCAGTGACAGGGTGAGTGTGAGCGGGGACTGACTGGGACACCTGTGTGCATGGAGTGTACAGGGCCTAGTGGGGGCACTACTTTCATCTTAGGGGGGTACTACCTTCATCTGTGGGGGGGCACTACCTTCATCTGTGGGGGGGCACTACCTTCACCTGTAGGGGGGCACTACCTTCACCTGTGGGGGGCACTACCTTCACCTGTGGGGGGGGCACCACCTTCATCTGTGGGGGGGCACTACCTTCATCTGTGGGGGGGCACTACCTTCATCTGTGGGGGGCACTACCCTCATCTGTGGGGGGGCACTACCTTCATCTGTGGGGGGGCACTACCTTCATCTGTGGGGGGGGCACTACCTTCATCTGTGGGGGGGCACTACCTTCATCTGTGGGGAGGGGCACTAGCTTCATCTGTGGAGGGGGGCACTAGCTTCAGCTGTGGAGGGGGGCACTGCCTTCATCTGTGGGGGGACTACCTTTATCTGTGGAGGGGGGGTGCTACCTTCATCTGTGGAGGGGGCTACCTTCATCTGTGGAGGGAGGCTGCCTTCATCTGTGGGGGGGACTACCTTCATCTGTTGGGGCCTTACCACATCTGGTGGCAGGCAGCGTGGCAAGTGACATGCCGCATCTGGTGGCAGGCGACATGGCAAGTGACACGCTCAAAGCTCCCACTGATTCTGCATTATGGTGGGTTGAACTATTTCATTTATTACTACAATATAATAATATAAATAATGCGCTGACAAATTGCCCGCGAAAAATCGCCTACCCCCGTCGCGTGTCATCTCCAACCTCCCCCCAACCGGGCCTTGGCACAATTTTCTTCCACGCAGCTGGTCCCCGGTGCCAAAAAGGTTGGGGACCACTGCTCTATAGCATTAGTTTGGGGGGATTTATTTAATGGTAGAAGGCGATGGACTTCACACTTTCCTTTTCGTTAATTGGAGCATTCAAAGCCTCAAGCTGCACTGTGGATAATTTCAGGGGATCCATAGTTGACAGGAAGGAATTAACATCTGTCAGTCAGGAAGTAGATAGGTGGTCTTTAAGATTATCAAGGCCACCGTAGAAGTCAGCAAACAAGTCTGCTATTTTTATGGGGTTCATAATTTTCTGTTGCTTGGTACGGTGGGTAAGGTGGAAAATTCTAGTTTTGGCCATTTTAAGTTTGAACTTACAAGCTAGAAGTTTACCCAGCTTGTTGTCAGAGGAGTAATAGTGCACTTTGAGTTGTTTTAGTTGCCAATCATGTTGATCAAGCAGATGGGCCCTAGGGTCCCTACATAATTTGATTAGGGCAAACTGGTTAGCAGGGGTAGGTATGGGTTTATTGCTGGCTTTGAGAGCTTGGAGATCCTGCAGAATGTTATTCAGGCGTAAGGTATAAGATTTTTTGGCCCTAGCACCTAATTGGATGAGAAGCCCTCCGATAAATGCCTTGTGGGTAGAGTTGAGCGGGTAGCTGGATATTCGGGTCCGGCGGGTTCGGCCGAACTTCGGAAAAAAGTTCGGATTCGGGACCGAACTTTAACCCGAACCCGGACCCGGACCCCATTGAAGTCAATGGGGACCCAGACTTCTGACGACTAAAAAGGCTCTAAAAAAGTAATGGAAAGGGCTAGAGGGCTGCAAATGGCAGCAAAATGTTGTTAAGAACATGGCAAGTGCTCTGCAAACAAATGTGGATAGGAAATAACTTAAAAGAACATAAAAAAAAATAAAAAATAAAAAAATATGCTGGAGGCCCCCTTTTCAGCAGAAGAGGTACAGGAAGTCATTAAGAACCTCAGAAACTCAACGGCACGATGCCACACATATGGTGGGAATGCCCCAGAATACGCCCTTTCTGGAATAAATTATTTAATTTAATGGATAAGCTAGTGGGAAAATAAAATACTTTGAAATAAAAATGTAGCGGGGTGCTAAATTTAAGGAAAGTGTTTGAGAGGTAAATAGGCTCAAATACCCTAATTCTGTAGGATTCATGGACCATTTTGTCCTCGGGGGACAGTATTGGTGTGCAGTTCCCTGCGGCCTACAGGTGGCGCCTTTTGTGTCCCCTCTTGGCAGTAGTACAGCGGGGCGGGGAACCTGCTGTGCATGCCGGGAGAGCATATAAAAGGGGCAGACCTTTGGCCTGGGGGCTGATGTCCAGTGGGGTCCGCGCCCAGGTGCCTTCGGCCTGGGTGCATGTGTTCCTGTTCCATCTCGGGCACCTTTAGCCCGGGGTGAGGTACTATCCTGGAGTTCTTGCTGCCCTGGGTATGGAGGCCTAGGGGCGGGAGTAAAGCCTGGAGTCCAGAGCCGCCTCGTGTAGGGGACCCTGTTCCAGGGAAGGGAGGATCATTCTGATGGACCGATGCGGGAGTCACGGTGAAGGAATGGTCTGTTGACTCCCTGGAGAGATGTCTTCCCCTTGATATGGGCTAGGTTCGTAGAAGGAGAAGCTCAAGGTCACCTTGACTGTATCAGAGGCCTTATTCAACCGGCCCGTGGCAGGGGCCTTATACACCCTGGTCTGTGGCTGAGACCAAAGTTCTCCAGGCCCGTGGCAGGGGCCTTGTACACCCGGTCTGTGGCAGAGACCAACCTCAATGTCTGTGGCAGAGACCGTGCACCAAAAACTGTTTGAGAAACCTAAGCAGTGAAGTGAATGTGCTACGTTTGTGCCTGGACCTCCTCCACACCTTAAGCTGTCCTGTTTCTTTGCTCTAACCTTTTCTATCTGAGTACAGTTTATTTTGCCATGAGAGAATAAGAGTTGGAGTTTCAGCTGGTGTGGACATTGACTTTACTGGCAATTAAAGGACTTGCCTCTACCTACAGTAGAGGTGAGAATCATCCTCTGGAGGAGTTTTGACTCCGGCTGTGGAAACGGCCCGTCAAGTACACCGCTCAACCTCTTTATATAGGAGGATACGGGCTGGTAGTGCGGTGTGCCTTTCTCCCTCCTGCGAAGAGCCAACAACATAAAGGCAGGTAAGGGGGAAAGGATCTGTGCGCTACAAAAAAATAAAATAAAAATTTTAATCTTGGCCTAGCAGGACGAGGTCCATATGGAGTAGGAGGTTGAGGTGGCGGTGGATGTGGCTGTGTAGGTGGAAGCGGCGGTGGAGGAGGACGAGGTAGCCAACACTGGTTCAAAAATACAACAATGGCTGGGTAAGGCCGGTGATGTGTCGAATTCTGTCCCCTGTCGAATAGTGTCCGCCCTGTACTGCGCTTGCTGAGTATGTAGGACAAGGGGATTTCAAAAATCTCCCAAGACTAACGGCGCCTGCGTGTTGAGTTCAGGTGAAGGCCACACCATCCGTGGTTCAAGCCGAGCCAAGCAAGGCCGCGATCGAAGCGAGCCCGTGAGGGGCCCTGTTACTATGTGCTACCGTATGTCCTCTTGGATGGTGGGGCTTGAACCTGCACTCACAGCGCAGGCGCCGTTCATCTTCGGAGATTTTGTGAATCTCCTTGTCCTCTGTACTGCGCAAGCGCTGCGCCTGCGCAGTACGGGCCGGGCACAATCCGATGGCCGGACAGTTTTTGTCACAACACCGGTATACATGTCTATTCTGCACAAGGTACGGACAAGTCCTGTGGGATCCATGCCTGGTTCATTTTAATGAACGTGAGCTTGTCCACATTGGCTCTGGACAGGCGGCTGCGCTTGTCTGTGATAACGCCCCCTGCCGTGCTAAATACACGTTCAGATAATACACTGGCTGCAGGGCAGGCCAGCACCTCCAAGGCATAAACGGCAAGCTCAGGCCATGTGCCCAATTTGGAGACCCAGAAGTTAAAGGGGGCAGACCCGTCATCCAGTACGTGTAGGCCTGTGGACACATACTGCTCAACCATGTTGGTGAAATGCTGCCTCCTGCTAAGACGTTCCATCTCAGCTGGTGGTGCTGGTTGTTGTGGCGTGCTGACAAAGCTTTTCCACATTTCGGCCATGCTAACCCTGCCTTCTGAGGTGCTGCCGGTGCCCCGGCTGCGTTGGCGACCTCTTCCTCCTCCTCTGCCTTCGCCTTGTGCTTCCACCGTACGCCCGCTGTCAGGTGGGAATGCCACCAGCAGCGCGTCTACCAGCGTGCGCTTGTACTCGCGCATCTTACGATCCCGCTCCAGTGAGGGAATTAAGGACGGTACGTTGTCCTTGTAACGGGGATCCAGCAGGGTGGCCACCCAGTAATCAGCACCAGTTAAAATGTGGGCAACTCGGCTGTCGTTGCGGAAACACTGCAGCATGTAATCGCTCATGTGTGCCAGGCTGCCCAGAGGCAAAGAAAAGCTGTCCTCTGTGGGAGGTGTATCGTCTGTGTCCTCTGTATCCCCCCAGCCACGCACCAGTAATGGCCACGAGCTGGTCTGAGTGCCACCCTGCTGTGAACATGGCTCCTCCTCCTCCTCCTCCTTCTCCATCTCCTCCTCCACCTCGTCATCCTCCAGAACTGTGCCCTTTCTGCCGGACAATTGTGTACCTGGCGTTTGTTGGTGCAGGAACCCACCCTTGTAGCCACTTGTGAAAGACTACCCTGAAAGCCTTTGAAATGATCCCGCTTCCTCCTCCTCCTCCTCCTCATCCTCCTGTGCCACATCCTCTTCCATCATCGCACGAAGCGTTTTTTCAAGGAGGCATAGAACTGGGATAGTAACGCTGAGAACGGCGTCATTGGCACTGGCCATGTTGGTGGAGTACTCGAAACAGCGCAACAAGGCACACAGGTCTCGCATGGAGGCCCAGTTATTGGTGGTGAAGTGGTGCTGTTCCGCAGAGCGACTCACGCGTGATTGCTGCAGCTGAAACTCCACTATTGCCTGCTGCTGCTCGCACAGTCTGGCCAGCATGTGCAAGGTGGAGTTCCACCTTGTGGGCACGTCACATATGAGGCGGTGAGCGGGAAGGCCGAAGTTACGCTGCAGCGCTGACAGGCGAGCAGCAGCAGGGTGAGAACGCCGAAAGTGCGCACAGACAGCCCGCACTTTCTGCAGCAGCTCTGGCATATTGGGGTAATTTTTAAGGAACCTCTGGACCACCAAGTTCAGCACATGCGCCAGGCAAGGGATGTGCGTCAAACCGGCTAGACCCAGAGCTGCTACGAGATTTCGCCCATTATCGCACACCACCAGGCCGGGCTTGAGGCTCACTGACAGCAACCACTCATCGGTCTGTTGTTCCATGTCCCTCCACAACTCCTGCGCGGTGTGGGGATTTTCCCCCAAACAGGAAAGTTTTAAAACTGCCTGCTGTCGTTTACCCCTGGCTGTGCTGAAGTTGGTGGTGAAGGTGTTACGCTGAATGGATGAGGAGGCGGTAGAGGATGAGGAAGCGGAGAAGGAGGAGTTAGCAACAGGAGGCAAACTGAAGCGCCCTGCAATCCTCGGTGGTGGAAGGACATGCGCCAAACCGCTATCTGCCTCAGGCCCAGCCGCCACTGCATTTACCCAGTGTGCTGTTAGGGAGATATAACGTCCCTGACCGTGCTTACTGGTCCACGCATCCGTAGTTAGGTGGACCTTGCCACAGATGGCGTTGCGCAGTGCACACCTGATTTTGTCCCCCACCTGGTTGTGCAGGGAAGGGATGGCTCGCCTGGAAAAGTAGTGGTGGCTGGGCACGACGTACTGCGGGACAGCCAATGCCATCAGGCTTTTAAAACTCTGCGTCTCCACCAGACGGAATGACAGCATTTCAAAGGCCAGGAATTTTGAAATGCTGGCATTCAGGGCCAGGGATCGCGGGTGGCTAGGGGGGTACTTCCTCTTCCGCTCCAATGTTTGGGAGATAGAGAGCTGAACGCTTCCATGGGACATTGTGGAGATGGTTGGTGACCCAGGTGGTAGTGTTGCTGGCAGATCCTCTGTTTGCGGGGTGACAGGTGCCACTGTCACTACAGAGGTGGATGAAGAGGCCGAGACTGCAGCAGAAGAGGAAGCAGGAGGAGCCAGAGACCTTTCTTGGTTTTTGAGGTGTCTACTCCACTGCAGCTCGTGCTTTGCACTTAGATGCCTGGTCATGCAGCTTGTGCTCAGGTTGAGAACGTTTATGCCTCGCTTCAGGCTCTGATTGCACAGCGTGCAAACCACTCGTGTCTTGTCATCAACACACTGTGTGAAGAACTGCCACGCTAGGGAAGTCCTTGGACCTGGCTTTGGTGTGCTCGGTCCCTTGCTGCGTTGGGCAGTAGCAGATGTACTGTCTAGGGGACGAATGCTCCGTTTTTGCACCCTGCTCCCTCTTCTGCTGTGCTGGTGGCTCTGTGCGACCACCGCCTCTTCCTCCGAACTACACTGGTCACCTGCATAACGTTGATTCCATGTGGGGTCGAGGACCTCATCGTCCTCCACATCATCTTCCACCCAGTCTTCACCCCTGCCCTCCATGTCTGTCTGCACAATTGCGAAAGCAGCAGCAGTTGGCACCTGTGTTTCGTCATCATCCGAGACGTGCTGCAATGGTCCTCCCATGTACCCATCATGAAACATAATTGGTTGGGCATCGGTGCACTCAATCTCTTCCACTTCTGGGGCAGGGCTAGGTGGATGGCCCTGGGAAACCCTGCTAACAGAGTCATCGAAAAGCAGAAGAGACTCCTGCATGATTTGGGGCTCAGACTGCTTGGCTGATTTGCAAGGGGGTGAGGTGAAAGACTGATGGACATGGGCTTCAGGTGCCAACTCTGATCTTTCATCAGAAGAGTGGGTGGGAGACAATGTGAAGGAACCCGAGGCACTGTCAGCAACCCAATCTACTATCGCCTGTACTTGTCCTGGCCTAAACATTGGTACAGCCTCATTAGGCGCGACAAAATACCGCTCGGTCGCCTACTCGCACCTGAGGAAGGTGTTTCACTTGTGCGTGTAGCTGGCACAGATCCACCACGTCCTCTCCCTGCAACAGGAGCTCCACCAGCAGCACCACGACCGGGGCCACCACGTCCCTTTGACCTTCCCCTCATATTTTCCAAATTTAGGATCTTGCCCTAAATGGCGTTTTTTGGAAGACCACAACACACCCACAGTACGTAATGGCTGAAACGCACAGCTACAGAACTGCAGAAAATGCTATTCAAAAAAAAAAAGGTTGTTTTTTTTAGTATAGCACAGTACAAGGAAAATATATATAAATTGTTTATTTCACACACCTCCAGATGTGTATTTCACACTGCAAAATATTTTCTGTGGCCCTAAATGGCGTTTTTTGGAAGAGCACAACAACCCCAACAGTATATAACCGCTGAATCGCACAGCTGCAGAGGCCAGAGAATGCTATTCAAAAATAATGTTGTTTTTTCACACACCTCCAGATGTGTATTTCACACTGCAAAATATTTTCTGTGGCCCTAAATGGCATTTTTTGCAAGAGCACAACAACCCCAACAGTATATAACCGCTGAATCGCACAGCTGCAGAGGCCAGAGAATGCTATTCAAAAATAATGTTGTTTTTTCACACACCTCCAGATGTGTATTTCACACTGCAAAATATTTTCTGTGGCCCTAAATGGCGTTTTTTGCAAGAGCACAACAACCCCAACAGTATATAACCGCTGAATCACACAGCTGCAGAGGCCAGAGAATGCTTTTTAAAAATAATGTTGTTTTTTCACACACCTCCAGATGTGTATTTCACACTGCAAAATATTTTCTGTGGCCCTAAATGGCGTTTTTTGGAAGAGCACAACGCAACCACAGTATTTAACCACTGAATCGCACAGCTATAGAAGTGCAGAGAATGCTATTCAAAAAAAATTTTGTTTTTTTTAGTATAGCACTGTACAATATATAGAAATTGTTTATTTTACACACCTCCAGATGTGTATTTCACACTGCAAAATATTTTCTGTGGCCCTAAATGGCGTTTTTTGCCAGACCACAACACACCCACAGCACGTAACCGCTGAATCGCACAGCTACAGAAAATGCTATTCCAAAAAAAAGTTGTTTTTTTTAGTATAGCACTGTACAAGAAGAATATATAGAAATTGTTTATTTTACACACCTCCAGATGTGTATTTCACACTGCAAAATATTTTCTGTGGCCCTAAATGGCGTTTTTTGGAAGAGCACAACAACCCCAACAGTATATAACCGCTGAATCGCACAGCTGCAGAGGCCAGAGAATGCTATTCAAAAATAATGTTGTTTTTTCACACACCTCCAGATGTGTATTTCACACTGCAAAATATTTTCCTGGTGCCTTCATGGCAGCATACTAAGGGTTAATGGCTCCGCCCCAATTAACTCACAGGACCACGTAACTCTATAAAAGAAAGAGTTACTCCCCCCTCAGGTATTCTTTTTCCTGTCCTCATCCAAAACTGCAGGGTCACAGATCAGCCCTACCTCACCGTCATATGGTGTAACCATTGCAGGTTCATGCTCTCCTGCAGGATGGAGTCCCATCACTTGGATTGCTAAATGCATCACATAAGTATGGGAGCCTGTTTTTCTGTGGATCTTTTTGGGGCCTGTCTAAAACATCCAGGAGCACCTCCTTCTCCTCTGTGGCTTTTGGCTGACTATTTCAGGGCAAGACAGCACAAGGTACCTTTTAGAGCACTTCAGTGGTGTTCTTTTTTTTTTCTCATGTGTACCTGACACTGCATTCATGCGTGACACTGCATTCATGTGCAACTGTCTCCATGTGCACCTAAACACTGCAGCCATGTGTACCTAGCGCTGCCTCCATGTGCACCTAACATTGCATACTTGTGCACCTGCCGATGCTTCCATGTGCACCCAACACTGCATCTATGTGTACCTAGTGCTGCCTCCATGTGCACCTCACACTGCATATATGTGCACCTGGTGATGCCTCCATGTGCACCTAAAACTGAGTCCATGTGTACTTGGTGATGCCTCCATGTGCACCTAATTCTGCACTCATGAATTTCTGGCCTAACATTGCCTCCCATATGTACCTGGGTGTACACGGTGCTGTGGCGCTAGACGCTATACTCATAGGCGCTGCCTCCAGGTGCGGTCCTCTCCCGAAGATTCCTTCCATTGGTGGGAGCCGTGAGTGGCCTGATAATACCGCCGGGTGCGCCGCCATTCCCCCCCCCCTCCCTGTGGGTCACAGCGCATGCGCAGTAGCCTTCTGAGACCGAGCAGCGGCCATCTTGGTACACCCTGTAGATTGTATGATTTTTGGGCTAATTTAAAGCCTGCCAAAGCAAAAATAAGACATCTCCTATTCTCTGCTCCCTCCATTACATTTTCATATAGCCTGACCAGTAGTATTAATGGTACATGTGTATATATATATGTATGTATATGTGGGTGTGTATGTATGCGCATGCGCACATGTATATGCGTATATCGATGTGTAGGTACATCGGTATATTGGTAAATAATTAATAGTAGTATTAATTAGTATCCCCTTCCTATACCTTTTACGTATTTAGATTTAATCTTAGCCCTAGCCACTCTGCTATTACAAAGCCGCATCAATAAAAGATCCTCAACATATTTCTAGGTAAGGGCTGCAACTAACAGGTAAGTTCCTTCATTCAAAGAGCACAGGGCATATGGAAATATTCTCTGTTTATTTCCGCAAGCCCGCACCGAGAGCCACCCGCAAGGGTTCTCGAGGGAAATACCTCCCGCAGTGATGGAGGTCACCCCACATACCCCAACCAGGCATGACTCCCAGCGCAATTTTGCACGTCCAGGGGAAAAGCCTGAGTTTGTGGGAACAAGCCCTACTCGGAAAATGGGCGTATGGCCAAAGTCCGCCTAAGGAGGAAAGAGCAATAAAACGCGCTATTTTCTCTCCAGATTGGTTCAGAAGCTGATTCAGAAGGCGAGTCGATTGCAGCCAAAAAGAACATATCAACATTTTGATGTCAGTTTAGTGGGAGGAAGATCCGGTATCCTCTGTCCAAACGGGAGTATATATTGTTTTTTCCCTCACCTGACAAAGAAAGCTTTGACCGTTACCTTTACGAGGTCAGGAAAACGAGGGGCGAAAGCACATCGCCTACAATCAATGTCTCAGAAGCAGATGCGCAGCTCCTTGATTCAGATCCGACTTTGAGCGCGCCGCTCATGAGGCTAGCCAAGAATGCAGCCATCGATGTCCTGGGGTGCTCCCCCAGAGCCATGCTATACTTCATCACGACCAGAAGGGCATTTCGGCTAAAGCCATGGTCAGTGGACCCATCTGCAATGCAATCCTGATGTCGCATATGATGGAAGGCCCAATTCGGCGATATAAAATATATATATATATATTTTTTCCCTAAGATAGGAGAAGAGATTTTGCCTCACAGTCAGTTACCAAACAAAGATCAAGAGAGAAGAGGCTGGTAAGGCTCACGAGCCACCTTTCCCAAATTGGACAACTCTTAAGACTGCGTCTTCATCGGTTGAGAGCCAGAAGTCCTTCTGACCCCCCTGATCCACAGGTCTGGCAGTAACATCAGGCCTTTCGTCTAGGTTTGAGTGGGAAAACTGCAATGGTCCATGCAGCCTCCACGATCCTTTAAGGGCTTATTCTTTTTTGGAAGTTCAATCCATCCTCCACCCCCCTTCTCTCCGACCCACCAAATTCTGATCTCCAAGGGCGAGAAGGAAGCTCTCTTTCAGTGTATTCAAATACTTCTACACCAACAGGCAGTATTGCCAGTACCAAACTTGGAGAAACACCCGGGGCTCTACTCCCCAGTCCTTTCTTTTAGTTTCCAGGAAATCAGGGGCTGGAGACTCGTGTTGGATCCAGAGAGGTTGTAGGATACGTTCGGGTAGAACATGTCATTCGGTATCCCTAGACACCGTAATTCTGTCAGTACAGCCAGATATTTGGATGGTCTCTAAGTCTCCAGGATTTCTTCCCTTCACATTCTCATCCATCTTTCCAATCTTTTTCCCGGGTTGAAAGTAGGCGATCTGCGCCTCCACTTCCAATATCTTCCCCTAGGGATTTCATCAATCCCCAAAACCTTCACCAAGGTCTTAGCAACCACCCTGGCTTCCTTCTGGGAAAGGAGGTCAGGGTCCTGCACTTCTTCCAATTCGAGTGACTTATCTGCTCAGTCAATTGACGCCTACGGGTGCAGCTGCAAACTTTAGTCAACATCCCAGTGAAGGCGGTGTCACTTCCATCAGAGGATCCCTGAATTGGTACAGAAGGTGGAGGAAGTGAACAGTTGGTGTTTACAATCTCTGTTTGGACTTTCTGGCACAACGAAGAAAGAGGCACCGAAGACAAATGAGAGTTATCGGTGGAAACCAGCCTTGGGGGTGGGCACGGCCTCCCAACCTCCTAGTTCACCGCTCCCTTGACCCATTCTTGCATCTGAAGCAAGTCAACTGGACTGGGGGGTGACACATCACCAAAAGAACCAGTTAGTACAAGGAAGATGGTGTTTCAACTCAGAGTATGATTTCCGATATCCTAGAGCTAAGAGTGGCATGGACGGCGCATCTAGTCCCTCTTCTTAGGAGCAAGTCCATACTGGTTCAGACAGACAAGGCGGCAGTGGCCTATGTTCAAAGCCTAGACGGGACGCACAGCAGGTCTCTGTCCAGCGACGTGGCCCCAATTAGTTTGTGGGCGGAGGACAATTTGGTCAATCTTCAGGTGGCCTAAATCCCAGCCCCTGAGAATCAGCTAACCGATCGCCTTTCAAGGTCTTTCAACAGCAACAACGAATAGTCACTAGGCCCGTGGATTGTCCGGTGGATATACCAACAGCGGGGTACTCCCCATTGAGAGCTTTGAGCTTCCCACTCAAAAGCGAAACTCCTTTGCTTTTTATGAGATTCCCTCAAGATTACTCTGATACTGAGTTTCCTCCAGCTTCTATTGTCGGAGAAGGTCACTATCCTGGCAAACATGACTTACTGGGAAAGGGGACAATGGTTTCCACTCTCAGTCAAAATGGCTCGGTGCAGCCCACTTCCGATTCCACACACGGTTTCCACTATTGGTCAAATAGCTCAGTACAGCTTCCACACACGGTCAACCTCCTATATCAAGACGACTTCTTTCTCCCACGTCCGGGGATCCTGGACTTGAAGCCCTGAAAGCTGAGCAGAGCAGACTGGGTGACCTAGGGTGCTCGCATGGTGTCACCCAAACATTATTACAACCAAGAGTCCTCCTCCTATGCCATCTTATATTAGGTTTCGAAGGGGATTCACAGAACTGGCAGAATCCAACCATTTCAATCCACTAGGCCCTGGGCTCCAAAGATTCTACTCTTTCTACTAACTGGTCTGGACTTAGGCTGAAGTCTAAAGCACTCTGAAGGTTCAGCCTGTAGCCTTGTCAGCTTTGACGGGCGCACGCTGGGCACTGAATCTTCTCGTAGAACGTTTCCTGAAAACAGTCAAAGTCCATGTCCTCCCGGGAAGACTGATACCCCATATGGGTGTCTGACAGATGTCTTAGCAGACCCTTCCTTCGCACCCACTAAAGAGTGTGCGTTGGGAGGCACTACATTGGGAACCTACCTTGCTGATTGCCATCATATCAGGTCGTAAGGCGTCAGAAACACAACCTCTAGGGGCACAGGAATCCTACGTCACCTTTTTCCCAGGCAGGGTAGCCCTACAGCCTATTCACCAGCATGTCTCTAAAGTGTCTGCACTCTACATTCTCAGCCGGGTATGTCTTCTCCTGACTTTCGGAGAAGATCAATCTCCTCAAACTACACGGTTTGGATATAGCCAGATCCCTGAGGCGTTACTTAGAACTAACACAACAGTTTCGCAAGGATCAATGTTCATTCGTTATTGCCAAGGGCGCAAAGAAAGCAATGACGCCCTCCAAGCTAGTCCAAGGACGTATCGGGCTAGTGGTCTCCCAGTCCGAAGTGTGCTGAATGCGCACTCATCACGGGGAAGGTCCTCTGCCTCGGCAACGTTTGGGCTAGGGTCTCTCACGAGACAATTTGCAGGACGGCTAGTTAGTCATCCTTCATCACCTTCATGTCGCACTATACCCTAGGCGCGGCAATCCTTATCTCCTGAGATTTGGGAGGAGGTCTCTTGGAACTATCAGTTCTGTAAACTCATTTAATTGTATTATTGCAGTACCCTCCCTGTAAGCGAGTTAGGTACCCTTAGTATGCTGCCATGAAGGCACCAGGAAAACGGAAAATTGTATACTTACCTTTCCGTAATTTTCCTTTCCTGGTGCCTACCATGGCAGCATACACCCTCCCTTCTATAATCCTTAAAGTTCTGAAGACTAGTTACAAGAATACCTGAGGGGGGAGTAACTCTTTCTTTTATAGAGTTACGTGGTCCTGTGAGTTAATTGGGGTGGAGCCATTAACCCTTAGTATGCTGCCATGGTAGGCACCAGGAAAGGAAAATTACGGAAAGGTAAGTATACAATTTTCCGTTTTCTGTGGCCCTAAATGGCGTTTTTTGCAAGAGCACAACAACCCCAACAGTATATAACCGCTGAATCGCACAGCTGCAGAGGCCAGAGAATGCTATTCAAAAATAATGTTGTTTTTTCACACACCTCCAGATGTGTATTTCACACTGCAAAATATTTTCTGTGGCCCTAAATGGCGTTTTTTGCAAGAGCACAACAACCCCAACAGTATATAACCGCTGAATCACACAGCTGCAGAGGCCAGAGAATGCTTTTTAAAAATAATGTTGTTTTTTCACACACCTCCAGATGTGTATTTCACACTGCAAAATATTTTCTGTGGCCCTAAATGGCGTTTTTTGGAAGAGCACAACACAACCACAGTATTTAACCACTGAATCGCACAGCTATAGAAGTGCAGAGAATGCTATTCAAAAAAAATGTTGTTTTTTTTAGTATAGCACTGTACAATATATAGAAATTGTTTATTTTACACACCTCCAGATGTGTATTTCACACTGCAAAATATTTTCTGTGGCCCTAAATGGCGTTTTTTGCCAGACCACAACACACCCACAGCACGTAACCGCTGAATCGCACAGCTACAGAAAATGCTATTAAAAAAAAAAGGTTGTTTTTTTTAGTATAGCACTGTACAAGAAGAATATATAGAAATTGTTTATTTTACACACCTCCAGATGTGTATTTCACACTGCAAAATATTTTCTGTGGCCCTAAATGGCGTTTTTTGCCAGACCACAACACACCCACAGCACGTAACCGCTGAATCGCACAGCTACAGAAAATGCTATTCAAAAAAAAAGGTTGTTTTTTTTAGTATAGCACTGTACAAGAAGAATATATAGAAATTGTTTATTTTACACACCTCCAGATGTGTATTTCACACTGCAAAATATTTTCTGTGGCCCTAAATGGCGTTTTTTACAAGAGCACAACAACCCCAACAGTATATAACCGCTGAATCGCACAGCTGCAGAGGCCAGAGAATGCTTTTTAAAAATAATGTTGTTTTTTCACACACCTCCAGATGTGTATTTCACACTGCAAAATATTTTCTGTGGCCCTAAATGGCGTTTTTTGGAAGAGCACAACACAACCACAGTATTTAACCACTGAATCGCACAGCTATAGAAGTGCAGAGAATGCTATTCAAAAAAAATTTTGTTTTTTTTAGTATAGCACTGTACAATATATAGAAATTGTTTATTTTACACACCTCCAGATGTGTATTTCACACTGCAAAATATTTTCTGTGGCCCTAAATGGCGTTTTTTGGAAGAGCACAACACACCCACAGTATTTAACCACTGAATCGCACAGCTATAGAAGTGCAGAGAATGCTATTAAAAAAAAATGTTGTTTTTTTTTAGTATAGCACTGTACAATATATAGAAATTGTTTATTTTACACACCTCCACATGTGTATTTCACACTACAATTTATTTTCTGTGGCCCTAAATGGCGTTTTTTGGAAGAGCACAACAACCCCAACAGTATATAACCGCTGAATCGCACAGCTGCAGAGGCCAGAGAATGCTATTCAAAAATAATGTTGTTTTTTCACACACCTCCAGATGTGTATTTCACACTGCAAAATATTTTCTGTGGCCCTAAATGGCGTTTTTTGCAAGAGCACAACAACCCCAACAGTATATAACCGCTGAATCGCACAGCTGCAGAGGCCAGAGAATGCTATTCAAAAATAATGTTGTTTTTTCACACACCTCCAGATGTGTATTTCACACTGCAAAATATTTTCTGTGGCCCTAAATGGCGTTTTTTGCAAGAGCACAACAACCCCAACAGTATATAACCGCTGAATCGCACAGCTGCAGAGGCCAGAGAATGCTATTCAAAAATAATGTTGTTTTTTCACACACCTCCAGATGTGTATTTCACACTGCAAAATATTTTCTGTGGCCCTAAATGGCGTTTTTTGCAAGAGCACAACAACCCCAACAGTATATAACCGCTGAATCGCACAGCTGCAGAGGCCAGAGAATGCTTTTTAAAAATAATGTTGTTTTTTCACACACCTCCAGATGTGTATTTCACACTGCAAAATATTTTCTGTGGCCCTAAATGGCGTTTTTTGGAAGAGCACAACACAACCACAGTATTTAACCACTGAATCGCACAGCTATAGAAGTGCAGAGAATGCTATTCAAAAAAAATGTTGTTTTTTTAGTATAGCACTGTACAATATATAGAAATTGTTTATTTTACACACCTCCACATGTGTATTTCACACTGCAATTTATTTTCTGTGGCCCTAAATGGCGTTTTTTGGAAGAGCACAACAACCCCAACAGTATATAACCGCTGAATCGCACAGCTGCAGAGGCCAGAGAATGCTATTCAAAAATAATGTTGTTTTTTCACACACCTCCAGATGTGTATTTCACACTGCAAAATATTTTCTGTGGCCCTAAATGGCGTTTTTTGCAAGAGCACAACAACCCCAACAGTATATAACCGCTGAATCGCACAGCTGCAGAGGCCAGAGAATGCTTTTTAAAAATAATGTTGTTTTTTCACACACCTCCAGATGTGTATTTCACACTGCAAAATATTTTCTGTAGCCCTAAATGGCGTTTTTTGGAAGAGCACAACACAACCACATTATTTAACCACTGAATCGCACAGCTATAGAAGTGCAGAGAATGCTATTCAAAAAAAAATTTGTTTTTTTTAGTATAGCACTGTACAATATATAGAAATTGTTTATTTTACACAACTCCACATGTGTATTTCACACTGCAATTTATTTTCTGTGGCCCTAAATGGCGTTTTTTTGAAGAGCACAACAACCCCAACAGTATATAACCGCTGAATCGCACAGCTGCAGAGGCCAGAGAATGCTATTCAAAAATAATGTTGTTTTTTCACACACCTCCAGATGTGTATTTCACACTGCAAAATATTTTCTGTGGCCCTAAATGGCGTTTTTTGGAAGAGCACAACACACCCACAGTATATAACCGCTGAATCGCACAGCTGCAGAGAATGCTATTCAAAAAAAGTTTTTTTTTTTTTTTTAGTATAGCATAGTACAAGAAAAATATATAGAAATTGGTTATTTCACACAACTAGAGATATACACTGCAAAATATTTTTTTTGCCCAAAAATAGGTCTTTTTTGCGCACAACAAAGTGCCTTTTTTTTTTGCAACAGCACAATAAAGTGCCTTTTTTTTTTTTGGGGCCCAAAAATGGGTCTTTTTAGCAAAAGCACAATAAAGTGCCTTTTTTTTTCTGCCCGAAATGGGTCTTTTAGCAAGAGCACAATACAGCCACAGTATGGAATAGGTGTATCACTCAACGTAATGCAGTGCTGGTGCACTGAGCTTGCAACACAAACAGATAAACCTATGCAGATCGCTGAGCTATTATATCTCTCAATCTGGACTCCTATCTAAATCTCTCTCCCTGAAAGCACAAACCGGATCCTGCCCCTACACTACACTACACTGTCTCTCTATCTTTTCTATCAGTAGATTGCAGAATCAGGACTAACTCCTATCATATAATTCTCTCCCTCACAGCAACAGCAGCCAGGATCCTTTCCCTACACTGTCTAAAAGCAGAGTGACGATCTGTGCTGTGTGCCTCTTGCTTATATAGAAGCTGGTCACATGCTGGGTCACATGTTGCACTGACCAATCACAGCCATGCCATTAGTAGGCATGGCTATGATGGCTTCTAAGGGCACACCAGCTAATCAAATGGTGATTGGCTGGCCCCTGAAGCATTTCTAACTGCGCCATTAAATTCCCGAATCCGGACCCGAACCCGGACTTTAGCGCAAAATCCGGGTCCGGGTCCGGGGTCGGGAAAACGCCAAAATTCGGTACGGACCCGAACTTTACAGTTCGGGTCCGCTCAACACTACTTGTGGGCATTCCAATTATTTTTTTTTATCACTGACCGAGGGTGCAATAAGCTGAAAGAATTCCTGGAGATGCTGAGAAAGCATACTAGTGTTGGTGGGATCTTGTATAAGTTTTTTATTGCAGCAACACTCTCTGGAGTTGGCGCAATAATTTTTTTCTGTTATTTCAATCGTTATGGTCACATGATCAGACCATGTTATAACGGCTATATCAACTGAGGATACCCTCTGTCCATTTGTCAACCTGGGGCATGTCTATATAAGAATATATGTTGTGCCTAGCTGAGAATTAAAGGGGTTGTAAAGGTTTGTTTTTTATTTTCTAAATAGGTTCCTTTAAGCTAGTGCATTGTTGGTTTACTTACCTTTTCCTTTGATTTACCTTCTAAATGTTTTTTTTCTTTGTCTGAATTTCTCACTTCCTGTTTCTCCTCACTAAACTTCACACCATCATCCGAGTGGTGTTGAGTCACCCAGAACAGCTTACTGAACAGATTACTGAGGAGGAACAGGAAGTGAGAAATTCAGACAAAGAAAACAAAGAAAAAAATATTTAGAAGGGAAATCTAAGGAAAAGGTAAGTGAACCAACAATGCACTAGCTTAAAGGAACCTATTTAGAAAATAAAAAACGAACCTTTACAACCCCTTTAAGTATAGTTCCTTTCACTGTCATGTAGGCAGCACCAGACATTGTACAGTTCATCCTGGTGCAGCAGAGTCTGAAGAGAAGGAAGATGTTACTGCATGGTATAGATGCAGGGGTTTGCCGAGACATTAAAGTCCCCACACAAAATTAGGTTCCCATATTTCACCTTGGCTATTTTTGACAATAATTTATGCATAAAGTGCAACTGGTATAAATTCGGGGCATATACACCTACTAAAGTATAAGGGCAGTTGTTAATATCACATAAGAGAATTAGAAACCTCCCTTGAGGGTCAAGGACAGAATCTCATAGATTGAAAACCACAAGCTCTTTCTGGCAAAAAGCACCCCCCTTTTCTTCAAAGCAGTACATGCTAAAAAAATGTGAGGGAAATCCTTATGAGTACATTTGGGGGTAGCATCTAGATAGAAGTGCATCTCTTAGGCACACACAATATCTGCTAGGGTGTTACGTGCCTCATGCCATAAAGAAAAACACTTAGCAGGGTGGTTTAACCCTTGAGCGTTAATAGACATAATTTTAAAACCCATACCATTTAAGTATATAGGTGTGGAAACGACAATGTGCCTGTAGCTCTGCAGGGCAGGTAAAAAGCAGGGAGAGTAGCCATTGGCAGTCACGGGAGCCAGCAGTGTCCATGTCAGTCAGTGATGGATCTGGGTGTGGTTGTGTGCAGAGATGAGGATCAACCGGAATAGGCCCGAGCATCTGCAGCTCGAGGCAAACAAAGTGAATAAAATGGAAGTATAACTGCAAAAAACTTGCGTAAAGAAACATAGTAGGATAAGTAAAAGTCCAGAAGGACTAAGGGCAGTACGTACTGCTATAAAGAACTGGGGGTAAGAGCAAGATGGTGAAATGCTCATAGGCCATAGTAAAAGAGAAAAGAAGAACTTCTAAAGGTCACTCATGGGCTTGGAGGATGATGTTGAGGCAGCTTCTTTTGTGGAGTTTTTTGCCAAGAGAGCTTAGGGAAGAAGTCGTCCAGCTTAGCGGGCTGCGGCGCTTTACCTTCTTCTGCGGGGCATTGCCAGAGGGTGCCTGAGGTGGAAGGCACTGGAATCGCCCCTGTAGGGGCCCGTGGATTTTGTTAATCTCTGGCGGCTGAGCAAAGCTCCTGTCCTATGTGGCCATACAGCAGTGCGGTCGCCACACCCCAATATACATTTTTTAAATTTTACTTGTACATGCTATGATGAAGGTTTAGGCCTGACACGCATCAGCATTTTATACATTTTGCTATTGCTGTAATGCTCAAATAAAGTTTTCTAATGAAGAAGCTGTTGAGCTGCCGGCTTACATTTGTTATGGACTTACAGTGAATAATTTCAGCCAGAGCACCGACACTCTGCCCATATACTGTACTTGTACTACATAGCAGTAGAGCTTGGGTGAGTTTTTTGCTACATTGCAAAAGTTCTTGTAAAGCAGCTATCTGACTGAGCAGTCTTTAGCCCTAGTTATTTAGCTGGCTAGTGTTGGGGACCAATCTTTATTGTAATGCACATGCATACGGTCTCAGTAAAGTCTGCATGCAGTAAATAAAGCTGCTAGTTAGATGACCAGTCCTTATGTGCTCAGTCTCTGCTAGCAGCAACAGGTTAATGAAACCAGCCCCAATGATACAGCAACAGGGGTCCCGCTTTTCAGATGCCAGCTCACTTCTGAATCTGTCTGGAACAACATGTGTCCTCAGCACACGGCCGCAGGTTTGTAGCAAGTTGATGTGCACACAGGAGCAGTGATGTGCACACCACAATCTCCTCACAGCAAAGATAAAATTCAGCCTGTGATAATATAGCTCTCGCTCTCTTTATACCTGGCTCGCACTGAGAATTGTAGTTGTATAAGCCATTGACTGCCATAGTAAAGTTTATTTTCTGAATTTCATCTCCCATCAGTGGCGGCCTGTCCATTAGGGGCACTAGAGCACTGCCCCCCATCCATGCGTCTGGCCCCCTAATCTACATGTGGGGTGCCAGACGCATGTATTCCAATCAGGGTTTTCTTTTTAAGCACATGATTAGAGCCAGAGGCTCTAATAGGCTTCAAAAAAGGGTGGGCTCAGGGCGCAGAGCACCGTGCTGCAAGCACACCAACTTGTGTGACAATAGTGAATAAATATTCACTATTGTCACACTGATTCTCCTCCCGGAAAATCAGGAAGCGGGTCTGAGATGCGTTTCCCGTTTGGCCAAAAGGAGAAGCATTCCATAGTGTTGCTATGTTCATGCCCACTGCCAGCCACCAATGCTGACCTCTCAGTGGATCTTCCATCATGTTTCTCGTATGGTACGTAAGAGAAGAGTAGGGTAAGGCTGGGCATGGATAGTGGATAGAGGTGGATAGATGAATCCTTCCCACTGAGACACTGTATTCTGACAGCAAGGACTGTGCTGTCAGAGTGCATCATCAATTGCTGATTGAGAAAACTTTTCCAACAAGCCTGATCGACAGAAGTTGAATCTTAGATCTACTTCTGTCGCTTCGAGCGGCAGTGGCCACGCATGGGTCAAAAATGTTCTGCCTCCTGCTGAACTGGCTGAATTTCTGTTCATCTATGGCCAGCTTATATAGTTTTGTGTAATCATTTCTGGGGACAACCTAGCGTACCGAACATTTGAGTTTTTGGGTACCGGACCCAAACCCGAACAATTGCGTGTATGTTCGGGTTCGGGTCCAGTGTTCGGCGATGTAATGGCGCATTTAGAAAAGCTTCAGGGGGCAGCCAATCACCTTTTGTTTAACTGGTGTGCCCTTAGAAGCCATCATAGCCATGCCTACTAATGGCATGGCTGTGATTGGCCAGTGCAATATGTGACCCAGCTTCTATATAAGCTAGAGGCACACAGCACAGCACGTCACTTTGCTTTAGACAGGATAGGGAGAGGATCCTGGCTGCTGTTGCTTATTAGGGAGAGATTGAAATACTATGAGTTAGTCCAGATTCTGCAATCTGAGAGAAAAGATAGACAGTTTAGGGCAAGGTTCCTGTTGGTGCTTTCAGGGAGAGAGATTTCTATAGGAGTCCAGATTCAGAGATCTAATAACTCAGCGATCTGCATAGGTTTACCTGTTTGTGTTGCAGTGCACAGTCTTCTTACACTGCCATGAGCCCAGTGTCAGAGAAATTTTATCTTTTATCTGCAAGCTCAGTGCACCAGCACTGCATATGTTACGTTGAGAGATACACCCTGTACATACTGTGGGTGTATTGTGCTATTGCAAAAAGACCCATTTAGGGCAAAAAATAAAATAATAAGTTGCAGTATTTTCTGCATATATATGTAAGTGTGAGATTTACAATTTATATATTTTTCTTGTATTGTGCTATTCCAAAAAATATTTTTTAGGGCAAAAACTTTTTTTTAATAGCATTTTTTGTATTGCTGTAGGTGTGAGATACACAGTTTCCATACTGTGGGTGTATTGTGCTCTTGCAAAAAGACCCATTTAGGGCAAAAAAAATTGCAGTGTTTTCTGCATATATGCAAGTGTGAGATTTACAATTTATATATTTTTCTTGTATTGTGCTATTCCCCCAAAAAAATTTTAGGGCAATTTTTTTTAATAGCATTTTCTGTATTGCTGTAGGTGTGAGATACAGCGTTTACATACTGTGGGTGTGTTGTGCTCTTCCAAAAACACCCATTTATGGCCACAAAAAATATTTTTCAGTGTTTTCTGCATATCTGGAGGTGTGTGAAATAAACGATTTATATATTTTTCTTCTACTGCGCTATCCTAAAAAAATTATTGTAGGACAAAAACATTTTTTTGAATAGCATTTTCTGCAGTTCTGTAGCTGTGAGATACAGCGTTTACATACTGTGGGTGTGTTGTGCTCTCCCAAAAACACCCATTTAGGGCCACAAAAAATATTTTGCAGTGTTTTCTGCATATCTGGAGGTGTGTGAAATAAACAATTTATATATTTTTCTTCTACTGTGCTATCCTAAAAAAAGAATTGTAGGACAAAACCTTTTTTTTTGAATAGCATTTTTTGCAGTTCTGTAGCTGAGAGATACAGCATTTTACATACTGTGAGTGTGCTGTGCTCTTCCAAAAACACCCATTTAGGGCCACAAAAAATATTTTGCAGTGTTTTCTGCATATCTGGAGGTGTGTAAAATAAACAATTTATATATTTTTCTTCTACTGTGCTATTTAAAAAAAATAATTGTAAGACAAAAACTTTTTTTTAATAGCATTTTCTGCAGTTCTGTAGCTGGGAGATACAGCATGTACATACTGTGGTTGTGCTGTGTTTTTCCAAAAACATTACATTTACATACGGTGGGTGTGTTATGCTCTTTCAAAAACACCCATTTAGGGCCACAAAAAATATTTTGCAGTGTTTTCTGCATATCTGGAGGTGTGTGAAATAAACAATTTATATATTTTTCTTCTACTGTGCTATCCTAAAAAACGAGATGCAGGACAAAAACATTTTTTTTGAATAGCATTTTCTGCAGTTCTGTAGCTGTGAGATACAGCGTTTACATACTGTGGGTGAGTTTTGCTCTTCCAAAAACACCCATTTAGGGCCACAAAAATATTTTGCAGTGTTTTCTGCATATCTGGAGGTGTGTGAAATAAAAAAAAATATTTTTCTTCTACTGTGCTATCCTAAAAAAATAATTGTAGGATAAACATTTTTTTTAATAGCATTTTCTGCAGTTCTTTAGCTGGGAGATACAGAGTTTACATACTGTGGGTGTGTTGTGCTCTTCCAAAAACACCCATTTAGGGCCAAAAAAATATTTTGCAGTGTTTTCTGCATATCTGGAGGTGTGTGAAATAAAAAAAAAATATTTTTCTTCTACTGTGCAATCCTAAAAAAATAATTGTAGGATAAACATTTTTTTAATAGCATTTTCTGCAGTTCTTTAGCTGGGAGATACAGAGTTTACATACTGTGGGTGTGTTGTGCTCTTCCAAAAACACCCATTTAGGGCCACAAAAAATATTTTGCAGTGTTTTCTGCATATCTGGAGGTGTGTGAAATAAAAAAATTTATATATTTTTCTTCTACTGTGCTATCCTAAAAAAATAATTGTAGGACAAAAACATTTTTTTTGAATACCATTTTCTGCAGTTCTGTAACTGTGAGATACAGCGTTTACATACTGTGGGTGTGTTTGTGCTCTTCCAAAAACACCCATTTAGGGCCACAAAAAATATTTTGCAGTGTTTCTGCATATCTGGAGGTGTGTGAAATAAAAAAAAATATATTTTTCTTCTACTGTGCTCTCCTAAAAAAATTATTGTAGGACAAAAACATTTTTTTGAATAGCATTTTCTGCAGTTCTGTAGCTGTGAGATACAGCGTTTACATACTGTGGGTGTGTTGTGCTCTTCCAAAAACACCCATTTAGGGCCACAAAAAATATTTTGCAGTGTTTTCTGCATATCTGGAGGTGTGTGAAATAAACAATTAATATATTTTTCTTCTACTGTGCTATTTAAAAAAAAAATTGTAAGACAAAAACTTTTTTTTGAATAGCATTTTCTGCAGTTCTGTAGCTGGGAGATACAGCATGTACATACTGTGATTGTGTTGTGCTTTTCCAAAAACATTACATTTACATACTGTGGGTGTGTTGTGCTCTTCCAAAAACACCCATTTAGGGCCACAAAAATATTTTGCAGTGTTTTCTGCATATCTGGAGGTGTGTGAAATAAACAATTTATATATTTTTCTTCTACTGTGCTATCCTAAAAAAATGATTGTAGGACAAAAACATTTTTTTTAATAACATTTTCTGCAGTTCTGTAGCAGTGAGATACAGCGTTTACATACTGTGGGTGTGTTGTGCTCTTCCTAAAACACCCATTTAGGGCCTCAAAAAATATTTTGCAGGGTTTTCTGCATATCTGGAGGTGTGTGAAATAAAAAATGTATATATTTTTCTTCTACTGTGCTATCCTAAAAAAATAATTGTAGGACAAAAACATTTTTTTTAAATAACATTTTCTGCAGTTCTGTAGCTGGGAGATACAGCGTTTACATACTGTGGGTGTGTTGTGCTTTTCCAAAAACACCCATTTAGGGCCACAAAAAATATTTTGCAGTGTTTTCTGCATATCTGGAGGTGTGTGAAATAAACAATTTATATATTTTTCTTCTACTGTGCTATCCTAAAAAAAGAATTGTAGGACAAAAAATTTTTTTTGAATAGCATTTTCTGCAGTTCTGTAGCTGTGAGATACAGCGTTTACATACTGTGGTTGTATTGTGCTCTTCCAAAAACACCCATTTAGGGCCACAAAAAATATTTTGCAGTGTTTTCTGCATATCTGGAGGTGTGTGAAATAAACAATTTATATATTTTTCTTCTACTGTGCTATCCTAAAAAAAGAATTGTAGGACAAAAACATTTTTTTTGAATAGCATTTTCTGCAGTTCTGTAGCTGAGAGATACAGCATTTTACATACTGTGGGTGTGTTGTGCTCTACCAAAAACACCCATTTAGGGCCACAAAAATATTTTGCAGTGTTTTCTGCAAATCTGGAGGTGTGTGAAATAAACAATTTATATATTTTTCTTCTACTGTGCTATTTAAAAAAACATAATTGTAAGACAAAAACATTTTTTGAATAGCATTTTCTGCAGTTCTGTAGCTGGGAGATACAGTGTGTACATACTGTGGTTGTGTTGTGCTTTTCCAAAAACATTACATTTACATACTGTGGGTGTGTTGTGCTCTTCCAAAAACACCCATTTAGGGCCACATAAAAATATTTTTCAGTGTTTTCTGCATATCTGGAGGTGTGTGAAATAAACAATTTATATATTTTTCTTCTACTGTGCTATCCTAAAAAAATAATTGTAGGACAAAAACATTTTTTTTTTAATAGCATTTTCTGCAGTTCTGTAGCGGTGAGATACAGCGTTTACATACTGTGAGTGTGTTGTGCCTTTCCAAAAACACCCATTTAGGGCAACAAAAAATATTTTGCAGGGTTTTCTGCATATCTGGAGGTGTGTGAAATAAAAAAAATATATATTTTTCTTCTACTGTGCTATCCTTAAAAAATAATTGTAGGACAAAAACTTTTTTTGAATAGTATTTTCTGCAGTCCTGTAGCTGGGAGATACAGCGTTTACATACTGTGGGTGTGTTGTGCTCTTCCAAAAACACACATTTAGGGCCACAAAAAATATTTTTCAGTGTTTTCTGCATATCTGGAGGTGTGTGAAATAAACAATTTATATATTTTTCTTCTACTGTGCTATCCTAAAAAAATAATTGTAGGACAAAAACATTTTTTTTTTAATAGCATTTTCTGCAGTTCTGTAGCGGTGAGATACAGCGTTTACATACTGTGAGTGTGTTGTGCCTTTCCAAAAACACCCATTTAGGGCAACAAAAAATATTTTGCAGGGTTTTCTGCATATCTGGAGGTGTGTGAAATAAAAAAAATATATATTTTTCTTCTACTGTGCTATCCTTAAAAAATAATTGTAGGACAAAAACTTTTTTTGATAATAGCATTTTTTGCAGTTCTGTAGCTGAGAGATACAGCGTTTTACATACTGTGAGTGTGCTGTGCTCTTCCAAAAACACCCATTTAGGGCCACAAAAAATATTTTGCAGTGTTTTCTGCATATCTGGAGGTGTGTAAAATAAACAATTTATATATTTTTCTTCTACTGTGCTATTTAAAAAAAATAATTGTAAGACAAAAACTTTTTTTTTAATAGCATTTTCTGCAGTTCTGTAGCTGGGAGATACAGCATGTACATACTGTGGTTGTGCTGTGTTTTTCCAAAAACATTACATTTACATACGGTGGGTGTGTTATGCTCTTTCAAAAACACCCATTTAGGGCCACAAAAAATATTTTGCAGTGTTTTCTGCATATCTGGAGGTGTGTGAAATAAACAATTTATATATTTTTCTTCTACTGTGCTATACTAAAAAACGAGATGCAGGACAAAAACATTTTTTTGAATAGCATTTTCTGCAGTTCTGTAGCTGTGAGATACAGCGTTTACATACTGTGGGTGAGTTGTGCTTTTCCAAAAACACCCATTTAGGGCCACAAAAAATATTTTGCAGTGTTTTCTGCATATCTGGAGGTGTGTGAAATAAACAATTTATATATTTTTCTTCTACTGTGCTATCCTAAAAAAAGAATTGTAGGACAAAAAAATTTTTTTTGAATAGCATTTTCTGCAGTTCTGTAGCTGAGAGATACAGCATTTTACATACTGTGGGTGTGTTGTGCTCTTCCAAAAACACCCATTTAGGGCCACAAAAATATTTTGCAGTGTTTTCTGCAAATCTGGAGGTGTGTGAAATAAACAATTTATATATTTTTCTTCTACTGTGCTATTTAAAAAAACATAATTGTAAGACAAAAACATTTTTTGAATAGCATTTTCTGCAGTTCTGTAGCTGGGAGATACAGTGTGTACATACTGTGGTTGTGTTGTGCTTTTCCAAAAACATCACATTTACATACTGTGGGTGTGTTGTGCTCTTCCAAAAACACCCATTTAGGGCCACATAAAAATATTTTTCAGTGTTTTCTGCATATCTGGAGGTGTGTGAAATAAACAATTTATATATTTTTCTTCTACTGTGCTATCCTAAAAAAATAATTGTAGGACAAAAACATTTTTTTTTTAATAGCATTTTCTGCAGTTCTGTAGCGGTGAGATACAGCGTTTACATACTGTGAGTGTGTTGTGCCTTTCCAAAAACACCCATTTAGGGCAACAAAAAATATTTTGCAGGGTTTTCTGCATATCTGGAGGTGTGTGAAATAAAAAAAATATATATTTTTCTTCTACTGTGCTATCCTTAAAAAATAATTGTAGGACAAAAACTTTTTTTGAATAGTATTTTCTGCAGTCCTGTAGCTGGGAGATACAGCGTTTACATACTGTGGGTGTGTTGTGCTCTTCCAAAAACACACATTTAGGGCCACAAAAAATATTTTGCAGTGTTTTCTGCATATCTGGAGGTGTGTGAAATAAACAATTTATATATTTTTCTTCTACTGTGCTATCCTAAAAAAATTATTGTAGGACAAAAACATTTTTTTGAATAGCATTTTCTGCAGTTCTGTAGCTGTGAGATACAGCGTTTACATACTGTGGGTGTGTTGTGCTCTCCCAAAAACACCCATTTAGGGCCACAAAAAATATTTTGCAGTGTTTTCTGCATATCTGGAGGTGTGTGAAATAAACAATTTATATATTTTTCTTCTACTGTGCTATCCTAAAAAAAGAATTGTAGGACAAAACCTTTTTTTTTTAATAGCATTTTTTGCAGTTCTGTAGCTGAGAGATACAGCGTTTTACATACTGTGAGTGTGCTGTGCTCTTCCAAAAACACCCATTTAGGGCCACAAAAAATATTTTGCAGTGTTTTCTGCATATCTGGAGGTGTGTAAAATAAACAATTTATATATTTTTCTTCTACTGTGCTATTTAAAAAAAATAATTGTAAGACAAAAACTTTTTTTTTAATAGCATTTTCTGCAGTTCTGTAGCTGGGAGATACAGCATGTACATACTGTGGTTGTGCTGTGTTTTTCCAAAAACATTACATTTACATACGGTGGGTGTGTTATGCTCTTTCAAAAACACCCATTTAGGGCCACAAAAAATATTTTGCAGTGTTTTCTGCATATCTGGAGGTGTGTGAAATAAACAATTTATATATTTTTCTTCTACTGTGCTATCCTAAAAAACGAGATGCAGGACAAAAACATTTTTTTGAATAGCATTTTCTGCAGTTCTGTAGCTGTGAGATACAGCGTTTACATACTGTGGGTGAGTTTTGCTCTTCCAAAAACACCCATTTAGGGCCACAAAAATATTTTGCAGTGTTTTCTGCATATCTGGAGGTGTGTGAAATAAAAAAAAATATTTTTCTTCTACTGTGCTATCCTAAAAAAATAATTGTAGGATAAACATTTTTTTTAATAGCATTTTCTGCAGTTCTTTAGCTGGGAGATACAGAGTTTACATACTGTGGGTGTGTTGTGCTCTTCCAAAAACACCCATTTAGGGCCAAAAAAATATTTTGCAGTGTTTTCTGCATATCTGGAGGTGTGTGAAATAAAAAAAAAATATTTTTCTTCTACTGTGCTATCCTAAAAAAATAATTGTAGGATAAACATTTTTTTAATAGCATTTTCTGCAGTTCTTTAGCTGGGAGATACAGAGTTTACATACTGTGGGTGTGTTGTGCTCTTCCAAAAACACCCATTTAGGGCCACAAAAAATATTTTGCAGTGTTTTCTGCATATCTGGAGGTGTGTTAAATAAACAATTTTATATATTTTTCTTCTACTGTGCTATCCTAAAAAAATTAATTGTAGGACAAAAACATTTTTTTTGAATACCATTTTCTGCAGTTCTGTAACTGTGAGATACAGCGTTTACATACTGTGGGTGTGTTTGTGCTCTTCCAAAAACACCCATTTAGGGCCACAAAAAATATTTTGCAGTGTTTCTGCATATCTGGAGGTGTGTGAAATAAACAATTAATATATTTTTCTTCTACTGTGCTATCCTAAAAAAAGAATTGTAGGACAAAAACATTTTTTTTGAATAGCATTTTTTGCAGTTCTGTAGCTGAGAGATACAGCGTTTACATACTGTGGGTGTGTTGTGCTCTTCCAAAAACACACATTTAGGGCCACAAAAAATATTTTGCAGTGTTTTCTGCATATCTGGAGGTGTGTGAAATAAACAATTTATATATTTTTCTTCTACTGTGCTATCCTAAAAAAAATATTGTAGGACAAAAACATTTTTTTGAATAGCATTTTCTGCAGTTCTGTAGCTGTGAGATACAGCGTTTACATACTGTGGGTGTGTTGTGCTCTCCCAAAAACACCCATTTAGGGCCACAAAAAATATTTTGCAGTGTTTTCTGCATATCTGGAGGTGTGTGAAATAAACAATTTATATATTTTTCTTCTACTGTGCTATCCTAAAAAAAGAATTGTAGGACAAAACCTTTTTTTTTGAATAGCATTTTTTGCAGTTCTGTAGCTGAGAGATACAGCGTTTTACATACTGTGAGTGTGCTGTGCTCTTCCAAAAACACCCATTTAGGGCCACAAAAAATATTTTGCAGTGTTTTCTGCATATCTGGAGGTGTGTAAAATAAACAATTTATATATTTTTCTTCTACTGTGCTATTTAAAAAAAATAATTGTAAGACAAAAACTTTTTTTTTAATAGCATTTTCTGCAGTTCTGTAGCTGGGAGATACAGCATGTACATACTGTGGTTGTGCTGTGTTTTTCCAAAAACATTACATTTACATACGGTGGGTGTGTTATGCTCTTCCAAAAACACCCATTTAGGGCCACAAAAAATATTTTGCAGTGTTTTCTGCATATCTGGAGGTGTGTGAAATTAACAATTTATATATTTTTCTTCTACTGTGCTATCCTAAAAAACGAGATGCAGGACAAAAACATTTTTTTTGAATAGCATTTTCTGCAGTTCTGTAGCTGTGAGATACAGCGTTTACATACTGTGGGTGAGTTTTGCTCTTCCAAAAACACCCATTTAGGGCCACAAAAATATTTTGCAGTGTTTTCTGCATATCTGGAGGTGTGTGAAATAAAAAAAAATATTCTTCTTCTACTGTGCTATCCTAAAAAAATAATTGTAGGATAAACATTTTTTTTAATAGCATTTTCTGCAGTTCTTTAGCTGGGAGATACAGAGTTTACATACTGTGGGTGTGTTGTGCTCTTCCAAAAACACCCATTTAGGGCCAAAAAAATATTTTGCAGTGTTTTCTGCATATCTGGAGGTGTGTGAAATAAAAAAAAAATATTTTTCTTCTACTGTGCTATCCTAAAAAAATAATTGTAGGATAAACATTTTTTTTAATAGCATTTTCTGCAGTTCTTTAGCTGGGAGATACAGAGTTTACATACTGTGGGTGTGTTGTGCTCTCCCAAAAACACCCATTTAGGGCCACAAAAAATATTTTGCAGTGTTTTCTGCATATCTGGAGGTGTGTTAAATAAACAATTTTATATATTTTTCTTCTACTGTGCTATCCTAAAAAAATAATTGTAGGACAAAAACATTTTTTTTGAATACCATTTTCTGCAGTTCTGTAACTGTGAGATACAGCGTTTACATACTGTGGGTGTGTTTGTGCTCTTCCAAAAACACCCATTTAGGGCCACAAAAAATATTTTGCAGTGTTTCTGCATATCTGGAGGTGTGTGAAATAAAAAAATATATATTTTTCTTCTACTGTGCTCTCCTAAAAAAATTATTGTAGGACAAAAACATTTTTTTGAATAGCATTTTCTGCAGTTCTGTAGCTGTGAGATACAGCGTTTACATACTGTGGGTGTGTTGTGCTCTTCCAAAAACACCCATTTAGGGCCACAAAAAATATTTTGCAGTGTTTTCTGCATATCTGGAGGTGTGTGAAATAAACAATTAATATATTTTTCTTCTACTGTGCTATCCTAAAAAAAGAATTGTAGGACAAAAACATTTTTTTTTTAATAGCATTTTTTGCAGTTCTGTAGCTGAGAGATACAGCGTTTTACATACTGTGGGTGTGCTGTGCTCTTCCAAAAACACCCATTTAGGGCCAAAAAAATATTTTGCAGTGTTTTCTGCATATCTGGAGGTGTGTAAAATAAACAATTTATATATTTTTCTTCTACTGTGCTATTTAAAAAAAATAATTGTAAGACAAAAACTTTTTTTTAATAGCATTTTCTGCAGTTCTGTAGCTGGGAGATACAGCATGTACATACTGTGGTTGTGCTGTGTTTTTCCAAAAACATTACATTTACATACGGTGGGTGTGTTATGCTCTTTCAAAAACACCCATTTAGGGCCACAAAAAATATTTTGCAGTGTTTTCTGCATATCTGGAGGTGTGTGAAATAAACAATTTATATATTTTTCTTCTACTGTGCTATCCTAAAAAAATTATTGTAGGACAAAAACATTTTTTTGAATAGCATTTTCTGCAGTTCTGTAGCTGTGAGATACAGCGTTTACATACTGTGGGTGTGTTGTGCTCTCCCAAAAACACCCATTTAGGGCCACAAAAAATATTTTGCAGTGTTTTCTGCATATCTGGAGGTGTGTGAAATAAACAATTTATATATTTTTCTTCTACTGTGCTATCCTAAAAAAAGAATTGTAGGACAAAACCTTTTTTTTTTAATAGCATTTTTTGCAGTTCTGTAGCTGAGAGATACAGCGTTTTACATACTGTGAGTGTGCTGTGCTCTTCCAAAAACACCCATTTAGGGCCACAAAAAATATTTTGCAGTGTTTTCTGCATATCTGGAGGTGTGTAAAATAAACAATTTATATATTTTTCTTCTACTGTGCTATTTAAAAAAAATAATTGTAAGACAAAAACTTTTTTTTTAATAGCATTTTCTGCAGTTCTGTAGCTGGGAGATACAGCATGTACATACTGTGGTTGTGCTGTGTTTTTCCAAAAACATTACATTTACATACGGTGGGTGTGTTATGCTCTTCCAAAAACACCCATTTATGGCCACAAAAAATATTTTGCAGTGTTTTCTGCATATCTGGAGGTGTGTGAAA
The DNA here is from genome assembly GCA_029206835.1 of Rana muscosa. Taxonomy (NCBI): domain Eukaryota; kingdom Metazoa; phylum Chordata; class Amphibia; order Anura; family Ranidae; genus Rana; species Rana muscosa. The sequence goes on along the minus strand of CM055127.1, from coordinate 32,449,526 downwards.
TTAACAATTTATATATTTTTCTTCTACTGTGCTATCCTAAAAAACGAGATGCAGGACAAAAACATTTTTTTTGAATAGCATTTTCTGCAGTTCTGTAGCTGTGAGATACAGCGTTTACATACTGTGGGTGAGTTTTGCTCTTCCAAAAACACCCATTTAGGGCCACAAAAATATTTTGCAGTGTTTTCTGCATATCTGGAGGTGTGTGAAATAAAAAAAAATATTCTTCTTCTACTGTGCTATCCTAAAAAAATAATTGTAGGATAAACATTTTTTTTAATAGCATTTTCTGCAGTTCTTTAGCTGGGAGATACAGAGTTTACATACTGTGGGTGTGTTGTGCTCTTCCAAAAACACCCATTTAGGGCCCAAAAAATATTTTGCAGTGTTTTCTGCATATCTGGAGGTGTGTGAAATAAAAAAAAAATATTTTTCTTCTACTGTGCTATCCTAAAAAAATAATTGTAGGATAAACATTTTTTTTAATAGCATTTTCTGCAGTTCTTTAGCTGGGAGATACAGAGTTTACATACTGTGGGTGTGTTGTGCTCTTCCAAAAACACCCATTTAGGGCCACAAAAAATATTTTGCAGTGTTTTCTGCATATCTGGAGGTGTGTTAAATAAACAATTTTATATATTTTTCTTCTACTGTGCTATCCTAAAAAAATAATTGTAGGACAAAAACATTTTTTTTGAATACCATTTTCTGCAGTTCTGTAACTGTGAGATACAGCGTTTACATACTGTGGGTGTGTTTGTGCTCTTCCAAAAACACCCATTTAGGGCCACAAAAAATATTTTGCAGTGTTTCTGCATATCTGGAGGTGTGTGAAATAAAAAATATATATTTTTCTTCTACTGTGCTCTCCTAAAAAAATTATTGTAGGACAAAAACATTTTTTTGAATAGCATTTTCTGCAGTTCTGTAGCTGTGAGATACAGCGTTTACATACTGTGGGTGTGTTGTGCTCTTCCAAAAACACCCATTTAGGGCCACAAAAAATATTTTGCAGTGTTTTCTGCATATCTGGAGGTGTGTGAAATAAACAATTAATATATTTTTCTTCTACTGTGCTATCCTAAAAAAAGAATTGTAGGACAAAAACATTTTTTTTTGAATAGCATTTTTTGCAGTTCTGTAGCTGAGAGATACAGCGTTTTACATACTGTGGGTGTGCTGTGCTCTTCCAAAAACACCCATTTAGGGCCAAAAAATATTTTGCAGTGTTTTCTGCATATCTGGAGGTGTGTAAAATAAACAATTTATATATTTTTCTTCTACTGTGCTATTTAAAAAAAATAATTGTAAGACAAAAACTTTTTTTTTAATAGCATTTTCTGCAGTTCTGTAGCTGGGAGATACAGCATGTACATACTGTGGTTGTGCTGTGTTTTTCCAAAAACATTACATTTACATACGGTGGGTGTGTTATGCTCTTTCAAAAACACCCATTTAGGGCCACAAAAAATATTTTGCAGTGTTTTCTGCATATCTGGAGGTGTGTGAAATAAACAATTTATATATTTTTCTTCTACTGTGCTATCCTAAAAAACGAATTGCAGGACAAAAACATTTTTTTTTAATAGCATTTTCTGCAGTTCTGTAGCTGTGAGATACAGCGTTTACATACTGTGGGTGAGTTTTGCTCTTCCAAAAACACCCATTTAGGGCTACAAAAAATATTTTGCAGTGTTTTCTGCATATCTGGAGGTGTGTGAAATAAAAAAAAATATTTTTCTTCTACTGTGCTATCCTAAAAAAATAATTGTAGGATAAACATTTTTTTAATAGCATTTTCTGCAGTTCTTTAGCTGGGAGATACAGAGTTTACATACTGTGGGTGTGTTGTGCTCTTCCAAAAACACCCATTTAGGGCCACAAAAAATATTTTGCAGTGTTTTCTGCATATCTGGAGGTGTGTTAAATAAACAATTTTATATATTTTTCTTCTACTGTGCTATCCTAAAAAAATAATTGTAGGACAAAAACATTTTTTTTGAATAGCATTTTCTGCAGTTCTGTAGCTGAGAGATACAGCATTTTACATACTGTGGGTGTGTTGTGCTCTTCCAAAAACACCCATTTAGGGCCACAAAAAATATTTTGCAGTGTTTTCTGCATATCTGGAGGTGTGTGAAATAAAAAAATATATATTTTTCTTCTACTGTGCTCTCCTAAAAAAATAATTGTAGGACAAAAACACTTTTTTTAATAGCATTTTCTGCAGTTCTTTAGCTGGGAGATACAGAGTTTACATACTGTGGGTGTGTTGTGCTTTTCCAAAAACACCCATTTAGGGCCACAAAAAATATTTTGCAGTGTTTTCTGCATATCTGGAGGTGTGTGAAATAAACAATTTATATATTTTTCTTCTACTGTGCCATATTAAAAAAAGAATTGTAGGACAAAAACATTTTTTTTGAATAGCATTTTCTGCAGTTCTGTAGCTGTGAGATACAGCGTTTACATACTGTGGTTGTGTTGTGCTCTTCCAAAAACACCCATTTAGGGCCACAAAAAATATTTTGCAGTGTTTTCTGCATATCTGGAGGTGTGTGAAATAAACAATTTATATATTTTTCTTCTACTGTGCTATCCTAAAAAAAGAATTGTAGGACAAAAACATTTTTTTTGAATAGCATTTTCTGCAGTTCTGTAGCTGAGAGATACAGCGTTTTACATACTGTGGGTGTGTTGTGCTCTTCCAAAAACACCCATTTAGGGCCACAAAAAATATTTTGCAGTGTTTTCTGCATATCTGGAGGTGTGTGAAATAAACAATTAATATATTTTTCTTCTACTGTGCTATCCTAAAAAAAGAATTGTAGGGCAAAAACATTTTTTTTGAATAGCATTTTTTGCAGTTCTGTAGCTGAGAGATACAGCGTTTACATACTGTGGGTGTGTTGTGCTCTTCCAAAAACACACATTTAGGGCCACAAAAAATATTTTGCAGTGTTTTCTGCATATCTGGAGGTGTGTGAAATAAACAATTTATATATTTTTCTTCTACTGTGCTATCCTAAAAAAATTATTGTAGGACAAAAACATTTTTTTGAATAGCATTTTCTGCAGTTCTGTAGCTGTGAGATACAGCGTTTACATAATGTGGGTGTGTTGTGCTCTCCCAAAAACACCCATTTAGGGCCACAAAAAATATTTTGCAGTGTTTTCTGCATATCTGGAGGTGTGTGAAATAAACAATTTATATATTTTTCTTCTACTGTGCTATCCTAAAAAAAGAATTGTAGGACAAAACCTTTTTTTTTGAATAGCATTTTTTGCAGTTCTGTAGCTGAGAGATACAGCGTTTTACATACTGTGAGTGTGCTGTGCTCTTCCAAAAACACCGATTTAGGGCCACAAAAAATATTTTGCAGTGTTTTCTGCATATCTGGAGGTGTGTAAAATAAACAATTTATATATTTTTCTTCTACTGTGCTATTTAAAAAAAATAATTGTAAGACAAAAACTTTTTTTTTTAATAGCATTTTCTGCAGTTCTGTAGCTGGGAGATACAGCATGTACATACTGTGGTTGTGCTGTGTTTTTCCAAAAACATTACATTTACATACGGTGGGTGTGTTATGCTCTTTCAAAAACACCCATTTAGGGCCACAAAAAATATTTTGCAGTGTTTTCTGCATATCTGGAGGTGTGTGAAATAAACAATTTATATATTTTTCTTCTACTGTGCTATCCTAAAAAACGAGATGCAGGACAAAAACATTTTTTTTGAATAGCATTTTCTGCAGTTCTGTAGCTGTGAGATACAGCGTTTACATACTGTGGGTGAGTTTTGCTCTTCCAAAAAACACCCATTTAGGGCCACAAAAATATTTTGCAGTGTTTTCTGCATATCTGGAGGTGTGTGAAATAAAAAAAAATATTCTTCTTCTACTGTGCTATCCTAAAAAAATAATTGTAGGATAAACATTTTTTTTAATAGCATTTTCTGCAGTTCTTTAGCTGGGAGATACAGAGTTTACATACTGTGGGTGTGTTGTGCTCTTCCAAAAACACCCATTTAGGGCCAAAAAAATATTTTGCAGTGTTTTCTGCATATCTGGAGGTGTGTGAAATAAAAAAAAAATATTTTTCTTCTACTGTGCTATCCTAAAAAAATAATTGTAGGATAAACATTTTTTTTAATAGCATTTTCTGCAGTTCTTTAGCTGGGAGATACAGAGTTTACATACTGTGGGTGTGTTGTGCTCTTCCAAAAACACCCATTTAGGGCCACAAAAAATATTTTGCAGTGTTTTCTGCATATCTGGAGGTGTGTTAAATAAACAATTTTATATATTTTTCTTCTACTGTGCTATCCTAAAAAAATAATTGTAGGACAAAAACATTTTTTTTGAATACCATTTTCTGCAGTTCTGTAACTGTGAGATACAGCGTTTACATACTGTGGGTGTGTTTGTGCTCTTCCAAAAACACCCATTTAGGGCCACAAAAAATATTTTGCAGTGTTTCTGCATATCTGGAGGTGTGTGAAATAAAAAAATATATATATTTCTTCTACTGTGCTCTCCTAAAAAAATTATTGTAGGACAAAAACATTTTTTTAATAGCATTTTCTGCAGTTCTGTAGCTGTGAGATACAGCGTTTACATACTGTGGGTGTGTTGTGCTCTTCCAAAAACACCCATTTAGGGCCACAAAAAATATTTTGCAGTGTTTTCTGCATATCTGGAGGTGTGTGAAATAAACAATTAATATATTTTTCTTCTACTGTGCTATCCTAAAAAAAGAATTGTAGGACAAAAACATTTTTTTTTTAATAGCATTTTTTGCAGTTCTGTAGCTGAGAGATACAGCGTTTTACATACTGTGGGTGTGCTGTGCTCTTCCAAAAACACCCATTTAGGGCCAAAAAAATATTTTGCAGTGTTTTCTGCATATCTGGAGGTGTGTAAAATAAACAATTTATATATTTTTCTTCTACTGTGCTATTTAAAAAAAATTATTGTAAGACAAAAACTTTTTTTTTAATAGCATTTTCTGCAGTTCTGTAGCTGGGAGATACAGCATGTACATACTGTGGTTGTGCTGTGTTTTTCCAAAAACATTACATTTACATACGGTGGGTGTGTTATGCTCTTTCAAAAACACCCATTTAGGGCCACAAAAAATATTTTGCAGTGTTTTCTGCATATCTGGAGGTGTGTGAAATAAACAATTTATATATTTTTCTTCTACTGTGCTATCCTAAAAAACGAATTGCAGGACAAAAACATTTTTTTTTAATAGCATTTTCTGCAGTTCTGTAGCTGTGAGATACAGCGTTTACATACTGTGGGTGAGTTTTGCTCTTCCAAAAACACCCATTTAGGGCTACAAAAAATATTTTGCAGTGTTTTCTGCATATCTGGAGGTGTGTGAAATAATAAAAAAATATTTTTCTTCTACTGTGCTATCCTAAAAAAATAATTGTAGGATAAACATTTTTTTAATAGCATTTTCTGCAGTTCTTTAGCTGGGAGATACAGAGTTTACATACTGTGGGTGTGTTGTGCTCTTCCAAAAACACCCATTTAGGGCCACAAAAAATATTTTGCAGTGTTTTCTGCATATCTGGAGGTGTGTTAAATAAACAATTTTATATATTTTTCTTCTACTGTGCTATCCTAAAAAAATAATTGTAGGACAAAAACATTTTTTTTGAATACCATTTTCTGCAGTTCTGTAACTGTGAGATACAGCGTTTACATACTGTGGGTGTGTTTGTGCTCTTCCAAAAACACCCATTTAGGGCCACAAAAAATATTTTGCAGTGTTTCTGCATATCTGGAGGTGTGTGAAATAAAAAAATATATATTTTTCTTCTACTGTGCTCTCCTAAAAAAATTATTGTAGGACAAAAACATTTTTTTGAATAGCATTTTCTGCAGTTCTGTAGCTGTGAGATACAGCGTTTACATACTGTGGGTGTGTTGTGCTCTTCCAAAAACACCCATTTAGGGCCACAAAAAATATTTTGCAGTGTTTTCTGCATATCTGGAGGTGTGTGAAATAAACAATTAATATATTTTTCTTCTACTGTGCTATCCTAAAAAAAGAATTGTAGGACAAAAACATTTTTTTTTGAATAGCATTTTTTGCAGTTCTGTAGCTGAGAGATACAGCGTTTTACATACTGTGGGTGTGCTGTGCTCTTCCAAAAACACCCATTTAGGGCCAAAAAATATTTTGCAGTGTTTTCTGCATATCTGGAGGTGTGTAAAATAAACAATTTATATATTTTTCTTCTACTGTGCTATTTAAAAAAAATAATTGTAAGACAAAAACTTTTTTTTTAATAGCATTTTCTGCAGTTCTGTAGCTGGGAGATACAGCATGTACATACTGTGGTTGTGCTGTGTTTTTCCAAAAACATTACATTTACATACGGTGGGTGTGTTATGCTCTTTCAAAAACACCCATTTAGGGCCACAAAAAATATTTTGCAGTGTGTTCTGCATATCTGGAGGTGTGTGAAATAAACAATTTATATATTTTTCTTCTACTGTGCTATCCTAAAAAACGAATTGCAGGACAAAAACATTTTTTTTTTAATAGCATTTTCTGCAGTTCTGTAGCTGTGAGATACAGCGTTTACATACTGTGGGTGAGTTTTGCTCTTCCAAAAACACCCATTTAGGGCTACAAAAAATATTTTGCAGTGTTTTCTGCATGTCTGGAGGTGTGTGAAATAAAAAAAAATATTTTTCTTCTACTGTGCTATCCTAAAAAAATAATTGTAGGATAAACATTTTTTTAATAGCATTTTCTGCAGTTCTTTAGCTGGGAGATACAGAGTTTACATACTGTGGGTGTGTTGTGCTCTTCCAAAAACACCCATTTAGGGCCACAAAAAATATTTTGCAGTGTTTTCTGCATATCTGGAGGTGTGTTAAATAAACAATTTTATATATTTTTCGTCTACTGTGCTATCCTAAAAAAATAATTGTAGGACAAAAACATTTTTTTTGAATAGCATTTTCTGCAGTTCTGTAGCTGAGAGATACAGCATTTTACATACTGTGGGTGTGTTGTGCTCTTCCAAAAACACCCATTTAGGGCCACAAAAAATATTTTGCAGTGTTTTCTGCATATCTGGAGGTGTGTGAAATAAAAAAATATATATTTTTCTTCTACTGTGCTCTCCTAAAAAAATAATTGTAGGACAAAAACACTTTTTTTAATAGCATTTTCTGCAGTTCTTTAGCTGGGAGATACAGAGTTTACATACTGTGGGTGTGTTGTGCTTTTCCAAAAACACCCATTTAGGGCCACAAAAAATATTTTGCAGTGTTTTCTGCATATCTGGAGGTGTGTGAAATAAACAATTTATATATTTTTCTTCTACTGTGCCATATTAAAAAAAGAATTGTAGGACAAAAACATTTTTTTTGAATAGCATTTTCTGCAGTTCTGTAGCTGTGAGATACAGCGTTTACATACTGTGGTTGTGTTGTGCTCTTCCAAAAACACCCATTTAGGGCCACAAAAAATATTTTGCAGTGTTTTCTGCATATCTGGAGGTGTGTGAAATAAACAATTTATATATTTTTCTTCTACTGTGCCATATTAAAAAAAGAATTGTAGGACAAAAACATTTTTTTTGAATAGCATTTTCTGCAGTTCTGTAGCTGAGAGATACAGCGTTTTACATACTGTGGGTGTGTTGTGCTCTTCCAAAAACACCCATTTAGGGCCACAAAAAATATTTTGCAGTGTTTTCTGCATATCTGGAGGTGTGTGAAATAAACAATTAATATATTTTTCTTCTACTGTGCTATCCTAAAAAAAGAATTGTAGGGCAAAAACATTTTTTTTGAATAGCATTTTTTGCAGTTCTGTAGCTGAGAGATACAGCGTTTACATACTGTGGGTGTGTTGTGCTCTTCCAAAAACACACATTTAGGGCCACAAAAAATATTTTGCAGTGTTTTCTGCATATCTGGAGGTGTGTGAAATAAACAATTTATATATTTTTCTTCTACTGTGCTATCCTAAAAAAATTATTGTAGGACAAAAACATTTTTTTGAATAGCATTTTCTGCAGTTCTGTAGCTGTGAGATACAGCGTTTACATAATGTGGGTGTGTTGTGCTCTCCCAAAAACACCCATTTAGGGCCACAAAAAATATTTTGCAGTGTTTTCTGCATATCTGGAGGTGTGTGAAATAAACAATTTATATATTTTTCTTCTACTGTGCTATCCTAAAAAAAGAATTGTAGGACAAAACCTTTTTTTTTGAATAGCATTTTTTGCAGTTCTGTAGCTGAGAGATACAGCGTTTTACATACTGTGAGTGTGCTGTGCTCTTCCAAAAACACCGATTTAGGGCCACAAAAAATATTTTGCAGTGTTTTCTGCATATCTGGAGGTGTGTAAAATAAACAATTTATATATTTTTCTTCTACTGTGCTATTTAAAAAAAATAATTGTAAGACAAAAACTTTTTTTTTTAATAGCATTTTCTGCAGTTCTGTAGCTGGGAGATACAGCATGTACATACTGTGGTTGTGCTGTGTTTTTCCAAAAACATTACATTTACATACGGTGGGTGTGTTATGCTCTTTCAAAAACACCCATTTAGGGCCACAAAAAATATTTTGCAGTGTTTTCTGCATATCTGGAGGTGTGTGAAATAAACAATTTATATATTTTTCTTCTACTGTGCTATCCTAAAAAACGAGATGCAGGACAAAAACATTTTTATTGAATAGCATTTTCTGCAGTTCTGTAGCTGTGAGATACAGCGTTTACATACTGTGGGTGAGTTTTGCTCTTCCAAAAAACACCCATTTAGGGCCACAAAAATATTTTGCAGTGTTTTCTGCATATCTGGAGGTGTGTGAAATAAAAAAAAATATTCTTCTTCTACTGTGCTATCCTAAAAAAATAATTGTAGGATAAACATTTTTTTTAATAGCATTTTCTGCAGTTCTTTAGCTGGGAGATACAGAGTTTACATACTGTGGGTGTGTTGTGCTCTTCCAAAAACACCCATTTAGGGCCAAAAAAATATTTTGCAGTGTTTTCTGCATATCTGGAGGTGTGTGAAATAAAAAAAAAATATTTTTCTTCTACTGTGCTATCCTAAAAAAATAATTGTAGGATAAACATTTTTTTTAATAGCATTTTCTGCAGTTCTTTAGCTGGGAGATACAGAGTTTACATACTGTGGGTGTGTTGTGCTCTTCCAAAAACACCCATTTAGGGCCACAAAAAATATTTTGCAGTGTTTTCTGCATATCTGGAGGTGTGTTAAATAAACAATTTTATATATTTTTCTTCTACTGTGCTATCCTAAAAAAATAATTGTAGGACAAAAACATTTTTTTTGAATACCATTTTCTGCAGTTCTGTAACTGTGAGATACAGCGTTTACATACTGTGGGTGTGTTTGTGCTCTTCCAAAAACACCCATTTAGGGCCACAAAAAATATTTTGCAGTGTTTCTGCATATCTGGAGGTGTGTGAAATAAAAAAATATATATTTTTCTTCTACTGTGCTCTCCTAAAAAAATTATTGTAGGACAAAAACATTTTTTTGAATAGCATTTTCTGCAGTTCTGTAGCTGTGAGATACAGCGTTTACATACTGTGGGTGTGTTGTGCTCTTCCAAAAACACCCATTTAGGGCCACAAAAAATATTTTGCAGTGTTTTCTGCATATCTGGAGGTGTGTGAAATAAACAATTAATATATTTTTCTTCTACTGTGCTATCCTAAAAAAAGAATTGTAGGACAAAAACATTTTTTTTTAATAGCATTTTTTGCAGTTCTGTAGCTGAGAGATACAGCGTTTTACATACTGTGGGTGTGCTGTGCTCTTCCAAAAACACCCATTTAGGGCCAAAAAAATATTTTGCAGTGTTTTCTGCATATCTGGAGGTGTGTAAAATAAACAATTTATATATTTTTCTTCTACTGTGCTATTTAAAAAAAATAATTGTAAGACAAAAACTTTTTTTTTAATAGCATTTTCTGCAGTTCTGTAGCTGGGAGATACAGCATGTACATACTGTGGTTGTGCTGTGTTTTTCCAAAAACATTACATTTACATACGGTGGGTGTGTTATGCTCTTTCAAAAACACCCATTTAGGGCCACAAAAAATATTTTGCAGTGTTTTCTGCATATCTGGAGGTGTGTGAAATAAACAATTTATATATTTTTCTTCTACTGTGCTATCCTAAAAAACGAATTGCAGGACAAAAACATTTTTTTTTAATAGCATTTTCTGCAGTTCTGTAGCTGTGAGATACAGCGTTTACATACTGTGGGTGAGTTTTGCTCTTCCAAAAACACCCATTTAGGGCTACAAAAAATATTTTGCAGTGTTTTCTGCATATCTGGAGGTGTGTGAAATAATAAAAAAATATTTTTCTTCTACTGTGCTATCCTAAAAAAATAATTGTAGGATAAACATTTTTTTAATAGCATTTTCTGCAGTTCTTTAGCTGGGAGATACAGAGTTTACATACTGTGGGTGTGTTGTGCTCTTCCAAAAACACCCATTTAGGGCCACAAAAAATATTTTGCAGTGTTTTCTGCATATCTGGAGGTGTGTTAAATAAACAATTTTATATATTTTTCTTCTACTGTGCTATCCTTAAAAAAATAATTGTAGGACAAAAACATTTTTTTTGAATAGCATTTTCTGCAGTTCTGTAGCTGAGAGATACAGCATTTTACATACTGTGGGTGTGTTGTGCTCTTCCAAAAACACCCATTTAGGGCCACAAAAAATATTTTGCAGTGTTTTCTGCATATCTGGAGGTGTGTGAAATAAAAAAATATATATTTTTCTTCTACTGTGCTCTCCTAAAAAAATAATTGTGGGACAAAAACACTTTTTTTTAATAGCATTTTCTGCAGTTCTGTAGCTGTGAGATACAGCGTTTACATACTGTGGTTGTGTTGTGCTCTTCCAAAAACAACCATTTAGGGCCACAAAAAATATTTTGCAGGGTTTTCTGCATATCTGGAGGTGTGTGAAATAAACAATTTATATATTTTTCTTCTACTGTGCTATTCTAAAAAAATAATTGTAAGACAAAAACTTTTTTTTGAATAGCATGTTCTGCAGTTCTGTAGCTGGGAGATACAGCGTTTACATACTGTGGTTGTGTTGTGCTCTTCCAAAAACATTACATTTACATACTATGGATGTGTTGTGCTCTTCCAAAAACACCCATTTAGGGCCACAAAAAATATTTTGCAGTGTTTTCTGCATATCTGGAGGTGTGTGAAATAAACAATTTATATATTTTTCTTCTACTGTGCTATCCTAAAAAAATAATTGTAGGACAATAAAAAAAATTCAATAGCATTTTCTGCAGTTCTGTAGCTGTGAGATACAGCGTTTACATACTGTGGGTGTGTTGTGCTCTTCCAAAAACACCCATTTAGAGCCACAAAAAATATTTTGCAGTGTTTTCTGCATATCTGGATGTGTGTGAAATAAAAAATATATATATTTTTCTTCTACTGTGCTATCCTAAAAAAATAATTGTAGGACACAAACATTTTTTTTGAATAGCATTTTCTGCAGTTCTGTAGCTGTGAGATACAGCGTTTACATACTGTGGTTGTGTTGTGCTCTTCCAAAAACACCCATTTAGGGCTAACAAAAAATATTTTGCAGTGTTTTCTGCATATCTGGAGGTGTGTGAAATAAAAATTTATATATTTTTCTTCTACTGTGCTATTCTAAAAAAATAATTGTAAGACAAAAACTTTTTTTGAATAGCATTTTCTGCAGTTCTGTAGCTGGGAGATACAGCGTTTACATACTGTGGTTGTGTTGTGCTCTTCCAAAAACATTACATTTACATACTATGGGTGTGTTGTGCTCTTCCAAAAACACCCATTTAGGGCCACAAAAAATATTTTGCAGTGTTTTCTGCATATCTGGAGGTGTGTGAAATAAAAATATATATATTTTTCTTCTACTGTGCTATCCTAAAAAAATAATTGTAGGACAAAAACATTTTTTTTAATAGCATTTTCTGCAGTTCATTAGCTGGGACATACAGAGTTTACATACTGTGGGTGTGTTGTGCTCTTCTAAAAACACCCATTTAGGGCTACAAAAAATATTTTGCAGTGTTTTCTGCATATCTGGAGGTGTGTGAAATAAAAAAAATATATATTTTTCTTCTACTGTGCTATCCTAAAAAAATAATTGTAGGACAAAAACATTTTTTTTAATAGCATTTTCTGCAGTTCTTTAGCTGGGAGATACAGAGTTTACATACTGTGGGTGTGTTGTGCTCTTCCAAAAACACCCATTTAGGGCCACAAAAAATATTTTGCAGTGTTTTCTGCATATCTGGAGGTGTGTGAAATAAACAATTTATATATTTTTCTTCTACTGTGCTATCCTAAAAAAAATAATTGTAGGACAAAAACATTTTTTTGAATAGCATTTTCTGCAGTTCTGTAGCTGTGAGATACAGCGTTTACATACTGTGGGTGTGTTGTGCTCTACCAAAAACACCCATTTAGGGCCACAAAAAATATTTTGCAGTGTTTTCTGCATATCTGGAGGTGTGTGAAATAAACAATTTATATATTTTTCTTCTACTGTGCTATCCTAAAAAAATAATTGTAGGACAATAAAAAAAAAATTCAATAGCATTTTCTGCAGTTCTGTAGCTGTGAGATACAGCTTTTACATACTGTGGGTGTGCTGTGCTCTTCCAAAAACACCCATTTAGGGCCACAAAAAATATTTTGCAGTGTTTTCTGCATATCTGGAGGTGTGTGAAATAAAAAAAAATATATATTTTTCTTCTACTGTGCTATCCTAAAAAAATAATTGTAGGACAAAAACATTTTTTTTTTAATAGCATTTTCTGCAGTTCTTTAGCTGGGAGATACAGCGTTTACATACTGTGGGTGTGTTGTGCTCTTCCAAAAACACCCATTTAGGGCCACAAAAAATATTTTGCAGTGTTTTCTGCATATCTGGAGGTGTGTTAAATAAACAATTTTATACATTTTTCTTCTACTGTTCTATCCTAAAAAAATAATTGTAGGACAAAAACATTTTTTTTGAATAGCATTTTCTGCAGTTCTGTAGCTGTGAGATACAGCGTTTACATACTGTGGTTGTGTTGTGCTCTTCCAAAAACAACCATTTAGGGCCACAAAAAATATTTTGCAGGGTTTTCTGCATATCTGGAGGTGTGTGAAATAAACAATTTATATATTTTTCTTCTACTGTGCTATTCTAAAAAAATAATTGTAAGACAAAAACTTTTTTTTGAATAGCATGTTCTGCAGTTCTGTAGCTGGGAGATACAGCGTTTACATACTGTGGTTGTGTTGTGCTCTTCCAAAAACATTACATTTACATACTATGGATGTGTTGTGCTCTTCCAAAAACACCCATTTAGGGCCACAAAAAATATTTTGCAGTGTTTTCTGCATATCTGGAGGTGTGTGAAATAAACAATTTATATATTTTTCTTCTACTGTGCTATCCTAAAAAAATAATTGTAGGACAATAAAAAAAATTCAATAGCATTTTCTGCAGTTCTGTAGCTGTGAGATACAGCGTTTACATACTGTGGGTGTGTTGTGCTCTTCCAAAAACACCCATTTAGAGCCACAAAAAATATTTTGCAGTGTTTTCTGCATATCTGGATGTGTGTGAAATAAAAAAAATATATATTTTTCTTCTACTGTGCTATCCTAAAAAAAATAATTGTAGGACACAAACATTTTTTTGAATAGCATTTTCTGCAGTTCTGTAGCTGTGAGATACAGCGTTTACATACTGTGGTTGTGTTGTGCTCTTCCAAAAACACCCATTTAGGGCTACAAAAAATATTTTGCAGTGTTTTCTGCATATCTGGAGGTGTGTGAAATAAACAATTTATATATTTTTCTTCTACTGTGCTATTCTAAAAAAATAATTGTAAGACAAAAACTTTTTTTTGAATAGCATTTTCTGCAGTTCTGTAGCTGGGAGATACAGCGTTTACATACTGTGGTTGTGTTGTGCTCTTCCAAAAACATTACATTTACATACTATGTGTGTGTTGTGCTCTTCCAAAAACACCCATTTAGGGCCACAAAAAATATTTTGCAGTGTTTTCTGCATATCTGGAGGTGTGTGAAATAAAAAAAATATATATATTTTTCTTCTACTGTGCTATCCTAAAAAAATAATTGTAGGACAAAAACATTTTTTTAATAGCATTTTCTGCAGTTCTTTAGCTGGGAGATACAGAGTTTACATACTGTGTATGTGTTGTACTCTTCCAAAAACACCCATTTAGGGCCACAAAAAATATTTTGCAGTGTTTTCTGCATATCTGGAGGTGTGTTAAATAAACAATTTTATATATTTTTCTTCTACTGTGCTATCCTAAAAAATGATTGTAGGACAATAACATTTTTTTTGAATAGCATTTTCTGCAGTTCTGTAGCTGTGAGATACAGTGTTTACATACTGTGGGTGTGTTGTTCTCTTCCAAAAACACCCATTTAGGGCCACAAAATATATTTTGCAGTGTTTTCTGCATATCTGGAGGTGTGTGAAATAAAATATATATATATTTTTCTTCTACTGTGCTATCCTAAAAAAAGAATTGTAGGACAAAAACATTTTTTTTAATAGCATTTTCTGCAGTTCTTTAGCTGGGAGATACAGAGTTTACATACTGTGGGTGTGTTGTGCTCTTCCAAAAACACCCATTTAGGGCCACAAAAAATATTTTGCAGTGTTTTCTGCATATCTGGAGGTGTGTGAAATAAACAATTTATATATTTTTCTTCTACTGTGCTATTCTAAAAAAATAATTGTAAGACAAAAACTTTTTTTTGAATAGCATTTTCTGCAGTTCTGTAGCTGGGAGATACAGCGTTTACATACTGTGGTTGTGTTGTGCTCTTCCAAAAACATTACATTTACATACTATGGGTGTGTTGTGCTCTTCCAAAAACACCCATTTAGGGCCACAAAAAATATTTTGCAGTGTTTTCTGCATATCTGGAGGTGTGTGAAATAAAAAATATATATATTTTCTTCTACTGTGCTATCCTAAAAAAATAATTGTAGGACAAAAACATTTTTTTTAATAGCCTTTTTTGCAGTTCTTTAGCTGGGAGATACAGAGTTTACATACTGTGGATGTGTTGTGCTCTTCCAAAAACACCCATTTAGGGCCACAAAAAATATTTTGCATTTTTTTCTGCATATCTGGAGGTGTGTTAAATAAACAATTTTATATATTTTTCTTCTACGGTGCTATCCTAAAAAAATAATTGTAGGACAAAAACATTTTTTTGAATAGCATTTTCTGCAGTTCTGTAGCTGTGAGATACAGAGTTTACATACTGTGGGTGTGTTTGTGCTCTTCCAAACACACACATTTATGGCCACAAAAATATTTTGCAGTGTTTTCTGCATATCTGGAGGTGTGTGAAATAAAAAAAATATATATTTTTCTTCTACTGTGCTATCCTAAAAAAATAATTGTAGGACAAAAACATTTTTTTAACAGCATTTTCTGCAGTTCTTTAGCTGGGAGATACAGAGTTTACATACTGTGGATGTGTTGTGCTCTTCCAAAAACACCCATTTAGGGCCACAAAAAATATTTTGCAGGGTTTTCTGCATATCTGGAGGTGTGTGAAATAAAAAATGTATATATTTTTCTTCTACTGTGCTATCCTAAAAAAATAATTGTAGGACAAAAACATTTTTTTAAATAGCATTTTCTGCAGTTCTGTACCTGGGAGATACGGCGTTTACATACTGTGGGTGTGTTGTGCTCTTCCAAAAAAAACCATTTAGGGCCACAAAAAATATTTTGCAGGGTTTTCTGCATATCTGGAGGTGTGTGAAATAAACAATTTATATATTTTTCTTCTACTGTGCTATTCTAAAAAAATAATTGTAAGACAAAAACTTTTTTTTTGAATAGCATGTTCTGCAGTTCTGTAGCTGGGAGATACAGCGTTTACATACTGTGGTTGTGTTGTGCTCTTCCAAAAACATTAAATTTACATACTATGGATGTGTTGTGCTCTTCCAAAAACACCCATTTAGGGCCACAAAAAATATTTTGCAGTGTTTTCTGCATATCTGGAGGTGTGTGAAATAAACAATTTATATATTTTTCTTCTACTGTGCTATCCTAAAAAAATAATTGTAGGACAATAAAAAAAAAATTCAATAGCATTTTCTGCAGTTTTGTAGCTGTGAGATACAGCTTTTACATACTGTGGGTGTGCTGTGCTCTTCCAAAAACACCCATTTAGGGCCACAAAAAATATTTTGCAGTGTTTTCTGCATATCTGGAGGTGTGTGAAATAAAAAAATATATATATATTTCTTCTACTGTGCTATCCTAAAAAAATAATTGTAGGACAAAAACATTTTTTTTTAATAGCATTTTCTGCAGTTCTTTAGCTGGGAGATACAGCGTTTACATACTGTGGGTGTGTTGTGCTCTTCCAAAAACACCCATTTAGGGCCACAAAAAATATTTTGCAGTGTTTTCTGCATATCTGGAGGTGTGTTAAATAAACAATTTTATACATTTTTCTTCTACTGTTCTATCCTAAAAAATAATTACATTTTTTTAAATAGCATTTTCTGCAGTTCTGTACCTGGGAGATACGGCGTTTACATACTGTGGGTGTGTTGTGCTCTTCCAAAAAAAAACCATTTAGGGCCACAAAAAATATTTTGCAGGGTTTTCTGCATATCTGGAGGTGTGTGAAATAAACAATTTATATATTTTTCTTCTACTGTGCTATTCTAAAAAAATAATTGTAAGACAAAAACTTTTTTTTTGAATAGCATGTTCTGCAGTTCTGTAGCTGGGAGATACAGCGTTTACATACTGTGGTTGTGTTGTGCTCTTCCAAAAACATTAAATTTACATACTATGGATGTGTTGTGCTCTTCCAAAAACACCCATTTAGGGCCACAAAAAATATTTTGCAGTGTTTTCTGCATATCTGGAGGTGTGTGAAATAAACAATTTATATATTTTTCTTCTACTGTGCTATCCTAAAAAAATAATTGTAGGACAATAAAAAAAAAATTCAATAGCATTTTCTGCAGTTCTGTAGCTGTGAGATACAGCTTTTACATACTGTGGGTGTGCTGTGCTCTTCCAAAAACACCCATTTAGGGCCACAAAAAATATTTTGCAGTGTTTTCTGCATATCTGGAGGTGTGTGAAATAAAAAAATATATATATATTTCTTCTACTGTGCTATCCTAAAAAAATAATTGTAGGACAAAAACATTTTTTTTTAATAGCATTTTCTGCAGTTCTTTAGCTGGGAGATACAGCGTTTACATACTGTGGGTGTGTTGTGCTCTTCCAAAAACACCCATTTAGGGCCACAAAAAATATTTTGCAGTGTTTTCTGCATATCTGGAGGTGTGTTAAATAAACAATTTTATACATTTTTCTTCTACTGTTCTATCCTAAAAAAATAATTGTAGGACAATAAAAAAAAAATTCAATAGCATTTTCTGCAGTTCTGTAGCTGTGAGATACAGCTTTTACATACTGTGGGTGTGCTGTGCTCTTCCAAAAACACCCATTTAGGGCCACAAAAAATATTTTGCAGTGTTTTCTGCATATCTGGAGGTGTGTGAAATAAAAATATATATATATATTTCTTCTACTGTGCTATCCTAAAAAAATAATTGTAGGACAAAAACATTTTTTTTTTAATAGCATTTTCTGCAGTTCTTTAGCTGGGAGATACAGCGTTTACATACTGTGGGTGTGTTGTGCTCTTCCAAAAACACCCATTTAGGGCCACAAAAAATATTTTGCAGTGTTTTCTGCATATCTGGAGGTGTGTTAAATAAACAATTTTATACATTTTTCTTCTACTGTTCTATCCTAAAAAAATAATTGTAGGACAAAAACATTTTTTTTTGAATAGCATTTTCTGCAGTTCTGTAGCTGTGAGATACAGCGTTTACATACTGTGGTTGTGTTGTGCTCTTCCAAAAACAACCATTTAGGGCCACAAAAATATTTTACAGGGTTTTCTGCATATCTGGAGGTGTGTGAAATAAACAATTTATATATTTTTCTTCTACTGTGCTATTCTAAAAAAATAATTGTAAGACAAAAACTTTTTTTTGAATAGCATGTTCTGCAGTTCTGTAGCTGGGAGATACAGCGTTTACATACTGTGGTTGTGTTGTGCTCTTCCAAAAACACCCATTTAGGGCTACAAAAAATATTTTGCAGTGTTTTCTGCATATCTGGAGGTGTGTGAAATAAACAATTTATATATTTTTCTTCTACTGTGCTATTCTAAAAAAATTATTGTAAGACAAAAACTTTTTTTTGAATAGCATGTTTTGCAGTTCTGTAGCTGGGAGATACAGCGTTTACATACTGTGGTTGTGTTGTGCTCTTCCAAAAACATTAAATTTACATACTATGGATGTGTTGTGCTCTTCCAAAAACACCCATTTAGGGCCACAAAAAATATTTTGCAGTGTTTTCTGCATATCTGGAGGTGTGTGAAATAAACAATTTATATATTTTTCTTCTACTGTGCTATCCTAAAAAAATAATTGTAGGACAATAAAAAAAAATTCAATAGCATTTTTTGCAGTTCTGTAGCTGTGAGATACAGCGTTTACATACTGTGGGTGTGTTGTGCTCTTCCAAAAACACCCATTTAGAGCCACAAAAATATTTTGCAGTGTTTTCTGCATATCTGGATGTGTGTGAAATAAAAAATATATATATTTTTCTTCTACTGTGCTATCCTAAAAAAGAATTGTAGGACACAAACATTTTTTTTGAATAGCATTTTCTGCAGTTCTGTAGCTGTGAGATACAGCGTTTACATACTGTGGGTGTGTTGTGCTCTTCCAAAAACACCCATTTAGGGCTACAAAAAATATTTTGCAGTGTTTTCTGCATATCTGGAGGTGTGTGAAATAAACAATTTATATATTTTTCTTCTACTGTGCTATCCTAAAAAAATAATTGTAGGACAATAAAAAAAAAATTCAATAGCATTTTCTGCAGTTCTGTAGCTGTGAGATACAGCTTTTACATACTGTGGGTGTGCTGTGCTCTTCCAAAAACACCCATTTAGGGCCACAAAAAATATTTTGCAGTGTTTTCTGCATATCTGGAGGTGTGTGAAATAAAAAAATATATATATTTTTCTTCTACTGTGCTATCCTAAAAAAATAATTGTAGGACAAAAACATTTTTTTTTAATAGCATTTTCTGCAGTTCTTTAGCTGGGAGATACAGCGTTTACATACTGTGGGTGTGTTGTGCTCTTCCAAAAACACCCATTTAGGGCCACAAAAAATATTTTGCAGTGTTTTCTGCATATCTGGAGGTGTGTTAAATAAACAATTTTATACATTTTTCTTCTACTGTTCTATCCTAAAAAAATAATTGTAGGACAAAAACATTTTTTTGAATAGCATTTTCTGCAGTTCTGTAGCTGTGAGATACAGCGTTTACATACTGTGGTTGTGTTGTGCTCTTCCAAAAACAACCATTTAGGGCCACAAAAAATATTTTGCAGGGTTTTCTGCATATCTGGAGGTGTGTGAAATAAACAATTTATATATTTTTCTTCTACTGTGCTATTCTAAAAAAATAATTGTAAGACAAAAACTTTTTTTTGAATAGCATGTTCTGCAGTTCTGTAGCTGGGAGATACAGCGTTTAAATACTGTGGTTGTGTTGTGCTCTTCCAAAAACATTACATTTACATACTATGGATGTGTTGTGCTCTTCCAAAAACACCCATTTAGGGCCACAAAAAATATTTTGCAGTGTTTTCTGCATATCTGGAGGTGTGTGAAATAAACAATTTATATATTTTTCTTCTACTGTGCTATCCTAAAAAAATAATTGTAGGACACAAACATATTTTTTGAATAGCATTTTCTGCAGTTCTGTAGCTGTGAGATACAGCGTTTACATACTGTGGTTGTGTTGTGCTCTTCCAAAAACACCCATTTAGGGCTACAAAAATATTTTGCAGTGTTTTCTGCATATCTGGAGGTGTGTTAAATAAACAATTTTATATATTTTTCTTCTACGGTGCTATCCTAAAAAAATAATTGTAGGACAAAAACATTTTTTTGAATAGCATTTTCTGCAGTTCTGTAGCTGTGAGATACAGAGTTTACATACTGTGGGTGTGTTTGTGCTCTTCCAAACACACCCATTTAGGGCCACAAAAAATATTTTGCAGTGTTTTCTGCATATCTGGAGGTGTGTGAAATAAAAAAAATATATATTTTTCTTCTACTGTGCTATCCTAAAAAAATAATTGTAGGACAAAAACATTTTTTTAACAGCATTTTCTGCAGTTCTTTAGCTGGGAGATACAGAGTTTACATACTGTGGGTGTGTTGTGCTCTTCCAAAAACACCCATTTAGGGCCACAAAAATATTTTGCAGTGTTTTCTGCATATCTGGAGGTGTGTGAAATAAAAAATGTATATATTTTTCTTCTACTGCGCTATCCTAAAAAAATAATTGTAGGACAAAAACATTTTTTTAAATAGCATTTTCTGCAGTTCTGTACCTGGGAGATACGGCGTTTACATGCTGTGGGTGTGTTGTGCTCTTCCAAAAACAACCATTTAGGGCCACAAAAAATATTTTGCAGGGTTTTCTGCATATCTGGAGGTGTGTGAAATAAACAATTTATATATTTTTCTTCTACTGTGCTATTCTAAAAAAATAATTGTAAGACAAAAACTTTTTTTTGAATAGCATGTTCTGCAGTTCTGTAGCTGGGAGATACAGCGTTTACATACTGTGGTTGTGTTGTGCTCTTCCAAAAACATTACATTTACATACTATGGATGTGTTGTGCTCTTCCAAAAACACCCATTTAGGGCCACAAAAAATATTTTGCAGTGTTTTCTGCATATCTGGAGGTGTGTGAAATAAAAAAAAAATATTTTTCTTCTACTGTGCTATCCTAAAAAAATAATTGTAGGACAAAAACATTTTTTTTAATAGCATTTTCTGCAGTTCTTTAGCTGGGAGATACAGAGTTTACATACTGTGGGTGTGTTGTGCTCTTCCAAAAACACCCATTTAGGGCCACAAAAAATATTTTGCAGTGTTTTCTGCATATCTGGAGGTGTGTGAAATGAACAATTTATATATTTTTCTTCTACTGTGCTATCCTAAAAAAATAATTGTAGGACAAAAACATTTTTTTGAATAGCATTTTCTGCAGTTCTGTAGCTGTGAGATACAGCGTTTACATACTGTGGGTGTGTTGTGCTCTACCAAAAACACCCATTTAGGGCCACAAAAAATATTTTGCAGTGTTTTCTGCATATCTGGAGGTGTGTGAAATAAACAATTTATATATTTTTCTTCTACTGTGCTATCCTAAAAAAATAATTGTAGGACAATAAAAAAAAATCAATAGCATTTTCTGCAGTTCTGTAGCTGTGAGATACAGCTTTTACATACTGTGTGTGTGCTGTGCTCTTCCAAAAACACCCATTTAGGGCCACAAAAAATATTTTGCAGTGTTTTCTGCATATCTGGAGGTGTGTGAAATAAAAAAATATATATATTTTTCTTCTACTGTGCTATCCTAAAAAAATAATTGTAGGACAAAAACATTTTTTTTAATAGCATTTTCCGCAGTTCTTTAGCTGGGAGATACAGAGTTTACATACTGTGGGTGTGTTGTGCTCTTCCAAAAACACCCATTTAGGGCCACAAAAAATATTTTGCAGTGTTTTCTGCATATCTGGAGGTGTGTTAAATAAACAATTTTATATATTTTTCTTCTACTGTTCTATCCTAAAAAAATAATTGTAGGACAAAAACATTTTTTTTAATAGCATTTTCTGCAGTTCTGTAGCTGTGAGATACAGCGTTTACATACTGTGGTTGTGTTGTGCTCTTCCAAAAACAACCATTTAGGGCCACAAAAAATATTTTGCAGGGTTTTCTGCATATCTGGAGGTGTGTGAAATAAACAATTTATATATTTTTCTTCTACTGTGCTATTCTAAAAAAATAATTGTAAGACAAAAACTTTTTTTTGAATAGCATGTTCTGCAGTTCTGTAGCTGGGAGATACAGCGTTTACATACTGTGGTTGTGTTGTGCTCTTCCAAAAACATTACATTTACATACTATGGATGTGTTGTGCTCTTCCAAAAACACCCATTTAGGGCCACAAAAAATATTTTGCAGTGTTTTCTGCATATCTGGAGGTGTGTGAAATAAACAATTTATATATTTTTCTTCTACTGTGCTATCCTAAAAAAATAATTGTAGGACAATAAAAAAACAAATTCAATAGCATTTTCTGCAGTTCTGTAGCTGTGAGATACAGCGTTTACATACTGTGGGTGTGTTGTGCTCTTCCAAAAACACCCATTTAGAGCCACAAAAAATATTTTGCAGTGTTTTCTGCATATCTGGATGTGTGTGAAATAAAAAATATATATATTTTTCTTCTACTGTGCTATCCTAAAAAAATAATTGTAGGACAAAAACATTTTTTTTTTAATAGCATTTTCTGCAGTTTTTTAGCTGGGAGATACAGCGTTTACATAGTGTGGGTGTGTTGTGCTCTTCCAAAAACACCCATTTAGGGCCACAAAAAATATTTTGCAGTGTTTTATGCATATCTGGAGGTGTGTTAAATAAACAATTTTATACATTTTTCTTCTACTGTTCTATCCTAAAAAAATAATTGTAGGACAAAAACATTTTTTTTGAATAGCATTTTCTGCAGTTCTGTAGCTGTGAGATACAGCGTTTACATACTGTGGTTGTGTTGTGCTCTTCCAAAAACAACCATTTAGGGCCACAAAAAATATTTTGCAGGGTTTTCTGCATATCTGGAGGTGTGTGAAATAAACAATTTATATATTTTTCTTCTACTGTGCTATTCTAAAAAAATAATTGTAAGACAAAAACTTTTTTTTGAATAGCATGTTCTGCAGTTCTGTAGCTGGGAGATACAGCGTTTACATACTGTGGTTGTGTTGTGCTCTTCCAAAAACATTACATTTACATACTATGGATGTGTTGTGCTCTTCCAAAAACACCCATTTAGGGCCACAAAAAATATTTTGCAGTGTTTTCTGCATATCTGGAGGTGTGTGAAATAAACAATTTATATATTTTTCTTCTACTGTGCTATCCTAAAAAAATAATTGTAGGACAATAAAAAAAAATTCAATAGCATTTTCTGCAGTTCTGTAGCTGTGAGATACAGCGTTTACATACTGTGGGTGTTTTGTGCTCTTCCAAAAACACCCATTTAGAGCCACAAAAAATATTTTGCAGTGTTTTCTGCATATCTGGATGTGTGTGAAATAAAAAATATATATATTTTTCTTCTACTGTGCTATCCTAAAAAAATAATTGTAGGACACAAACATTTTTTTTGAATAGCATTTTCTGCAGTTCTGTAGCTGTGAGATACAGCGTTTACATACTGTGGTTGTGTTGTGCTCTTCCAAAAACACCCATTTAGGGCTACAAAAAATATTTTGCAGTGTTTTCTGCATATCTGGAGGTGTGTGAAATAAACAATTTATATATTTTTCTTCTACTGTGCTATTCTAAAAAAATAATTGTAAGACAAAAACTTTTTTTTGAATAGCATTTTCTGCAGTTCTGTAGCTGGGAGATACAGCGTTTACATACTGTGGTTGTGTTGTGCTCTTCCAAAAACATTACATTTACATACTATGGGTGTGTTGTGCTCTTCCAAAAACACCCATTTAGGGCCACAAAAAATATTTTGCAGTGTTTTGTGCATATCTGGAGGTGTGTGAAATAAAAAAAATATATATTTTTCTTCTACTGTGCTATCCTAAAAAAATAATTGTAGGACAAAAACATTTTTTTAATAGCATTTTCTGCAGTTCTTTAGCTGGGAGATACAGAGTTTACATACTGTGTATGTGTTGTACTCTTCCAAAAACACCCATTTAGGGCCACAAAAAATATTTTGCAGTGTTTTCTGCATATCTGGAGGTGTGTTAAATAAACAATTTTATATATTTTTCTTCTACTGTGCTATCCTAAAAAATGATTGTAGGACAATAACATTTTTTTTGAATAGCATTTTCTGCAGTTCTGTAGCTGTGTTTACATACTGTGGGTGTGTTGTGCTCTTCCAAAAACACCCATTTAGGGCCACAAAATATATTTTGCAGTGTTTTCTGCATATCTGGAGGTGTGTTAAATAAACAATTTTATATATTTTTCTTCTACTGTTCTATCCTAAAAAAATAATTGTAGGACAAAAACATTTTTTTAAATAGCATTTTCTGCAGTTCTGTACCTGGGAGATACGGCGTTTACATACTGTGGGTGTGTTGTGCTCTTCCAAAAACAACCATTTAGGGCCACAAAAAATATTTTGCAGGGTTTTCTGCATATCTGGAGGTGTGTGAAATAAACAATTTATATATTTTTCTTCTACTGTGCTATTCTAAAAAAATAATTGTAAGACAAAAACTTTTTTTTGAATAGCATGTTTTGCAGTTCTGTAGCTGGGAGATACAGCGTTTACATACTGTGGTTGTGTTGTGCTCTTCCAAAAACATTACATTTACATACTATGGATGTGTTGTGCTCTTCCAAAAACACCCATTTAGGGCCACAAAAAATATTTTGCAGTGTTTTCTGCATATCTGGAGGTGTGTGAAATAAACAATTTATATATTTTTCTTCTACTGTGCTATCCTAAAAAAATAATTGTAGGACAAAAACATTTTTTTTAATAGCATTTTCTGCAGTTCTTTAGCTGGGTGATACAGAGTTTACATACTGTGGGTGTGTTGTGCTCTTCCAAAAACACCCATTTAGGGCCACAAAAGATATTTTGCAGTGTTTTCTGCATATCTGGAGGTGTGTGAAATGAACAATTTATATATTTTTCTTCTACTGTGCTATCCTAAAAAAATAATTGTAGGACAAAAACATTTTTTTGAATAGCATTTTCTGCAGTTCTGTAGCTGTGAGATACAGCGTTTACATACTGTGGGTGTGTTGTGCTCTACCAAAAACACCCATTTAGGGCCACAAAAAATATTTTGCAGTGTTTTCTGCATATCTGGAGGTGTGTGAAATAAACAATTTATATATTTTTCTTCTACTGTGCTATCCTAAAAAAATAATTGTAGGACAATAAAAAAAAAATCAATAGCATTTTCTGCAGTTCTGTAGCTGTGAGATACAGCTTTTACATACTGTGTGTGTGCTGTGCTCTTCCAAAAACACCCATTTAGGGCCACAAAAAATATTTTGCAGTGTTTTCTGCATATCTGGAGGTGTGTGAAATAAAAAAATATATATATTTTTCTTCTACTGTGCTATCCTAAAAAAATAATTGTAGGACAAAAACATTTTTTTTAATAGCATTTTCCGCAGTTCTTTAGCTGGGAGATACAGAGTTTACATACTGTGGGTGTGTTGTGCTCTTCCAAAAACACCCATTTAGGGCCACAAAAAATATTTTGCAGTGTTTTCTGCATATCTGGAGGTGTGTTAAATAAACAATTTTATATATTTTTCTTCTACTGTTCTATCCTAAAAAAATAATTGTAGGACAAAAACATTTTTTTAATAGCATTTTCTGCAGTTCTGTAGCTGTGAGATACAGCGTTTACATACTGTGGTTGTGTTGTGCTCTTCCAAAAACAACCATTTAGGGCCACAAAAAATATTTTGCAGGGTTTTCTGCATATCTGGAGGTGTGTGAAATAAACAATTTATATATTTTTCTTCTACTGTGCTATTCTAAAAAAATAATTGTAAGACAAAAACTTTTTTTTGAATAGCATGTTCTGCAGTTCTGTAGCTGGGAGATACAGCGTTTACATACTGTGGTTGTGTTGTGCTCTTCCAAAAACATTACATTTACATACTATGGATGTGTTGTGCTCTTCCAAAAACACCCATTTAGGGCCACAAAAAATATTTTGCAGTGTTTTCTGCATATCTGGAGGTGTGTGAAATAAACAATTTATATATTTTTCTTCTACTGTGCTATCCTAAAAAAATAATTGTAGGACAATAAAAAAACAAATTCAATAGCATTTTCTGCAGTTCTGTAGCTGTGAGATACAGCGTTTACATACTGTGGGTGTGTTGTGCTCTTCCAAAAACACCCATTTAGAGCCACAAAAAATATTTTGCAGTGTTTTCTGCATATCTGGATGTGTGTGAAATAAAAAATATATATATTTTTCTTCTACTGTGCTATCCTAAAAAAATAATTGTAGGACACAAACATTTTTTTGGAATAGCATTTTCTGCAGTTCTGTAGCTGTGAGATACAGCGTTTACATACTGTGGTTGTGTTGTGCTCTTCCAAAAACACCCATTTAGGGCTACAAAAAATGTTTTGCAGTGTTTTCTGCATATCTGGAGGTGTGTGAAATAAACAATTTATATATTTTTCTTCTACTGTGCTATTCTAAAAAAATAATTATAAGACAAAAACTTTTTTTTGAATAGCATTTTCTGCAGTTCTGTAGCTGGGAGATACAGCGTTTACATACTGTGGTTGTGTTGTGCTCTTCCAAAAACATTACATTTACATACTATGGGTGTGTTGTGCTCTTCCAAAAACACCCATTTAGGGCCACAAAAAATATTTTGCAGTGTTTTCTGCATATCTGGAGGTGTGTGAAATAAAAAAAATATATATTTTTCTTCTACTGTGCTATCCTAAAAAAATAATTGTAGGACAAAAACATTTTTTTAATAGCATTTTCTGCAGTTCTTTAGCTGGGAGATACAGAGTTTACATACTGTGGATGTGTTGTGCTCTTCCAAAAACACCCATTTAGGGCCACAAAAAATATTTTGCAGTGTTTTCTGCATATCTGGAGGTGTGTTAAATAAACAATTTTATATATTTTTCTTCTACTGTGCTATCCTAAAAAATGATTGTAGGACAATAACATTTTTTTTGAATAGCATTTTCTGCAGTTCTGTAGCTGTGAGATACAGCGTTTACATACTGTGGGTGTGTTGTGCTCTCCCAAAAACACCCATTTAGGGCCACAAAAAATATTTTGCAGTGTTTTCTGCATATCTGGAGGTGTGTGAAATAAAAAAAATATATATTTTTCTTCTACTGTGCTATCCTAAAAAAAAAATTGTAGGACAAAAACATTTTTTTTAATAGCATTTTCTGCAGTTCTTTAGCTGGAAGATACAGAGTTTACATACTGTGGGTGTGTTGTGCTCTTCCAAAAACATTACATTTACATACTATGGGTGTGTTGTGCTCTTCCAAAAACACCCATTTAGGGCCACAAAAAATATTTTGCAGTGTTTTCTGCATATCTGGAGGTGTGTGAAATAAAAAATATATATATTTTTCTTCTACTGTGCTATCCTAAAAAAATAATTGAAGGACAAAAACATTTTTTTTAATACCATTTTCTGCAGTTCTTTAGCTGGGAGATACAGAGTTTACATACTGTGGGTGTGTTGTGCTCTTCCAAAAACACCCATTTAGGGCCACAAAAAATATTTTGCAGTGTTTTCTGCATATCTGGAGGTGTGTTAAATACACAATTTTATATATTTTTCTTCTACTGTTCTATCCTAAAAAAATAATTGTAGGACAAAAACATTTTTTTTAATAGCATTTTCTGCAGTTCTGTAGCTGTGAGATACAGCGTTTACATACTGTGGTTGTGTTGTGCTCTTCCAAAAACAACCATTTAGGGCCACAAAAAATATTTTGCAGGGTTTTCTGCATATCTGGAGGTGTGTGAAATAAACAATTTATATATTTTTCTTCTACTGTGCTATCCTAAAAAAATAATTGTAGGACAAAAACATTTTTTAACAGCATTTTCTGCAGTTCTTTAGCTGGGAGATACAGAGTTTACATACTGTGGGTGTGTTGTGCTCTTCCAAAAACACCCATTTAGGGCCACAAAAAATATTTTGCAGGGTTTTCTGCATATCTGGAGGTGTGTGAAATAAAAAAAAATATATATTTTTCTTCTACTGTGCTATCCTAAAAAAATAATTGTAGGACAAAAACATTTTTTTTAAATAGCATTTTCTGCAGTTCTGTACCTGGGAGATACAGCGTTTACATACTGTGGGTGTGTTGTGCTCTTCCAAAAACACCCATTTAGGGCAACAAAAAATATTTTGCAGTGTTTTCTGCATATCTGGAGGTGTGTGAAATAAACAATTTATATATTTTTCTTCTACTGTCCTATCCTAAAAAAATAATTGTAGGACAAAAACATTTTTTTGAATAGCATTTTCTGCAGTTCTGTAGCTGTGAGATACAGCGTTTACATACTGTGGGTGTGTTGTGCTCTACCAAAAACACCCATTTAGGGCCCCAAAAATATTTTGCAGTGTTTTCTGCATATCTGGAGGTGTGTGAAATAAACAATTTTTATATTTTTCTTCTACTGTGCTATCCTAAAAAAATAATTGTAGGACAATAAAAACAAAAATCAATAGCATTTTCTGCAGTTCTGTAGCTGTGAGATACAGCTTTTACATACTGTGGGTGTGTTGTGCTCTTCCAAAAACACCCATTTAGGGCCACAAAAAATATTTTGCAGTGTTTTCTGCATATCTGGATGTGTGTGAAATAAAAAAAATATATATTTTTCTTCTACTGTGCTATCCTAAAAAAATAATTGTAGGACAAAAACATTTTTTTTAATAGCATTTTCTGCAGTTCTGTAGCTGTGAGATACAGCGTTTACATACTGTGGTTGTGTTGTGCTCTTCCAAAAACAACCATTTAGGGCCACAAAAAATATTTTGCAGTGTTTTCTGCATATCTGGAGGTGTGTGAAATAAACAATTTATATATTTTTCTTCTACTGTGCTATTCTAAAAAAATAATTGTAAGACAAAAACTTTTTTTTTAATAGCATTTTCTGCAGTTCTGTAGCTGGGAGATACAGCGTTTACATACTGTGGTTGTGTTGTGCTCTTCCAAAAACATTACATTTACATACTATGGATGTGTTGTGCTCTTCCAAAAACACCCATTTAGGGCCACAAAAAATATTTTGCAGTGTTTTCTGCATATCTGGAGGTGTGTGAAATAAACAATTTATATATTTTTCTTCTACTGTGCTATCCTAAAAAAATAATTGTAGGAAAATAAAAAAAATCAATAGCATTTTCTGCAGTTCTGTAGCTGTGAGATACAGCGTTTACATACTGTGGGTGTGATGTGCTCTTCCAAAAACACCCATTTAGGGCCACAAAAAATATTTTGCAGTGTTTTCTGCATATCTGGAGGTGTGTGAAATAAAAAAATATATATTTTTCTTCTACTGTGCTATCCTAAAAAAATAATTGTAGGACAAAAACATTTTTTTAATAGCATTTTCTGCAGTTCTTTAGCTGGGAGATACAGAGTTTACATACTGTGGGTGTGTTGTGCTCTCCCAAAAACACCCATTTAGGGCCACAAAAAATATTTTGCAGTGTTTTCTGCATATCTGGAGGTGTGTGAAATAAACAATTTATATATTTTTCTTCTACTGTGCTATCCTAAAAAAATAATTGTAGGACAATAAAAAAACAAATTCAATAGCATTTTCTGCAGTTCTGTAGCTGTGAGATACAGCGTTTACATACTGTGGGTGTGTTGTGCTGTTCCAAAAACACCCATTTAGAGCCACAAAAAATATTTTGCAGTGTTTTCTGCATATCTGGATGTGTGTGAAATAAAAAATATATATATTTTTCTTCTACTGTGCTATCCTAAAAAAATAATTGTAGGACACAAACATTTTTTTGGAATAGCATTTTCTGCAGTTCTGTAGCTGTGAGATACAGCGTTTACATACTGTGGTTGTGTTGTGCTCTTCCAAAAACACCCATTTAGGGCTACAAAAAATATTTTGCAGTGTTTTCTGCATATCTGGAAGTGTGTGAAATAAACAATTTATATATTTTTCTTCTACTGTGCTATTCTAAAAAAATAATTATAAGACAAAAACTTTTTTTTGAATAGCATTTTCTGCAGTTCTGTAGCTGGGAGATACAGCGTTTACATACTGTGGTTGTGTTGTGCTCTTCCAAAAACATTACATTTACATACTATGGGTGTGTTGTGCTCTTCCAAAAACACCCATTTAGGGCCACAAAAAATATTTTGCAGTGTTTTCTGCATATCTGGAGGTGTGTGAAATAAAAAAAATATATATTTTTCTTCTACTGTGCTATCCTAAAAAAATAATTGTAGGACAAAAACATTTTTTTAATAGCATTTTCTGCAGTTCTTTAGCTGGGAGATACAGAGTTTACATACTGTGGATGTGTTGTGCTCTTCCAAAAACACCCATTTAGGGCCACAAAAAATATTTTGCAGTGTTTTCTGCATATCTGGAGGTGTGTTAAATAAACAATTTTATATATTTTTCTTCTACTGTGCTATCCTAAAAAATGATTGTAGGACAATAACATTTTTTTTGAATAGCATTTTCTGCAGTTCTGTAGCTGTGAGATACAGCGTTTACATACTGTGGGTGTGTTGTGCTCTCCCAAAAACACCCATTTAGGGCCACAAAAAATATTTTGCAGTGTTTTCTGCATATCTGGAGGTGTGTGAAATAAAAAAAAAATATATTTTTCTTCTACTGTGCTATCCTAAAAAAAAAATTGTAGGACAAAAACATTTTTTTTAATAGCATTTTCTGCAGTTCTTTAGCTGGAAGATACAGAGTTTACATACTGTGGGTGTGTTGTGCTCTTCCAAAAACATTACATTTACATACTATGGGTGTGTTGTGCTCTTCCAAAAACACCCATTTAGGGCCACAAAAAATATTTTGCAGTGTTTTCTGCATATCTGGAGGTGTGTGAAATAAAAAATATATATATTTTTCTTCTACTGTGCTATCCTAAAAAAATAATTGAAGGACAAAAACATTTTTTTTAATACCATTTTCTGCAGTTCTTTAGCTGGGAGATACAGAGTTTACATACTGTGGGTGTGTTGTGCTCTTCCAAAAACACCCATTTAGGGCCACAAAAAATATTTTGCAGTGTTTTCTGCATATCTGGAGGTGTGTTAAATAAACAATTTTATATATTTTTCTTCTACTGTTCTATCCTAAAAAAATAATTGTAGGACAAAAACATTTTTTTTAATAGCATTTTCTGCAGTTCTGTAGCTGGGAGATACAGCGTTTACATACTGTGGTTGTGTTGTGCTCTTCCAAAAACAACCATTTAGGGCCACAAAAAATATTTTGCAGGGTTTTCTGCATATCTGGAGGTGTGTGAAATAAACAATTTATATATTTTTCTTCTACTGTGCTATCCTAAAAAAATAATTGTAGGACAAAAACATTTTTTAACAGCATTTTCTGCAGTTCTTTAGCTGGGAGATACAGAGTTTACATACTGTGGGTGTGTTGTGCTCTTCCAAAAACACCCATTTAGGGCCACAAAAAATATTTTGCAGGGTTTTCTGCATATCTGGAGGTGTGTGAAATAAAAAAAATTATATATTTTTCTTCTACTGTGCTATCCTAAAAAAATAATTGTAGGACAAAAACATTTTTTTTAAATAGCATTTTCTGCAGTTCTGTACCTGGGAGATACAGCGTTTACATACTGTGGGTGTGTTGTGCTCTTCCAAAAACACCCATTTAGGGCAACAAAAAATATTTTGCAGTGTTTTCTGCATATCTGGAGGTGTGTGAAATAAACAATTTATATATTTTTCTTCTACTGTGCTATCCTAAAAAAATAATTGTAGGAAAATAAAAAAAATCAATAGCATTTTCTGCAGTTCTGTAGCTGTGAGATACAGCGTTTACATACTGTGGGTGTGATGTGCTCTTCCAAAAACACCCATTTAGGGCCACAAAAAATATTTTGCAGTGTTTTCTGCATATCTGGAGGTGTGTGAAATAAAAAAATATATATTTTTCTTCTACTGTGCTATCCTAAAAAAATAATTGTAGGACAAAAACATTTTTTTAATAGCATTTTCTGCAGTTCTTTAGCTGGGAGATACAGAGTTTACATACTGTGGGTGTGTTGTGCTCTCCCAAAAACACCCATTTAGGGCCACAAAAAATATTTTGCAGTGTTTTCTGCATATCTGGAGGTGTGTGAAATAAACAATTTATATATTTTTCTTCTACTGTGCTATCCTAAAAAAATAATTGTAGGACAATAAAAAAACAAATTCAATAGCATTTTCTGCAGTTCTGTAGCTGTGAGATACAGCGTTTACATACTGTGGGTGTGTTGTGCTGTTCCAAAAACACCCATTTAGAGCCACAAAAAATATTTTGCAGTGTTTTCTGCATATCTGGATGTGTGTGAAATAAAAAATATATATATTTTTCTTCTACTGTGCTATCCTAAAAAAATAATTGTAGGACACAAACATTTTTTTGGAATAGCATTTTCTGCAGTTCTGTAGCTGTGAGATACAGCGTTTACATACTGTGGTTGTGTTGTGCTCTTCCAAAAACACCCATTTAGGGCTACAAAAAATATTTTGCAGTGTTTTCTGCATATCTGGAGGTGTGTGAAATAAACAATTTATATATTTTTCTTCTACTGTGCTATTCTAAAAAAATAATTATAAGACAAAAACTTTTTTTTGAATAGCATTTTCTGCAGTTCTGTAGCTGGGAGATACAGCGTTTACATACTGTGGTTGTGTTGTGCTCTTCCAAAAACATTACATTTACATACTATGGGTGTGTTGTGCTCTTCCAAAAACACCCATTTAGGGCCACAAAAAATATTTTGCAGTGTTTTCTGCATATCTGGAGGTGTGTGAAATAAAAAAAATATATATTTTTCTTCTACTGTGCTATCCTAAAAAAATAATTGTAGGACAAAAACATTTTTTTAATAGCATTTTCTGCAGTTCTTTAGCTGGGAGATACAGAGTTTACATACTGTGGATGTGTTGTGCTCTTCCAAAAACACCCATTTAGGGCCACAAAAAATATTTTGCAGTGTTTTCTGCATATCTGGAGGTGTGTTAAATAAACAATTTTATATATTTTTCTTCTACTGTGCTATCCTAAAAAATGATTGTAGGACAATAACATTTTTTTTGAATAGCATTTTCTGCAGTTCTGTAGCTGTGAGATACAGCGTTTACATACTGTGGGTGTGTTGTGCTCTCCCAAAAACACCCATTTAGGGCCACAAAAAATATTTTGCAGTGTTTTCTGCATATCTGGAGGTGTGTGAAATAAAAAAAAAATATATTTTTCTTCTACTGTGCTATCCTAAAAAAAAAATTGTAGGACAAAAACATTTTTTTTAATAGCATTTTCTGCAGTTCTTTAGCTGGAAGATACAGAGTTTACATACTGTGGGTGTGTTGTGCTCTTCCAAAAACATTACATTTACATACTATGGGTGTGTTGTGCTCTTCCAAAAACACCCATTTAGGGCCACAAAAAATATTTTGCAGTGTTTTCTGCATATCTGGAGGTGTGTGAAATAAAAAATATATATATTTTTCTTCTACTGTGCTATCCTAAAAAAATAATTGAAGGACAAAAACATTTTTTTTAATACCATTTTCTGCAGTTCTTTAGCTGGGAGATACAGAGTTTACATACTGTGGGTGTGTTGTGCTCTTCCAAAAACACCCATTTAGGGCCACAAAAAATATTTTGCAGTGTTTTCTGCATATCTGGAGGTGTGTTAAATAAACAATTTTATATATTTTTCTTCTACTGTTCTATCCTAAAAAAATAATTGTAGGACAAAAACATTTTTTTTAATAGCATTTTCTGCAGTTCTGTAGCTGTGAGATACAGCGTTTACATACTGTGGTTGTGTTGTGCTCTTCCAAAAACAACCATTTAGGGCCACAAAAAATATTTTGCAGGGTTTTCTGCATATCTGGAGGTGTGTGAAATAAACAATTTATATATTTTTCTTCTACTGTGCTATCCTAAAAAAATAATTGTAGGACAAAAACATTTTTTAACAGCATTTTCTGCAGTTCTTTAGCTGGGAGATACAGAGTTTACATACTGTGGGTGTGTTGTGCTCTTCCAAAAACACCCATTTAGGGCCACAAAAAATATTTTGCAGGGTTTTCTGCATATCTGGAGGTGTGTGAAATAAAAAAAATTATATATTTTTCTTCTACTGTGCTATCCTAAAAAAATAATTGTAGGACAAAAACATTTTTTTTAAATAGCATTTTCTGCAGTTCTGTACCTGGGAGATACAGCGTTTACATACTGTGGGTGTGTTGTGCTCTTCCAAAAACACCCATTTAGGGCAACAAAAAATATTTTGCAGTGTTTTCTGCATATCTGGAGGTGTGTGAAATAAACAATTTATATATTTTTCTTCTACTGTCCTATCCTAAAAAAATAATTGTAGGACAAAAACATTTTTTTGAATAGCATTTTCTGCAGTTCTGTAGCTGTGAGATACAGCGTTTACATACTGTGGGTGTGTTGTGCTCTACCAAAAACACCCATTTAGGGCCCCAAAAATATTTTGCAGTGTTTTCTGCATATCTGGAGGTGTGTGAAATAAACAATTTTTATATTTTTCTTCTACTGTGCTATCCTAAAAAAATAATTGTAGGACAATAAAAACAAAAATCAATAGCATTTTCTGCAGTTCTGTAGCTGTGAGATACAGCTTTTACATACTGTGGGTGTGTTGTGCTCTTCCAAAAACACCCATTTAGGGCCACAAAAAATATTTTGCAGTGTTTTCTGCATATCTGGATGTGTGTGAAATAAAAAAAATATATATTTTTCTTCTACTGTGCTATCCTAAAAAAATAATTGTAGGACAAAAACATTTTTTTTAATAGCATTTTCTGCAGTTCTGTAGCTGTGAGATACAGCGTTTACATACTGTGGTTGTGTTGTGCTCTTCCAAAAACAACCATTTAGGGCCACAAAAAATATTTTGCAGTGTTTTCTGCATATCTGGAGGTGTGTGAAATAAACAATTTATATATTTTTCTTCTACTGTGCTATTCTAAAAAAATAATTGTAAGACAAAAACTTTTTTTTTAATAGCATTTTCTGCAGTTCTGTAGCTGGGAGATACAGCGTTTACATACTGTGGTTGTGTTGTGCTCTTCCAAAAACATTACATTTACATACTATGGATGTGTTGTGCTCTTCCAAAAACACCCATTTAGGGCCACAAAAAATATTTTGCAGTGTTTTCTGCATATCTGGAGGTGTGTGAAATAAACAATTTATATATTTTTCTTCTACTGTGCTATCCTAAAAAAATAATTGTAGGACAATAAAAAAAATCAATAGCATTTTCTGCAGTTCTGTAGCTGTGAGATACAGCGTTTACATACTGTGGGTGTGTTGTGCTCTTCCAAAAACACCCATTTAGGGCCACAAAAAATATTTTGCAGTGTTTTCTGCATATCTGGAGGTGTGTGAAATAAAAAAATATATATTTTTCTTCTACTGTGCTATCCTAAAAAAATAATTGTAGGACAAAAACATTTTTTTAATAGCATTTTCTGCAGTTCTTTAGCTGGGAGATACAGAGTTTACATACTGTGGGTGTGTTGTGCTCTTCCAAAAACACCCATTTAGGGCCACAAAAAATATTTTGCAGGGTTTTCTGCATATCTGGAGGTGTGTGAAATAAACAATTTATATATTTTTCTTCTACTGTGCTATCCTAAAAAAATAATTGTAGGACAAAAACATTTTTTTGAATAGCATTTTCTGCAGTTCTGTAGCTGTGAGATACAGCTTTTACATACTGTGGGTGTGCTGTGCTCTTCCAAAAACACCCATTTAGGGCCACAAAAAATATTTTGCAGTGTTTTCTGCATATCTGGAGGTGTGTGAAATAAAAAAATATATATATTTTTCTTCTACTGTGCTATCCTAAAAAAATAATTGTAGGACAAAAACATTTTTTTTAATAGCATTTTCCGCAGTTCTTTAGCTGGGAGATACAGAGTTTACATACTGTGGGTGTGTTGTGCTCTTCCAAAAACACCCATTTAGGGCCACAAAATATATTTTGCAGTGTTTTCTGCATATCTGGAGGTGTGTTAAATAAACAATTTTATATATTTTTCTTCTACTGTTCTATCCTAAAAAAATAATTGTAGGACAAAAACATTTTTTTTAATAGCATTTTCTGCAGTTCTGTAGCTGTGAGATACAGCGTTTACATACTGTGGTTGTGTTGTGCTCTTCCAAAAACAACCATTTAGGGCCACAAAAAATATTTTGCAGGGTTTTCTGCATATCTGGAGGTGTGTGAAATAAACAATTTATATATTTTTCTTCTACTGTGCTATTCTAAAAAAATAATTGTAAGACAAAAACTTTTTTTTGAATAGCATGTTCTGCAGTTCTGTAGCTGGGAGATACAGCGTTTACATACTGTGGTTGTGTTGTGCTCTTCCAAAAACATTACATTTACATACTATGGATGTGTTGTGCTCTTCCAAAAACACCCATTTAGGGCCACAAAAAATATTTTGCAGTGTTTTCTGCATATCTGGAGGTGTGTGAAATAAACTATTTATATATTTTTCTTCTACTGTGCTATCCTAAAAAAATTATTGTAGGACAATAAAAAAACAAATTCAATAGCATTTTCTGCAGTTCTGTAGCTGTGAGATACAGCGTTTACATACTGTGGGTGTGTTGTGCTCTTCCAAAAACACCCATTTAGAGCCACAAAAAATATTTTGCAGTGTTTTCTGCATATCTGGATGTGTGTGAAATAAAAAATATATATATTTTTCTTCTACTGTGCTATCCTAAAAAAATAATTGTAGGACACAAACATTTTTTTGGAATAGCATTTTCTGCAGTTCTGTAGCTGTGAGATACAGCGTTTACATACTGTGGTTGTGTTGTGCTCTTCCAAAAACACCCATTTAGGGCTACAAAAAATATTTTGCAGTGTTTTCTGCATATCTGGAGGTGTGTGAAATAAACAATTTATATATTTTTCTTCTACTGTGCTATTCTAAAAAAATAATTATAAGACAAAAACTTTTTTTTGAATAGCATTTTCTGCAGTTCTGTAGCTGGGAGATACAGCGTTTACATACTGTGGTTGTGTTGTGCTCTTCCAAAAACATTACATTTACATACTATGGGTGTGTTGTGCTCTTCCAAAAACACCCATTTAGGGCCACAAAAAATATTTTGCAGTGTTTTCTGCATATCTGGAGGTGTGTGAAATAAAAAAAATATATATTTTTCTTCTACTGTGCTATCCTAAAAAAATAATTGTAGGACAAAAACATTTTTTTAATAGCATTTTCTGCAGTTCTTTAGCTGGGAGATACAGAGTTTACATACTGTGGATGTGTTGTGCTCTTCCAAAAACACCCATTTAGGGCCACAAAAAATATTTTGCAGTGTTTTCTGCATATCTGGAGGTGTGTTAAATAAACAATTTTATATATTTTTCTTCTACTGTGCTATCCTAAAAAATGATTGTAGGACAATAACATTTTTTTTGAATAGCATTTTCTGCAGTTCTGTAGCTGTGAGATACAGCGTTTACATACTGTGGGTGTGTTGTGCTCTCCCAAAAACACCCATTTAGGGCCACAAAAAATATTTTGCAGTGTTTTCTGCATATCTGGAGGTGTGTGAAATAAAAAAAATATATATTTTTCTTCTACTGTGCTATCCTAAAAAAAGAATTGTAGGACAAAAACATTTTTTTTAATAGCATTTTCTGCAGTTCTTTAGCTGGAAGATACAGAGTTTACATACTGTGGGTGTGTTGTGCTCTTCCAAAAACATTACATTTACATACTATGGGTGTGTTGTGCTATTCCAAAAACACCCATTTAGGGCCATAAAAAATATTTTGCAGTGTTTTCTGCATATCTGGAGGTGTGTGAAATAAAAAATATATATATTTTTCTTCTACTGTGCTATCCTAAAAAAATAATTGAAGGACAAAAACATTTTTTTTAATACCATTTTCTGCAGTTCTTTAGCTGGGAGATACAGAGTTTACATACTGTGGGTGTGTTGTGCTCTTCCAAAAACACCCATTTAGGGCCACAAAAAATATTTTGCAGTGTTTTCTGCATATCTGGAGGTGTGTTAAATAAACAATTTTATATATTTTTCTTCTACTGTTCTATCCTAAAAAAATTATTGTAGGACAAAAACATTTTTTTAATAGCATTTTCTGCAGTTCTGTAGCTGTGAGATACAGCGTTTACATACTGTGGTTGTGTTGTGCTCTTCCAAAAACAACCATTTAGGGCCACAAAAAATATTTTGCAGGGTTTTCTGCATATCTGGAGGTGTGTGAAATAAACAATTTATATATTTTTCTTCTACTGTGCTATCCTAAAAAAATAATTGTAGGACAAAAACATTTTTTAACAGCATTTTCTGCAGTTCTTTAGCTGGGAGATACAGAGTTTACATACTGTGGGTGTGTTGTGCTCTTCCAAAAACACCCATTTAGGGCCACAAAAAATAT
Source organism: Rana muscosa (assembly GCA_029206835.1). Lineage (NCBI taxonomy): Eukaryota > Metazoa > Chordata > Amphibia > Anura > Ranidae > Rana > Rana muscosa. The sequence goes on along the minus strand of CM055127.1, from coordinate 32,411,052 downwards.
TTTGCAGGGTTTTCTGCATATCTGGAGGTGTGTGAAATAAAAAAAAATATATATTTTTCTTCTACTGTGCTATCCTAAAAAAATAATTGTAGGACAAAAACATTTTTTTTAAATAGCATTTTCTGCAGTTCTGTACCTGGGAGATACAGCGTTTACATACTGTGGGTGTGTTGTGCTCTTCCAAAAACACCCATTTAGGGCAACAAAAAATATTTTGCAGTGTTTTCTGCATATCTGGAGGTGTGTGAAATAAACAATTTATATATTTTTCTTCTACTGTCCTATCCTAAAAAAATAATTGTAGGACAAAAACATTTTTTTGAATAGCATTTTCTGCAGTTCTGTAGCTGTGAGATACAGCGTTTACATACTGTGGGTGTGTTGTGCTCTACCAAAAACACCCATTTAGGGCCCCAAAAATATTTTGCAGTGTTTTCTGCATATCTGGAGGTGTGTGAAATAAACAATTTTTATATTTTTCTTCTACTGTGCTATCCTAAAAAAATAATTGTAGGACAATAAAAACAAAAATCAATAGCATTTTCTGCAGTTCTGTAGCTGTGAGATACAGCTTTTACATACTGTGGGTGTGTTGTGCTCTTCCAAAAACACCCATTTAGGGCCACAAAAAATATTTTGCAGTGTTTTCTGCATATCTGGATGTGTGTGAAATAAAAAAAATATATATTTTTCTTCTACTGTGCTATCCTAAAAAAATAATTGTAGGACAAAAACATTTTTTTTAATAGCATTTTCTGCAGTTCTGTAGCTGTGAGATACAGCGTTTACATACTGTGGTTGTGTTGTGCTCTTCCAAAAACAACCATTTAGGGCCACAAAAAATATTTTGCAGTGTTTTCTGCATATCTGGAGGTGTGTGAAATAAACAATTTATATATTTTTCTTCTACTGTGCTATTCTAAAAAAATAATTGTAAGACAAAAACTTTTTTTTTAATAGCATTTTCTGCAGTTCTGTAGCTGGGAGATACAGCGTTTACATACTGTGGTTGTGTTGTGCTCTTCCAAAAACATTACATTTACATACTATGGATGTGTTGTGCTCTTCCAAAAACACCCATTTAGGGCCACAAAAAATATTTTGCAGTGTTTTCTGCATATCTGGAGGTGTGTGAAATAAACAATTTATATATTTTTCTTCTACTGTGCTATCCTAAAAAAATAATTGTAGGACAATAAAAAAAATCAATAGCATTTTCTGCAGTTCTGTAGCTGTGAGATACAGCGTTTACATACTGTGGGTGTGTTGTGCTCTTCCAAAAACACCCATTTAGGGCCACAAAAAATATTTTGCAGTGTTTTCTGCATATCTGGAGGTGTGTGAAATAAAAAAATATATATTTTTCTTCTACTGTGCTATCCTAAAAAAATAATTGTAGGACAAAAACATTTTTTTTAATAGCATTTTCTGCAGTTCTTTAGCTGGGAGATACAGAGTTTACATACTGTGGGTGTGTTGTGCTCTCCCAAAAACACCCATTTAGGGCCACAAAAAATATTTTGCAGGGTTTTCTGCATATCTGGAGGTGTGTGAAATAAACAATTTATATATTTTTCTTCTACTGTGCTATCCTAAAAAAATAATTGTAGGACAAAAACATTTTTTTGAATAGCATTTTCTGCAGTTCTGTAGCTGTGAGATACAGCTTTTACATACTGTGGGTGTGCTGTGCTCTTCCAAAAACACCCATTTAGGGCCACAAAAAATATTTTGCAGTGTTTTCTGCATATCTGGAGGTGTGTGAAATAAAAAAATATATATATTTTTCTTCTACTGTGCTATCCTAAAAAAATAATTGTAGGACAAAAACATTTTTTTTAATAGCATTTTCTGCAGTTCTTTAGCTGGGAGATACAGAGTTTACATACTGTGGGTGTGTTGTGCTCTTCCAAAAACACCCATTTAGGGCCACAAAAAATATTTTGCAGTGTTTTCTGCATATCTGGAGGTGTGTTAAATAAACAATTTTATATATTTTTCTTCTACTGTTCTATCCTAAAAAAATAATTGTAGGACAAAAACATTTTTTTTTAATAGCATTTTCTGCAGTTCTGTAGCTGTGAGATACAGCGTTTACATACTGTGGTTGTGTTGTGCTCTTCCAAAAACAACCATTTAGGGCCACAAAAAATATTTTGCAGGGTTTTCTGCATATCTGGAGGTGTGTGAAATAAACAATTTATATATTTTTCTTCTACTGTGCTATTCTAAAAAAATAATTGTAAGACAAAAACTTTTTTTTGAATAGCATGTTCTGCAGTTCTGTAGCTGGGAGATACAGCGTTTACATACTGTGGTTGTGTTGTGCTCTTCCAAAAACATTACATTTACATACTATGGATGTGTTGTGCTCTTCCAAAAACACCCATTTAGGGCCACAAAAAATATTTTGCAGTGTTTTCTGCATATCTGGAGGTGTGTGAAATAAACTATTTGTATATTTTTCTTCTACTGTGCTATCCTAAAAAAATAATTGTAGGACAATAAAAAAACAAATTCAATAGCATTTTCTGCAGTTCTGTAGCTGTGAGATACAGCGTTTACATACTGTGGGTGTGTTGTGCTCTTCCAAAAACACCCATTTAGAGCCACAAAAAATATTTTGCAGTGTTTTCTGCATATCTGGATGTGTGTGAAATAAAAAATATATATATTTTTCTTCTACTGTGCTATCCTAAAAAAATAATTGTAGGACACAAACATTTTTTTGGAATAGCATTTTCTGCAGTTCTGTAGCTGTGAGATACAGCGTTTACATACTGTGGTTGTGTTGTGCTCTTCCAAAAACACCCATTTAGGGCTACAAAAAATATTTTGCAGTGTTTTCTGCATATCTGGAGGTGTGTGAAATAAACAATTTATATATTTTTCTTCTACTGTGCTATTCTAAAAAAATAATTATAAGACAAAAACTTTTTTTTGAATAGCATTTACTGCAGTTCTGTAGCTGGGAGATACAGCGTTTACATACTGTGGTTGTGTTGTGCTCTTCCAAAAACATTACATTTACATACTATGGGTGTGTTGTGCTCTTCCAAAAACACCCATTTAGGGCCACAAAAAATATTTTGCAGTGTTTTCTGCATATCTGGAGGTGTGTGAAATAAAAAAAATATATATTTTTCTTCTACTGTGCTATCCTAAAAAAATAATTGTAGGACAAAAACATTTTTTTAATAGCATTTTCTGCAGTTCTTTAGCTGGGAGATACAGAGTTTACATACTGTGGATGTGTTGTGCTCTTCCAAAAACACCCATTTAGGGCCACAAAAAATATTTTGCAGTGTTTTCTGCATATCTGGAGGTGTGTTAAATAAACAATTTTATATATTTTTCTTCTACTGTGCTATCCTAAAAAATGATTGTAGGACAATAACATTTTTTTTGAATAGCATTTTCTGCAGTTCTGTAGCTGTGAGATACAGCGTTTACATACTGTGGGTGTGTTGTGCTCTCCCAAAAACACCCATTTAGGGCCACAAAAAATATTTTGCAGTGTTTTCTGCATATCTGGAGGTGTGTGAAATAAAAAAAATATATATTTTTCTTCTACTGTGCTATCCTAAAAAAAAATTGTAGGACAAAAACATTTTTTTTAATAGCATTTTCTGCAGTTCTTTAGCTGGAAGATACAGAGTTTACATACTGTGGGTGTGTTGTGCTCTTCCAAAAACATTACATTTACATACTATGGGTGTGTTGTGCTCTTCCAAAAACACCCATTTAGGGCCACAAAAAATATTTTGCAGTGTTTTCTGCATATCTGGAGGTGTGTGAAATAAAAAAATATATATATTTTTCTTCTACTGTGCTATCCTAAAGAAATAATTGTAGGACAAAAACATTTTTTTTAATAGCATTTTCCGCAGTTCTTTAGCTGGGAGATACAGAGTTTACATACTGTGGGTGTGTTGTGCTCTTCCAAAACACCCATTTAGGGCCACAAAAAATATTTTGCAGTGTTTTCTGCATATCTGGAGGTGTGTTAAATAAACAATTTTATATATTTTTCTTCTACTGTTCTATCCTAAAAAAATAATTGTAGGACAAAAACATTTTTTTTAATAGCATTTTCTGCAGTTCTGTAGCTGTGAGATACAGCGTTTACATACTGTGGTTGTGTTGTGCTCTTCCAAAAACAACCATTTAGGGCCACAAAAAATATTTTGCAGGGTTTTCTGCATATCTGGAGGTGTGTGAAATAAACAATTTATATATTTTTCTTCTACTGTGCTATCCTAAAAAAATAATTGTAGGACAAAAACATTTTTTAACAGCATTTTCTGCAGTTCTTTAGCTGGGAGATACAGAGTTTACATACTGTGGGTGTGTTGTGCTCTTCCAAAAACACCCATTTAGGGCCACAAAAAATATTTTGCAGGGTTTTCTGCATATCTGGAGGTGTGTGAAATAAAAAAAATTATATATTTTTCTTCTACTGTGCTATCCTAAAAAAATAATTGTAGGACAAAAACATTTTTTTTAAATAGCATTTACTGCAGTTCTGTAGCTGGGAGATACAGCGTTTACATACTGTGGTTGTGTTGTGCTCTTCCAAAAACATTACATTTACATACTATGGGTGTGTTGTGCTCTTCCAAAAACACCCATTTAGGGCCACAAAAAATATTTTGCAGTGTTTTCTGCATATCTGGAGGTGTGTGAAATAAAAAAAATATATATTTTTCTTCTACTGTGCTATCCTAAAAAAATAATTGTAGGACAAAAACATTTTTTTAATAGCATTTTCTGCAGTTCTTTAGCTGGGAGATACAGAGTTTACATACTGTGGATGTGTTGTGCTCTTCCAAAAACACCCATTTAGGGCCACAAAAAATATTTTGCAGTGTTTTCTGCATATCTGGAGGTGTGTTAAATAAACAATTTTATATATTTTTCTTCTACTGTGCTATCCTAAAAAATGATTGTAGGACAATAACATTTTTTTTGAATAGCATTTTCTGCAGTTCTGTAGCTGTGAGATACAGCGTTTACATACTGTGGGTGTGTTGTGCTCTCCCAAAAACACCCATTTAGGGCCACAAAAAATATTTTGCAGTGTTTTCTGCATATCTGGAGGTGTGTGAAATAAAAAAAATATATATTTTTCTTCTACTGTGCTATCCTAAAGAAATAATTGTAGGACAAAAACATTTTTTTTAATAGCATTTTCCGCAGTTCTTTAGCTGGGAGATACAGAGTTTACATACTGTGGGTGTGTTGTGCTCTTCCAAAACACCCATTTAGGGCCACAAAAAATATTTTGCAGTGTTTTCTGCATATCTGGAGGTGTGTTAAATAAACAATTTTATATATTTTTCTTCTACTGTTCTATCCTAAAAAAATAATTGTAGGACAAAAACATTTTTTTTAATAGCATTTTCTGCAGTTCTGTAGCTGTGAGATACAGCGTTTACATACTGTGGTTGTGTTGTGCTCTTCCAAAAACAACCATTTAGGGCCACAAAAAATATTTTGCAGGGTTTTCTGCATATCTGGAGGTGTGTGAAATAAACAATTTATATATTTTTCTTCTACTGTGCTATCCTAAAAAAATAATTGTAGGACAAAAACATTTTTTAACAGCATTTTCTGCAGTTCTTTAGCTGGGAGATACAGAGTTTACATACTGTGGGTGTGTTGTGCTCTTCCAAAAACACCCATTTAGGGCCACAAAAAATATTTTGCAGGGTTTTCTGCATATCTGGAGGTGTGTGAAATAAAAAAAATTATATATTTTTCTTCTACTGTGCTATCCTAAAAAAAAAATTGTAGGACAAAAACATTTTTTTTAATAGCATTTTCTGCAGTTCTTTAGCTGGAAGATACAGAGTTTACATACTGTGGGTGTGTTGTGCTCTTCCAAAAACATTACATTTACATACTATGGGTGTGTTGTGCTCTTCCAAAAACACCCATTTAGGGCCACAAAAAATATTTTGCAGTGTTTTCTGCATATCTGGAGGTGTGTGAAATAAAAAAATATATATATTTTTCTTCTACTGTGCTATCCTAAAGAAATAATTGTAGGACAAAAACATTTTTTTTAATAGCATTTTCCGCAGTTCTTTAGCTGGGAGATACAGAGTTTACATACTGTGGGTGTGTTGTGCTCTTCCAAAAACACCCATTTAGGGCCACAAAAAATATTTTGCAGTGTTTTCTGCATATCTGGAGGTGTGTTAAATAAACAATTTTATATATTTTTCTTCTACTGTTCTATCCTAAAAAAATAATTGTAGGACAAAAACATTTTTTTTAATAGCATTTTCTGCAGTTCTGTAGCTGTGAGATACAGCGTTTACATACTGTGGTTGTGTTGTGCTCTTCCAAAAACAACCATTTAGGGCCACAAAAAATATTTTGCAGGGTTTTCTGCATATCTGGAGGTGTGTGAAATAAACAATTTATATATTTTTCTTCTACTGTGCTATCCTAAAAAAATAATTGTAGGACAAAAACATTTTTTAACAGCATTTTCTGCAGTTCTTTAGCTGGGAGATACAGAGTTTACATACTGTGGGTGTGTTGTGCTCTTCCAAAAACACCCATTTAGGGCCACAAAAAATATTTTGCAGGGTTTTCTGCATATCTGGAGGTGTGTGAAATAAAAAAAATTATATATTTTTCTTCTACTGTGCTATCCTAAAAAAATAATTGTAGGACAAAAACATTTTTTTTAAATAGCATTTTCTGCAGTTCTGTACCTGGGAGATACAGCGTTTACATACTGTGGGTGTGTTGTGCTCTTCCAAAAACACCCATTTAGGGCAACAAAAAATATTTTGCAGTGTTTTCTGCATATCTGGAGGTGTGTGAAATAAACAATTTATATATTTTTCTTCTACTGTCCTATCCTAAAAAAATAATTGTAGGACAAAAACATTTTTTTGAATAGCATTTTCTGCAGTTCTGTAGCTGTGAGATACAGCGTTTACATACTGTGGGTGTGTTGTGCTCTACCAAAAACACCCATTTAGGGCCCCAAAAATATTTTGCAGTGTTTTCTGCATATCTGGAGGTGTGTGAAATAAACAATTTTTATATTTTTCTTCTACTGTGCTATCCTAAAAAAATAATTGTAGGACAATAAAAACAAAAATCAATAGCATTTTCTGCAGTTCTGTAGCTGTGAGATACAGCTTTTACATACTGTGGGTGTGTTGTGCTCTTCCAAAAACACCCATTTAGGGCCACAAAAAATATTTTGCAGTGTTTTCTGCATATCTGGATGTGTGTGAAATAAAAAAAAATATATTTTTCTTCTACTGTGCTATCCTAAAAAAATAATTGTAGGACAAAAACATTTTTTTTAATAGCATTTTCTGCAGTTCTGTAGCTGTGAGATACAGCGTTTACATACTGTGGTTGTGTTGTGCTCTTCCAAAAACAACCATTTAGGGCCACAAAAAATATTTTGCAGTGTTTTCTGCATATCTGGAGGTGTGTGAAATAAACAATTTATATATTTTTCTTCTACTGTGCTATTCTAAAAAAATAATTGTAAGACAAAAACTTTTTTTTAATAGCATTTTCTGCAGTTCTGTAGCTGGGAGATACAGCGTTTACATACTGTGGTTGTGTTGTGCTCTTCCAAAAACAACCATTTAGGGCCACAAAAAATATTTTGCAGGGTTTTCTGCATATCTGGAGGTGTGTGAAATAAACAATTTATATATTTTTCTTCTACTGTGCTATCCTAAAAAAATAATTGTAGGACAAAAACATTTTTTAACAGCATTTTCTGCAGTTCTTTAGCTGGGAGATACAGCGTTTACATACTGTGGTTGTGTTGTGCTCTTCCAAAAACATTACATTTACATACTATGGGTGTGTTGTGCTCTTCCAAAAACACCCATTTAGGGCCACAAAAAATATTTTGCAGTGTTTTCTGCATATCTGGAGGTGTGTGAAATAAAAAAATATATATATTTTTCTTCTACTGTGCTATCCTAAAGAAATAATTGTAGGACAAAAACATTTTTTTAATAGCATTTTCCGCAGTTCTTTAGCTGGGAGATACAGAGTTTACATACTGTGGGTGTGTTGTGCTCTTCCAAAAACACCCATTTAGGGCCACAAAAAATATTTTGCAGTGTTTTCTGCATATCTGGAGGTGTGTTAAATAAACAATTTTATATATTTTTCTTCTACTGTTCTATCCTAAAAAAATAATTGTAGGACAAAAACATTTTTTTTAATAGCATTTTCTGCAGTTCTGTAGCTGTGAGATACAGCGTTTACATACTGTGGTTGTGTTGTGCTCTTCCAAAAACAACCATTTAGGGCCACAAAAAATATTTTGCAGGGTTTTCTGCATATCTGGAGGTGTGTGAAATAAACAATTTATATATTTTTCTTCTACTGTGCTATCCTAAAAAAATAATTGTAGGACAAAAACATTTTTTAACAGCATTTTCTGCAGTTCTTTAGCTGGGAGATACAGAGTTTACATACTGTGGGTGTGTTGTGCTCTTCCAAAAACACCCATTTAGGGCCACAAAAAATATTTTGCAGGGTTTTCTGCATATCTGGAGGTGTGTGAAATAAAAAAAATTATATATTTTTCTTCTACTGTGCTATCCTAAAAAAATAATTGTAGGACAAAAACATTTTTTTTAATAGCATTTTCTGCAGTTCTGTACCTGGGAGATACAGCGTTTACATACTGTGGGTGTGTTGTGCTCTTCCAAAAACACCCATTTAGGGCAACAAAAAATATTTTGCAGTGTTTTCTGCATATCTGGAGGTGTGTGAAATAAACAATTTATATATTTTTCTTCTACTGTCCTATCCTAAAAAAATAATTGTAGGACAAAAACATTTTTTTGAATAGCATTTTCTGCAGTTCTGTAGCTGTGAGATACAGCGTTTACATACTGTGGGTGTGTTGTGCTCTACCAAAAACACCCATTTAGGGCCCCAAAAATATTTTGCAGTGTTTTCTGCATATCTGGAGGTGTGTGAAATAAACAATTTTTATATTTTTCTTCTACTGTGCTATCCTAAAAAAATAATTGTAGGACAATAAAAACAAAAATCAATAGCATTTTCTGCAGTTCTGTAGCTGTGAGATACAGCGTTTACATACTGTGGGTGTGTTGTGCTCTACCAAAAACACCCATTTAGGGCCCCAAAAATATTTTGCAGTGTTTTCTGCATATCTGGAGGTGTGTGAAATAAACAATTTTTATATTTTTCTTCTACTGTGCTATCCTAAAAAAATAATTGTAGGACAATAAAAACAAAAATCAATAGCATTTTCTGCAGTTCTGTAGCTGTGAGATACAGCTTTTACATACTGTGGGTGTGTTGTGCTCTTCCAAAAACACCCATTTAGGGCCACAAAAAATATTTTGCAGTGTTTTCTGCATATCTGGATGTGTGTGAAATAAAAAAAAAATATATTTTTCTTCTACTGTGCTATCCTAAAAAAATAATTGTAGGACAAAAACATTTTTTTTAATAGCATTTTCTGCAGTTCTGTAGCTGTGAGATACAGCGTTTACATACTGTGGTTGTGTTGTGCTCTTCCAAAAACAACCATTTAGGGCCACAAAAAATATTTTGCAGTGTTTTCTGCATATCTGGAGGTGTGTGAAATAAACAATTTATATATTTTTCTTCTACTGTGCTATTCTAAAAAAATAATTGTAAGACAAAAACTTTTTTTTTAATAGCATTTTCTGCAGTTCTGTAGCTGGGAGATACAGCGTTTACATACTGTGGTTGTGTTGTGCTCTTCCAAAAACAACCATTTAGGGCCACAAAAAATATTTTGCAGGGTTTTCTGCATATCTGGAGGTGTGTGAAATAAACAATTTATATATTTTTCTTCTACTGTGCTATCCTAAAAAAATAATTGTAGGACAAAAACATTTTTTAACAGCATTTTCTGCAGTTCTTTAGCTGGGAGATACAGCGTTTACATACTGTGGTTGTGTTGTGCTCTTCCAAAAACATTACATTTACATACTATGGGTGTGTTGTGCTCTTCCAAAAACACCCATTTAGGGCCACAAAAAATATTTTGCAGTGTTTTCTGCATATCTGGAGGTGTGTGAAATAAAAAAATATATATATTTTTCTTCTACTGTGCTATCCTAAAGAAATAATTGTAGGACAAAAACATTTTTTTTAATAGCATTTTCCGCAGTTCTTTAGCTGGGAGATACAGAGTTTACATACTGTGGGTGTGTTGTGCTCTTCCAAAAACACCCATTTAGGGCCACAAAAAATATTTTGCAGTGTTTTCTGCATATCTGGAGGTGTGTTAAATAAACAATTTTATATATTTTTCTTCTACTGTTCTATCCTAAAAAAATAATTGTAGGACAAAAACATTTTTTTTAATAGCATTTTCTGCAGTTCTGTAGCTGTGAGATACAGCGTTTACATACTGTGGTTGTGTTGTGCTCTTCCAAAAACAACCATTTAGGGCCACAAAAAATATTTTGCAGGGTTTTCTGCATATCTGGAGGTGTGTGAAATAAACAATTTATATATTTTTCTTCTACTGTGCTATCCTAAAAAAATAATTGTAGGACAAAAACATTTTTTAACAGCATTTTCTGCAGTTCTTTAGCTGGGAGATACAGAGTTTACATACTGTGGGTGTGTTGTGCTCTTCCAAAAACACCCATTTAGGGCCACAAAAAATATTTTGCAGGGTTTTCTGCATATCTGGAGGTGTGTGAAATAAAAAAAATTATATATTTTTCTTCTACTGTGCTATCCTAAAAAAATAATTGTAGGACAAAAACATTTTTTTTAAATAGCATTTTCTGCAGTTCTGTACCTGGGAGATACAGCGTTTACATACTGTGGGTGTGTTGTGCTCTTCCAAAAACACCCATTTAGGGCAACAAAAAATATTTTGCAGTGTTTTCTGCATATCTGGAGGTGTGTGAAATAAACAATTTATATATTTTTCTTCTACTGTCCTATCCTAAAAAAATAATTGTAGGACAAAAACATTTTTTTGAATAGCATTTTCTGCAGTTCTGTAGCTGTGAGATACAGCGTTTACATACTGTGGGTGTGTTGTGCTCTACCAAAAACACCCATTTAGGGCCCCAAAAATATTTTGCAGTGTTTTCTGCATATCTGGAGGTGTGTGAAATAAACAATTTTTATATTTTTCTTCTACTGTGCTATCCTAAAAAAATAATTGTAGGACAATAAAAACAAAAATCAATAGCATTTTCTGCAGTTCTGTAGCTGTGAGATACAGCTTTTACATACTGTGGGTGTGTTGTGCTCTTCCAAAAACACCCATTTAGGGCCACAAAAAATATTTTGCAGTGTTTTCTGCATATCTGGATGTGTGTGAAATAAAAAAAAAATATATTTTTCTTCTACTGTGCTATCCTAAAAAAATAATTGTAGGACAAAAACATTTTTTTTAATAGCATTTTCTGCAGTTCTGTAGCTGTGAGATACAGCGTTTACATACTGTGGTTGTGTTGTGCTCTTCCAAAAACAACCATTTAGGGCCACAAAAAATATTTTGCAGTGTTTTCTGCATATCTGGAGGTGTGTGAAATAAACAATTTATATATTTTTCTTCTACTGTGCTATTCTAAAAAAATAATTGTAAGACAAAAACTTTTTTTTTAATAGCATTTTCTGCAGTTCTGTAGCTGGGAGATACAGCGTTTACATACTGTGGTTGTGTTGTGCTCTTCCAAAAACAACCATTTAGGGCCACAAAAAATATTTTGCAGGGTTTTCTGCATATCTGGAGGTGTGTGAAATAAACAATTTATATATTTTTCTTCTACTGTGCTATCCTAAAAAAATAATTGTAGGACAAAAACATTTTTTAACAGCATTTTCTGCAGTTCTTTAGCTGGGAGATACAGCGTTTACATACTGTGGTTGTGTTGTGCTCTTCCAAAAACATTACATTTACATACTATGGATGTGTTGTGCTCTTCCAAAAACACCCATTTAGGGCCACAAAAAATATTTTGCAGTGTTTTCTGCATATCTGGAGGTGTGTGAAATAAACAATTTATATATTTTTCTTCTACTGTGCTATCCTAAAAAAATAATTGTAGGACAATAAAAAAAATCAATAGCATTTTCTGCAGTTCTGTAGCTGTGAGATACAGCGTTTACATACTGTGGGTGTGTTGTGCTCTTCCAAAAACACCCATTTAGGGCCACAAAAAATATTTTGCAGTGTTTTCTGCATATCTGGAGGTGTGTGAAATAAAAAAATATATATTTTTCTTCTACTGTGCTATCCTAAAAAAATAATTGTAGGACAAAAACATTTTTTTTAATAGCATTTTCTGCAGTTCTTTAGCTGGGAGATACAGAGTTTACATACTGTGGGTGTGTTGTGCTCTCCCAAAAACACCCATTTAGGGCCACAAAAAATATTTTGCAGGGTTTTCTGCATATCTGGAGGTGTGTGAAATAAACAATTTATATATTTTTCTTCTACTGTGCTATCCTAAAAAAATAATTGTAGGACAAAAACATTTTTTTGAATAGCATTTTCTGCAGTTCTGTAGCTGTGAGATACAGCTTTTACATACTGTGGGTGTGCTGTGCTCTTCCAAAAACACCCATTTAGGGCCACAAAAAATATTTTGCAGTGTTTTCTGCATATCTGGAGGTGTGTGAAATAAAAAAATATATATATTTTTCTTCTACTGTGCTATCCTAAAAAAATAATTGTAGGACAAAAACATTTTTTTTAATAGCATTTTCCGCAGTTCTTTAGCTGGGAGATACAGAGTTTACATACTGTGGGTGTGTTGTGCTCTTCCAAAAACACCCATTTAGGGCCACAAAAAATATTTTGCAGTGTTTTCTGCATATCTGGAGGTGTGTTAAATAAACAATTTTATATATTTTTCTTCTACTGTTCTATCCTAAAAAAATAATTGTAGGACAAAAACATTTTTTTTTAATAGCATTTTCTGCAGTTCTGTAGCTGTGAGATACAGCGTTTACATACTGTGGTTGTGTTGTGCTCTTCCAAAAACAACCATTTAGGGCCACAAAAAATATTTTGCAGGGTTTTCTGCATATCTGGAGGTGTGTGAAATAAACAATTTATATATTTTTCTTCTACTGTGCTATTCTAAAAAAATAATTGTAAGACAAAAACTTTTTTTTGAATAGCATGTTCTGCAGTTCTGTAGCTGGGAGATACAGCGTTTACATACTGTGGTTGTGTTGTGCTCTTCCAAAAACATTACATTTACATACTATGGATGTGTTGTGCTCTTCCAAAAACACCCATTTAGGGCCACAAAAAATATTTTGCAGTGTTTTCTGCATATCTGGAGGTGTGTGAAATAAACTATTTATATATTTTTCTTCTACTGTGCTATCCTAAAAAAATAATTGTAGGACAATAAAAAAACAAATTCAATAGCATTTTCTGCAGTTCTGTAGCTGTGAGATACAGCGTTTACATACTGTGGGTGTGTTGTGCTCTTCCAAAAACACCCATTTAGAGCCACAAAAAATATTTTGCAGTGTTTTCTGCATATCTGGATGTGTGTGAAATAAAAAATATATATATTTTTCTTCTACTGTGCTATCCTAAAAAAATAATTGTAGGACACAAACATTTTTTTTGAATAGCATTTTCTGCAGTTCTGTAGCTGTGAGATACAGCGTTTACATACTGTGGTTGTGTTGTGCTCTTCCAAAAACACCCATTTAGGGCCACAAAAAATATTTTGCAGTGTTTTCTGCATATCTGGAGGTGTGTTAAATAAACAATTTTATATATTTTTCTTCTACTGTTCTATCCTAAAAAAATTATTGTAGGACAAAAACATTTTTTTAATAGCATTTTCTGCAGTTCTGTAGCTGTGAGATACAGCGTTTACATACTGTGGTTATGTTGTGCTCTTCCAAAAACAACCATTTAGGGCCACAAAAAATATTTTGCAGGGTTTTCTGCATATCTGGAGGTGTGTGAAATAAACAATTTATATATTTTTCTTCTACTGTGCTATCCTAAAAAAATAATTGTAGGACAAAAACATTTTTTAACAGCATTTTCTGCAGTTCTTTAGCTGGGAGATACAGAGTTTACATACTGTGGGTGTGTTGTGCTCTTCCAAAAACACCCATTTAGGGCCACAAAAAATATTTTGCAGGGTTTTCTGCATATCTGGAGGTGTGTGAAATAAAAAAAATTATATATTTTTCTTCTACTGTGCTATCCTAAAAAAATAATTGTAGGACAATAAAAACAAAAATCAATAGCATTTTCTGCAGTTCTGTAGCTGTGAGATACAGCTTTTACATACTGTGGGTGTGTTGTGCTCTTCCAAAAACACCCATTTAGGGCCACAAAAAATATTTTGCAGTGTTTTCTGCATATCTGGATGTGTGTGAAATAAAAAAAATATATATTTTTCTTCTACTGTGCTATCCTAAAAAAATAATTGTAGGACAAAAACATTTTTTTTAATAGCATTTTCTGCAGTTCTGTAGCTGTGAGATACAGCGTTTACATACTGTGGTTGTGTTGTGCTCTTCCAAAAACAACCATTTAGGGCCACAAAAAATATTTTGCAGTGTTTTCTGCATATCTGGAGGTGTGTGAAATAAACAATTTATATATTTTTCTTCTACTGTGCTATTCTAAAAAAATAATTGTAAGACAAAAACTTTTTTTTTAATAGCATTTTCTGCAGTTCTGTAGCTGGGAGATACAGCGTTTACATACTGTGGTTGTGTTGTGCTCTTCCAAAAACATTACATTTACATACTATGGATGTGTTGTGCTCTTCCAAAAACACCCATTTAGGGCCACAAAAAATATTTTGCAGTGTTTTCTGCATATCTGGAGGTGTGTGAAATAAACAATTTATATATTTTTCTTCTACTGTGCTATCCTAAAAAAATAATTGTAGGACAATAAAAAAAATCAATAGCATTTTCTGCAGTTCTGTAGCTGTGAGATACAGCGTTTACATACTGTGGGTGTGTTGTGCTCTTCCAAAAACACCCATTTAGGGCCACAAAAAATATTTTGCAGTGTTTTCTGCATATCTGGAGGTGTGTGAAATAAAAAAATATATATTTTTCTTCTACTGTGCTATCCTAAAAAAATAATTGTAGGACAAAAACATTTTTTTTAATAGCATTTTCTGCAGTTCTTTAGCTGGGAGATACAGAGTTTACATACTGTGGGTGTGTTGTGCTCTCCCAAAAACACCCATTTAGGGCCACAAAAAATATTTTGCAGGGTTTTCTGCATATCTGGAGGTGTGTGAAATAAACAATTTATATATTTTTCTTCTACTGTGCTATCCTAAAAAAATAATTGTAGGACAAAAACATTTTTTTGAATAGCATTTTCTGCAGTTCTGTAGCTGTGAGATACAGCTTTTACATACTGTGGGTGTGCTGTGCTCTTCCAAAAACACCCATTTAGGGCCACAAAAAATATTTTGCAGTGTTTTCTGCATATCTGGAGGTGTGTGAAATAAAAAAATATATATATTTTTCTTCTACTGTGCTATCCTAAAAAAATAATTGTAGGACAAAAACATTTTTTTTAATAGCATTTTCTGCAGTTCTTTAGCTGGGAGATACAGAGTTTACATACTGTGGGTGTGTTGTGCTCTTCCAAAAACACCCATTTAGGGCCACAAAAAATATTTTGCAGTGTTTTCTGCATATCTGGAGGTGTGTTAAATAAACAATTTTATATATTTTTCTTCTACTGTTCTATCCTAAAAAAATAATTGTAGGACAAAAACATTTTTTTTTAATAGCATTTTCTGCAGTTCTGTAGCTGTGAGATACAGCGTTTACATACTGTGGTTGTGTTGTGCTCTTCCAAAAACAACCATTTAGGGCCACAAAAAATATTTTGCAGGGTTTTCTGCATATCTGGAGGTGTGTGAAATAAACAATTTATATATTTTTCTTCTACTGTGCTATTCTAAAAAAATAATTGTAAGACAAAAACTTTTTTTTGAATAGCATGTTCTGCAGTTCTGTAGCTGGGAGATACAGCGTTTACATACTGTGGTTGTGTTGTGCTCTTCCAAAAACATTACATTTACATACTATGGATGTGTTGTGCTCTTCCAAAAACACCCATTTAGGGCCACAAAAAATATTTTGCAGTGTTTTCTGCATATCTGGAGGTGTGTGAAATAAACTATTTATATATTTTTCTTCTACTGTGCTATCCTAAAAAAATAATTGTAGGACAATAAAAAAACAAATTCAATAGCATTTTCTGCAGTTCTGTAGCTGTGAGATACAGCGTTTACATACTGTGGGTGTGTTGTGCTCTTCCAAAAACACCCATTTAGAGCCACAAAAAATATTTTGCAGTGTTTTCTGCATATCTGGATGTGTGTGAAATAAAAAATATATATATTTTTCTTCTACTGTGCTATCCTAAAAAAATAATTGTAGGACACAAACATTTTTTTGGAATAGCATTTTCTGCAGTTCTGTAGCTGTGAGATACAGCGTTTACATACTGTGGTTGTGTTGTGCTCTTCCAAAAACACCCATTTAGGGCTACAAAAAATATTTTGCAGTGTTTTCTGCATATCTGGAGGTGTGTGAAATAAACAATTTATATATTTTTCTTCTACTGTGCTATTCTAAAAAAATAATTATAAGACAAAAACTTTTTTTTGAATAGCATTTACTGCAGTTCTGTAGCTGGGAGATACAGCGTTTACATACTGTGGTTGTGTTGTGCTCTTCCAAAAACATTACATTTACATACTATGGGTGTGTTGTGCTCTTCCAAAAACACCCATTTAGGGCCACAAAAAATATTTTGCAGTGTTTTCTGCATATCTGGAGGTGTGTGAAATAAAAAAAATATATATTTTTCTTCTACTGTGCTATCCTAAAAAAATAATTGTAGGACAAAAACATTTTTTTAATAGCATTTTCTGCAGTTCTTTAGCTGGGAGATACAGAGTTTACATACTGTGGATGTGTTGTGCTCTTCCAAAAACACCCATTTAGGGCCACAAAAAATATTTTGCAGTGTTTTCTGCATATCTGGAGGTGTGTTAAATAAACAATTTTATATATTTTTCTTCTACTGTGCTATCCTAAAAAATGATTGTAGGACAATAACATTTTTTTTGAATAGCATTTTCTGCAGTTCTGTAGCTGTGAGATACAGCGTTTACATACTGTGGGTGTGTTGTGCTCTCCCAAAAACACCCATTTAGGGCCACAAAAAATATTTTGCAGTGTTTTCTGCATATCTGGAGGTGTGTGAAATAAAAAAAATATATATTTTTCTTCTACTGTGCTATCCTAAAAAAAAAATTGTAGGACAAAAACATTTTTTTTAATAGCATTTTCTGCAGTTCTTTAGCTGGAAGATACAGAGTTTACATACTGTGGGTGTGTTGTGCTCTTCCAAAAACATTACATTTACATACTATGGGTGTGTTGTGCTCTTCCAAAAACACCCATTTAGGGCCACAAAAAATATTTTGCAGTGTTTTCTGCATATCTGGAGGTGTGTGAAATAAAAAAATATATATATTTTTCTTCTACTGTGCTATCCTAAAGAAATAATTGTAGGACAAAAACATTTTTTTTAATAGCATTTTCCGCAGTTCTTTAGCTGGGAGATACAGAGTTTACATACTGTGGGTGTGTTGTGCTCTTCCAAAAACACCCATTTAGGGCCACAAAAAATATTTTGCAGTGTTTTCTGCATATCTGGAGGTGTGTTAAATAAACAATTTTATATATTTTTCTTCTACTGTTCTATCCTAAAAAAATAATTGTAGGACAAAAACATTTTTTTTAATAGCATTTTCTGCAGTTCTGTAGCTGTGAGATACAGCGTTTACATACTGTGGTTGTGTTGTGCTCTTCCAAAAACAACCATTTAGGGCCACAAAAAATATTTTGCAGGGTTTTCTGCATATCTGGAGGTGTGTGAAATAAACAATTTATATATTTTTCTTCTACTGTGCTATCCTAAAAAAATAATTGTAGGACAAAAACATTTTTTAACAGCATTTTCTGCAGTTCTTTAGCTGGGAGATACAGAGTTTACATACTGTGGGTGTGTTGTGCTCTTCCAAAAACACCCATTTAGGGCCACAAAAAATATTTTGCAGGGTTTTCTGCATATCTGGAGGTGTGTGAAATAAAAAAAATTATATATTTTTCTTCTACTGTGCTATCCTAAAAAAATAATTGTAGGACAAAAACATTTTTTTTAAATAGCATTTACTGCAGTTCTGTAGCTGGGAGATACAGCGTTTACATACTGTGGTTGTGTTGTGCTCTTCCAAAAACATTACATTTACATACTATGGGTGTGTTGTGCTCTTCCAAAAACACCCATTTAGGGCCACAAAAAATATTTTGCAGTGTTTTCTGCATATCTGGAGGTGTGTGAAATAAAAAAAATATATATTTTTCTTCTACTGTGCTATCCTAAAAAAATAATTGTAGGACAAAAACATTTTTTTAATAGCATTTTCTGCAGTTCTTTAGCTGGGAGATACAGAGTTTACATACTGTGGATGTGTTGTGCTCTTCCAAAAACACCCATTTAGGGCCACAAAAAATATTTTGCAGTGTTTTCTGCATATCTGGAGGTGTGTTAAATAAACAATTTTATATATTTTTCTTCTACTGTGCTATCCTAAAAAATGATTGTAGGACAATAACATTTTTTTTGAATAGCATTTTCTGCAGTTCTGTAGCTGTGAGATACAGCGTTTACATACTGTGGGTGTGTTGTGCTCTCCCAAAAACACCCATTTAGGGCCACAAAAAATATTTTGCAGTGTTTTCTGCATATCTGGAGGTGTGTGAAATAAAAAAAATATATATTTTTCTTCTACTGTGCTATCCTAAAAAAAAAATTGTAGGACAAAAACATTTTTTTTAATAGCATTTTCTGCAGTTCTTTAGCTGGAAGATACAGAGTTTACATACTGTGGGTGTGTTGTGCTCTTCCAAAAACATTACATTTACATACTATGGGTGTGTTGTGCTCTTCCAAAAACACCCATTTAGGGCCACAAAAAATATTTTGCAGTGTTTTCTGCATATCTGGAGGTGTGTGAAATAAAAAAATATATATATTTTTCTTCTACTGTGCTATCCTAAAGAAATAATTGTAGGACAAAAACATTTTTTTTAATAGCATTTTCCGCAGTTCTTTAGCTGGGAGATACAGAGTTTACATACTGTGGGTGTGTTGTGCTCTTCCAAAAACACCCATTTAGGGCCACAAAAAATATTTTGCAGTGTTTTCTGCATATCTGGAGGTGTGTTAAATAAACAATTTTATATATTTTTCTTCTACTGTTCTATCCTAAAAAAATAATTGTAGGACAAAAACATTTTTTTTAATAGCATTTTCTGCAGTTCTGTAGCTGTGAGATACAGCGTTTACATACTGTGGTTGTGTTGTGCTCTTCCAAAAACAACCATTTAGGGCCACAAAAAATATTTTGCAGGGTTTTCTGCATATCTGGAGGTGTGTGAAATAAACAATTTATATATTTTTCTTCTACTGTGCTATCCTAAAAAAATAATTGTAGGACAAAAACATTTTTTAACAGCATTTTCTGCAGTTCTTTAGCTGGGAGATACAGAGTTTACATACTGTGGGTGTGTTGTGCTCTTCCAAAAACACCCATTTAGGGCCACAAAAAATATTTTGCAGGGTTTTCTGCATATCTGGAGGTGTGTGAAATAAAAAAAATTATATATTTTTCTTCTACTGTGCTATCCTAAAAAAATAATTGTAGGACAAAAACATTTTTTTTAAATAGCATTTTCTGCAGTTCTGTACCTGGGAGATACAGCGTTTACATACTGTGGGTGTGTTGTGCTCTTCCAAAAACACCCATTTAGGGCAACAAAAAATATTTTGCAGTGTTTTCTGCATATCTGGAGGTGTGTGAAATAAACAATTTATATATTTTTCTTCTACTGTCCTATCCTAAAAAAATAATTGTAGGACAAAAACATTTTTTTGAATAGCATTTTCTGCAGTTCTGTAGCTGTGAGATACAGCGTTTACATACTGTGGGTGTGTTGTGCTCTACCAAAAACACCCATTTAGGGCCCCAAAAATATTTTGCAGTGTTTTCTGCATATCTGGAGGTGTGTGAAATAAACAATTTTTATATTTTTCTTCTACTGTGCTATCCTAAAAAAATAATTGTAGGACAATAAAAACAAAAATCAATAGCATTTTCTGCAGTTCTGTAGCTGTGAGATACAGCTTTTACATACTGTGGGTGTGTTGTGCTCTTCCAAAAACACCCATTTAGGGCCACAAAAAATATTTTGCAGTGTTTTCTGCATATCTGGATGTGTGTGAAATAAAAAAAATATATATTTTTCTTCTACTGTGCTATCCTAAAAAAATAATTGTAGGACAAAAACATTTTTTTTAATAGCATTTTCTGCAGTTCTGTAGCTGTGAGATACAGCGTTTACATACTGTGGTTGTGTTGTGCTCTTCCAAAAACAACCATTTAGGGCCACAAAAAATATTTTGCAGTGTTTTCTGCATATCTGGAGGTGTGTGAAATAAACAATTTATATATTTTTCTTCTACTGTGCTATTCTAAAAAAATAATTGTAAGACAAAAACTTTTTTTTTAATAGCATTTTCTGCAGTTCTGTAGCTGGGAGATACAGCGTTTACATACTGTGGTTGTGTTGTGCTCTTCCAAAAACAACCATTTAGGGCCACAAAAAATATTTTGCAGGGTTTTCTGCATATCTGGAGGTGTGTGAAATAAACAATTTATATATTTTTCTTCTACTGTGCTATCCTAAAAAAATAATTGTAGGACAAAAACATTTTTTAACAGCATTTTCTGCAGTTCTTTAGCTGGGAGATACAGAGTTTACATACTGTGGGTGTGTTGTGCTCTTCCAAAAACACCCATTTAGGGCCACAAAAAATATTTTGCAGGGTTTTCTGCATATCTGGAGGTGTGTGAAATAAAAAAAATTATATATTTTTCTTCTACTGTGCTATCCTAAAAAAATAATTGTAGGACAAAAACATTTTTTTTAAATAGCATTTACTGCAGTTCTGTAGCTGGGAGATACAGCGTTTACATACTGTGGTTGTGTTGTGCTCTTCCAAAAACATTACATTTACATACTATGGGTGTGTTGTGCTCTTCCAAAAACACCCATTTAGGGCCACAAAAAATATTTTGCAGTGTTTTCTGCATATCTGGAGGTGTGTGAAATAAAAAAAATATATATTTTTCTTCTACTGTGCTATCCTAAAAAAATAATTGTAGGACAAAAACATTTTTTAATAGCATTTTCTGCAGTTCTTTAGCTGGGAGATACAGAGTTTACATACTGTGGATGTGTTGTGCTCTTCCAAAAACACCCATTTAGGGCCACAAAAAATATTTTGCAGTGTTTTCTGCATATCTGGAGGTGTGTTAAATAAACAATTTTATATATTTTTCTTCTACTGTGCTATCCTAAAAAATGATTGTAGGACAATAACATTTTTTTTGAATAGCATTTTCTGCAGTTCTGTAGCTGTGAGATACAGCGTTTACATACTGTGGGTGTGTTGTGCTCTCCCAAAAACACCCATTTAGGGCCACAAAAAATATTTTGCAGTGTTTTCTGCATATCTGGAGGTGTGTGAAATAAAAAAAAATATATATTTTTCTTCTACTGTGCTATCCTAAAAAAAAAATTGTAGGACAAAAACATTTTTTTTAATAGCATTTTCTGCAGTTCTTTAGCTGGAAGATACAGAGTTTACATACTGTGGGTGTGTTGTGCTCTTCCAAAAACATTACATTTACATACTATGGGTGTGTTGTGCTCTTCCAAAAACACCCATTTAGGGCCACAAAAAATATTTTGCAGTGTTTTCTGCATATCTGGAGGTGTGTGAAATAAAAAAATATATATATTTTTCTTCTACTGTGCTATCCTAAAGAAATAATTGTAGGACAAAAACATTTTTTTTAATAGCATTTTCCGCAGTTCTTTAGCTGGGAGATACAGAGTTTACATACTGTGGGTGTGTTGTGCTCTTCCAAAAACACCCATTTAGGGCCACAAAAAATATTTTGCAGTGTTTTCTGCATATCTGGAGGTGTGTTAAATAAACAATTTTATATATTTTTCTTCTACTGTTCTATCCTAAAAAAATAATTGTAGGACAAAAACATTTTTTTTAATAGCATTTTCTGCAGTTCTGTAGCTGTGAGATACAGCGTTTACATACTGTGGTTGTGTTGTGCTCTTCCAAAAACAACCATTTAGGGCCACAAAAAATATTTTGCAGGGTTTTCTGCATATCTGGAGGTGTGTGAAATAAACAATTTATATATTTTTCTTCTACTGTGCTATCCTAAAAAAATAATTGTAGGACAAAAACATTTTTTAACAGCATTTTCTGCAGTTCTTTAGCAGGGAGATACAGAGTTTACATACTGTGGGTGTGTTGTGCTCTTCCAAAAACACCCATTTAGGGCCACAAAAAATATTTTGCAGGGTTTTCTGCATATCTGGAGGTGTGTGAAATAAAAAAAATTATATATTTTTCTTCTACTGTGCTATCCTAAAAAAATAATTGTAGGACAAAAACATTTTTTTTAAATAGCATTTTCTGCAGTTCTGTACCTGGGAGATACAGCGTTTACATACTGTGGGTGTGTTGTGCTCTTCCAAAAACACCCATTTAGGGCAACAAAAAATATTTTGCAGTGTTTTCTGCATATCTGGAGGTGTGTGAAATAAACAATTTATATATTTTTCTTCTACTGTCCTATCCTAAAAAAATAATTGTAGGACAAAAACATTTTTTTGAATAGCATTTTCTGCAGTTCTGTAGCTGTGAGATACAGCGTTTACATACTGTGGGTGTGTTGTGCTCTACCAAAAACACCCATTTAGGGCCCCAAAAATATTTTGCAGTGTTTTCTGCATATCTGGAGGTGTGTGAAATAAACAATTTTTATATTTTTCTTCTACTGTGCTATCCTAAAAAAATAATTGTAGGACAATAAAAACAAAAATCAATAGCATTTTCTGCAGTTCTGTAGCTGTGAGATACAGCTTTTACATACTGTGGGTGTGTTGTGCTCTTCCAAAAACACCCATTTAGGGCCACAAAAAATATTTTGCAGTGTTTTCTGCATATCTGGATGTGTGTGAAATAAAAAAAAAATATATTTTTCTTCTACTGTGCTATCCTAAAAAAATAATTGTAGGACAAAAACATTTTTTTAATAGCATTTTCTGCAGTTCTGTAGCTGTGAGATACAGCGTTTACATACTGTGGTTGTGTTGTGCTCTTCCAAAAACAACCATTTAGGGCCACAAAAAATATTTTGCAGTGTTTTCTGCATATCTGGAGGTGTGTGAAATAAACAATTTATATATTTTTCTTCTACTGTGCTATTCTAAAAAAATAATTGTAAGACAAAAACTTTTTTTTTAATAGCATTTTCTGCAGTTCTGTAGCTGGGAGATACAGCGTTTACATACTGTGGTTGTGTTGTGCTCTTCCAAAAACATTACATTTACATACTATGGATGTGTTGTGCTCTTCCAAAAACACCCATTTAGGGCCACAAAAAATATTTTGCAGTGTTTTCTGCATATCTGGAGGTGTGTGAAATAAACAATTTATATATTTTTCTTCTACTGTGCTATCCTAAAAAAATAATTGTAGGACAATAAAAAAAATCAATAGCATTTTCTGCAGTTCTGTAGCTGTGAGATACAGCGTTTACATACTGTGGGTGCGTTGTGCTCTTCCAAAAACACCCATTTAGGGCCACAAAAAATATTTTGCAGTGTTTTCTGCATATCTGGAGGTGTGTGAAATAAAAAAATATATATTTTTCTTCTACTGTGCTATCCTAAAAAAATAATTGTAGGACAAAAACATTTTTTTAATAGCATTTTCTGCAGTTCTTTAGCTGGGAGATACAGAGTTTACATACTGTGGGTGTGTTGTGCTCTCCCAAAAACACCCATTTAGGGCCACAAAAAATATTTTGCAGGGTTTTCTGCATATCTGGAGGTGTGTGAAATAAACAATTTATATATTTTTCTTCTACTGTGCTATCCTAAAAAAATAATTGTAGGACAAAAACATTTTTTTGAATAGCATTTTCTGCAGTTCTGTAGCTGTGAGATACAGCTTTTACATACTGTGGGTGTGCTGTGCTCTTCCAAAAACACCCATTTAGGGCCACAAAAAATATTTTGCAGTGTTTTCTGCATATCTGGAGGTGTGTGAAATAAAAAAAAAATATATTTTTCTTCTACTGTGCTATCCTAAAGAAATAATTGTAGGACAAAAACATTTTTTTTAATAGCATTTTCCGCAGTTCTTTAGCTGGGAGATACAGAGTTTACATACTGTGGGTGTGTTGTGCTCTTCCAAAAACACCCATTTAGGGCCACAAAAAATATTTTGCAGTGTTTTCTGCATATCTGGAGGTGTGTTAAATAAACAATTTTATATATTTTTCTTCTACTGTTCTATCCTAAAAAAATAATTGTAGGACAAAAACATTTTTTTTTAATAGCATTTTCTGCAGTTCTGTAGCTGTGAGATACAGCGTTTACATACTGTGGTTGTGTTGTGCTCTTCCAAAAACAACCATTTAGGGCCACAAAAAATATTTTGCAGGGTTTTCTGCATATCTGGAGGTGTGTGAAATAAACAATTTATATATTTTTCTTCTACTGTGCTATTCTAAAAAAATAATTGTAAGACAAAAACTTTTTTTTGAATAGCATGTTCTGCAGTTCTGTAGCTGGGAGATACAGCGTTTACATACTGTGGTTGTGTTGTGCTCTTCCAAAAACATTACATTTACATACTATGGATGTGTTGTGCTCTTCCAAAAACACCCATTTAGGGCCACAAAAAATATTTTGCAGTGTTTTCTGCATATCTGGAGGTGTGTGAAATAAACAATTTATATATTTTTCTTCTACTGTGCTATCCTAAAAAAATAATTGTAGGACAATAAAAAAACAAATTCAATAGCATTTTCTGCAGTTCTGTAGCTGTGAGATACAGCGTTTACATACTGTGGGTGTGTTGTGCTCTTCCAAAAACACCCATTTAGAGCCACAAAAAATATTTTGCAGTGTTTTCTGCATATCTGGATGTGTGTGAAATAAAAAATATATATATTTTTCTTCTACTGTGCTATCCTAAAAAAATAATTGTAGGACACAAACATTTTTTTTGAATAGCATTTTCTGCAGTTCTGTAGCTGTGAGATACAGCGTTTACATACTGTGGTTGTGTTGTGCTCTTCCAAAAACACCCATTTAGGGCTACAAAAAATATTTTGCAGTGTTTTCTGCATATCTGGAGGTGTGTGAAATAAACAATTTATATATTTTTCTTCTACTGTGCTATTCTAAAAAAATAATTATAAGACAAAAACTTTTTTTTGAATAGCATTTTCTGCAGTTCTGTAGCTGGGAGATACAGCGTTTACATACTGTGGTTGTGTTGTGCTCTTCCAAAAACATTACATTTACATACTATGGGTGTGTTGTGCTCTTCCAAAAACACCCATTTAGGGCCACAAAAAATATTTTGCAGTGTTTTCTGCATATCTGGAGGTGTGTGAAATAAAAAAAATATATATTTTTCTTCTACTGTGCTATCCTAAAAAAATAATTGTAGGACAAAAACATTTTTTTAATAGCATTTTCTGCAGTTCTTTAGCTGGGAGATACAGAGTTTACATACTGTGGATGTGTTGTGCTCTTCCAAAAACACCCATTTAGGGCCACAAAAAATATTTTGCAGTGTTTTCTGCATATCTGGAGGTGTGTTAAATAAACAATTTTATATATTTTTCTTCTACTGTGCTATCCTAAAAAATTATTGTAGGACAATAACATTTTTTTTGAATAGCATTTTCTGCAGTTCTGTAGCTGTGAGATACAGCGTTTACATACTGTGGGTGTGTTGTGCTCTCCCAAAAACACCCATTTAGGGCCACAAAAAATATTTTGCAGTGTTTTCTGCATATCTGGAGGTGTGTGAAATAAAAAATATATATATTTTTCTTCTACTGTGCTATCCTAAAAAAAGAATTGTAGGACAAAAACATTTTTTTTAATAGCATTTTCTGCAGTTCTTTAGCTGGAAGATACAGAGTTTACATACTGTGGGTGTGTTGTGCTCTTCCAAAAACATTACATTTACATACTATGGGTGTGTTGTGCTATTCCAAAAACACCCATTTAGGGTCACAAAAAATATTTTGCAGTGTTTTCTGCATATCTGGAGGTGTGTGAAATAAAAAATATATATATTTTTCTTCTACTGTGCTATCCTAAAAAAATAATTGAAGGACAAAAACATTTTTTTTAATACCATTTTCTGCAGTTCTTTAGCTGGGAGATACAGAGTTTACATACTGTGGGTGTGTTGTGCTCTTCCAAAAACACCCATTTAGGGCCACAAAAAATATTTTGCAGTGTTTTCTGCATATCTGGAGGTGTGTTAAATAAACAATTTTATATATTTTTCTTCTACTGTTCTATCCTAAAAAAATTATTGTAGGACAAAAACATTTTTTTTAATAGCATTTTCTGCAGTTCTGTAGCTGTGAGATACAGCGTTTACATACTGTGGTTGTGTTGTGCTCTTCCAAAAACAACCATTTAGGGCCACAAAAAATATTTTGCAGGGTTTTCTGCATATCTGGAGGTGTGTGAAATAAACAATTTATATATTTTTCTTCTACTGTGCTATCCTAAAAAAATAATTGTAGGACAAAAACATTTTTTAACAGCATTTTCTGCAGTTCTTTAGCTGGGAGATACAGAGTTTACATACTGTGGGTGTGTTGTGCTCTTCCAAAAACACCCATTTAGGGCCACAAAAAATATTTTGCAGGGTTTTCTGCATATCTGGAGGTGTGTGAAATAAAAAAAAATATATATTTTTCTTCTACTGTGCTATCCTAAAAAAATAATTGTAGGACAAAAACATTTTTTTTAAATAGCATTTTCTGCAGTTCTGTACCTGGGAGATACAGCGTTTACATACTGTGGGTGTGTTGTGCTCTTCCAAAAACACCCATTTAGGGCAACAAAAAATATTTTGCAGTGTTTTCTGCATATCTGGAGGTGTGTGAAATAAACAATTTATATATTTTTCTTCTACTGTCCTATCCTAAAAAAATAATTGTAGGACAAAAACATTTTTTTGAATAGCATTTTCTGCAGTTCTGTAGCTGTGAGATACAGCGTTTACATACTGTGGGTGTGTTGTGCTCTACCAAAAACACCCATTTAGGGCCCCAAAAATATTTTGCAGTGTTTTCTGCATATCTGGAGGTGTGTGAAATAAACAATTTTTATATTTTTCTTCTACTGTGCTATCCTAAAAAAATAATTGTAGGACAATAAAAACAAAAATCAATAGCATTTTCTGCAGTTCTGTAGCTGTGAGATACAGCTTTTACATACTGTGGGTGTGTTGTGCTCTTCCAAAAACACCCATTTAGGGCCACAAAAAATATTTTGCAGTGTTTTCTGCATATCTGGATGTGTGTGAAATAAAAAAAAAATATATTTTTCTTCTACTGTGCTATCCTAAAAAAATAATTGTAGGACAAAAACATTTTTTTTAATAGCATTTTCTGCAGTTCTGTAGCTGTGAGATACAGCGTTTACATACTGTGGTTGTGTTGTGCTCTTCCAAAAACAACCATTTAGGGCCACAAAAAATATTTTGCAGTGTTTTCTGCATATCTGGAGGTGTGTGAAATAAACAATTTATATATTTTTCTTCTACTGTGCTATTCTAAAAAAATAATTGTAAGACAAAAACTTTTTTTTTAATAGCATTTTCTGCAGTTCTGTAGCTGGGAGATACAGCGTTTACATACTGTGGTTGTGTTGTGCTCTTCCAAAAACATTACATTTACATACTATGGATGTGTTGTGCTCTTCCAAAAACACCCATTTAGGGCCACAAAAAATATTTTGCAGTGTTTTCTGCATATCTGGAGGTGTGTGAAATAAACAATTTATATATTTTTCTTCTACTGTGCTATCCTAAAAAAATAATTGTAGGACAATAAAAAAAATCAATAGCATTTTCTGCAGTTCTGTAGCTGTGAGATACAGCTTTTACATACTGTGGGTGTGTTGTGCTCTTCCAAAAACACCCATTTAGGGCCACAAAAAATATTTTGCAGTGTTTTCTGCATATCTGGATGTGTGTGAAATAAAAAAAAAATATATTTTTCTTCTACTGTGCTATCCTAAAAAAATAATTGTAGGACAAAAACATTTTTTTTAATAGCATTTTCTGCAGTTCTTTAGCTGGGAGATACAGAGTTTACATACTGTGGGTGTGTTGTGCTCTCCCAAAAAACACCCATTTAGGGCCACAAAAAATATTTTGCAGGGTTTTCTGCATATCTGGAGGTGTGTGAAATAAACAATTTATATATTTTTCTTCTACTGTGCTATCCTAAAAAAATAATTGTAGGACAAAAACATTTTTTTTGAATAGCATTTTCTGCAGTTCTGTAGCTGTGAGATACAGCTTTTTACATACTGTGGGTGTGCTGTGCTCTTCCAAAAACACCCATTTAGGGCCACAAAAAATATTTTGCAGTGTTTTCTGCATATCTGGAGGTGTGTGAAATAAAAAAATATATATTTTTTTCTTCTACTGTGCTATCCTAAAAAAATAATTGTAGGACAAAAACATTTTTTTTAATAGCATTTTCCGCAGTTCTTTAGCTGGGAGATACAGAGTTTACATACTGTGGGTGTGTTGTGCTCTTCCAAAAACACCCATTTAGGGCCACAAAAAATATTTTGCAGTGTTTTCTGCATATCTGGAGGTGTGTTAAATAAACAATTTTATATATTTTTCTTCTACTGTTCTATCCTAAAAAAATAATTGTAGGACAAAACATTTTTTTTAATAGCATTTTCTGCAGTTCTGTAGCTGTGAGATACAGCGTTTACATACTGTGGTTGTGTTGTGCTCTTCCAAAAACAAACCATTTAGGGCCACAAAAAATATTTTGCAGGGTTTTCTGCATATCTGGAGGTGTGTGAAATAAACAATTTATATATTTTTCTTCTACTGTGCTATTCTAAAAAAATAATTGTAAGACAAAAACTTTTTTTTGAATAGCATGTTCTGCAGTTCTGTAGCTGGGAGATACAGCGTTTACATACTGTGGTTGTGGTGTGCTCTTCCAAAAACATTACATTTACATACTATGGATGTGTTGTGCTCTTCCAAAAACACCCATTTAGGGCCACAAAAAATATTTTGCAGTGTTTTCTGCATATCTGGAGGTGTGTGAAATAAACTATTTATATATTTTTTCTTCTACTGTGCTATCCTAAAAAAATAATTGTAGGACAATAAAAAAAATTCAATAGCATTTTCTGCAGTTCTGTAGCTGTGAGATACAGCGTTTACATACTGTGGGTGTGTTTGTGCTCTTCCAAAAACACCCATTTAGAGCCACAAAAAATATTTTGCAGTGTTTTCTGCATATCTGGATGTGTGTGAAATAAAAAATATATATTTTCTTCTACTGTGCTATCCTAAAAAAATAATTGTAGGACACAAACATTTTTTTGAATAGCATTTTCTGCAGTTCTGTAGCTGTGAGATACAGCGTTTACATACTGTGGTTGTGTTGTGCTCTTCCAAAAACACCCATTTAGGGCTACAAAAAATATTTTGCAGTGTTTTCTGCATATCTGGAGGTGTGTGAAATAAACAATTTATATATTTTTCTTCTACTGTGCTATTCTAAAAAAATAATTGTAAGACAAAAACTTTTTTTTGAATAGCATTTTCTGCAGTTCTGTAGCTGGGAGATACAGCGTTTACATACTGTGGTTGTGTTGTGCTCTTCCAAAAACATTACATTTACATACTATGGGGTGTGTTGTGCTCTTCCAAAAACACCCATTTAGGGCCACAAAAAATATTTTGCAGTGTTTTCTGCATATCTGGAGGTGTGTGAAATAAAAAATATATATATTTTTCTTCTACTGTGCTATCCTAAAAAAATAATTGAAGGACAAAAACATTTTTTTTAATAGCATTTTCTGCAGTTCTTTAGCTGGGAAATACAGAGTTTACATACTGTGGATGTGTTGTGCTCTTCCAAAAACACCCATTTAGGGCCACAAAAAATATTTTGCAGTGTTTTCTGCATATCTGGAGGTGTGTTAAATATACAATTTTATATATTTTTCTTCTACTGTGCTATCCTAAAAAAATAATTGAATGACAAAAACATTTTTTTTAATAGCATTTTCTGCAGTTCTGTAGCTGTGAGATACAGTGTTTACATACTGTGGGTGTGTTTGTGCTCTTCCAAACACACCCATTTAGGGCCACAAAAAATATTTTGCAGTGTTTTCTGCATATCTGGAGGTGTGTGAAATAAAAAAAATATATATTGTTCTTCTACTGTGCTATCCTAAAAAAATAATTGTAGGACAAAAACATTTTTTTTAACAGCATTTTTTGCAGTTCTTTAGCTGGGAGATACAGAGTTTACATACTGTGGGTGTGTTGTGCTCTTCCAAAAACACCCATTTAGGGCCACAAAAAATATTTTGCAGTGTTTTCTGCATATCTGGAGGTGTGTTAAATAAACAATTTTATATATTTTTCTTCTACTGTTCTATCCTAAAAAAATAATTGTAGGACAAAAACATTTTTTTTAATAGCATTTTCTGCAGTTCTGTAGCTGTGAGATACAGCGTTTACATACTGTGGTTGTGTTGTGCTCTTCCAAAAACAACCATTTAGGGCCACAAAAAATATTTTGCAGGGTTTTCTGCATATCTGGAGGTGTGTGAAATAAACAATTTATATATTTTTCTTCTACTGTGCTATTCTAAAAAATAATTGTAAGACAAAAACTTTTTTTTGAATAGCATGTTCTGCAGTTCTGTAGCTGGGAGATACAGCGTTTACATACTGTGGTTGTGTTGTGCTCTTCCAAAAACATTACATTTACATACTTATGGATGTGTTGTGCTCTTCCAAAAACACCCTTTTAGGGCCACAAAAAATATTTTGCAGTGTTTTCTGCATATCTGGAGGTGTGTGAAATAAACAATTTATATATTTTTCTTCTACTGTGCTATCCTAAAAAAATAATTGTAGGACACAAACATTTTTTTTGAATAGCATTTTCTGCAGTTCTGTAGCTGTGAGATACAGCGTTTACATACTGTGGTTGTGTTGTGCTCTTCCAAAAACACCCATTTAGGGCTACAAAAAATATTTTGCAGTGTTTTCTGCATATCTGGAGGTGTGTGAAATAAAAAATATATATATTTTTTCTTCTACTGTGCTATCCTAAAAAAATAATTGTAGGATAAAAACATTTTTTTTAATAGCATTTTTCTGCAGTTCTTTAGCTGGGAGATACAGAGTTTACATACTGTGGATGTGTTGTGCTCTTCCAAAAACACCCATTTAGGGCACACAAAATATTTTGCAGTGTTTTCTGCATATCTGGAGGTGTGTTAAATAAACAATTTTATATATTTTTCTTCTACTGTGCTATCCTAAAAAAATGATTGTAGGACAATAACATTTTTTTTGAATAGCATTTTCTGCAGTTCTGTAGCTGTGAGATACAGCGTTTACATACTGTGGGTGTGTTGTGCTCTCCCAAAAACACCTATTTAGGGCCACAAAAAATATTTTGCAGTGTTTTCTGCATATCTGGAGGTGTGAAATAAAAATATATATATTTTTCTTCTACTGTGCTATCCTAAAAAAAGAATTGTAGGACAAAAACTTTTTTTTAATAGCATTTTCTGCAGTTCTTTAGCTGGAAGATACAGAGTTTACATACTGTGGATGTGTTGTGCTCTTCCAAAAACACCCATTTAGGGCCACAAAAAATATTTTGCAGTGTTTTCTGCATATCTGGAGGTGTGTTAAATATACAATTTTATATATTTTTCTTCTACTGTGCTATCCTAAAAAAATAATTGAATGACAAAAACATTTTTTTTAATAGCATTTTCTGCAGTTCTGTAGATGTGAGATACAGAGTTTACATACTGTGGGTGTGTTTGTGCTCTTCCAAACACACCCATTTAGGGCCACAAAAAATATTTTGCAGTGTTTTCTGCATATCTGGAGGTGTGTGAAATAAAAAAAAATATATTTTTCTTCTACTGTGCTATCCTAAAAAAATAATTGTAGGACAAAAACATTTTTAACAGCATTTTCTGCAGTTCTTTAGCTGGGAGATACAGAGTTTACATACTGTGGGTGTGTTGTGCTCTTCCAAAAACACCCATTTAGGGCCACAAAAAATATTTTGCAGGGTTTTCTGCATATCTGGAGGTGTGTGAAATAAAAAAAGTATATATTTTTCTTCTACTGTGCTATCCTAAAAAAATAATTGTAGGACAAAAACATTTTTTTTAAATAGCATTTTCTGCAGTTCTGTACCTGGGAGATACAGCGTTTACATACTGTGGGTGTGTTGTGCTCTTCCAAAAACACCCATTTAGGGCAACAAAAAATATTTTGCAGTGTTTTCTGCATATCTGGAGGTGTGTGAAATAAACAATTTATATATTTTTCTTCTACTGTCCTATCCTAAAAAAATAATTGTAGGACAAAAACATTTTTTTTGAATAGCATTTTCTGCAGTTCTGTAGCTGTGAGATACAGCGTTTACATACTGGGGTGTGTTGTGCTCTACCAAAAACACCCATTTAGGGCCCCAAAAATATTTTGCAGTGTTTTCTGCATATCTGGAGGTGTGTGAAATAAACAATTTTTATATTTTTCTTCTACTGTGCTATCCTAAAAAAATAATTGTAGGACAATAAAAAACAAAAATCAATAGCATTTTCTGCAGTTCTGTATCTGTGAGATACAGCTTTTACATACTGTGGGTGTGTTGTGCTCTTCCAAAAACACCCATTTAGGGCCACAAAAAATATTTTGCAGTGTTTTCTGCATATCTGGAGGTGTGTGAAATAAAAAAAAATATATATTTTTCTTCTACTGTGCTATCCTAAAAAAATAATTGTAGGACAAAAACATTTTTTTTAATAGCATTTTCTGCAGTTCTGTAGCTGTGAGATACAGCGTTTACATACTGTGGTTGTGTTGTGCTCTTCCAAAAACAACCATTTAGGGCCACAAAAAATATTTTGCAGTGTTTTCTGCATATCTGGAGGTGTGTGAAATAAACAATTTATATATTTTTCTTCTACTGTGGTATTCTAAAAAAATTATTGTAAGACAAAAACTTTTTTTTAATAGCATTTTCTGCAGTTCTGTAGCTGGGAGATACAGCGTTTACATACTGTGGTTGTGTTGTGCTCTTCCAAAAACATTACATTTACATACTATGGATGTGTTGTGCTCTTCCAAAAACACCCATTTAGGGCCACAAAAAATATTTTGCAGTGTTTTCTGCATATCTGGAGGTGTGTGAAATAAACAATTTATATATTTTTCTTCTACTGTGCTATCCTAAAAAAATAATTGTAGGACAAAAACATTTTTTTTAAATAGCATTTTCTGCAGTTCTGTACCTGGGAGATACAGCGTTTACATACTGTGGGTGTGTTGTGCTCTTCCAAAAACACCCATTTAGGGCAACAAAAAATATTTTGCAGTGTTTTCTGCATATCTGGAGGTGTGTGAAATAAACAATTTATATATTTTTCTTCTACTGTCCTATCCTAAAAAAATAATTGTAGGACAAAAACATTTTTTTGAATAGCATTTTCTGCAGTTCTGTAGCTGTGAGATACAGCGTTTACATACTGTGGGTGTGTTGTGCTCTACCAAAAACACCCATTTAGGGCCACAAAAAATATTTTGCAGGGTTTTCTGCATATCTGGAGGTGTGTGAAATAAAAAAATGTATATATTTTTCTTCTACTGTGCTATCCTAAAAAAATAATTGTAGGACAAAAACATTTTTTTTTAAATAGCATTTTCTGCAGTTCTGTACCTGGGAGATACAGCGTTTACATACTGTGGGTGTGTTGTGCTCTTCCAAAAACACCCATTTAGGGCAACAAAAAATATTTTGCAGTGTTTTCTGCATATCTGGAGGTGTGTGAAATAAACAATTTATATATTTTTCTTCTACTGTCCTATCCTAAAAAAATAATTGTAGGACAAAAACATTTTTTTGAATAGCATTTTCTGCAGTTCTGTAGCTGTGAGATACAGCGTTTACATACTGTGGGTGTGTTGTGCTCTACCAAAAACACCCATTTAGGGCCCCAAAAATATTTTGCAGTGTTTTCTGCATATCTGGAGGTGTGTGAAATAAACAATTTTTATATTTTTCTTCTACTGTGCTATCCTAAAAAAATAATTGTAGGACAATAAAAACAAAAATCAATAGCATTTTCTGCAGTTCTGTAGCTGTGAGATACAGCTTTTACATACTGTGGGTGTGTTGTGCTCTTCCAAAAACACCCATTTAGGGCCACAAAAAATATTTTGCAGTGTTTTCTGCATATCTGGAGGTGTGTGAAATAAAAAAAAATATATATTTTTCTTCTACTGTGCTATCCTAAAAAAATAATTGTAGGACAAAAACATTTTTTTTAATAGCATTTTCTGCAGTTCTGTAGCTGTGAGATACAGCGTTTACATACTGTGGTTGTGTTGTGCTCTTCCAAAAACAACCATTTAGGGCCACAAAAAATATTTTGCAGTGTTTTCTGCATATCTGGAGGTGTGTGAAATAAACAATTTATATATTTTTCTTCTACTGTGGTATTCTAAAAAAATAATTGTAAGACAAAAACTTTTTTTTAATAGCATTTTCTGCAGTTCTGTAGCTGGGAGATACAGCGTTTACATACTGTGGTTGTGTTGTGCTCTTCCAAAAACATTACATTTACATACTATGGATGTGTTGTGCTCTTCCAAAAACACCCATTTAGGGCCACAAAAAATATTTTGCAGTGTTTTCTGCATATCTGGAGGTGTGTGAAATAAACAATTTATATATTTTTCTTCTACTGTGCTATCCTAAAAAAATAATTGTAGGACAATAAAAAAAATCAATAGCATTTTCTGCAGTTCTGTAGCTGTGAGATACAGCGTTTACATACTGTGGGTGTGTTGTGCTCTTCCAAAAACACCCATTTAGGGCCACAAAAAATATTTTGCAGTGTTTTCTGCATATCTGGAGGTGTGTGAAATAAAAAATATATATTTTTCTTCTACTGTGCTATCCTAAAAAAATAATTGTAGGACAAAAACATTTTTTTAATAGCATTTTCTGCAGTTCTTTAGCTGGGAGATACAGAGTTTACATACTGTGGGTGTGTTGTGCTCTCCCAAAAACACCCATTTAGGGCCACAAAAAATATTTTGCAGGGTTTTCTGCATATCTGGAGGTGTGTGAAATAAACAATTTATATATTTTTCTTCTACTGTGCTATCCTAAAAAAATAATTGTAGGACAAAAACATTTTTTTGAATAGCATTTTCTGCAGTTCTGTAGCTGTGAGATACAGCTTTTACATACTGTGGGTGTGCTGTGCTCTTCCAAAAACACCCATTTAGGGCCACAAAAAATATTTTGCAGTGTTTTCTGCATATCTGGAGGTGTGTGAAATAAAAATATATATATATTTTTCTTCTACTGTGCTATCCTAAAAAAATAATTGTAGGACAAAAACATTTTTTTTAATAGCATTTTCCGCAGTTCTTTAGCTGGGAGATATAGAGTTTACATACTGTGGGTGTGTTGTGCTCTTCCAAAAACACCCATTTAGGGCCACAAAAAATATTTTGCAGTGTTTTCTGCATATCTGGAGGTGTGTTAAATAAACAATTTTATATATTTTTCTTCTACTGTTCTATCCTAAAAAAATAATTGTAGGACAAAATTTTTTTTTTTTAATAGCATTTTCTGCAGTTCTGTAGCTGTGAGATACAGCGTTTACATACTGTGGTTGTGTTGTGCTCTTCCAAAAACAACCATTTAGGGCCACAAAAAATATTTTGCAGGGTTTTCTGCATATCTGGAGGTGTGTGAAATAAACGATTTATATATTTTTCTTCTACTGTGCTATTCTAAAAAATAATTGTAAGACAAAAACTTTTTTTTGAATAGCATGTTCTGCAGTTCTGTAGCTGGGAGATACAGCGTTTACATACTGTGGTTGTGTTGTGCTCTTCCAAAAACATTACATTTACATACTATGGATGTGTTGTGCTCTTCCAAAAACACCCATTTAGGCCCACAAAAAATATTTTGCAGTGTTTTCTGCATATCTGGAGGTGTGTGAAATAAACAATTTATATATTTTTCTTCTACTGTGCTATCCTAAAAAAATTATTGTAGGACAATAAAAAAAATTCAATAGCATTTTCTGCAGTTCTGTAGCTGTGAGATACAGCGTTTACATACTGTGGGTGTGTTGTGCTCTTCCAAAAACACCCATTTAGAGCCACAAAAAATATTTTGCAGTGTTTTCTGCATATCTGGATGTGTGTGAAATAAAAAATATATATATTTTACTTCTACTGTGCTATCCTAAAAAAATAATTGTAGGACACAAACATTTTTTTGAATAGCATTTTCTGCAGTTCTGTAGCTGTGAGATACAGCGTTTACATACTGTGGTTGTGTTGTGCTCTTCCAAAAACACCCATTTAGGGCTACAAAAAATATTTTGCAGTGTTTTCTGCATATCTGGAGGTGTGTGAAATAAACAATTTATATATTTTTCTTCTACTGTGTTATTCTAAAAAAATAATTGTAAGACAAAAACTTTTTTTTGAATAGCATTTTCTGCAGTTCTGTAGCTGGGAGATACAGCGTTTACATACTGTGGTTGTGTTGTGCTCTTCCAAAAACATTACATTTACATACTATGGGTGTGTTGTGCTCTTCCAAAACACCCATTTAGGGCCACAAAAAATATTTTGCAGTGTTTTCTGCATATCTGGAGGTGTGTGAAATAAAAAATATATATATTTTTCTTCTACTGTGCTATCCTAAAAAAATAATTGAAGGACAAAAACATTTTTTTTAATAGCATTTTCTGCAGTTCTTTAGCTGGGAGATACAGAGTTTACATACTGTGGATGTGTTGTGCTCTTCCAAAAACACCCATTTAGGGCCACAAAAAATATTTTGCAGTGTTTTCTGCATATCTGGAGGTGTGTTAAATATACAATTTTATATATTTTTCTTCTACTGTGCTATCCTAAAAAAATAATTGAATGACAAAAACATTTTTTTTAATAGCATTTTCTGCAGTTCTGTAGCTGTGAGATACAGAGTTTACATACTGTGGGTGTGTTTGTGCTCTTCCAAACACACCCATTTAGGGCCACAAAAAATATTTTGCAGTGTTTTCTGCATATCTGGAGGTGTGTGAAATAAAAAAAATATATATTTTTCTTCTACTGTGCTATCCTAAAAAAATAATTGTAGGACAAAAACATTTTTTTAACAGCATTTTTTGCAGTTCTTTAGCTGGGAGATACAGAGTTTACATACTGTGGGTGTGTTCTGCTCTTCCAAAAACACCCATTTAGGGCCACAAAAAATATTTTGCAGGGTTTTCTGCATATCTGGAGGTGTGTGAAATAAAAAAATGTATATATTTTTCTTCTACTGTGCTATCCTAAAAAAATAATTGTAGGACAAAAACATTTTTTTTAAATAGCATTTTCTGCAGTTCTGTACCTGGGAGATACAGCGTTTACATACTGTGGGTGTGTTGTGCTCTCCCAAAAACACCCATTTAGGGCAACAAAAAATATTTTGCAGTGTTTTCTGCATATCTGGAGGTGTGTGAAATAAACAATTTATATATTTTTCTTCTACTGTCCTATCCTAAAAAAATAATTGTAGGACAAAAACATTTTTTTGAATAGCATTTTCTGCAGTTCTGTAGCTGTGAGATACAGCGTTTACATACTGTGGGTGTGTTGTGCTCTACCAAAAACACCCATTTAGGGCCCCAAAAATATTTTGCAGTGTTTTCTGCATATCTGGAGGTGTGTGAAATAAACAATTTTTATATTTTTCTTCTACTGTGCTATCCTAAAAAAATAATTGTAGGACAATAAAAACAAAAATCAATAGCATTTTCTGCAGTTCTGTAGCTGTGAGATACAGCTTTTACATACTGTGGGTGTGTTGTGCTCTTCCAAAAACACCCATTTAGGGCCACAAAAATATTTTGCAGTGTTTTCTGCATATCTGGAGGTGTGTGAAATAAAAAAAATATATATTTTTCTTCTACTGTGCTATCCTAAAAAAATAATTGTAGGACACAAACATTTTTTTTGAATAGCATTTTCTGCAGTTCTGTAGCTGTGAGATACAGCGTTTACATACTGTGGTTGTGTTGTGCTCTTCCAAAAACACCCATTTAGGGCTACAAAAAATATTTTGCAGTGTTTTCTGCATATCTGGAGGTGTGTGAAATAAACAATTTATATATTTTTCTTCTACTGTGCTATTCTAAAAAAATAATTGTAAGACAAAAACTTTTTTTTGAATAGCATTTTCTGCAGTTCTGTAGCTGGGAGATACAGCGTTTACATACTGTGGTTGTGTTGTGCTCTTCCAAAAACATTACATTTACATACTATGGGTGTGTTGTGCTCTTCCAAAAACACCCATTTAGGGCCACAAAAAATATTTTGCAGTGTTTTCTGCATATCTGGAGGTGTGTGAAATAAAAAATATATATATTTTTCTTCTACTGTGCTATCCTAAAAAAATAATTGAAGGACAAAAACATTTTTTTTAATAGCATTTTCTGCAGTTCTTTAGCTGGGAAATACAGAGTTTACATACTGTGGATGTGTTGTGCTCTTCCAAAAACACCCATTTAGGGCCACAAAAAATATTTTGCAGTGTTTTCTGCATATCTGGAGGTGTGTTAAATATACAATTTTATATATTTTTCTTCTACTGTGCTATCCTAAAAAAATAATTGAATGACAAAAACATTTTTTTTAATAGCATTTTCTGCAGTTCTGTAGCTGTGAGATACAGAGTTTACATACTGTGGGTGTGTTTGTGCTCTTCCAAACACACCCATTTAGGGCCACAAAAAATATTTTGCAGTGTTTTCTGCATATCTGGAGGTGTGTGAAATAAAAAAAATATATATTTTTCTTCTACTGTGCTATCCTAAAAAAATAATTGTAGGACAAAAACATTTTTTAACAGCATTTTTTGCAGTTCTTTAGCTGGGAGATACAGAGTTTACATACTGTGGGTGTGTTGTGCTCTTCCAAAAACACCCATTTAGGGCCACAAAAAATATTTTGCAGTGTTTTCTGCATATCTGGAGGTGTGTTAAATAAACAATTTTATATATTTTTCTTCTACTGTTCTATCCTAAAAAAATAATTGTAGGACAAAAACATTTTTTTTAATAGCATTTTCTGCAGTTCTGTAGCTGTGAGATACAGCGTTTACATACTGTGGTTGTGTTGTGCTCTTCCAAAAACAACCATTTAGGGCCACAAAAAATATTTTGCAGGGTTTTCTGCATATCTGGAGGTGTGTGAAATAAACAATTTATATATTTTTCTTCTACTGTGCTATTCTAAAAAAATAATTGTAAGACAAAAACTTTTTTTTGAATAGCATGTTCTGCAGTTCTGTAGCTGGGAGATACAGCGTTTACATACTGTGGTTGTGTTGTGCTCTTCCAAAAACATTACATTTACATACTATGGATGTGTTGTGCTCTTCCAAAAACACCCATTTAGGGCCACAAAAAATATTTTGCAGTGTTTTCTGCATATCTGGAGGTGTGTGAAATAAACAATTTATATATTTTTCTTCTACTGTGCTATCCTAAAAAAATAATTGTAGGACACAAACATTTTTTTTGAATAGCATTTTCTGCAGTTCTGTAGCTGTGAGATACAGCGTTTACATACTGTGGTTGTGTTGTGCTCTTCCAAAAACACCCATTTAGGGCTACAAAAAATATTTTGCAGTGTTTTCTGCATATCTGGAGGTGTGTGAAATAAACAATTTATATATTTTTCTTCTACTGTGCTATTCTAAAAAAATAATTGTAAGACAAAAACTTTTTTTTGAATAGCATTTTCTGCAGTTCTGTAGCTGGGAGATACAGCGGTTACATACTGTGGTTGTGTTGTGCTCTTCCAAAAACATTACATTTACATACTATGGGTGTGTTGTGCTCTTCCAAAAACACCCATTTAGGGCCACAAAAAATATTTTGCAGTGTTTTCTGCATATCTGGAGGTGTGTGAAATAAAAAAAATATATATTTTTCTTCTACTGTGCTATCCTAAAAAAATAATTGTAGGACAAAAACATTTTTTTTAATAGCATTTTCTGCAGTTCTTTAGCTGGGAGATACAGAGTTTACATACTGTGGATGTGTTGTGCTCTTCCAAAAACACCCATTTAGGGCCACACAAAATATTTTGCAGTGTTTTCTGCATATCTGGAGGTGTGTTAAATAAACAATTTTATATATTTTTCTTCTACTGTGCTATCCTAAAAAATGATTGTAGGACAATAACATTTTTTTTGAATAGCATTTTCTGCAGTTCTGTAGCTGTGAGATACAGCGTTTACATACTGTGGGTGTGTTGTGCTCTCCCAAAAACACCCATTTAGGGCCACAAAAAATATTTTGCAGTGTTTTCTGCATATCTGGAGGTGTGTGAAATAAAAAATATATATATTTTTCTTCTACTGTGCTATCCTAAAAAAAGAATTGTAGGACAAAAACTTTTTTTTAATAGCATTTTCTGCAGTTCTTTAGCTGGAAGATACAGAGTTTACATACTGTGGGTGTGTTGTGCTCTTCCAAAAACATTACATTTACATACTATGGGTGTGTTGTGCTCTTCC
Organism: Rana muscosa; assembly: GCA_029206835.1. Taxonomy (NCBI): domain Eukaryota; kingdom Metazoa; phylum Chordata; class Amphibia; order Anura; family Ranidae; genus Rana; species Rana muscosa. The sequence continues at coordinate 32,370,142 of CM055127.1, read as the reverse complement.
AAAAACACCCATTTAGGGCCACAAAAAATATTTTGCAGTGTTTTCTGCATATCTGGAGGTGTGTGAAATAAAAAATATATATATTTTTCTTCTACTGTGCTATCCTAAAAAAATAATTGAAGGACAAAAACATTTTTTTAATAGCATTTTCTGCAGTTCTTTAGCTGGGAGATACAGAGTTTACATACTGTGGATGTGTTGTGCTCTTCCAAAAACACCCATTTAGGGCCACAAAAAATATTTTGCAGTGTTTTCTGCATATCTGGAGGTGTGTTAAATATACAATTTTATATATTTTTCTTCTACTGTGCTATCCTAAAAAAATAATTGAATGACAAAAACATTTTTTTTAATAGCATTTTCTGCAGTTCTGTAGCTGTGAGATACAGAGTTTACATACTGTGGGTGTGTTTGTGCTCTTCCAAACACACCCATTTAGGGCCACAAAAAATATTTTGCAGTGTTTTCTGCATATCTGGAGGTGTGTGAAATAAAAAAAATATATTTTTCTTCTACTGTGCTATCCTAAAAAAATAATTGTAGGACAAAAACATTTTTTAACAGCATTTTCTGCAGTTCTTTAGCTGGGAGATACAGAGTTTACATACTGTGGGTGTGTTGTGCTCTTCCAAAAACACCCATTTAGGGCCACAAAAAATATTTTGCAGGGTTTTCTGCATATCTGGAGGTGTGTGAAATAAAAAAATGTATATATTTTTCTTCTACTGTGCTATCCTAAAAAAATAATTGTAGGACAAAAACATTTTTTTAAATAGCATTTTCTGCAGTTCTGTACCTGGGAGATACAGCGTTTACATACTGTGGGTGTGTTGTGCTCTTCCAAAAACACCCATTTAGGGCAACAAAAAATATTTTGCAGTGTTTTCTGCATATCTGGAGGTGTGTGAAATAAACAATTTATATATTTTTCTTCTACTGTCCTATCCTAAAAAAATAATTGTAGGACAAAAACATTTTTTTGAATAGCATTTTCTGCAGTTCTGTAGCTGTGAGATACAGCGTTTACATACTGTGGGTGTGTTGTGCTCTACCAAAAACACCCATTTAGGGCCCCAAAAATATTTTGCAGTGTTTTCTGCATATCTGGAGGTGTGTGAAATAAACAATTTTTATATTTTTCTTCTACTGTGCTATCCTAAAAAAATAATTGTAGGACAATAAAAACAAAAATCAATAGCATTTTCTGCAGTTCTGTAGCTGTGAGATACAGCTTTTACATACTGTGGGTGTGTTGTGCTCTTCCAAAAACACCCATTTAGGGCCACAAAAAATATTTTGCAGTGTTTTCTGCATATCTGGAGGTGTGTGAAATAAAAAATATATATTTTTCTTCTACTGTGCTATCCTAAAAAAATAATTGTAGGACAAAAACATTTTTTTAATAGCATTTTCTGCAGTTCTTTAGCTGGGAGATACAGAGTTTACATACTGTGGGTGTGTTGTGCTCTCCCAAAAACACCCATTTAGGGCCACAAAAAATATTTTGCAGGGTTTTCTGCATATCTGGAGGTGTGTGAAATAAACAATTTATATATTTTTCTTCTACTGTGCTATCCTAAAAAAATAATTGTAGGACAAAAACATTTTTTTGAATAGCATTTTCTGCAGTTCTGTAGCTGTGAGATACAGCTTTTACATACTGTGGGTGTGCTGTGCTCTTCCAAAAACACCCATTTAGGGCCACAAAAAATATTTTGCAGTGTTTTCTGCATATCTGGAGGTGTGTGAAATAAAAATATATATATATTTTTCTTCTACTGTGCTATCCTAAAAAAATAATTGTAGGACAAAAACATTTTTTTTAATAGCATTTTCCGCAGTTCTTTAGCTGGGAGATATAGAGTTTACATACTGTGGGTGTGTTGTGCTCTTCCAAAAACACCCATTTAGGGCCACAAAAAATATTTTGCAGTGTTTTCTGCATATCTGGAGGTGTGTTAAATAAACAATTTTATATATTTTTCTTCTACTGTTCTATCCTAAAAAAATAATTGTAGGACAAAAAATTTTTTTTTTAATAGCATTTTCTGCAGTTCTGTAGCTGTGAGATACAGCGTTTACATACTGTGGTTGTGTTGTGCTCTTCCAAAAACAACCATTTAGGGCCACAAAAAATATTTTGCAGGGTTTTCTGCATATCTGGAGGTGTGTGAAATAAACGATTTATATATTTTTCTTCTACTGTGCTATTCTAAAAAAATAATTGTAAGACAAAAACTTTTTTTTGAATAGCATGTTCTGCAGTTCTGTAGCTGGGAGATACAGCGTTTACATACTGTGGTTGTGTTGTGCTCTTCCAAAAACATTACATTTACATACTATGGATGTGTTGTGCTCTTCCAAAAACACCCATTTAGGCCCACAAAAAATATTTTGCAGTGTTTTCTGCATATCTGGAGGTGTGTGAAATAAACAATTTATATATTTTTCTTCTACTGTGCTATCCTAAAAAAATTATTGTAGGACAATAAAAAAAAATTCAATAGCATTTTCTGCAGTTCTGTAGCTGTGAGATACAGCGTTTACATACTGTGGGTGTGTTGTGCTCTTCCAAAAACACCCATTTAGAGCCACAAAAAATATTTTGCAGTGTTTTCTGCATATCTGGATGTGTGTGAAATAAAAAATATATATATTTTACTTCTACTGTGCTATCCTAAAAAAATAATTGTAGGACACAAACATTTTTTTTGAATAGCATTTTCTGCAGTTCTGTAGCTGTGAGATACAGCGTTTACATACTGTGGTTGTGTTGTGCTCTTCCAAAAACACCCATTTAGGGCTACAAAAAATATTTTGCAGTGTTTTCTGCATATCTGGAGGTGTGTGAAATAAACAATTTATATATTTTTCTTCTACTGTGCTATTCTAAAAAAATAATTGTAAGACAAAAACTTTTTTTTGAATAGCATTTTCTGCAGTTCTGCAGCTGGGAGATACAGCGTTTACATACTGTGGTTGTGTTGTGCTCTTCCAAAAACATTACATTTACATACTATGGGTGTGTTGTGCTCTTCCAAAAACACCCATTTAGGGCCACAAAAAATATTTTGCAGTGTTTTCTGCATATCTGGAGGTGTGTGAAATAAAAAATATATATATTTTTCTTCTACTGTGCTATCCTAAAAAAATAATTGAAGGACAAAAACATTTTTTTTAATAGCATTTTCTGCAGTTCTTTAGCTGGGAGATACAGAGTTTACATACTGTGGATGTGTTGTGCTCTTCCAAAAACACCCATTTAGGGCCACAAAAAATATTTTGCAGTGTTTTCTGCATATCTGGAGGTGTGTTAAATATACAATTTTATATATTTTTCTTCTACTGTGCTATCCTAAAAAAATAATTGAATGACAAAAACATTTTTTTTAATAGCATTTTCTGCAGTTCTGTAGCTGTGAGATACAGAGTTTACATACTGTGGGTGTGTTTGTGCTCTTCCAAACACACCCATTTAGGGCCACAAAAAATATTTTGCAGTGTTTTCTGCATATCTGGAGGTGTGTGAAATAAAAAAAATATATATTTTTCTTCTACTGTGCTATCCTAAAAAAATAATTGTAGGACAAAAACATTTTTTTAACAGCATTTTTTGCAGTTCTTTAGCTGGGAGATACAGAGTTTACATACTGTGGGTGTGTTGTGCTCTTCCAAAAACACCCATTTAGGGCCACAAAAAATATTTTGCAGGGTTTTCTGCATATCTGGAGGTGTGTGAAATAAAAAAATGTATATATTTTTCTTCTACTGTGCTATCCTAAAAAAATAATTGTAGGACAAAAACATTTTTTTTAAATAGCATTTTCTGCAGTTCTTTAGCTGGGAGATACAGAGTTTACATACTGTGGATGTGTTGTGCTCTTCCAAAAACACCCATTTAGGGCCACACAAAATATTTTGCAGTGTTTTCTGCATATCTGGAGGTGTGTTAAATAAACAATTTTATATATTTTTCTTCTACTGTGCTATCCTAAAAAATGATTGTAGGACAATAACATTTTTTTTGAATAGCATTTTCTGCAGTTCTGTAGCTGTGAGATACAGCGTTTACATACTGTGGGTGTGTTGTGCTCTCCCAAAAACACCCATTTAGGGCCACAAAAAATATTTTGCAGTGTTTTCTGCATATCTGGAGGTGTGTGAAATAAAAAATATATATATTTTTCTTCTACTGTGCTATCCTAAAAAAAGAATTGTAGGACAAAAACTTTTTTTTAATAGCATTTTCTGCAGTTCTTTAGCTGGAAGATACAGAGTTTACATACTGTGGGTGTGTTGTGCTCTTCCAAAAACATTACATTTACATACTATGGGTGTGTTGTGCTCTTCCAAAAACACCCATTTAGGGCCACAAAAAATATTTTGCAGTGTTTTCTGCATATCTGGAGGTGTGTGAAATAAAAAATATATATATTTTTCTTCTACTGTGCTATCCTAAAAAAATAATTGAAGGACAAAAACATTTTTTTTAATAGCATTTTCTGCAGTTCTTTAGCTGGGAGATACAGAGTTTACATACTGTGGATGTGTTGTGCTCTTCCAAAAACACCCATTTAGGGCCACAAAAAATATTTTGCAGTGTTTTCTGCATATCTGGAGGTGTGTTAAATATACAATTTTATATATTTTTCTTCTACTGTGCTATCCTAAAAAAATAATTGAATGACAAAAACATTTTTTTTAATAGCATTTTCTGCAGTTCTGTAGATGTGAGATACAGAGTTTACATACTGTGGGTGTGTTTGTGCTCTTCCAAACACACCCATTTAGGGCCACAAAAAATATTTTGCAGTGTTTTCTGCATATCTGGAGGTGTGTGAAATAAAAAAAATATATATTTTTCTTCTACTGTGCTATCCTAAAAAAATAATTGTAGGACAAAAACATTTTTTAACAGCATTTTCTGCAGTTCTTTAGCTGGGAGATACAGAGTTTACATACTGTGGGTGTGTTGTGCTCTTCCAAAAACACCCATTTAGGGCCACAAAAAAATATTTTGCAGGGTTTTCTGCATATCTGGAGGTGTGTGAAATAAAAAAATGTATATATTTTTCTTCTACTGTGCTATCCTAAAAAAATAATTGTAGGACAAAAACATTTTTTTTAAATAGCATTTTCTGCAGTTCTGTACCTGGGAGATACAGCGTTTACATACTGTGGGTGTGTTGTGCTCTTCCAAAAACACCCATTTAGGGCAACAAAAAATATTTTGCAGTGTTTTCTGCATATCTGGAGGTGTGTGAAATAAACAATTTATATATTTTTCTTCTACTGTCCTATCCTAAAAAAATAATTGTAGGACAAAAACATTTTTTTGAATAGCATTTTCTGCAGTTCTGTAGCTGTGAGATACAGCGTTTACATACTGTGGGTGTGTTGTGCTCTACCAAAAACACCCATTTAGGGCCCCAAAAATATTTTGCAGTGTTTTCTGCATATCTGGAGGTGTGTGAAATAAACAATTTTTATATTTTTCTTCTACTGTGCTATTCTAAAAAAATAATTGTAGGACAATAAAAACAAAAATCAATAGCATTTTCTGCAGTTCTGTAGCTGTGAGATACAGCTTTTACATACTGTGGGTGTGTTGTGCTCTTCCAAAAACACCCATTTAGGGCCACAAAAAATATTTTGCAGTGTTTTCTGCATATCTGGAGGTGTGTGAAATAAAAAAAATATATATTTTTCTTCTACTGTGCTATCCTAAAAAAATAATTGTAGGACAAAAACATTTTTTTAATAGCATTTTCTGCAGTTCTGTAGCTGTGAGATACAGCGTTTACATACTGTGGTTGTGTTGTGCTCTTCCAAAAACAACCATTTAGGGCCACAAAAAATATTTTGCAGTGTTTTCTGCATATCTGGAGGTGTGTGAAATAAACAATTTATATATTTTTCTTCTACTGTGGTATTCTAAAAAAATAATTGTAAGACAAAAACTTTTTTTTAATAGCATTTTCTGCAGTTCTGTAGCTGGGAGATACAGCGTTTACATACTGTGGTTGTGTTGTGCTCTTCCAAAAACATTACATTTACATACTATGGATGTGTTGTGCTCTTCCAAAAACACCCATTTAGGGCCACAAAAAATATTTTGCAGTGTTTTCTGCATATCTGGAGGTGTGTGAAATAAACAATTTATATATTTTTCTTCTACTGTGCTATCCTAAAAAAATAATTGTAGGACAATAAAAAAAATCAATAGCATTTTCTGCAGTTCTGTAGCTGTGAGATACAGCGTTTACATACTATGGGTGTGTTGTGCTCTTCCAAAAACACCCATTTAGGGCCACAAAAAATATTTTGCAGTGTTTTCTGCATATCTGGAGGTGTGTGAAATAAAAAATATATATTTTTCTTCTACTGTGCTATCCTAAAAAAATAATTGTAGGACAAAAACATTTTTTTAATAGCATTTTCTGCAGTTCTTTAGCTGGGAGATACAGAGTTTACATACTGTGGGTGTGTTGTGCTCTCCCAAAAACACCCATTTAGGGCCACAAAAAATATTTTGCAGGGTTTTCTGCATATCTGGAGGTGTGTGAAATAAACAATTTATATATTTTTCTTCTACTGTGCTATCCTAAAAAAATAATTGTAGGACAAAAACATTTTTTTGAATAGCATTTTCTGCAGTTCTGTAGCTGTGAGATATAGAGTTTACATACTGTGGGTGTGTTGTGCTCTTCCAAAAACACCCATTTAGGGCCACAAAAAATATTTTGCAGTGTTTTCTGCATATCTGGAGGTGTGTTAAATAAACAATTTTATATATTTTTCTTCTACTGTTCTATCCTAAAAAAATAATTGTAGGACAAAATTTTTTTTTTTAATAGCATTTTCTGCAGTTCTGTAGCTGTGAGATACAGCGTTTACATACTGTGGTTGTGTTGTGCTCTTCCAAAAACAACCATTTAGGGCCACAAAAAATATTTTGCAGGGTTTTCTGCATATCTGGAGGTGTGTGAAATAAACGATTTATATATTTTTCTTCTACTGTGCTATTCTAAAAAAATAATTGTAAGACAAAAACTTTTTTTTGAATAGCATGTTCTGCAGTTCTGTAGCTGGGAGATACAGCGTTTACATACTGTGGTTGTGTTGTGCTCTTCCAAAAACATTACATTTACATACTATGGATGTGTTGTGCTCTTCCAAAAACACCCATTTAGGCCCACAAAAAATATTTTGCAGTGTTTTCTGCATATCTGGAGGTGTGTGAAATAAACAATTTATATATTTTTCTTCTACTGTGCTATCCTAAAAAAATTATTGTAGGACAATAAAAAAAAATTCAATAGCATTTTCTGCAGTTCTGTAGCTGTGAGATACAGCGTTTACATACTGTGGGTGTGTTGTGCTCTTCCAAAAACACCCATTTAGAGCCACAAAAAATATTTTGCAGTGTTTTCTGCATATCTGGATGTGTGTGAAATAAAAAATATATATATTTTACTTCTACTGTGCTATCCTAAAAAAATAATTGTAGGACACAAACATTTTTTTTGAATAGCATTTTCTGCAGTTCTGTAGCTGTGAGATACAGCGTTTACATACTGTGGTTGTGTTGTGCTCTTCCAAAAACACCCATTTAGGGCTACAAAAAATATTTTGCAGTGTTTTCTGCATATCTGGAGGTGTGTGAAATAAACAATTTATATATTTTTCTTCTACTGTGCTATTCTAAAAAAATAATTGTAAGACAAAAACTTTTTTTTGAATAGCATTTTCTGCAGTTCTGTAGCTGGGAGATACAGCGTTTACATACTGTGGTTGTGTTGTGCTCTTCCAAAAACATTACATTTACATACTATGGGTGTGTTGTGCTCTTCCAAAAACACCCATTTAGGGCCACAAAAAATATTTTGCAGTGTTTTCTGCATATCTGGAGGTGTGTGAAATAAAAAATATATATATTTTTCTTCTACTGTGCTATCCTAAAAAAATAATTGAAGGACAAAAACTTTTTTTTTAATAGCATTTTCTGCAGTTCTTTAGCTGGGAGATACAGAGTTTACATACTGTGGATGTGTTGTGCTCTTCCAAAAACACCCATTTAGGGCCACAAAAAATATTTTGCAGTGTTTTCTGCATATCTGGAGGTGTGTTAAATATACAATTTTATATATTTTTCTTCTACTGTGCTATCCTAAAAAAATAATTGAATGACAAAAACATTTTTTTTAATAGCATTTTCTGCAGTTCTGTAGCTGTGAGATACAGAGTTTACATACTGTGGGTGTGTTTGTGCTCTTCCAAACACACCCATTTAGGGCCACAAAAAATATTTTGCAGTGTTTTCTGCATATCTGGAGGTGTGTGAAATAAAAAAAATATATATTTTTCTTCTACTGTGCTATCCTAAAAAAATAATTGTAGGACAAAAACATTTTTTTAACAGCATTTTTTGCAGTTCTTTAGCTGGGAGATACAGAGTTTACATACTGTGGGTGTGTTCTGCTCTTCCAAAAACACCCATTTAGGGCCACAAAAAATATTTTGCAGGGTTTTCTGCATATCTGGAGGTGTGTGAAATAAAAAAATTTATATATTTTTCTTCTACTGTGCTATCCTAAAAAAATAATTGTAGGACAAAAACATTTTTTTTAAATAGCATTTTCTGCAGTTCTGTACCTGGGAGATACAGCGTTTACATACTGTGGGTGTGTTGTGCTCTTCCAAAAACACCCATTTAGGGCAACAAAAAATATTTTGCAGTGTTTTCTGCATATCTGGAGGTGTGTGAAATAAACAATTTATATATTTTTCTTCTACTGTCCTATCCTAAAAAAATAATTGTAGGACAAAAACATTTTTTTGAATAGCATTTTCTGCAGTTCTGTAGCTGTGAGATACAGCGTTTACATACTGTGGGTGTGTTGTGCTCTACCAAAAACACCCATTTAGGGCCCCAAAAATATTTTGCAGTGTTTTCTGCATATCTGGAGGTGTGTGAAATAAACAATTTTTATATTTTTCTTCTACTGTGCTATCCTAAAAAAATAATTGTAGGACAATAAAAACAAAAATCAATAGCATTTTCTGCAGTTCTGTAGCTGTGAGATACAGCTTTTACATACTGTGGGTGTGTTGTGCTCTTCCAAAAACACCCATTTAGGGCCACAAAAATATTTTGCAGTGTTTTCTGCATATCTGGAGGTGTGTGAAATAAAAAAAATATATATTTTTCTTCTACTGTGCTATCCTAAAAAAATAATTGTAGGACAAAAACATTTTTTTAATAGCATTTTCTGCAGTTCTGTAGCTGTGAGATACAGCGTTTACATACTGTGGTTGTGTTGTGCTCTTCCAAAAACATTATATTTACATACTATGGATGTGTTGTGCTCTTCCAAAAACACCCATTTAGGGCCACAAAAATATTTTGCAGTGTTTTCTGCATATCTGGAGGTGTGTGAAATAAAAAATATATATATTTTTCTTCTACTGTGCTATCCTAAAAAAATTATTGTAGGACAAAAACATTTTTTTTAATAGCATTTTCTGCAGTTCTTTAGCTGGGAGATACAGAGTTTACATACTGTGGGTGTGTTGTGCTCTTCCAAAAACACCCATTTAGGGCCACAAAAATATTTTGCAGGGTTTTCTGCATATCTGGAGGTGTGTGAAATAAACAATTTATATATTTTTCTTCTACTGTGCTATTCTAAAAAAATAATTGTAAGACAAAAACTTTTTTTGAATAGCATGTTCTGCAGTTCTGTAGCTGGGAGATACAGCGTTTACATACTGTGGTTGTGTTGTGCTCTTCCAAAAACATTATATTTACATACTATGGATGTGTTGTGCTCTTCCAAAAACACCCATTTAGGGCCACAAAAAATATTTTGCAGTGTTTTCTGCATATCTGGAGGTGTGTGAAATAAACAATTTATATATTTTTCTTCTACTGTGCTATCCTAAAAAAATAATTGTAGGACAATAAAAAAAAATTCAATAGCATTTTCTGCAGTTCTGAAGCTGTGAGATACAGCGTTTACATACTGTGGGTGTGTTGTGCTCTTCCAAAAACACCCATTTAGAGCCACAAAAATATTTTGCAGTGTTTTCTGCATATCTGGATGTGTGTGAAATAAAAAATATATATATTTTTCTTCTACTGTGCTATCCTAAAAAAATAATTGTAGGACAAAAACATTTTTTTTAATAGCATTTTCTGCAGTTCTTTAGCTGGGAGATACAGAGTTTACATACTGTGGATGTGTTGTGCTCTTCCAAAAACACCCATTTAGGGCCACAAAAAATATTTTGCAGTGTTTTCTGCATATCTGGAGGTGTGTTAAATAAACAATTTTATATATTTTTCTTCTACTGTGCTATCCTAAAAAATGATTGTAGGACAATAACATTTTTTTTTAATAGCATTTTCTGCAGTTCTGTAGCTGTGAGATACAGCGTTTACATACTGTGGGTGTGTTGTGCTCTTCCAAAAACACCCATTTAGGGCCACAAAAAATATTTTGCAGTGTTTTCTGCATATCTGGAGGTGTGTGAAATAAAAAATATATATATTTTTCTTCTACTGTGCTATCCTAAAAAAATAATTCTAGGACAAAAACATATTTTTTTAATAGCATTTTCTGCAGTTCTTTAGCTGGAAGATACAGAGTTTACATACTGTGGTTGTGTTGTGCTCTTCCAAAAACACCCATTTAGGGCTACAAAAAATATTTTGCAGTGTTTTCTGCATATCTGGAGGTGTGTGAAATAAACAATTTATATATTTTTCTTCTACTGTGCTATTCTAAAAAAATAATTGTAAGACAAAAACTTTTTTTTGAATAGCATTTTCTGCAGTTCTGCAGCTGGGAGATACAGCGTTTACATACTGTGGTTGTGTTGTGCTCTTCCAAAAACATTACATTTACATACTATGGGTGTGTTGTGCTCTTCCAAAAACACCCATTTAGGGCCACAAAAAATATTTTGCAGTGTTTTCTGCATATCTGGAGGTGTGTGAAATAAAAAATATATATATTTTTCTTCTACTGTGCTATCCTAAAAAAATAATTGAAGGACAAAAACATTTTTTTTAATAGCATTTTCTGCAGTTCTTTAGCTGGGAGATACAGAGTTTACATACTGTGGATGTGTTGTGCTCTTCCAAAAACACCCATTTAGGGCCACAAAAAATATTTTGCAGTGTTTTCTGCATATCTGGAGGTGTGTTAAATATACAATTTTATATATTTTTCTTCTACTGTGCTATCCTAAAAAAATAATTGAATGACAAAAACATTTTTTTAATAGCATTTTCTGCAGTTCTGTAGCTGTGAGATACAGAGTTTACATACTGTGGGTGTGTTTGTGCTCTTCCAAACACACCCATTTAGGGCCACAAAAAATATTTTGCAGTGTTTTCTGCATATCTGGAGGTGTGTGAAATAAAAAAAATATATATTTTTCTTCTACTGTGCTATCCTAAAAAAATAATTGTAGGACAAAAACATTTTTTTAACAGCATTTTTTGCAGTTCTTTAGCTGGGAGATACAGAGTTTACATACTGTGGGTGTGTTGTGCTCTTCCAAAAACACCCATTTAGGGCCACAAAAAATATTTTGCAGGGTTTTCTGCATATCTGGAGGTGTGTGAAATAAAAAAATGTATATATTTTTCTTCTACTGTGCTATCCTAAAAAAATAATTGTAGGACAAAAACATTTTTTTTAAATAGCATTTTCTGCAGTTCTTTAGCTGGGAGATACAGAGTTTACATACTGTGGATGTGTTGTGCTCTTCCAAAAACACCCATTTAGGGCCACACAAAATATTTTGCAGTGTTTTCTGCATATCTGGAGGTGTGTTAAATAAACAATTTTATATATTTTTCTTCTACTGTGCTATCCTAAAAAATGATTGTAGGACAATAACATTTTTTTTGAATAGCATTTTCTGCAGTTCTGTAGCTGTGAGATACAGCGTTTACATACTGTGGGTGTGTTGTGCTCTCCCAAAAACACCCATTTAGGGCCACAAAAAATATTTTGCAGTGTTTTCTGCATATCTGGAGGTGTGTGAAATAAAAAATATATATATTTTTCTTCTACTGTGCTATCCTAAAAAAAGAATTGTAGGACAAAAACTTTTTTTTAATAGCATTTTCTGCAGTTCTTTAGCTGGAAGATACAGAGTTTACATACTGTGGGTGTGTTGTGCTCTTCCAAAAACATTACATTTACATACTATGGGTGTGTTGTGCTCTTCCAAAAACACCCATTTAGGGCCACAAAAAATATTTTGCAGTGTTTTCTGCATATCTGGAGGTGTGTGAAATAAAAAATATATATATTTTTCTTCTACTGTGCTATCCTAAAAAAATAATTGAAGGACAAAAACATTTTTTTTAATAGCATTTTCTGCAGTTCTTTAGCTGGGAGATACAGAGTTTACATACTGTGGATGTGTTGTGCTCTTCCAAAAACACCCATTTAGGGCCACAAAAAATATTTTGCAGTGTTTTCTGCATATCTGGAGGTGTGTTAAATATACAATTTTATATATTTTTCTTCTACTGTGCTATCCTAAAAAAATAATTGAATGACAAAAACATTTTTTTTAATAGCATTTTCTGCAGTTCTGTAGATGTGAGATACAGAGTTTACATACTGTGGGTGTGTTTGTGCTCTTCCAAACACACCCATTTAGGGCCACAAAAAATATTTTGCAGTGTTTTCTGCATATCTGGAGGTGTGTGAAATAAAAAAAATATATATTTTTCTTCTACTGTGCTATCCTAAAAAAATAATTGTAGGACAAAAACATTTTTTAACAGCATTTTCTGCAGTTCTTTAGCTGGGAGATACAGAGTTTACATACTGTGGGTGTGTTGTGCTCTTCCAAAAACACCCATTTAGGGCCACAAAAAAATATTTTGCAGGGTTTTCTGCATATCTGGAGGTGTGTGAAATAAAAAAATGTATATATTTTTCTTCTACTGTGCTATCCTAAAAAAATAATTGTAGGACAAAAACATTTTTTTTAAATAGCATTTTCTGCAGTTCTGTACCTGGGAGATACAGCGTTTACATACTGTGGGTGTGTTGTGCTCTTCCAAAAACACCCATTTAGGGCAACAAAAAATATTTTGCAGTGTTTTCTGCATATCTGGAGGTGTGTGAAATAAACAATTTATATATTTTTCTTCTACTGTCCTAGCCTAAAAAAATAATTGTAGGACAAAAACATTTTTTTGAATAGCATTTTCTGCAGTTCTGTAGCTGTGAGATACAGCGTTTACATACTGTGGGTGTGTTGTGCTCTACCAAAAACACCCATTTAGGGCCCCAAAAATATTTTGCAGTGTTTTCTGCATATCTGGAGGTGTGTGAAATAAACAATTTTTATATTTTTCTTCTACTGTGCTATTCTAAAAAAATAATTGTAGGACAATAAAAACAAAAATCAATAGCATTTTCTGCAGTTCTGTAGCTGTGAGATACAGCTTTTACATACTGTGGGTGTGTTGTGCTCTTCCAAAAACACCCATTTAGGGCCACAAAAAATATTTTGCAGTGTTTTCTGCATATCAGGAGGTGTGTGAAATAAAAAAAATATATATTTTTCTTCTACTGTGCTATCCTAAAAAAATAATTGTAGGACAAAAACATTTTTTTTAATAGCATTTTCTGCAGTTCTGTAGCTGTGAGATACAGCGTTTACATACTGTGGTTGTGTTGTGCTCTTCCAAAAACAACCATTTAGGGCCACAAAAAATATTTTGCAGTGTTTTCTGCATATCTGGAGGTGTGTGAAATAAACAATTTATATATTTTTCTTCTACTGTGGTATTCTAAAAAAATAATTGTAAGACAAAAACTTTTTTTTAATAGCATTTTCTGCAGTTCTGTAGCTGGGAGATACAGCGTTTACATACTGTGGTTGTGTTGTGCTCTTCCAAAAACATTACATTTACATACTATGGATGTGTTGTGCTCTTCCAAAAACACCCATTTAGGGCCACAAAAAATATTTTGCAGTGTTTTCTGCATATCTGGAGGTGTGTTAAATATACAATTTTATATATTTTTCTTCTACTGTGCTATCCTAAAAAAATAATTGAATGACAAAAACATTTTTTTTAATAGCATTTTCTGCAGTTCTGTAGATGTGAGATACAGAGTTTACATACTGTGGGTGTGTTTGTGCTCTTCCAAACACACCCATTTAGGGCCACAAAAAATATTTTGCAGTGTTTTCTGCATATCTGGAGGTGTGTGAAATAAAAAAAATATATATTTTTCTTCTACTGTGCTATCCTAAAAAAATAATTGTAGGACAAAAACATTTTTTAACAGCATTTTCTGCAGTTCTTTAGCTGGGAGATACAGAGTTTACATACTGTGGGTGTGTTGTGCTCTTCCAAAAACACCCATTTAGGGCCACAAAAAAATATTTTGCAGGGTTTTCTGCATATCTGGAGGTGTGTGAAATAAAAAAATGTATATATTTTTCTTCTACTGTGCTATCCTAAAAAAATAATTGTAGGACAAAAACATTTTTTTTAAATAGCATTTTCTGCAGTTCTGTACCTGGGAGATACAGCGTTTACATACTGTGGGTGTGTTGTGCTCTTCCAAAAACACCCATTTAGGGCAACAAAAAATATTTTGCAGTGTTTTCTGCATATCTGGAGGTGTGTGAAATAAACAATTTATATATTTTTCTTCTACTGTCCTAGCCTAAAAAAATAATTGTAGGACAAAAACATTTTTTTGAATAGCATTTTCTGCAGTTCTGTAGCTGTGAGATACAGCGTTTACATACTGTGGGTGTGTTGTGCTCTACCAAAAACACCCATTTAGGGCCCCAAAAATATTTTGCAGTGTTTTCTGCATATCTGGAGGTGTGTGAAATAAACAATTTTTATATTTTTCTTCTACTGTGCTATTCTAAAAAAATAATTGTAGGACAATAAAAACAAAAATCAATAGCATTTTCTGCAGTTCTGTAGCTGTGAGATACAGCTTTTACATACTGTGGGTGTGTTGTGCTCTTCCAAAAACACCCATTTAGGGCCACAAAAAATATTTTGCAGTGTTTTCTGCATATCTGGAGGTGTGTGAAATAAAAAAAATATATATTTTTCTTCTACTGTGCTATCCTAAAAAAATAATTGTAGGACAAAAACATTTTTTTTAATAGCATTTTCTGCAGTTCTGTAGCTGTGAGATACAGCGTTTACATACTGTGGTTGTGTTGTGCTCTTCCAAAAACAACCATTTAGGGCCACAAAAAATATTTTGCAGTGTTTTCTGCATATCTGGAGGTGTGTGAAATAAACAATTTATATATTTTTCTTCTACTGTGGTATTCTAAAAAAATAATTGTAAGACAAAAACTTTTTTTTAATAGCATTTTCTGCAGTTCTGTAGCTGGGAGATACAGCGTTTACATACTGTGGTTGTGTTGTGCTCTTCCAAAAACATTACATTTACATACTATGGATGTGTTGTGCTCTTCCAAAAACACCCATTTAGGGCCACAAAAAATATTTTGCAGTGTTTTCTGCATATCTGGAGGTGTGTGAAATAAACAATTTATATATTTTTCTTCTACTGTGCTATCCTAAAAAAATAATTGTAGGACAATAAAAAAAATCAATAGCATTTTCTGCAGTTCTGTAGCTGTGAGATACAGCGTTTACATACTATGGGTGTGTTGTGCTCTTCCAAAAACACCCATTTAGGGCCACAAAAAATATTTTGCAGTGTTTTCTGCATATCTGGAGGTGTGTGAAATAAAAAATATATATTTTTCTTCTACTGTGCTATCCTAAAAAAATAATTGTAGGACAAAAACATTTTTTTAATAGCATTTTCTGCAGTTCTTTAGCTGGGAGATACAGAGTTTACATACTGTGGGTGTGTTGTGCTCTCCCAAAAACACCCATTTAGGGCCACAAAAAATATTTTGCAGGGTTTTCTGCATATCTGGAGGTGTGTGAAATAAACAATTTATATATTTTTCTTCTACTGTGCTATCCTAAAAAAATAATTGTAGGACAAAAACATTTTTTTGAATAGCATTTTCTGCAGTTCTGTAGCTGTGAGATATAGAGTTTACATACTGTGGGTGTGTTGTGCTCTTCCAAAAACACCCATTTAGGGCCACAAAAAATATTTTGCAGTGTTTTCTGCATATCTGGAGGTGTGTTAAATAAACAATTTTATATATTTTTCTTCTACTGTTCTATCCTAAAAAAATAATTGTAGGACAAATTTTTTTTTTTTAATAGCATTTTCTGCAGTTCTGTAGCTGTGAGATACAGCGTTTACATACTGTGGTTGTGTTGTGCTCTTCCAAAAACAACCATTTAGGGCCACAAAAAATATTTTGCAGGGTTTTCTGCATATCTGGAGGTGTGTGAAATAAACGATTTATATATTTTTCTTCTACTGTGCTATTCTAAAAAAATAATTGTAAGACAAAAACTTTTTTTTGAATAGCATGTTCTGCAGTTCTGTAGCTGGGAGATACAGCGTTTACATACTGTGGTTGTGTTGTGCTCTTCCAAAAACATTACATTTACATACTATGGATGTGTTGTGCTCTTCCAAAAACACCCATTTAGGCCCACAAAAAATATTTTGCAGTGTTTTCTGCATATCTGGAGGTGTGTGAAATAAACAATTTATATATTTTTCTTCTACTGTGCTATCCTAAAAAAATTATTGTAGGACAATAAAAAAAAATTCAATAGCATTTTCTGCAGTTCTGTAGCTGTGAGATACAGCGTTTACATACTGTGGGTGTGTTGTGCTCTTCCAAAAACACCCATTTAGAGCCACAAAAAATATTTTGCAGTGTTTTCTGCATATCTGGATGTGTGTGAAATAAAAAATATATATATTTTACTTCTACTGTGCTATCCTAAAAAAATAATTGTAGGACACAAACATTTTTTTTGAATAGCATTTTCTGCAGTTCTGTAGCTGTGAGATACAGCGTTTACATACTGTGGTTGTGTTGTGCTCTTCCAAAAACACCCATTTAGGGCTACAAAAAATATTTTGCAGTGTTTTCTGCATATCTGGAGGTGTGTGAAATAAACAATTTATATATTTTTCTTCTACTGTGCTATTCTAAAAAAATAATTGTAAGACAAAAACTTTTTTTTGAATAGCATTTTCTGCAGTTCTGTAGCTGGGAGATACAGCGTTTACATACTGTGGTTGTGTTGTGCTCTTCCAAAAACATTACATTTACATACTATGGGTGTGTTGTGCTCTTCCAAAAACACCCATTTAGGGCCACAAAAAATATTTTGCAGTGTTTTCTGCATATCTGGAGGTGTGTGAAATAAAAAATATATATATTTTTCTTCTACTGTGCTATCCTAAAAAAATAATTGAAGGACAAAAACTTTTTTTTTAATAGCATTTTCTGCAGTTCTTTAGCTGGGAGATACAGAGTTTACATACTGTGGATGTGTTGTGCTCTTCCAAAAACACCCATTTAGGGCCACAAAAAATATTTTGCAGTGTTTTCTGCATATCTGGAGGTGTGTTAAATATACAATTTTATATATTTTTCTTCTACTGTGCTATCCTAAAAAAATAATTGAATGACAAAAACATTTTTTTTAATAGCATTTTCTGCAGTTCTGTAGCTGTGAGATACAGAGTTTACATACTGTGGGTGTGTTTGTGCTCTTCCAAACACACCCATTTAGGGCCACAAAAAATATTTTGCAGTGTTTTCTGCATATCTGGAGGTGTGTGAAATAAAAAAAATATATATTTTTCTTCTACTGTGCTATCCTAAAAAAATAATTGTAGGACAAAAACATTTTTTTAACAGCATTTTTTGCAGTTCTTTAGCTGGGAGATACAGAGTTTACATACTGTGGGTGTGTTCTGCTCTTCCAAAAACACCCATTTAGGGCCACAAAAAATATTTTGCAGGGTTTTCTGCATATCTGGAGGTGTGTGAAATAAAAAAATGTATATATTTTTCTTCTACTGTGCTATCCTAAAAAAATAATTGTAGGACAAAAACATTTTTTTTAAATAGCATTTTCTGCAGTTCTGTACCTGGGAGATACAGCGTTTACATACTGTGGGTGTGTTGTGCTCTTCCAAAAACACCCATTTAGGGCAACAAAAAATATTTTGCAGTGTTTTCTGCATATCTGGAGGTGTGTGAAATAAACAATTTATATATTTTTCTTCTACTGTCCTATCCTAAAAAAATAATTGTAGGACAAAAACATTTTTTTGAATAGCATTTTCTGCAGTTCTGTAGCTGTGAGATACAGCGTTTACATACTGTGGGTGTGTTGTGCTCTACCAAAAACACCCATTTAGGGCCCCAAAAATATTTTGCAGTGTTTTCTGCATATCTGGAGGTGTGTGAAATAAACAATTTTTATATTTTTCTTCTACTGTGCTATCCTAAAAAAATAATTGTAGGACAATAAAAACAAAAATCAATAGCATTTTCTGCAGTTCTGTAGCTGTGAGATACAGCTTTTACATACTGTGGGTGTGTTGTGCTCTTCCAAAAACACCCATTTAGGGCCACAAAAATATTTTGCAGTGTTTTCTGCATATCTGGAGGTGTGTGAAATAAAAAAAATATATATTTTTCTTCTACTGTGCTATCCTAAAAAAATAATTGTAGGACAAAAACATTTTTTTAATAGCATTTTCTGCAGTTCTGTAGCTGTGAGATACAGCGTTTACATACTGTGGTTGTGTTGTGCTCTTCCAAAAACATTATATTTACATACTATGGATGTGTTGTGCTCTTCCAAAAACACCCATTTAGGGCCACAAAAATATTTTGCAGTGTTTTCTGCATATCTGGAGGTGTGTGAAATAAAAAATATATATATTTTTCTTCTACTGTGCTATCCTAAAAAAATAATTGTAGGACAAAAACATTTTTTTTAATAGCATTTTCTGCAGTTCTTTAGCTGGGAGATACAGAGTTTACATACTGTGGGTGTGTTGTGCTCTTCCAAAAACACCCATTTAGGGCCACAAAAATATTTTGCAGGGTTTTCTGCATATCTGGAGGTGTGTGAAATAAACAATTTATATATTTTTCTTCTACTGTGCTATTCTAAAAAAATAATTGTAAGACAAAAACTTTTTTTGAATAGCATGTTCTGCAGTTCTGTAGCTGGGAGATACAGCGTTTACATACTGTGGTTGTGTTGTGCTCTTCCAAAAACATTATATTTACATACTATGGATGTGTTGTGCTCTTCCAAAAACACCCATTTAGGGCCACAAAAAATATTTTGCAGTGTTTTCTGCATATCTGGAGGTGTGTGAAATAAACAATTTATATATTTTTCTTCTACTGTGCTATCCTAAAAAAATAATTGTAGGACAATAAAAAAAAATTCAATAGCATTTTCTGCAGTTCTGAAGCTGTGAGATACAGCGTTTACATACTGTGGGTGTGTTGTGCTCTTCCAAAAACACCCATTTAGAGCCACAAAAATATTTTGCAGTGTTTTCTGCATATCTGGATGTGTGTGAAATAAAAAATATATATATTTTTCTTCTACTGTGCTATCCTAAAAAAATAATTGTAGGACAAAAACATTTTTTTTAATAGCATTTTCTGCAGTTCTTTAGCTGGGAGATACAGAGTTTACATACTGTGGATGTGTTGTGCTCTTCCAAAAACACCCATTTAGGGCCACAAAAAATATTTTGCAGTGTTTTCTGCATATCTGGAGGTGTGTTAAATAAACAATTTTATATATTTTTCTTCTACTGTGCTATCCTAAAAAATGATTGTAGGACAATAACATTTTTTTTTAATAGCATTTTCTGCAGTTCTGTAGCTGTGAGATACAGCGTTTACATACTGTGGGTGTGTTGTGCTCTTCCAAAAACACCCATTTAGGGCCACAAAAAATATTTTGCAGTGTTTTCTGCATATCTGGAGGTGTGTGAAATAAAAAATATATATATTTTTCTTCTACTGTGCTATCCTAAAAAAATAATTCTAGGACAAAAACATTTTTTTTTAATAGCATTTTCTGCAGTTCTTTAGCTGGAAGATACAGAGTTTACATACTGTGGGTGTGTTGTGCTCTTCCAAAAACACCCATTTAGGGCCACAAAAAATATTTTGCAGTGTTTTCTGCATATCTGGAGGTGTGTGAAATAAACAATTTATATATTTTTCTTCTACTGTGCTATTCTAAAAAAATAATTGTAAGACAAAAACTTTTTTTTGAATAGCATTTTCTGCAGTTCTGTAGCTGGGAGATACAGCGTTTACATACTGTGGTTGTGTTGTGCTCTTCCAAAAACATTACATTTACATACTATGGGTGTGTTGTGCTCTTCCAAAAACACCCATTTAGGGCCACAAAAAATATTTTGCAGTGTTTTCTGCATATCTGGAGGTGTGTGAAATAAAAAATATATATATTTTTCTTCTACTGTGCTATCCTAAAAAAATAGTTGAAGGACAAAAACATTTTTTTTTAATAGCATTTTCTGCAGTTCTTTAGCTGGGAGATACAGAGTTTACATACTGTGGATGTGTTGTGCTCTTCCAAAAACACCCATTTAGGGCCACAAAAAATATTTTGCAGTGTTTTCTGCATATCTGGAGGTGTGTTAAATATACAATTTTATATATTTTTTTTCTACTGTGCTATCCTAAAAAAATAATTGTAGGACAAAAACATTTTTTTGAATAGCATTTTCTGCAGTTCTGTAGCTGTGAGATACAGAGTTTACATACTGTGGGTGTGTTTGTGCCCTTCCAAACACACCCATTTAGGGCCACAAAAAATATTTTGCAGTGTTTTCTGCATATCTGGAGGTGTGTGAAATAAAAAAAATATATATTTTTCTTCTACTGTGCTATCCTAAAAAAATAATTGTAGGACAAAAACATTTTTTAACAGCATTTTCTGCAGTTCTTTAGCTGGGAGATACAGAGTTTACATACTGTGGGTGTGTTGTGCTCTTCCAAAAACACCCATTTAGGGCCACAAAAAATATTTTGCAGGGTTTTCTGCATATCTGGAGGTGTGTGAAATAAAAAAATGTATATATTTTTCTTCTACTGTGCCATCCTAAAAAAATAATTGTAGGACAAAAACATTTTTTTTAAATAGCATTTTCTGCAGTTCTGTACCTGGGAGATACAGCGTTTACATACTGTGGGTGTGTTGTGCTCTTCCAAAAACACCCATTTAGGGCAACAAAAAATATTTTGCAGTGTTTTCTGCATATCTGGAGGTGTGTGAAATAAACAATTTATATATTTTCTTCTACTGTGCTATCCTAAAAAAATAATTGTAGGACAAAAACATTTTTTTGAATAGCATTTTCTGCAGTTCTGTAGCTGTGAGATACAGCGTTTACATACTGTGGGTGTGTTGTGCTCTACCAAAAACACCCATTTAGGGCCCCAAAAAATATTTTGCAGTGTTTTCTGCATATCTGGAGGTGTGTGAAATAAACAATTTATATATTTTTCTTCTACTGTGCTATCCTAAAAAAATAATTGTAGGACAATAAAAAAAAATCAATAGCATTTTCTGCAGTTCTGTAGCTGTGAGATACAGCTTTTACATACTGTGGGTGTGTTGTGCTCTTCCAAAAACACCCATTTAGGGCCACAAAAAATATTTTGCAGTGTTTTCTGCATATCTGGAGGTGTGTTAAATATACAATTTTATATATTTTTTTTCTACTGTGCTATCCTAAAAAAATAATTGTAGGACAAAAACATTTTTTTGAATAGCATTTTCTGCAGTTCTGTAGCTGTGAGATACAGAGTTTACATACTGTGGGTGTGTTTGTGCCCTTCCAAACACACCCATTTAGGGCCACAAAAAATATTTTGCAGTGTTTTCTGCATATCTGGAGGTGTGTGAAATAAAAAAAATATATATTTTTCTTCTACTGTGCTATCCTAAAAAAATAATTGTAGGACAAAAACATTTTTTAACAGCATTTTCTGCAGTTCTTTAGCTGGGAGATACAGAGTTTACATACTGTGGGTGTGTTGTGCTCTTCCAAAAACACCCATTTAGGGCCACAAAAAATATTTTGCAGGGTTTTCTGCATATCTGGAGGTGTGTGAAATAAAAAAATGTATATATTTTTCTTCTACTGTGCTATCCTAAAAAAATAATTGTAGGACAAAAACATTTTTTTTAAATAGCATTTTCTGCAGTTCTGTACCTGGGAGATACAGCGTTTACATACTGTGGGTGTGTTGTGCTCTTCCAAAAACACCCATTTAGGGCAACAAAAAATATTTTGCAGTGTTTTCTGCATATCTGGAGGTGTGTGAAATAAACAATTTATATATTTTCTTCTACTGTGCTATCCTAAAAAAATAATTGTAGGACAAAAACATTTTTTTGAATAGCATTTTCTGCAGTTCTGTAGCTGTGAGATACAGCGTTTACATACTGTGGGTGTGTTGTGCTCTACCAAAAACACCCATTTAGGGCCCCAAAAAATATTTTGCAGTGTTTTCTGCATATCTGGAGGTGTGTGAAATAAACAATTTATATATTTTTCTTCTACTGTGCTATCCTAAAAAAATAATTGTAGGACAATAAAAAAAAATCAATAGCATTTTCTGCAGTTCTGTAGCTGTGAGATACAGCTTTTACATACTGTGGGTGTGTTGTGCTCTTCCAAAAACACCCATTTAGGGCCACAAAAAATATTTTGCAGTGTTTTCTGCATATCTGGAGGTGTGTGAAATAAAAAAAATATATATTTTTCTTCTACTGTGCTATCCTAAAAAAATAATTGTAGGACAAAAACATTTTTTTTAATAGCATTTTCTGCAGTTCTGCAGCTGTGAGATACAGCGTTTACATACTGTGGTTGTGTTGTGCTCTTCCAAAAACAACCATTTAGGGCCACAAAAAATATTTTGCAGTGTTTTCTGCATATCTGGAGGTGTGTGAAATAAACAATTTATATATTTTTCTTCTACTGTGCTATTCTAAAAAAATAATTGTAAGACGAAAACTTTTTTTTTAATAGCATTTTCTGCAGTTCTGTAGCTGGGAGATACAGCGTTTACATACTGTGGTTGTGTTGTGCTCTTCCAAAAACATTACATTTAAATACTATGGATGTGTTGTGCTCTTCCAAAAACACCCATTTAGGGCCACAAAAAATATTTTGCAGTGTTTTCTGCATATCTGGAGGTGTGTGAAATAAACAATTTATATATTTTTCTTCTACTGTGCTATCCTAAAAAAATAATTGTAGGACAATAAAAAAAATCAATAGCATTTTCTGCAGTTCTGTAGCTGTGAGATACAGCGTTTACATACTGTGGGTGTGTTGTGCTCTTCCAAAAACACCCATTTAGGGCCACAAAAAATATTTTTCAGTGTTTTCTGCATATCTGGAGGTGTGTGAAATAAAAAAATATATATTTTTCTTCTACTGTGCTATCCTAAAAAAATTATTGTAGGACAAAAACATTTTTTTTAATAGCATTTTCTGCAGTTCTTTAGCTGGGAGATACAGAGTTTACATACTGTGGGTGTGTTGTGCTCTTCCAAAAACACCCATTTAGGGCCACAAAAACGGAAAATTGTATCATACTTACAGTAACTTTCCTTTCCTGGTGCCTATCCATGGTAGCATACCTGTGACAAGCTCCGCCTTGGCTCCTCCCTCAGGACTAGTGAATATTATAAAAGAGTTGATTAGCACAGCCCCAGCATTCTCCGTAATATAGAATACCGAGGGTGGGATTGTATGCTGCCATGGATAGGCACCAGGAAAGGAAAATTACTGGTAAGTATGATACAATTTTCTGTTTTCCTGGTGCCTCCATGGCAGCATACCTGTGACAAATAACTAGCTGATATGGGTGGGATGATGCCCAGAGTTTTATTTTAAAGAGATTATTATCATCATTTAGAGGAAGAAGCAAAGGCCGATTTGACCGCCTGTCTGCCAAACTCCACCGATGAGAGAGCTCCTGGGTCTACTCGGTAATGTTTCAGAAACGTATGTTGGAATGACCAAGTCGCTGTCCTGCAAATAGTTTCAATTGACACATTCGCTCTTGCCACCCAAGAGGCAGAAACCGTTCTGGTGGAGTGCGCCCTGACTATCGAAGGGGCTCCCAGACCTTTTGCCCTGTACACCTTGTGGATGAGTTTAACGAACCATGAGGCAAACGTTCCTGCTGACGCCTCCTTGCCTTTGTTTATGAACAACCTGATAGTGTCCCTGAAGGATGCTGTAGCCTGCAGATAGCATCTCAAAGTGGAGGCAATGTTCAGCTCGTGAAGAGAACCTGAGTCTTGTTCTGAAAATGTTGGAAGTGCCCAAGGCTCCGACATGTTCGAGGATGATGTGACCTTGAGGCTAAATCCTTGCACCGTTCCGAGTTCTACTTTGTCAGGAAATAATCTGATATGATTATGATCCGCTCCTAAAGCTTGGAGCTCTGAAACCCGTCTGTCAGAAGTTATGGCTATCAAGAAGGATAGCTTCATGGTTAGATTCCAAAGCGATGCTGACTCCGAAGAGGCAAGAGGTGGATTGGTTAAAGGCTCTAGGATGATAGCAAGGTCTCAAGTGGGAAAAGATTGTTTTGTTGGTGGTCAGATCTTTTTTGACAGCCTTGAAAAATTGGATTATTAATGAATCCTCAGCCCATCTTTTACTGGTTGCCGCTGAAATTGCCGCTACCTGCACCTTTAGTGTACTTAAGCAAGATCTAGGTCTAAGCCTGCCTGCAAGAGTTTTAGAATTTGAGAGGATGATGGGAAATCTGGATCGCAGTTTCTGCCAATCATGAAGGCCCTGAATTTGTTCCACACCCTATCGTATATACTGTTTGTGGATGGCTTTCTTGCGCTGAGCAGGGTTTCGATAACTTTGTTGGGACACCCTAGGGATTGGAATCTTTCCCTTTCACCTGCCAGATGTGAAGATTTAACCTGCGGGAATCTGGATGGGTGTGACATCCCTGTGACAGG
Organism: Rana muscosa; assembly: GCA_029206835.1. Lineage (NCBI taxonomy): Eukaryota > Metazoa > Chordata > Amphibia > Anura > Ranidae > Rana > Rana muscosa. The sequence continues at coordinate 32,345,145 of CM055127.1, read as the reverse complement.
AGAAAAGGTATTATTGGAACCTTGACTGAAGTCTGTGTATTCAGGTACATTGCTGTGGGGATCCAGGGACGTCTTGGCCAGTACAGTAGGACCGCTATCTCCGTTGTGGTTTCTACCATAAGCCTCAACAGGAGTTTTTTTTGGAATGAGAGGCCATGGAGAGAAGGCATAGGCCAGATTGCATGCCCAGGGGCTGAGAGAGCATCTACTGCCTCTGCCTGGGGATGAGGAAGTCTTGAGATAAACCTTGAAAACTTGATATTTAATGCTGTTGCAAATAGGCCCAGCCCGAGGGGACCCCACTGGTCCACTAACCAGTCGAAAACTTTCTGGTGCAGAGACTATTCGTTGGAATCTATGAACCTGCGAGATAGGCGGTTGGCCCTTGAGTTGAGAAGACCGGGCAGATAGACTGTCCTTAGGTCTTTTAGATTCCTTTTTGCCCAAAAGAATATGGTTTCACTTCCTTCAGCAGGGACCTGCTGCGCGTCCCTCCTTGTCGGTGTATATAAGGACACCGCAGCCCTGTTGTCCATTCGGAGAACTGGTTTGCCTGTAATCTTGAATAATAGGGCTAGCAATGCAAAAGGTAGGCTGCCTGGACCTCCAGGATATTTGATAATAGGCCTGTTGTATGGAAGGACCATCTTCCTTGCCCTGAGATCTGGTTGCAGTGTGATCCCCACCTGCTTCACTGGCATTGGTAATAATTGTGATCCAGTTGACATGTCTTAATGGATGTGATTTCATAGGTGTGTGTTTCTTCATCCACCAATGTAGACTCCTGAGCATCAGGGTCGTCAGGTGTATGGGTTGGTATAGATACCGTCTATTCCACAGCCTCAAGGTCTCCAGCTGGAAATGTCTCAAATGCCAATGGGCCCAAGGGACCCTAGGGATGCATGATGACATCCAGCCTATCAGGCTCTGACAGTTCGAGTATGACAGGTAGAATCTCACACTGACTTTCTTCATCTGTCGTACAGTTAATGTCACCTTTTGAGGTGGGAGGGATACTGTACCATTCTGTTCCACTAAGTAATGGTATTCTCAAGGCCCTAATTCTATTAGAGGGGCTATGATGACAATTGGGGTCTTCCTAAAGACTTTTGGTGACGTGCAGAGGCCGAATGGGAGACTCCAAAATTTAAGATGTACAGGTGCCACTGCAAACCTTGGATATTTCTGGAAAGGAGGGAGTGTTGGTATATGCAGGTAAACATCCTGCAAGTCTATTGATAACATCCGATCCCCTGGTTGGATTACACGTATAATCGCTCATAGCGACTCCCTTTTAAAATTTTTTAGGAAGATATAGCGATTTAGCCTCTTCAGGTCTAACACGGGTCTCCTACCTCTGTTTCTCTTGGGGACTAGAAACAGGGTGGTGTAAAAACCGAAAAATCTTTCTGATGGAGACACTGGAACCACTGCTTGCTGTTTTTGCAAGGACAGAAGAAATCGCTCTAGTGCTTCAGTTTCTTTGGGTGCACCTTGACACCCTTGTCGGAGAGAAGAAGTCTTTGGGGGCTTTGTCTAGAAACGTCCAGAACTGATCGTATTTAACTGTGGAGACTACCCACGGATCCCTACACTTTGTTCCCAGATCTTCAAGAAGTGTTTGAGTCTGGCCCCACAGGGATCGCTTGGGATGGCCTGGCGTCAAAAGGATTTTGCAGAATCCTGAGGGATGGGCACAAGTCTCTGTCTATGGGTCTTGAGGAAAGTGGACTGCATGCTTCTCCAATTTTGCCTAAAGCCTTTCCCCTGTCTGGACTGTCTGTAGTCCTTACTCTTGGAGTATTGAAATCTGGGTGCAAATGTCCTGGAGCGCCTGGATCGCCTGTCTTGGGGTAACAGGCCCGATTTCCCGCCCATGACGCGAGAGATGGCCTTGTCCAATATCTCCCCAAACAAGGCTTTTCCGTCAAAGGGTACCTTGCACCAATTATGTTTTGGAGGCAGTATCTGCTGACCAGGGTTCCAGCCACAAGGCCCGTTTGGCCATAACTGTGTGGAGCATTGACCTTGCGGAGCATCGAATTGAATAGATCGTGGCTTCACCAATAAGATCTACTGGGAGCTTTAGCTCCAATAAGGCCCTGATGATGTCCTCCCCTGGGATATCCTGTTAGATTGCAAACTCTATATCATCTGTCCAGATGCATAGGGCGTTGGACACTGACGTCAGGGCTATCGCAGGTTTACAAGCGTTGCCCGCCATCTTTTGGGAGACCAAGATCCATCCTTCTGTCTGGTGGATCCTTAAACAAAGTTGAGTCTTCCATGGGCAATGTGACGTTCTTTGCCAACCTTACCACAGCTGCATCAACCACTGGAGGGCCCTCCAGCATTGCGGAATCGGCCTCTGAGAGAGGGTATAACTTTCCCCTTCTGTGTCGGTCTCTTCTCAGCCGATCACTTGCTTTACCGCCTGCACAAAAAGGCTGGACCATGGTGAAAGCAAAACCAAAAGGTATCTAGGTCAACAGAGAGGCCCTTTGAGATGGCATTCTCTTGCTGATGTTTAGAGGAAGAAGCATGCGTTCGGCGTGAGATTTCACTTGAGGACGGCCCAGGAATGGATGTCTCCGCCGTTTGCTCCTGAGTAGGAGATGCCAGATGTTGCGGCGGCATTGTGGCTACCAATTCCGCGAGGGAATTCTTTACTGCTTTCTTAAGTAGGTCCGCCACTTGCCGGCTTTTGGACTTTCTGTCCGCTGGGCAATTTCGACAGATCACTTTGTCTGGAAGTGGGGTGTCTCCACAGGACTGACATCCTGGAGATCTCGGCTTCAGGAGTGTTAGGCCACTTTCACACTGAGGCGCTTGAAAAACTGCCAGTAAAACACTGAGCGCCTTTTAAGCGATTTCAGGCGCTTTTGAAGCGCTTTCAAAATTTTTTATTTTTTTTGCGTGAAAGCGCTGATGACTTCCTGCCACTTCTATGATCCCGATGCCTGGACAATCTGTCTCTACTGGGACTAGAATCATCATAGTCCTCATTTCGCCTTGAGGTCTTTTTAGACGTCTTCTGGCGTATAGGGCTGAAATACATAAAAGTACCAGCCTCGGTGCACTCTTTTTTTTTTTAAGATATGTAAGCTTACCTGGATGTAGGTCCTTACCTCAGAAGTAGAGTAGGATCTTGTACGGGCGGCGAATGGCTCATGCTGAGTGGCTTAGCAGAGGCAGCAGCTAACAAGAATAGAGAAGACACAACTGGCTGGATCCTAATTTGGCTAAGGGGAATTTACCTCTAAACAAATGGTGTGTGTTTTTTTTTAAGTTCTCGAAAAATACGACTATATATTTTATTTTATTTATTTTTTATTATTATTAAAAATATATATATATTTTTTTTAAAAACCCTTAACTACAAATATATATTTAAAAATAAAGAACCCCTTAAAAACATATAGTATACATTTCCCTTTTACTTTAAAAAATCTCTTACCTGGAGCTCTCGGTGTAGTTCTTACTGCAGTCTCAGGTGTCTCACTGAGGCCATTAGAGAGATTCACATGGAAACAGGAAAGGCAGGGAATGCCTCTGTGCTGTGCCTGACGTTTTGTGGGCAAAAGACGTCTTTCTGCCCTGATCCAAAATGGGCGCCACGGCCTCCGGATCCACCGCGCATGCGCAGACCGACGAGACGAGAACCCGGAAGACCCGCACCGCCGGCGCACATGCAGAATGATGCGGAAGACGCCGCAAGTAAATAAAATACAGACGCTGAGCGCGCGCGGCTCCTAAGGAGCTGGAGAGGTGACAGGGAGCTAGAGAATTTAAAATGGAAAATAAATCAGAGAAGACAAGAGTTTGGGGGAGAAAAACCTAGGAAAGGGGAAAAAAAGAAGAGATACAGAAATAGCTGCTGCCTTTGTTGCCAGAATTGAGCTAATGCCTGGAAGATGTGCTGCAGGTGGAGCTCTTAGTTAAGAGACAAACTGCTTGTCCAAAAAGATCCTACAGAAGGGACTCCCAACCTTATAAGCGCATTTAGCTGCCCAAGAGAAGGGACTGCGTCCGGGAGAGGCTTGAAACCAGACGGAAGCTGCCGAATGCAGAAGGTAAGGACGTTCGACCAGAATTCACTGCCATGAGGTATGAGGAAAAAAAGGAGAATGCTGGGGCTGTGCTAATCAACTCTTTTATAATATTCACTAGTCCTGAGGGAGGAGCCAAGGCGGAGCTTGTCACAGGTATGCTGCCATGGAGGCACCAGGAAAAATATTTTGCAGTGTTTTCTGCATATCTGGAGGTGTGTGAAATAAACAATTTATATATTTTTCTTCTACTGTGCTATCCTAAAAAAAGAATTGTAGGACAAAAACATTTTTTTTGAATAGCATTTTCTGCAGTTCTGTAGCTGAGAGATACAGCATTTTATATACTGTGGGTGTGTTGTGCTCTTCCAAGAAACACCCATTTAGGGCCACAAAAAATATTTTACAGTGTTTTCTGCATATCTGGAGGTGTGTGAAATAAACAATTTATATATTTTTCTTCTACTGTGCTATTTTAAAAAAATAATTGTAAGACAAAAACATTTTTTTGAATAGCATTTTCTGCAGTTCTGTAGCTGGGAGATACAGTGTGTACATACTGTGGTTGTGTTGTGCTTTTCCAAAAACATTACATTTACATACTGTGGGTGTGTTGTGCTCTACCAAAAACACCCATTTAGGGCCACAAAAATATTTTGCAGGGTTTTCTGCATATCTGGAGGTGTGTGAAATAAACAATTTATATATTTTTCTTCTACTGTGCTATACTAAAAAAATAATTGTACGACAAAAACATTTTTTAAGAATAGTATTTTCTGCAGTTCTGTAGCAGTGAGATACAACATTTACATACTGTGGGGTGTGTTGTGCTCTTCCAAAAACACCCATTTAGGGCCCCAAAAATATTTTGCAGGGTTTTCTGCATATCTGGAGGTGTGTGAAATAAAAAAAAAAAAAATTTTTTCTTCTACTGTGCTATCCTAAAAAAATAATTGTAGGACAAAAACATTTTTTTGAATAGCATTTTCTGCAGTTCTGTAGCTGAGAGATACAGCGTTTTACATACTGTGGGTGTGTTGTGCTCTTCCAAAAATATTTTTTTTTATTTCACACACCTCCAGATATGCAGAAAACCCTGCAAAATATTTTTTGTGGCCCTAAATGGGTGTTTTTCTTCTTCTGTGCTATCCTAAAAAAAGAATTGTAGGACAAAAACATTTTTTTTGAATAGCATTTTCTGCAGTTCTGTAGCTGAGAGATACAGCGTTTTACATACTGTGGGTGTGTTGTGCTCTTCCAAAAACACCCATTTAGGGCCACAAAAAATATTTTGCAGTGTTTTCTGCATATCTGGAGGTGTGTGAAATAAACAATTTATATATTTTTCTTCTACTGTGCTATTTAAAAAAAATAATTGTAAGACAAAAACTTTTTTTTGAATAGCATTTTCTGCAGTTCTGTAGCTGGGAGATACAGTGTGTACATACTGTGGTTGTGTTGTGCTTTTCCAAAAACATTACATTTACATACTGTGGGTGTGTTGTGCTCTTCTAAAAACACCCATTTAGGGCCACAAAAATATTTTGCAGTGTTTTCTGCATATCTGGAGGTGTGTGTGAAATAAACAATTTATATATTTTTCTTCTACTGTGCTATCCTAAAAAAATAATTGTAGGACAAAAAAATTTTTTTGAATAGCATTTTCTGCAGTTCTGTAGCAGTGAGATACAGCGTTTACATACTGTGGGGTGTGTTGTGCTCTTCTAAAAACACCCATTTAGGGCCACAAAAATATTTTGCAGGGTTTTCTGCATATCTGGAGGTGTGTGAAATAAAAAATGTATATATTTTTCTTCTACTGTGCTATCCTAAAAAAATAATTGTAGGACAAAAACATTTTTTTTAAATAGCATTTTCTGCAGTTCTGTAGCTGGGAGATACAGCGTTTACATACTGTGGTTGTGTTGTGCTCTTCCAAAAACACCCATTTAGGGCTACAAAAAACATTTTACAGTGTTTTCTGCATATCTGGAGGTGTGTGAAATAAACAATTTATATATTTTTCTTCTACTGTGCTATCCTAAAAAAAGAATTGTAGGACAAAAACATTTTTTTAACAGCATTTTCTGCAGTTCTTTAGCTGGGAGATACAGAGTTTACATACTGTGGGTGTGTTGTGCTCTTCCAAAAACACCCATTTAGGGCCACAAAAAACATTTTGCAGGGTTTTCTGCATATCTGGAGGTGTGTGAAATAAAAAAAATATATATTTTTCTTCTACTGTGCTATCCTAAAAAAAATAATTGTAGGACAAAAACATTTTTTTTTAAATAGCATTTTCTGCAGTTCTGTACCTGGGAGATACAGCGTTTACATACTGTGGGTGTGTTGTGCTCTTCCAAAAACACCCATTTAGGGCCACAAAAAATATTTTGCAGTGTTTTCTGCATATCTGGAGGTGTGTGAAATAAACAATTTATATATTTTTCTTCTACTGTGCTATCCTAAAAAAAGAATTGTAGGACAAAAACATTTTTTTTGAATAGCATTTTCTGCAGTTCTGTAGCTGTGAGATACAGCGTTTACATACTGTGGGTGTGTTGTGCTCTTCCAAAAACACCCATTTAGGGCCACAAAAAATATTTTGCAGTGTTTTCTGCATATCTGGAGGTGTGTGAAATAAACAATTTATATATTTTTCTTCTACTGTGCTATCCTAAAAAAAGAATTGTAGGACAAAAACATTTTTTTGAATAGCATTTTCTGCAGTTCTGTAGCTGTGAGATACAGCGTTTACATTCTGTGGTTGTGTTGTGCTCTTCCAAAAACACCCATTTAGGGCTACAAAAATATTTTGCAGTGTTTTCTGCATATCTGGAGGTGTGTGAAATAAACAATTTATATATTTTTCTTCTACTGTGCTGTTTAAAAAAAATAATTGTAAGACAAAAACTTTTTTTTGAATAGCATTTTCTGCAGTTCTGTAGCTGGGAGATACAGCGTGTACATACTGTGGTTGTGTTGTGCTTTTCCAAAAACATTACATTTACATACTGTGGGTGTGTTGTGCTCTTCTAAAAACACCCATTTAGGGCCACAAAAATATTTTGCAGTGTTTTCTGCATATCTGGAGGTGTGTGTGAAATAAACAATTTATATATTTTTCTTCTACTGTGCTATCCTAAAAAAATAATTGTAGGACAAAAACATTTTTTTTGAATAGCATTTTCTGCAGTTCTGTAGCAGTGAGATACAGCGTTTACATACTGTGGGGTGTGTTGTGCTCTTCCAAAAACACCCATTTAGGGCCACAAAAATATTTTGCAGGGTTTTCTGCATATCTGGAGGTGTGTGAAATAAAAATGTATATATTTTTCTTCTACTGTGCTATCCTAAAAAAATAATTCTAGGACAAAAACATTTTTTTTGAATAGCATGTTCTGCAGTTCTGTAGCTGGGAGATACAGCGTTTACATACTGTGGGTGTGTTGTGCTCTTCCAAAAACACCCATTTAGGGCCAAAAAAAATATTTTGCAGTGTTTTCTGCATATCTGGAGGTGTGTGAAATAAACAATTTATATATTTTTCTTCTACTGTGCTATCCTAAAAAAAGAATTGTAGGACAAAAACATTTTTTTAATAGCATTTTCTGCAGTTCTGTAGCTGTGAGATACAGCGTTTACATACTGTGGTTGTGTTGTGCTCTTCCAAAAACACCCATTTAGGGCTACAAAAAATATTTTGCAGTGTTTTCTGCATATCTGGAGGTGTGTGAAATAAACAATTTATATATTTTTCTTCTACTGTGCTATTCTAAAAAAATAATTGTAAGACAAAAACTTTTTTTTGAATAGCATTTTCTGCAGTTCTGTACCTGGGAGATACAGCGTTTACATACTGTGGTTGTGTTGTGCTCTTCCAAAAACATTACATTTACATACTGTGGGTGTGTTGTGCTCTTCCAAAAACACCCATTTAGGGCCACAAAAAATATTTTGCAGTGTTTTCTGCATATCTGGATGTGTGTGAAATAAAAAAATATATATATTTTTCTTCTACTGTGCTATCCTAAAAATATAATTGTAGGACAAAACATTTTTTAACAGCATTTTCTGCAGTTCTTTAGCTGGGAGATACAGAGTTTACATACTGTGGGTGTGTTGTGCTCTTCCAAAAACACCCATTTAGGGTCACAAAAAATATTTTGCAGGGTTTTCTGCATATCTGGAGGTGTGTGAAATAAAAAAATTATATATTTTTCTTCTACTGTGCTATCCTAAAAAAAGAATTGTAGGACAAAAACATTTTTTTGAATAGCATTTTCTGCAGTTCTGTAGCTGTGAGATACAGCGTTTACATAGTGTGGTTGTGCTCTACCAAAAACACCCATTTAGGGCTACAAAAAATATTTTGCAGTGTTTTCTGCATATCTGGAGGTGTGTGAAATAAAAAAAATATATATTTTTCTTCTACTGTGCTATCCTAAAAAAATAATTGTAGGACAAAAACATTTTTTTAACAGCATTTTCTGCAGTTCTTTAGCTGGGAGATACAGCGTTTACATACTGTGGGTGTGTTGTGCTCTTCCAAAAACACCCATTTAGGGCCACAAATAATATTTTGCAGTGTTTTCTGCATATCTGGAGGTGTGTGAAATAAACAATTTATATATTTTTCTTCTACTGTGCTATCCTAAAAAAAGAATTGTAGGACAAAAACATTTTTTTGAATAGCATTTTCTGCAGTTCTGTAGCTGTGAGATACAGCGTTTACATTCTGTGGTTGTGTTGTGCTCTTCCAAAAACACCCATTTAGGGCTACAAAAATATTTTGCAGTGTTTTCTGCATATCTGGAGGTGTGTGAAATAAACAATTTATATATTTTTCTTCTACTGTGCTGTTTAAAAAAAATAATTGTAAGACAAAAACTTTTTTTTGAATAGCATTTTCTGCAGTTCTGTAGCTGGGAGATACAGCGTGTACATACTGTGGTTGTGTTGTGCTTTTCCAAAAACATTACATTTACATACTGTGGGTGTGTTGTGCTCTTCTAAAAACACCCATTTAGGGCCACAAAAATATTTTGCAGTGTTTTCTGCATATCTGGAGGTGTGTGTGAAATAAACAATTTATATATTTTTCTTCTACTGTGCTATCCTAAAAAAATAATTGTAGGACAAAAACATTTTTTTTGAATAGCATTTTCTGCAGTTCTGTAGCAGTGAGATACAGCGTTTACATACTGTGTGGTGTGTTGTGCTCTTCCAAAAACACCCATTTAGGGCCACAAAAATATTTTGCAGGGTTTTCTGCATATCTGGAGGTGTGTGAAATAAAAAATGTATATATTTTTCTTCTACTGTGCTATCCTAAAAAAATAATTCTAGGACAAAAATTTTTTTTTTGAATAGCATGTTCTGCAGTTCTGTAGCTGGGAGATACGGCATTTACATACTGTGGGTGTGTTGTGCTCTTCCAAAAACACCCATTTAGTGACACAAAAAATATTTTGCAGTGTTTTCTGCATATCTGGAGGTGTGTGAAATAAACAATTTATATATTTTTCTTCTACTGTGCTATCCTAAAAAAAGAATTGTAGGACAAAAACATTTTTTTTAATAGCATTTTCTGCAGTTCTGTAGCTGTGAGATACAGCGTTTACATACTGTGGTTGTGTTGTGCTCTTCCAAAAACACCCATTTAGGGCTACAAAAAATATTTTGCAGTGTTTTCTGCATATCTGGAGGTGTGTGAAATAAACAATTTATATATTTTTCTTCTACTGTGCTATTCTAAAAAAATAATTATAAGACAAAAACTTTTTTTGAATAGCATTTTCTGCAGTTCTGTACCTGGGAGATACAGCGTTTACATACTGTGGTTGTATTGTGCTCTTCCAAAAACATTACATTTACATACTGTGGGTGTGTTGTGCTCTTCCAAAAACACCCATGTAGGGCCACAAAAAATATTTTGCAGTGTTTTCTGCATATCTGGATGTGTGTGAAATAAAAAAAATATATATTTTTCTTCTACTGTGCTATCCTAAAAATATAATTGTAGGACAAAAACATTTTTTAACAGCATTTTCTGCAGTTCTTTAGCTGGGAGATACAGAGTTTACATACTGTGGGTGCGTTGTGCTCTTCCAAAAACACCCATTTAGGGCCACAAAAAATATTTTGCAGGGTTTTCTGCATATCTGGAGGTGTGTGAAATAAAAAAAATATATATTTTTCTTCTACTGTGCTATCCTAAAAAAAGAATTGTAGGACAAAAACATTTTTTTTGAATAGCATTTTCTGCAGTTCTGTAGCTGGGAGATACAGCGTTTACATACTGTGGTTGTGTTGTGCTCTTCCAAAAACATTACATTTACATACTGTGGGTGTGTTGTGCTCTTCCAAAAACACCCATTTAGGGCCACAAAAAATATTTTGCAGTGTTTTCTGCATATCTGGATGTGTGTGAAATAAAAAAATATATATTTTTCTTCTACTGTGCTATCCTAAAAAAATAATTGTAGGACAAAAACATTATTTTTTAACAGCATTTTCTACAGTTCTTTAGCTGGGAGATACAGAGTTTACATACTGTGGGTGTGTTGTGCTCTTCCAAAAACACCCATTTAGGGCCACAAAAAATATTTTGCAGGGTTTTCTGCATATCTGGAGGTGTGTGAAATAAAAAAATTATATATTTTTCTTGTACTGTGCCATCCTAAAAAAATAATTGTAGGACAAAAACATTTTTTTTAAATAGCATTTTCTGCAGTTCTGTACCTGGGAGATACAGCGTCTACATGCTGTGGGTGTGTTGTGCTCTTCCAAAAACACCCATTTAGGGCCACAAAAAATATTTTGCAGTGTTTTCTGCATATCTGGAGGTGTGTGAAATAAACAATTTATATATTTTTCTTCTACTGTGCTATCCTAAAAAAATAATTGTAGGACAAAAAAAAATTTTGGAATAGCATTTTCTGCAGTTTTATAGCTGTGAGATACAGCGTTTACATACTGTGGGTGTGTTGTGCTCTTCCAAAAACACCCATTTAGGGCCACAAAAAATATTTTGCAGTGTTTTCTGCATATCTGGAGGTGTGTGAAATAAACAATTTTATATATTTTTCTTCTACTGTGCTATCCTAAACAAATAATTGTAGGACAAAAACATTTTTTTGAATAGCATTTTTTGCAGTTCTGTAGCTGTGAGATACAGGGGGTAATTTACTGCGAATTCGCGCTAATTAGCGCAAATTGCCGCGAATTCGCGCTAATTAGCGCAAATCGTGGCAAATTGCGCTAATTAGCGCGAAAACGGTATTCACTATAGCATTGAATAGCATTTTTTGCAGTTCTGTAGCTGTGAGATACAGGGGGTAATTTACTGCGAATTCGCGCTAATTAGCTATAATTGCTATAGTGAATACCGTTTTCGCGCTAATTAGCGCAAATCGCGGCAAATTGCGCTAATTAGCGCGAAAACGGTATTCACTATAGCATTGAATAGCATTTTTTGCAGTTCTGTAGCTGTGAGATACAGGGGGTAATTTACTGCGAATTCGCGCTAATTAGCGCAAATTGCCGCGAATTCGCGGCAAATTGCGCTAATTAGCGCGAAAGCGGTATTCACTATAGCGCTGGAGAAAAAATACTTACCAAAATCGAATTTACTATAGCTCCCAGATTCCAAATAGTGCCCAAATCCTTACTCTACTAAAAACTGGAGTTGTGCACATGGAAATAATGTTTGGAGCATGATATAATTGCCTAAATGGTACTGAAATATGCTGTATATTATTTAAAGATAATCTGCTTTTAAACTGTGTGAAAAAGTGATTTCTACACTGAAATATCTTTAAAAGTCTAAGAAGTAAATAAATGCCCGTTTTTGGACAACTATTTGCAAACGAAACTGAGCATGCCCAGAGCTAATATAACTCAAATTTTAACTCAAGTGACTTTTTTCACAAGAGTTATAGTAAATACCGAAATGAGAGCTAATTAAACAGCATGTTTTGGAAGTGAAAATCTGAGCTATTTTAGTCCGATGCAAGTTTTAGCCATTGATTCTAATGATACAATTGTAACTTTCACAAATAAATTCTTTTAATGTTGCGATGAAATGTATCTGAAATAAATTTTCCTTTGCAACAATGTTGCTTCTAATTAAAATATTTTGTTTTTAAAGAAAGCTAGAATGTGGAATGTTTTGATAAAATATTTTTTTCTCTGTCACTTTCACTAGTTACTCTCCATATCACAACAATCGTTACCCAAACTCACACAGGTGTCTTTACAAAGCACAATCAATACTATTGCTGATGCAAATTTAAAATTAGTCACTTTTTTTGTGCTTTTTATTATTTGTAAATAATCATAATTTGAGCCCCAAAAATTTGATATGTGTTCCAACATCAGAAATCAAAATGTAATTCCCCAAAATTTGAGGGTAATATCACAATTCTAAACTCACCTCCCAAAAAAACACCAAATATCACAGAATAAATCAAGAAGAATAACTCTTGAGTAATGTAATTCCATCACCTGTATGTCCAAAGAAATGCAGGATTTATGTGTGTTTATCCGTGGCTTAGAGGTTAGAACTTCTGCTTAGCATCTCTTAGTGTCTGGGTTCAAATCCCAAACATGCTGCTTCATGTAGAGAAGTTGTCTCATCTCCCAGGTTCTAAAACTATGTCTAAATGTTGTATTTATGTGTAGGAGGGTTCCACCACCATTGTAAATCTTGCCAGATACACAATTTAGCCCAAAGTATTGGGACGCCTGCCTTTACACACACATGAACTTTAATGGCAGCCCAGTCTTATTCCGTAGGGTTAAAATTTGATTTGGCCCATCCTTTGCAGCTAGAACAGCTTCTGGGAAGGCTGGGAAGGTTGTCCACAAGGTTTAGTGTGTCTATGGGAATGTTTGATCATTCTTCCAGAAGTGCATTTGTGAGGCCAGGCACTGATGTTGGATGAAAAGGCCTGGCTCGCAGTCTCTGCTCTAATTCAGCCAAAGGGAGTTCTATCGGGTTGAGGTCAGGACTCTGTGCAGGCCAGTCAAGTTTCTCCACCCCAAACTCCCTCATCCATGTCTTTATGGAGCTTGCTTCATGCACTGGTGTGAAGTCATGTTGAAACAGGAAGGGGCCATCCCAAACTGTTCCCACAAAGTTGGGAGCATGAAATTGTCCAAAATGTCGCAGTATGCTGATGCCTTAAGAGTCCCCTTCACTGGAACTAAGGGGCCAAGCCCAACCCCTGAAAAACAACGCCACATCATAATCCCCCTCCACCAAATGATTTGGACCAGTGCACAAAGCAAGGTCCATAAAGACATAGATGAGTGGGTTCGGGGTGGAGGAACTTGACTGGCCTGGACAGAGTCCTGACCTCAACACAACAGAACACCTTGGGGATGAATTAGAGCGGAGACTGCAGGCCAGGCCTTCTCGTCCAACATCAGTGCCTGACCTCACAAATGCACTTGGAAGAATGGTCAAACATTCCCATAGACACACTCCTAAACCTTGTGGACATCCTTCCCAGAAGAGTTGAAGCTGTTATAGCTGCAAAGGGTGGGCCAACCCAATATTGAACCCTACGGACTAAGACTGGGATGCGATTACAGTTCATGTGCGTTTAAAGGCAGGCGTCCCAATACTTAGGCCAATATATTGTATATTGCTTGGAGACACGGAACTTGGCTATTGACTTAGGGCTGGTTCACACCACAGAGATGCAGAGAACATGTACAAGGCTGCCTGGTGGCTAAGTGGGCAGCAATTCCGTCTAGCAGCACTGGGTTTGCTGGTTCAATTCCCCAACGTGCTAATGCTTATGTTGAAGTTTATATGTTTTCCATGTGTGGGTTTCTCACCACAATCCTAAGACATGCTGGTATTTTATTTGGCTCCTGTCAAAATAGTCTCTAATGTAAAAAAGTTTATTTTGGACTTTAGATTGGAAGCTCATTGGAGCCAGGGACTGATGTTAATGTTTGTTAGCACTAATCATACCCAGGGACTTGGACATTTAAAATTGTAGGGTTTACACTGCACAGGTACATATGCTTAGAAAACTGTTGCATTGTTTATGTGCATGCAAATGGACTTGGATCTTTGGCCTGTAGTTGGAGATTTGATGCACATAGCCAAGGGCTAACACAGTTGTAAATAGTATTATTTGTTCCTGGCCATCAGGTGCAATCACTTTAGACATACACAAAGGGACAGATTGAAAGATACTGCTGGGCGTGTACTTCTATTGGGCGTGTACTTCTATTGGGCGTGTGTCAGTTTGCTAACAATACAACCTCTCTTATATAAAGGCCTGCAGTATCAGGGATTGTTTGGTCTGAGAAGGCCAGGTTTTTTGCTGTGATTTGTGGGGGGAGAGAAGGAATGATATTGTGCAGATTGACAAACCTCTAACTAGTGTTATTTGCTGAAATTTTTGTGCATTTTTTCAATCAAAAATTGTGTGTGTATTGTTCCTGTCTGACCATGCAAAATCGTTTGGAAGCATCTGCTGACCTTCTACTCGTGGATCTCATTGCTTAATCATGTACACAGAAATGCAGCTTCCAGCAGAACATGTATGTATGTGCATGTGGATTGTATGTGCATGTGCATCAATGTATGTGCATGTGGATTGTGGGGTGGGGGTGGGTGTTTTGAACATGTCTTTTTTATTATGTTGGAATGCTTTGTAAGAATAATGACTTGAGTATGTTTCTATATTCTTGCAGATAAAAATGTGATGTTTCCCGTTATACACTAAAAGTAAAGCTGTGTGCACTCTAAGGTTTTGACAAATTTTAGATTGTAAGCTCCTATGAGCAGGGCCCTTAAAATCCAATTGCTAAATTGAGTACCGTGTATCCTGTCCCAATTTTTTTGAAGCTAGTAAATGAATGGACCTAATTTTTTTTCTGCTGGCAAAATAAAAGTACGTTATTGAGCTTTGGTGTGTGTGCTTTATTTTTTATTTTTTTTTGGGCAAAGTGCAAAAATCCTTTAATTTTATTTCTGTATGAATTTGTGCATCAAAAAATGAATCTCTTTGCCCTTGTTCACATTGATGCTACTTTGAAATCGTGCTACTTCACTTAAGCTAGCGCGATTTTAGGTACTACTTGATAGACATCTGTGTGGCTTCATACACAAATGTCTATTGAAGTCGCACCTGAATTCAGGAAAAGTAGTGCAGGAACTACTTTTGCAAATTGGTGCGGTGCCACAAAATTGGGGTTGCATCGATTGGAACAGTGCCATAGCCACCAATAGTCATGCGATTTGATTTCTGAAATTGCATGACAAATCGCCCCAATGTAAACCTAGGTTTCAGCACACCTGCAAGTAAATGATAAAGGTGGAATCTTTATATATAACAGCTGTGGAGAATTGCAGGTAATGAATTCAGCTGGAGGATAGACAGTGTTGTATGTGTCAGCTCTGGTTCGCATTGGTGCGATTTGACATGTCAGATCAGTGGCAATTGCGCTGTTCTAATTGGTGTGATTTGTATTGATATAAGTGCAGAAACCTGCACTGATGTCGTCCCCCCCTCCTGCAGTCGGGACTGACATGCGGGAATGAAAATCGTATGAGTTCAGCTGAACGATTTCCTCCTGCTGTCAGTGTGAAGAAGAGCTCAAACCGGGCCTTTTGCCTTTGTAATTCCCCTGCTGCTATGGCAGAGACCCCATTCCTTTTCAAACTCCCTTAAGTTTACCTTCAAATATCATATGTAGAAATACAGATTTGCATATCTGCAAATAATAAATTCTAAGTGTGATTGAGATCAAATATTCACAGCTGCAATCAACAGAGCGTGGTTTCACCTCCTGACCCGGAAATGAGTCATTGTAATCACCCGGAAGTTCCTGTGCTGGTCAGGATCTCCATCTAGGTCAGTGGTTCTCAACTCCTGTCCTCGGGACCCACTAACAGGCCAGATTTTAAGTATTACCTTGGGGAGATGCAGGCTAGAATACTGCAATCACTGAGCAGCAAAGGATATCACCTGTGATGTATTTCAGTTATCTTGCAAACCTGGCCTGTTAGTGGGCCCTGAGGACAGGAGTTGAGAACCACTGATCTAGGTGGACATGGCGAGCTCCCTCTTTAGCAAAGAGGAGGTGCTGCTGATTTGCCGGGTAAGTGTAGGATATGTACTTGTGCTTACTCAAGGTGGGGGTGGATTTGGTGTGGATGGGCTTCATTGATTTGTTTGGTATCACTACACATTTGCTTCTGGCCCATATGCACACATCACTATTTCCTGCATTTGTTCTGCTGATGTAAATCAGTAAGAACTATGCAAGTATAAATGAGAGCTCCTTTCTATTAAAATATATATGACTTGATTCACAGTTGGGCGACTTTTCATGATTCTCAGTGATAACCATTCATGTTGGTGCTACTTTAAGTCAGACCAACTTCAAAGTAGTCCTTGTACTACTTTGGTGTGACTTTCAGGCTCGGTTTCCACTAGTGCGACTTGTCATGCAACTTGGGACTGCAAAGTCACATGACATGTCATACTCCATGATTTCCAATGAGTATGGTTCATATCTGTGCGACATCAAGTCGCAGCGACTTCAAAGTAGTCCCTGCACTACTTTGGTCCCACTTTGATATGACTTGAGGTCCATAGACCTCAAGAATATACAGGCATTGCTCCAAGTCGCATCAAAATCGCAGCAAAATCATGCGAATTTAGGGTTGCAATAGTGGAAACAGAGCCTCATGTGACTTGAGGTACATAGGGCGCAATATTACACTGGCATTCCCAGAAGTTGGGGCCAAGTTGCAGCGACAAAGTGGCAGCAAATTAGTGTGACTTTCAGGTCGCAGCAGTGTGAAAGAGATTCAAGGATATCTTTGAATTTGGCCCTATTGTCACTTGTGCATCCTGAAAGTGGGGAAAATTCATCCCTGCACTACCTTGGTTTGACTTTGAGTGAGTGAGTGAGTGAGTAACTTGTATAGCGCTGCAATTGCGAACTAAATCGCCTCAAGGCGCTTTGCATCCAGTGTCGTTGAGATCGTTAGAAGAGATGGGTCTTTAGTATTTTCCGGAAGGCCCGATGGTTTTCTTCCATGCGGATATTCGTGGGTAGCGCATTCCATAGCCTTGGTCCTTGGACAGCAAACCTTCGTTCTCCCTTGGCTTTGTAGCGGGTCTTGGGGATGTGGAGGAGGTTTTGGTTAGTTGATCGAAGGTCACGAGTAGTGGTGTAGTGTTTTATTTTCTCGCATAAGTATTCAGGAGCGTTTCCTTGTGAGCATTTGTGGGTGAGGCAGAGGGTCTTGAATGTGATCCGATCCTTTACGGCTAGCCAATGGAGGCTTTTCAGGGATGGTGCGATTGATTCCCAGGGTTTTTTCCCTGTTACCAGTCTGGCCGCTGTGTTTTGGACGACTTGTAGACGTGCAACTTGGTATTTGGGTAGTCCTAGGTAAAGTGAGTTAGCGTAGTCAAGCCGTGAATTGATAATGGTTCCGACTACTACTGCTCTGTCTTTTTCCGGGATGAACGGGATGAGTCTTCGTAGCAGGCGGAGAAGGTGGTGGGATCCACTGACTACTGATCCTATTTGTGCGTCCATAGTCATGTCTGAGTCAAAGATAACTCCCAGGCTTTTAACTTTGGTGCTTGGGGTTATGTTTTGTCCCAGGATGGTGGGTGGCGTCCATGTGGTCCTGGCGTTTTTCTTTCGGTTAGCGTGGAAAATGAGCAGTTCTGTTTTGGATCCATTAAGCTTGAGGGAGCTCTCTGTCATCCAATTGTTGATCAATGTAAGGCATTTTTCCAGTCCGTAATATTGATCTTTTTTGTTGTTGATGCGAAAGTATAGTTGAGTGTCATCTGCATAGGAGTGATAACGCATGTCCTGTTCACTGATGATTTTGAGGAGTGGCCGAAGGTAGATGTTGAAGAGTACCGGTGACAGGGGTGATCCTTGAGGGACTCCGCATGTATTTGTGCGTGGTGCCGAGGTAAAGGCTCCCAGTTTCACTGTCTGGGATCGGTTTTCTAAGAAGGATGCGAACCATGGTAGGTCCGTGTCTGCGACTCCTGCTACTTCGGTGAGACGCGTAAGTAGGATTTTGTGATCTACTGTGTCAAAGGCTGCACTGAGGTCCAGCAGCACCAGGAGACATGATTCTCCGTCATCTGCTGCTTCTAGTACGTCGTCCCATATTTTGAGAAGTGCCGTTTCCGTCCCATGGCCTGGGCGGAACCCCGATTGAAGTGGGTCCAGGAGATTGTGGGTATCCAAATGAAGTTGTAGCTGTTGTGTTACAACTTTCTCGATAATCTTGGAGATGGTGGTCAGGCTTGTTACCGGTCTTCTAAAATTTGGGTCATTCGGGTCGAGGTTGGGTTTCTTTAATAGGGGTTTGATTATTCCTTGTTTAAGGGAAGTCGGCACAATACCTTCTTTGAACGATTGGTTGATGAAGTGTGTTATGTGGGGTGCCAAGATGTCGGTACATTCTTTCAGCAGTTTTGCCGGAATGATGTCGTTCGGTGAAGTGCTATCTCAGAGGCTTCTGATGATGTTTTTAGTAGTGTCGATTGTAATTGGGACCAGAGTAAATTTCTTTGATTGCAGAATATTTATCTGGTTTTTTTCTTCCTTTGGCTGTGTGGGGTTGTTTGATTTTTCCTGCTGAATTATTTTCCTAATGTTATCAATTTTGTCGATAAAAAAATTGGATAGTTCATTGCAGAATTCCTGTGTTTCGTTTGCTGAAGACTCCAAACAGGTGGGATTCATGGTCTGAGCTATTAGTTTGAAGAGTTCACGGGGGCGGTTTAGGGCTTTTGCGATGGTGTTTGCGAAATGGTCTCTTTTTGCTTTGAAGATTGCTTTATGATATTTCCTAGTGAGTGCTTTGTAGATTGTGTAGTTCTCCTTTGTTGCATTTCTTCTCCAGGCTCCTTCTGCTCTTCTGCGTTCTTGTTTCAGTAAAGTAAGAGCGTCATTGAACCAGCCTGCATTGTTTTTGCGGATGAGTGCTCTGCGTCTTGGAGCAACCGTATCTGCTGTCTGTAGCAAAGCATTGTTCAGGAAGTTGAGTGTTTCTTCTGTTGAGTGGTTTTGGTTTAGCATTTCCATATTGTTCAATAGCGTGGTTTTGAAAATCTCAGAGTATAGTTTCTTCTGTGATCTTGTCCAGTGTGTTGTTGCTGATTGTATTGATTTTTGGAGGGCCGTGTTGGTCGTTATAGTAAACTTGATGGCATGATGGTCTGTCCATGGTAGAGGCTGGTTGTCCAGTGTGTTGATGTCCATATCTTGTTTGAAGATTAGGTCAAGAGTGTGACCTGATACATGAGTAGGAGTATTTATCAATTGTTGCAAGCCTAGTTTTTCTAGTTGGTCGATGCAGGCAGTGGCGATAGGGTCTTCGGGGGAGTTGGCCCAAAGGTTGAAGTCTCCAAGTAGCAGCAGATTTTTGGTTTTCATGGTGTATGTCGAGAAAAATTCATTTAAATGTGTGAGGAGGTGTGTCTTGGGTCCCGGTGGTCTGTAGCAGAGCAGTATGTGGATGGTATCCTGGGGTGTAGTTTGTAGTTGCAGAGTTAGTGTTTCCATGAAAGGCAATGAGTTCTGTAGAGTTGGTTTGATGAACGTAAGGTGGTCTTTGTAAATTACTGCTAGGCCTCCTCCTCTTTGTCCTGTTCTATGCTCCGTTAGGATGCGGTAGTTCTCCGGCACTAGTTCTGCTAGGATGGTATTGCAGTCGGGTGTTAGACTGCCTCTTCATCACGGAAAGCTGGCTATGTTGTGTTGGGTTATGAAATCATGGATTTCCTGTCTGTGTTTGACTGCAGATCTGGTGTTGATTAGGGCACTTGATAGATGTTGTAGATGCCATGGTGCTCTGTTTTTTCCTGTTGATAGTCAACTGATTCTTACGATTCGTTCTTTTTGTAATTTTTTTTGGATGGGTGTTGGTAGTGTTGTGGCAAAGTTCTTTAGGCTTTGGATGGTGTCGGCTGAGTATATAATGTTAACCATGTTGAAAAAGTGCTGATATTGATGAGGCGATGAGATGATGTTTATAACGATCATGATCCTGATGTTGATGATGATGATGATGATGAGCGATGCGATGAGAGAGCTGCTGAGGTGTGATAATGCTTGAAGTTGGTGTTTGATGTTGACAAGGATGATGATCCGATAGTGATGAATGATCCGATAGTGATGAATGATCCGATAGTGATGATGATCCGATAGTGATGATGATCCAATGCTGATGATGATCCAATGCTGATGATGATCCTAGTGATGATGATTCCTTCCTGATCCCTGGAGGCGGTTGGAGCTACCCTGACCTTCCCGCTAATGGCAGGAGTCCGATATACTTACCTGGTTATCAGGTTTGATGGACAACTGATGATGATGATGATGATGATCCTGGTGTAGACGGCGCTGCTCCCCAACTATCTAATCCCCCAGTTGATCCAGAGGAAGGCGAAAAACCCCAGCCAAGCACGGGCCAATAGTGCCAGAGCGGGGGAAAAAATTCCTTCCTGATCCCTCTAGAGGCGATCGGGTCTGCCCTGGATCAGCTAGCTAATGGAGGAGCCCGGTATACTTACCTAGTTGTCAGGTTTGCCAGGACAACTGGTGGTGATGCTGAGAGGAGGATGAGGATGATGATGTGAATGAGGATGAGGATGATGATGAGGAAGATGCTGCTGATGAGGATACCGATGAGGATGATGATGATGATGATGAGGGTGAAGATGATGGTGCTGAGAATGAGGATAAGGATGAAGATGATGGTATTTGCAGAGTATATTTCCTGCTATACTTTTCTTGGTACTGTCAGGGTCCTGATAGATATGGGCCCAGGTGTACCAAGATGGCCACTGGTGCCTAGATTGAGTCAGGAAGTGCTGAGGCCGGGCGGGTGTACCAAGATGGCCACCACGGCTGGAAGTTAGGCCGGAGCCGCGGACTGTCCTAAAAAGGACAGGCGGTGGTGGTTGCGGCTTCGGGCCGCTTGGGGGAGCTCCGATGCGGGAGACACAGCTTGCCCGCTAAGGATGGGGGAGAGGGGGGACGATGCTGGGCTGGAGGAGGCCGGAACTAGGCCTCAGCCACGGACTATCTTGCCGGCAGTTGCCGGTCAATGGCGAATGGCGGCCCGGATGGCATCTTCCGATGGCGAGTGGACGAGCAGTGCTCCGCTCTGGGAGCAGCTGTGGAAAGATAGGGCCGGGTGCCAGGGGCCGTGGCCTATTAGGCAGCCCCTGTATGGGAGGAAGAACCGCGGAATGTGCCCTGGAAGGCAGAAGGCAGGAGCTCTTGCAACACACGTCCGTTCTCAACTGACAGGTAATGACTCCTCAGAAAGACGTCCTGTCTCCTTGGGTGGTCTCCTTTGATGCGATTTGAGGTCCATACACCCTAAGATAACACAGACATTGCTTCAAGTCATGGCAAAGCTGTGCAATTTTAAGGTCGCACAAGTGCAAATGGGGCTTTATTCAAAGGTGTTATTTAATCTCATTAGGTTACTTTCACACTTATGTAACTTTTCATGCAGCTTTGAACCTTAGAGTCACATTAAAAGTATCCCCCCCTTATGAGTTCCATTCATATCTATGCAACTTCACCCATGTTCACATAGCTCTGAATTGACATGTCAAATTGCAGGCCAAATCGGCGCCTATTGGTGGCAATAGAACTGTCCGAATTGGTGCGACGCCACACAGATTCCCAAAAGTAGTTCCTACACTACTTTGGGCGACTTCAGGAGGCGATTTCTTACCTCCCAACTTTTTGAGATTTGTATAAGGGACAACTATTAGCAAAAGTATGTAGGCATAGGACACACCTCCTAAAACACCTTCTTAAAGGAGAATTATTTAAAAAAAAAAAAAAATATTAGTTAAACCCCCAAGTGCTTTTTTTTTTAACAATAAGATCCCTTTAGATTGGCTTTGGGAATTTACAAACAAAGCAATTTAGAAATTAGATGAAAGGTTTAGCACTGGGAAACACTTTTTGAAAGATAAAAATTGCATTCAATATCGAACTATACAGGTCCGAACAAAATGAGGGACAAATGAAGAGGAAAGAGGGACAGAGGGACTTTGTTCCAAATCAGGGACAGTTGAGACCTATGTGATTTCACTAGACATCTGTGCAGGAAAGTGCACTGATGTCTCTGAAATCGCTCACAAAGTCGGGCTGAGGCCCCTTTCACACTTGAGCGACTTTTCCTGCGACTTTGGTCATCAGAGTTGCATGACAAGTCATACCCCATGATTTTCAATGTGTACCATTTATATCTGTGAAACTTCAAGTCACACCGACTTCAAAGTAGTCCCTGTACTACTTTGGTCCGACTTTGATTCGAGTTGAAGTTCATAGACCTTAAGTTTACACAGGCATTCCCTGGGATCGCAGAAAAAATGCAGACGGAAGTTTGCGCGCCTTTCCCTGCGACTCCTGCATCCATAGACCTCAAGATTACACAGGCATTGCTTAAAGTCGCATCAAAATCACACAACTTTCAGGTCGCACAAGTGTGAAAGGGGCCTAAGTCACTGTGCTGAGTACTATTATACCTAGAATATAAAGTAGTCCCACCATCAAACACTCAGCAGCATATGCTGAAAAGAGGCGAATGCCTATTAGCCAATGCCACATCAGCATGAGCATGGTTGTTACAATAATATTAAAGTGGTTGTAAACCCACTTAGACAACTTGCACCTACAGGTAAGCCTAGATTAAGGCTTACCTGTAGGTGCAAGAAATATCTCCTTAATCTACACACACTAGTAGATGTTTGTGCTATGCTCAATAATCTAGTGGTCAGCACTTCTACCTTGAAAAACTCAGGCTTTGAAGCACTCATGGGTTCAAATCCCACAGAGAGATACTAAAAGATTGTATTGGTGAAAAAAGGCAAATGCCTATTAGCCAATTAGCCAAAGTAGTATATGCTGAAAATAGGTGAATGCCAATTAGCCAATGCACTTTTATTCAATAATATTATGGTGTGGACTTCCAAACATCACACACTAGCTAACGGGCCATTTACATTTCTTTGTTTGTTTATTTTAATTTGCTTGTGCAAATAATAAACATAGCTGTTGGATGGTAGGTTGGATGGTATTTGAACTTGTAACATGAGAGCTGTATAGACATGGGAGCAGACCACTAAGCCATTGTGCTAAGTACAAGACCTGCATAATAGTAAAGTATGATTAAAGAATGAACATAAATAATTACCGCTTTATAGCCACCTAAATGAAAAAATAAAAACATGAAAAAAACAACATACAACAAATAGGTAACCTAAATGTTTAATACATGTAATTTTACATAATAGCAGACATTACTATGTAATAATCCTTCATAACTGCATTCGTTAGCAAAAGAAGGAAAAAAACTAGGAATACTAATTGCAATATACAGCAATAGATAGAGCACATCTCATATAAAAATGTTTCTTTCACATACATGGATCATGGTTACAGTGCAGTGCTATATAAAAACTCAGTGGAAATTGGCATTTGCGCGTACGCGGATTCGCTAATTAGCGCTGATTTCACATTTACTAACACTTGTTTGCTGCTAATAGCGCTCTTTTTCATTCGCAAATTCGCGCATGGAATTTTTCATTGACAGAAATTGGAGCTATTTTTTGCGATGTGCTCAGTACTTCCTGGAGTTATAGTAAATCAGCCCCACAGCGTTTACATACTGTGGGTGTGTTTGTGCTCTTCCAAAAACACTCATTTAGGGCCACAAAAAATATTTTGCAGTGTTTTCTGCATATCTGGAGGTGTGTGAAATAAACAATTTATATATTTTTCTTCTACTGTGCTATTCTAAAAAAATAATTGTAAGACAAAAACTTTTTTTTGAATAGCATTTTCTGCAGTTCTGTAGCTGGGAGATACAGCGTTTACATACTGTGGTTGTGTTGTGCTCTTCCAAAAACATTACATTTACAAACTATGGGTGTGTTGTGCTCTTCCAAAAATACCCATTTAGGGCCACAAAAAATATATCTCCCAGCCACAGAACTGCAGAAAATGCTATTTAAAAAAATGTTTTTGTTCTAGAATTATTTTTTTAGGATAGCACAGTAGAAGAAAAATATATAAAAATTATTTATTTCACACACCTCCAGATATGCAAAAAACCCTGCAAAATATTTTTGTGGCCCTAAATGGGTGTTTTTGGAAGAGCACAACACACCCCACAGTATGTAAACGCTCTATCTCACTGCTACAGAACTGCAGAAAATGCTATTCAAAAAAAATGTTTTTGTCCTACAATTATTTTTTTAGGATAGCACAGTAAAAGAAAAATATATAAATTGTTTATTTCACACACCTCCAGATATGCAGAAAACACTGCAAATCTTTTTTTGTGGCCCTAAATGGGTGTTTTTGGAAGAGCACAACACACCCACAGTATGTAAACGCTGTATCTCACAGCTACAGAACTGCAGAAAATGCTATTTTTTTTTATTGTCCTACAATTCTTTTTTTAGGATAGCACAGTAGAAGAAAAATATATAAATTGTTTATTTCACACACCTCCAGATATGCAGAAAACACTGCAAAATATTTTTTTGTGGCCCTAAATGGGTGTTTTTGGAAGAGCACAACACACTCACAGTATGTAAACTCTGTATCTCCCAGCTAAAGAACTGCAGAAAATGCTATTAAAAAAAATGTTTTTGTCCTACAATTATTTTTTTAGGATAGCACAGTAGAAGAAAAATATATTTTTTTTTTATTTCACACACCTCCAGATATGCAGAAAACACTGCAAAATATTTTTTGTGGCCCTAAATGGGTGTTGTTGGGAAGAGCACAACACACCCACAGTATGTAAATGCTGTATCTCACAGCTACAGAACTGCAGAAAATGCTATTGAATTTTTTTTTTTATTGTCCTACAATTATTTTTTTAGGATAGCACAGTAGAAGAAAAATATATAAATTGTTTATTTCACACACCTCCAGATATGCAGAAAACACTGCAAAACAGTGTTTACATACTGTGGGTGTGTTGTGCTCTTCCAAAAACACCCATTTAGGGCCACAAAAAAATATTTTGCAGTGTTTTCTGCATATCTGGAGGTGTGTGAAATAAACAATTTATATATTTTTCTTCTACTGTGCTATCCTAAAAAAAGAATTGTAGGACAAAAATATTTTTTTTGAATAGCATTTTCTGCAGTTCTGTAGCTGTGAGATACAGAGTTTACATACTGTGGTTGTGTTGTGCTCTTCCAAAAACACCGATTTAGGGCTACAAAAATATTTTGCAGTGGTTTCTGCATATCTGGAGGTGTGTGAAATAAACAATTTATATATTTTTCTTCTACTGTGCTATTCTAAAAAAATAATTGTAAGACAAAAACTTTTTTTGGAATAGCATTTTCTGCAGTTCTGTAGCTGGGAGATACAGCGTTTACATACTGTGGTTGTGTTGTGCTCTTCCAAAAACATTACATTAACATACTGTGGGTGTGTTGTGCTCTTCCAAAAACACCCATTTAGGGCCACAAAAAATATTTTGCAGTGTTTTCTGCATATCTGGATGGGTGTGAAATAAAAAAATATATATATTTTTCTTCTACTGTGCTTTCCTAAAAAAATAATTGTAGGACAAAAACATTTTTTAACAGCATTTTCTGCAGTTCTTTAGCTGGGAGATACAGAGTTTACATACTGTGGGTGTGTTGTACTCTACCAAAAACACCCATTTAGGGCCACAAAAAGTATTTTGCAGTGTTTTCTGCATATCTGGAGGTGTGTTAAATAAAAAAAATATATATTTTTCTTCTACTGTGCTATCCTAAAAAAATAACTGTAGGACAAAAACATTTTTTTAATAGCATTTTCTGCAGTTCTGTAGCTGGGAGATACAGCATTTACATACTGTGGTTGTGTTGTGCTCTTCCAAAAACATTACATTTACATACTGTGGTTGTGTTGTGCTCTTCCAAAAACACCCATTTAGGGCCACAAAAAATATTTTGCAGTGTTTTCTGCATATCTGGATGTGTGTGAAATAAAAAAAAATATATATTTTTCTTCTACTGTGCTATCCTAAAAAAATAATTGTAGGACAAAACATTTTTTAACAGCATTTTCTGCAGTTCTTTAGCTGGGAGATACAGAGTTTACATACTGTGGGTGTGTTGTGCTCTTCCAAAAACACCCATTTAGGGCCACAAAAAGTATTTTGAAGTGTTTTCTGCATATCTGGAGGTGTGTTAAATAAGAAAAAATATATTTTTCTTCTACTGTGCTATCCTAAAAAAATAACTGTAGGACAAAAACATTTTTTAATAGCATTTTCTGCAGTTCTGTAGCTGAGAGATACAGAGTTTTACATACTGTGGGTGTGTTGTGCTCTTCCAAAAACACCCATTTAGGGCCACAAAAATTATTTTGCAGTGTTTTCTGCATATCTGGAGGTGTGTGAAATAAACAATTTATATATTTTTCTTCTACTGTGCTATTTAAAAAAATAATTGTAAGACAAAAACTTTTTTTGAATAGCATTTTCTGCAGTTCTGTAGCTGGGAGATACAGCGTGTACATACTGTGGTTGTGTTGTGCTTTTCCAAAAACATTACATTTACATACTGTGGGTGTGTTGTGCTCTACCAAAAACACCCATTTAGGGCCACAAAAATATTTTGCAGGGTTTTCTGCATATCTGGAGGTGTGTGAAATAAAAAAAATATTTTTCTTCTACTGTGCTATCCTAAAAAAAAATTGTAGGACAAAAACATTTTTTTGAATAGCATTTTCTGCAGTTCTGTAGCTGTGAGATACAGCGTTTACATACTGTGGGTGTGTTGTGCTCTTCCAAAAACACCCATTTAGGGTCACTAAAAAAAAATTTGCAGTGTTTTCTGCATATCTCGAGGTGTGTGAAATAAATGTTTTTATATATTTTTCTTCTACTGTGCTATCCTGAAAAAATAATTGTAGGACAAAAACATTTTTTTGAATAGCATTTTCTGCAGTTCTGTAGCTGGGAGATACAGCGTTTACATACTGTGGTTGTGTTGTGCGCTTCCAAAAACATTACATTTACATACTATGGGTGTGTTGTGCTCTTCCAAAAACACCCATTTAGGGCCACAAAAAATATTTTGCAATGTTTTCTGCATATCTGGAGGTGTGTAAAATAAACAATTTATATATTTTTCTTCTACTGTGCTATCCTTAAAAAAATAATTGTAGGACAATAAAAAAAAATTTGAATAGCATTTTCTGCAGTTCTGTAGCTGTGAGATACAGCGTTTACATACTGTGGATGTGTTGTGCTCTTCCAAAAACACCCATTTAGGGCCAAAAAAATATTTTGCAGTGTTTTCTGCATATCTGGAGGTGTGTGAAATAAAAAAAATATATTTTTCATCTACTGTGCTATCCTAAAAAAAAGAATTGTAGGACAAAAACATTTTTTTTGAATAGCATTTTATGCAGTTCTGTAGCTGAGAGATACAGCGTTTTACATACTGTGGGTGTGTTGTGCTCTTCCAAAAACACTCATTTAGGGCCACAAAAAATATTTTGCAGTGTTTTCTGCATATCTGGAGGTGTGTGAAATAAACAATTTATATATTTTTCTTCTACTGTGCTATTCTAAAAAAATAATTGTAAGACAAAAACTTTTTTTTGAATAGCATTTTCTGCAGTTCTGTAGCTGGGAGATACAGCGTTTACATACTGTGGTTGTGTTGTGCTCTTCCAAAAACATTACATTTACATACTATGGGTGTGTTGTGCTCTTCCAAAAATACCCATTTAGGGCCACAAAAAATATATCTCCCAGCCACAGAACTGCAGAAAATGCTATTTAAAAAAATGTTTTTGTTCTAGAATTATTTTTTTAGGATAGCACAGTAGAAGAAAAATATATAAAAATTATTTATTTCACACACCTCCAGATATGCAAAAAACCCTGCAAAATATTTTTGTGGCCCTAAATGGGTGTTTTTGGAAGAGCACAACACACCCCACAGTATGTAAACGCTCTATCTCACTGCTACAGAACTGCAGAAAATGCTATTCAAAAAAAATGTTTTTGTCCTACAATTATTTTTTTAGGATAGCACAGTAAAAGAAAAATATATAAATTGTTTATTTCACACACCTCCAGATATGCAGAAAACACTGCAAATCTTTTTTTTGTGGCCCTAAATGGGTGTTTTTGGAAGAGCACAACACACCCACAGTATGTAAACGCTGTATCTCACAGCTACAGAACTGCAGAAAATGCTATTGTTTTTTTTATTGTCCTACAATTCTTTTTTTAGGATAGCACAGTAGAAGAAAAATATATAAATTGTTTATTTCACACACCTCCAGATATGCAGAAAACACTGCAAAATATTTTTTTGTGGCCCTAAATGGGTGTTTTTGGAAGATCACAACACACCCACAGTATGTAAACTCTGTATCTCCCAGCTACAGAACTGCAGAAAATGCTATTAAAAAAAATGTTTTTGTCCTACAATTATTTTTTTAGGATAGCACAGTAGAAGAAAAATATATAAAATTGTTTATTTAACACACCTCCAGATATGCAGAAAACACTGCAAAATATTTTTTTGTGGCCCTAAATGGGTGTTTTTGGAAGAGCACAACACACTCACAGTATGTAAACTCTGTATCTCCCAGCTAAAGAACTGCAGAAAATG
Source organism: Rana muscosa (assembly GCA_029206835.1). Classification (NCBI taxonomy): domain Eukaryota; kingdom Metazoa; phylum Chordata; class Amphibia; order Anura; family Ranidae; genus Rana; species Rana muscosa. The sequence continues at coordinate 32,316,401 of CM055127.1, read as the reverse complement.
CTATTAAAAAAAATGTTTTTGTCCTACAATTATTTTTTTAGGATAGCACAGTAGAAGAAAAATATATATTTTTTTTATTTCACACACCTCCAGATATGCAGAAAACACTGCAAAATATTTTTTGTGGCCCTAAATGGGTGTTGTTGGGAAGAGCACAACACACCCACAGTATGTAAATGCTGTATCTCACAGCTACAGAACTGCAGAAAATGCTATTGAATTTTTTTTTTTATTGTCCTACAATTATTTTTTTAGGATAGCACAGTAGAAGAAAAATATATAAATTGTTTATTTCACACACCTCCAGATATGCAGAAAACACTGCAAAACAGTGTTTACATACTGTGGGTGTGTTGTGCTCTTCCAAAAACACCCATTTAGGGCCACAAAAAATATTTTGCAGTGTTTTCTGCATATCTGTAGGTGTGTGAAATAAACAATTTATATATTTTTCTTCTACTGTGCTATCCTAAAAAAATAATTGTAGGACAAAAACATTTTTTTTGAATAGCATTTTCTGCAGTTCTGTAGCTGTGAGATACAGCGTTTACATACTGTGGGTGTGTTGTGCTCTTCCAAAAACACCCATTTAGGGCCACAAAAAAATATTTTGCAGTGTTTTCTGCATATCTGGAGGTGTGTGAAATAAACAATTTATATATTTTTCTTCTACTGTGCTATCCTAAAAAAAGAATTGTAGGACAAAAATATTTTTTTTGAATAGCATTTTCTGCAGTTCTGTAGCTGTGAGATACAGAGTTTACATACTGTGGTTGTGTTGTGCTCTTCCAAAAAAACCGATTTAGGGCTACAAAAATATTTTGCAGTGGTTTCTGCATATCTGGAGGTGTGTGAAATAAACAATTTATATATTTTTCTTCTACTGTGCTATTCTAAAAAAATAATTGTAAGACAAAAACTTTTTTTGGAATAGCATTTTCTGCAGTTCTGTAGCTGGGAGATACAGCGTTTACATACTGTGGTTGTGTTGTGCTCTTCCAAAAACATTACATTAACATACTGTGGGTGTGTTGTGCTCTTCCAAAAACACCCATTTAGGGCCACAAAAAATATTTTGCAGTGTTTTCTGCATATCTGGATGGGTGTGAAATAAAAAAAATATATATATTTTTCTTCTACTGTGCTATCCTAAAAAAATAATTGTAGGACAAAAACATTTTTTAACAGCATTTTCTGCAGTTCTTTAGCTGGGAGATACAGAGTTTACATACTGTGGGTGTGTTGTGCTCTTCCAAAAACACCCATTTAGGGCCACAAAAAGTATTTTGCAGTGTTTTCTGCATATCTGGAGGTGTGTTAAATAAAAAAAATATATATTTTTCTTCTACTGTGCTATCCTAAAAAAATAACTGTAGGACAAAAACATTTTTTTAATAGCATTTTCTGCAGTTCTGTAGCTGGGAGATACAGAGTTTACATACTGTGGGTGTGTTGTGCTCTTCCAAAAACACCCATTTAGGGCCACAAAAAATATTTTGCAGTGTTTTCTGCATATCTGGACGTGTGTGAAATAAACAATTTATATATTTTTCTTCTACTGTGCATTCCTAAAAAAATAACTGTAGGACAAAAACATTTTTTTAATAGCATTTTCTGCAGTTCTGTAGCTGGGAGATACAGCGTTTACATACTGTGGTTGTGTTGTGCTCTTCCAAAAACATTACATTTACATACTGTGGTTGTGTTGTGCTCTTCCAAAAACACCCATTTAGGGCCACAAAAAGTATTTTGAAGTGTTTTCTGCATATCTGGAGGTGTGTTAAATAAGAAAAAATATATTTTTCTTCTACTGTGCTATCCTAAAAAAATAACTGTAGGACAAAAACATTTCTTAATAGCATTTTCTGCAGTTCTGTAGCTGAGAGATACAGAGTTTTACATACTGTGGGTGTGTTGTGCTCTTCCAAAAACACCCATTTAGGGCCACAAAAAATATTTTGCAGTGTTTTCTGCATATCTGGAGGTGTGTGAAATAAACAATTTATATATTTTTCTTCTACTGTGCTATTTAAAAAAATAATTGTAAGACAAAAACTTTTTTTGAATAGCATTTTCTGCAGTTCTGTAGTTGGGAGATACAGCGTGTACATACTGTGGTTGTGTTGTGCTTTTCCAAAAACATTACATTTACATACTGTGGGTGTGTTGTGCTCTACCAAAAACACCCATTTAGGGCCACAAAAATATTTTGCAGGGTTTTCTGCATATCTGGAGGTGTGTGAAATAAAAAAAATATTTTTCTTCTACTGTGCTATCCTAAAAAAATAATTGTAGGACAAAAACATTTTTTTGAATAGCATTTTCTGCAGTTCTGTAGCTGTGAGATACAGCGTTTACATACTGTGGGTGTGTTGTGCTCTTCCAAAAACACCCATTTAGGGTCACTAAAAAAAATTTGCAGTGTTTTCTGCATATCTCGAGGTGTGTGAAATAAATGTTTTTATATATTTTTCTTCTACTGTGCTATCCTGAAAAAGTAATTGTAGGACAAAAACATTTTTTTGAATAGCATTTTCTGCAGTTCTGTAGCTGGGAGATACAGCGTTTACATACTGTGGTTGTGTTGTGCGCTTCCAAAAACATTACATTTACATACTATGGGTGTGTTGTGCTCTTCCAAAAACACCCATTTAGGGCCACAAAAAATATTTTGCAATGTTTTCTGCATATCTGGAGGTGTGTGAAATAAACAATTTATATATTTTTCTTCTACTGTGCTATCCTTAAAAAAATAATTGTAGGACAATAAAAAAAAATTTGAATAGCATTTTCTGCAGTTCTGTAGCTGTGAGATACAGCGTTTACATACTGTGGATGGGTTGTGCTCTTCTAAAAACACCCATTTAGGGCCAAAAAAATATTTTGCAGTGTTTTCTGCATATCTGGAGGTGTGTGAAATAAAAAAAATATATTTTTCATCTACTGTGCTATCCTAAAAAAAAGAATTGTAGGACAAAAACATTTTTTTTGAATAGCATTTTATGCAGTTCTGTAGCTGAGAGATACAGCGTTTTACATACTGTGGGTGTGTTGTGCTCTTCCAAAAACACCCATTTAGGGCCACAAAAAATATTTTGCAGTGTTTTCTGCATATCTGGAGGTGTGTGAAATAAACAATTTATATATTTTTCTTCTACTGTGCTATTTAAAAAAAATAATTGTAAGACAAAAACTTTTTTTTGAATACCATTTTCTGCAGTTCTGTAGCTGGAAGATACAGCGTGTACATACTGTGGTTGTGTTGTGCTTTTCCAAAAACATTGCATTTACATACTGTGGGTGTGTTGTGCTTTTCCAAAAACACCCGTTTAGGGCCACAAAAATATTTTGCAGTGTTTTCTGCATATCTGGAGGTGTGTGAAATAAACAATTTATATATTTTTCTTCTACTGTGCTATCCTAAAAAAATAATTGTAGGTCAAAAACATTTTTTTGGAATAGCATTTTCTGCAGTTCTGTAGCAGTGAGATACAGCGTTTACATACTGTGGGGTGTGTTGTGCTCTTCCAAAAGCACCCATTTAGGGCCACAAAAATATTTTGCAGGGTTTTGTGCATATCTGGAGGTGTGTGAAATAAAAAAATTATATATTTTTCTTCTACTGTGCTATCCTAAAAAAATAATTGTAGGACAAAAACTTTTTTTTTAAATAGCATTTTCTGCAGTTCTGTAGCTGGGAGATACAGCGTTTACATACTGTGGGTGTGTTGTGCTCTTCCAAAAACACCCATTTAGGGCCACAAAAAATATTTTGCAGTGTTTTCTGCATATCTGGAGGTGTGTGAAATAAACAATTTATATATTTTTCTTCTACTGTGCTATCATAAAAAAATAATTGTAGGACAAAAACATTTTTTTGAATACCATTTTCTGCAGTTCTGTAGCTGTGAGATACAGCGTTTACATACTGTGGGTGTGTTGTGCTCTTCCAAAAACACCCATTTAGGGCCACAAAAGATATTTTGCAGTGTTTTCTGCATATCTGGAGGTATGTGAAATAAACAATTTATATATTTTTCTTCTACTGTGCTATCCTAAAAAAATAATTGTAGGACAAAAACATTTTTTTTGAATAGCATTTTCTGCAGTTCTGTAGCTGTGAGATACAGCGTTTACATACTGTGGTTGTGTTGTGCTCTTCCAAAAACATTACATTTACATACTGTGGGTGTGTTGTGCTCTTCCAAAAACACCCATTTAGGGCCACAAAAAATATTTTGCAATGTTTTCTGCATATCTGGAGGTGTGTGAAATAAACAATTTAAATATTTTTCTTCTACTGTGCTATCCTAAAAAAATAATTGTAGGACAAAAACATTTTTTTTAAATAGCATTTTCTGCAGTTCTGTAGCTGGGAGATACAGCGTTTACATACTGTGGGTGTGCTGTGCTCTTCCAAAAACACCCATTTAGGGCCACAAAAAATATTTTGCAATGTTTTCTGCATATCTGGATGTGTGTGAAATAAAAAAAATTATATATTTTTCTTCTACTGTGCTATCCTAAAAAAATAATTGTAGGACAAAAACATTTTTTTAAAATAGCATTTTCTGCAGTTCTGTAGCTGGGAGATACAGCGTTTACATACTGTGGGTGTGCTGTGCTCTTCCAAAAACACCCATTTAGGGCCACAAAAAATATTTTGCAGTGTTTTCTGCATATCTGGAGGTGTGTGAAATAAACAATTTATATATTTTTCTTCTACTGTGCTATCCTAAAAAAATAATTGTAGGACAAAAACATTTTTTTGAATAGCATTTTTTGCAGTTCTGTAGCTGTGAGATACAGCGTTTACATACTGTGGGTGTGTTGTGCTCTTCCAAAAACACCCATTTAGGGCCACAAAAAGTATTTTGCAGTGTTTTCTGCATATCTGGAGGTGTGTTAAATAAAAAAAATATATATTTTTCTTCTACTGTGCTATCCTAAAAAAATAACTGTAGGACAAAAACATTTTTTAATAGCATTTTCTGCAGTTCTGTAGCTAGGAGATACAGAGTTTACATACTGTGGGTGTGTTGTGCTCTTCCAAAAACACCCATTTAGGGCTACAAAAAATATTTTGCAGTGTTTTCTGCATATCTGGACGTGTGTGAAATAAACAATTTATATATTTTTCTTCTACTGTGCATTCCTAAAAAAATAACTGTAGGACAAAAACATTTTTTTAATAGCATTTTCTGCAGTTCTGTAGCTGGGAGATACAGAGTTTACATACTGTGGTTGTGTTGTGCTCTTCCAAAAACATTACATTTACATACTGTGGTTGTGTTGTGCTCTTCCAAAAACACCCATTTAGGGCCACAAAAAATATTTTGCAGTGTTTTCTGCATATCTGGATGTGTGTGAAATAAAAAAAATATATATATTTTTCTTCTACTGTGCTATCCTAAAAAAATAATTGTAGGACAAAACATTTTTTTAACAGCATTTTCTGCAGTTCTTTAGCTGGGAGATACAGAGTTTACATACTGTGGGTGTGTTGTGCTCTTCCAAAAACACCCATTTAGGGCCACAAAAAGTATTTTGCAGTGTTTTCTGCATATCTGGAGGTGTGTTAAATAAGAAAAAATATATTTTTCTTCTACTATGCTATCCTAAAAAAATAACTGTAGGACAAAAACATTTTTTTTAATAGCGTTTTCTGCAGTTCTGTAGCTGAGAGATACAGAGTTTTACATACTGTGGGTGTGTTGTGCTCTTCCAAAAACACCCATTTAGGGCCACAAAAAATATTTTGCAGTGTTTTCTGCATATCTGGAGGTGTGTGAAATAAACAATTTATATATTTTTTTTCTACTGTGCTATTTAAAAAAAATAATTGTAAGACAAAAACTTTTTTTGAATAGCATTTTCTGCAGTTCTGTAGCTGGGAGATACAGCGTGTACATACTGTGGTTGTGTTGTGCTTTTCCAAAAACATTACATTTACATACTGTGGGTGTGTTGTGCTCTACCAAAAACACCCATTTAGGGCCACAAAAATATTTTGCAGAGTTTTCTGCATATCTGGAGGTGTGTGAAATAAAAAAAAAATATTTTTCTTCTACTGTGCTATCCTAAAAAAATAATTGTAGGACAAAAACATTTTTTTGAATAGCATTTTCTGCAGTTCTGTAGCTGTGAGATACAGCGTTTACATACTGTGGTTGTGTTGTGCTCTTCCAAAAACATTACATTTACATACTGTGGGTGTGTTGTGCTCTTCCAAAAACACCCATTTAGGGCCACAAAAAATATTTTGCAATGTTTTCTGCATATCTGGAGGTGTGTGAAATAGACAATTTAAATATTTTTCTTCTACTGTGCTATCCTAAAAAAATAATTGTAGGACAAAAACATTTTTTTTAAATAGCATTTTCTGCAGTTCTGTAGCTGGGAGATACAGCGTTTACATACTGTGGGTGTGCTGTGCTCTTCCAAAAACACCCATTTAGGGCCACAAAAAATATTTTGCAATGTTTTCTGCATATCTGGATGTGTGTGAAATAAAAAAAAATATATATTTTTCTTCTACTGTGCTATCCTAAAAAAATAATTGTAGGACAAAAACATTTTTTTTAAATAGCATTTTCTGCAGTTCTGTAGCTGGGAGATACAGTGTTTACATACTGTGGGTGTGCTGTGCTCTTCCAAAAACACCCATTTAGGGCCACAAAAAATATTTTGCAGTGTTTTCTGCATATCTGGAGGTGTGTGAAATAAACAATTTATATATTTTTCTTCTACTGTGCTATCCTAAAAAAATAATTGTAGGACAAAAACATTTTTTGAATAGCATTTTCTGCAGTTCTGTAGCTGTGAGATACAGCGTTTACATACTGTGGGTGTGTTGTGCTCTTCCAAAAACACCCATTTAGGGCCAAAAAAAATATTTTGCAGTGTTTTCTGCATATCTGGGGGTGTGTGAAATAAAACATTTTATATATTTTTCTTCTACTGTGCTATCCTAAAAAAATTATTGTAGGACAAAAACATTTTTTGAATAGCATTTTTTGCAGTTCTGTAGCTGTGAGATACAGCGTTTACATACTGTGGGTGTGTTGTGCTCTTCCAAAAACACCCATTTAGGGCCACAAAAAGTATTTTGCAGTGTTTTCTGCATATCTGGAGGTGTGTTAAATAAAAAAAATATATATTTTTCTTCTACTGTGCTATCCTAAAAAAATAACTGTAGGACAAAAACATTTTTTTAATAGCATTTTCTGCAGTTCTGTAGCTAGGAGATACAGAGTTTACATACTGTGGTTGTGTTGTGCTCTTCCAAAAACATTACATTTACATACTGTGGTTGTGTTGTGCACTTCCAAAAACACCCATTTAGGGCCACAAAAAATATTTTGCAGTGTTTTCTGCATATCTGGATGTGTGTGAAATAAAAAAATATATATATTTTTCTTCTACTGTGCTATCCTAAAAAAATAATTGTAGGACAAAACATTTTTTTTAACAGCATTTTCTGCAGTTCTTTAGCTGGGAGATACAGAGTTTACATACTGTGGGTGTGTTGTGCTCTTCCAAAAACACCCATTTAGGGCCACAAAAAATATTTTGCAGTGTTTTCTGCATATCTGGAGGTGTGTGAAATAAACAATTTATATATTTTTCTTCTACTGTGCTATCCTAAAAAAATAATTGTAGGACAAAAACATTTTTTGAATAGCATTTTCTGCAGTTCTGTAGCTGTGAGATACAGCGTTTACATACTGTGGGTGTGTTGTGCTCTTCCAAAAACACCCATTTAGGGCCAAAAAAAATATTTTGCAGTGTTTTCTGCATATCTGGGGGTGTGTGAAATAAAACATTTTATATATTTTTCTTCTACTGTGCTATCCTAAAAAAATTATTGTAGGACAAAAACATTTTTTGAATAGCATTTTTTGCAGTTCTGTAGCTGTGAGATACAGCGTTTACATACTGTGGGTGTGTTGTGCTCTTCCAAAAACACCCATTTAGGGCCACAAAAAGTATTTTGCAGTGTTTTCTGCATATCTGGAGGTGTGTTAAATAAAAAAAATATATATTTTTCTTCTACTGTGCTATCCTAAAAAAATAACTGTAGGACAAAAACATTTTTTTAATAGCATTTTCTGCAGTTCTGTAGCTAGGAGATACAGAGTTTACATACTGTGGTTGTGTTGTGCTCTTCCAAAAACATTACATTTACATACTGTGGTTGTGTTGTGCACTTCCAAAAACACCCATTTAGGGCCACAAAAAATATTTTGCAGTGTTTTCTGCATATCTGGATGTGTGTGAAATAAAAAAATATATATATTTTTCTTCTACTGTGCTATCCTAAAAAAATAATTGTAGGACAAAACATTTTTTTTAACAGCATTTTCTGCAGTTCTTTAGCTGGGAGATACAGAGTTTACATACTGTGGGTGTGTTGTGCTCTTCCAAAAACACCCATTTAGGGCCACAAAAAGTATTTTGCAGTGGTTTCTGCATATCTGGAGGTGTGTTAAATAAGAAAAAATATATGTTTCTTCTACTATGCTATCCTAAAAAAATAACTGTAGGACAAAAACATTTTTTAATAGCGTTTTCTGCAGTTCTGTAGCTGAGAGATACAGCGTTTACATACTGTGGTTGTGTTGTGCTCTTCCAAAAACATTACATTTACATACTGTGGGTGTGTTGTGCTCTTCCAAAAACACCCATTTAGGGCCACAAAAAATATTTTGCAATGTTTTCTGCATATCTGGAGGTGTGTGAAATAAACAATTTAAATATTTTTCTTCTACTGTGCTATCCTAAAAAAATAATTGTAGGACAAAAACATTTTTTTTAAATAGCATTTTCTGCAGTTCTGTAGCTGGGAGATACAGCGTTTACATACTGTGGGTGTGCTGTGCTCTTCCAAAAACACCCATTTAGGGCCACAAAAAATATTTTGCAATGTTTTCTGCATATCTGGATGTGTGTGAAATAAAAAAAAATATATATTTTTCTTCTACTGTGCTATCCTAAAAAAATAATTGTAGGACAAAAACATTTTTTTTAAATAGCATTTTCTGCAGTTCTGTAGCTGGGAGATACAGCGTTTACATACTGTGGGTGTGCTGTGCTCTTCCAAAAACACCCATTTAGGGCCACAAAAAATATTTTGCAGTGTTTTCTGCATATCTGGAGGTGTGTGAAATAAACAATTTATATATTTTTCTTCTACTGTGCTATCCTAAAAAAATAATTGTAGGACAAAAACATTTTTTTGAATAGCATTTTCTGCAGTTCTGTAGCTGTGAGATACAGCGTTTACATACTGTGGGTGTGTTGTGCTCTTCCAAAAACACCCATTTAGGGCCACAAAAAGTATTTTGCAGTGTTTTCTGCATATCTGGAGGTGTGTTAAATAAAAAATATATATATTTTTCTTCTACTGTGCTATCCTAAAAAAATAACTGTAGGACAAAAACATTTTTTTAATAGCATTTTCTGCAGTTCTGTAGCTAGGAGATACAGAGTTTACATACTGTGGGTGTGTTGTGCTCTTCCAAAAACACCCATTTAGGGCTACAAAAAATATTTTGCAGTGTTTTCTGCATATCTGGACGTGTGTGAAATAAACAATTTATATATTTTTCTTCTACTGTGCATTTCTAAAAAAATAACTGTAGGACAAAAACATTTTTTTAATAGCATTTTCTGCAGTTCTGTAGCTGGGAGATACAGAGTTTACATACTGTGGTTGTGTTGTGCTCTTCCAAAAACATTACATTTACATACTGTGGTTGTGTTGTGCTCTTCCAAAAACACCCATTTAGGGCCACAAAAAATATTTTGCAGTGTTTTCTGCATATCTGGATGTGTGTGAAATAAAAAAAAATATATATTTTTCTTCTACTGTGCTATCCTAAAAAAATAATTGTAGGACAAAACATTTTTTTAATAGCATTTTCTGCAGTTCTGTAGCTAGGAGATACAGAGTTTACATACTGTGGGTGTGTTGTGCTCTTCCAAAAACACCCATTTAGGGCCACAAAAAGTATTTTGCAGTGTTTTCTGCATATCTGGAGGTGTGTTAAATAAGAAAAAATATATTTTTCTTCTACTATGCTATCCTAAAAAAATAACTGTAGGACAAAAACATTTTTTTTAATAGCGTTTTCTGCAGTTCTGTAGCTGAGAGATACAGAGTTTTACATACTGTGGGTGTGTTGTGCTCTTCCAAAAACACCCATTTAGGGCCACAAAAAATATTTTGCAATGTTTTCTGCATATCTGGAGGTGTGTGAAATAAACAATTTAAATATTTTTCTTCTACTGTGCTATCCTAAAAAAATAATTGTAGGACAAAAACATTTTTTTTAAATAGCATTTTCTGCAGTTCTGTAGCTGGGAGATACAGCGTTTACATACTGTGGGTGTGCTGTGCTCTTCCAAAAACACCCATTTAGGGCCACAAAAAATATTTTGCAATGTTTTCTGCATATCTGGATGTGTGTGAAATAAAAAAAAAATATATTTTTCTTCTACTGTGCTATCCTAAAAAAATAATTGTAGGACAAAAACATTTTTTTTTAATAGCATTTTCTGCAGTTCTGTAGCTGGGAGATACAGCGTTTACATACTGTGGGTGTGCTGTGCTCTTCCAAAAACACCCATTTAGGGCCACAAAAAATATTTTGCAGTGTTTTCTGCATATCTGGAGGTGTGTGAAATAAACAATTTATATATTTTTCTTCTACTGTGCTATCCTAAAAAAATAATTGTAGGACAAAAACATTTTTTTGAATAGCATTTTCTGCAGTTCTGTAGCTGTGAGATACAGCGTTTACATACTGTGGGTGTGTTGTGCTCTTCCAAAAACACCCATTTAGGGCCAAAAAAAATATTTTGCAGTGTTTTCTGCATATCTGGGGGTGTGTGAAATAAAACATTTTATATATTTTTCTTCTACTGTGCTATCCTAAAAAAATTATTGTAGGACAAAAACATTTTTTGAATAGCATTTTTTGCAGTTCTGTAGCTGTGAGATACAGCGTTTACATACTGTGGGTGTGTTGTGCTCTTCCAAAAACACCCATTTAGGGCCACAAAAAGTATTTTGCAGTGTTTTCTGCATATCTGGAGGTGTGTTAAATAAAAAATATATATATTTTTCTTCTACTGTGCTATCCTAAAAAAATAACTGTAGGACAAAAACATTTTTTTAATAGCATTTTCTGCAGTTCTGTAGCTAGGAGATACAGAGTTTACATACTGTGGGTGTGTTGTGCTCTTCCAAAAACACCCATTTAGGGCTACAAAAAATATTTTGCAGTGTTTTCTGCATATCTGGACGTGTGTGAAATAAACAATTTATATATTTTTCTTCTACTGTGCATTTCTAAAAAAATAACTGTAGGACAAAAACATTTTTTTAATAGCATTTTCTGCAGTTCTGTAGCTGGGAGATACAGAGTTTACATACTGTGGTTGTGTTGTGCTCTTCCAAAAACATTACATTTACATACTGTGGTTGTGTTGTGCTCTTCCAAAAACACCCATTTAGGGCCACAAAAAATATTTTGCAGTGTTTTCTGCATATCTGGATGTGTGTGAAATAAAAAAAAATATATATTTTTCTTCTACTGTGCTATCCTAAAAAAATAATTGTAGGACAAAACATTTTTTTAATAGCATTTTCTGCAGTTCTGTAGCTAGGAGATACAGAGTTTACATACTGTGGGTGTGTTGTGCTCTTCCAAAAACACCCATTTAGGGCCACAAAAAGTATTTTGCAGTGTTTTCTGCATATCTGGAGGTGTGTTAAATAAGAAAAAATATATTTTTCTTCTACTATGCTATCCTAAAAAAATAACTGTAGGACAAAAACATTTTTTTTAATAGCGTTTTCTGCAGTTCTGTAGCTGAGAGATACAGAGTTTTACATACTGTGGGTGTGTTGTGCTCTTCCAAAAACACCCATTTAGGGCCACAAAAAATATTTTGCAGTGTTTTCTGCATATCTGGAGGTGTGTGAAATAAACAATTTATATATTTTTTTTCTACTGTGCTATTTAAAAAAAATAATTGTAAGACAAAAACTTTTTTTGAATAGCATTTTCTGCAGTTCTGTAGCTGGGAGATACAGCGTGTACATACTGTGGTTGTGTTGTGCTTTTCCAAAAACATTACATTTACATACTGTGGGTGTGTTGTGCTCTACCAAAAACACCCATTTAGGGCCACTAAAAAAAAAATTGCAGTGTTTTCTGCATATCTCGAGGTGTGTGAAATAAATTTTTTTATATATTTTTCTTCTACTGTGCTATCCTAAAAAAATAATTGTAGGACAAAAACATTTTTTTGAATACCATTTTTTACAGTTCTGTAGCTGTGAGATACAGCTACAGCTACATACTGTGGGTGTGTTTGTGCTCTTCCAAAAACACCCATTTAGGGCCACAAAAAATATTTTGCAGTATTTTCTGCATATCTGGAGGTGTGTGAAATAAACAATTTATATATTTTTCTTCTACTGTGCTATCCTAAAAAAGAATTGTAGGACAAAAACATTTTTTAATAGCATTTTCTGCAGTTCTGTAGCTGTGAGATACAGCGTTTACATACTGTGGTTGTGTTGTGCTCTTCCAAAAACACCCATTTAGGGCTACAAAAAATATTTTGCAGTGTTTTCTGCATATCTGGAGGTGTGTGAAATAAACAATTTATATATTTTTCTTCTACTGTGCTATTCTAAAAAAATGATTGTAAGACAAAAACTTTTTTTGAATAGCATTTTCTGCAGTTCTGTAGCTGGGAGATACAGCGTTTACATACTGTGGTTGTGTTGTGCGCTTCCAAAAACATTACATTTACATACTATGGGTGTGTTGTGCTCTTCCAAAAACACCCATTTAGGGCCACAAAATATATTTTGCAATGTTTTCTGCATATCTGGAGGTGTGTGAAATAAACAATTTATATATTTTTCTTCTACTGTGCTATCCTTAAAAAAATAATTGTAGGACAATAAAAAAAAATTTGAATAGCATTTTCTGCAGTTCTGTAGCTGTAAGATACAGCGTTTACATAATGTGTTGTGCTCTTCCAAAAACACCCATTTAGGGCCAAAAAAATATTTTGCAGTGTTTTCTGCATATCTGGAGGTGTGTGAAATAAAAAAAAACATATTTTTCAACTACTGTGCTATCCTAAAAAAAGAATTGTAGGACAAAAACATTTTTTTTGAATAGCATTTTCTGCAGTTCTGTAGCTGAGAGATACAGCGTTTTACATACTGTGGGTGTGTTGTGCTCTTCCAAAAACACCCATTTAGGGCCACAAAAAATATTTTGCAGTGTTTTCTGCATATCTGGAGGTGTGTAAAATAAACAATTTATATATTTTTCTTCTACTGTGCTATTTAAAAAAATAATTGTAAGACAAAAACTTTTTTTTGAATAGCATTTTCTGCAGTTCTGTAGCTGGGAGATACAGTGTGTACATACTGTGGTTGTGTTGTGCTTTTCCAAAAACATTGCATTTACATACTGTGGGTGTGTTGTGCTTTTCCAAAAACACCCGTTTAGGGCCACAAAAATATTTTGCAGTGTTTTCTGCATATCTGGAGGTGTGTGAAATAAACAATTTATATATTTTTCTTCTACTGTGCTATCCTAAAAAAATAATTGTAGGTCAAAAACATTTTTTTGGAATAGCATTTTCTGCAGTTCTGTAGCAGTGAGATACAGCGTTTACATACTGTGGGGTGTGTTGTGCTCTTCCAAAAGCACCCATTTAGGGCCACAAAAATATTTTGCAGGGTTTTCTGCATATCTGGAGGTGTGTGAAATAAAAAAATTATATATTTTTCTTCTACTGTGCTATCCTAAAAAATTAATTGTAGGACAAAAACATTTTTTTTAAAAAGCATTTTCTGCAGTTCTGTAGCTGGGAGATACAGCGTTTACATACTGTGGGTGTGTTGTGCTCTTCCAAAAACACCCATTTAGGGCCACAAAAAATATTTTGCAGTGTTTTCTGCATATCTGGAGGTATGTGAAATAAACAATTTATATATTTTTCTTCTACTGTGCTATCCTAAAAAAATAATTGTAGGACAAAAACATTTTTTTTTTAATAGCATTTTCTGCAGTTCTGTAGCTGTGAGATACAGCGTTTACATACTGTGGTTGTGTTGTGCTATTCCAAAAACATTACATTTACATACTGTGGGTGTGTTGTGCTCTTCCAAAAACACCCATTTAGGACCACAAAAAATATTTTGCAATGTTTTCTGCATATCTGGAGGTGTGTGAAATAAACAATTTATATATTTTTCTTCTACTGTGCTATCCTAAAAAAATAATTGTAGGACAAAAACATTTTTTTTTAAATAGCATTTTCTGCAGTTCTGTAGCTGGGAGATACAGCGTTTACATACTGTGGGTGTGCTGTGCTCTTCCAAAAACACCCATTTAGGGCCACAAAAAATATTTTGCAATGTGTTCTGCATATCTGGAGGTGTGTGAAATAAACAATTTATATATTTTTCTTCTACTGTGCTATCCTAAAAAAATAATTGTAGGACAAAAACATTTTTTTTTTAGCTATTTCTGCAGTTCTGTAGCTGGGAGATACAGCGTTTACATACTGTGGGTGTGCTGTGCTCTTCCAAAAGCACCCATTTAGGGCCACAAAAAATATTTTGCAGTGTTTTCTGCATATCTGGAGGTGTGTGAAATAAACAATTTATATATTTTTCTTCTACAATGCTATCCTAAAAAAATAATTGTAGGACAAAAACATTTTTTTGAATAGCATTTTCTGCAGTTCTGTAGCTGTGAAATACAGCGTTTACATACTGTGGGTGTGTTTGTGCGCTTCCAAAAACATTACATTTACATACTATGGGTGTGTTGTGCTCTTCCAAAAACACCCATTTAGGGCCACAAAAAATATTTTGCAATGTTTTCTGCATATCTGGAGGTGTGTGAAATAAACAATTTATATATTTTTCTTCTACTCTGCTATCCTTTAAAAAATAATTGTAGGACAATAAAAAAAAATTTGAATAGCATTTTCTGCAGTTCTGTAGCTGTGAGATACAGCGTTTACATACTGTGGATGTGTTGTGCTCTTCCAAAAACACCCATTTAGGGCCAAAAAAATATTTTGCAGTGTTTTCTGCATATCTGGAGGTGTGTGAAATAAAAAAATATATATTTTTCTTCTACTATGCTATCCTAAAAAAAGAATTGTAGGACAAAAACATTTTTTTTAATAGCATTTTCTGCAGTTCTGTAGCTGGGAGATACAGCGTGTACATACTGTGATTGTGTTGTGCTTTTCCAAAAACATTACATTTACATACTGTGGGTGTGTTGTGCTCTTCCAAAAACACCCGTTTAGGGCCACAAAAATATTTTGCAGTGTTTTCTGCATATCTGGAGGTGCGTGAAATAAACAATTTATATATTTTTCTTCTACTGTGCTATCCTAAAAAAATAATTGTACGTCAAAAACATTTTTTTGGAATAGCATTTTCTGTAGTTCTGTAGCAGTGAGATACAGCGTTTACATACTGTGGGGTGTGTTGTGCTCTTCCAAAAGCACCCATTTAGGGCCACAAAAATATTTTGCAGGGTTTTCTGCATATCTGGAGGTGTGTGAAATAAAAAAAATATATATTTTTCTTCTACTGTGCTATCCTAAAAAAATAATTGTAGGACAAAAACATTTTTTTAAATTGCATTTTCTGCAGTTCTGTAGCTGGGAGATACAGCGTTTACATACTGTGGGTGTGTTGTGCTCTTCCAAAAACACCCATTTAGGGCCACTAAAAAAAAATTGCAGTGTTTTCTGCATATCTCGAGGTGTGTGAAATAATTTTTTTTATATATTTTTCTTCTACTGTGCTATCCTAAAAAAATAATTGTAGGACAAAAACACCCATTTAGGGCCACAAAAAATATTTTGCAGTGTTTTCTGCATATCTGGAGGTGTGTGAAATAAACAATTTATATATTTTTCTTCTACTGTGCTATCCTAAAAAAGAATTGTAGGACAAAAACATTTTTTTTTAATAGCATTTTCTGCAGTTCTGTAGCTGTGAGATACAGCGTTTACATACTGTGGTTGTGTTGTGCTCTTCCAAAAACACCCATTTAGGGCTACAAAAAATATTTTGCAGTGTTTTCTGCATATCTGGAGGTGTGTGAAATAAACAATTTATATATTTTTCTTCTACTGTGCTATTCTAAAAAAATAATTGTAAGACAAAAACTTTTTTTGAATAGCATTTTCTGCAGTTCTGTAGCTGGGAGATACAGCGTTTACATACTGTGGTTGTGTTGTGTGCTTCCAAAAACATTACATTTACATACTATGGGTGTGTTGTGCTCTTCCAAAAACACCCATTTGGGGCCACCAAAAATATTTTGCAATGTTTTCTGCATATCTGGAGGTGTGTGAAATAAACAATTTATATATTTTTCTTCTACTGTGCTATCCTTAAAAAAATAATTGTAGGACAATAAAAAAAAATTGGAATAGCATTTTCTGCAGTTCTGTAGCTGGGAGATACAGCGTTTACATAATGTGTTGTGCTCTTCCAAAAACACCCATTTAGGGCCAAAAAAATATTTTGCAGTGTTTTCTGCATATCTGGAGGTGTGTGAAATAAAAAAAATATATATTTTTCTTCTACTGTGCTATCCTAAAAAAAAGAATTGTAGGACAAAAACATTTTTTTTGAATAGCATTTTCTGCAGTTCTGTAGCTGGGAGATACAGAGTTTACATACTGTGGTTGTGTTGTGCTCTTCCAAAAACATTACATTTACATACTGTGGTTGTGTTGTGCTCTTCCAAAAACACCCATTTAGGGCCACAAAAAATATTTTGCAGTGTTTTCTGCATATCTGGATGTGTGTGAAATAAAAAAATATATATATTTTTCTTCTACTGTGCTATCCTAAAAAAATAATTGTAGGTCAAAAACATTTTTTTGGAATAGCATTTTCTGCAGTTCTGTAGCAGTGAGATACAGCGTTTACATACCGTGGGGTGTGTTGTGCTCTTCCAAAAGCACCCATTTAGGGCCACAAAAATATTTTGCAGGGTTTTCTGCATATCTGGAGGTGTGTGAAATAAACAATTTATATATTTTTCTTCTACTGTGCTATCCTAAAAAAGAATTGTAGGACAAAAACATTTTTTAATAGCATTTTCTGCAGTTCTGTAGCTGTGAGATACAGCGTTTACATACTGTGGTTGTGTTGTGCTCTTCCAAAAACACCCATTTAGGGCTACAAAAAATATTTTGCAGTGTTTTCTGCATATCTGGAGGTGTGTGAAATAAACAATTTATATATTTTTCCTCTACTGTGCTATTCTAAAAAAATGATTGTAAGACAAAAACTTTTTTTTGAATAGCATTTTCTGCAGTTCTGTAGCTGTGAGATACAGCGTTTACATACTGTGGGTGTGTTGTACTCTTCCAAAAACACCCATTTAGGGCCACAAAAAATATTTTGCAGTGTTTTCTGCATATCTGGAGGTGTGTGAAATAAAACATTTTATATATTTTTCTTCTACTGTGCTATCCTAAAAAAATTATTGTAGGACAAAAACATTTTTTGAATAGCATTTTTTGCAGTTCTGTAGCTGTGAGATACAGCGTTTACATACTGTGGGTGTGTTGTGCTCTTCCAAAAACACCCGTTTAGGGCCACAAAAATATTTTGCAGTGTTTTCTGCATATCTGGAGGTGCGTGAAATAAACAATTTATATATTTTTCTTCTACTGTGCTATCCTAAAAAAATAATTGTAGGTCAAAAACATTTTTTTGGAATAGCATTTTCTGTAGTTCTGTAGCAGTGAGATACAGCGTTTACATACTGTGGGGTGTGTTGTGCTCTTCCAAAAGCACCCATTTAGGGCCACAAAAATATTTTGCAGGGTTTTCTGCATATCTGGAGGTGTGTGAAATAAAAAAAATATATATTTTTCTTCTACTGTGCTATCCTAAAAAAATAATTGTAGGACAAAAACATTTTTTTAAATTGCATTTTCTGCAGTTCTGTAGCTGGGAGATACAGCGTTTACATACTGTGGGTGTGTTGTGCTCTTCCAAAAACACCCATTTAGGGCCACTAAAAAAAAATTGCAGTGTTTTCTGCATATCTCGAGGTGTGTGAAATAATTTTTTTTATATATTTTTCTTCTACTGTGCTATCCTAAAAAAATAATTGTAGGACAAAAACACCCATTTAGGGCCACAAAAAATATTTTGCAGTGTTTTCTGCATATCTGGAGGTGTGTGAAATAAACAATTTATATATTTTTCTTCTACTGTGCTATCCTAAAAAAGAATTGTAGGACAAAAACATTTTTTTTTAATAGCATTTTCTGCAGTTCTGTAGCTGTGAGATACAGCGTTTACATACTGTGGTTGTGTTGTGCTCTTCCAAAAACACCCATTTAGGGCTACAAAAAATATTTTGCAGTGTTTTCTGCATATCTGGAGGTGTGTGAAATAAACAATTTATATATTTTTCTTCTACTGTGCTATTCTAAAAAAATAATTGTAAGACAAAAACTTTTTTTGAATAGCATTTTCTGCAGTTCTGTAGCTGGGAGATACAGCGTTTACATACTGTGGTTGTGTTGTGTGCTTCCAAAAACATTACATTTACATACTATGGGTGTGTTGTGCTCTTCCAAAAACACCCATTTGGGGCCACCAAAAATATTTTGCAATGTTTTCTGCATATCTGGAGGTGTGTGAAATAAACAATTTATATATTTTTCTTCTACTGTGCTATCCTTAAAAAAATAATTGTAGGACAATAAAAAAAAATTTGAATAGCATTTTCTGCAGTTCTGTAGCTGGGAGATACAGCGTTTACATAATGTGTTGTGCTCTTCCAAAAACACCCATTTAGGGCCAAAAAAATATTTTGCAGTGTTTTCTGCATATCTGGAGGTGTGTGAAATAAAAAAATATATATTTTTCTTCTACTGTGCTATCCTAAAAAAAAGAATTGTAGGACAAAAACATTTTTTTTGAATAGCATTTTCTGCAGTTCTGTAGCTGGGAGATACAGAGTTTACATACTGTGGTTGTGTTGTGCTCTTCCAAAAACATTACATTTACATACTGTGGTTGTGTTGTGCTCTTCCAAAAACACCCATTTAGGGCCACAAAAAATATTTTGCAGTGTTTTCTGCATATCTGGATGTGTGTGAAATAAAAAAATATATATATTTTTCTTCTACTGTGCTATCCTAAAAAAATAATTGTAGGTCAAAAACATTTTTTTGGAATAGCATTTTCTGCAGTTCTGTAGCAGTGAGATACAGCGTTTACATACCGTGGGGTGTGTTGTGCTCTTCCAAAAGCACCCATTTAGGGCCACAAAAATATTTTGCAGGGTTTTCTGCATATCTGGAGGTGTGTGAAATAAACAATTTATATATTTTTCTTCTACTGTGCTATCCTAAAAAAGAATTGTAGGACAAAAACATTTTTTAATAGCATTTTCTGCAGTTCTGTAGCTGTGAGATACAGCGTTTACATACTGTGGTTGTGTTGTGCTCTTCCAAAAACACCCATTTAGGGCTACAAAAAATATTTTGCAGTGTTTTCTGCATATCTGGAGGTGTGTGAAATAAACAATTTATATATTTTTCCTCTACTGTGCTATTCTAAAAAAATGATTGTAAGACAAAAACTTTTTTTTGAATAGCATTTTCTGCAGTTCTGTAGCTGTGAGATACAGCGTTTACATACTGTGGGTGTGTTGTACTCTTCCAAAAACACCCATTTAGGGCCACAAAAAATATTTTGCAGTGTTTTCTGCATATCTGGAGGTGTGTGAAATAAAACATTTTATATATTTTTCTTCTACTGTGCTATCCTAAAAAAATTATTGTAGGACAAAAACATTTTTTGAATAGCATTTTTTGCAGTTCTGTAGCTGTGAGATACAGCGTTTACATACTGTGGGTGTGTTGTGCTCTACCAAAAACACCCATTTAGGGCCACAAAAAGTATTTTGCAGTGTTTTCTGAATATCTGGAGGTGTGTTAAATAAAAAATATATATATTTTTCTTCTACTGTGCTAGCCTAAAAAAATAACTGTAGGACAAAAACATTTTTTTAATAGCATTTTCTGCAGTTCTGTAGCTAAGAGATACAGAGTTTACATACTGTGGGTGTGTTGTGCTCTTCCAAAAACACCCATTTAGGGCTACAAAAAATATTTTGCAGTGTTTTCTGCATATCTGGACGTGTGTGAAATAAACAATTTATATATTTTTCTTCTACTGTGCATTCCTAAAAAAATAACTGTAGGACAAAAACATTTTTTTAATAGCATTTTCTGCAGTTCTGTAGCAGTGAGATACAGCGTTTACATACTGTGGGGTGTGTTGTGCTCTTCCAAAAGCACCCATTTAGGGCCACAAAAATATTTTGCAGGGTTTTCTGCATATCTGGAGGTGTGTGAAATAAACAATTTATATATTTTTCTTCTACTGTGCTATCCTAAAAAAGAATTGTAGGACAAAAACATTTTTTAATAGCATTTTCTGCAGTTCTGTAGCTGTGAGATACAGCGTTTACATACTGTGGTTGTGTTGTGCTCTTCCAAAAACACCCATTTAGGGCTACAAAAAATATTTTGCAGTGTTTTCTGCATATCTGGAGGTGTGTGAAATAAACAATTTATATATTTTTCGTCTACTGTGCTATTCTAAAAAAATTATTGTAAGACAAAAACTTTTTTTTGACTAGCATTTTCTGCAGTTCTGTAGCTGGGAGATACAGCGTTTACATACTGTGGTTGTGTTGTGCGCTTCCAAAAACATTACATTTACATACTATGGGTGTGTTGTGCTCTTCCAAAAACACCCATTTAGGGCCACTAAAAAAAAATTTGCAGTGTTTTCTGCATATCTCGAGGTGTGTGAAATATTTTTTTTATATATTTTTCTTCTACTGTGCTATCCTAAAAAAATAATTGTAGGACAAAAACATTTTTTTGAATAGCATTTTTTACAGTTCTGTAGCTGTGAGATACAGCGTTTACATACTGTGGTTGTGTTGTGCGCTTCCAAAAACATTACATTTACATACTATGGGTGTGTTGTGCTCTTCCAAAAACACCCATTTAGGGCCACAAAAAATATTTTGCAATGTTTTCTGCATATCTGGAGGTGTGTGAAATAAACAATTTATATATTTTTCTTCTACTGTGCTATCCTTAAAAAAATAATTGTAGGACAATAAAAAAATTTGAATAGCATTTTCTGCAGTTCTGTAGCTGTGAGATACAGCGTTTACATAATGTGTTGTGCTCTTCCAAAAACACCCATTTAGGGCCAAAAAAATATTTTGCAGTGTTTTCTGCATATCTGGAGGTGTGTGAAATAAAAAAATATATATTTTTCTTCTACTGTGCTATCCTAAAAAAATAATTGTAGGACAAAACTTTTTTTTAACAGCATTTTCTGCAGTTCTTTAGCTGGGAGATACAGAGTTTACATACTGTGGGTGTGTTGTGCTCTTCCAAAAACACCCATTTAGGGCCACAAAAAGTATTTTGCAGTGTTTTCTGCATATCTGGAGGTGTGTTAAATAAGAAAAAATGTATTTTTCTTCTACTATGCTATCCTAAAAAAATAACTGTAGGACAAAAACATTTTTTTAAAAGCATTTTCTGCAGTTCTGTAGCTGGGAGATACAGCGTTTACATACTGTGGGTGTGTTGTGCTCTTCCAAAAACACCCATTTAGGGCCACAAAAAATATTTTGCAGTGTTTTCTGCATATCTGGAGGTATGTGAAATAAACAATTTATATATTTTTCTTCTACTGTGCTATCCTAAAAAAATAATTGTAGGACAAATTTTTTTTTTTTAATAGCATTTTCTGCAGTTCTGTAGCTGTGAGATACAGCGTTTACATACTGTGGTTGTGTTGTGCTCTTCCAAAAACATTACATTTACATACTGTGGGTGTGTTGTGCTCTTCCAAAAACACCCATTTAGGGCCACAAAAAATATTTTGCAATGTTTTCTGCATATCTGGAGGTGTGTGAAATAAACAATTTATATATTTTTCTTCTACTGTGCTATCCTAAAAAAATAATTGTAGGACAAAAACATTTTTTTTAAATAGCATTTTCTGCAGTTCTGTAGCTGAGAGATACAGAGTTTTACATACTGTGGGTGTGTAGTGCTCTTCCAAAAACACCCATTTAGGGCCACAAAAATATTTTGCAGGGTTTTCTGCATATCTGGAGGTGTGTGAAATAAAAAAATTATATATTTTTCTTCTACTGTGCTATCCAAAAAAAATAATTGTAGGACAAAAACATTTTTTTTAAAAAGCATTTTCTGCAGTTCTGTAGCTGGGAGATACAGCGTTTACATACTGTGGTTGTGTTGTGCTTTTCCAAAAACACCCATTTAGGGCCACAAAAAATATTTTGCAATGTTTTCTGCATATCTGGAGGTGTGTGAAATAAACAATTTATATATTTTTCTTCTACTGTGCTATCCTAAAAAAATAATTGTAGGACAAAAACATTTATTTTTTTTTAGCATTTTCTGCAGTTCTGTAGCTGGGAGATACAGCGTTTACATACTGTGGGTGTGCTGTGCTCTTCCAAAAACACCCATTTAGGGCCACAAAAAATATTTTGCAGTGTATTCTGCATACCTGGAGGTGTGTGAAATAAAGAATTTATATATTTTTCTTCTACTGTGCTATCCTAAAAAAATAATTGTAGGACAAAAACATTTTTTTGAATAGCATTTTCTGCAGTTCTGTAGCTGTGAGATACAGCGTTTACATACTGTGGTTGTGTTGTGCTCTTCCAAAAACATTACATTTACATACTGTGGGTGTGTTGTGCTCTTTCAAAAACACCCATTTAGGGCCACAAAAAATATTTTGCAGTGTTTTCTGCATATCTGGAGGTGTGTGAAATAAAACATTTTATATATTTTTCTTCTACTGTGCTATCGTAAAAAAATTATTGTAGGACAAAAACATTTTTTAAATAGCATTTTTTGCAGTTCTGTAGCTGTGAGATACAGCGTTTACATACTGTGGGTGTGTTTGTGCGTTTCCAAAAACATTACATTTACATACTATGGGTGTGTTGTGCTCTTCCAAAAACACCCATTTAGGGCCACAAAAAATATTTTGCAATGTTTTCTGCATATCTGGAGGTGTGTGAAATAAACAATTTATATATTTTTCTTCTACTGTGCTATCCTTAAAAAAATAATTGTAGGACAATAAAAAAAAATTGAATAGCATTTTCTGCAGTTCTGTAGCTGTGAGATACAGCGTTTACATACTGTGGATGTGTTGTGCTGTTCCAAAAACACCCATTTAGGGCCAAAAAAATATTTTGCAGTGTTTTCTGCATATCTGGAGGTGTGTGAAATAAAAAAATATATATGTTTCTTCTACTATGCTATCCTAAAAAAAGAATTGTAGGACAAAAACATTTTTTTTAATAGCATTTTCTGCAGTTCTGTAGCTGTGAGATACAGAGTTTACATACTGTGGGTGTGTTGTGCTCTTCCAAAAACACCCATTTAGGGCTACAAAAAATATTTTGCAGTGTTTTCTGCATATCAGGACGTGTGTGAAATAAACAATTTATATATTTTTCTTCTACTGTGCATTCCTAAAAAAATAACTGTAGGACAAAAACATTTTTTTAATAGCATTTTCTGCAGTTCTGTAGCTGGGAGATACAGCATGTACATACTGTGGTTGTGTTGTGCTTTTCCAAAAACATTACATTTACATACTGTGGGTGTGTTGTGCTCTACCAAAAACACCCATTTAGGGCCACAAAAATATTTTGCAGAGTTTTCTGCATGTCTGGAGGTGTGTGAAATAAAAAAAAAATATTTTTCTTCTACTGTGCTATCCTAAAAAAATAATTGTAGGACAAAAACATTTTTTTGAATAGCATTTTCTGCAGTTCTGTAGCTGTGAGATACAGCGTTTACATACTGTGGGTGTGTTGTGCTCTTCCAAAAACACCCATTTAGGGCCACAAAAAATATTTTGCAGTGTTTTCTGCATATCTGTAGGTGTGTGAAATAAAACATTTTATATATTTTTCTTCTACTGTGCTATCCTAAAAAAATTATTGTAGGACAAAAACATTTTTTGAATAGCATTTTTTGCAGTTCTGTAGCTGTGAGATACAGCGTTTACATACTGTGGGTGTGTTGTGCTCTTCCAAAAACACCCATTTAGGGCCACAAAAAGTATTTTGCAGTGTTTTCTGCATATCTGGAGGTGTGTTAAATAAAAAATATATATATTTTTCTTCTACTGTGCTATCCTAAAAAAATAACTGTAGGACAAAAACATTTTTTTTAATAGCATTTTCTGCAGTTCTGTAGCTAGGAGATACAGAGTTTACATACTGTGGGTGTGTTGTGCTCTTCCAAAAACACCCATTTAGGGCTACAAAAAATATTTTGCAGTGTTTTCTGCATATCTGGACGTGTGTGAAATAAACAATTTATATATTTTTCTTCTACTGTGCATTCCTAAAAAAATAACTGTAGGACAAAAACATTTTCTAATAGCATTTTCTGCAGTTCTGTAGCTGGGAGATACAGAGTTTACATACTGTGGTTGTGTTGTGCTCTTCCAAAAACATTACATTTACATACTGTGGTTGTGTTGTGCTCTTCCAAAAACACTCATTTAGGGCCACAAAAAATATTTTGCAATGTTTTCTGCATATCTGGAGGTGTGTGAAATAAACAATTTATATATTTTTCTTCTACTGTGCTATCCTTAAAAAAATAATTGTAGGACAATAAAAAAAATTTGAATAGCATTTTCTGCAGTTCTGTAGCTGTGAGATACAGCGTTTACATACTGTGGATGTGTTGTGCTGTTCCAAAAACACCCATTTAGGGCCAAAAAAATATTTTGCAGTGTTTTCTGCATATCTGGAGGTGTGTGAAATAAAAAAATATATATTTTTCTTCTACTATGCTATCCTAAAAAAAGAATTGTAGGACAAAAACATTTTTTTTTAATAGCATATTCTGCAGTTCTGTAGCTGTGAGATACAGAGTTTACATACTGTGGGTGTGTTGTGCTCTTCCAAAAACACCCATTTAGGGCTACAAAAAATATTTTGCAGTGTTTTCTGTATATCTGGACGTGTGTGAAATAAACAATTTATATATTTTTCTTCTACTGTGCATTCCTAAAAAAATAACTGTAGGACAAAAACATTTTTTTAATAGCATTTTCTGCAGTTCTGTAGCTGGGAGATACAGCATGTACATACTGTGGTTGTGTTGTGCTTTTCCAAAAACATTACATTTACATACTGTGGGTCTGTTTGTGCTCTTCCAAAAACACCCATTTAGGGCCACAAAAAATATTTTGCAGTGTTTTCTGCATATCTGGAGGTGTGTGAAATAAACAATTTATATATTTTTCTTCTACTGTGCTATCCTAAAAAAGAATTGTAGGACAAAAACATTTTTTAATAGCATTTTCTGCAGTTCTGTAGCTGTGAGATACAGCATTTACATACTGTGGTTGTGTTGTGCTCTTCCAAAAACACCCATTTAGGGCTACAAAAAATATTTTGCAGTGTTTTCTGCATATCTGGAGGTGTGTGAAATAAACAATTTATATATTTTTCTTCTACTGTGCTATTCTAAAAAAATGATTGTAAGACAAAAACTTTTTTTTGAATAGCATTTTCTGCAGTTCTGTAGCTGGGAGATACAGCGTTTACATACTGTGGTTGTGTTGTGCGCTTCCAAAAACATTACATTTACATACTATGGGTGTGTTGTGCTCTTCCAAAAACACCCATTTAGGGCCACAAAAAATATTTTGCAATGTTTTCTGCATATCTGGAGGTGTGTGAAATAAACAATTTATATATTTTTCTTCTACTGTGCTATCCTTAAAAAAATAATTGTAGGACAATAAAAAAAAATTTGAATAGCTTTTTCTGCAGTTCTGTAGCTGTGAGATACAGCGTTTACATAATGTGTTGTGCTCTTCCAAAAACACCCATTTAGGGCCAAAAAAATATTTTGCAGTGTTTTCTGCATATCTGGAGGTGTGTGAAATAAAAAAATATATATTTTTCTTCTACTGTGCTATCCTAAAAAAAGAATTGTAGGACAAAAACATTTTTTTTGAATAGCATTTTCTGCAGTTCTGTAGCTGAGAGATACAGCGTTTTACATACTGTGGGTGTGTTGTGCTCTTCCAAAAACACCCATTTAGGGCCACAAAAAATATTTTGCAGTGTTTTCTGCATATCTGGAGGTGTGTGAAATAAACAATTTATATATTTTTCTTCTACTGTGCTATTTAAAAAAAATAATTGTAAGACAAAAACTTTTTTTTGAATAGCATTTTCTGCAGTTCTGTAGCTGGGAGATACAGCGTGTACATACTGTGGTTGTGTTGTGCTTTTCCAAAAACACCCATTTAGGGCCACAAAAAATATTTTGCAATGTTTTCTGCATATCTGGAGGTGTGTGAAATAAACAATTTATATATTTTTCTTCTACTGTGCTATCCTAAAAAAATAATTGTAGGACAAAAACATTTATTTTTTTTTAGCATTTTCTGCAGTTCTGTAGCTGGGAGATACAGCGTTTACATACTGTGGGTGTGCTGTGCTCTTCCAAAAACACCCATTTAGGGCCACAAAAAATATTTTGCAGTGTATTCTGCATACCTGGAGGTGTGTGAAATAAAGAATTTATATATTTTTCTTCTACTGTGCTATCCTAAAAAAATAATTGTAGGACAAAAACATTTTTTTGAATAGCATTTTCTGCAGTTCTGTAGCTGTGAGATACAGCGTTTACATACTGTGGTTGTGTTGTGCTCTTCCAAAAACATTACATTTACATACTGTGGGTGTGTTGTGCTCTTTCAAAAACACCCATTTAGGGCCACAAAAAATATTTTGCAGTGTTTTCTGCATATCTGGAGGTGTGTGAAATAAAACATTTTATATATTTTTCTTCTACTGTGCTATCGTAAAAAAATTATTGTAGGACAAAAACATTTTTTAAATAGCATTTTTTGCAGTTCTGTAGCTGTGAGATACAGCGTTTACATACTGTGGGTGTGTTTGTGCGTTTCCAAAAACATTACATTTACATACTATGGGTGTGTTGTGCTCTTCCAAAAACACCCATTTAGGGCCACAAAAAATATTTTGCAATGTTTTCTGCATATCTGGAGGTGTGTGAAATAAACAATTTATATATTTTTCTTCTACTGTGCTATCCTTAAAAAAATAATTGTAGGACAATAAAAAAAAA
Source organism: Rana muscosa (assembly GCA_029206835.1). Lineage (NCBI taxonomy): Eukaryota > Metazoa > Chordata > Amphibia > Anura > Ranidae > Rana > Rana muscosa. The sequence continues at coordinate 32,289,077 of CM055127.1, read as the reverse complement.
TTGAATAGCATTTTCTGCAGTTCTGTAGCTGTGAGATACAGCGTTTACATACTGTGGATGTGTTGTGCTGTTCCAAAAACACCCATTTAGGGCCAAAAAAATATTTTGCAGTGTTTTCTGCATATCTGGAGGTGTGTGAAATAAAAAAATATATATGTTTCTTCTACTATGCTATCCTAAAAAAAGAATTGTAGGACAAAAACATTTTTTTTAATAGCATTTTCTGCAGTTCTGTAGCTGTGAGATACAGAGTTTACATACTGTGGGTGTGTTGTGCTCTTCCAAAAACACCCATTTAGGGCTACAAAAAATATTTTGCAGTGTTTTCTGCATATCAGGACGTGTGTGAAATAAACAATTTATATATTTTTCTTCTACTGTGCATTCCTAAAAAAATAACTGTAGGACAAAAACATTTTTTTAATAGCATTTTCTGCAGTTCTGTAGCTGGGAGATACAGCATGTACATACTGTGGTTGTGTTGTGCTTTTCCAAAAACATTACATTTACATACTGTGGGTGTGTTGTGCTCTACCAAAAACACCCATTTAGGGCCACAAAAATATTTTGCAGAGTTTTCTGCATGTCTGGAGGTGTGTGAAATAAAAAAAAAATATTTTTCTTCTACTGTGCTATCCTAAAAAAATAATTGTAGGACAAAAACATTTTTTTGAATAGCATTTTCTGCAGTTCTGTAGCTGTGAGATACAGCGTTTACATACTGTGGGTGTGTTGTGCTCTTCCAAAAACACCCATTTAGGGCCACAAAAAATATTTTGCAGTGTTTTCTGCATATCTGTAGGTGTGTGAAATAAAACATTTTATATATTTTTCTTCTACTGTGCTATCCTAAAAAAATTATTGTAGGACAAAAACATTTTTTGAATAGCATTTTTTGCAGTTCTGTAGCTGTGAGATACAGCGTTTACATACTGTGGGTGTGTTGTGCTCTTCCAAAAACACCCATTTAGGGCCACAAAAAGTATTTTGCAGTGTTTTCTGCATATCTGGAGGTGTGTTAAATAAAAAATATATATATTTTTCTTCTACTGTGCTATCCTAAAAAAATAACTGTAGGACAAAAACATTTTTTTTAATAGCATTTTCTGCAGTTCTGTAGCTAGGAGATACAGAGTTTACATACTGTGGGTGTGTTGTGCTCTTCCAAAAACACCCATTTAGGGCTACAAAAAATATTTTGCAGTGTTTTCTGCATATCTGGACGTGTGTGAAATAAACAATTTATATATTTTTCTTCTACTGTGCATTCCTAAAAAAATAACTGTAGGACAAAAACATTTTCTAATAGCATTTTCTGCAGTTCTGTAGCTGGGAGATACAGAGTTTACATACTGTGGTTGTGTTGTGCTCTTCCAAAAACATTACATTTACATACTGTGGTTGTGTTGTGCTCTTCCAAAAACACTCATTTAGGGCCACAAAAAATATTTTGCAATGTTTTCTGCATATCTGGAGGTGTGTGAAATAAACAATTTATATATTTTTCTTCTACTGTGCTATCCTTAAAAAAATAATTGTAGGACAATAAAAAAAATTTGAATAGCATTTTCTGCAGTTCTGTAGCTGTGAGATACAGCGTTTACATACTGTGGATGTGTTGTGCTGTTCCAAAAACACCCATTTAGGGCCAAAAAAATATTTTGCAGTGTTTTCTGCATATCTGGAGGTGTGTGAAATAAAAAAATATATATTTTTCTTCTACTATGCTATCCTAAAAAAAGAATTGTAGGACAAAAACATTTTTTTTTAATAGCATATTCTGCAGTTCTGTAGCTGTGAGATACAGAGTTTACATACTGTGGGTGTGTTGTGCTCTTCCAAAAACACCCATTTAGGGCTACAAAAAATATTTTGCAGTGTTTTCTGTATATCTGGACGTGTGTGAAATAAACAATTTATATATTTTTCTTCTACTGTGCATTCCTAAAAAAATAACTGTAGGACAAAAACATTTTTTTAATAGCATTTTCTGCAGTTCTGTAGCTGGGAGATACAGCATGTACATACTGTGGTTGTGTTGTGCTTTTCCAAAAACATTACATTTACATACTGTGGGTCTGTTTGTGCTCTTCCAAAAACACCCATTTAGGGCCACAAAAAATATTTTGCAGTGTTTTCTGCATATCTGGAGGTGTGTGAAATAAACAATTTATATATTTTTCTTCTACTGTGCTATCCTAAAAAAGAATTGTAGGACAAAAACATTTTTTAATAGCATTTTCTGCAGTTCTGTAGCTGTGAGATACAGCATTTACATACTGTGGTTGTGTTGTGCTCTTCCAAAAACACCCATTTAGGGCTACAAAAAATATTTTGCAGTGTTTTCTGCATATCTGGAGGTGTGTGAAATAAACAATTTATATATTTTTCTTCTACTGTGCTATTCTAAAAAAATGATTGTAAGACAAAAACTTTTTTTTGAATAGCATTTTCTGCAGTTCTGTAGCTGGGAGATACAGCGTTTACATACTGTGGTTGTGTTGTGCGCTTCCAAAAACATTACATTTACATACTATGGGTGTGTTGTGCTCTTCCAAAAACACCCATTTAGGGCCACAAAAAATATTTTGCAATGTTTTCTGCATATCTGGAGGTGTGTGAAATAAACAATTTATATATTTTTCTTCTACTGTGCTATCCTTAAAAAAATAATTGTAGGACAATAAAAAAAAATTTGAATAGCTTTTTCTGCAGTTCTGTAGCTGTGAGATACAGCGTTTACATAATGTGTTGTGCTCTTCCAAAAACACCCATTTAGGGCCAAAAAAATATTTTGCAGTGTTTTCTGCATATCTGGAGGTGTGTGAAATAAAAAAATATATATTTTTCTTCTACTGTGCTATCCTAAAAAAAGAATTGTAGGACAAAAACATTTTTTTTGAATAGCATTTTCTGCAGTTCTGTAGCTGAGAGATACAGCGTTTTACATACTGTGGGTGTGTTGTGCTCTTCCAAAAACACCCATTTAGGGCCACAAAAAATATTTTGCAGTGTTTTCTGCATATCTGGAGGTGTGTGAAATAAACAATTTATATATTTTTCTTCTACTGTGCTATTTAAAAAAAATAATTGTAAGACAAAAACTTTTTTTTGAATAGCATTTTCTGCAGTTCTGTAGCTGGGAGATACAGCGTGTACATACTGTGGTTGTGTTGTGCTTTTCCAAAAACATTGCATGTACATACTGTGGGTGTGTTGTGCTTTTCCAAAAACACCCGTTTAGGGCCACAAAAATATTTTGCAGTGTTTTCTGCATATCTGGAGGTGTGTGAAATAAACAATTGATATATTTTTCTTCTACTGTGCTATCCTAAAAAAATAATTGTAGGACAAAACATTTTTTTTAAATAGCATTTTCTGCAGTTCTGTAGCTGGGAGATACAGCGTTTACATACTGTGGGTGTGTTGTGCTCTTCCAAAAACACCCATTTAGGGCCACAAAAAATATTTTGCAGTGTTTTCTGCATATCTGGAGGTGTGTGAAATAAACAATTTATATATTTTTCTTCTACTGTGCTATCATAAAAAAATAATTGTAGGACAAAAACATTTTTTTGAATACCATTTTCTGCAGTTCTGTAGCTGTGAGATACAGCGTTTACATACTGTGGGTGTGTTGTGCTCTTCCAAAAACACCCATTTAGGGCCACAAAAAATATTTTGCAGTGTTTTCTGCATATCTGGAGGTATGTGAAATAAACAATTTATATATTTTTCTTCTACTGTGCTATCCTAAAAAAATAATTGTAGGACAAAAACATTTTTTTTGAATAGCATTTTCTGCAGTTCTGTAGCTGTGAGATACAGCGTTTACATACTGTGGTTGTGTTGTGCTCTTCCAAAAACATTACATTTACATACTGTGGGTGTGTTGTGCTCTTCCAAAAACACCCATTTAGGGCCACAAAAAATATTTTGCAATGTTTTCTGCATATCTGGAGGTGTGTGAAATAAACAATTTAAATATTTTTCTTCTACTGTGCTATCCTAAAAAATAATTGTAGGACAAAAACATTTTTTTTAAATAGCATTTTCTGCAGTTCTGTAGCTGGGAGATACAGCGTTTACATACTGTGGGTGTGCTGTGCTCTTCCAAAAACACCCATTTAGGGCCACAAAAAATATTTTGCAGTGTTTTCTACATATCTGGAGGTGTGTGAAATAAACAATTTATATATTTTTCTTCTACTGTGCTATCCTAAAAAAATAATTGTAGGACAAAAACATTTTTTTGAATAGCATTTTCTGCAGTTCTGTAGCTGTGAGATACATCGTTTACATACTGTGGGTGTGTTGTGCTCTTCCAAAAACACCCATTTAGGGCCACAAAAAATATTTTGCAGTGTTTTCTGCATATCTGGAGGTGTGTGAAATAAAACATTTTATATATTTTTCTTCTACTGTGCTATCCTAAAAAAATTATTGTAGGACAAAAACATTTTTTGAATAGCATTTTTTGCAGTTCTGTAGCTGTGAGATACAGCGTTTACATACTGTGGGTGTGTTGTGCTCTTCCAAAAACACCCATTTAGGGCCACAAAAAGTATTTTGCAGTGTTTTCTGCATATCTGGAGGTGTGTTAAATAAAAAAAATATATATTTTTCTTCTACTGTGCTATCCTAAAAAAATAACTGTAGGACAAAAACATTTTTTTAATAGCATTTTCTGCAGTTCTGTAGCTAGGAGATACAGAGTTTACATACTGTGGGTGTGTTGTGCTCTTCCAAAAACACCCATTTAGGGCTACAAAAAATATTTTGCAGTGTTTTCTGCATATCTGGACGTGTGTGAAATAAACAATTTATATATTTTTCTTCTACTGTGCATTCCTAAAAAAATAACTGTAGGACAAAAACATTTTTAATAGCATTTTCTGCAGTTCTGTAGCTGGGAGATACAGAGTTTACATACTGTGGTTGTGTTGTGCTCTTCCAAAAACATTACATTTACATACTGTGGTTGTGTTGTGCTCTTCCAAAAACACCCATTTAGGGCCACAAAAAATATTTTGCAGTGTTTTCTGCATATCTGGATGTGTGTGAAATAAAAAAATATATATATTTTTCTTCTACTGTGCTATCCTAAAAAAATAATTGTAGGACAAAACATTTTTTTTAACAGCATTTTCTGCAGTTCTTTAGCTGGGAGATACAGAGTTTACATACTGTGGGTGTGTTGTGCTCTTCCAAAAACACCCATTTAGGGCCACAAAAAGTATTTTGCAGTGTTTTCTGCATATCTGGAGGTGTGTTAAATCAGAAAAAATGTATTTTTCTTCTACTATGCTATCCTAAAAAATTAACTGTAGGACAAAAACATTTTTTAATAGCATTTTCTGCAGTTCTGTAGCTGAGAGATACAGAGTTTTACATACTGTGGGTGTGTAGTGCTCTTCCAAAAACACCCATTTAGGGCCACAAAAATATTTTGCAGGGTTTTCTGCATATCTGGAGGTGTGTGAAATAAACAATTTATATATTTTTCTTCTACTGTGCTATCCTAAAAAAATAATTGTAGGACAAAAACATTTTTTTTAAAAAGCATTTTCTGCAGTTCTGTAGCTGGGAGATACAGCGTTTACATACTGTGGGTGTGTTGTGCTCTTCCAAAAACACCCATTTAGGGCCACAAAAAATATTTTGCAGTGTTTTCTGCATATCTGGAGGTATGTGAAATAAACAATTTATATATTTTTCTTCTACTGTGCTATCCTAAAAAAATAATTGTAGGACAAAAACATTTTTTTTAATAGCATTTTCTGCAGTTCTGTAGCTGTGAGATACAGCGTTTACATACTGTGGTTGTGTTGTGCTCTTCCAAAAACATTACATTTACATACTGTGGGTGTGTTGTGCTCTTCCAAAAACACCCATTTAGGGCAACAAAAAATATTTTGCAATGTTTTCTGCATATCTGGAGGTGTGTGAAATAAACAATTTATATATTTTTCTTCTACTGTGCTATCCTAAAAAAATAATTGTAGGACAAAAACATTTTTTTTTAAATAGCATTTTCTGCAGTTCTGTAGCTGGGAGATACAGCGTTTACATACTGTGGGTGTGTAGTGCTCTTCCAAAAACACCCATTTAGGGCCACAAAAATATTTTGCAGGGTTTTCTGCATATCTGGAGGTGTGTGAAATAAACAATTTATATATTTTTCTTCTACTGTGCTATCCTAAAAAAATAATTGTAGGACAAAAACATTTTTTTTAAAAAGCATTTTCTGCAGTTCTGTAGCTGGGAGATACAGCGTTTACATACTGTGGGTGTGTTGTGCTCTTCCAAAAACACCCATTTAGGGCCACAAAAAATATTTTGCAGTGTTTTCTGCATATCTGGAGGTATGTGAAATAAACAATTTATATATTTTTCTTCTACTGTGCTATCCTAAAAAAATAATTGTAGGACAAAAACATTTTTTTTTAATAGCATTTTCTGCAGTTCTGTAGCTGTGAGATACAGCGTTTACATACTGTGGTTGTGTTGTGCTCTTCCAAAAACATTACATTTATATACTGTGGGTGTGTTGTGCTCTTCCAAAAACACCCATTTAGGGCCACAAAAAATATTTTGCAATGTTTTCTGCATATCTGGAGGTGTGTGAAATAAACAATTTATATATTTTTCTTCTACTGTGCTATCCTAAAAAAATAATTGTAGGACAAAAACATTTTTTTTAAATAGCATATTCTGCAGTTCTGTAGCTGGGAGATACAGCGTTTACATACTGTGGGTGTGCTGTGCTCTTCCAAAAACACCCATTTAGGGCCACAAAAAATATTTTGCAATGTTTTCTGCATATCTGGAGGTGTGTGAAATAAACAATTTATATATTTTTCTTCTACTGTGCTATCCTAAAAAAATAATTGTAGGACAAAAACATTTTTTTTTAGCATTTTCTGCAGTTCTGTAGCTGGGAGATACAGCGTTTACATACTGTGGGTGTGCTGTGCTCTTCCAAAAACACCCATTTAGGGCCACAAAAAATATTTTGCAATGTTTTCTGCATATCTGGAGGTGTGTGAAATAAACAATTTATATATTTGTCTTCTACTGTGCTATCCTAAAAAAATAATTGTAGGACAAAAACATTTTTTTTTAGCATTTTCTGCAGTTCTGTAGCTGTGAGATACAGCGTTTACATACTGTGGTTGTGTTGTGCTCTTCCAAAAACACCCATTTAGGGCCACAAAAAGTATTTTGCAGTGTTTTCTGCATATCTGGAGGTGTGTGAAATAAAAAAAAATATTTTTCTTCTACTGTGCTATCCTAAAAAAATAATTGTAGGACAAAAACATTTTTTTGAATAGCATTTTCTGCAGTTCTGTAGCTGTGAGATACAGCGTTTACATACTGTGGGTGTGTTGTGCTCTTCCAAAAACACCCATTTAGGGCCACTAAAAAAAAAATTGCAGTGTTTTCTGCATATCTCGAGGTGTGTGAAATATTTTTTTTTATATATTTTTCTTCTACTGTGCTATCCTAAAAAAATAATTGTAGGACAAAAACATTTTTTGAATAACATTTTTTACAGTTCTGTAGCTGTGAGATACAGCGTTTACATACTGTGGTTGTGTTGTGCGCTTCCAAAAACATTACATTTACATACTGTGGGTGTGTTGTGCTCTTTCAAATACACCCATTTAGGGCCACAAAAAATATTTTGCAGTGTTTTCTGCATATCTGGAGGTGTGTGAAATAAAACATTTTATATATTTTTCTTCTACTGTGCTATCCTAAAAAAATTATTGTAGGACAAAAACATTTTTTAAATAGCATTTTTTGCAGTTCTGTAGCTGTGAGATACAGCGTTTACATACTGTGGGTGTGTTTGTGCGCTTCCAAAAACATTACATTTACATACTATGGGTGTGTTGTGCTCTTCCAAAAACACCCATTTAGGGCCACAAAAAATATTTTGCAATGTTTTCTGCATATCTGGAGGTGTGTGAAATAAACAATTTATATATTTTTCTTCTACTGTGCTATCCTTAAAAAAATAATTGTAGGACAATAAAAAAAATTTGAATAGCATTTTCTGCAGTTCTGTAGCTGTGAGATACAGCGTTTACATACTGTGGATGTGTTGTGCTCTTCCAAAAACACCCATTTAGGGCTACAAAAAATATTTTGCAGTGTTTTCTGCATATCTGGACGTGTGTGAAATAAACAATTTATATATTTTTCTTCTACTGTGCATTCCTAAAAAAATAACTGTAGGACAAAAACATTTTTTTAATAGCATTTTCTGCAGTTCTGTAGCTGGGAGATACAGCGTGTACATACTGTGGTTGTGTTGTGCTTTTCCAAAAACATTACATTTACATACTGTGGGTGTGTTGTGCTCTACCAAAAACACCCATTTAGGGCCACAAAAATATTTTGCAGAGTTTTCTGCATATCTGGAGGTGTGTGAAATAAAAAAAAATATTTTTCTTCTACTGTGCTATCCTAAAAAAATAATTGTAGGACAAAAACATTTTTTTGAATAGCATTTTCTGCAGTTCTGTAGCTGTGAGATACAGCGTTTACATACTGTGGGTGTGTTGTGCTCTTCCAAAAACACCCATTTAGGGCCACTAAAAAAAAAATTGCAGTGTTTTCTGCATATCTCGAGGTGTGTGAAATATTTTTTTTATATATTTTTCTTCTACTGTGCTATCCTAAAAAAATAATTGTAGGACAAAAACATTTTTTTGAATAGCATTTTTTACAGTTCTGTAGCTGTGAGATACAGCGTTTACATACTGTGGTTGTGTTGTGCGCTTCCAAAAACATTACATTTACATACTATGGGTGTGTTGTGCTCTTCCAAAAACACCCATTTAGGGCCACAAAAATATTTTGCAATGTTTTCTGCATATCTGGAGGTGTGTGAAATAAACAATTTATATATTTTTCTTCTACTGTGCTATCCTTAAAAAAATAATTGTAGGACAATAAAAAAAAATTGAATAGCATTTTCTGCAGTTCTGTAGCTGTGAGATACAGCGTTTACATAATGTGTTGTGCTCTTCCAAAAACACCCATTTAGGGCCAAAAAAATATTTTGCAGTGTTTTCTGCATATCTGGAGGTGTGTGAAATAAAAAAATATATATTTTTCTTCTACTGTGCTATCCTAAAAAAAGAATTGTAGGACAAAAACATTTTTTTTTTGAATAGCATTTTCTGCAGTTCTGTAGCTGAGAGATACAGCGTTTTACATACTGTGGGTGTGTTGTGCTCTTCCAAAAACACCCATTTAGGGCCACAAAAAATATTTTGCAGTGTTTTCTGCATATCTGGAGGTGTGTGAAATAAACAATTTATATATTTTTCTTCTACTGTGCTATTTAAAAAAAATAATTGTAAGACAAAAACTTTTTTTTGAATAGCATTTTCTGCAGTTCTGTAGCTGGGAGATACAGCGTGTACATACTGTGGTTGTGTTGTGCTTTTCCAAAAACATTGCATTTACATACTGTGGGTGTGTTGTGCTTTTCCAAAAACACCCGATTAGGGCCACAAAAATATTTTGCAGTGTTTTCTGCATATCTGGAGGTGTGTGAAATAAACAATTTATATATTTTGCTTCTACTGTGCTATCCTAAAAAAATAATTGTAGGACAAAAACATTTTTTTTAAATAGCATTTTCTGCAGTTCTGTAGCTGGGAGATACAGCGTTTACATACTGTGGGTGTGTTGTGCTCTTCCAAAAACACCCATTTAGGGCCACAAAAAATATTTTGCAGTGTTTTCTGCATATCTGGAGGTGTGTGAAATAAACAATTTATATATTTTTCTTCTACTGTGCTATCATAAAAAAATAATTGTAGGACAAAAACATTTTTTTGAATACCATTTTCTGCAGTTCTGTAGCTGTGAGATACAGCGTTTACATACTGTGGGTGTGTTGTGCTCTTCCAAAAACACCCATTTAGGGCCACAAAAAATATTTTGCAGTGTTTTCTGCATATCTGGAGGTATGTGAAATAAACAATTTATATATTTTTCTTCTACTGTGCTATCCTAAAAAAATAATTGTAGGACAAAAACATTTTTTTTAATAGCATTTTCTGCAGTTCTGTAGCTGTGAGATACAGCGTTTACATACTGTGGTTGTGTTGTGCTCTTCCAAAAACATTACATTTACATACTGTGGGTGTGTTGTGCTCTTCCAAAAACACCCATTTAGGGCCACAAAAAATATTTTGCAATGTTTTCTGCATATCTGGAGGTGTGTGAAATAAACAATTTAAATATTTTTCTTCTACTGTGCTAACCTAAAAAAATAATTGTAGGACAAAAACATTTTTTTTAAATAGCATTTTCTGCAGTTCTGTAGTTGGGAGATACAGCGTTTACATACTGTGGGTGTGCTGTGCTCTTCCAAAAACACCCATTTAGGGCCACAAAAAATATTTTGCAATGTTTTCTGCATATCTGGATTTGTGTGAAATAAAAAATGTATATATTTTTCTTCTACTGTGCTATCCTAAAAAAATAATTGTAGGACAAAAACATTTTTTTAAATAGCATTTTCTGCAGTTCTGTAGCTGGGAGATACAGCGTTTACATACTGTGGGTGTGCTGTGCTCTTCCAAAAACACCCATTTAGGGCCACAAAAAATATTTTGCAGTGTTTTCTGCATATCTGGAGGTGTGTGAAATAAACAATTTATATATTTTTCTTCTACTGTGCTATCCTAAAAAAATAATTGTAGGACAAAAACATTTTTTTGAATAGCATTTTCTGCAGTTCTGTAGCTGTGAGATACAGCGTTTACATACTGTGGGTGTGTTGTGCTCTTCCAAAAACACCCATTTAGGGCCACAAAAAATATTTTGCAGTGTTTTCTGCATATCTGGAGGTGTGTGAAATAAAACATTTTATATATTTTTCTTCTACTGTGCTATCCTAAAAAAATTATTGTAGGACAAAAACATTTTTTGAATAGCATTTTTTGCAGTTCTGTAGCTGTGAGATACAGCGTTTACATACTGTGGGTGTGTTGTGCTCTTCCAAAAACACCCATTTAGGGCCACAAAAAGTATTTTGCAGTGTTTTCTGCATATCTGGAGGTGTGTGAAATAAACAATTTAAATATTTTTCTTCTACTGTGCTATCCTAAAAAATAATTGTAGGACAAAAACATTTTTTTAAATAGCATTTTCTGCAGTTCTGTAGCTGGGAGATACAGCGTTTACATACTGTGGGTG